>CM076672.1:49756114-51109864 GCA_038501925.1 Xenopus petersii | reverse complement strand
AATAACAATACATTTGTAGTCTTACAGAGCATTTGTTTTAAGATGGGGTCAGTGACTCCCATTTGAAAGCTGGAAAGAGTCAAAAGAAAAAGGCAAATAATTAAAAAAACTATACAAAATAAAAAAATGATGGCCAATCATATTGTTGATTAGAATTAGCATTTCTATAACCTACTAAAACTTAACTGAAAAGTGAACCACCCATTAAATGAAAAAACTTGGGAATTAAAAGCTGTCATTACAAAAATTGGACAAACTTACGAAGATTGCCAAGCCCTTTTTCTACATGAAAACCCTGTGTGATTAGTAAACTCACATAGGGTTTATATAAAGATTGCTCATGCCAAAAAGCACAAGCAACCTTAAAACGAAAACCCATTATCCAGAAAGCTTTGAAAAGGCTGTCTCCTACAGACTCCTTTATAATGAAATAATCCAAATTTTTAGAAATGATTTCCTTTTCTCTGTAATAATAAAACAGTAACTTGTAGTTGATCCAAACTAAGATATAATTAATACTTATTGGAAGCAAAATCAGCTCATTGGGTTTATTTAATGTTTACATGGTTTTCTAGTAGGCAGAATGTATGAAGATCCAAATTACGGAAAGATCCTTTTCCCAGAAAACCCCAGATCTGGATTCTGGGACAAACCTCTTTGTCACATAATCTATTCTACTAACCGATACAATACACCCAGGTGTATTTACAATTTCACAGTCATGGGAAGTCACTAAGCCATTCTTGCTCCTATTACTTGTGACTTAGGTTCAAAACTATAAAGCACAACTAAACCCTGTACCTACAGTAGGTCCAGGGAGACCTTTGCCTGATCTGCCAGTGTCCATATTTTTTGTTCCAATAAACATGAGTACAAATGGACATTTAAGAGACCAGCAGCGCTTCACCATGTGACACTTTGTGGATGCGCATGTTATTTACAAATGAGTTCATGTACAAGCCATTGTACATTGATTATTACATCGCTTGCCCTAGAGTTGTGTGAAAATCTCTTGCGATGAGCACAATAACACCGAAATTATATAAAAAAATTGTTGCATTGTGGAGAAAAACAGTGTCGATTTTGACACGTTTTACACCTTGCTCCTTTATCTGATATCCAACCTTAAGGGAATATAAAATCTATTGCTGCTTTGCCTGGCGTGATTTAATGGACAATTTACATGACTGCCTCAGTATTTTTTCTTTCTTTGCAACAGGAAAGGAACATGTCAGGCTGTGATCACCTAGCCAAGGAAAATGTTTGCTTGTTAACCAGGAATTCCTATTTAATCAATGTAATGCAAATATGCAGTTTTCGTCCAGATAAAACAGAAGTCTTGAAAAATGATAGAGAAAATGTGTAGTTTATTATAATCATAAATAAATGAGGCAGTCTTCATCACTGTAAATTTGTTCTAGGGTTATGGAAGTCTTTTTCATTTAGTGAAGAAGTCTCAGGACAGGCTTATGCTAGAGATGAGCAGATTGGCTTTATGTTCCGTGCAAATCACCGGCTTATTTACTGTTGCAGGGCAAGGTGAAAAATGCAAAACAACACGCCCAAAGAATCATGTTTGGCACCTTTGACCACCTGCATTCCTGGTATTGTGATCTGATCGTTGAGCAGGGCTTATATTTCTATTACTTATTCTTTCTCACAGCAGCAGCTCTATATGTCAGTTCTACAATGGTCTTAATAACCCGATTTCTTATCTTTCCCATTAAATTCCCAGATTCTAGTTTTTGGGACAACTTTGTTATGTTTCTGTGTTTTGTCACCAGACTCCCTCCCCCCCCATTTTTGGCAATTTTACACAGGGTATGTGTCCTCTATGGACAACCTACAACAAACACATGCTATAAAGATTTAATTGAATTTCATATAACAAATGAGTGTGATACAACAATTTGTTTGAAGGTTCAGTCTTTCCGTGTCTGTTTGATATCCTTAGTAGGACTGACATTCAGTATCAGATACACAAAGAAATCCCACCCAAGAAAAAGACTACAGGGGTCATTTGCTTAAACCGATACCGACACGTTCCTATAAAAATCATAGGACGTGTCAGTATCAAGTAGTTGCTGCAACCAAGTAGTGCAATAAATGGCCACTGACTTTCTTTGCCACGGAATTGCTGCAGGTCTCTGTTCTAAAGTATAGTCAGGGTGATGGACAATGGGTATCCCCTAGTGATGTTAACATTTCTTCTCCTATAAAGAAAATGACCAGAAAATATATTATGCTAACATCTTGGTTAAACAAATATATAAAGTATAAATATAAACCGTATTTGTTTTCCCACTCTCACAAATGTACAGCACTGTGACTACAAGTAGTGCTAATTAAAAAGGTAATACAAACAGACACAGACATATGTATACTAGTTAGTACTTCAAATGAACTTAGTCGGACGTATTTTACATGCAATCATTCAGTGATTTCAAATGTTGAGGATAATTCATTATACACAACTCAGCGTTAATGTATAATCCCTCCACCCCTTCAGGCTAATGGTCACTTCTTCAGGCTGAGGAGTATTTTCCACTATCTTACTGGTGAACGGGTGGTAGCAGGGTGGGGGTCATTATGACTTCCTCAATGGTTATAAATAGTGATGGACGAAATTGTCCCGTTTCGTTCTGCCACGAATTTCTCGGGAAATTCGCAAAATTCGTGGCAAAGCTAAACAGAACAAATTAGAACTGGCGAAAAATTTGCAAAACAGCGATTTTGACGACTGCGACAATTCGCCGGCAT
Organism: Xenopus petersii; assembly: GCA_038501925.1. Classification (NCBI taxonomy): domain Eukaryota; kingdom Metazoa; phylum Chordata; class Amphibia; order Anura; family Pipidae; genus Xenopus; species Xenopus petersii. Next base: position 51,107,104 of record CM076672.1, on the reverse strand, counting down.
CAACGTTGACCCCAGCGCCCATTAAAGTCAATGGCCGTCCATTTATCGTTGGCAGCATCAAAATCGGTGACATCGCCGGAGTCGAAAAAAACACCGCCGCGAATTTCCGTGAGCGAATTTTTGTGGCAAATTTGCAAATTTATTCGCTGTTGCCGAATCGGGCAAAGTCTCAGCGAATTTGTGCCTGGCGAATAAATTCGCCCATCACTAGTTATAAACTCCCAAATACCCCTTATAAAGTGGACCTGTAAGCTATACATTCAGTTTTTGATTACCCCACTTCACTGGGCAGTGGCAAAGGGATCATGAGAAGGGCTCAGCTTAAAATGTGTAATAATAACATACTACCTGGCTTTACATATTAATGAGCAGACCTGAAATATATGAGTATATATTCCGCTAATGAATTATTGAATATGGAAGCTGCAAGCAGAAAACGCCATCCAACCCAGTTATAATTGTGTTATAATAAAACAAATTATATGTAGCTTAATTGGTATATGTTCAAAAATGAACACGGTGATTTCACATGTCCTTATGAGATCCCACAAACTTACACGAACCAACGATAGAGAAAATATAGTTTATGCAGATTGATTTGGATCTGAACAAACAGGGCATTTGTAATAAACCACATCCATGTGTAACAAATAATCTGTGTCATAAATCTTACTCGCCCTGTAGAAAAATCAACCAATATATTATCATCCTTTTTAACCTTAGATATTACTTTATTTGATCTTATACAAATGCACATTTCTTATGGTTTCTACTATGCAACTTGTTTTGGGAGGAATTACTTGCAGATGAGATGAATTTTGGCCTCTCGGTAACTGAAGCCAATTAGAAAAGAACACCATGTGCACAGAATTGTTTTTCCTTTTTGTAACATGTTGTGCAGATGGCATGGAATGTACATTATTACTGCCATGATCCAACAGACGACAGTTTATAATTGGATCTAAGTTATAAGACCCAAACAAATATAAGTAGTTTGCATATATTTATGTACAATTATGTGTCTCATGTATAAACACTGGGGAATTGATGGGGCCTGTTGAGTACAGCAGCTGCCATGACATCACATAATATACTTGACACATGATGTGCCTACTACAGAGAACTTTCTGTACATTTTCAGGACTGCAATACAGATGTTGAAACTGCCTGTCATGCCTCTCTTATCTCCTGTCTCCTCCAAGCTGCCCATGACCACCCAGTTCACACAGAGGGAGCCTAATGGGCAAAATTGATAACACTTGCTATATGGTGACACTAAAAGCCCACGCTTTTATAATTTTACAATGGAGGGAGTGGGTTAGCAGCAATACAATAAATTTGTAGCCTTACAGAGCATTTGTTTTTAGATGGGGTCATTAACCCCCATTTGAAAGCTGGAAAGAGTCAGAAGAATAAGGCAAATGATTAAAAAACTATAAAAAAATGAAAGCCATTTGAAAAGTTGCTTAGAATTAGCCATTCTATGATATAATAAAAGTTGAAACATCCCTTTACTGTAGGCTGGTGGTATGAAACAATGCTTCGTGGTAGGCCCTCAGCCAAGTTCTAATCCTGGGTACTGCCAAACTGCCTATATGTGTCATGATAAAGTACCAGGCAGTGAAGAACAGCCTCAGAGAGATACACAAAGGCCTGAACAAGATTGAACACAATGATGAAGATAAGGAAAGGCTAAGGAGCACTCACAGTGCCAGGGAAGGAGCAGCCCAATGAAAGATGCTGGAAAGAGAATGGTGGGTTGTATATTTGCAGTCACAGATACCACTAAGTGAAATCATTGCACCAAGGTATCCAGAATCCTTGATACTGTTGTTTGTTCCATGCAAGCAGGTATACATCAGAACCCTGAAGAGAAAGTAAGAGCTAGACATCATTAGTATTACATATCAATTTCATTATATGAGTCACTGTTTATTTCCTATTGTTAAATTGCCTGGGTAAGATACTTTAGAACAGGGATCCTCTCTGAGGGATACAGCAACATCGTTTATTTCTGTGAAGCTTTTGTTTGGGCAGAGGAGGGCCCTAAAAGAAGTTGCTGGATTTTGGGGGAACTTCAATCCCGGATTCGTTTTTTACATTTGGACAGTTCTCAAGTTGTCAGACAAATGCCACTCGATCTTGAAGGAAAAGCAAAATTGCCTCAATTTTTTGGTTTTCATATCATATAAAATTCACTTTTAATTAAATATGACTGCTGTTTGTAATAACTGCACTGAGGGCTGAAGAGTTTGTGTCTGTTGTAGAGAAGGATACTGGCAGACAATCTGCCATCATTGTTTTTTCTGGCAATGCTTCTACCCCCTGTCTATGCATGTATTTTTAATATCACTTTCTCTCATACCCACTGTTATGCTGGCGTTGCACATACATGTTGGAGCTGTCCTTAAGTTAACCCTGGTTTTAGCATGTGGATCTTCTTCCCAGAACTTAATGTGTATTTTATCTTCTAGATAAATATGTCACTCTACAGCATATAAGAGATAATACATACAGAACTAAAGGAAGCATGTTTTATCAATGCATTAAAATACAACATTTAGTTGATTGCAAAGTATGTGCTTATCGTAAAAAAAACTGTTGGAATTCGTAAGGAAATTTATCGCTGAGAATGTAATACTCTTTAATTGACAGTAAATAGTTGAATAGGAAAGCCTTTCACGTGTGTGTAGGCAGTTAAAGTGCCTGCCACTTTAACTGACAGGCTGAATGGAGATTTAAGCCATAAATAGTAAAATTGTTCAAAAAAGGAGCTTATAGGGAAAATAAATGACCTAAAGCTGTTTTGCGTATATGTATGAGATCTATTATCCGGGTAATGAGTATTGGATCCCTATACCTTGTCTAATAACAGGCCTGGACTGGCAATCTGTGGATCCTGCCAAATGCCAGAGGGGCTGCTATAAGATGCAATATTCACTATTTATTGGGCTAGTGGGGGTGTCAAGTGTGTACTTGAAATGCTAGGACCTATTTAGAATCCCAGTCTGGACCTGTTTGATAACCTTTAAATATTAAACAAACCCAATAGGATTGTTCTTCCATCCTCATGACTTTGTTCAGCTTAGTTACCATCAACTACAAGGTACTGTTTTATTATTACAGAGTGAAAAAAAATGAATTACTTGCTTAACATGGGCTCAATAGGAGATGAAAACTGCTAGTATGTGTAAGACCATCAAAAAGTGAAAAAAGTAGTGATATTAATCATAAAGTTGAAAAATATTTAATAGGACATAGCCTTACGCGTTTCGTGCCTGATGGAACACTTGACCCAAAATCGAATAAAAGGTATCGATAAAACAGGGGGGCAGGTATCATTTTTACATCTATTATATCATGATATTTATTGTTTAGTTTTAATGCTATATTACACTGTATGCCTTGCAAGTGGTATAGTTGTTGTCTGATATTGCAATTGTACAGGATCCCTATTTTCTGTTTCTTTTGTATTGGTAGTTATTGATGGGCGAATTAGTCCCGTTTGGATTTGCCAGAAAATCTGTGAAATTCGCTAAATGGTGAAAAATTCGCAAAATGCATTGAAGTCAATGGGTGTCAAAATTATTTTGAAGTGCATCAATTTCGATGCCTGCGACAATGGATATACACCCGCCTATTTTGCCCAAATGCATTGAAGTCAATGGGCGTCTGAATAATTTTGATGCACAGCAATGTTTATGCGTGGGACTATTCAGAGATGCGCTCACATTTTTTCGATGCAGTGGAGTTTTCGACGCGTCAGATTTTTTTACTCTAATTTTCGCAGCAGATTTTTTTTACGCAAATTTTTGCTGCAGTTTCTTGCATTTATTCATCAGTGCCGAAACACGAAAATTTCCTGCAAATTTCTGCCCTTGAATTTATTTGTCCATCACTATAGGTAGTTAATGATCTACTTATCTTAATTCATGGAATTTTAAGCCTTCTGAAGGACTAATAGAACAACAATATCTTGTGTATGCTGCTTTCCTTCACATTTCACTCAAAAAAGTGGATGTATTGCTCACACTGAATTGTTTTTAACGATTAATTATTGAAAATAATTGGGGATAAACTGCGACCCCCCACTCACTGCATCTAAAATTTGGATCATGTTTTCATATTTGAGAATTTTGGCTCGTTCTATCAGTATAAAATATTACTCATCCAGCAGTATAAATAATTACTTAGCTTACAAAGTAAAAACTAAAGCTGTCCATTTTTTTAGCAACTTTATACAAAATCTGTACATTTCACAGATTATACTAAACACAAATCATAATTATCAGACTTGTTTACTGGTCCGCCCGAGAGCAAGCGATTTATTCATTCTTTATGGAAACCAGAATTAGCGGAAATCCTCTTGGAATGTGTTCAGTAACATCAGGGTCTCACTTGGATGTGTCTTTTGAGAATGAAAAAGAAACCTGTAAATGGAACCAGGATACTCAATCATACAATTTGTACTCCATAACTGCAGTAATCAAATACTCGGTGCTCTAAGGAAAAATCGGACTTGGAATCCTACTAATTTTGCTATTTTCTGCTCTACTTTTACTTTTACTCAGTGTTTACAACTAAAAGCTCTCAGCCAGTTGAAAATGGAAACTCTCTGTCTCTACACCAAATGGGTTGCTGTACTTCACTTAAAAACAAAAGTCATTTTTATATGACATCATCCTCACAAATGCACAGTTAGCTAGAAAAAAATGAAACATAATTGTAATGTATTTATCTATTTTTAAGGGGGTTATTCACCTTTGAGTTAACTCTTAGTATGATGTAAGAGTGATATTCTGAGACAATTGGCAATTTAATTTTTTATTATTTATGGTTTTTGCGTTATTTAGCTTTTTTTAGTCAGCAGCTCTGCAGCCATTTCAGCAATCTAGTTGCTAGGGTCCAACTTACCCTAGCAACAATATATTTATATGAATACAAGACTGGAATATGAATAGGAAAGGGCCTGAATAGAAATATTAGTAATAAAAAGTAGCAATAACAATACATGTGTTGCCTTACAGAGCATTTGTTGTCAGTGACCCCTATTTAAAAGCTGGAAAGAGTCACAAGAAAAGGCAGTTAATTAAAAAAACATAAATTAAAAAGTTGCTTAGAAATGGCCACTCCATAACATACTAAAAGTTAATTATAAGTTGAAAATCCCCTTTAATAGCTGCCTTCATTGAAACGGCCCAGTATCCTTCTAGCAAGCAACTTAAGTGAGAGACCTTTTGCCCAGGCATTGTCTTTAAAAGTGAGACAACCAGGAAAAAGAAGACTTAGCATGGTATGAGCCATGACTGCTCCACCATGCCATCACGCATCTGAGTCACCAGAGTGGGACTTAATGCATTCTAATTCTAATCTTCTTTTGCCACATCATGAGGTAATCAAGCCAAAAACACAGTGTTTTGGTGCCAAATTTCAAAAACCTATCCTATTAAAAGTCACCATGAAATTAAGTTACTGAGCACCATTTAAATTTGGATTTCTGGACTGTGACCTTTCTTCTGCTCTTTGACCCCGTTTCCCTTCTGTCTGCCTTGACCAATTGGCTGGTCAAGACAGAGCCCTTTGGTCCCCTTGATTATTAGACTGCAGTTCTTCAATCCCTCAGTTCTTACTTTTTGTCCTTAAAGGCTTTACAGCCCTAACAAATTCCCGTACTGCCACATTCAGTACAGTCTTTTAGAATTCTATAGAGCCAAAACGTTACAACCAAACCTATTCATACATAAAGCATTAGCTACAGCACATTTCTATTGGGCTCATTTACTAACCTAGGTGCTGAATGGGACAAGTGCAGTTGCCAATAGACACCAATTAGTCTTGATCAGGCAATAAGTTAGAAAATAAAAGCTTTGTTGGATGTTATGAACAGTTGCACTGGTGCAATTTAACACCAGTATATTTGTATACATATTTTTATAGCACTACTTGAGAGCAAAGCACTGCACAGCAGAAGAATAAATTAGTAGAACAAACAGGGGGTCATTATAATAATAAATAAAAATAAATATATTAAGTTCACAACAGCTGGTAGTAGAACAACTATTATTACAACATGGCTGAACTACCAACAAGTTGGGAGGAAGGAACAGATAGAGAGGCAGATGCTAGGGAAACAATTACCAGCAGAACAGAATGACACATATCAGTTTAACAAGCAACAGCTCCATCTGCTGATCTTATATTAACAGTCAAAACATAAAGTACAAAATACAATACAATAAAGATTATGTGCTTTGTGTCAAATAGACAAGAGGATGTAGGTCACTGTCCCATAGAGCTTACAATCTAAATGGGTAAGGGTAATTTACAGACACAAATAGGGGGATATTGAGTGCTGTCGGAAGCACTTATGTTAGTACAAGCATTGGGTCATTATCTGAAAACCTGTTTTCCAGAAGGCTCCAAATTATTGGAAGGCTATCTCCTGAAGACAAATAATTCACATTTTTAAAAATGATTTCTATAATAATAAAATAGTATCTTATGATTAATCCCAAATATGATATAATTCGTTTTTATTGGAGGCAAAACAATCCGATTTAAATCTTTAAATGACTTTGTCACGTTCGGCACCGTGTATCCAGAACCCAAGCTAAGCTCCCTGGTCTTGGCTCTCACTTCTGCCTCTAAGCGCCGCCTTTCACCTCGGGAGGAGCCCTCCGCTAATCGGATGTCGACAGGTCTTATTTGCGAGAGGAGCAAAGCTAACGGTTGTGGACGAGCAAAGGGGCACGATCGTCTCACCACGATACTGGAAGGTAGAACACCACCAGGAACAGGCAGGACGGGCCAGCACAAGCAGAGAATCGTCTGAGGACAGGTAAGGTCAGATTGGAGAGGTCAGAGTAGTCACAAACAGGCAAGATCAGAATTGGAGAAGTCAGAGTAATCAGGCAGGCAAAGGTCAGGATTGGAGAGGATCAGAATAGTCATAGGAAAGCAAGGGTCAAAACCAGTAATAACAGATAGGATTAAACTAAGCAAGGCACCTAGGAACTTTCTAAATGGAACCTAACAACGGGCAATGAATTAATTACAAAAGCCCCTTTAAATACTTTCGAATTCCATGCAGTTGTGTGATGACATCATCACGCCGGCACATAAAGCCGGAAGCTCGTGGCTATGCGCACCATAGAGGAACCAGCGCTGGAAGGCTTCAGACACATGCGTCGGGAGTCCCTGCCAAGGAAATCTACAGATTTCTTATAGACTTAAGGTATGGTGAGGCCCCAAGCAGGCCCGGACTGGCAATCTGTGGGTTCTGGCAAATGCCAGAGGGGCTGCAATAAGGTGCCATTGAAAGTCACTATTTAGTGGGATGTTGGGGCTGTTTGGGCCTCTGTGTGGGCTGATTGGGCCTCTGTGTACCTGAAATGCTAGGGACTATTTTGATTCTCAGTCTGAACCTGGCCCCAAGCTCAGGTTTAACTCTCATATCCAGATGAAGCCAGCTCAGGGCTGAAGTAGCTAGTAATTTCTTCTTATAAGCCATTGCACCCTGCAGCAGTTTTGTTCCTTTTCCCCCTTTTTTATTTGTTTTTAACATGAGCTTGTCACAATATGTATGCGATGGATATTCAGCTTTAAATCAAACAATTCTGCCTCCCTGCAAACCCTGCTTGCAAGGCCCTATCTGGTCACAGATGAAACGGAAAGAATGTTCTTGAAAGCCCATACACATTGCACAGCTGGGCCTGATTAATGTTTATTGATGCCTTTACCTTTGTGACAATTTTCTCGAGCATTTCGATTACGTCAGGCATCCTAGGTATGCAGTGACTTTATTTGTGGGATTCTCTGTTCCTTTTTCTCTCCAAGTTCGCAATGTTGATTTGATCGCTCAACTAATGAAAAGACAGCCGGACATCAATCATATTCCACATTTGACCTGAAATGTGCTCTAGATCATAGATCAGATTCTTTTAAAGGTGAAAACAAGTAAATTGTTTTAAATTAAGCAATTCAGCTGAACAATTCATGCAATTGGAAGGCAGATTCATGTGTATTGCATGGTCTCTAATGATATCAGATTTAATTTGGAAATTATATCTGTGGGAACATATTGTAAAACACATGTGATTTATGGGTTCTTTAAGATTTGAAAAATTACACAATCCACTATTGTTGCAAGCTGTGTTGTTAGATCTGTGTTTGGGTGGGCCTATGGATACATAGGATACATTTTATTTCACAAACATAGAGCATGTTCCATCCTCCTGTGACTCCTTCATGAAATGAACACTCTTTGCTATTCTCGTTGCATCTTTTTCTTGTGTACGTTACATGCTCCGATCTTGTAGAGAATGTTTGTCTGTAACTGGAGGAACCTAAGGTGCAGGTCAGTTTTTCTTAAAGCCTCATATGTGGCAAACGGGAAAGGGGAAACTGAATGTACCACAAAATGGTGAAATGTAGGTGGAAGGATCACAACTATAAAACACAATTGTGACCAAGGAAGAGTAATTGAAGAAGCTGAAAGGTCCAGACAAGTATTTTGGATTTACGCCTAATAAAGTGATCAATGTACTTCCTTACTGAAGGAGCAACTTCTACTCTGATTATCTGTGGGTGCATTCATCTGTACATAGCTAACCACTGCATTGTACATTAGAATACTTCAACGTTGGGCTGGCGTGTCTGAGGCCCACAAGGGCTACAGCTTGAAGGGCCCCCTCCTGACGTTCGTCTCCCCTCATTCCCACCTGCACAGTACCACATACCTTATGCTGCCTTCCATTTCCTTAATCACTGCAAAGGAGAGGGGGTGCTCACAGGTCTGTGTTGGCAGGGCCCATAAAGCCCAGGGCCCGCTGTGGTTTTTCCCGATGTCCCACCAGTCCAGTCCAACCCTGAATACTTTCATGAGAATAGTGCAGTTTAAACCACCTACGGATGTGTTCTTTGTACAAAATAGTCCCAATCAAATGAATACTTATTAATGTATTCCATCTTCTTGTGCTTGAAAAGAAACATCATGTAAATTAACCTCTTTCACCCTAATGTACCAGACTGATTTACTGCTGGTGGTAATAGGCCAATTTACAGCATAGCTTATTTTAAAAGCTTGCTTTGAAAATACAGAGAATTTTAGTAAAGAGCAAAGCTGTTCCCAATAAAACTCCATCTTACTGGTGCACTGTGAGCATTATAGACAGCCATGCAAACCGTAAAGCTTACCAGATGGTTTGATTTGCTGAGGAACATCAACTTTTAACATTAATGTACTGTATTACAGGAGCCCTTAGTTAATTGTGTTTATTGCATTATGACCAGTAAAACCTTGGCTAAATTTTAAACACACAACACCCTGATTTGTTACAGGCTGATTCTAAACAGATATCCAACATTGGTTTGGACAGTAAAACATGTAACTCACTGAGATATGTTTAGGAGATGCCCTTGTAATACATTCAGACGTCTTTGCCAAAAGAGATAACATTCCCCCTAACCTTAGATACTTCTAGAAAGATATTTGCAGGATATGGCAAAATACTTGAAGTTAACTGACTGATTTCAAACTTTCTGCAGGTGATAAGAGTAAGCATTCTGATATATTTTTATAGGTCACTTGCTCTCACTCTGTCCTTCTAACCCAGGGGTCCCCAACCTTTTTTACCTGTGAGCCACATTCAAATGTAAGTTGGGGAGCAACACAAGCATGAAAAAAGTTCCTGGGGTGCTAGATAAGGAATGTGATTGGCTATTTGGTAGCCTCTATGTGGTCTGGCAGCCTACAATAGGCTCTACTTGGCACTATACTTAGTTTTTATGCAAATAAAACTTGCTTTCAAGCCTTCAATTCAAAAATAAGCACCTGCTTTGAGGACCCTGAGAGCAACATCCAAGGGTTTGGAGAGCAACATGTTGCTCACGAGCTACTGGTTGAGGATCACTGAATCTAACCTAACATGTTGCTCACCAACCCCTTGGGTTTTGCTCCCAGTGGCTTCAAAGAAGATGCTTATTTGGGAATTCCAGGCTTATAGGTGCACTGCCAAACAGAGCCTCCTGTAGGCTTCCAAATATCCAATCACAGCCCTTATTTAGCACTCAGAAACATATTTTATGCTTGCATTGCTCCTCAACTCTTTTTACATCTGTATGTAGCTCACGGGTAAAAAAGTTTGGAGACCCATGCTTTAAGCCATTCTGACCTTGACAGCCCACATGAATAATGGCAAATCCTGCGTTCTGGTGCCTTTTAAAGTGTTATTTAGAATATTTTTTGCCAACTCTGGGCATGTTGGCACGCTCTTCAAGAGCATTTTTATTAGTACCCATTAAATGCTTCTGTGTAGACATTCATCTAGGGCCAGCCAATTAGAGGGCAAAAATAATATGGGTTCTTTGAATTAAATTTTGAGAGGTAGGGTAATTTGAAATAAGTATTGCAGATAGGGATGCATCAAATCCAGGATTTAGTTTGGGATTTGACCATGATTCAGCCTTTTTAAAGCAAGATTCAGATTCAGTTCGGCCAGGCCATTAGATATGGCGAATCCGAATCTTGCTATAAAAGGCAGCTCTATCTGCAATACTTATTTCAGATTACTCTACCTCCCAAAATTCAATTCAAAGAACCCACATTATTTTTGCCTTCTAATACTGGCCCTAAACGGATGTCTACACAAAAGCATTTAATAGGTACTAAAAAACATCACATGACTTTTTGTCACACAAACAAGGAAGTCAAAAAACATTTTTTATACTTGTTTTATTGAGTTTTTTTCAGATTTTAAAACTTTCACAGACACTCAATATGAGAGCATTGCCTGGAAGAAAAGAAGAAGAGGAAGAAGAAGGGGAAGAAGAGGAGTGAAGACAGAGGAGAAACAGTTGAGATTCAGGGGGAAGGAGGGGGTGGGTTGTTTGTAGCCTGTTCTGCTATTGGTGAACTGCTACTTTCAGCTGCAGTGATGTCAATGTTGGCTAGTTGTTTAGGTTTAGTTTGGAAGGTGTTTGTTTGGTTTCCAGTCCTGCCATCTCAGGTGAGTGACTCTTTCATGAAGGATTCTGACAAATCCTAAAATAGTAGATTCAGTGCGTCCCTAATTGCAAATGACCAATTATTTTTGCAAACAATGCTGTGTATCAGCTGGAATACGTCCATGTGTAAGGTTATGATTCAGACCAATTATTTTGGAAACAAGGCTTTGTATTAGCTGGAATACTTCCATGTGTCAGGTTGTGAATCAGGAGCATTAAAAGTGTGAGCTTGAAGCAATGTGTATCCTCATTTGTGCACGTGTTTCCTATTTCTAAATGACATACAGAAAAGCATAAATGTGTCTAAAAAATCAATAACTGCCTTGTGCAGGTTTTGTGTGTGTTTTGTCACCACAGAGACATTAACTGGCACTCAGAAATCAAAGTTCTTTACAACCATTTTCTTATGAAAACATCTTCCTTGCAAGACTTTATATGAAATCCCTATAACTGTGGCTTGTAGCCATTTGCAGACAAAGAACTGGATATTTGAAAAGGCGACTCCCATCTTATGCATGCTAATAAAACAATTGTGTGATTTCTAAAGTGCCAATCCTTGGTACTTGGGACCTTGACACGCGGAGTCCATAAATCCTTAGGTTATCCATCCTTGACCAACAAATCAAACATCTGTTATTAGTTTCTTTGACAGGTTCCTGTGAAGAGGTTCCTTTTACCACTTTCACCGATATTTTGAGATAACAACTTAACAGCAGGGGAGCTTCCAGGTTTTCTTTGTCAGACTAGGGCATGAAATGAAGTAATCCATTTGTTATGCTTTAAACATGATGTTATTTGCCAGCATTGCTGCAAGAATTCCCTGTACTACACTGGAGCATATGTCCCTCGTAGGGTGGATTTCAGGTGGAAACACTTGAAAAATACCTTATGTATGTGGAACATGGCATTTAAATGAGTAGGATTTTGCAGTGCTACTGTGTGAAATAGTAAAACACATTGACACCAGTGTAGAGTGCTAATATAGTCAAATAATATATTCCATGAATGCAAATATCTGTTCTACAATAACATGTTCAATAAGTATTTCTTTCTAGGCACTCCACTGTAAAAACAGCTGGCACTGTTAATATCATTTAGAAGTTTTTGCAAGGATTTGGTTTATTTTTCATCATGTTTATTCACCAACTTTTTTCACATTAAGGGGCCCATTTACTTAGTTCGAGTGAAGGAATAGAATAAAAAAAACCTTCGAATTTCGAATGTTTTTTTTGGCTACTTCGACCATCGAATTGGCTACTTCGACCTTCGACTATGACTTCAAAACGAACGATTCAAACTAAAAATCATACTGTCTCTTTAAAAAAACTTTGCCCCCCTACTTTGCCACTTAAAACCTACAGAGGTGCCATCTTAGCCTATGGGGAAGGTCCCCATAGGCTTTCTATAAATGTTTAGGTCGAAGAAAAATAGTTAGATCAATGGATTAAAATCCTTCAAATGGAACGATTCGAACTATTTGTGCTAAATCCTTCGACTTTGATATTCAAAGTCGAAGGATTTACATTCGGCAGTCGAATATCGAGGGTTAATTAACCCTCGATATTCGACCCTATGTAAATCTGCCCCTAAATGATCACTTTTCCTTGTTAATTCCACTGGCTTGATCTGTGTATCTATGTCCTTGTTTACAAAGAATTATATATGCATGGGATCCATTATCTAGACACCCATTATTCAGAAAGCTCCAAATTATGAAAAGGCCATCTCCCATAGACACCATTTTGTCTAAATAATCCATATTTGGTTTAAATTATTTCCTTACTCTCTTTAATAATAAAACAGTAGCTTAAACTTGATCAAAACTAAGATATAATCAATCCTTATTGGAAGCAAACCCAGAATATTGGGTTTATGTAATGTTTACATGATTTTCTAGTGGACTTTAGATATCATGATCCAAATTACAGAAAGATCCCTTATCCAGAAAACCTCAGGTCCCAATCATTCTGAATAACAGAACACACCTGGATATATTTCACTTCCAATGCTCCATATACTGTAACAGTACAGTCAGCACTCACCTGTACATCATCCTTCTTGCCTGGGTGCAGAATAAGCTGATCACATTCAATCTCGTGTTGAAGAAGTCTGCACTCACAGGACTTATTACCAGTCCATATTTCTATATTGTGGGGAGACTGACATTTCTACTACTTCTGTAGCCTTTCTCGAAGTTCTATATATTTCACAATACATATCAGAGAGACACAGGAGGAAGAAGGTTCCTGCCGGGGTGGGTAACTTCCAGGCACAAGTAAGAGGGTAATATGTACAGCAAGAGTAAAACATTTAGTGTAGAAGAGGCTGAGGAAGAGTTCACGGATGGAGTGCGAAGCAGCACAAGAAAAAAAGGCTCAAGGCTGGAACTGGCAGTGCACGTGTGGCGTATAAGTGGTGACTAATGCAGCTCAATCAGTGGGTCCAAATCAGTTCCATTTAGGATGACATTGATTCATTCAAGAAGAGATAGCTGGTAGAGATCTAGGTCTAAGTTTCAGATTTGGGAAATATATTTAAATATCATGTGCATAAATTAACTATACCTGTATATATATAAATATACCAATGAATTAACGTTTAGTATGATGTAGAGAGAGAGAGAGAGATTCTGAGACAATTTGTAGGTGGTTTTAATTTTGTATTATTTGTGGTTTTTCAGTTATTTAGCGTTTTATTCAGCAGCTCTCCAGTTTGCAGTTTCAGCAATCTGGTTGCTAGGGTACAAATTACCCTAGCAACCATGCATTGATTTGAATATATAGCTGGAATATGAATAGGAGAGGCCTGAACCGAGAGATGAGTAATAAAAAGTAGCAATAACAATAAATGTTTAGCCTTACAGAGCATTTGTTTTTTAGATGGGGTCAGTGACCCCAATTTGGAAGCTAGAAAGAATCAGAAGAAAAAGGCAAAACTATAGAAAATAAATAATGAAGAGCAACTGGAAAGTTGCTTAGAACTAGTCATTCTATAACATACTAAAAGTTAAATTAAGGGGAAACCAACCCTTACAAACTCTACAAACATATTTTTCTCTGTATTTATCCCTGAGGTTTACTGAAATTTAGATTTAAAAATGAGGTGTTGTTAAATTGGCTTAACAGTCTGCTGTCTACACCATACTCAAATCTGTTATTAAGATATACAATCTTTATAATCAGTAGTTATGTACCTGCTAAATAACATTTTACATTTGCATTACAGTACATACACACAGCTTAGACTCACTAAAAGTTAACCTGACCATACACAATAAATTACTATATCTTTACACTATATGGCCATCAACATTGTGGGCCAAATCACAATAATTTGAACATTTAACTCCTGAGATTACACTGGGTCATAATGTAGGCCTACGTAGACCCCATTGGGAAAGGAACCCATGGGGTCCTCATCTGACATTTTCAAACCTGCCCGAATGATAACTTCCAGATTTTCAGCCAAATATATATACAGGTATGGGACCTGACTGCTCAGGACCTGGGGTTTTCCGGATAACGGATCTTTCTGTAATTTGGGTCTTCATGCCTTAAGTCTACTAGAAATTTGTTTAAACATTAAATAAACCCAATATGCTGGTTTTGCCTCCAATAAGAATTAATTATATCTTAGTTGGGATCAAGTACAAGCTACTGTTTTATTATTACAGAGAAAAAGGAAATCATTTTTCAAAATTTGGATTATTTGGATAAAATTGAGTCTATGGGAGACAGCCATTCCGGAATTCTGAGCTTTCTGGATATCGGGTTTCTGTATAAGGGATCCTATATCTGTAAATTAGTTTGGGTATCGATAGAAATAGTTAAACAATGTAGATTGAGGACAGCTGCGTTTAGCCAAACAGTCTTTCTAGACACAAGGTACAGCAGGTAACAATTTATACTGTATGTTGTGAGTTATGGTAAAAATATGATAAATGTCAAATTCCACCTTTTCAAATTACTTTACACAACAATGACACGCCACACTACAACAGCAACAATGTTATATCATAAAATCTCAACAAATGTCATTTTACCTTCTTGTCATGTCTCGAGCACGATATAGGTTTTATTAAATGGAACATGATAAGGGTTCCATACAAATGTATGATGCCAACAAGGAGAAAAAGGAGGTGGAACAGGAGAGTAAACCCTTGAAGCAATCATTTTCAAGTTATGATGAAAAGCATAAAAGGGATATGTCATTGGAACCAATATAATGACAACTGTGAATGGTTGGTTTAGAGTATCAGAAAACAGACAGAGAAATTACCCCTAGCCCTTTTTTTTTGCAGATTGTCAGAAGACAGATGGCCGATTCTAGAATTTGGATTTCATAAGATAAGTGTGATGAAAACTCACCCTGGTGGTCCAGTGCTGCTTTGTCAGCCGGGCAAAGTCCTCTGTCTTAGGGACGTGCGTGGCGCGAACTTCCAGATTTATTGTGCGCACTGATGCTGGCATGCTATGTCAGCGCGCAATGATGCGAAATTTTAATATATTTAAAGGGACCTTTGCCCTGTATTCTTTGCCCATTATAGGATCTTTCTCTGTGAGTTTCCTGGTGCTTCTGTGCTGAAAAGCTTCTGTTATCTGATACCTGTTGTGACCCCAGCCTGTTTTTGATGACTCTGACTTCTGTATCCTGACCCTTGCCTGGTAACTGACTCTTCTATATCCGTATCCCTTCTGATGGATCTCCTGGTGTGACCCTTGCCTGTCTGACTCCTCTTGTATTCTGCCTTCCCCGACCCGGCCTGATTTGACTACACCTTTTGCCAACGCCTTGTACTGTGACCTTCTGCCCAAAAGACTTTGCTTTACATTCAGACCCCTTTGCTTGTCCAGAACCCTTAGCTTGGCACCTCTCTTAATAAGACCTGGCGGCATCTGATTAGCCGAGGGCTCCTCCTGAGGTGAAAGGCGGCTGTTTTAGGCAGAAGCAAGAGCAGAGAACAGGGTGCTTATCATTGGCTCTGGATTTAGGGTGCTGACCGTGACAATAAGACAGGAGATTTCTAAGTAAATTGAGAATGACTGAAACTTAAAAAAGGCGTAGTTCACTATGGGGCCTATTTATTGTGCTGTGCAAAATTAAATTTGCCAAAAAATGGTGTGAAAAGCTGTGTAAAATAAACAGTGAATTTATCAAGATGTGTATTTTTTTACACCATGTGAATGGCAGATTTTCCTCTGTTATGCATTGCTTCAGACCATTGTAAGTAAATTCTGGCGGGTTAAAAAATGACGCCATTTTTATGCAGTTTTTTAAACGCCAATGCCTTCCAATGTGTGGTGAATTATTCCACCATTTTCTACACCACATAATAAATATGCCCTTAAATGTAGATGTAACATAGTGGAGAAGAAAAGGGGGATGATAAAATGAAGGTAACACTATATTACTTTAATGGGATTATGGAATAAAATAGACCACATTTGTTCAAATAGCAAACAATCAACTGTTTAAAACAACATCTTATTGGTTGTTTTGTGTTACGGCAGCTGGGAAAACTTCTTGTCTTTCATTACATATGGGGTATATGTGATCTACTTGGATTTTGCCAAAATGTTTGATAACATGCCCCACAAACTACTGCTTTCTAAATTAAGGTCTGTTGGGCTTAATGAAGCCGTTTGCACATGGATCGAAAACTTGCTACAGGATCGGGTACAGAGGGTGCTTGTTAATGGCACATTCTCTGCTTGGAGTAAGGTTCTTAGTAGGGTCCCTCAGGGCTTGGTATTGGGTCCTCTTTTATTTAACTTGTTTATTAATGACTATGGGGAGGGTATTGTAAGTAATATGTCAGTGTTTGCAGATGACACAAAACTATCCAGCCCAATTAATTCCATCCAGGATGTGGCATCCTTGCAACAGGATCTTGACAAACTGGCAATCTGGGCAGCTAAGTGGCAAATCAGATTCAATGTTGATAAATGTAAAGTCATGCACCTGGGATGTAACAATATCCAAGCCACTTATACCCTTAATGGGACTGCACTAGGCAAATCCATTATGGAAAAGGACCTTGGAATCCTTGTAGATGATACACTTGGCTGTAGAAAACAATGCCAGTCAGCAGCATCAAGGGCAAATAAGATCTTGAGCTGTATTAAAAGGGGCATAGAGTCAAGGGAGGAGGGGGTCATTCTTCCACTTTTAGAGCACTGGTAAGGCCCCATCTAGAATATGCTGTACAGTTTTGGTCTCCATCACTCAAACAGGACATTATTGTATTAGGGAAGGTCCAGAGAAGGGCAACGATGCTGGTAAAAGGTATGGAAAATCTTAGCTATGAGGAAAGACTGGCCAATTTGGGGATGTTCACGCTGGAGAAGAGGCGCTTAAGGGGTGATATGATAACTATGTATAAATATATAAGGGGGTCATATAATAACCTCTCTAATGCTTTATTTACCAGTAGGTCTTTCTATCTGACACAAGGTCACCCATTCCGATTAGAAGAAAAGAGTTTCTGCCTAAATATTTGGAAGGGGTTTTTTACAGTGAGAGCTGTGAAGATGTGGAATTCTCTCCCTGAATCAGTGGTACAGACTGATACATTAGATAGCTTTAAGAAGGGGTTGGATGGCTTTTTAGCAAGTGAGGCAATACAGGATTATTGAAGATACCGTAGCTCATAGTACAAGTTGATTCAGGAACTGGTCCAATTGCCATTATGGAGTCAGGAAGGAATTTTTTCCCCCTCTGAGGCAAATTGGTGAGGCTTCAGGTGGGGTTTTTCGCCTTCCTCTGGATCAACTGGCAGTTAGGCAGGTTAAAAAAAAAGTTAAAAGGTTGAACTTGATGGACATGTGTCTTTTTTCAACCTAACTATGTTACTATGTTTATCTTTAGGGATCATTAGGCCCAAACTCAAATTGCCTGTGACAGTCCGCTCTGTGCCCCCCCCCTCCATGGGCAGTGTCAGGTTTCCGATTATCAGATCAGATCGCTTTGTGAATTTGGCACATGGGAGATATAAATAGCTTTGAAATCTCTTGTGCTTCCCCAGTTTGCCAGATCAAATTTAGATGTGGCTAGGTGCCACACCACCCGTACTGATCATGATTTTGCTTTTGTTGCCTTCCCAGATTTTAAAGCTTTAGGCAGGTTGGGGTATGCAGAGGTGCCCATTTGTAATAGATTTTCCCTTCTCATGTTTCCCAGCGGCAGAATATTGACATTCTAAACTACTGCAGTTGATAAATTGAATGATACATATCTCAGCGGCATCAGAGAAATGGCAACAACTAATCTTTTCTACTGTGACTGTTGCTTTATGGAAGATGTCAGTAAAGGCAGAGGAACATGTTCAGACGGACTGACGCTGGTGCTGAGGGATGTATCAACTCATGTATCAGATCTGAACAGTTGGCAATCTGGTTATTGATTCATTGGGGGAGGAGGAAGAAGTGGAACAAATTCATATTTAAAAATGAAGAAAAGTTATTATTTGAAAACTTTGGGGCTCATTTATCATCACTGGGTAAAAGAGAAAGAAAATGATACAGTGGTACTAACACCTTATTATTTACATTTATTTACAAATGCGGAAACTGTGAGTAATCAATGATTTTCTTTCTTTTCAGCTGTGGTTCATTTTTAGTAGATGGTCTACTCCAGATTGTAATTTAGGCTTCTAGCAGCTGCTCAATTCTACCATATGGGTTTATCCAGTGATTCCCAACCAGTGGCTCATGCACAACATGTTGCTCATCAACTCCTTGGATGTTGTTCCCATTGGGCTCAAGGCAGGTACTTCTTTTTTGAATTCCAGTCTTGGAGGCAAGTTTTGGTTGCATAAAAACCAAAAGCTCTATAGTTAGTATAGGTATGGGTAGATAGAATTTAATTAAAAGTAGGGAGGTGTGTGTGTATGGATGCTGGGTTTTCATTTGGAGGGGTTGAACTTGATGGACTTTGTCTTTTTTCAACCCAAGTTAACTATGTAACTATGTAAACCAGGTGTGCTGCTAAATAGAGCCTCCTGTAGGCTGCCAGTCCACATAGGAGCTACCATTTGGCCAATCACAACACTTATTATGCACCATCTAGAAACATTTTTCATGCTTATGCTGTTCCCCAAATTTTGTTACATCTGAAATGGAATAATATAGACCACATTTTCTCAGATAGCAATCAATCAACTGTTGATTGAACGGATGGAAAAAGGGTTGAGGACCCCTGGGTAGACCAAGTGCAAGCAATTTTTCCTTAGTTGTGTGTAGTTTTTGCTTTAAAGGAAAACTATACCCCCAAAATGAACACTTAAGCAACAGATAGTTCATATCATTTTAAGTGGCATATTAAAGAATCTTACCAAACGGAAATATATATTTAAGTAAATCTTGTCCTTTTACATCTCTTGCCTTGAGCCACCATTTTGTGATGGTCTCTGTGCTGCCTCAGAGATCACCTGACCAGAAATACCACAACACTAACTGTAACGGGAAGTGTGGAAGCAAAAGACAGAACTCTGTCTGTTTATTGGCTCATGTGACCTAACGTATGGTTTGTTGGTATGTTTGTGAGTACAGTGAATCCTACGATCCCAGGAGGCGGTCCTTATTATTTAAAATGCCAATTTTCTATTTATGATTACCCAATGGCACATACTACTCGAAAAGTATATTATTATGAAAATGGTTTATTTACATGAAGCAGGATTTTACATATGAGTTGTTTTTTGCAATATCTTTTTATAGAGACCTACATTGTTTGGGGTGGTATAGTTTTCCTTTAAGAGGCCATTCACCCTTAATAAGGAACTGCTCACTGTTTCACCTTAATTAGCTGTTTTTCTTATTAGAGATCCAGAGTAAAGTGTGCAGCATGGTCTTACTGCTCAGTCACACTGTTTATTATTGATAGGCTGTGTATAATTTTTGTAGAATGAATGGCCTTGATGTGGCATGTGAGGTTATTTATGTGTGGTTATAACACCTCATGTTTAAAACAATATATATATATATATATATATATATATATATATATATATATATATATATATATATATATAGTAGTAACAAACCACACTCCAAGGAATTTCTTGTGGAAAAAATCAAAAAACTTTTATTTCAACGTTTCGGCTCCTCTACTGGCGCCGTCTTCAGGAAGTGAAAAACCCATACATGTGCTCCAAACTTTATAGGTGAACAAAATGGTGTCCAATCATCATATGTGACATCATCACCGTGCGTCACTTAATTAGCATATTTACCCTCATATAGTATTCACATTGTTGATTGTGATCTTATAAACAACATTTAGTGCAGTGCATCATCAACAGTGACAAACTAGTAAATCAGTGCCTCATTTTGTGTGCACACATCACCTTGCGTTTGATATGTGACAATTTGTGTCCAAATAGATAAGTGCCGTGACTTAAAACCATCAGCCAAAAAACATAGGTGTCCCAGATATCATCCGGGGCACACTTACCCGAGGGAAAGAGAGAAGAGGCTGTGCTGGCCCTTGTTGGTCCCGTCAGTGCAGGGTGCACATACCGGTATGGAGAGCTGGAATAACCTTCCGTTGCGCCTTCTTCCCTTACATCCGGTAATACACAACAGCTCCGCCCCTGTTACTATGGTGAGCGGCGCGCGTCCTGCCATTGCGCTGCGCTCCACCAAAATAAATGTGTAGTCCGCCGATCTGCTGCCAATCAACCCCTCTTTTCCTTCCCATAGACACTTGTCCTGACATCGCTACTACCTCCACAGGGGGTAGACCCTGGGCATAAACCCAAGGCCACCTCCTGCTCTTTGGGAGCGAAGTCATGTACATCAACTGGGGTGGCAGTAATACACGGCTAATGGACTCACCTGGCCGTCACGCTCTCCTGGGGGTCTTGTGAGCATTACCATGGGATCTTAACTGCAGGTGTAGGTCTTCCAGCTTAACCGGTGTACTCCACTGGCCTCGGACGTGCTCCTCCTCCAGCCCCTCCCCTCTTCCCTGGGGCACCGAAGCATCCTAAAGAACAGCAAAAAAATTGGACACAAAGCTACCAACTTAGTTGCTATTTTACAATCATGTTTCTTTGTTGCTTTGTCCATATACTGGTATTTCTATGTCTCAAACCAAATATAGGATAGTGGTGTTATTACTATCATTGCCACCAGTCATATCATTGTTCCAACCTAGGGGAAAAAATGAAAAGGAGAACAACTACAGATTATCCCTGTAATGTACAAAAAAATTTTTTGTACAGAAAAATAAATGAGTAAATACGTAGAAAAAGAAAAAAAAAAAAAAAAAAAGAAAAAAAGAGAAAAAGGAAAAACAATGAAAAAAAGAGTCTGACCCGGCCACAAAAAACATCAGGCTACATTAAGTAATACTACCCGATGTAAACAGTTCCAAGTATCATCCGACTGTGGTATCGTCCATCTGATGCCTAGTCAATAAAAGTGGGACATGGGTAGGGTCTCATTGAGTCCTCTAGGGGCCAAAGTGTCCAATTTGTAGGATTCTCTCTGTAGTAATAGTAAGCCTCTATTCCCCCCTCTCATTGGTGCAGGAACATGGTCTATAATCATATGCCGAAACTGCGGCAAAGTATGTTTCTTTATTAGCCAGTGTCTAGCCACCGGTTGGTCCGTCTTTCCCGTCGAGAGGGCGCTCCTTATCGCACTTCTGTGATTATTTATCCTTTCCCTATACGTGGTTGTGGCTTTCCCCACGTAGTGTAACCCACAAGGACACCATGCCATATATACTATATCAAGTCCAAAATTATGAAAGTCCCGGTTGGTATGTTCCAAAGTCCAGCAAAACCACAGTCGGGCTCTCCTCTTCCCGTTCAAAAGATAAATTCAAATAAAATGAGTTGCTGTGTTCCTCAAACGACAAGTTGTTGAGGACGGAACAAAACAGGTAAAATAATATAGTGTAGTAGTTCTTTTAAAAATATTTTAAACACCCTGTGTGCTATTAAGTGATTAATTTAGTGATAATACACTTCCAAGAGACAATAATTATAAAAAATAAAAATAAAAATAATTATAAGCAATACACTTAATATATGTTGCATAAATTGCCACAATCATTCATGTGAATTTTTAAAGGATCGTGTTGCTATGTTAACGATTGTGCAACTCCCAAAAAATACATAGTGACTTAGTGTGCGTTAAATAAACACATAATATTGTGAATTATAGAAAACCGTATCACTGTGTTAACGATTTTAGTGGAAGTAAATTTGCTTATTAAGCCAGGTGAAATGAGGAAGATGAGTAGAGGTGGTAATTAAATTCAAATAGTAGTCCCCCAAAGGGGTAGGAGCCTCTAGTGGTATATTATACTCACAAGAGGGAATTTAGTTCCAAGCAGTGTAATTAACCCCTTCTTCGATATGGGTCTTCTTGAATCCTTGGTGGACATAAATTAGAGCAGCATGTGTAGGTACTTTTAAAACATTTTAATAACTAATTAAAAGATACACTCACAAAATTCGCTTGATAAAAACATATGTAGGGTATTCTGGAGATCTCACTGCGCTGCTTCCAATATTAGCGTCTTTCGTTGGCCGCTGCGCGTCTGCAAATTTGCTTCTGCCGTCTCCAATACTTCAAACTGTCTCCACTAACGCGTTTCGCCTGTCGGCTTCCACTCTGGGACGAAGCCGACAGGCGAAACGCGTTAGTGGAGACAGTTTGAAGTATTGGAGACGGCAGAAGCAAATTTGCAGACGCGCAGCGGCCAACGAAAGACGCTAATATTGGAAGCAGCGCAGTGAGATCTCCAGAATACCCTACATATGTTTTTATCAAGCGAATTTTGTGAGTGTATCTTTTAATTAGTTATTAAAATGTTTTAAAAGTACCTACACATGCTGCTCTAATTTATGTCCACCAAGGATTCAAGAAGACCCATATCGAAGAAGGGGTTAATTACACTGCTTGGAACTAAATTCCCTCTTGTGAGTATAATATACCACTAGAGGCTCCTACCCCTTTGGGGGACTACTATTTGAATTTAATTACCACCTCTACTCATCTTCCTCATTTCACCTGGCTTAATAAGCAAATTTACTTCCACTAAAATCGTTAACACAGTGATACGGTTTTCTATAATTCACAATATTATGTGTTTATTTAACGCACACTAAGTCACTATGTATTTTTTGGGAGTTGCACAATCGTTAACATAGCAACACGATCCTTTAAAAATTCACATGAATGATTGTGGCAATTTATGCAACATATATTAAGTGTATTGCTTATAATTATTTTTATTTTTATTTTTTATAATTATTGTCTCTTGGAAGTGTATTATCACTAAATTAATCACTTAATAGCACACAGGGTGTTTAAAATATTTTTAAAAGAACTACTACACTATATTATTTTACCTGTTTTGTTCCGTCCTCAACAACTTGTCGTTTGAGGAACACAGCAACTCATTTTATTTGCATATATACTATATGATCACTCGTACAGGTCACCCTGTGTGTAATCTGGAATTTCGTTCCCTTCCACGGATGGGTAAAGTAGGTCCCTTGTGACATCCCTCCACATGTCATGCAGCCCAAACACCTAAAGCATCCTTTCTTCAGGGGCTTGTCCAACCACGTGGTGTGCTTTTTCTGTGTCTCCCCCAGGATTTTCGTAACCAAAATATCACCCAAGTTCCGGCCTCTCCTGAAAGCCATCAGTGGTTTTTTGTCCTGGAATGGTAGATTCTGGTCCGTACTGATTATTTCCCATCGCCTTTTCAGCGCTTTCTTCAAGTCTATGCTAGCATTCGTCCACTCTGTAGAAAAAATGATATCTGGGGGGGCTCTTCCTTCCTTTTTCACAGGGTCCAATAACATCTCTTGGTTATATTGCTTCGCTCTCTTACATTGTTCATCAATTAAATCCTTCGGGTATCCCCTCATGGCAAATTGATCAGCCAGAGTGGAAAGTTGTAGTTCTGTTGTAGTCCTTTCTGAGTTGTTCCTTACAATCCTTAGGAAATGAGAGAATAGGACCCCCCGGGACATGTGTGGAGGATGATGTGTGCTAGCTTGTATCAGACTATTTTTGTCTGTTGGCTTCTTAAAGAGTGTCGTCCCTAGTCTATTCTGTTTTTTAAAAATGGTCAGATCCAGGTAATTCACTTGCACCTTATCATAGGTCATGGTTAGTTTGATGGGGGAATTTAATGAGTTAAGATCTCTATGGAACTCAATTAATTTACTTTCCGTCCCTATCCATATCAACAACAAGTCATCGATATATCTTTTATACAGGAAAATTCGATCGCCTCCCATAGGTAGTAGCCAATTCACCTCATAGTCTTGCATAAATAGATTAGCAAATGATGGGGCAACATTAGATCCCATGGCTGTCCCCGCCAATTGTAGATAAAACAATCGATTGAATGTAAAATAGTTATGCGTCAAAATTAAATCTAACAGGCATTCTGTGGGGGGGTTTCCCGTGTGTGAGCGTGAGAGGGCTTCCCTGCAGACCTGTACACCTGCCTCATGGGGAATCACTGTGTATAAACTAGCCACATCCATGGTGACTAGTATGCTATCAGGGGGAATCACCTGGTCCTTTAATCAGGACAACAAGTGACCCGTGTCCTTGATATAGGATCGCATTTGTTGCACAATGGGCTGGAGAAAATGATCAATATATACCGACACAGGTTGAAATAGTGAACCTATGGCGGAGATAATAGGTCGCCCGGGTGGCTTATCCAAATTTTTATGGATCTTAGGTAGTGTATATATATACGGTATCCTCGGGAATTCAGTGGTCAGATATTGGCTAGTCCCTTCATTTATCCATCCCGCCGTAAGGGCTACTCCCAGAGGAGAGTAGCCGAAACGTTGAAATAAAAGTTTTTTGATTTTTTCCACAAGAAATTCCTTGGAGTGCGGTTTGTTACTACTATACATGAATGCAATTTTTGTTTAACCAGCACCCAGGTTGCTGCAGCTATTGGTTATGAGTGCACCCAATTCGGACTAATATATATATATATATATATATATATATATATATATATACAAATATATTTACAAAGGCTGAAACTGTGTGCATAGCCTTTGCATTAAGTGGAGGTAGGGGGTTCCTAGTGACCCAAACACATATTTATCACATATTTATTATAGTACCTTATCATAAAACGTCATGGGCATCACCCCCCCCCATTAGAAGATAAGGAGGTACAGGGGCTGCCGCACCTTTGCTCAACCATCATCTGTTTGGGAGGGTTATTTACTCATGGTCTGTGTTAAATGATATCAGTTCCCTCAAGTGTTTGCTCTCTTATTTTCATGTTAGATTACCTGCATAGAGTGCACCTTATAATAAGTTTAGTTTCCGTGATCACTTTATCGTTTGCAGCAGAAAAGATAATGTGCCACACAAATCTGCTATGGAGAAAAAAACCCCCACAAGTGTACAAAACAACTTTACATGGGGAATGAGGTAATAAAATGGCCACCAGCTAACACAAGATTTTCATTTTAAAGGTCACGGATACAAGTTCATAACAAAGACACGCATGCATAGATTTGTGAGAGGTCCTTGCACATGAGTGCTGCTTTTAAGTTGTTTTTATATTCTTTGCAGAGCATGATGACTGGCTGGCTTTTATTAGCAACTGTAACACCAAATATTTAACTCAAAGTTAGAAAAGAGCCCAGAGTAAAGAAAACTCATACATAGGTATATAGTTAGTTACATAGTTAAGTTGGGTTGAAAAAAGACCATCAAGTTCAACTCCTCCAAATGAATCTCACGCACATACCTACACACATCTGCTGAAACTATATATACCGATATCTATATATTGCAGATTTTAGTATCACAATAGCCTTTGATATTATGTCTGTCCAAGAAATCATCCAAGCCATTCTTAAAGTCATTAACTGAATCAGCCATCACAACATCACCCGGCAGTGCATTCCACAACCTCACTGTCCTGACTGTGAAGAACCCCCTACGTTGCTTCAAATGAAAGTTCTTTTCCTCTAGTCTAAAGGTATGGTCTCTGGTCTGATGATCATCATCATTTATTTATATAGCGCCGACAAGATACACAGTGTTTTAACTTAGTTATAACAAACAGGGAATAAATGGAGGATAACAAACAAGGGTTTACAGAGTACAATAGGATTAGAGGGCCCTACAATTTATAAAGGTTAGGGTACAATTGAGACATAAAGGATTTTGTAAACAATTATGTGATTCATTTTATGAAAAAATAGACCTCCTGCGAGCAGTCTACAATGCCCTCTAATGTACTTATAAAGAGCAATCATGTCCCCTCACAAGCATCTTTTCTCCAGAACGAACTACCCCAACCTTGACAATCTACCCTCATAGTTTAAATCTTCCATCCCCTTAACCAGTTTAGTTGCACGTCTCTGCATTATCTCCAGCTCATTTATATCCTTTTTAAGGACAGAGCCCAAAACTGCACTACATAATCCAGGCAAGGCCTTACCAGTAGGGATGTAGCGAACGTCGGAAAAAAAGTTCGCGAACATATTCGCGAACTTGCGCAAAATTGCGAGCGGTTCGCGAACGGTTCGCGAACCCCATAGACTTCAATGGGAAGGCGAACTTTAACATCTACAAAAGACATTTCTGGCCAGAAAAATGATTTTAAAGTTGTTTAAAGGGTGCAACGACCTGGACAGTGGCATGCCAGAGGGGGATCAAGGGCAAAAATGTATCTGAAAAATCTGCCTGTGTGTGCTTGGAAGAGATAGTGTAGGGCGAGAGCTGTTAGTGATTTCAGGGACAGATGATAGTAAGTTTGCTGGCTAGTAATCTGCGTGATACTGCTCTGTATTGGAGGGACAGAAGTCTGCAGGGATTTGAGGGACATTTTAGCTTAGGTAGCTTTGCTGGCTAGTAATCTACTGTTCTCTTTAAACAACTGCCATACGTTGACCTTGTAGGCATTGTTTGCCCAGTTTTTTTGGACGCAGCCACTGAAGCACAGTTGCCAGAAAAAATATGCCATATAAATGCTGAAAATAGTCATTTTTCGCCATACGTTATTCAACCAACTGCTATCTAGCTGTGTGCCCGTGTTCACATTCTGTCTAAATATCCATAATATTACCGTCTCCAGAAAAAACACCGGAGTGACTTTTTTTCAAGCAGCATTCTTATATTTTACGTAATCCGTATCCACCGCTGTGTATACGTTGACCTTGTAGGCATTATTTGCCCTGTAGGCATTTTTTGCCCAGTGTGTTATTCAACCAACTGCTATCTAGCTGTGTGCCCGTGTTCACATTCTGTCTAAATATCCATAATATTACCGTCTCCAGAAAAAACACCGGAGTGACTTTTTTTCAAGCAGCATTCTTATATTTTACGTAATCCGTATCCACCGCTGTGTATACGTTGACCTTGTAGGCATTATTTGCACAGTGTTTTCTTCAAACCGCCATCTAGCTGTGTGAGCTTGTTCACATTTTGTCTAAATATTGATAATATTATCGTCTCTAGAAAAACCACTTGAGTTACTTTTTTTCAAGCAGCATTCATATATTTTACGTAATCCGTATCCACCGCTGTAGTAGTGTATACGTTGATCTTGTAGGCATTATTTGCACACTGTTTTCTTCAAACTGCCATCTAGCTGTGTGTATTATCGTTTCCAGAAAAACCAACTGAGTTTTTGTTGTTGTTGTTTTTTTAAAAATAATGCCAGGCAAAGGCAGGCCGCCACGCAGAGGCCGTGCTAGGGGCCGTGCTGCTATGCAATCCTGTGGCCCTAGCAAATTGCCCAGTTTTAAAAAGCCAATGACCCTGAACTCCCAAAATGCTGAAGAGGTAGTTGACTGGCTTACACAGCACACCCCATCCTCTACCGTTTCTAACTTTACCACAACATCCTCCTCATCCTCCACTGCTATGGCCACCCCACGTAACACTTCCTCCACCACCGGTGCCCCATCTTCACTGGAGTCAGAGGAGTTATTTTCCCATGAGTTTCTTGAACTGAGTAATGCGCAACCATTATTGGCAGAAGAAGATGAAGGAGATGAGGACGTTACACCAGATTTAATTCTGGCAGAGAACACGACAGAGATGGACATAATGATGAGTGATGAGGAGGAGGAGGAGGTCCCCGCTGCTGCTTCCTTCTGTGATGTGTCAGAAGAAATTGATGCATCTGAGGAGAATGATGATGAGGAGATTGATGTTTTGTGGGTGCCTAGTAGAAGAGAGCAAGAGGAGGGTAGTTCAGATGGAGAGACGGAGAGTCAGAGAGGCAGTAGGAGAATAAGACTTAGAAGAAGCAGGGAGGCCAGCCCGCAGGGATCAGTAGGGCAACAACATGTATCGGCACCTGTGTTCAGCCGGCCAACGCACCCGCCATTGCCGCCAACTTCTACTGTTACCGCCAGATCGCAGACTTCCAAAAAGTCAGCAGTGTGGCATTTTTTTAATGTGTGTGCCTCTGACAAAAGCATTGTAATTTGCAATGAGTGCAGTCAGAAACTGAGCCTTGGTAAG
Organism: Xenopus petersii; assembly: GCA_038501925.1. Taxonomy (NCBI): domain Eukaryota; kingdom Metazoa; phylum Chordata; class Amphibia; order Anura; family Pipidae; genus Xenopus; species Xenopus petersii. The sequence continues at coordinate 51,078,605 of CM076672.1, read as the reverse complement.
CCCAACAGCCACATAGGTACAACTTCTATGCGAAGGCACATGAGCGGCAAGCACAAAGCACTTTGGGAGCAACACCTCAAAGGCAACAGGCAAACTAAAAGTCACACTCCTTCTGGTCCAGCATCTTACTGCTCTACCTCTGCTCTCCTTGACCCATCTGAACCACCCTCCACTCCGCCTTCCACCTTGACCACCTGTTCCCATTCCCAGTCATCTGCCACCAGCCAAGTTTCTGTGAAGGCCATGTTTGAGCGTAAGAAGCCAATGTCTGACTGTCACCCCCTTGCCCGGCGTCTGACAGCTGGCTTGTCTGCACTCTTAGCCCGCCAGCTTTTACCATACCAGCTGGTGGACTCTGAGGCCTTCCGCAAATTTGTAGCAATTGGGACACCGCAGTGGAAGGTACCCAGCCGCAATTTTTTTTCTAAAAAGGGAATACCACACCTGTACCAACATGTGCAGAGCCAAGTTACCGCATCTCTGTCACTTAGTGTTGGGCCAAAGGTCCATATGACTACTGACGCATGGTCCTCCAAGCATGGTCAGGGCAGGTATGTCACCTACACTGCCCACTGGGTGAACTTGGTAATGGCTGGGAATGGGAAGCAGGGAATGGGTAGCTCAACAACAACAACAGTGGAGTTGGTGTCACCGCCACGGATTGCACGCGGTTCTGCCACCACCTCTACTCCTCCATCGCTCTCTACCTCGTCTTCTTCCTCTTCTTCTTCTTACTCTGCTGCTGGGTCCTCCTTCTCCTCCTCCACACCTGTGCACCCCCAGCTCCCCCTAGGCTATTCGACGTGCCAGGTACGCCGTTGTCACGCTGTCTTGGGGATGACGTGCCTGGAAAGCAAAAACCATACCGGATCTGTACTCCTGTCATCTCTGCAGTCACAGGCCGATCGGTGGCTGACCCCACACCAACTGCAGATCGGAAAAGTGGTGTGTGACAATGGAAGCAATCTGTTGGCAGCGTTGAGACTGGGAAATTTAACACATGTGCCCTGCATGGCACATGTGTTAAATTTAATAGTCCAACGTTTTGTCTCCAAGTACCCAGGATTCCAGGACGTTCTCACCCAGTCCAGAAAGGTGTCGGCCCATTTCAGACGTTCCTACACAGCCATGGCACGCCTTGCTGACATTCAGCAGCGCTACAACATGCCAGTCAGGCGTTTGATTTCTGACAGCCAGACTCGCTGGAATTCAACGCTCCTTATGTTGGAACGTCTGCTGCAACAACAAAGGGCCGTCAACGAGTACCTTTTTGAACTGGGTGGTAGGACTGGATCTGCAGAGCTGGGGATTTTTTTCCCCCGTTACTGGGTGCTTATGCGCGATGCCTGCAGGCTCATGCGACCTTTTGAAGAGGTGACAAATATGGTCAGTCGCACCGAAGGCACCATCAGCGACCTAATACCCTTCGCTTTCTTCCTGGAGCGTGCCGTGCGACGAGTGACAGATGAGGCTGTAGACCAGCGTGACGAGGAGCTGGAAGCGCACGATTTATGGTCGCAAACACCAGAACGAACCCAGGCACCTGCTGCAACGCAGGGAGAGGTGCCAGAAGTGGAGTCAGAGGAGGAAGGTGGCTTTGTGGAGGAGGAGGAGGAGGAGGACCAACAGGAGCAGGCTTCCCAGGGGGCTAGTGGTGACCTTTTGGGGACCCCTGGTCTTGTACGTGGCTGGGGGGAGGAGACCGTGGATGATGCAGTCCTTGATAATGAGGAAGCGGAGATGGATAGCTCTGCATCCAACCTTGTGAGAATGGGGTCTTTCATGCTGGCATGCCTGTTGAAGGACCCCCGTATCAAGAGGCTTAAGGAGAAGGACCTGTACTGGGTCGCAACGCTACTAGACCCTCGGTACAAGCATAAAGTGTCAGAAATGTTACCAACATACCACAAGTCCGAAAAGATGCGGCATTTACAAACCAGCCTGCAAAACATGTTGTACAATGCTTTTAAGGGTGATGTCACTTCAGGAACTCATCAACATTCCAGGGGCAGAGGTGCCAGTAATCCTGCCACGAGCACACCTGCAAGGACAAAGCCCTTTGGCCGGTCTGTAACGTCAGACATGCAAATGTTTTTCTGTCCAAGGCAGCGCCACAACCCTTCTGGATCCACCCTCAAAGAACGCCTCGACCGGCAGGTAGCGGACTACCTGGCATTAACTGCAGATATCGACACTCTGAGGAGCGATGAACCCCTGGACTACTGGGTGCGCAGGCTTGATCTGTGGCCAGAGCTGTCACAATTTGCCATGAACCTCTTGTCTTGCCCAGCCTCAAGTGTGCTCTCAGAAAGGACCTTCAGTGCAGCAGGAGGGATTGTAACTGAGAAGAGAACTCGCCTAGGTCACAAAAGTGTCGATTACCTGACCTTTATTAAAATGAATGAGGGGTGGATCTCGGAGGGTTACTGCACGCCGGAAGACTTGTTCTGACTTCTATGCAGCTGTCCTTCTCTTCAAGCCTCATGACTCCACACACAGCTGTCCTTTAGCGTCCTCCTCCCTCCGCCACCGTTACAAACTAGGGTGCAAACCCTACTGGTTTAATTTTTTCTGGCCTCTGTGCTTCAGTGGCTGCAACCAAAAAAACTGGGCAAACAATGTCTACAAGGTCAACGTATGGCGAAAAATGACTATTTTCAGCATTTATATGGCATATTTTTTCTGGCAACTGTGCTTCAGTGGCTGCGTCCAAAAAAATGCATATTTTCTGCATTTATATGGCATAATTTTTCTGGCCTCTGTGCTTCAGTGGCTGCAACCAAAAAAATGCATATTTTCTGCATTTATATGGCATAATTTTTCTGGCCTCTGTGCTTCAGTGGCTGCAACCAAAAAAATGCATATTTTCTGCATTTATATGGCATAATTTTTCTGGCCTCTGTGCTTCAGTGGCTGCAACCAAAAAAATGCATATTTTCTGCATTTATATGGCATAATTTTTCTGGCCTCTGTGCTTCAGTGGCTGCAACCAAAAAAATGCATATTTTCTGCATTTATATGGCATAATTTTTCTGGCCTCTGTGCTTCAGTGGCTGCAACCAAAAAAATGCATATTTTCTGCATTTATATGGCATAATTTTTCTGGCCTCTGTGCTTCAGTGGCTGCAACCAAAAAAAATTATTTTTTCAGCATTTATATGGCATATTTTTTCTGGCAACTGTGCTTCAGTGGCTGCGTCCAAAAAAACTGGGCAAACAATGTCTACAAGGTCAACGTATGGCGAAAAATGACTATTTTCAGCATTTATATGGCATAATTTTTCTGGCCTCTGTGCTTCAGTGGCTGCAACCAAAAAAATTTATATTTTCAGCATTTATATGGCATATTTTTTCTGGCAACTGTGCTTCAGTGGCTGCGTCCAAAAAAACTGGGCAAACAATGTCTACAAGGTCAACACACTGGGCAAAAAATGCCTACAGGGCAAATAATGCCTAAAAGGTCAACTTATACACTACTACAGCGATGGATACGGATTACGTAAAATTTATTATGGCTGCTTGAAAAAAGTCACTCCGGTGTTTTTTCTGGAGACGGTAATATTATGGATATTTAGACAGAATGTGAACACGGGCACACAGCTAGATAGCAGTTGGTTGAATAACACACTGGGCAAAAAATGCCTACAGGGCAAATAATGCCTAAAAGGTCAACTTATACACTACTACAGCGATGGATACGGATTACGTAAAATTTATTATGGCTGCTTGAAAAAAGTCACTCCGGTGTTTTTTCTGGAGACGGTAATATTATGGATATTTAGACAGAATGTGAACACGGGCACACAGCTAGATAGCAGTTGGTTGAATAACACACTGGGCAAAAAATGCCTACAGGGCAAATAATGCCTAAAAGGTCAACTTATACACTACTACAGCGATGGATACGGATTACGTAAAATTTATTATGGCTGCTTGAAAAAAGTCACTCCGGTGTTTTTTCTGGAGACGGTAATATTATGGATATTTAGACAGAATGTGAACACGGGCACACAGCTAGATAGCAGTTGGTTGAATAACACACTGGGCAAAAAATGCCTACAGGGCAAATAATGCCTAAAAGGTCAACTTATACACTACTACAGCGGTAGTAAAATAAAAAAAAAGTTAAATAAAAAAAGAATGAATATTAAAAAAAAAAAATTAAAGTTGGTGCTGCTGAACTACTAGGAGCAGCAGATTAGCACACCAGTCCCACTCCCCAACACTGCTAGACTAATAGCACTGGGCTCTTATAGTAGTAGTAGTAGTAGTAGTAGTAGTAGTAGTAGTAAAACAACAAAAAAATAAATAAAAGCAGTCCTTACAAGGACTATTGCTATTGCAGCAGTCAGCAGATGAAATCAGAAGCAGGACAGCTGCCCACTGCAGCTACATACAGAGCACTGCAGTAGAAGGTAGATTACTAGCCAGCAAAGCTACCTAAGCTTAAATGTCCCTCAAACCCCTGCAGACTTCTGTCCCTCCAATAACAGAGCAGTATCAAAACGATTACTAGCCAGCAAACTTTCAACTGTCCCTGAAATCACTAACAGGCAGCAGCTCTCTCCCTACACTATCTCTTCAGCACACACAGGCAGAGTGAAAAAAAGCTGCAGGGCTTCGGTTTTTATAGGGAAGGGGAGTGGTCCAAGGGAGAGCTTCCTGATTGGCTGCCATGTACCTGCTGGTCTGGGGTGAGAGGGCAAAAAAAAGCGCCAACAATGGCGAACCCAAAATGGCGAACGTCGCGCGACGTTCGCGAACTTCCGGCGAGCGCGAACACCCGATGTTCGCGCGAACAAGTTCGCCGGCGAACAGTTCGCGACATCTCTACTTACCAGGGACCTATAAAGAGGTGGGTCTGTCCCCTGACAGGAAGCGAAAATGAAAGTCACCGGGCGGGAGAGAGAGGGACAGTGCGGTGACAAGGAGGCTGCAATGGGAGAGCTTTTGGGACTGCACGGACGCGCACACTCTCCTATTCACAGTCGCTCAGTTACAGTCACACTCTCAATTCACAAATACACGGCGCTCGCATCCCTAAGCTCTTCGGAGGAGGATATAGCAGCCTGGGCCTCCCCTCTCCATGTCTCTTGCCACCAGGTAAATAATAAAAATAATCCCTTTGTGGGCCCTGTGTCTAGGGTTGCCACCTTTTCCTATATTTGTTATTGGCTGGTGGGGGGCGGAACTAAAGGAGCGGATGTGACACCAAAAGGGTTGGGGCCATGATGGGAAAAAGGGCGGGGCTCGACGCGGAGAACCGAAGACGGAGGACAAAAGCGAAGTTACAGGGGATTGGGGGCAGGCCGAGGGGTCTTTTTGAAGGGTATTACAAATTTACCGGCAGCTACATTGCCGGTAAATTTGTAATACTGGCCCCCACCTCGGCAGGTGTTTTACCGGCTAGGCCGGTAAAATACCTGTCGGGTAGCAACCCTACCTGTGTCGGACACACTCTGTCAGGCTGTAGAGACCGGGAGAGGGGAGGCCCCGGGTATCCTCCTCCCAAGAGCTGGGGGATGCGGCGGCTGTGACCCCGATGAGGAGGGGAAGATGGGAGTGCAGAGCTCGCTAGAAGGGAGGAGAAGTAGCGGAGAGCAAAGCAGCGCAGAGAGCAGCCGCATCGTTCACGCTGGAGGTGCCGCTGCACACGGAAGCACGGAATGTGGGAGCTAAAGGATCCAGCAGCAGAGAGCCAGGGAGGAGAAATCGAGCGCAGCTCCATGGATGGTCGCACTGTCGTCTATTCTGTAGATGACAGGAAGCAGAGTTTCTGTAAGTTATTTCTTAATAAAGACTTTGGGATTTCAAAGTATAATTTGTCTTGGTGTTTTTTTTCGTTGTGTACTAACAAATTTTTTTTAAAAAAATGTTGATGTTACTGGTCCTTTAAGGAAACTCCCAACACACTGCCATTTAGTATATAACTTGCATTTTTATTATTTTTCCCAAAGTGCATAACCTTGCATTTATCAACACTGAATAGTGATGAGCGAATTTATTCGGCAGCCATGGATTCACTGCAAAATTCCGAATTTTGTCATGTGCGAATTTTTTTGCAGCGAAAAAACGCACATAAGAAAAAATGCCCATTGACTTTAATGCATTTGGAGAAAAAAGTCGCCATAAGAGAAAACAGCCATTGACTTTAATGCATTAAGACAAAAAAGTTGCCATAAGAAAAAACGCCCATTGACTTTAATGCATTAGGAATAAAAAGTCGCTGAAATAAAAAACGCCTATTGACTTTAATAGATTTGGAGACAAAAGACACCATAAGAAACAATGGCCACTGACTTTAATGCATTTGGAGAGAGAAGAATTGTCGCGTAAAAACGCCCATTCACTACAATGCGTTTCACGAAATTTACTCATCACTTACACTGAACCCTTAGTCAGTGGCTTAACTAGATGTTACTGGGCCCCATAGCAAATTCATTTTAGGGCCCCCAAAATAACCAAAGGTTGTCCTTTTTTTACCAATATATGTTGAAACTGCTCATTATTTAGGGCCTCATGGGGCCCCTATACCTCCTGGGCCCCCCTGCAGCTGCAGGGTCTGCTTCCTCTGTAGTTACGCCCCTGCCCTTAGTTTTTCAGTTTGCTGCCCAGTTTTCTAATCTAATCAAATTACTCTGCAAAGTGACAACATCCTATATGAAAAGTATAGTTCTGCACAATTTAGTATCATCGACAAAAATAGAGATGTTTCTTTCAATGCCCCGTCCAGGTAATTAATAAACAAGTTGAAAAGCAAAGGATCAAGTACAGACCCTTGCAGAACTCCACTGGTTCAATCAGAAAATGTTCCATTTACTACCTTGCAGCTCAAAATGTCGTGGTGGTGAATAAAGTCACTTTTTGCAACAGTATTCCTGTGCCTCATGGTATCAATAGCCATTCTATTTATTTTCTGAATAAATGCTCTGGAGGGGAGCAAGGGACTACGATACATGATTAATTTTTTAGCAAAGGCTTAAAGAAACAGTTAAGTGTGAAAATAAAAACAAAATAAACAGATAGACTGTGCAAAATAAAAAAAAGTTTCTAATATAGTTAGTTAGCCATAAATGTAATGCATAAAGGCTAAAGTGACTGGATGATTAGCAAAACAGAACAGAGCACAACTTCCTGCTTTTCAGCTCTCTAACTCTGAGTTAGTCAGCGACTTGAAGGGGGGCCACATGGGACATAACTGTTGAGTGAGTTTGCAATAGACCCTTAGCATTAAGCTCATATTCAAAAGCAACAGTTATGACCCATGTGCCCTCCCCTCTCAAATCACTGATTGGTTACTGCCTGGTAACCAATCAGTGGAAACCAAGAGAGATGAAAAGCAGGAAGTAGTGTTCTGGCTATTATGTTAGACATACAGCCTTTATAGATTACATTTTGGCTAACTTGCTATATTAGAAACAATTTTTATTTTGCACATCCTATCTATTTATCCAGTTTTTATCTTTACACTGAACAATTCCTTTACTATACCAGTTCAGTTTCTTAATAACGTATCCTGTACCTGTATTAAGGTTGTTTTCCTGTACTTAGGGCATTATTCTGCAATGCACCGATTGTCCTGGGCATATACAGGTACCAGATCCATTTTCTGGAAACCTGTTTTCCAGAAAGCTCAGAATTTACAGTCATTTCCCATAGACTCAATTATTATCAAATAATTATTTTTTTTTTTATGGCTAAACCATTCTATTAAGTTTAATTAGGGGCAGATTTCTCAAAGGTCGAAGTGTAAATTCAAATGAAAAAAATTCAAATTTCGAGCTAATTTTTGTGTACTTAGACTAGGGAATAGTCCAAATTCGATTAGAATTTGAAAAAAATTAAATTCAAAAATTCTGATTTATTGCCTCTTTAAAAATTCGACTTCGACCATTCACCATTTAAAACCTGCCGAATTGCTGTTTTAGCCTATGGGGGACCTCCTAGAACCTACTTGGAGTCAATTGATGGACTTTGAAAAATCTAAGGTTTTTTTGGGGGGAAAACTTTGATTCGTACGAATCGTATTTGATCGAAAATGTACCTATTCGGCCAAATAAACCTTTGATTGAATTGCGGTTGGTCTTTTTGAATTAGAATTTCAAAGTTTTTCAAATTCCAAATTCGACCCTTGATAAATTTGCCCCTAAATGTTCAAATGTTTTTTTTAGCAGCCTTGAGGTATGGGGATTCAAATTAAGGGAAAGATCCCTTATCCTGAAAGCCAGACGGCCCAAGCATTATGAATAACAGGTCCCATAACTGTATTCTGTTGCTGGATTTAGCCACACGTTTCTTTATATAGGCACCCAAGGACGTCCCCTAAAGCTGCAATCCTAGGCATGATCCCTTGGGTGTCTATATAGAAACATGGTCTTGCCTGTGTTACTGAAAAATGTTGACACTATTTGCCAATTGTAAGAAATATCAGACAATATTTTGTTTGCATTCCGTTCTGCTGTACTGTTCATTAATACACTTGACAAGAACTGAAAATGTTACAAGAAATACTCAAAGGTGGTAAAATAAATGCTTAATTATGAGATAGAAAGCTGTTGATCTTCCTTTAATATATCAATTTTTCTTTCAAGAATGAAAGGGTGAAAGTAAAGAAAGATCTAAGGAGAAAGTACAGAGGCTTAAATCATTTGACCTTGCTAAATTAAACAAAGTCGTAATCTGAGCACTTGAGTTGATCTTTCCGACTGACAGATAGATGAGCGGCGTTGCAATAACAGTGGATATCTCAGTACAAACAGTGTGCATTCCTTCCAAAGGCATACATGTTTTCTCTTTACACCTTCTGAGATTAATCTCGTCGGTTTTTAAACAAACAAGCCTGGAATTATTGTCAGGAAGCACAGCAATTTTCTCTTACGCGGCCATCACCTTCTGCAGTCAATACTGGTGTTGCAAAAGTCATAAAATTTATGGCAAATATTCTAAACACCATTAAATCATCGTATTACACTGTCTGTGTGTTAGAAATGTGTTCTCGAAATCCCTGGAGCCTGCATTCTGTCTTGTTTTGTTTCAAGACAGCAAGAAGACTGCATGCAGAACACATGGAAAAAGCAAGAATTCCAGTGATATCATTGGCACCTTTCCTTGTATTCCCCATCAGTTGTCTTTTCCAGGTTTTAATGTCAGGGATATTGTTACAGCTCCAGCAGTAATGATCTTGGTATTTCTGTTACAATTACAACTGGGAGAATTAGATGCTCCTTGGGGAATAAGTTGCTTATCTGGATAGAGAATTCTCACATTTCTGAGCAAACTTTAATATTGTATTGAACTTGTTGGTGTTGTATAAAATCCTAGCAAAGGCGCTTGTGTCATTTTTAAAGTGTTGTGTTAAAATATGTCTTTTATGGAACAGGGTTGGATAATTTTAAAATACATTTCTATACTTTATTTTCATTACGGTATGTTATCGAATGGCCATTTCTAAGCAACTGTTCATCATGAAGGCAATTAACATCTTCAAATTGTTCATGGGACCTCTGCCATTGATGTATACATGACCTCGACAGGTTTTATATTAAGTATTTTAAGATTCAAGCTATTTCCGTCGGGGTAAATCTCGAAAATGTTGGTTTTCAAATTCAAAAAACTTCAAAATTAGAATTCGAAAAAGACCAACTGACATTTATTAAAAAAATTGTCGTTTTTTTTTCGGGTGAATAGTCCGTATTTGATTGAATTCAAAACAAAGTTTTTCCCAATAAAAACTTAGATTTTTCACCAATTGACTCAAGATAGGTTCTAGGAGGTCTCCCATAGGCTGAAACAGCAATTCGGCAGGTTTCAGATGGCGATTGGTCGAAGTCTAATTTTGAAACAGACAGTACAGTCAAAGAACACCAAAATTAGCTCCTAAGTTGAATTTTTTTAATTTGAATTTTCACTTCGACCTTTGATAAATCTCAAAGGTCTCAAAGTCTCATTTATAAACATTGGACAAATTTGTACCTGAGCAGTAACTAATAGCAACCAATCAGCAAGCTGGAGGTTGTACACTGAAAGCATTCATCAGATACCATGGTTACCATGGGTTACTTCCCAGGTACAAATTTTCCCAGTATTTATAAATAACGCCAAACATCCTTATAATTCAGAGCCATAAATCCAAACTTTCAGACAGAACTCATCAGTGCAAGATAATGAGTGTGTAGTCGTTAATTCCTTGTCTAAGGGGCAGATTTACTAAGCTCGATTGAAGAATTCAAATTCAAAAATATTAGAATTTCAAAGTATTTTTTTGGGTACTTTGACCATCGAATGGGTCAAATTCGATCGAATCGAACGATTCAAAGAAAAAATCCTTCGACCATTCGATAGTCGAAGTACTGTCTCTTTAAAAAATACTTAGACTTCATACTTCGCCACTTTAAACCTACTGCGGTGTATTGTTAGCCTATGGGGACCTTCCCCAGCACTTTTTTAAAAAAATTTTGATCGAATAAAAATCCTTCGATCGATCTCTTAAAATGGTTTGAATCTTTGGTTCGAAGGATTTTTACTCTGATCGTTTGATCGAAGCATTTGCGCTAAATCCTTCGAATTCGATATTCGAATTGGAAGGATTTAACTTCGAGGCTCGAATTCGAGGGTTTATTAACCCTCAAAATTCAACCCTTGATAAATGTGCCCCTAAAAGTTAAAACCTCAAATTTTTTGTTATAAGGCAGGGCTTTGTGTGTAACATGGGGAATATGCAGTAAATACGTGCAATACATGCAGCTCCAGATACGCCAACTGAATCAGGCAATTGAGTCCAACTTTATGTTTCAAATTTCTGTTTCAAAAAAATTTGATGGATTCCTACCCCTTAATCTACACCAAAATCGCATCTGTGGACCAACATCTACAATTTAGCTTTCAATGCAGTGTTCATGTGTACCACAATGTTGTTATACTTCTGCTCCTGCTCCTGCCACCAAACTGCCTTTAATGCTGTGTCTTTTGTTCTGTTCTGTCAGTTAAAAATTTGTTCTGTTCTATCAGTTAAAAAAAAAAGTTAAAAAAAAGAAAAATTGCAAAAAAATATATTTTGATGGGATCAGACAAGAAACTGAGGTAGGCCAGATTTTAGGAGGAAAATTGTGTTTATGTGATCTGTATTAAACTGGCCATACAGACGCCGATATTAGCTGCCGACAGACCAAGTAAAAAGGGTATGGGGCTCTCCAACTGGGCTTCTCTGATCAATAGCTGTCTGAAAATCGATGATGTCAATTGGCCAGGTTTAAAAATCCTGTAGGTTAGAGGACTGCATCAGTTTCTTGAAGCAGTCCTTGATCCAACCACCTGTAGTTTCAGCATTGTAATCTGATTGTTAGGCCCTAGGGCCCACGATCAGTTCAGCCCAATATCTCCAACCTTAAAATGGGTATATCGGGGAGAGATCTGCTTGATTTGCTTATGCAAAACTTCAAAAACATCAAAGCTCCCGCTGTTCTAGACTTTGCTTATAGCAGTCTTTCGAGCATGTCCTGGAATATAACAATTTTACAATCCAGCATATTTGTCAGTCACTGTGCACCAGAAGTTGCATCTACATTGTGCATTCTGCTTTGCAAAACAGTAATGGCTGTGGCACCTTTTGTAGATGATAAATAGGAATAGGATTGTTTATCTGGAAACCCTTTATCCAGAAAGCTCTGAATTACAGAATGGCCGTATAAAATAGAAAGCATATAAATCAAATAATGTTTTTTTTTTTTAATTATTTCCTTTTTCTCTGTAATAATAAAACAGTACCTTGTACTTGAGTTTAATTCATGTTTAAAAGATTTTTTTAGTAGACTTAGGGGCACATTTACTAAGTTTGAGTGAAGGATTCCAACTAAAAAAAACGTCGAATTCCAAAGTTTTTTTGGGTACTTCGATCATCGAATAGGCTACTACTACCTTCGACTTCGATTCGAACGATTCGAAGTAAAAATCGTTCGACTAGTTGACCATTCGATAGTCGAAGTACTGTCTCTTTAAAAAATACTTTGACTACATACTTTGACTACCGAGGTTCAATGTTAGGCCTATAAGGACCTATAAGGACCTTCCCAAGCACTTTTCTAAGGTTTTTTTTGATAGAATAAAAATCGTTCGATTAAATTCGAAAGATTTTATCGTTCGATCGAAGGATTTTTATTCAATCGATCGATCAAAGTATTTGCGCTAAAATCCTTCAAACTCGATATTCGAATTCGAAGGATTTTACTTCGAGGGTCGAATTCGAGGGTTTATTAACCGTCGAAATTTGACCCTTGATAAATCGCCCCCCCCCCAGGTAAGGAGATCCACATTACAGAAATATCCCTTATTCAGAAAACTCCAGGTTCTGAGTATTCTGGATAACGTATTTCTGTGAAGAACAGAGAGCTTCCTTTACAATAGCTGGTGCTGGAATCTATAAGATAATTCATCATTATTCAAGCTGAATCTGATCAGTGGTCAGGGAAATAAGGTCAAAAGAAATCTAAGCATAAAACAAAGCTATAATTATATTAAGTGGAACACATAAACACTCAAAGTAATGTTTTTGATTAGCCCGGAGTCACACAAGGATCTTGCAGGAGAAAAAGCAGGTTTCTGTGAAATATGAGGCTTCGCATCCCTCTCTATACAGTATATATATTTAGCTTGGTGAAATTTAGAGCACACAATTCCTGCTCCCATTTCATCTGTTTAATTATAATCTGTGGGAACATTTTCCCTGAGTGTTTTTTACAATGTGTTGAAACTTCTAGAATGCATATCCATTCATCATTCTGTTTTTAGACTAAGTGGATTGATAGATTGCCCAGCTGTTGGCACAACTTGGCACTGTCTGGGGCTCAGGCTTGGAAATGATGCAGCCTAGCCGGGCGAAAGTACTACAATGATATCTGTACTAGAACTAAATGCTGAGACACTTGATGAGAGAAGGTAAAAAAGATATTGCAGTATTAAACCAGCAACAAATAATACTTATTTACATTCTCGTTTACATAAGTTTAAAAACATTATATTATATACCATATTTTGTTTCATATCTCCATACTTTTTAATAGGTTGGAGCTACAAAAATAATACATATATATAGTGAGCAAATCAATGGATCCCTGGGAATGTATTTCCTTAATGTGTCTACTGTATTTCTTAAATGCAAATAGCTTAGTACATTCTTTTATTTCCTCACCAGAAACACACAGATATACATTGTACAGGTAAGGGATCAGTTATCCGGAAACCAGTTATCCAGAAAGCTCCAAATACTGGAAAGGCTGTCATCCATAGACTCCCTTATCCAAATAATGCAATTTTTTTTAAAACAGTACATTGTACTAAGATACATTTAATCCTTATTGGAAGCAAAACCAGACTGTTGGGTTTATTTAATGTTTACATGATTTTTCTAGTAGATTTAAGGTATGAAGATCCAAATTATGGAAAGATTTGTTATCCGGAAAGCCCCAGGTCCCAAACATCCTGGATAACAGGTTCCATACCTGTATTTTAGCAAACTGACATAAAAGGGCAGATTTATCAAGGGTCCAATTGAAAATTGGAAGTAAAAAAATGTGAATTTCGAGCTATTTTTGTGTACTTCGACTAGGGAATAGTCCAAATTTGATTTGAATTTGAAAAAAAATCGAAAATTCAAATACCGAAATTTATCATGCACTGTCTCTTTAAAACTTCAACTTTGAACATTCGCCATCTAAAACCTGACGAATTGTCGATCAAATTCGATCTTACTGCAATTCGAACGATCGAATACAGCCTATTCACCGGCCAAAAAAAAAACTTCGATTTTTTAAATATATTTCAGTTGGTCTTTTTATATTCAAATTTTGTTATGTTATTGTTTTATATATGTTGTTTTGTTAAGTTTATGGGAGTTTAAAAATGTTCCATTACTTCAAATTCGACCCTTGGTAAATCTGCCCCGTACAGTACATATACTTGTATGTATGTATATTTTAATTTGTATAGGAGTGTCCAGGTATATTAAAACAATACATTAATAGAACAGATAGAGATCAATACAAAATATGGATAAATACAAATTACAGGAACATTTAAGATTAACGCAGAGGCAGATTTAAACATTATTTTGCAATGAATTTTTTTCATGACCTTTATTTTTTTTAAAATTTAAATCTTGCCTCCAAAAAACCTGGTGAGATTTTAATTTTCTTAATTAAATTTTATCGTGGAAAAATAAAAAAGCGAACACTGAAAAACATGAGTTGTGGCAAAAAAACACGGTTAAAATGAATAAATCTGCCCCAAAGTGTTAATAATACACGAGTAAGGAGGTACAGGTATGGGATACATTATCTGAAAACCCATTATCCAGAAAGCTCAGAATCATGGAAGGTCATTTTATCCAATAATTCAAATTTTTAAAGATGATTTCCTTCTTGGTAATAATAATAAAACTGTACCTTGTACTTGATCCCAATTAAGATGTAATAAATGCTTATTAAAAGCAACACAAGCCTATTGGGTCTCTTGAATGTTTAAATGATTTTGCTGTGCTGAGGTCCCTGAATACAGCCATGGGGAGGTCAGTTGTTTAAATTCCAATTGCAACTGCCTGGTTAAAGTTTAAAGTAACCTATAACAATGAGAATGCAAACAGTTATGAAGATGTAATCCTATTTTGTGCTATAATAGGTTAAAATCAGTAGAGCATGGGTTACACTGGGCTCAAACAGGAATGGGCTTTCGCTATGTGAATGGTATGAAGGGGAGAGGGAACTGAACTACAACTCACATAGGCTACTGTGCTTAAAAATAAAAGAAGGATGCCAGGAGGTTCTTGTAGCAAACAAATAGAACAGGTTTATTGTCCAAGACAATGTTCCACAGGGTTAAATCCTCACAATCCAAAGAGGCAGTGCAGCACAAGATGGTAAATGTCAGGACAGTTAAAGCAGAGACAACATGTAGTGATGGGCGAATTTATTCGCCAGGCGCAAATTCTCGAATTTCTGCGTTTTGCTGCCGGCTAATAAATTTGCGTAATTGCCGCAAAAATTTGTCTGTGAAAATTCGCTGGTGTCAAAATATATTTGATGCCGGCGACAATTCTAGGCACACATTGACTTTAATGGGCGTCATAATTGTCGCCAGCATCCGAATTGTCGTCAAAAATATTTGGACGCCGGCATCAAAATTAGCGAGAAATTCGCCCATCACTAACAACATGTTGTGACGTCATGTGGAGATAGTTTTGGCGGTTGTAAATGTCCCTTGTGGTTTGGATTCCATACAGCAAAATGGACCAGGGAGAAGACTAGGCCTGAATCCCTCTACAGTCCCTTCACTTTAGGTAAATAATAGCCTAGGGGAGAGCTACTCCCTGCAATCTATCGGTGTTGTGGCACAGGCTGCTCTTTCTATCTAAATCACTCTATTTCACTTTTCCTAGAAAGTGCTATTACAATAATGAACCTGTCACTGACTAAAGTCTCATTCACAGGGGCCCTGTCACTAAAGGAGTTGTCTCTTTAGGGCAGAACAGCTTTACTGGGGCCTTGTTGATTCCAGGCTCAGTGGAACACATCCAGATGGGCCAGTAACTGAAGGCAAAAGAGCGAGATCCATCCCTACCCAATCACTATATTAAAGTGTGCAAGGAAGTGGTCATAAGCCTATCGGACAATAACACAGATATGTAAATAACATAACTAGATACACAGGCATCTGCCCAGCAACTAGGGACATGAGGAAGGGAAATGAAGGGATTTGAAGTCATAGGGACTTACTAAACCTATGGGTCCCTACAACAAGATCAGAAGGTCTCCATGTGATTATTATACTGAAGCTCATTTTACATTCATTAATATCTCGTAATTACAAGACGTGGCATATAACAAAGAAGGACTAAGGAACTCTGTGCAGTTTGGTCCAGCAATGTATGCAAAAGGATTTTTGCTTTGAGCATATTTCAAACACTACCTAATCCCGATTCCATTGACCCTGCTTCTCTTTCAAGGGTCAAACAGGCAGAAATGATTAGATCAAATAAAAATTCAAGACCTTCAGAAAGAGGAGATTGGTGAGCAGAGAGGCAAGAGAGGTAGATCGATATCAAATGGCCAACACTAGTAATCAATCAGAAAGAAACAGGAAATGCTGGTACTATAGCAGAAGCATAAAACATCCGAGTGCTAGGAAGCAGAAACCTGAGAAATATTAAGGATGGCAATTACATAACAGCCACCAGATGTTTACATGATTGCTAGCAGGTATGGCTAAGAGAATGACACAGATGCTCTTAGTTCCTGGAAAACAACACCATTCTGGCAACTGTATTATCTGACAAATAATGAATGTATTTCACAAGGATAGGAGAAAAGGTTGAAGACCCAGACTTATATTACATTAAATAGATTATGGGACTGTCAGAAATGAGGCCTGTGCAAAATAATGTGTAGCACGCATTACTTTATATAACTATCTGGAAAGAAGTTTGCAATGGCTGGAAAAATAAATGCTTTATTTTATCCTGCTTGAATCCAAAATAGATGTGTATTCCGCCATACTGAATAATGATAGGAAAGAGTACATTGATGCCAAATATGCACAGTATTTATTTATATGGCCTGCATAGACCTGACTAGACTAGAAATAGGATCTTCAGTTTGAAAGACTAAAATGTTGTATTCAATCAAAGTTGCCACACAAATAATATACTTCTAAAAAAGGAGACAAACATTGATTTCATAACAAGGTAATAAAAACTCACTATGAAAAATTGTCAAGCTGCCCAAAGTGATAGGACAACAATATTTGTCTAGGTAGCGATGACATTTTGAATGCGGTAGTAGAATGTTAATGAAAGCACATATGAATAGCATTTCACTGACATTTACTAGTATCGATGTAGAGTTTTTATCTAGTAAAAAATACTATATAAGCTGTATTTTTGCCCCAAAAACTTCAACCAGGTCTCCTACTTTTATATGAACATCTTGATGACTTCTAATATCCTTATACATTTAAATAGAGGGTGTAATGTCCACTATATAGAGGCCCGTTTATTAAAGGTCAAATTTTAGTGGTATTAAAGCTTTTTGAAACCACAATTAAACTCTAAAACTGTCAATTCCATTAACATTATAAAAATATTCCAATATAAAAAGTACGAATGGAAAAAAGTGCTGAAAGATCAAACAAAAAATCTCTGAAACCTCTGAATATTAGAGTTTTTTAGACAATTACAATCAAAACAAATCCCTGAAAACCCCTAAAAGTCTGAATGGTTACAAAAAGTCCAATAACATCAGTGAAGCTCCCACTGCCTTTAATGGGACCTGGACTGCTTTTACTTTTTTGACGTTTTGTATTGGAGATTTTCATGGTTTTTACACTTAATAAATCTTGCATTTTTGGAGTTTTAGAGAAGTAAAAAAACACACATTTTTAGAAAAAAATATATGATGTGAAAAAATAAATAAATCCAAATGTTAGTAAATAGGCCCCATATTAAACAGCAGAGAAAGTATTGGCCTAGGGTATTGTGTGGTCTTTACTCTAGTTTATCATGGGAATAAGAAACTTCTTCTGGTCTACACATTTATAACCTAAAATCATTATTTGCTTAAAAGCAAGATTTCATGTAGCACTTATTTTAGTCCATACCTCCCAACAGTCCCGTTTTGAGAGGGACAGTCCCGCTTTTGACAGCTCAACCTGCAGTCCTGCATTTGTACTGAGAAGTCCCAACTTTCTATGCACTGAACAGCCAGAAAAAGAAACAAAGTTTTTGGTAGAAAGTCCAGGTGCAACTAAGATACTTTGTAACAATTTTGAGATAAGCAAATAAGTAATTGTAACAATTTAGATAAGGAGGTCCCTTGGGAAAATTAGCTAGCAAAGGAGATAGACTCTAGTGGTACTTTGCACCGTAACGCCAGGCGTAGTTGCGCTCTGGTGAACAAACGTAACTACGCAAATTTACTAAGATTGAGATTTTACTGAATGTTACCTCTTGCGCCAGACTTGCCTTAGCCAGCTCAGACTAGGCGAAGTGCAATAGAGTAGATAGAACTTGGTCAAAAAATAGTTGAAAAAACACTGGGTCTTTTACTTTTTACAGGGTGATAGGCTGCAAAAGAGCGTATTTTTATTTTTTGGGGGGTACCAGGCTTCCCCCCTACATTTCCTAACATATGGCACATAAACTATACAGTGGGCACATGTGTAGGGCATTATAACAACTCTATTTTATTTTATTAAGGTTCCCTGGGCTTGTGTAGTGTAATGTATTGGCTGCAACATATACGTCCATTTAACTTTTTCTTTCTAAAACAAGGAGGAATGAAAAATATGGGGTTATTTATTAAAGCTCAGTTTTTTTCTGGTCTGTCTTTTTGGGGCAAAAAAAAAACTCTTCGTGAAAAAAAAGAAAGCTTGAATTTTTCAGATTTATTATACCCTGATGCTGCAAAAAGCCAGAATCTGAAAATCCTGTTGAGGTCTTGTTTAAGTCAATGGCAGATGTCCCTATCCCAATTTGAAAATATCGTGGTTTGCGCTGATAATCCAAAAAAATTCGAGCGATTTATGAAAAAAGTCCGAAAAAATAGTAAGATTCGTGTTTTCGCTCAATTTTATCAAGTTTTTTCCCAATCTGATTTTTTTCAAGTTATTTTAATGATAAATAAGGCCAAATTGTGGATGGGAGTTTGGTCATTTTTTTTTTTTTAAACAATGAGATAAAATCGGATTTTAGTAAATAACCCCCCTTAATGATAGACCTTTAAAATATCACCTGGGATAAATGCTTCTCACTTATATAAGAAATCCAATCACTCTTGCAAGTTATAGTTTATCTGTGAACCTGATGTGCCTTTAGTAAAGAAATGAGATGCTCAGCCAGTGCTGCAAGTAGCAGATATTAAAGCTATCTTTGGTATTGTAATCAATGCTTAACATTTAAATCTGGATGTTGTTAGGTCATGCAAAGCCTTCTAACTTAGAAAAGTGATAACTTAAGCCTCTGAAATGGGTTCTATCTCTGCTCCCTGCTTAATCAGTTAATAACAAGTATCTTTTGGTGCACTGATTCAGTTCCATGTTGTTACTAAGTCCTCTTTACAAAGCATGCTTGTAATCCTTGTGTTAATATTAGCATTATCTCTAGGGTGGTCTTTTTATTGCCAATAGTGTCAGGGATATGCATAAATTAGATAAAACAGCAGGATTGCTTAGTTCAAGGTGTGAGCCAATGCACCTGTCAAGCCATACACATATTGCACATGAAGCAAGCTTATGATTTAAAAAAAAAATATATATATATATATATATATATATATATATATATATATATATATATATATATATCTCAACTTCTTTGTAGAGGAGATGGGAATTTTGGGTAAAAAAAGAACTTTGGCTACATAGATTTTCTGTCTTCATGAGTTCACTCCCATATACAGAATTATTCCCTAAAATACAGTATATCTATTTAATGCAGCGTTTTAAACCAGTTGCCAGAATATTAGCTAAACGCCTCTATGTTTCATGGCCCCTGCATTTCATCATTGTGACATTTATTTAAAGAAGATATGAAGGCTAAGAATAAGAATACAATTTTTCTCTTATTTTATTCTGTACACATTTTGCTACAGATTAAACTGAGCTAATTTACATTAAAACAATAACACGCATATATTAGAGACCATTACGGCTATTATATATGAGTTACAGGTGTGGGACCTGTTATACAGAATGCTCAAGACCTGGAATTTTTCATAATCTATACCTAAAGTTGGTTAAAAAATGATTTAAACTTTAATTAAACCCAATAGAATTGTTTTGCCTCAAATAAGGATTATATCTTAGTTGGGGTTATGTACAAGGTTCTGTTTTATTATTACAGAAAAAAGGAAATAATTTAAAAAAATTTGGATTATGGGAGATGTTCTTGCCATAATTCAGAGCTTCCTGGATAATGAGTTTCCGGATAGCAGATCCCATACCTGTATTATGAAAGATGTTTATTGTGAGCATGTTTTCTGCTTTTTATAATATTTGTTAAACTGACTTGTTTTATATGTTCTGATTCAATTCCACGAGAAAATGTTATTTTATGATTTATCACATGAAAACGTATGGACAAGATTCAGTTTAAGAAGAAAAAACCATATGTCTTAATTTAGTTCCATTTTTTTCCCATAGAGGTTTTATGTGATAAACAACGAGATGTTTTACTTCTTGATTTGCATGTGGTTCTATGGGAAAGTCTGGGATTGAATTAGGAGATAAGCCTTTCTCATCAAATTGAATCTGGCCCACTATGTGGTACAAAACAAAGCAACAATTGCTGTTTGATAGGTTTTATTTTTTACTTTGTTCCATGAAATTGGTAAATATGTTTGAGCTTGGTCTTTGCCATTGTCATTCTTCAGCCCACATAATGCTTTTTCTGTATAAGGATGCCTTGTTATGCCCTGCTGGGGCATTGTTGACATAAAACATGACTTGAATTTTCTCACAGACATATTAATCACCATGCAGATGTAGGCAATTAAAAGATCACTGGTCTTTGAAAGATGAGAGGTAAAACGAGGTAAAGGAGTTAACCAGTCAGTCTTTTTTTGCTAAGAATGCATTAGAGGGAACATGATAAGTCAACGGCTGCTGAAAGCACAGTCAAGCAGTGATTTCTGAGGAATTCTTCTAACAATTCTTCTAATCAGTGTGATGATTATTATTATTACTACCACACCCCCTCAGTTTAAAAGTAAAAGCTTATTATCTGTTTTAATTGGATGTGTTCATGTTAAGATCTGTGGTTATAACATTCTTTGTTTATATCATTAGTTTTAATTTGAAGACGTTACACAACCCAAGCTGACACAGTAAAAACCTAGCCTGCAATTAAAGAAAAGCATTATACGTTCTCTCAGGAGAACAACTCCGATGAGCGTTTTGGATAGTGCACAAAACTTTGAGATCATGGTATTAAATCTTACCAAAAATGTGCATTATTGTATTTGTGTTTTTTTTTTTAAAAAAATTGTACATGTCAGATTTGGTCCACTGTTCTAGAAAGAGAAAACTGCTGTGTTGCACAACAAAGCAATCTTGAAGGGCCACTATAAAGTCTTTTTGTATTTATTTTATTTTATTTTTTTAGACATTAGTGTAGAACTATTGCCATTTTGCATTTATCCCCCTGAGCTTGCAGTTCAATTTATTTCACTTATATGTAATTCTGCTAAGACGTTAGGGATGAATGTACAATGCATATCTCAGGTCCTTCCATTACAATGCCCACAGCCCATCATGGTAAATACCACAAAGAATGGATGCTAGGACTGGGGTATCAGTGTTGTAGTGATGCCTAACCCCTTGATTTAATCTAATGAGCCAATAACAATTGAGATAATAATAAGAAGGTTAGAAGCAAAGTGCCCCTGAACTATTTTGTGTGTGTGTGAGTGTGTGCGCGTGTGCAGGGGTCAAATCTTAGAAACTCCTGTGTGTTTAGTACACTCTTGCCGTAAAAGCATTTAGTGGCAGAAAAAATAATTAATTTAGGATCAATGTTTCAGTCTTAACACAGACCTTTATTAAGAAATGTCAGCCCTATATTAAATTTATTTTTTCAAAATCCTGTGAGTGTTATTTTTTTTCCTGTTTGTGTTTTTTTTCCGGACCCAGGTTCTTGCTGTGTCTTGATTATGGTGCGTGTATATATTTATAGGCATATTGATATATGACTATATTAAAATTAGGGATGCACCGAATCCAGGATTCAGTTCAGGATTTGGCCAGGATTCTGCCTTTTTCAGCAGGGTTCGGATTTGGCCGAATCCTAGTGCCTGGCCGAACCACTGAGAGGAGAGCGCAATTCCTGGGATGGCTGTTCCCAGTGGGTCAGAGGAAGCCTGAGCGAGAACCAAATGGTACGTGGAGCTTGAAACAAAGAGAGAGAGAGAGAGAGAGAGAGAGAGAGAGAGAGAGAGAGAGAGTGCCCATGGCAGTAATGTCATGTCAGCATGCTGTGCAGTGATGTGCCACCACATGATGTAATCATGATGCGATCATTCAAAATAAATAGATGCTGAGGACCTGGGTTTAATGCCCGCATATTGGTCTTACTTAGTCTTACTTAGTTTCTAGGTGCGCCTAAATTACTTTTTACTGGTTTGATCCTTCTGCCCCAATTCTGCCTACTCTGATTGCCGCCAGCATTGACTTCTGCCTGGATATTGACTTGGAGCTTCTTAACCCCATTGTGTACCCCATATTGGATTATTTTTCCCTGTCTGCGGAACTGCTTCCTCCTTGGTCCAGACTTCAACACTGCAAAAGCTGTCCCTTACACCAAGGGGCATGTGCCTGGAGTGGAGCCGTTTTAAGAAATTGCAGCACTTGGAAGTAGGCTTTGTGGCTGGGCTTATAAAAAAACGTTATCTCTGCATTTTAAGTAACCTTGTTGTGGACCAGTGTGTGGGAGATGCCCTAAGAAGTTCTTCTGTGAGAAAGATATGTTTGATGCTATAGGAAGATAAGGTAAACACCTATTTTTCCTGCATTTGTATGTCCCCAACTTTTCTCTGCATAAGAAACTTGTTTGCCTACCATTTAAAATGCTTCCCACAATATATAAATATATATAAACATGTCCCAAACTGCCAACCATCCATTACCCTCGTGACTAGTGATGGCAGAATCTGACCCATTAACTTCGCAAAAAGTCGCCAAATTCATTGAGGTCAATGGGTGTTTTTTTTGCGCAACATTCTGCACAACGTTTTTTACCATACATGGGTGTTTTTAGTGACAAAACATGCAACATTTTTGCTCATCCCTACTTGATAATATCCAGCTGCTAGACAATAACCAACCAAGTGAAACAAAATATGTTTTATGTATATATTTTATATATATATATATATATAAAAAAGGCAGAAAGGACCAGCACTCCGTGTTCCAAAAAAATCAAATAGTTTATTCAAAACTCACAGTGTCTCCAACGTTTCGACCCTCTTTGGGGTCTTTATCAAGGATAAATGTTGGAGACACTGTGAGTTTTGAATAAACTATTTGATTTTTTTGGAACACGGAGTGCTGGTCCTTTCTGCCTTTTTTATATGACTATATTTGACCATGCACCCGGCAAAAAAGCATATGTGAAGGAGTGCGGGTATTTTTCTATAATCCTGCTATATATATATATATATATATATATATATATATATATATATATATATATATAGTTTTGTTGAGGGACACAATCACTATTCCATAATTCACACTTATTTTTATACATGCTATAAAATACTATTTGGCACATCATTTACAGAATTACTCATTATAGAATTATTTCTTGAGAAAAACATACCTCTCATGTTGATCTTAAATTTATGAGAACATAGCAAGTTCAACATTTTTTAAGAGGCTTCACATAATCTGTTCATTCAATACACTTCTGCATATCACTTTTCAAAAAATAAGTTAAAAAAATGAACCTATGATGCAAGGATCCTGCCATAATATACTGCGTAGACCAGTATGGCCATTTACAAGCTCTTTTGCAGTTCTCATTTTCAATACTACACAAACACCTCCATATTTTATTTTACGTGTAATTACAGGCATCAGCTTTAAAGCTCTGCTAGAACATTTACAGATTTCACAAGCCCTTAGGGTGGCCATATATATATATATATATATATATATATATATATATATATATATATATATATATATAAAAAATCTTCCAAAGCAGAGACCACACTCTCAGGGCTTACGAAAATATAACGTTTTTTTATTGAAGAAAGCTTTCTACAATAAAAAACGTTATATTTTCGTAAGCCCTGAGAGTGCGGTCTATGCTTTGGAAGATTGTATACAACATTGGAAACACGCACCCAGGCCAACAAGGAATCTTTAAACGTGAGTGCTGTGAATGTGGGGTATATATATATATATATATATATATATATATATATATATATATATTTATATATATATATATATATATATATATATGTGTATATATATATATATATATATATATATATTTAGTTACCATTTATATAATGGAAAAATGGATCGAAAATGTCTTAGGTTATCCAAAGAAATGCAAAATCCTGTATCATAAAATGATGTGTTTCAAGAAACAATTGACACTATGGGGCCGATTCACTCAGCTCGAGTGAAGGGTTCGAATGAAAAATACTTCGAATTTCGAAGTATTTTTTGGGTACTTCGACCATCGAATGGGCTACTTCGACCTTCGACTACGACCTTCGATTCGAACGATTCGAAGTAAAAATCGTTCGACTATTCGACCATTCGATAGTCGAAGTACTTGCCCTTTAAAAAAAACTTCGACCCCCTACTTCGGCAGATAAAACCTACCGAAGTCAATGTTAGCCTATGGGGAAGGTCCCCATAGGCTTGCTAACCTTTTTTTGATCGAAGGATTTTCCTTCGATCGTTTGATTAAAATCCTTCGAATCGTTCGATTCGAAGGATTTAATCGTTCGATCGAACGAAAAATCCTGCGATCGTTCGATCGCAGGATTTGCGCTAAATCCTTCGACTTCGATATTCGAAGTCGAAGGATTTCAATTCGAGGGTCGAATTTCGAAGTATTTTTAACTTCGAAATTCGACCCTAAGTGAATCTGCCCCTATGATTAAAGAAAAAAGCAACGCAGAATTTATTTTAACCTTGGCGTTGGTTTTCAGGTAAATGTCATAACATCAGATGGCTTACATGATTCCACTTATAGAAAAGTCCAACAAGCGGAGGAACATTAATATGTATAGTCCCCCATATGATCCAGTCCTTTAGCCTGAGGGCCTCAGCCCAATTCAGCCTACCATCAGGGTTCTATGTGTTCCAGAAAGATAACCAATTTAGGAACAATATTGGTGAACAGTATATAATTATTGTAATGTAGAAGACTTGAAATACAAATGCTGCCATTTATCTCTATAAATGAGTGATATCAGCTATGGATCAGTACTCCAGTATTGCCAAACGCAGACTTATTTGTCAGACTGCCAGAAGGTGAACTGTGATTTATCTTATCAGATAATGTAATTCAACTGCTGCAGAATCTAATGGTGACCCTTACACCTGTGTTAGGTGGACACTATATATATTATTCATAAAAATATTTATTGTGTGAACATTATTTCCAAAGACAGTTTCAAACATGGCAGTTGTGCTCCATCCGAAGGCATCATTTTAGAAGGTGTGTTCATATACTTCCGGCCTTAGTCTGTCTTTAGTCTAATACTTGTGTTACTAAAATGGAAGTAGCTAACAGACAGCAGTCATTATCTTTCTTTATAGGCAATATATTCTGACTTCCAAACAGTTAACTGGATAGCAATTGCAATTCCATACAAAAAATACACAATATTGTACTGATTTAATGCAATGTAAGAATTTGGATAAGCACTGTTTCTGAGGCTTGATCCTTTGCAGAATATACATTTTAATTTATTTGTACATACTTACCTTTGTAGGAAAACATGCAGCTGGCTGTAATATAATATAAATTGGTTTCAACTTAGCCAGCTTCCTATAAAATATTTTAGAGAGGCCGGTGAGTTGCCAAGAGGAATGGGGCAGTTACTTTGTAACAATTCAGAAATTCGGTGCTTTGTGCATTAATTGTTAGGAAAATTAAATATATTAAATAATTAAAATAGAAGTTAAAAGCCGTGTTATTTAAACAAAATATACTCATACTGTGTTTCAATTTCTCAAACCAATTGCATCAGTTATATATAAAACAAAATTACTGATCAACTGCTGCATTCTATAAAGGCCTGTCAAAAAGAGCCAAAATCATTTGAATATAGCCCCCAGCTCAAAAGGGCACATATATCAAGTCCAAAAATATATTCCAAAACATTCTTTCAAAGTTAAAAAATTATTCTTTATTTAGCATAAATATTAAAAAGTAGGCATACAGACCAATTGATGTTCCACCTTATGCGTTTCATACCCACCGGTACTTATTCATAGCCATATAAAACAATACAGATAAAAAATCTTCTTTACCACACTATTGGGTTGACTGTGCCTCTGGAGTCCAAGTTGATATCCTCTCAATCTCAGTGTGCACCCCCACCTCAGGTGCATGGAGTAAACGTCAATATTGGAGTTACTGAGAGAAAGGACAACACTGCAGTGCTAGCTGCTGAAACTCGTGTTTTTATTCCACAACATGTTTCGGGCCCCAAGGCCCTTTATCAAGTGTAGCGTGAACATAGTGAGGTACATACATTTATACAATACATGGTAAAAAAACCTTATTAACTGTACCGCCCATTTTTGGGGGGTAGTGCAAGTGAAGCGTCTCTTTGGATTTCCATTGGTTCAAGTGAGTGCCGTGGATTAACCCTGTGTGGGTATAGAAGCAAGTCCATTGGTGAGAATTAAAATAACAGGTACTGCCACTAAATGGCCTGCCTGTGTTACACCTGTAAAGAAGCCTCACTAAGACTTATATAATGAGATATAGGGGCATGTTTACTAACATTGGAGATAAATATCTGGAGAGATTTCTGGAGATGTTGCCTATAGCAACCAATCAGATCTTTGCTTTTGTTTTCTAACTTGGCTGTGGCTGTTTAAATCTAATTGCTGATTGGTTGCCATGGGCAACATCTCCAGAAATCTCTCCAGATATTTATCTCCAATGTTAGTAAACATGCCCCTTTATCTCTTAACCTTATACATAACTCGATCACGATATATAAATATATAATTGCCCTTCTTACTGGTAGCCGTATTCTATTTATCCATATAGGCAAAATAATTATCTGTGGAAAGGCAACAGTAGTAGTTTTAGTATTCAGGAATGATTCAATATCAAACACCACTGATTACAATACATTGTTGCAATAAAGTTTCCTAGTTGCACTGAAGTGGTTACAAGTAGCATTTTATACTCCAGCTGTCATTCATGCCTAGAGGCTGTAATGTATCGAGTCTTTTTATCCAGAAAGTCTCTCTCTGTGAGAGATATTGTTTCATATCCCCGCCCCTTTGTGGTGTCTGAATGACTCTAGTACCATCCATTTTAGTTGGGTCTGATTATGGTTTGCCAAATTAAAGTGTCGGGAAACTGTAGTATCTGTGGGGGAGCCCTGTTTGAAGTTCCGTATATTTCCCCTATGCTCCTTTATTCTAGTTTTTATACTCCTGCTTGTTTGGCCGACATATCCCTTGCCACAGGGGCATTTTAATAAATAGATTACATTTTCTGTTTCGCATGTTGCATACTGTTTAATTTTTATTGGGGTACCTTGCACTGGGTGTCTCACTGTTTCCCCTTTAATTATGGAGGTGCAACAAATACACCCCAAACATGCATGCGTGCCTACCTTAGGTTTGCCTAAGAACCTTTGGGTGCCTTGTCTTTTGGGTGGGAAAACCTCGGCTGGGCATAGGGTGTCCTTTATAGTTTTTCCCCTTGTGTAGCTGAATAAAGGGGAAGTAGGAATTTCTTGTTTTAGTGTCCTATCTTGTAGGAGCAAAGGCCAATATTTTGACATTATGCTTTCAATTTGTTTGCTTAGGGTACAGTATTGGCTAACAAATGGTGTGCAAGTCTTGTTATTTAACCCTTTTGGTTTGTATTTCAGGAGTTCTTTTCTTTCAATTTGTGTTACTGCTTTCACACTTCTATCAATCTCTACTTTTTTATAACCCCTAGTGCAAAATCTGGAGGTTAGGTCATTTATTGCTTGTGTAAAGCTGGTTCCATTTGAGGAAATCCTTTTTGCTCTTATAAATTGTCCCTTGGGGATTGCTTTAATGACATTCTGTGGGTGAAAGCTGGTTGCCAATAGTACATTGTTACGGTCTGTTTCCTTCCTGTATAAGCTAGTGCTTATGTTTCCGTTATTAAGACTGATTGATACGTCTAGAAAATTTATACTCTTCCCACCTATTTCTGTAGTGAATTTTATGGTTGGGTGCGCTTTATTTGCTCTATTCACCATTTCTATAAACTCTGTTATTGGGCCATCCCACATTATCAGTATGTCATCCACAAATCTGTGGTAACTGGTTATATACTTTTTATAAGGGGAATCCAGGAACACTGCTTTTTCTATCTTGTGCACAAAAATATTGGCAAATGAGGGAGCCACTGCAGCTCCCATTGACGTCCCTTGTTTTTGCCAGTAGCAGGCCCCTGCATATCGAAAGTAATTTTTCTTTAATACCATAGTTAGACAATCGATTATAAAATAAAGGAGATGGTGTGGTATATTGGTTTCAAGGAGAGCTTCTTCTACATACCCTATCCCTTCCTCTTGTGGGATGGAGGTATAAAAGCTCTGTATATCGATACTACAGAGTTGTACTGTAGTATTCACCTTCCCCAGATCTTGCAATTTGCATAATAGATCTGTGGTATCCTTTAGGCATGTTTGGATACCAGTTGCGAGTGGTTGTAGGAATCCATCAACGAACTTCGATAGAGGTTCCAATACAGAGCCTATCCCGGATACTATTGGTCTACCTGGAGGATTAACCAATGTTTTGTGTATTTTAGGTAGAATGTATAGTACCGGGATACGTGGGTTTTGTATACATAAATAATCTCTCACATGCTTTGGGATTGTGTTATTTTCGCAGGCCTGAGAGGCCATAAGTTCAATTTCTTTTTTAATGATATCTGTTGGGTTTACAGGGGATTTTTCATAATGCCCTGGTGTTTCAAGTTGTCTCAGTACTTCGGTGTTGTAATCTTGTTTATTCATTACAACAATGGCTCCCCCTTTATCTGCCTTTCTTATGACTATATTGTCATTATTTCTTAATGTTTTTAAGGCTGTTCTTTCTTTGAACGTTAAATTACATTTATTGCTTTTAGGCATTTTATTCCATAATTGTTTTACCTCATGGGTGACAATATTTTCAAAGGCAGATAAAGAGTCATTGTTCACATCTGGGATAAATGTGCTTTTGTTTTTAAACTTATTAAGAATAATTTCAGGTTGTCTTTCTATATTTATGCCAGCAGTTTCAGTTCCCGCAAAGTGTAACTTTAATTTAAGGTTTCTCAGAAATTTCTGAAACATTATGTCCCATGTAGCATATTCCACATCATAGGTTGGTATAAACCCTAGTCCCTTGTTTAGCACAGTCAGTTCTATGGGTGTCAGTTCAAATGAAGAAATATTAAATACAAGGTTGTTTACCTTGTCTTGTTCCCGGTCCTTTTTGGGTATTGATCTCTGGTCCTCACTGCTTGTGGCTTGCGCTGTTTGTTTCTGTCTTGGCAGTCTGTGGTTACCCCTAAAAAAGGCACTGACGACTGTGTGCTTGAGCTTAAGCATTCCTCGCTGCTTGATGCGCTGGTCTGCGACGTTGGCGTATACTGGGGTTGAGGGTTCCTGTATCTCCTCCTGGAGCTCCGATTTGTAGGGGGTCGAGGTCCCTGTGCTCCTTGCCTCCAGTGCAGTTGTTCCGGCTGCTTTGTGTAGCGTTCGCGCTGGGCCCTGAATTCGCGGCGCTCCTCGCGCCAGTTGTACACGTGTCCTTCCGTGTAATCTCTTGCGTCGCGGTCAAACTTCCTTCTCTTGCGTGTAACGATGGTCTCGCGTAATTTGGAGAGCGGTTCGTTTAGCTCGGTGAGTACTCGCTCTGTGTGTGACACTCCTTTTTCGGCTGTCAATTTCTCCCGTACTTTACAGATTGTTTGTTGTAGCTCTTGCAGTTGTGCCGATAACCTCTCCACCGTCAGGAGCATTAGATCCAGGCTGCATTTATTGCATATTTAGTACCATCTCTGCTGTAGGAGGGGGTCCTCGTTACACAGGTTGGGTCGAATGTCTAATCTTAAGCCTCTCGGGATTCTTTTCACCTTGATATACTCTGCAAGGGTGCTGAGGTCTTCTTTCTTGTGTTGCGCAAGTAGATTTATGTTGCGGTCCCTGCATTAGTTTATAAGCTTATTTCACCTTAGATATTTATGCATTTAG
Source organism: Xenopus petersii (assembly GCA_038501925.1). Lineage (NCBI taxonomy): Eukaryota > Metazoa > Chordata > Amphibia > Anura > Pipidae > Xenopus > Xenopus petersii. Next base: position 51,048,627 of record CM076672.1, on the reverse strand, counting down.
CTATTTTTTAAAATTACTTTTAAGCTTTATTTCATCTCAATTAGCAGTTGCAAAATGTTGAGTGGTGAGTGGACACAGTTCTCTTCTGGGCTTGCCTGAAATCTTCACAGTGTTGTAAGAAAACAGCCTGGTAATGACACATCTATGACAGAATATCTAAACTAAGTGGTTCCTTCAAGTTTAATAAAAAAAATAAACAATACCCAAAAAGCAAAACAACTTTAGAACACCAAAATGGTCACCCCTTTTGACTAGAGGAAAAAAACTTTAATTTGAAGCAATATAAGTGGTTCTTCACAGTGAGGACAGTGAGGTCGGGAATGCACTGCCGGGTGATGTTGTGATGACTGATTCAGTTAATGTCTTTAAGAGTGGCTTGGATGATTTTTGGACAGTGCTCTGGGGATCATTTGGAGGTTTAAACTTGATGGACTTTGGTATTTTTTTATCTAACTATGTAACTGTGTAAATACATGTATAAAAAAAGGAGAAAGACCCCTAGTGAATTTCTTATGACCAGTCTAATGATAAAATACTAGCAGCCACTCTAACACAGAAGCCTACCTATAGATTTATTTGGAGGGAAAACTCAATTTCTTATGCGGCAAGAAAGAAAGCTGGGAACAACCTGAATTTTTGACTTTGGACGGTTATTCTTAGAGGGGCCTAAGTCTGGATATTGACTTAAAATATATTATTTTCTCCTTTGAGCCTAGGATGTATTATGATTGAATACCTATTTCACCATTAACACAATCATGTGGAAGATGTGATTAAAAAGCAATCAGAGAAAACAACTTTTTGCATAAAAAAAAAATCTTGAATGGTGGTTAAATGTTTTTGCTAAAAAAAGATTTCCAGCACTTCAATAATCTGCACATTGTACAGATACCAGTCCCTATAAACTAGTATTGGCCACAAAGCAGAATATCAAACTTTACTTTGGGAGGCAGCCACCAGCCTGGGTTATAATCTGTTGAATTCAATGTGTCCACTGTCTTCTAATGTCATAAAAATAACATTGTTTTTATGACTGCAAACTCCAGTCAAATTAAAAAAATTGCCTGATACCATATTATTCTAAGCATTACAGCATTATAGGAAAAAAGGTTTTGCTATAGCATTCCATAGCTTTTTAGAAATGGAATGTAAATCCCTTTGCCCATAAAGATAGGATTATGGTAATGTAAACATAACCGCATAGTTGTCACACAGATATGCAAATTTAGAAAAAATGACAGGAAACAGGGATAGGATAATCCTATTGTCAACACAAAATAGAAAGCTAGAATTATACAATTATTGCACGGTAACATGCTTCCTACTGGAATTTATATGACTAAGTTAACTGGGAACATTGTTAGCATCATTGACTAGACATCTGTAGTACAGTGGAAATGTGTTAATTTTAAAGAAATATGCACATAATTAGCACTATGAAATGAAAATGCCTTTAATGCATTTACACACACATATATATATATATATATATATATATATATATATATATATATATATATATATATATATATATATATATATATATATAAAACATATGTTAAAAGAATAGCTAAGTGATATTTTCCTTTGTAAGAAAGGACCCAGAAAAAAATGTAGTGTTCAACCCAATAGGAAAAGAAAAATTGCATATTTTATAGTTTGCGCCAGTATATGTGGGTTATGCAAAATTACTTTTTCTGTAAAAAGAAAACTTGATACCTTCTAGCAAGCTGTATAAAAGCAATTGGCACAATCATAGGGTGCAATGTAATGGAGCAACATGCACACTGAGCATATTATTTTTATGTTGCTCATTTGTGTTCTATTAATGGCTTATTATATTACCCCATTATTGTTCACTTAGACTGTCCATTCAAAAATGTAGCAAATGTGGCCAGCTATTAATAGCTATCAGCCTTAACTAGAACGGATGGGATAAAAAAAATACTGAACACCTCAAAACTGATAGCATACACATGGCTACAAAAACAGAGCTTTATAAAGTTATATTACATGTACACTGTACAGAATAGAAATAACTGGTATGCCAATTCATAGGATTTTATTGTTACTTTGTCCACTATGTTTAATTGTGTTTAATTGTGCTTGATATCACATGTAAACATTCAGTTATACAATTATAACTTGTTTGTGCAAGAAATGGTGTACATGTATGGGATCTGTTATCCAGAATGCTCAGAAAATTTCCTGACCAAATAGGGCAGCTTCTCTCTACAACGATACTCTTTCAACAGCCCTCGACTCCCCTGCTTGTTCTACTACCCGTCACAGCCAACCGGCTAAACCCCAACCCTGGCACACTAGTGTAACTCGGTACCACAGAAGATGTAGTAGATCAGCTGAACGACGGTGGAGAAAGTCATGAACTGATCCTGACTTCATCCACTTCAAATTCATGCTCGCACGCTACAGTCGAGCTCTATCAATAGCTAAAGAACAATACTTCTTTTCTGTAATCTCCAGTCTGTCCTCTAAACTGCAGCGATTGTTTGCAACATTTGACTTACTCTTATGCCCGCCTCCACCACCTCCACCCATTAATATAACTGCCCAAGCTCTTGCTCATTTCTTTAAAGAAAAAAATTATCTCATTAGAGTGAGCATACTGTCTGATAAGAATCTCAAACTAACGTGCAGTCCATTCACATCCACTTTGCTCTCCTTCACCCCCGCAACACTAAACTTCTAGCTTGCTCAAAACCCACAACCTGCTCATTTGACCCCATACCCTCTCGCCTCCTTTATCCAATCTCTGAATCACTCTCTCCTGCACTAACCACTTACCCACCTTTCACTCTCTACTGGCACTTTTCCATCCTTATACAAACAAGCACTAATCATTCCTATCCTCAAAAAAGCTTCCCTTGATCCCAGCTCTCCCACTAACTAACGACCAGTCTCCCTTCTTCCATATGCATCCAAATCACTGGAAAGGCTTGTTTACAAAAGCCTGATCCAGCATCTCACTCACAACTCCCTTCTTGACCCCCTGCAATCTGGCTTCCGCCCAACACTCTCAACTGAAACTGCACTCACTAAAGTAACCAATGATCTTCTACTGGCAAAGTCTAAAGGTCAATATTCCATACTCATACTTCTAGGTCTCTCTGCAGCCTTTGACACAGTTGACCACCCACTTCTCCTAGACATTCTATACTCAGCTGGCATTCGTGGCACTGCTCTTTCATGATTTACACCTTATCTGTCTGACCGTTCCTTTAAAGTCTCCTTCTTTAACTCTACTTCTAGTACATTCCCACTTTCTGTTGGAGTTCCTCAAGGCTCTGTTCTAGGCCCCCTGCTGTTCTCGCTCTATACTACTTCGCTAGAAAAACGTATTCAGTCATTTGGACTTCAGTATCACCTTTATGCTGATGACCTGATAAAACCAAACTCACTGCGTAGGAGTTAAACTAGACTCGCATCTGTCTTTTTCACCCCACATCCAAACACTTGCAAAATCTTGTCGCATTCAACTGCGCAACCTTGCCTGAATATGACCAAAACACTTATTCAGTCTCTTATCATCTCCCGCCTTGATTACTGTAACCTACCAACAAGTTGCCTTTCACAACTCTTATTTGTTCTAAATGCGACTGCTAGACTCATCTATCTCAATCTCAACTGCTCACTGCTGCTCCCATATACATGTCCCTTCACTGGCTCCAAATTTCCTCTAGAATCAAATTCAAATTACTAACACTCAAATTCAAGACTCTTAACAATGAAGCCCATCCCTATAATTCATCTTTACTAAGGTAAAGCACTGCGTATCTTGTCAACGCTATATAAATAAATGATGATGATCCAGAATGCTTAATATCTGGATTTTTTTCCAGAAAATCAATTAAACATTAAATAAACCCAATAAGCTGTTTTTTTTTTTCCAAAAATGGCAACAGCTTCTTATAGACAAGGGGAAGGGCTGGGAAGGGCTCTGAACCCATTGGCTGATATGAAAGGCCAGGGTGCATAATATTGCCTTGGTTTATTCTGGGTTTAATCTGTTTTTTATTTCTGGCACACAAAACTGCATTTGGTAAAGACTGAAACATGGTAACATGATTAACACTATTATAAATTATGTTATATAATTTGCATATTTATAAAGCTGTGTATTGCTACTTAAACATAATTTTGCGCTGGGATTAACAATACCTATAATAAAAAAAAAGCCTCAGTAATTAGACAGATGAATTTTATATTGTAATTTAGGTCATTATTTTACACAACCTTAGATCTTGCATAAGCCATTGAGATCACACAGAAACCAGGGCATAGCCGAGACCTTCCTGTGTTGGTACGGTAGTTGTAACAATGGGAGCTGCCAGTAATTGCAGGAAAAATTATAAAGTATTTGTATAAAAAAAATCCTATGTTAGAATTGTTGGGAGTACATGAGGTGAAGAGCGTAACATTTTAAGACTTCCTGTCATATCAGTTTTAGCCAATAACGGTTCCAATATTCCAATATTATAATAGAAAGTTCAGATGAAGAAACGTAACTGGTAGAATTTTTTTCATCAGTATGTGTGTTCTTTGTGCAAACGCCAACACTAACAACCTATCTACAAGGCCACTGTCAAAATAAATGTAGATCTCTTGTGAGAATCAGTGAATGTGATGACAGGTCTCTGAGTATGAATACAGATACATGGTAAACATACAAATGTTATTTATTTTTCTTCAGGAATGAGAGAAAGTTTTGAGAAAGGAAAATAGGTTCCATACAAAGTCAATCTAGACGTCTCCTATCTTGGCTGATGTCATGATAAGCAGGTCTCCTAACTTTAGCTTCTTGGGTTTTGTCCAATGTCATGATAAGGACTATTAAAATCTGTGCTTTCTGTCTTATCCATCTCCAGCTCCTATATCCCTACTCACATTTGCTTGTGTGGGCTGCAAAAAGAGTTAAACAGAAAAATACAAGGTGAGCACTGAAAATTGCTTCTCAGATGCATTATAAATGGGTATTTATATATCAATACATATGCAACTAAATTCCTGCTATAATGGACATCAGCCAAGGACTACAAGAAGCTGACACATGGATTAACGCAATATATGAAACCTTCCTTTCATGGATCAGTTTTATCTCTCATAAAAATGCTGTTCTGAGCAGAAGTGCATAATGGAGATGTAGCAAAGAAGAGAGAGCTATGGCACAATGCATGAAACAGAGCGTTACAGGTTATTTTCCCATTAATAGCATATATGGTATTTAGAGAGGAAGGTCATTTTCATTTGCTACATACTGTTCAGTATGTCTTTTCTTACTCTTTTGGCTTGTCTCATAGTCTGTTTACTTTCCATCCACACTTGAATGTGTGACTTCATAAGTCATCAAAATGTGAACTTACTAAATATACTGTACAATATAATATTTTTTATACTATAGGTTTGATTTACGTGTACCACAAATGCATTGCTTACCTAATGCACCTTCCTTTGGTGTGAGGTCTAATCAAAAGTAACTATGTGCTGGGTTGTTAATACCTCCAGAATTCCTGTATCTGAGATTTTCCTTGTTAAGTTTTTCCTTGTCTTTGTCAATACAGAACTAATGTGCAGCACAGCACTTTCCCTACAGCTGATACTCATTCCGTATATACAAATTAATCCTGTATAATGGAAAATTGTTTAGACTACAGTAGCTGTAGCCATACAGTGGAATGCTTTAAATGTATAGCAGCTTAAATATGATGCAGAACATTAGCTTTGACTGCAGATAAGAACTATTGATACATTTAGCATACAGTATTTACAAACTACACAATTTACAACTCTGAGGCTGATGCTATCCAAAATTTCCCCCTCCTTGTTTTGTTGGATAATTGTATCCAACCATAGTTTTTTTCTTTAAGAAGATTTTTGTTATAAGTATATTTGCTGAATGGTGGAAATACACAAACAAAAGGTAACTCACATTTTGGGGTTGATGTATTCAATCTAAAAAGTTATAGGGGCAGATGTATTTAAATTTGAACCAGGGAATCCTGACAAGTTTATAAAAAGCATTTCCTGCTTGGATCAATATGACAGTTTGTAGGAATGTGTTAAACTTTTTTAAGCAGTTAAACACCCCGCTGAATCTTTAAGGGGGATGTAAAGGCAAAAAAATAAAATACAATTTTTACTTTCAGTAATGAAAAAGAAATCTCCAATACACTTTAAATAAAAAATATGTGTACCATTTTTTTAATAAACCTGACTGTATGCCGTGAAATTCCCCCTTCATTTTACTTGCTCTGACAGCTGCAGATAGGACACTTCAGACAGTCCCTAAAAACTCTACAGGGAAACAATCATACTTTAAAACGGCAGGGAGAGCCCCCCCACACATTACTTCCCAGAACTCGAGCAGCTTTGTTTGTTTCCTTGTAAAACAGCCGGCGCCTGTGTAGAGATTTGTATCCGCAGACCCAGTGCAGTCTGCATATTCTGATTATTAATCAGTCTTGCCGTATCGGCTTCTATGGCAGATATTATTTGACTTGTATTGTACTAATAGTTTATGACAATCCCTGAGCTTAACCTGCCAACTGAAGCCCAGACCACACTGAGCATGTGCACAGTCCTGGTCTTGCAAAGATGTTTAACAAATTCACAAGATGATGACCCCCTGCGGCACACTTTGAAAACATAAATCATTTGTTTTATTAGGCTTCTGGTGCAGTAAAATCATGGTTAGTATACGAAATACAGCATTTATAGCATTATTCTATTTTAGACTTTAATTCCCTTTAAAGCCCCAGGAAAATTACTCAATCCACATTGTGTAAACAATAAATATTATTTCTTCTTGGTTAAACAAAAACAGAAACTTCACACACACACACACCTATATGTCTAATTATGTTCTGTTCCTGCCAATGCACTGACATCAATATCTGCCATGTTTCCAAAAATTTACTTACTTTTAATTCTCCTAATATTTTATAGATCATAAAATAGAGAGTACACTAGCAACCATTTCTAGCGCATTATCATCTGCTTCAAGATAATAGACAATACATTTAACCCAGGTAGAATCAAGTATTTCTTCTCCTTGCCTACTGATTTCGGGTTGGCACATCGATTTTTATGGTGCACTTCAATATACATGTAAAGCATGTACATGTAATGCAACAAACTGGCATAAAGCAAAACTGATCAGAGCCATAAGGTTGATGTGGTCCAGCAGTGCATAAGGTCAAAGAACTCTTGCTCCTATCATATATATATAGAAATAGAGGCTGCTGGCAAATACATAGCAAATAATTAGGAATCTGAACAGCACATATACCAATTTGAATTGTATAATTTTTCAGTATGCGTATGCTGTGTATGATAATCCCAACAGATATCTACGTAAAATTCAGATTGGTCGGTTTATTGATCAGACAGGTTTAAAAATTGTCGCCCAATATTTGGTGCATCAGCAGATGAGGAGGTAAAAAAAGACTGCTACTCCTCTTTCTGCTGTTGTAATCATTTGGAATGTTGGTCTGAATGAACAGAACTATACAGATGTGACCATACCACATACAGAACCTTGTGCAATATTTGTCTGTGCATGAACTAAAGAGTATTCCACCATCAAATAATAGCCACCAATTCCTTTTAAAGGAGAAGTATACCCCATTGTTCAACATAAATTCAATGATAGGGCTTTTTTTTGCCTATTGTTTTATTGTTTATTCTTTTTTTTTAGATAAACATTACAATCAAGGAAACTGAAGCTACCCCATGATCAGTCTGGTAATTAATGAGATTACCAGTATGCAAACTCCCTCCCTTTACCCTTTGCTGTGACTGTTTTGTTATGAAGGGTGATTATCTGTGCACTGGTAATCTAAATATCTACCTTCCAAGGAGTAATCATGGAGATCTTTAGAAAATCATTCTGGAGTGAAATGTGGAGTGAAAATTTGTGTAAAAAGTAGCAGCCCATTGAACTGGTTTTTAAGGAGCTTTTTCAGGAACTCTTGTTTTTGCATTAGAAATGTACACTCAGTTACACATACAGTTCTGTTATCCAGAATGCTATGGACCTGGGGTTTTCCAAATAACAGATCTTTTTGTAATTTGGATCTTCATACCTTAAGCCTACTAGAAAATCATATAAACATTAAATAAACCCAATAGGCTGGTTTTGCTTCCAATAAAGATTAATTATGTCTTAGTTTGGATCAAGTACAAGCTACTGTTTTATTATTACAGAGAAAAAGGAGATCATTTTAAAATATCTGGATTACTTGGATAAAATGGAGTCTATGGGAGATGACCTTTCAGTAATTTGTGAATAACAGGTTTCCGGATAATAGATCCTGTACTTGTAAACATAAAATCATTAAAGACAGCTTTGTAATTACAAACAGGGCTGGATTTACATAGCAGATGGACCCTTGGCCCATTACCATTCATAGCCCCTGTCCCCTCCTCTTCCTTTTTGCACATGCACAAATTTTCAGCATTGGGTTCAGAGTACTGGGGATTGGTGGACAGGAAATTTCAAAAACTATTGTATCTCCTGCAAATCCCCAGTGCTTCTGAACCCATGTGGGTGTGGTCAGGGCAGCCATCAGGGGGGAACAGGGGGAGAGTTATAGGGGGCCGAGGGTAAGGGGGGCCCGACCACGCCACACTTACTTGATTAGCTGGGCCCCCCATCTTTCTGAGAGCTGCTGACTTCGGGAAGGCATAGACGTTTAAGGGGCCCTGGCCACCAATTTTCTTATAATGTGGGGGTGGGCCCTGGCCACCAATTCTGGCCACCAATTCTTTTTTTCTCATGTGGGCTCCTAGCCACCAATATTTTTTAATGGGGGGGCCCTGACCACAAATGTTTTTTATGGGGGGCCCTGACCACCAATATCTTTTTATTTTTTATTAACATGTGGGAACCCTAGCCACCAATATTTTTTTGTTTTTGTACTGTGTGGTTGGGAGGGCGGATCTGTAGGTGGGGCTTGCAGTGGGCGCTGCCCAGGGGGCCCAGGAAATTTTGTCATATGGGGCCCTGCGATTTCTGATGGCGGTCCTGGGTGTGGTTGGGTAGCATGCCGCCCTAGCCCAGGCCTTTGTGGCCTTTCCACAAATCCGGGCCTGATTATTACAAAGGATTTTAGCCAGTATACTGTGACATTAGTGTGGCAATGTTTGGTGTATTTCAAGGTTGTTTTTACAAAGCGTTTTAAATATGCAGCTATGCTTAAATGCTTTGCAGGAATTTTCATTTGCTGTTATTACTGGTTCTTTAATCTGGAACGTAGTGCAAATAGTTCAGAAATAGCTAGGGGGAAATGCACATCTGTCCTTCACAGACAGAAACTTTTGCAGCAACAAAATACTGTACATGTAGGACATTTAGCATCTGATTTTGTAATGGTTACATATGACACTAATATATAGATTAGTGTTGATCACTGTGCTAGACCTAATTCAGATCTAAAAGGAGCACAGCATGGTATTTCTCTTGTCATCATGCCATCGGATGAAATCATGTGAACTGCACGTGCATTCCAGTAATGTTATAATCACAGTACATCTGGCCAGTCGCTTTTGTTGCTTAACGTAAAGGTCTAAGACTAGCGCTCCCTTTAAACTCTATCAGTGTTTATTTAAAACAAAGCATGTTGTCATGTCAGGCACGTAAGGATGTAATGCTGAGGAAGGCTGTCATAAACCTAAACTATTGTTTTAAGCATTTCACATATGGTTTCTATATCACATTCCCATTGGAAATAAGAATTTGCTGTAAGAATTTCAAATCAATTATTGACCACACATATATGGCATACAGTTGGGTCAGAAATCACATTGTGTTAGTTGATTTATGGATATCCCCTCTGGTGCTGTTGCCAACATAAAGCCAGGTGTTGGATAAAAATGAAGTTACTTGATAAATGTCATAATTTGCATTGTTTAGTGCGTGACTATGGTCAACATCTTGATGAGGCTACATCAGGATACTTACAGAGACGGATAATGATTTTTGCTGGTAATGAGGGGGTATATAAGGAACCATTTCAGTAATAAAAGTTCTGTATTATAAAGCAGTAAACTCGTCCACTTTCCATTTTGTTTAGAGGATATTGGAATTACTTCCCTTGTTCAAAGCAATAATACCCGCTGGGGTAAGAGGATGCAGGCAAAATGATAAATGAGGTGCAGGTATGGGATCCCTTTTTCGTAAACCTGAAAATGATTACTTGTAGCTTCTACGTGATCCAAACTAAGATATAATGAATTCCTTATTGGAAGCAAAACCATCCTATTGGGTTTAATTCATGTTTAAATTATTTTTAGTAGACTGCATTAAGATCCAAATTATGGAAACCCCCATTCTGGATAACAGTTCCCATAGCTGTATATAATAATCAACCAGCAATTATCTTCACGTCATTGAGTTTTCAGAAAAAGAAACACTATCGACTAATTAGAATTTTGCTTCCTTTAGTCCATCGGTCAGTTTTTTTTTATATGCTATTACATTGCTACACCGGCATAAAAGTACACAACTTTTGCAAATTCCTAAATAATTCAAGGTTAATTTGGTTTGTAAAAAAGCCAACGTCCATCAAGTTCAACAACTCCAAATAAAACATATACAGTGTATACACACACTCTTACACCAACCCCTCCATACACTCACATAAACTATATATACCAATATCTATACTAATTGTAGATCTTAATATCACGATAGCTTTAGATATTTTGCTTGTTGAAGAAATCATCCAAGCCACTCTTAAAGGCATTAACAGAATCAGCCATCACATCATCACCCGGCAGTGCATTCCCCATCACTGTCCTCCCTGTAAAAAACCACCTACGCTTCTTTAAATTAAAGTTCTGTTCCTTCAGTCTAAAGGGGTGGCCTCTGGTTCCCTGATATTTTAGAAAAGTGGTAGAAAAAAGATCGCCCACCATCTGTCTATAATGTCCTCTAATGTACTTGTAAAGTGTAATCAGTGCCTTTTCTTCAAAGAAAACAACCCCGACCTTGACAGTCTACCCTCATAATTTAAATCTTCCACCCCTCTAACCAGAGGCACTGGTTGCCCCTCAACAAATCCCCTCTTATTTGGGTGACTAATCTCCCCGAAATGCCTTCCTCCTGGCAAGCATGTGAATCACCGGCGGGAAGGCATACGTAGCTCTTCGTTTTCCGAAGTCGCCTCACAAGGAAACTTCAGGTCGATTTCAGAAAAACAAATCGATACGTATGCTATCCCATCCCGGCGATTCACATTCTTGTTCGCAGGAAGGCATTTCGGGGAGATTAGTCGCCCAATCGCGAGTATTCTCCCCAAAATCTTACCGTGTGCCCCAGCCTTAATTGCTGTGGGATATTTAAAGGACAAGGAAAGTCTAAAATAGAATAAGGCTAGAAATGCTGTATTTTGTATACTAAACATAAGCATGAACTTACTGCACCACAAGCCTAATCAAACAAATGATTTATGCTTTCAAAGTTGGCCACAGGGGGCTGTCATCTTGTAACTTTGTTAAACATCTTTGCCTAACCCTGACCCTGCACATGCTCAGTGTGGTCTGGGCTGCTTAGGGATCATCATAAACAAAGCTGCTTGAATTCTGCATGGCTGGTAAGTAAGGCAGGGGCTCCCCCTGCTGTTCATAAGTATGATTGTTTCCCTGCTCAGCAGTTAGGGACCATATGACAATTCCTATCCACAGCAGTAAATGAAGGGAGAATTTCACCGCATACAGTCAGATTTCTTATAAAAACGGTACACATTTTTTAATTAAAGTATATTGGAGATAGGTTTCTTTTTCATTAAAGAAAGTAAAAATGGGATTTTATTTTTTTGTCTTTCCTTGTCCTTTAAGGACCCTAAATAACTCATTGGATAGAGGATATTTTGCAAAATGATCTGCTTACTGTATATGTAGTGTGATAGGATGCTTTCACAGAAATGTAAGAGGCACATTTTAAATTCACTTCTGCCTGAGAGCAGGAGATTTAGCAATGCTAAATCCTTCAATAAGCAAATATTTGGATACCAAGGAGAAGAGGATGATTTTCCTGCTTCGTCAAAGCAAAGAAAAGATAAAAATGATAACAAATCTTCCTTATCATCTGAGGTCAATTTGCTACCTAGACAGGTCAGACCATTTCATAATAAACATAGTAGCAGCCAATCCGTGAAACACATGAATGTTACAGCTTTGTTCCAGGCTGTCTGCATTTCTTTCATGTTATGTACAAATATGGTGAATCCTCTGCTGACTAACTCATGAAAGTTTATGTGATAGTATAATATGGTGACGTACTTTATATATGATAATAGCTAAAGGTTGGGATAAATCAGGTTGCAAAAAGCAAAAACTAATAAGATGAAATTGAATAGCAATTGCTACACAGGGCATTCCCAGTTCTTAAAAATGTGGTAATATTAGGAGTTACAGCTATTTTTTTTTATGTGAAATATAAACCCCCACAAGCCATGTAATTACAGTATATATGACACTATTTGGGATTCAGCCGAACCCCAGAATCCTTCGCGACAGATTAGTCCAAATACCGAACCAAATCCGAACCCTAATTTGCATATGCAAATTAGGGGTGGGAAGGGGAAACATTTTTTACTTCCTTGTTGTGTGACAAAAAAGTCACGAGATTTCCCTTTGGTTCGGCCAGGCAGAAGGATTTGGCCGAATCCTGCTGAAAAAAATTGAATCCTGCCCAAATCCCGAATTCGGTACATCCCTAACAGGTATGAGACCTGTTATCCAGAATACTTGGGAACTGGGGTTTTGTGTATAAGGGATCTCCATACCTTAAATCTGCTGAAAACAATTTAAAATATAGATAAACCCAGCAAAGATTACATGTTCGTTAGGATCAAGTACAAGGTACTGCTTTAATATTATAGTGAAAAGTAATTATTTTTAAAATGTAAATTATTTGATTAAATGATCTGATTAAAATTTGAACATTTGCAGATTTGTATTTTTAAGATCTCGATCTGACCGTGACTGACACTCCCCTGTTCTTATAAGAATGAATCACTTTACATTTTTTTCTTAATACGTGTCCTTGCCTCTGCCCCTCTGGCACCTGCTTATAACTACTACTGCCCCCAAATTATTACTCTTAACTGCTGCAAAAAAACAAAACAAGGTATTGTGACAAAGCAAATGGATATCCAGTACAGGCTACAAAGGGCTGCTGCAATGGTTGCAATTATTATAAAAGGCAAGCATTAATAATACCATTAAAGTGCATAATCATATGTATAATTTAAGACTCTCAACAAAAACTAAACTTTTCAAATTGTATTTTTCAGGGTTTTCAGCTTTTAATGCCTTTGTAAGAGGTAACAGAATCAGTTCTAAACAAACCCAGTAAAAAAAAATACATATTTGTTGCTGGGTGTCTGTGACAGAATAGGGTCTATGTTTTCATGTAAGGCACTTAGATTGTTCTGGATACCACATGTTTAAATCAATCAGCTTTCTTGAAAAACAAAATGTACTGTACAAAAATGCATCCAAAAATGTATCGCTCTAATAGTTCCTGAATGATTATTATCTTACTATATTTATTGTTATGACTTTCAACATGTTTCTGTTTATTAATTCTGGAATTTTACCCATTTCCTATCACAATTTTTCATTATTAGGTCATATGCTCGGGGGCTGATTTATAAATAGAGGGTCTGGATAGGGTCTGCATAGATTCCCATTGATAGACTTGATCTCGACCCTGAATTTCTAATAGATCAGCCATAATAATTTTAATCTGTTGTGACATGCATCCAATTAACCAATAATTAAGTGATGTTGCTGATTCCATATAGCTCACAATCATTCCAATAATTTAATATTCTGCACCAGAAACATACAAAGGAAAGTTTCAAGTAGGGAAAAAAAGAAAAAGGTTTTCCGGTGACAGCTGTTTTTCTATGGAGATAAATGTGATATCCAAAGCAATTAGCTTTTTTTTGACCATCACACATGATGGAATCGCTTCTACATTTCCATAAACAAGTCCTACCATAAACACCTACTGTCCAGTCTCAAAAACTTTATATATTGACAGTTGTTATGGCATGCTCAATCCACACTTACTATCGCAAAAGATAAATCTGCAGATGGTGTTTGTAGTTTTAAGCCATCTATTAAGAAAAAAAGGCAAGACGTGTAAAAGATATGATTCTTAGTGAAAAGTATGCACATATTTGTGGGAAAGTGCGTTGTCTTATGCAATAAGCATGCACCTGTTCCCAGGGTGAGCTTAACTAGATGGTGATGAATTCCAAAATAATTAGCATGCACTCATTTATCATTCAACAGGTGACAAGTTCACTTTCTGCAGACATTACAACCTATTTGGTGAATCTGGTTTCTTGAAAGATATATACAGATTTCTCCTGTTCTCTTCTTGGCAAATAAAAAGTTTGACTTAAAGGTCCCACATATTTTTCAAAAACAGAAAAAACCCATCCGAGAAATTGCTACAATATTAGGAGAGGCAAAATCTACAATTTGGTACATCCTGAGAAAGAAAGAAAGCTCTGGTGAACTCAGCCCTGCAAAAAGACCTGGACGTCCACGAAAGACAACAGTGGTGGGTGGTACATGGTGAAGAGAAACCCCTTCACAACAGCCAAACAAGTGAACAACACTCTCCAGGAGGTAGGCGCATTAAATATCCAAATCTACCATAAAGAGAAGACTGCATGAATGTAAATAAAGAGGGTGCACTGGAAGGTGCAAGCCACTCATAAGCATCAAGAATATAAAAGCTAGATTGGACTTTGCTAAAAAAAAATCTAAAAAAGCATACCACATCATCTGTAAAACATGGCGGAAGCAGTGTGATGGCTTGGGCGTGCATGGCTGCCAGTGGCACTGGGACACATGTTTATCCATGATGTGGCACAGGACAGAAGCAGCCAAATGAATTGTGAGGTGTTCAGAGACACTGTCTGCTCAAATCCAACTAAATGCAGTCAAACTGATTGAAAGGTGTTTCATAATACAGATGGACAATGTCAGGATCCCCATGTTACTGGCACTGTCCTTCAGGCGACGTGACACAGGCGACATGATGTGCGTCATGACGTGTCGCTATTGACGCTGGAGCCTATTTAAACCTTCTTTCAAGGTCAGAACTTTGCTCAGACATCGTCTTAGCTACTCTACCTAAAACTTTTAGAACTCTATTCGTGTATTGATTTTGGAACTCGTCTTGACTACGCTTGCTGATCTCCCTTACTGCTGTACTCTCATATTTTCCCCTACCAGTTTCTCCTCTTTTCATACTTGGAGGACACACCGTGTGAGGTACTGTAAGAGCAGCCTTCCTCCAGCCTATTGGTTCCAGACTCCGGTAAGCCTGATAGACAATGACCGAAAACATCCAGCCAAAGCAACCCAGGAGTTTATTAAAGCAAAGACGTGGAATATTCTTGAATGGCCAAGTCAGTCACCTGTTTTGAACCAAATTGAGCATGAATTTCACTTGTTGAAGACTAAACTTTGGACAGAAAGGCCCACAAACAAACAGCAACTGAAAGCCACTGCAGTAAAGGCCTGGCAGAGCATTAAAAAGGAGGAAACCCAGAATCTGGTGATGTCCATGAGTTCAAGACTTCAGGCTGTCATTGCCAGCAAAGGGTTTTCAACCAAGTATTAGAAATGAACATTTTATTTTCAGTTTTTTAACTTGTCCAATTACTTTTGAGCCCCTGAAATAAGTGATTGTGTTAAAAAAAGGCTTCAGTTCCTTACATTTTTATGTAATCTTTTTGTTCAACCCACTGAACTAAAGCTGAAAGTCTGCAGTTTAACTGCATCTGAGTTGTTTCATATAAATTCATTGTGGTAATGTACAGAACCAAAATTATAAAAAAAATTGTCTGTCCAAATATTTCTGGACCTAACTGTACATTTTCCATTTACAGTTTTTCATTTTTATTTTTCATTTTATTTTTCTCATGTTGAAATAGGGTAATTTATGAAAAATTATAAACTTTAGGGTAATTTATGAAACATCTAGTTTGAAAATGAAAGCTTTTAATTTTTTTGGGAGAAAAGTAAAAGTTCTTCTGAGACAAATTTTCACAGAAAAGAAATATTTTTTTTTTTTAAAAAAAAGGGTAAAATACAGCCCATTCAAAGACAAAGTAAACATTGTGAAACTCCTGAGCAGAATGATCCTATCAGAGGCCGCTGATTCCTGAAAATGCACAGGAACAGCAAAAGCAACATCAGATGCTGCCACAGTCTATCTAGTACTCTGCCCTCTCCACTGGATACCACTTACGTAAGCCTAACTTTGTTAACCACTCTGTTTATCAAGGAATTTTTAGAACTATAAAATCCTTTTAGGCTGAGACAAATGTGGCATGGTGCCCTACTGTAAGGCGTCCTCGGCGCATCCAAGATGGCGGCGCCCAGAAGAAGCCATGCGGCCGTCAGACGCCAGCGCGACGCTGACATTTTCGTGCAGCGTATTTACGCTGGCATTTTTGCGCCACGTATTTACGCTGGCGCATACTTTAGACGCTGGCGTCCAAAAACGTGCAGACGCTGGCGCATATTCTGGCGCACGTCCTGTGACGTCATCTAGCGCGTTTTGGCGCGAAAATCCACCAGAAGGTTCTCTCAGTGCCCGAGTATAGGTTCTTCTATCCTGAGTTCCTGGGTGCTTACTATTATTATTTCCTTGATCTTTGACCTTGCCTGAAACCTCGACTTTGATATATTGCTGCCTGGACCGACCTCTGCCTGGAATATCGACCACGTTATCTTGCTGCCTGGACCGACCTTTGCCTGAACTGACGATTCTTCTGCCTAAACCCTTTGTACCACGAACTGTGTTTGCCTAGTTGCTTCCTCCTTGGTCAGCACTCCAAACTGCACCTTCGGGCCCTGACACCTACTTGGTATTCTACTTTTCTTATTAATGTTATTATAAAACATGGGCGGTACTTAACAGAACGCCATATTCCCTTTAGTATCACTTCTTTATATGGAGAGAGGCACTTTTTTTAGCTGCTTCTTCTTACTGTATGATAATAACAAAACTGCATGTCTGTCAATAGACAGGGCAAGGCACAACACTTTAAGGAGATTTGCAGCAATTTGTACACCAGTGGTGTAACTAGGGGACCACGGGCCCCTCTGTAAGAACTAAACCTGGGCCCCTGCTGGAAGATCCTTTGCTTTGTGTTTACTCGTAGACTTGCACACAGTGACTCTGGCGGAACCCTTCTTGGGGGCAGGCCTGGGTGCAGTCGATCACATTGCTTCCCCCTTCACAAAACAAACTGTTGCTTAATCTGAAGATAGCACTATATTGTTTTCTTCAGATCAGTCTAGAAAAAAATGATATTCACTATATTCTGCTCAGAGAAGGATTGGGAAAGGCACAAATGTTTATTTATAGGAATGCTTTTGGTTTAAGAGATATCAAAAAAAAAACAGTTCCCAGAATAAATCTTACTCTATCGCTCAATTTTGGTGTTATTGTCCCATTCTGGAAATTTGCTTGGACATCTGGGCTGAGCATTATTATGGTGCATACATTTATTTCAGCCAAATAAATTACCATTCAGTTATAAAATCTGTGTTATACTTTTGTTTTTTGTTTTACATATAAAATGTTATGTATTGCATTTACAAAGGTATAGTACTTCTTGTGCCTGTGCTTGGAACCAGTTTTAATGGGCTTAGCGACATCTTCTGGTGAGACACTATATTGCACTCATGGTTGGAAAAATGCAAAGAAATCAAATCAGATACTATAATTTGTATATAAAATACATTTGTTAAATATATTTCACAGTCTTTATTGCGGCAGTCTTATATGGTTAATGTTGGTGTATCTGAAAATGATATACAATTATTAATAGTTTGTTTAAACAGATTTTAGGCATTGTGGGGGTCAATATACTACAAGAACCAGGTATTAACTAAACAATTTTAGGAAAAGGGATACACTAAGGAACTATTTAGGAATGCTAAAGAAAAAATGTACTGTATGGATAGAACCGAATTCTTAAATAATAAAAAAACATGCTAAGATGAAACTATTCCATATAATAGCTCTAGAACAAACATAGAAAATACTTTAAGCAGACACATAGCGAAAATGGATAAGGATTTACAAAAATATTTAAGTGACTAGAATTAGCACCAAGTGTAAGGCATGTGAAACATGTAAAGGACAGGAAAAGAAAATCACTCATTTTGTTTCTAATGTAACAAAAGATAGATACAATATAAAAAGACACATGTATCACTAAAAACACTATTTGTTGCAATGCCCCTACAATATGTGGGGAGAGATAATAGAACATTAAAAGCTAGAATAAGTGAGCGCATAACTAACATATAGAAAGGATTAATGACAGAAATCAGGATGAATAACAGTAGTTTGAGCAGGAACTTCCTCAGGCAGTGTGACCAACCTTGGGCAAGGAGATCAGCTGAACTCATCAGTTCAGCTGATCAGTCAGTGGGGCTTTTCAGTATGAATTTGAGATATAAAAGGAAAGTGGACAATACAGTAGAACCCTGGTTCTACATACCCTGATTTTCCATTTTGTTAAAACTGACACTGTTTTGTCGCAATCCCATTCGGAAAAGCTGCATTTTTCTATTTAACAGATTTCTGGAATTTCCTAGGGGCTGTGGTCCCCTAGGAAATATAAAATTGTGGTCCTACTGTATTAATATTTACATTTACAACAATCTTTGCAGAAGAGGTATACTGTTGCTGGTGCGGACAGTGAGGTTGTGGAAGGCCCGGCCAGGTGATGATGTGATAGCAGATACAGTATTATTATCGCCTTTAGACTTGGGTTACTTCTCAGGCAATCATAATATCCAATACTACAATAATCTCAAAATCTACGCATAGTTTTACCCACTATTTCAATTATTGTGACTGTGTGTAGATTGGCACTTGGCTCAATTTGTTCGATGAGTTAAAACAAGTGCAATTTTTTTTCAAACTGGATAAAATCGCACTTATAAAATTGCTTCTATTAGTAAAATATAAAGGTATGTATGCTGGACTTATTATTATTAGCAACTTTTTAATTGGTCTTCATTTTTAATTTGGTATCGTATTTGCTTTCTTCAGCCTTTTTCCAGATTTAAAATAAAAAAGGGGGGTGCTCCCTGAGTCTAAAATTTTATTGTGTATCGTTACTACAGGTATGGGATCCATTATCTGGAAACCCATTATACAGAAAGCTCTGAATTATGGAAAGGCTGTCTCCCATAGATTCCATTATAATAAAATAAACCACGTTTTTAAAATTGATTTCCTTCTTCTCTGTAATACTAAAACAGTACATTGTACTTGACCCAAAATACCTTGGGCAAGGAGACCAGCTGAACTCATAACTAGTCAGTGGGGCTTTTCAGTATGAATTTGGGATATAGAAGGAAAGTGGAATATACAGTAGAACCCCGATTCTACATAGCCTGATTTTACATTTTGTTAAAATTGATGCTGTTTTGTCGCAGTCCCCATCGGGAAAGCTGCATTTTTTCTTTCACGGATTTAACACATTTCTGGAATTTCCTAGGTGCTGTGGTCCCCTAGGAAATGTAAAATTGGGTCCTACTGTATTAATATTTACATTTACAACAATCTTTGCAGAAGTGGTACTGTTGCTGGTGCGGACAGTGAGGTTGTGGAAGGCCCGGCCAGTTGATGGCAGATACAGTATTATTATCGCTTTTAGACTTGGGTGACTTCTCAAGCAATCATAATATCCAGTACCACAGTAATCTCAAAATCTACTTTTAATCTTACCCACTATTTCAATAATTGTGACTGTATGTAGATTTGCACTTGGCTCAATTGCATCCAATGTGTTAAAACAAGTGCAATGGCACATTTTTTTCCAAACTGAATGCAATCGCACTAAAAATTGCTGGAGTGCTTTTATTAGAAAAATATAAAGGTACGTATGCTGGAGAACAGAACAGGGTGACATTATTATTAGCAACTTTTTAATTGGTCTTCATTTTTAATTGTTGTATTTGCTTTCTTCAGCCTTTTTCCAGATTTAAAATGGAAAGGGGGGTAACTGATCCCAGAAGCCAAAAATCTATTGCTCCCTGAGGCTATAATTTTTATAATTTTTATAATTGTGTGACGTTACTACCGGTATGATATCCATTATCTGAAAATTCATTATCCAGAAAGCTCTGAATTACAGAAAGGGCGTCTCCCATAGACGCCATTATAATAAAATAAACCAAGTTTTTAAAAATGATTTCCTTCTTCTCTGTAATAATAAAACAGTACATTGTACTTGATCCAAACTAAGATATAATTAATCCTTATTGAAGTAAAACCAGCCTATTGTGTTTATTTAATGTTTACATGATTTTCTAGTAGTCTTAAGGTATGAAGATCCCAATTACAGAAAGATTCATTATCTGGAAAACCCCAGGTCCCGATCATTCTGGGTAACAGGTCCAATACCTTCATATCTTTATATTAAGGCCTCTAATTGCTAATTCATCAAATTGGACATTGTATTTGACATTGGATTAAATTGCTTTTAAAGTTGTTGGAGTAGGAACTGCATTTCCTTTCTCACTCTGTGTTCAAATGCGGTCTGCTTGTGATTCTTTACTGGTCCACCCCCCAGTGGGTACTGCAAAGTCTTTCTTTGGAATGAACACACTTAGAACCCCATTTATAAATGTTTTCTTTTCCTGGTATTGTATGAGCCAGAACACTACTTCAACTATTTACTAGACTAAATGACATTGCAGTGTCTCAGCAGGAATAAACCCATAAGCATTATTATTTCTGACAATGGGAAAACAACCAACTGATGATCCACTCAAACCTATACAGATTTTTTAGAAAGCTTTGTGGTTATCTCCTGTTTAATGATATCTGGCTGTAACAATAATATATTTTGTTGCAGATAATTCATTCCCCTGGGCATACCATAGCGAATTTGACAGAAAGACAGTATAAATGTGATCCTATAATGATTGTAAAGTTTTGACTGGTTTTATTTTCGTATCCAACAAAATGCAGAATAGATGAAGGAGTCTGTTTATCAAGCTGTTTAAAATGATTTGCACAGGGAAACCAAAGAAAAAAGAAGTGTATAAAAATGGCATATTATTAAAGCTGTGTATTTCTCCTTATGCATAATTTCTACACCATCCAACACAATCCCTGAAATCGTCCATTAAAAAGAAACTGTTTGCAGTCTTAAAGCAATACCTAAGCTTTCAGCACTGGAATATTACATGGGGCTAGACATTTTGTCAATTTCCCAGCTGCCCCTGGTCATGTGACTTGTGTCTGCACTTTAGGAGAGAAATGCGTTCTGGCAGGCTGCTGTTTTTCTTTCTCAATGTAACTGAATGTGTCTCAGTGAGACATGGGTTTTTACTATTGAGTGTTGTTTTTAGATTTACCAGGCAGCTGTTATCTTGTGTTAAGGTGGCCATACACGGGCCGATAAAAGCTGCCGACAGACCGTGTCGGCAGCTTATTGGCCTGTGTATGGGGGCCCCCGACGGGCTTCCCCGATCGAGATCTGGCCGAAAGTCGGCCAGATCTCGATCGGATGGGGTTAAAAATCCCGTCGGATCGCGGCTGCATCTGTTCGTTGATGCGGTCCCGCGATCCGACCGCCGGTTTGTGAGAGCTAGGATCCGATCGTTGGGCCCTAGGGCCCACGATCGGATCTGCCCGATATTGCCCACCTTGAAGGTGGGCATATCGGAGGGAGATCCGCTCGTTTGGCGACATCGCCAAACGAGCGGATCTATCCGTGTATGGCCACCTTTAGGGAGCTGCTATCTGGTTACCTTCCCATTTTTCTTGTTTGGCTGCTGGGGGGGAAAGGGAGGGGTGGTGATATCACTCCAAATTGCAGAACAGCAGTAAAGAGTGATTGAAGTTTATCAGAGCACAAGTCACATGACTTGGGGCAGCTGGGAAATTGACAATATGTCTAGCCCCATGTCAGATTTCAAAATTGAATATAAAAAAATCAGTTTGCTCTTTTGAGAATTGGATTTCAGTGCAGAATTCTGCTGGAGCAGCACTATTAACTGATGCATTTTGAAAAAACATTTTTTTTCCCATGACAGTATCCCTTTAATATACATTCAATACATCACTTGACAAACACTCTAGATTCAGACAGCCATGTGCGGTGTATTTGTTTGCCCTTTTCCAAAATTTGCTATATAGGCCCCCCGAAAATGTATCATTGTATTTGGGATCATAGTTAAATGACCCGTAATGAGTCTTAATTGCAATTGCAGCACCAATGGTCTGTTATCCTGGCAAGTTCAGGGATGGGAGCTGTTATCTATAAAGATCAGGATCTGGGGTTTTCCAGATAAGGGATTTTTTGCATAATTTGGCTCTTCATATTTGGCTCTTCATATCAATTTACTAAAAATTAATTGAAACATTAAATAAATCCAATATGATTGTTTAATTATATTTTAGTTTTGATCAAGTACAAGATACTGTTTTATTATTACAAATAAAAACATTTTTTTTTATAAATGTGAATTCTTTGATTAAAATTAGGTCTATGGGAAATGGCCTTCCCATAATTAGGAGTTTTCTCGATAACTGAGCCGACACCTGTACATGCAATTTGCTTTTTATTTTACATTTTCCTACAGTTTACAATATATTAAACCTGTCCCAAAAAACATAATATTGATGTTCTACTGTATAATATGGAAGGCTTTCAAGAAATCTAGCTAGAAGGGAAGCACTGAATACCTTTAATTTGAAAGCATCAGTGCAGCCCAGCGTAAGATGAATACATTTTTTAGGTTTCTCAAATTGTTCTTTCAATTGTTTTATAAGTATGTTCAATTTCATTATTTTATTATCATTGCCTATAATAACACGAAATGTAGGAGCCGACGCTGTAAAATACCACTACTTAATATCTCTGCCTATTCTTCAAATAATAGGTCATTTAAGCTTTACAGTAATAGTGGGGAAAAGCCAATTAGGTGGAATGCCAACTCAGGAATCTATTTCCTGATAGTCTTTGAGATTTTGCTATTTTGCAATAACTGACAGTTCCACTAGAGGGTAATACCGTACCACAAACATTACAATAAGTTCTCATTACAAACGTATTTGGCTTTTGTACCATGTGGATTTAAAAGTGCAAACCTAGACACTAGACGGCATGTTTATATATAAATATTGGGGGATATTACCATCCATCATGCTTTGAAAAAAAAGATCACATATTATAGCTTTGCTAAATATTCAAATCTGAGAATAAATAACTCTGTAAAAGCCATTTGATAGACTACAGTATATTTCTCACTGTTCCATACACACAGTATTGATAAACCTGTTTTTAGGAAACCTAGGGAGTTAGGTCCATTTAAAAGCATGGTGGCTACAACCATGGCATAGGCTGACTCGAGCGAAGTTTCCGTATCACATGCAGTAAAGTAAAGCTCTACCCATACATAGTATAATGAAGAATGCTAATAAAATGAAGTGATGTGATCCACCAGATGTGCTGCAATTGGATGGACCACAAGGGAGACCATCTATCTGCATGACCCCAACATCTCTGAGAACCTCTAAATTCTTTTGGAGTGTAAGGGTCTACCACCACCAATAATTTGAAAAGGAATTAAGGAACTGGAAGCAACTTTGGCAATACAGGTAAGAGACACTTATTTGGTGAGACCTACAAACAATTGGACCTCTGCCACCCATACCATGTGCCAAACAAAGCCAAATTCTTGGCCAATGGGCCTATGGCACGGCAGACAAGCTGCTGTCTTGGTCTGGAGGGACCAGGGTTGCAACTTTTATTGGGCTCTGTATGGCCAACTAACCTAAATATCCTCTTTTAGCTGAGCCTCTGGAGTGTGCTGCTTCGTATCTCAAAGCCTAGCAAAGGCTCTATCTGGGGATACATTTTGTTTGTTTAAAAAGAGATCATTATCTACATCTGAACAAATTCAGGGAGGAGAGGGTTAGCACAAGTTTCAATTAATTATTTATAATTGCACAAATAGTAAAATATGGAGAGTTTTTAAATTAAAAAAATGGGCAAAAAGTCCTATGCATTGTGCTCACATTGACCAAAGAATACATAGATGTATACTGCTCCAGAAACAGATTTCTATGCACTGAACATCATTGGTATGCTGCATATAACCGTGTCCTTCTAAATGACTCCAGAAAAGTGCTTTTCCAAACCCTTCTACCATGCATAGTCTTCATTTGCACAGACAGCATGTACAGGGATATTGTCCCTTTAACTGGAACACAATAAATGAACAACTTGGGAAAGAAAAATAAACAAATATATGGTGCCACCAGAAAATAATTAGCTGAAGTCCCAGGTGTATTTTTATATACAATATATCAATACTGCATAACAGCACAAAGAAGAAGCA
The DNA here is from genome assembly GCA_038501925.1 of Xenopus petersii. Taxonomy (NCBI): domain Eukaryota; kingdom Metazoa; phylum Chordata; class Amphibia; order Anura; family Pipidae; genus Xenopus; species Xenopus petersii. The sequence goes on along the minus strand of CM076672.1, from coordinate 51,024,192 downwards.
GACAAGGACATTGATAAGCAGCGACTGCACCCCAGGCTTATATAATGATCTGTAAATCAAATTCTACTTTGCTTATATGGGATCTGCCCTATAGGAGGAATTTTGAAACGTGTTTTAATCATAAAGTGATGTGTAATTTTACCGGGTTCATAGGTTCTCTATTTTGTATGCAAACATAGTATGTCAAAATAATAAACACGCACCTGACATATCCCAAGTAATTATTTTTTGGTGTTACTATAGTTACCTTATTTCCCTAGCTTTGTGCTATTATTTTTACAATGAGAGCATCTGTTTTAGTCAAGGATTTTTAAATTTAACCCTGTACTTCTGCATAACTACTCAAATCCATTAGCAGTATTGGGTCACTGAATACAGTTTCCAATTTAGCTACTCTTTTTAGAGGTTCACAGTGCATTCACCAGGGAATGGCGTTGTCACCTAACCCCTTTAATACTGGTCACATAATGAGTCATCATTCTAAGAGGCCAATTAGCAGTTAATTTAGATTCATGCTGAAAACTGAGCTTTCAGCCATGCTGTATGCATCTAACGTGATTGCTTACCATGCAGGATGTGCATTCAATATGTGGCCATATTGGGGGTGAGGTGGTAACAGTACCAGGGAATGGCAGAGTTAGCACTTGCCAGGTAGCCAATAATATAACAGATGACATGATATCATAATGATTAAAAAGTAATTTAACAATCATTGCCATGGATATCCGTCTTTCAGGCACACAGAAACCACAACTCCCAAGGCGTTTGGCTTATACACAATAATTGCTGTAGGGGCACAATAATTCCTAGATATATCTCACTTCGGACATGACTTTATTGCCTGGCTAGGAGAAAAAGGTGTTAAAGGTGTTATGCAACTTTGAGTTACTTTTAGTATGATGTAGAAAGTGATATTCCGAGACAATTTGCCATTGGTTTTTATTTTTTGTGTTTTTTTGGGTCATTTAGCTTTTTAACCGGCAGCTCTCCAGTTTGCAAACTGTTGCTAGAGTCCACATTACCCTACCAACCATGCATTGATTCGAATAAGAGACTGGAATATGAATAGGAGAGGGCCTGAATAGAAAGATGATTAATAAAAAATAGCAATAACAATGTGCAGCCGTACAGAGCATTTGTTTTTCAGATGGGGCCAGTGACCCCCCATTTGAAAGAGTCTGAAGAAGGCAAATAATTAAAAAAACTATAAAAAAAAATGAATAACCGCCAATTGAAAAGCTGTTTAGAATTGGCCATTCTATAACATACTAAAAGTTAACTTAAAGGTGAACCACCTCTTTAATTTTCCCATCCAGCCTACTTACATGGCAGATGAGAGCAGAGCTACTACTGCAGGTAAAAGGAGTGTGCTCCATCGCTTATGGGCTCTTCCTTAGATGTCTGAAAGTGACAGATCTTCTTGAATGTGAAAAAGAGAGCCACAGGGCTGACTGTTCCCTGTGTGTGTGTGGGGCTAAGAGGAAGGTCTGGAGGAACAAGAGGAGGGTTGTGGGTTTTGATCACAGGTAAAGAGATTAGGGACCGCCGTATGGGGTTTACCTAGACGTGGTATGGCGGCTTACCAATTTTATGATCATAACTTTGTAACAAAAAACCCTGTTTTTCTTTTTTTAGACAGGGGATTATTGTATTTATGTATTTTTTATATGGCCTTAGGAGTGAACCCACAACCCCCCTCTTGTACCTAAGGTCTGGAGGAAGGCAGATGAAACCGTGGCTTGAGAGGGGCCTTTGAGAGAACCTGGGGAAAAACAGGAGCTGCAAAACCTGAGAGACACTGGTTATACAGACTTGTAAGAAAGAAAGCCTTGTGGGGTTCTTGTAGGTCTTGGGCAATAGGCCCTCACCCCATGATAGACAGGGAAGCCACCTCTGTATTAGGTAGAGCTGGACAGGCTTAGAATTTTATTTTCTGTTATTTTGTTCCTTTTTTTTATCTTTGGAGAAACCTTAAATATAACACAAAATTAATGCATATTACTTTTCTTAGTTGTCTGCAAAAATAGTATCAGGGTGACCCTTTTCTTTTGTGCTTCTAAATGTTATGTAATGCTGCTGGTACTGCTCTACAGGGATTTTGCACAAGGCTCTGGTGCACACTGTAGAACACACTGTAGAACCAGGCTAAGGAGCTTTATAAATAAAGTTGAATACATGGGGTACAAAATATGTGGGACCTAAAGGAACAGTCTGTAATGCAATAAATTTGGAATTTTATGAATGTGGGTAGCACCATTACTGTAACTTACTGATAATTGGATTTTAACAATACAACAGCTGTACACCTAGGATTGCCACCTGCCCGGTATTTTACTGGCCTGGCCGGTTAATATGATGGTTGATAAAAATGTTATTAATAGGGAAAAAAGATTAATATATAGGAAGGCTGGTAATTTTTTCCAGAAAAGGTGGCAACCCTATGTACACCTCAATAAATACAGTATTTCTTTCCCATAACACCTGCGTTCTAGGCTGGTAACTCTACTGTATATCCCTATTTTCTAACCATGGCACAAGATGTGAATATGGGTTCCTTAGAGACCCTCAGTTATTTTTGTTGTTGTCTTGGAATGAACTGAATCACTGAGCAGCAAATTGCTCTAGCAAACAAATGAGTTTTATCTGAGACAGGTAAAGCTTGGAGAATGGAATGACAGTTTGTCCGTTACATTTTTTAGTTCTGTTTAGGCATAATTGAATCAAGTGTATTGTTTTTTTTTAATCGGGACAGGGCAGACTATGTTAATGTCAAGCCAAAAATGTTTAATTGGTGAAATATATTGGCTTTCTTACGTTGCACATATAAATGAAACTGCAAGGATTACCTTGTTAAACAGCCATTCAGCATAAACATTCTAGTACTTAGTCGGCAGTCTTATTATCTATTGCACTTATCTAGCAACTTCAGCTCATAACTAAGTGACTGAACACTGGCATCTAACTACCTGCTGCCTTAATTGCTACTCACATTTTGTGACAATTATTGCCTTGTGAAGATAATTAGGGACCCCCATTATGCAATCTGAAATAAGAATCTTCAGGCTAATTAAAACAAGGCTGTGTGTATGGCATGCGCTCATATACTGGCTTGCTATGCTCTATCTCCATCAGCACATCAGAAATCTGTAGATTAAGGTACCTTTAAATGAACCAGCAAAAAAAAAAAAAAAACACAGAAATATATGATTCTGTATCTGCTTTCAACTCTGCACTGAACAGCTAAGATCACAGCTGGGTCCTCCTGATCACAGACCACAGCTGCGATAAAGGGTTGGATTCAATCGGATGAGAAAAATGTATTCCTGGACTTCATTTTAGGGGCAGATTTATTAAAGTCTGAGAAGTCACTAGTTGCTTGCTTTTCCAATGCAGATCGAGATGTTTCTGCGATTCATTATTTTTATTCTGTTTTCTTCAATGAACAACCCAGAAACTTATGGGACATTTTATCTGGAAACCCACTATCCAAAAAGCTCCGAATTATGGAAAGGCCATCTCCCATAGACTCCATTTTATCCAAATTATTAATTTTTTTTATGGTTTCCTTTTTCTCTGTAATAATAAAACAGTACCCTATACTTGATCCAAATTGACATATAATTAATCCTTATTGGGAGCAAAACCAGCCTTTGGGTTAATTTAATATTTACATGAACTACAGAAAGATCAATTTTCCAGAAAACCCCAGGTCCAGAGCATTCTGGATAACAGGTCCTATAACTGTATAAACGAATCAGAACATTCAATAAAACACTGAACGATGACAAAAGTCCAGTAAAAAGTGCAAACAGAAAGTCCTAATATCTGGCCAGTGGTTGAGGCAGGCAGCAGGCAAACAAGTCCATAAAGCAGGCAAGATGTCTTGGCAGGCAGCACACGTCTGTATAACAGGCCATACAGTACATTAGCAATTAAAACGCCCAATGTGCAATAGGCCATAGCATTATAAAACTTCCTTTTACAAAACATATTTAGGACCATTTACTATCACAGGTGCTAAATTTGCCAATACCAATCACTCAGATGCTTTTATTTACTAAACTGTAGATGTATCCAAACGAATTGCTATTGCAACTGCACTTTTTCAATTTATTTAATTGCACCTATGTTAGTAAATCAGCCACAGACTGATATTTATTAACGAGATGCAAAATGTAAAGCAGAAACATAATTTCCTGTTGTGTTACACTGTGTGCAATCCAGCAGTAATGAAGATCAGATATTAGGGATGCACTGAATCTAGGATTTGGTTCGGGATTCGGCCAGGATTCAGTCTTTTTCAGCAGGATTCGGATTCGGCCGAATCCTTCTGCCCCGCTGAACCGAATCCTAATTTGCATATGCAAATTAGGGTCTGGGAGGGAAATTGTGTGACTTTTGTCACAAAACAAGGAAGTAAAAGATGTTTTCCCCTTCCCACCCCTAATTTGCATATCCAAATTAGGTTTCCATTCGGTATTCGGCCGAATCTTTTGTGAAGGATTCAGGGGTTCGGCCGAATCCCGAATCGGTGCATCCCTACCAGATATGCTAGAATAGCCTTACATAGAAAACTGGCACTGTGAGGTGTAAAGTGTTGCCTGCACTTTACAAACCAAAAAAGAAAAAATTGAAGGCACACTGCCCCACAAAGCAAAAAACACTGTTTATTGTAGCATTAAAAAACAGGTGGCCGCTGTGAAATGGACGCCTAACGAGTTTTGGGAAAACCCCTCAATAATAATTGCTTGCACTTTGACTTCACTCCCTTTCTACCTGTTTTTTAAGTTCAGCTTTTTGCTTGCATTCACTTCACTGGACTTTGTTGTCCACTGAGCTAATTGTTTAAATTCAGTTATAATTTTTAAATAGACACAGCAGCGCCTTTACAAACAGACTTCGTGGACAAAGGGTAACTTTTCTTATTGTACGAGCTGCAGCTTTAGAAATTTTTCACTAGTTTTTATGTTTTTCTCAATTTATTTTTAGAACTATGACAGTTAAGGGGCCATAAAAGACCAATCCTGACGCACAGCACAACGTTCTCTTTTTTTATAGGGGTGGTTCACCTTTATTTAAGTAGGTTATAGTTATCTAATTCTAAGCAACTTTTCAGATGGTTTTCATTTTTTCTTTTTTATGGTTTTTCAGTTATTTGCCTTCATCTTCCAGATCCTTTCCAGCTTTCAAATGGGGGGGAGGTGTTACTGACTCCATCTTAAAAAACAAATGTTCTGTAAGGCTACAAATGTATTGCCATTGCTACATTTATTACTCATCTTTCTATCCGGGCCTCTCTTATTCATATTCCAGTCTCTTACTCAAATCAATGTATGTTTGCCAGGGTAATTTGGACCCTAACAACCAGATTGCTGAAATTACAAACTAGAAAGCTAAATAACTCAAAAACCACAAATAATACAAGATAACAGCAGAGGTATTCATTCATTCATCTTTAGGACTTGATGCAGATTGAATCCTGTTCTCTCTATCTAAACCAAGTAAGCAGTAATTTCAAGGATCCTTTTGAGGTCTGCATGTGCCACTGGTAAATTACCAAACTGTGCCCAACATTGCTCACTTGCCCATAGAATTTTAGGGGAGGTTCAGTCAGGCAGTGGATGCCACACACCTTCTAATAAAAAGTATTTCAGAATTGGTTTACTCTGGGTTCTATGGGAGAAGTTCAATTTTACAACTTTCAGTACATTATTATTAGCAACATTTCAATTGATCTTCATTTTGTGTTTGTGAGAAGTGGATGAAACTGGAGGATCGGCCGCAAGCTGCTATGGAAAAACATTAATGGAAAAATAAGGCTTTTTGCTGCAAAATTCTGCAAATTCTGACTTCCAAAGCACTGCCTTGTTGTTAGGGTAAGTAGAACCCCAAACAGATTGCCATTGGAATTCCATTCTGGAGAACTGCAGGACAAAAAGTGAAACAATAAATGGGTTGTTAACCTTTAAATTAATTTTAGTGTGATGTAGAGTGTGATATCATTTTTTATTATTTATGGTTTTTGAGTTATTTAGGTTTTTATTCCGCAGTTCTCCAGTTTGCAATTTCAGCAATTTGGTTGCTAGGGTCCAAATTACCTTACTGATTTAAATAAGAGACTGGAATATGAATAGGAGAGGTCCTGTATGGAAAGTAATAAAAAGTAGCAATACCAATACATTTGCATCCTTGCAGAGCATTTGTTTCTTTAGATGAGGTCAGTGACCCCCATTTGAAAGCTGGAAAGAAGAAGAAGGCAAATCATTGAAAAACTATAAAAAAAAAGAAGACCAATTGAAAAGTTGTTTAGAATTAGCCATTCTATCACATACTAAAACTTAACCACCCCTTTAAAGGAGAAGAAAAGGTTAAAACTAAGTAAGCCTTATCAGAATGGTCCATCTAAATATACCAGTAAAACGCCAAAGTAGTGCTGCTCTGAGTCCCCTGTCAAAAGAAAAACTGCATTTTTTCCTTGTATTGTGTACTCATGGGCTTCTGTATCAGACTTCCTGCCTTCAGCTTAAACCTCATTGCACTGGGCAAGAGCATGCTCAGTTTGCTCCTCTTCCCCCGCCCAATCCCTTCTCTACTGTAATCTGAGCCCAGAGCAGGGAGAGACTCAGGCAGGAAGTGATGTCACACCATGTTTATACTGCAACTCCTATCCTAAACAAACAGAGAGTTTCTAGAGCTTTTTACTCAGGTATGGTAAAACATTCTACAGAATAAATATAGCATTCGAGCTTGCACTATTGCAGCTAATCTATTGGCAATAAAATGCCTCCGTAGCTTTCCTTCTCCTTTAAAAAACTGAAACAATAACAATGAAAGCAACTGCCTGACTGATTTACAATATTGCTGCCTACATAAAAAAAAATGTGAACAGATTCTTTAAGAATAATAATTATAAATGCATACATAACATTGGTGTGTAAGAGAACATGTTAAAATACATACCTTTGTTATATCATATGGACAACAAATATGCCTTTAAAAAAATGTAATACATCTTGTATAATATATGTGTTTTATCACCTGGATATGTATTGGGACATACTGTAATAATAATCATTTTAGAGTTATCGGCGCAAAGAGTCTATGTATTTTTCTGGATGATTTAAAGCTAAATTGAAAGCAGCACAACTACTATACCCGCTGTACCTGTGAAAAAGCTCAGAAGAAAGGCATATATCCACACTATTTTGAAAAGTTGTTGCTGAAAAAGATAATAACAATAATCCCCTGTGAGTGTATAGTAGCCCACTTATCAAATTTAATGAATGCCGATTCTCAGGCTCTATAACACATATTCAGTGGAATGGAAAGTAACTTATTTAGCGTTTCTGTCTCTCAGGGATGCAAAAAATGTCATTGTCTGAAAGATAATTTGATATATTACTGAATTTAATATGCCAAAGGTTGTCATATAGAAACCTAACAAGCTTATTCTAACTAGCAGCTTCACAAATTGCCAAATGCATTCCTGCTTTTGTCTCCTGAAAGCTGAGACATATGTTGAGTAGGTGGAATGACTTTCATTAGTGAATTAACACTGTGCTTTACTATCGTTCGTCTGCGGATCTGTCTATGTGGATGGCATATAGTGTTCATAAAACTTCTTTTTGTGCAAGAAGGTATATTTCAAGGCAAAAGGTAATAAATTCATGGCAGAGATAGGCATAAAGCATAGCGTGGGATATAGAGCATTAAAGACTGAATGGCATTTAAACGCAGCTCTTGTTCAGTATAAAAATAAAACTGGGTAAATAGATAGGCTGTGCAAAATAAATAATGTTTCTAATATAGTTTGTTAGCTGAAAATGTAATGTATAAAGGCTGGAGTGACTGGATGTCTAACGTAATAGACAGAACACTACTTTGCAGCTCTTGGTTTCCACTGATTGGTTCCCAGGCATTAACCAATCAGTGACTTGATGGGGTGGCACATGGGTCATAACTGTTTGCTTTTGAATCTGAGCAACAGTTATGTCCCATGTGCCCCCCCCTTCAAGTCGCTGACTAACTCAGAGTTAGAGAGCTGAAAATCAGGAAGTAGTATTTTGGCTATTATGTTAGACATCCAGTCACTCCAGCTTTTATAGATGACATTTTTGGCTAACCAACTATATTAGAACCATTTTTATTTTGCACATAGTGTATTTATATAGTTTTTATTTTTACACTGAACTGTTCCTTTAAATACTGCTCACATTTATTTCCCAACAACAACAATCCACAAAATTCTTGTTATTTTCTGGCCACTGCATCCTATGCATTCAAGGGAAACATGTAGGGGAACATTTACTTAGCTCGAGTGAAGGATTAGAATAAAAAATGCTTGGAATTTGGCTACTTCGACCATCGAATTGGCTACTTCGACCTTCGACAACGACTACGAATCGAACGATTTGAACTAAAAATTGTTCGACTATTCAACCATTCGATAGTCAAAGTATTGTCTCTTTAAAAAAAACTTCGACCACCTACTTCGACCACCTAAAACCTACCGAGCACCAATGTTAGCCTATGGTGAAGGTCCCCATAGGCTTTCCTACCAATTTGGGATCGAAGGAAAATCGTTCGATCGATGGATTCAAATCCTTTGAATTATTAGATTCGATCGCAGGAATTGCGGTAAATCCTTCGATTTCGATATTCGAAGTCGAAGGATTTTACTTTGACGGACGAATATCGAGGGTTAATTAACCCTCGATATTCGACCAATAGTAAATATGCCTCATAGTGTAATATAGTCTACAATAAATCATAATCACAGCAGATATTCTGCTTTATGAGTGCTCACCTCAATCTCATGCTCTGACAGATACACATCAGGATATCGGTATACCTTTATGATGACTGAACCACTTCTATTTTTGTTTTTATTGTGGCTGTGTGCTGGAAAACCCCATAATTCTACTGTAATCAACCATTAGGTACCATGGGATCACATATTTAACATTTTAAATGAAAACAATTGGGGACTTTAAGGGAATGTCATTATATATATTATACATAATATATTGGTGGGACCAACAAAAAACAAAATGTGGGGAAACTTAAAACCAGGGGATGTAGAATTGAGGTTTTACTGTATATAGCAGTGCAAGCAGCTCGTTTCGATTCAAGTATCATTAATAAACAGGATATTTCCTGCAACTGACTGGTTCAAAAACCTATCTCCCTACATGGATGGGCAAAGAAGGAGCTGGCCGGAACAAATTGTAACCCACAAAGGTGATAATAAACCCAAAATATAAGGTTATTTATATCATAGGATTATGATATATATTTATGGGAATACACCTGTAGGACTGGAGGATAATTGTTGACTTGATGCGGCTGATCTTGAGTAAACTTCTACTGAATGCTGGAAAGGGATTTTAAAGAAAATTAGCTACTTCAACTTTGTTTATTTATTTTAGGATTAGCATGCAGATGGCATATAATTGTCATTGAGGAGTATCCAGGCATTAAGCCAGTCTGATCAGAAGGGATAATACTGGCCATATGTTTTAATAATTTACCATATTTACTTGGTATACATAGCAATTTGTAGAAGTCAGAAGGCTGCCAGACCTCTGCCAGGATAATAAAATAATAATCATTTTAATTTGTAGTAGTAGGTAAGGACATGTTTGGTCTGATAATTGTAGGCAATACAGCAGTCATATGATTTCCACAGTCTAACTCTGCTGTTCTCTGCCTATACAATAACAGGAATCCCTTTCCTAGACTTTCACGTTTTGCCAGTTTGTTCATTAAAGGACATGTAAAACCCCTCCCCAAAAATGTAATCAGTGAACAGCCTCTTAGAAATCTTTAGATACCTGTCATTCTAGTTGTTAAAAGTTTAACATTAAGGCTGCAGCATCCCCTTAATCCTTCTCCTCCTCTAATCCACTCTGCCCCATTTCTCAGGAATTTACTTTGGCTGTGGATTTATGAGCATGCTCAGTTCTTCTCAGTTCAGATTACTAAACACACCAATGAAGAGATAGCAATACTGGCTCCCATAGAAACTCTGCTCTAGATGTCTGATCCTATTTTCTCCTAAACACCTCTCCTGAGCTCATCTTCACTATTACAGTGCTCAACCCCATCAGAACTTTTTATTAATGTATGTTGTGCCTGTGTAAACCTGCATTCTGCATTGCATGAACTTTACAGCATACATATCCTGTTTGTAGATTTCAATGTTACGGATGTGTCAGAGGGAAATTGGTCGCCAAGCGAAAGCTGCTATTTGTTTTAGGAAAATGTGATGGCGCTGGCAAAAGGGGGGATTTTTAGCTTGGGTGGGGAAAATATGCCCAAATTATATATATAGCCCACCCACCCTGTGTGCCTTTATATGAGGATTAGTGACTATGTGTACAGGACTAGGCTGCAGTTGTGGTGCCCTTCTGTTAACACCTTACGATCCAGTAGCTTCTGGATCCCTCCTGGTGCCAGTGAGGGAGCTTGAAAGGAATAGCAAATCCAGAGGGTTATGCTATGTTATTAACAAATAACAGGTTTATTGAACAAGAAGGGATAAACAGTTTTTAGGTCATCAGGCAACATCAATCATAGCACTTGGATTGTGGATTTAACAGGAGAGGATAGCAGTTCACATCATCAGACAACATCAACTTCACACCTTGACATGGGAGAATAATCCCTCTCAGTGGGTAGGACAGCCTGTCTCGGTGACTTCCCCAGCACTAGGGATCTCACGATGGTACAGTATCTTGCCCTGACCTCTGAGCTCACCCACTCGTGTCCCTGGTGGTTTAGACACCGCAAGGGTACTAACCAGACTTATCTCCTTGTTGGAGCCAAGTGCTGCTCAATAACTATCCTGTTCTGTTCTTAGCTCGTAGAGCAACTATAACACCCATTCTGTGCTATCTATACACTTTCCCTAACTTGGGGCCTGATAACACTCAGACTCAGTCCTGGCCCTCCTGCCCACAGGGTGGGATCCAGAAACAGGCCCCTAGCACGTGTCCTTCCCCTTTTAACTAATCACACACTGCCATATATTGGCAGCAAAATCACTAAGGATCCAGGGACATTTACAGGACTTTTAGCTGGCTGAAACTAAGCGGGGGGGGGGACTGCCTGATTCTTTGGGGCATGTTTACTAACATTGGAGATAAATATCTGGAGAGATTTCTGGAGATGTTGCCCATGGCAACCAATCAGCAATTAGATTTAAACAGCCACAGCCAAGTTAGAAAACAAAAGCAAAGATCTGATTGGTTGCTATGGGCAACATCTCCAGAAATCTCTCCAGATATTTATCTCCAATGTTAGTAAACATGCCCCTTTGTCTCTAAACCTCAGGGTCTCTACATCTACATGGTAGGAAAATAATTGGAAAATGTAGGCATTACATTAGTGATTAGTGCGGGCCAGAATGAAAAATTGTTGACTGTGTAATTTCTAGTTTGGTGCTAGTCAGTATTTCTGTATGCAGTCTACTACAGATGCTTTCTGAACAGTGGAATTTCCGAGTGATATTTGTGTCATTAGTCCCCGGCAACTGCCAATGAAATTAATAAGGAATGATTAAAGTAATTGTGTCAGCAGTCCACAAAAACAATTCAACTCCCAGGTGGCAAAACCCCAGGCATTGTACCATGTACATTCCTCTTCACTTGTTTCACATGCTCCCCATATGCCATTCTCTTCTGTTCTTTTCACTGACCCTTTTTCCTATCAGTCCACCCAGCCCTCACTTCACCATGTATTCAGTTTTTTTTTTCTAAGGGATCCTCTATAGAATGAATGTAGTAGATTCAGGGGCACATTTACTAAGGGTCGAATATCGAGGGTTAATTAACCCTCGATATTCGACCATCAAAGTAAAATCCTTCGACTTCGAATATCGAAGTCGAAGGATTTACCGCAAATACTGCGATCGATCGAAGTAAAAACGATTAAATCCTTCGAATCGAACGATTCGAAGGATTTTAATCCATCGATCGAACGATTTTTCTTCGATCACAAATAGCTTAGAAAGCTTATGGGCAAGGTCCCCATAGGCTAACATTGTAGCTCGGTAGGTTTAAAGTGGCGAAGTATGTAGTTGAAGTTTTTTTTAAAGAGACAGTACTTCGACTATCGAATGGTTGAATAGTCGAACGATTTTTACTTTGAATCGTTCGAATTGAAGTCGAAGTAGCCTATTCGATGGTTGAATTACCCAAAAAAAACCTTTGAAATTCAAAGTTTTTTTATACTCCAATCCTTCTCTCGAGCTTAGTAAATGTGCCCCTAAATGTTTGTGATGGGGGGGTATTTTTTACACAATGACTAATGGCATGGCAGTTTTGTTTTTGTGTGAAGTTCCTACAAGTGTATTCTAATCAGTGGTGTAACTATAGAGGAAACAAAGCCTGCGTTGTGGAGGGAGCCTGGACCACAGGGTCTGTTTCCTCTGTAGCAGTCAAATACTCCTTGGAGAGAGGCGTGAGCAGGAGCGCCTCTGCGCAGGGGCCTCTGAAAATGTTCCTGATGGGGGGCCCTGCTGTGTTCTTGTTATGCCCCTGATTTAAACACAACAGCACTCAAAGTCAGGTCAGGACTGGAAATCTCGAGTTCTGGCAAATGCCAGAGGGGCTGATTGCAAGATTGTAAGATTGTCATAGACAGTTACTATTTATTGGGCTGATGTTCAGGCCTCTGTGTATATTAAATGCCAGGGCTTATTTTTAATGCCAGTCCACTCCAGCCCTGCTCAAATGGCAATATTATTACTATTAGCTGACAGCTAATAGTAACCAAGGATTGACTACAAAGGAATCACACCCTGCAGTGGCAGAGGAGACAAACTGAACTTGCTGTGGGCCCATCTGGTTACACTGACAGTACCCACGTGACGTATCCCTTCAGAAGTGCATTTTCTAATGGACAAATTATATTGGTAGAAGGGACGTTACATATAAACAGAGTGAATGTAAATAAAGTGAGGTGGTTGGCCTACATAAATACAGCACACTTGCACATGAGCTCCACAAACAACCCATCCCTTAGAGGGCAGAACACTAAACTGAAAGTCCCAAACATCTGTTACGCAATCTCACGACGACAGGATCACATGGTCACACAGCGTTCGCCAACCATAGGTGCGGGCACTTTTCCAACCCCTCTGCTGCTCCAATCAAGGTAGAGAAAATCTAAACCAATAAGGACGGTGGCTGGTCTAGCCAATCCGCGTCAGGAGTTTTTTCCAGCGCATTTTTAAGTTGATGTGGCGGAAAGCAATCCTAATGCGGTTTCCGTATGATGATGTAATTCTCTTTTATTTACTATTTTGAAAGTGTCACAGCGCGAGGTGCAATTATGGTGGAGGGTCCGGGCTGCACGCTGAATGGGGAGAAGATCCGAGCGCGGGTGCAGAAGGGTCAGTGTGTCGTGGAGCTTCGGGGAAGCGCTGTGAGCGCTAAGGTGAGCGCCAATAATTCCCCCAGTGTGTTATCCCACTGTCATTACAGTCTACAGTCCCTACTCTCCGACTTCCCCGCTGTGTCGAGTTTTAAAATCTCGCGAGATTACATTTGTACTCCTATCCCTGGCCAACTTCATAGATTTATTAATAAGGGCTTATTCGGCTATTAAGTGGGGTATAGTCCTATCTGCTTTGAACAAGGCATGGCTAGGTCAGTCTGGAAGTGGCTTGCTATGAGTTTTTTCTTTAATTGGGCTCCCTTTGTACCTAGAGGGCGGGGCAGATTTATCAAGGGTCGAAGCGAAAAGTAAAAAGATTCAAATTTCGAGCTACTTTTGTGTACTTAAACTATCGAATAGACCAAAATTTGATTCGAATTTGAAAAAGATTCAACTATTCGAATATCGAAATTTATCATGTACTGTCTCTTTAAGACTTTGAACATTCGCCAGCAAAACCTGCTGAATTGTTGTCTTAGCCTATGGGGGGACCTTCTTGAACCTATTTGGAGTCAATTAGTGGACTTTTTTGGGGCAAATACTTTGTTTCGAATTCGATTGAATGCGCTAAAACTTAGATTCAAACTATTCGAATGCAGCCTATTCAGCCTGAACCCTGAATCCTTTGCGAAAGATTTGGCCACATACCGAACCAAATCCTAATTTGCATATGCAAATTAGTGGTGTGAAGTGGAAAACCTTTTTTTACTTGTTTTGTGACAAAATGTCACGTGATTTCCCTCCCCGCCTCTCATTTGACACAAATATCCACCAAACATCAGTTCCGAGGGAAAAAAAGTTTTTCTATAAGCTTTATCCTCTTAGTTTATTTAAGTATTCCAAATGCTTTTAATTCGCTCACCGTTCAGATGTGGTGGTTCGGGTGCGATATGCCCCGAACCCTGCTCTTATAAATATCCCACAAGGGGGAATACACTCATGTCCAAAAAAGCATTGGTTTTCCTCATTCAAATATATAAATAGGATTGGCTTACCCTTTCGGTAGTGTGACCCGGGTGCTGCCGCCCCGAGTCCGTCGCTAAGGAAACAATCCACTGCAGACCAAATGCTGATGTAAATCTTTTTTAAACAATGTCTAAATAAAAGTAACTTTTTAAGAAAACTGAGCGACCTATGTGTGATCTTGGAAGTGCGCTCCCACAACTTTGGATTGCCTGCCTCTCATTTGCACATGCAAATTAGGATTTGGTTCGGCCAGGCAGAAGGATTCGGCCGAATCCTGCTGAAAAAGGCCGAATCCCGAAGCGAATCCTGGATTCAGTGCATCCCTAGTTTTTAGTGCAGGGCCCCTGGAAGTATTCCATCTCTCTCATTTCTATAGCTGCTGCCCTTCTTGTATTTGAATTAGTACAACCTGTTTTCATATTTGGCTATTCTACTTTTTAAATACAAAAGTAAAACTGAATGTGATTTCAGCTTTATTATTGTGGACAAGAGGAGGTAATTGTGCATGCTTGGTTATAGAGGATATGCCAATAACACACTTTGTAATCAGAGAAAGCAAGAAATAACACGGGCAATGTAGTGTGCTTGTTCATTAAGAGAGAAGGTCGGCTATTTTCTTATTCCAATGTTTTTTAAAAGTTGTATTTCATTTTGAACTTCAGTGGAATTTCATAAATTCGACCTGCATGTCGACTCTGCCTCCTGGGCATGGTAAGGAGCGCTTAGCACTTGGATGGGCTGCAGGTGGTGAATTGTAAGTCATTTCTCTGCATTTCAATTATTTAAACAAATATTCTGGCAATGCTGCTTTGGGTAATGGCTGTAGCGGAACAGGATCATTTCAGTTTGAGACGCTCTCCAAAGAAATGGCATGGGGGATATCAGTGACTAGTTTACATTGTTGAGAAATGACAAGGTAAGTGAAGGAGGAACGACAGGTACAGTGGGAAGTAATGTTAACAGATTTTCCTCTGCCCATTAGGTTTTCTTTAATGTCAATATATGGACCCAAGGGAGAAGTTTGGGACCTTGTTAGTCTATGCAATAATGTTGCTTAGCAGCACTACATTTTCTCTCAATGTATTACTAGTGTTTGGAACGTTAACAGGGTGACCTGTTTGTGTTTTTCTTTTCTTTTACTGTTCAATTGATTTGACACAGATCACATTTAACTACAAATATAAAATGAGCTCTTTCCATATGAGCTGTGTTACTTAAAGGCATTCTGTCATCGGAAATCATGTTTTTTTTTTTTAAAACACATCAGTTAATAGTGCTACTCCAGCAGAATTCAGCACTGAAATCCATTTCTCAAAAGAGCAAACAGATTTTTTTATATTCAAATTTGAAATCTGACATGGGGCTAGACATATTGTCAATTTCCCAGCTGCCCCTGGTCATGTGACTTGTGCCTGCACATTAGGAGAGAAATGCTTTCTGGCAGGCTGCTGTTTTTCCTTCTCAATGTAACTGAATGTGTCTCAGTGAGACATGGGATTTTACTATTGAGTGTTGTTCTTAAACTGGCCATAGATGCTGAGATTTTTAAAAGATCAGATCCTGATCGTGAGACTACAATCTTCTCAGAACGATCGTACGATCGTACAAATTTACCATCAACTAAAAAGACCAATTTACCAGGAAAACAAAGGGGAGCTGCCTGCTTGGCCCTGCAAACATAGATAGATTGTACTGGGACCGACAAAGATTTTTTGACCTGGCCGATCAATTTCCGACAGATGTCGGCCGAAAAATCGTAAGATGTACGATCGTTCGAATACCACTAACCACACGATAATTTAGAAGGATTGATCTGGCTTACCTAAAATCGGTCGTTCGGCAAGAAGAATCGTCGTGTCTATGGGGAGCTTTAGATCTACCAGGCAGCTGTTATCTTGTGTTAGGGAGCTGCTATCTGGTTACCTTCCCATTGTTCTTTTGTATGGCTGCTGGAGGGGAAAAGGGAGGGGGTGATATCACTCCAACTTGCAGTACAGCAGTAAAGAGTGATTGAAGTTTATCAGAGCACAAGTCACATGACTTGGGACAGCTGGGAAATTGACAATATGTCTAGCCCCATGTCAGATTTCAAAATTGAATATAAAAGAATCTGTTTGCTCTTTTGAGAAATGGATTTCAGCGCAGAATTCTGCTGGAGCAGCACTGTTAACCGATTCATTTTGAAAAAAATGTTTTTACCCATGACAGTATCCCTTTAAGACTAAACCCTAAAACCAAATACAGGTATGGGACCTGTTATCAGAATGCTCAGGACCTGGGGTTTTCCGGATAACGGATCTTTCTGTAATTTGGATCTTCATACCTTCATTTACCAGGAAATAATTTTATCATTAAATCCGATAGGCTGGTTTTGCTTCCAATAAGTATTAATTATATCTCAGTTTGGATCACGTACAAGCTACTGTTTAATATTACAAAGAAAAAGGAAATCATTTTTAAAAATTTGGATTACTTGTAGGGATGCACTGAATCCACTATTTGGGATTCGGCCGAATCCTCGGCCGAATCTGAATCCTAATTTGCATATGCAAATTAGCGTCAGGAAATGAAAAAGTGGGAAAAAATTCTTCTTTAGTGATGAAAAGTCACAAGATGTCCCTACCCGCCCCTAATTTACATGTGGAAATTAGGATTCGGTTCGGGCAGGCACAAGGATTTGGCTGAATCCTGGCCGAATCCTGAACCAAATCCTGGATTTGGTGCATCCCTAATTATTTGGATAAAATGGTTTCTATGGGAGAGGGTCTTTCTGTAATTCGGATATGATGGATCCCATACCTGTGTAGACTTATTTTGGACAAGCCATCTTATGCTATCAATTGAGTGTATTAAAGGACCTGTCATCATCAACATTATGAGCTGTAAAAATCCATAATATTAAGAAGCACTTTAGGGCATATTCTGCTTTGGTTTGAGATTTACATGGCAGGTAATAAAACATTTGGAATACCCCCCCCCCCCCGGTCCCATTCTTTCTTATGGTAATCACCTGCACCCATGGGTGCACTCAGTTCAAATTTTTGAGCAATAATCACCTAATCCACAAGTTCTGCCGATTACTATAGGAATGAATGGGGGTGTCTGCCCCCACCCGCCAAGCTGGAAACCACTTATGCAACAATATGCTTAATTTGCCATGTTATTGCCCTTACTTATTAACTGCAGTATTCGTAAATTCAAAACTCATCTAAGGCATGGAAAAAAAATATGTATTGCAAAACAAGTAAAGGAAAAATGGGCACCACTCAGAACTAAGCTGCAGCTTTACCTATACATTAATTTTTGGTATAATGTAGAGAGAGAGAGAGGTTTTCTGAGATCATTTGCAGTTGGTCTTCATTTTTTTTTTTTTATCACTGTATTTGTGGTTTTTGAATTCTTAATCTTTTTGTTCAGCAACTCTCCAGTTTGGAATTTCAGCAGCTATAATTTTTTCAGGCAGTGGTGTGAATAATAAACTGGAAAATGAATAGATGGGTATCATAAATAAGGCAAAAAAGTAACAATAAAACTAGCCTCTCGGGGGCAATAGGGTTGATGACCCTTATTTAAAAGTTGCAAAGAGACCAATATAAATGTTGCTAAGAATTGGCCATTCTATAAATGTTTATTTACACTGGTAGGTTTAATGCAAAAGGCTACAGATTTAGATCAGTTTTATACTGTACGAGACAGATTTGTGTTAATACAGTTTAACAGCTGTTTTTATGTTGACAAAGTGTTTTAATTTCTCTTCCCACATTAAGGCCCCTGCTTCCTCCCATAATGACCTATCATCACTTACTGGATGCAGCTACGCTGGAGTGGAAACGCTGGGAAAGGAGCTTTTTATATATTTTGGACTGAAAGCAATGCGGTACCTTTTTTTTTTTTTTGGCCAGGGACTCTTCCACTCTTACATGCTAGATTGAAATAACCATAGTCTCTAATGCGTTCTTTCACATGTGCCTCTGAAAAAGCCTTGTAGATTATCACTTAACAAAAATCTGGTAGCACATCTCTGCACTCGGTTGCCACCACAGGATATGAAACTCACTTAATGGAGAATGTAAGCTTGCTCAATGCCCTCCCAAAACCACACTATTGGAGTCTGCCTAGTTTGCCATAGAGAAGTTGTACAACAGGTGCCAGCCTGCTCCACTTTAGATCCTCTTTTCTATGATTTTCTAGATCAGTTGATTTTTCCTAGATCAATGAAAGCTGATCTAGGCCTGGCGTGTTCTGGGTTGGCGTTAACAGAGAAGAGTGGCACACGATGGCACCCACCTTGCTGCATTAATAACTAGGCAGAGCAAGCAGGGCAGTTAAAGGAAAACTATACCCCCCACACAATGTATGGCTCTATGAAAAGATATTGCATAAAACAGCTCATATGTAAAACCCTGATTCATGTAAATAAACCATTTTCATAATATACTTTTTAGTAGTATGTGCCATTGGGTAATCATAAATAGAAAATTGCCATTTTAAAAAATAAGGGCCACCCCCTAAGATCGTAGGATTCACATTGCACACAAACAAATCAAACAAACTATACTTCTTAGGTCACATGAGCCAATTAATAGACAGTTCTGACTTTTGCTTCAACACTTCTTCCTGTTACAGTTAGAGCTGCAGTATTTCTGGTCAGGTGATCTATGAGGCAGCACACAGACCTTCACGAAATGGTGGCTCAAGGCAAGAGATGTAAAAGGGCAATATTTACTTAAATATATAGATCAGTTTGTTAAGATTCTTTAATATTTCACTTAATATAATATAAACTATCCGTTGCTTAAGTGTTTATTTTGGGGGTATATTTTTCCTTTAAGATGTTCCTTAGTGGTGCAGTTTGAGAAGGCTCTACAGTGCACCAATGTATTAAAGGGGTTGCTCCGTTAAATTAACTTCAAGTATGATGTATAGAGTGATATTCAGAGATAATTTGCAATTGATTTCATTTTTTTTATTCTTTGTTTTTTTTTATCTTATTTAGCTTTTTATTCAGTAGCTCTCCAATTTGCAATAGAAGCAATCTGGTTGCTAGGGTCCAAAAATACCCATGCTTTGAACAAGAGGCTGGAATATGAATAGGAGAAGCTTGATTTGTAGCCTTCCACAGCATTTGTATTTAGATGGGGTCAGTGACCCCCTTTTGGAAGCTGGAAAGAGTCAAAAGAAGAAGGCAAATAATGCAAAGACTATAAATAATAAAGACCAATTGTAACGTTTAGAACTGGCCATTCAATAACGCACTAAAATGTAACTTAAAGCTGAACCCCCACTTTAAGCAGGCCTTCCTTCTCCATTAATGCTGAACCAACATGTCACTACTTTTTCTGGGCAGAGTGAGCATGGCTGTAGAGAAATCAGCCGAGTTTCTAACCCATGGGCTTTTCCATAAACCTCCATGTTTTGAAACCCATAGTTGCACCAGTGTTTATAAAGGAAAGCCAGTACCAGTTAAATTGTCTATGGTTATGTAAGTATGGACATGTTTAGATTTTGCTTCAAGAATCTGAGCAGAAATGCCTTTATGAAGACATTGCTGGTGACTCCAATATGTGTGCATTTCTATTATTCGATTCATATACAGTGCATATGTTGTAAAATAAGCAGTGGCATTAAAGACTCTTTAAGATGTACCATTCTTAAAATGACCTTGTATAAATATTTTAAAATGTCAACAGTACTAGATAAATCAACTCTAAATTATTCAGAGACCGTTGAATAAACAAAAACACCAGCACTCTTGTTTGGTGCACAGCTTCTGATATAATAGGTTGAAACTGGATTTTAAATGCTCCTTTAACTTTCTAACCCAAGTTAATCAAATCTTATCTTAAAAAGTGTATTGTTGAAATGCTCTGTCCACTTATTTACTGTTATTTCTATTGAATTTTTGCTAAACTTTTTCTTATGTCTTTTATTTTATTTTAGTGTACATTTTGGAATGAATGGATCAATGCGCATTAATCAACCAATGAAAAAGAGCCAAGAAAACGGTAGACCCATACCTATAGCGGTTTTAGAAGTGCAACTTACAAAAGACTTAATTTGCTTTTATGAGTCCACTGTAGATGTGAGGTAAGGTATCTTAATTTAAAGAAAATTCACTCAAAAAGATCCCCTTCTAGGTGGAGGAACATAAAAGATGTTAGCATGATATCATTTATAAGATTTATAGCTCTCGACTCTGGCCTTTGGTGTTGCGTTTTGTCATCTGCTATTGAAACCAATCAAATGTAATGTTTTTACTCTCAGCTGTGGAAAAGAAAACAGACTAACAATAAAGCATTTTTTTTATTTTTTTTTTTTTTTTTTCAGAAATGCATCAGAATGTCAAGAAAAGATAAGATTCTTTGAGGAACTTGATGTCTGCTCTTCTAAGTTTAGTTTTCCTAGAGCAGAATGTGAGATCAAGAAGCAACGTTCTCGCATGCTATGCGACATTCTGCTTGATCAGATGATTCTACCTGGGGTTGGGAACATTATTAAAAATGAAGCCTTATTTGACAGTGGTCTACACCCTGGAGTCCAGGTATGCACACTTCCTCAGGGTCATATGAGAAAAAGGTTAAGAACCTCTATGTTAAAGAGCAGCAATGGGTGAACACATGGGACTCTTAAAATTGAGGCCTACGAAATAAACTAACCCCTTGTTTCTAATAGGCTGGTCTACTTACAGATGAGCAAGTGAGTCACCTTGTGAAAATGACCCGTGATTTCACTCTGCTTTTTTATAAGGTAAGTTGAGCTGCTTTTATGAATATTTGAAACTGTGACTTTGCTTGCATTGCCTTATAACCTGGCACTGCTTATTGATGCAACACTTTGCCAGGAGTATTTCAGCTTGGGGGGGGGGGGGGGGAGTACTTATGTTCCTTGTATGGTACTTCCATATGAGTCTACTAGAACATCTCCATTAATGTCCCTTAAAAGCTGTCAGCAGTAGGCAACCTGTTAGAGCTACTGCATACTGAAATCTCCTTTAAAAGTACAGACCCCAAATTTTATACCTGGCAAAAGAAGGCAAAGTATTAAACCAGCAATAACTGACTGTAGGTATATATCCTTAGTGTGACATTACCCTCTTAATATATACAATGCTTTAATATGTGAGTGGTAGCTTCTAAAGTTCTTGTTTATTTTCTGTATTATTCCCCCAGTGTCGAAAGTCTGGTTCTGCTCTCTATAAACACTACAAGGTTTACAAAAGGCCTAATTGTGGCCAGTGTGGTACAAAGATCACTGTGTGTCGTCTTGGTGAGCACAACAGGATGACCTATTTTTGTCCCAAGTGCCAAAAGGATAAACCTCAGCATGTTGATGTAAGGTATGCCTTGCTATTTTCCCGATCATTTCAGTCTACTTGGCCCACATTAGAGCATACAACTTTGGTCAGATTGCCCTGTTTTTATTAACTATTATTACACGGTCATCTTAAACACAAATTGATATATAATATTTGGTCCTATAAACCGATTGATAAGCTGCCAACTTAGGCTGAAGTGTCTGAGGCAGATATAGCGGTGACAAGCCAGACCTCTGCTCAAATACTCACTGGCAAATCAAACCCCATTTAAGATTAATTATATTTCTCGCTGTTCATATAAAGCTTTTATTTTGCCACAAGCATAAATGCTTTTGATGCAACTTCAACTTTTACTACTGTGGTAGATGGTTAAATTTTTTTGTGTTACAGTGTTGGTTATTGCTATTCGCTAGCCAACTTAATTTTACTGATCTAAGTCAAACAACTTCTTTGCTACTATTTTTACTCTGGTACTTTCCCTGTTAAACCTAAACAATGGAACCCACCACAGCATATTATGACGTGGTATTTCTATGTTGGTAAGATGTTGGGTTGAACTATATAACTTTCTCTTTCTCAAAAGCCAGTGCTGAGGCTTAAAATAACTGAACTGATGTAAGTTTATAACATCACTTTCTTAACTAATCTTTTTTTTTTTTTTATACTGTATTGGCGTTAAACTGTGTTTTTCTTCCAAAAGCAAATTGCCAACAAGAAATAGCCTTATTGGATGGGTACAGAGGACAGCATCAAATGCAAATGAACATGTAGCAACAAGTAAAGAAGAGCACTGGGCATGTACAGTCTGCACGCTCATAAATAAGCCTTCTGACAAGCAATGTGATGCCTGTCTTACTCCGAGACCAGAAGGTATTGTTTACAAAACAAAAAAAAATGTAACTAGCTATTCACCGGGTGCAAAATTTTCCAGTGTTGTCAAATCAACCCCAATGATTTTGGAACTTTGTTAATAAGAAGAGATCAAAGTCAGTAATGGCTGTTTAAATCTATTGCTTATATAAAGACAAGATTGCCATCTAGAAATATTGTATTTGCAATGGCTATAGAGTAAGTTGTGGTCTATAAATGTATATTGGAATCTCTTGCTTTCACTCTTTAAACGTTTACTATCTGTTATTCCAGGTGAAAAATATCAGAAATGCATGCGTGAGATACATACATGTTGGTTCATTTATCTCTGGGTTATATTTCATAAATTGTACCTTACCCAATGAGCGATACTGACACATGAAATTAAACTGCTTTTAACTCTCTCATAACGTTTTTGCACAAGCTTTATAATATTGCCATCAAAGTACTTCCTGTTACTTTTACATTATATCTCCGATCCCCATGTTCCTCTGAGGGAGGGGGCTGCCATATTTGTGCAGCAGTAGTCCGATAGCATTAGAATCTCTAACTGACAGTCTGAGAAGGGACATTCAAGTTTAGGTAACCATTGCTTACAAAAGCAACCTACCAGTGAAAAATGATCCAACATGACATACAGGTAACTTTTTATGTACATTAATATTTTGAAAAGTTTATTTTTCTTTTTTATAAGCTCTTAGTTTGTTAGCGTGGAAAAAAATATCTAATTTTAACGTCACAATAATTTATTTAGACAATACTGACCCTTGTTATATACACAGTGCTATAAAAAGAAAACAGAAACTTTGTCATAATTGGTTTTAAATTGCTTTTTCTCGATACGGGCCAGGTAGTAATTACTATTTTTAATCTCTCACCTGCTGATAAATTGGCTTAATTTTCCTTTTAAGAATGTGGCGACCATACATTCTTAGAATGTAATTTCAACTGAGCCAAAAATCTCTTATCTATTTTGTGTACAACAATTGCTTGTCAAATGTATTCCCAAGTAGATGGTCCATCTTAATTTTTGGCATTTCCATGAATAAAAATAGCTTGCTTATACAGTTTCAAAACACTGAAGAATTGATAGACAGGTTGTCAAGAGCCCATAAACCTGATCATCAATTACTACTAAGGAACCTGGACACTTGGTGACCAGGAGTATTTTGGGAGCCCAGTGGATGTGGTGCGTGTGTTACTGGTAAAAAGTTGGGGGAGCCCAGTTGATGTGGTGCTTGTATTACTGGTAAAAAGTTGGGGAACCGGAGCGTTTGTTTTTAAGATGCAGTTCCTAAACTGTGGGGCAATACTAACAGTATAGCCAAGGTTAAAATAAAACCCAGTCCGTACAACCTTGCACTAATCCATTGTTGACAAAAGATTGTTTCACTGTCATTATATTGTATAGTTTACACTTCAAGTAATGAAGAGCACTGGGTGTGTACAGTCTGCACAATTATAACTACACCTTCAATGAAAGCAATGTACACACAACTTAACAATTGCGAAAATATAATGTAAGCTGCATCATACTAAAATAAGAAACCTAAATACAATCAATTAAAAATTCTGTACCATTTCTGAAATAATAAAGTTCATCTTCACTATTCCTCCCTCAGCATCTGTTTCTCTTCATTCTGTATTCTTGCAGCAGTTGGGTGTCGGATATTCATTGATAGTTAGATCCACTATATCGTATAAGGGGGCTCCTTTTGCCTAGAACATGTATTATTAAAATCACCAGATATCATGTCTCTCTACATGCAGAATTTGTGCAAAAGGCAGTTATTTCCCAAGTCATCATGGCAGCAATTCACCAACATGGGTAATCCCTCCCCTTTAGGTCATTGGACAGGAAAAAACACAACATCACATAAAGCCCCCTCCTCCTATACCTCCCTCAGTCTTTTTTTTTTTTTTTTCTGTCCCATGGTCGTTAGATGGAGTGTTGAAGCTTACCCAGGCAGTGTTCCAAGGTTCAGGGGTTTTCTCTCTCTTTCCCCTCCTTGATGCCTCCTTTCTGCTCCCTATGGGGAATGCCGGGGGAGAAGGTCTTCAGGTGGGGGAGTCGGGTAAGACCCTGGTGACTCCCTCCTTCTGTCTCCGTGGTGGCATGGTGAGCTAAGGCCAGGTTGATGGAGTGTGGCGGAGAAAACCCACTTTGCATTATCAGGAGAGTGCATGGTCTAAGATGGTGCAAAGACCGGAAGTCGCGCATGAGTAGCCGGAAGTGCTAGGGATTGACGCTGGCGTGTGGATGCTGGCGTGTTTACGCTGACGATTTGACATCATCAAAGAGCACCTTTAAACACAAACGCTGGCGGATTCACGCGTGCCTGATACCATTGAAAGTGGAAGCAAGTACACTACAAGCAAGAATTGTTCTGTAGGCTCCTATTCTACTATGGTTGGAAAATTGATAGGACTGAAGGTTTCAGTGTTTTCTTTCCACAGTTCTGTTAATCATGGATAATAGCTCTGGGAAGTCAACACATTCTAAAGGTCCTGGGTAAGCATTCAAGTTCAAGAAAAAAAGAGAGGGGATTATGCAGTTAGCTGATGGATTTGTTTGTTTGCAGTGAGCCCCATAAGGATGCTGCAGGTTCCAAACAGCCATCAGAAGGTCATACCCCTTACTGGACAACAGCAAGCTGCTGGTATGCCCCAGTTGGATGCCCTTGTGTCACTTATTAAACAGGCAGTTGTTCAAGGAGTCAAGGAAGCATCTACAGCTAATCCGGCACCTTTGTCGGTGAGAAGATCTAAGAGGATCTGGGAATCACTCTATGAATCCCTGTCCGAGGTATCGGAGGAAGAATTTTATGATCCTGGAGACAGTGTGTCTGGGGAAGGAGAATTAGTTTTGGAGGAAGAAACTACTCTTGGCAGCAGTAGACAATCTGTTCAAAGCAGTCAGGAAGGCATTGACACTAACTGAGGAAATCCAAAAGGGTTCTTCAGCAGAAGAAGAAGGCTTCCAGTCAATTAAGGATATGATTTATTCTGAGTGGAAGAATACTGAAAAAAGAGAAACTCTCCGCTAGATCGATGGCACTTTTGGTGGCCTCAAGGAGGGCTCTATGGCTGAAACCATGGATGGCGGATGTGGCATCCAAGTCTAATCTGTGTCAATTGGCTTTCGAGGGGGAAATGTTATTCGGTGAGAAGCTGGATTCAATTGTCAAAAAAGCATCTGGTGGGAAGAATGTGTTCCTTCCACAGGAAAGAAGATTTAAGCGACAGAAGTCCAGGCCATCTTCCCCCTAGTAGAAATTCCTTTTGTGATAGAAAATCTCAAATATCAAGGATTCTTGGGTCTTGAATATAATCCAGGAGGGTTATCAACTGGAATTTTGCAAGATTCTGAGATACAATGTTTTCCGCGTGTCAACTATTCCAAAGATTGCAGCGGTGGAGTCAATTCTTCAAGATTACCTCCAACAGATCAGGATGTCGGGAGCAATGGAGTCAGTACCATCCTCGCAACATCAGTTGGGCTTTTATTCAAAACTATTTTTAGTGAAGAAAGCATCAGGAGCTTTCAGGCCAGTTCTAGATTGAGACCCCTCAATCAGTTCATCTTGTGCAGAAGATTCAAGATGGAGGCTTTGATAACTATGGCAATTCCTCCAGAGTCATGGCTAATCAAGCTCAATCCAAAAGACGCATATTATCACGTGCCAAATTGTAGAGCACACAGGAAATTCCTTCGGTTGGTGGTGAGGGATCAACATGTGCAGTTCACATGTTTCCCCTTTGGCCTTTCAACGTCACGAGAACTTTTTCGGAGGTGTTAGTGATGAATATTGCAGTTTTGAGGGAAGAAGGAATCCCGACATATCACTACCTAGACGATATACTGTTAGTAGCTGGCTCAGCAGAAGAAGCCGCAAAAAACAGAGACAAGGCTGTTCAGATGTTGCAGGATTTCGGTTGGGTTCTAAATTGGCAGAAGAGTTGCCTTGTTCCGACCCAAAGTCTAATATTCCTGGGGGCCCAAATCAATACAGTCGGAGCTCTGATAAGTCTTCCTCAAGAAAAAATCGAGCTAATACAGGAATGTTGTCCTTTGTAGGACAAGTAAAGGTCTCAGTCAAGGACTGCGTGTCGCTACTGGGCTTAATGACGTCAACCATTCAGATGGTGAAATGGGCAAGGTGGTATCAGAGACCCCTGCAGCAATTCCTGATCAAGTCAGGTGCGCTGAATCCTCTGCGGCTTCACCAAGAACTCTGGTTGTTGGAAGTGGTGCGCTCCAGTTTAAGGTGGTGGATGGAAACACAAAATCTGGCCAGAGGCATGCCTCTATTCGAACCCCAGTGGGTGACCATTACAACAGACACCTCAGAGTCAGGTTAGGGCACTGTCATGCCCAGCAGAACGGTGCAGGGGAGTTGGAATCTGCTTGCTCTGCCATCCAATGTATTGGAGTTAAGGGCAATAGGTCAAGCACTGTTCACCCTTTCAAAGGAAGTGTCCCACAGGTGGGTAAAGATACGCTCCGACAATGCCACTGCAGTGGCTTATATTCACAAACAAGGAGGAACAAGAAATTCCAGTTTGATGAAGGAGTTGGATCCCATTATGAATTGGGCAGAACAAAATCTGGCAGGATTAGTAGCCTTCCATGTGCTGGGGTTTCAAAATTTGCAGGCAGACTATCTGAGCCACAATACATTGGTCCCAGGAGAATGGAGTCTCGGCTCCTTAGTCTTCTGGCAGATAACCCAGAAGTTCGGGGTTCCGGAAGTCTACTTAATGGCAACATATCTGAATCGGAAATGCCAAGATTTTTTACAGAAACCAGTGTCCTTTGGCCACGGCAATGGATGCTTTGCTTCAGGATTGGAGCATGATGTTCTATGTCTTTCCTCCATTTCCCATGATCTGGAGGGTACTGAAGAAAATAGACCAAGAGGGAGCACTGGTGATAGCAGTAATTTCCCATTGGCCCTGGGCGGCGGAAGCCAGGGCCCCGCCAGAGGCGATCTGCAGAGCAGCCAGACGGTCATCAGCGACAACCTTTGTACGCCATTATAAGTTGGGAGTACTGCGTTCGCAAGAAGCCAGAATTGGGAGGAAGGTTCTTCAGTCTGTTGTTCACTAAATGAGTGTGATTAAAATAATTATTGCAGCAGTGTTGTAGTCCCGCCCTTCTTTTCTTGCTTCGGGAGTTCCCATGTTGGTGACTTGGGAAAGGTAGAATTTTTTTCTATTTACCGTAATTTCTATTTCCAAGTCACTCTAATGGCAGCATTCACCAACCTCCCACCCTTCAAGTGCTTGTTACTAAGACTGAGGGAGGTATAGGAGGAGGGGGCTTTATGTGATGTGTTTTTTCCTGTCCAATGACCTAAAGGGGAGGGGTTACCCTTGTTGGTGAATGCTGCCATTAGAGTGACTTGGAAATTATGGTAAGTAGAAACATTTCTACCTTTTTGTTAATTTTGTTTGTACTGGAATCTGTTATTTGAGCTAGTAAAGGAAGCCCCCTTCCCCATAAGATATATTGTGGGTTATGTAATATAAGACACTGTTTGCCCAGCACCCACAGTTCACCCATAGCAACCAATCCGAAGGTAGCACTTACTAGTCACCTGCTTAAATGCAAAGATCCTATTGGTTGCTAAGGGTAACTGCTCCTGGGCAAACGTAGTGCTTTTTATTGCATATGGGGGATTGAATCTGATCCAATTGCTGCAAGAATACAGAATGAAGAGAGACAGATGCTGAGAGAGGGACAATGAAGGTAAACTTGATTATTTCAGAAATTATGCAAATTTATTGTATTTCGAAAGTTTCTAACTTCAATATGAGGAAGCTTATTTTTCATTTTTGCAATAGTTCCCCTTTAAATGCATTCCTCATCTGCATTTCTTTTTTTAAAATCATGAAAGCATAGTGCTTGCTACACTTTAAATTTTTTTACTCTTGAGGAGGATACAGCACCCTGACATTAGGGCACTCATATCATGTATTGACCCCCCCCCCTATTTTAGAAATCCCATTCCACTTGAGAACTGGCTTAATATTTAGAATGCAAGATTCAGTTGTACATTTCAAGCTCTGCAACTTCAATTTACATGAAAGTCGGCGAGGGCTGGTCTTATTGATAGAGCATGAAATGACAAGAGGCCATAATTTACTGCAACTTTGTAATCGCTCTTCCTCCATTTTCCAGTCTCATCTCTTGCAGTTAGTGATGAAGCAGCAGAACTCAACACTGACCTTGTGAAATACCCATGTAATAATTTTGCAAAAGTTCTTCCTGAACTAAAATTAAACAGAAGAACAGCGTTTGGTAATACAACCTTGGTGCTGACAGATTTTGGTGCAAAAGAAAGTCTTGGCGATAAAAACAGTCAGCTGAATATCTTGAACCGTTCTACTTTTGACGTACCATTGAACAATAAATACTACCACACAAAAAACCCTTCTAATAAGAGAAGTAATGAGAATGAACACTGGACAAATACTCTGAATGCAGTGAATGGACATTCAGCAGCAAGCAACAATGTTTTTAATCATCCACAAAAGAAACTTAAGACTGGACACACCACATCAAACACAATCCATCTCAGTTCCACAATAAGGTAAACTTTGAGAAACTGGGTCATAATGGAAATAGTTAAATTGTATAATAATTATTACAACTATTTTACAATTTATATAATGTATGGTATCTATTATTTAGAACACATTATGGAAAAGCAGAAAACCCAAGTACCAAGCATTCTGGATGATAGATCCATTGCCCATGAATATGCAGTCTCAAGTTTAAATGTGGGGAGTTGATTTCAGTATCTCTGATCCTTTAAAAAGTTGCATGTGTTTTTGAAAAGAATACATTATGAAAATTTCACAATGGGTAAATGTGGCTTTCTAATTAGTTGCCAGATAAGATGCTGCAAAGCACAACTTTTAATTCTGCTGGCTCTCCCAGAGATTATTTTAGCTTGCAGACTGCCCAAGAACTCCATTGATGTCTTTGGAAGATATCTACATAACCTGGCCCACAAATAGTTAGGTCCATAAATATTTGGACAGACAACTTTTTTTTTTTTCTTCTTCAAATTTTGGTTCTGAACATTACCACAATGAATTTTCAATGAAACAACTCCAATGCAGTTGAACTGCAGACTTTCAGCTTTAATTCAGTGAGTTCAACAAAAAGATTGTTTAAAAAAAAAAAAAAAGGCTTTAGTTCCTCACATTTTTATGCAATCACTTCATTTCAGAGGCTCAAAAGTAATTGGACAAATTAAAAAACTGAAAATGTTAATTTCTAATATTTGGTTGAAAACCCTTTGCTGACAATAACAGCCTGAAGTCTTGAACTCTTGGACTTACCAAGATTCTGGGTTTCCTCCATTTTAATGCTCTGCCAGGCCTTTACTGCAGTGGCTTTCAGTTGCTGGATTTGAGCAGACATTATGTCTCTGAACACCTCACAATTCATTCGGCTGCTCCTGTCCTGTGTCGGTCACATCATGGATAAACACTAGTGTCCCAGTGCCACCGGCAGCCATGCACACCCAAGCCATCACACTGCCTCCGCCATGTTTTATAGATGATGTGGTATGCTTTGGATCATGAGCTGTTCCACACCTTCTCCATTATATTTTCTTGCCATCATTCTGGTGGAGGTTGATCTTTATTTCATCTGTCCAAAGAATGTTTTTCCAGAACTGCCCTGGCTTTTTTAGATGTTTTTTTTAGCAAAGTCCAATCTTGCCTTTCTATTCTTGATGCTTATGAGTGGCTTGCACCTTGCAGCGCACCCTCTTTATTTACATTCATGCAGTCTTCTCTTTATGGTAGACTTGAATATCAATACGCCTACCTCCTGGAGAGTGTTGTTCACTTGTTTGGCTGTTGTTAAGGGGTTTCTCTTCACCATGGACTACCCACCACTGTTGTCTTTGTGGACGTCCAGGTCTTTTAGTGTTGCTGAGTTCACCAGTGATTTCTTTCTTTCTCAGGATGTACCAACTGTAGATTTTGCCACTCCTAATATTGTAGCAATTTCTTGGATAGGTTTTTTCTGTTTTTGCAGCTTAAGGATGGCTGTTTCATCTGCATGGAGAGCTCCTTTGTCTTCTACATACAATAGTGATGTTCAGGCCGACCCCTGGACAAAATGCACGGGTCGCCTAGTACTGCCGGCTTCCGGAGCCGGTATTTATCGACTTCTGCCTGCCCCTGCCCCTTTTGTGACGTCACTGCGGGGCGGTTCTATAATTAAAGGGGAGCAGCGGGCCCAGGTCGAATGCGGGTAGGGAGCGGGTTAGGGTTGGGTGCGGGTGGAAAAATTCTCGACCAGCACATCACGAACATACAAGCACTTCACCCCCCCCTCAAATCAACTCCAGGGCTTTTATCTGCTTCATTGATAATGACATAACTAAGGAATTGCCCACACCTGCCCATGAAATAGCATTGGACTCCATGGTTTAATTACTTTTCAGCACCTAAAATGAAAAAAAAGGCTTTAGTTCCTCACCTTTTTATGCAATCTTTTTGTTCAACCCACTGAATTAAAGCTGAAAGGTTGCCATTCTAAATCCATTGTG
Source organism: Xenopus petersii (assembly GCA_038501925.1). NCBI lineage: Eukaryota > Metazoa > Chordata > Amphibia > Anura > Pipidae > Xenopus > Xenopus petersii. The sequence goes on along the minus strand of CM076672.1, from coordinate 50,993,025 downwards.
GTAATGTACAGAACCAAAATTAGAAAAAAAAGTTGTCTGTCCAAATATTTATGGACCTAACTGTATGAAGTGTATGTCTAGTCACCAACTGTCCCAAGTTTATATAAATAGTTTGGTAACCCTGCTCTAGCATACAAAGATAAAACATTTTGAATACATATCCCATCATAAATCTGATTATTTTGAATGTTATACGGTAGTTTAATACAAGATTTAATAAGCGAGCTCCATGACAGCTCGTCCTATTGCAAGATGCAGATGGGTGATATGGTGTTGCAGTCCATAGCCACATTATTCCTTTACTAGTATAGTCATCCTAACAGGGCTGTCATTTACCCAGCAAAAAGAACTACGTTGATTAACATAAATATGTAGGTATCCCACTATAATAGGCACAAATTGCAGGCAAATTTAAAGGAACAGTGTAAAAATGCTGGGTAAATAGGCTGTGCAAAATAAAAAAAATGTTTCTAATTTAGTTAGCCAAAACTGTAATGTATAAAGACTGGAGTGACTTGATGTCTAACATAATAGCCAGAACACTACTTCCTGCTTTGCAGCTCTTTAGTTAGTCAGCAACTTGAAGGGGGACCACATAGGTTAGGACATAACTGTTCAATGAGTTTGTAATTGATCCTCAGCATTCAGCTCAGATTCAAAAGCAACAGATATGACCCATCTGGCCCCCCTTCAAGTCACTGATTGGTTATCAGGCAGTAACCAATCCGTGAAAACCAAGAGAGCTGAAAAGCAGGAAGTAGTGTCCTAGCTATTATGTTAGACATCCAGTCACTCCAGTTTTTATTTTTACACTTTAACATTGTAATGGCCCTCTATGAAATGGCCCATTAATTATGGCACATATAAATTTGGCATCTCTTTAGCCTTCTGTCTGGTTTATAATAGCTTTATGGTGTGCTGCTCCACTTATCCAGAAAACCACCAGTCTCAAGCTTTCTGTATAATCCCATGCCTTTCTGACAAGATGCAGAACTAGTTTTGTAACTTGTATTGCAGTTCCCCTCAGAGCAAAATGACCGGAGACGCTGCTGCCAAAACTGGTAACCCACGCTGCAGTGCACACAATGTTCCATGTGCTCTCCAGGTTGTGAGAAAGGAGGGAGAAAACAAGGGGAGATCGTTTTATACCTGTTCGCTACCCAGAGAACGCCGTTGTCAATATTTTGAAGTAAGCAAACTTGTGTTTGGAGATTTTAAAACCCAATGGTTTATTCTCTTTGGGGAATTGAAACCGTAACAATAAGATATTTAAATACCAGAACAAAACCATGAATAGATCTACCCTAATGGAATTTATTTTGTTTTACAGTGGGCAGACTTGCATTTCCCATTCTGTAACCATGGAAAACGGTGTATTGTTAGAACAGTGCTGAAGATCGGCCCAAACAACGGAAAGAATTTTTACGTCTGCCCGATGGGGAAAGATAAACAGTGTAACTTCTTTGAATGGGCAAAAACAGAGTAGACGTGAAACAGATATATTGTAACGCTTTCCTTTTCTGTTTCAATAGAAGCAATCATAATATCCATGTTTTTAATCCTTGTATGTCAGTCTCAGATTGGGTTCTGATGTTGCCCGAAGCAGCATGCATTAAACCTGTTTTACATCAAAGTGCTGCATAAACCTAGCGCTTTACATAAATATAATATTTGAGCTAACTGTTTGTAAGGTCCTGTAATACGCATATTATTTATAATTGCCGTTGAAAGCTGTGTATGTTATGGAATGCATTTTAGGACATCCTCCGAGGAAATCCCTGTCCTGTATGCAATCTCCTATGCTGTCAGCTCCTGCTCCTCGGTCATCCGACCTGTGTCCTCGCTCCTCCCCCCTCAGCCATCCGACATGCGTCCTGGGTCCTAGTTTCTCCCTCCACAGTGGAGAGCTGAGGAGGGAGTTTGTGTGGCTGAAAACTGAGAAGGGAGGGTAGAGGACAGAGGTGTGACTGCAGCATTTGAGGATGACTGACTGTAAAAACACCCGATGCGGCATTCCTAAGCCATAGGGCATCGCATGGAGCACAGGGATTTCCCTGGAGGATGTCCTAAAATTTGTTCCATAGTATGTCCCCTTCTGTTCTCTCAGTCTGGCTCTTAAAACAATAATGTGGAAGTCAGGTCTCCTCCAGGTTTAGTAATCAGCCAATATGCAACATTGTTTCAGGAGTTGACCCAGTCACCAACCTTATAAAACCTAAAGAATTGGCTCAGCCCATTTACTCCTGAGTGTGTCTGTTGGCCATAATTATGGGTGTGAACTTGGAGGAAAAACCTTAGGGTTTGTCAAATTCAGCAGCCTATGATTCTGAATACACTGATAATTTTTTTTTTTTTTGAATGATTATGTATTTTTTTTTATAATCAGCTACCGTAGCCCAGGTTGGTGGCAGGGTCTCTTTAAAAGCAATAACTGTTAACATTCCTGTGTCTCCTGCAATAATATAACCTTTATTTAATAATTGATAGTCAAAACTATGAATCATTTTAGTCTGACGGAGCTAGCTAAAATTGTCACGATAACTACAATAGCTCCAGCAATAAATTAATCACCATTGTACAAAGTTGTTGTACCATGTTAGTCACATGACAAAACTATAACAAAGGTGATACTATTATTGGCTAACTAAGATAATCATAGCAAGCTTTCAGAACATTTTAGTTCCTTTATTTCAGCTTGAAAATGGAACTAAAATGTTCTGAAAGCTTGCTATGATTTCTTAGTTAGCCATTAAAGCCTTCACCTTTATACCACCATTATCTTGACTGGACACTTGCCATGCTTAACCCGTGGATGGGTGCTAGTAACGTAGGGGTTCCAGATCTAGGAAATCAAGCAATTTAATGTAAATTCAATCAATGCAGCCCTGCAACCTGCATCTCTATGAAAACAGCAGTTGACTCCAATAACTGAAGAAATGGCTTGAGATGGAGACAGATACTATGGGAATGTATAAGAGAATATAACTACCTATAGGTTTTGCTTGTTTTTTTTTTTTTTGTGTATACATACATACATACACACACACACGCTAACTACTAATCATGCATACAAAAAAAAAACGCTCAGGGTTTGTCTATCATTCTGTAGATAACCACTGCTGTCCCTCAGCTTACTGATACGGTTGTTAAAAGTTATTAAATGGTTCCTGATAATGGTATGTGACGTGGCAATTAAAATCTTTTCATCTTTGTTATATGAAATGGGCGCAACTGAAGGTGCCCTCCTCTGACAAGATTTAGGCAGGTGGAGGGTGCTCCTATAGCATAAAAACATTACAACTGCTGAGAAGAAAAACACTAATGAGCATTATTGGCATTCTCTTCTGTTACTCGCAGACATTTGCTCTCATCAAACATGGCAACCGAGCAAAAATGCTGTTGAGGCAAGAACACGATCCTAATAAATTAAACCAGATCAAACTTCTACAACAATCAAAATGGAATGTTCATATTTGTCCTAGGATTGTTAAATTGCTAATTGCGAAGTTGTGGAAATAAATTATTCCTGATACTGGGATTGTCCTACGTCAAAAGGGCTTCCAACTGGTTTGCCTATATTCTCTTCCAAAATACTCTCTGTAAACCCATTATACAACGTAAATAAAACGCCTGTTTTCCATTAGCCATAATATACCATTATATTTACTCTTGGCCCATTTCATAACAAAGACGAAAAGATTTTAATTGCCACGTCACATACCATTATCAGGAACCATTTAATAACTTTTAACAACCGTATCAGTAAGCTGAGGGACAGCAGTGGTTATCTACAGAATGATAGACAAACCCTGAGCACTTTTTTTTTGTATGCAAGATTAGTAGTGTTAGTAATGTGTGTGTGTGTGTGTATATATGTATATATATATGTGTATGTATATGTGTGTGTGTGTGTATATATATATATATATATACATATACACACACAAAAAAAGAAAAAACAAGCAATTTAATAGACTTCACAAAACCTATGGGTAGTTATATTCTCTTATACATTCCCATTGTTACATTAAAGGAAAACTATACCCCCAAAAGGAACACTTACAGATAGTTTATATCATATTAAGTGACATTAAAGATTCTTACCAAACTGATCTATATAATTAAGTAAATCTTGCCCTTTTACATCTCTTGCCTTGAGCCACCATTTTGTGATGGTCTGTGTGCTGCCTCAGAGATCACCTGACCAGAAATACTACAACTCTAAGTGTAACAGGAAGAAGTGTTGAAGCAAAAGACAGAACTGTCTGTTAATTGGCTCATGTGACCTTACAAGTATGGTTTGTTGGTATGTTTGTGTGCACAGTGAATCCTACGATCCCATGGGGCTGCCCTTATTTTTTAAAATGGCAATTTTTTACTTATGATTAACCAATGGCACATACTACTAAAAAAAGTATATTATTATGAAAATGGTTTATTTATATGAAGCAGGGTTTTACACATGAGATGTTTTATGCAATATCTTTTAATAGAGACCTACATTGTTTGGGGGGTATAGTTTTCCTTTGACGTGTATATCCAAACCAATGTTAAACCCTACATCTCCTCCTGAGCTTTGCTTGGTAGGTTCATAATCATTAGCCTTTCAGGTAAGCGTTGGTTCTGTTCTAGGTTTTTGATCATTCGCCTTCCCATGCCAAGGTGTTTGCCAGCTTACTGTTGGTTTTGCAGTGCATCTCAGTGATAAAGATGCTCACTGCTGATTGCATGATCAGGATCTTTCGATACTTCTCTCCGCTCACCAAATGCACTGATTGACTAGTGTGGCTTCATACTACATGCAAATCACTGCTTCATCTAGGGGTTGTGAAAGTCCCAATCTAAAGACTGTAAAGTGGAACTCAGTGAAACCTGGAGTCTTGCTGCATGCAGCACCTAGAAGGATAAGGGAAAATATTAGGGTTCAAAGGTCTATTTTAATAAGCATTAATCTTACAGAGCACTGCTAATTATAAACAGCATTATTCACAGGATAATCAAAATTAAACGTTAAATAAAAGTCTGCTGTCACTAAAGAACACCCATTGCATGTGCTATAGAGCAGTGATTCTCAACCAGTGGCAATGGAGCAACATGCTCACCAACCACTAGGCTGTTGTTCCCAGTGGCCTCAAAGCAGGTGCTTATTTTTGAATTCCAGCAAGTTTTGGTTTCAGATCAGATGTACTGCCATCCTTCAGTCCACATGGGGGGTACTAATAAATAGCCAATCACAGCCCTGGTTTGTCACCCATGAACTTGTTCCACCAACCAAGTGTGGTTCACGGGTTGAAAAAAAAAAGAAGGTTGGGGATGATGTAGGGTAACCTTAAGGCAAATAGGCCTCGTATATAAAAAGTAATCTTTTATTTTGGAAATGGATATCAAGTCTATCATGCACTTGTACTTTCATACCAACGTGAGATCTCCAAATAGAATGAAGTGCCAGAGCAGCAAAATAAACATCATGGCTGCTTAGCTTGATTTCACTAGACAAAGACTACCTATAGTGGCAGCAGTGGAGACCAGTTTTTGACATTTATATGTCCTCATTTTACCGAATGATGGTCAATTTTTAGTGATCAGCCTAGTTGGTAAAATATTAGACTTAAAAAGAGGGCAAGTGTAAAGTCAGCATGTTTTGATGACCTCTTAAACATCCCACCAGAAGTCAACAGTCGAAAAATAGCCCATAAACGGGGTGGTGGTTGGCCACACGTTTCACTATATGAGTAGCCAGTTTAAAGGACAAACCACCAGGTAATAAAAATGACCTAAAGACTATGACACACAGGGCTAATTTTAGGTGGAGGTCTGGCTCATTTTCTGTACGGCACTATAAATTAAACCTAGTTACCTGGCCAAAAGGCAAAACATAATTGCTCGCTGTGTTCCCTACAGCATATGAACCCATTCTGCAATAGACTTATTGAAGGACACGTAAAGCCTGTATTTTCCTACCATGTATATAAGTTGGGCATATTTTCCCCACCCAAGCCACATCATTTGTATTGCATATACCTGCTCCATTTGCCAGCGCCATCACATTTTCCTAAAACAAATAGCTTTCACACATCATCAGTGACATTGGGACATGTATGCTGTAAGGTTCATGCAATGCAGAATGCAGGTTTACACAGGCACAACATGCTTTGATAAAACGTTCTGCTGGGGTTGAGCACTGTAATGGTTAAGATGAGCACAGGAGAAAAAAAATAGGACCAGACAGCTACAGTTTCTATGGGAAGCAGCATTCACTGGCTTTTAGACTGGAATAATCTGATCTGAGAAGAACTGAGCATGCTCATGAGCCAACAGCCAAAGTAAATTCCTGAGGGAGGGGGCCAAGTGGGTTAGAGGAGGAGAAGGATTTCTAAATGATTATGGGGATGCTCCAGCCTTACTGTTGACCTTTTAACAACCAGAGTGGCAGGTATCTAAAGATTTCAAAGAATCTGTTCACTGATTACATTTTTGTAAGGCAGGGGGTGGGGGGCTTACATGTCCTTTAAAACTCTGTACCATTTGCAAGAACAAAGGGATAACATTTAGTTAATATGGGCACATACTAAATATACATTAACATCGGAGGTGGTTGCCATCACATCCTCCAATAAGAATGGCGCAGGCGCATCTGAACCTAGGTACTATGTGAAGCCGTACATATACACAAACATGCCTATTCTATTCTTATTAGTGGATGGGAATAGAGGGAGACAGAGATGACTCACGGCTTTTTATGTTTAGTGGGGATGCTAAAGTGCAGAGTGGATTTGCCTGACAAGCTAAATTTCAATGCTTCCTTCTTGCAAATAGTATAAAGTTTTTAGTAAGTTTAGATTACAAAATGGGTCCATATTACGGTAACACATAGATTATAATCTGTTGCCTTTAGATACCATTCACCAGTAAACTGCCAGAACGAGTTTTTTGGACTTCGTTTGGACACTTTCACAAGACAAATATAGTTTTAGGTCAAATACATTTTTGGTGTGTTTTTGTTTCTTTAATAGTTTGCATACTTTTAGAGTGCTGTACCATACTGATTAACCTGTAACCCAGAATTGTAAAATCTAGACAGGGCCATGTTTTATAAAGTATATTTTATGATCTACGGAGTTAAACGGCTGTATTGCGTGATAACTTGTAAACACCAATCAAGAATGAAAAAAAAAAAAATCAAATGCCCTCTTGATCTGAATGTAGCACATTTAGAACTAGGGATATGCAACTCCGTAACTGTCCATGTAACTTATGAAAAGTGCATCTTAATGATGATTAAAGAGTAATGAGTTGCTCTGGCGCAGCATCCATGCACAAAACTGTGGGAAGCGAAATATCAAAGCATGAAATAAGCAGTCTAATCTAATAAGTCTTATTGATCGGTAAATTGTACTCGCTGCTGAACTAAACCGCACTAATGAGCCCCCTGCACAATGACTGATCTCGGACTGCTTTGAAGTGCTGATGGAGTCATCTAAGGAGCTTTCTGTAGATTTCTGCAAACTTTGGCCAGAATTAAATGTCATGTTCCATCATTATGTGCGGTTCTTGTGAACAATTTGTAGTATGGATTTCTCAAGGCTTTGCTCAAGGTATTTGCTAAAAAGGAATCGCTTACTGGAAGTGATACAAAAACCCAGTTCTATGAGGTTAATAAAAAATATAGTGTCAGTGCTCATGTGACACTTATTAAAGGAATAAAAGGTTGGATTACAGCCTGTGAAGATATAGATACACACAATCACTCATGGCACTATCTATTTAAAGGGGAACTCCAGCGACCACTTCCCACAATGCCTTCCTTGTCTGTGAATAAAGACCTATGACAAAACATGCAGGGTATTGTGGGAACTGGAGTCTTTTCTTGCAAGAGAGCTGGCTTCTGCTACATGGCTTCACAAGTGAGGACTAGCTGAGCAGAGAATAGAAAGTTAGAGAGATACTGCGTTCATTTACAAATCATTTTTCCCATTCTTGGTGGGTGCTCCATTTTGATATGTTTATACGTGAAATTCAAAAAGTTATACTTTACATTTCTATTGCAAAAAATAAAATAAAAAAAAAACATGCTGGGTGCCGGTAGAAGTGCATTGCTCTACTTATAGTAAAAAAAACACCTTTATTTCAGTGCCATTACTTCTCCACAGTTCATTGAATGCAAGGTATCAGAGTCTCTCTGTAGTGTCTCTAACCCAATGAAGGAGATGGCTCTCTTGGCACTGCCCTCTACAAATGCTGCACAGCCTGGAGTACATATACCAACTCCTTGTACTGGTGTCTTCCTCACAGGGGATGTGATCCCAATGCATTTCATCTTTTCAGACTTTCTTGAGGATATAGGAAGTTCAGTCCTGCTTAAAGTGATACTGACACTAAAAAACTACTTTTTAAAATATGAATGTAAATTAAAAGTCACCTATAGGTCATGCTGATCATTTTTTGCTGAGAGGTTTGTTTATGTAAGTTATTGTTAGTTGAAGTACCTAAACCTGATTGTTTTGCCAACCTGACTGTCCCATCTCAGCCTGTCAGTTAGAGTTTCTAATGCTAATGGACTCCTGCTGCACAAATATGGCAGCCCCCTCATACAGGAACATGGGGAATCAGACATGTAATGTAAAAGCATTGTGCAAATGCTTTATGGCAAAGTTATAAGGAGCTTTCAAAGGCAATATTAAGATAGATGTAAAAAAAGTTTAATTCCTGGTGTCAGTATCTCTTTAAATAATGGCATTAAAGGGGACCTGTCACCCTAAGAAATAATTCCTAATTATTTTCTATCATGTTAGTTGAGCAAAATAAAATGTACTTACAATACAATTATTATTTACATTTGGTTTCCTTTAGTCTAGGAATTACACAATCACAACATGCAGGCAGTAGCCATTTTGTGGACACTGTTGTATAACACCCCAAAATATTGTGTATGCACCAGAATGGGGGATCTAATGCCCATAGACAGTGGCCTACACAATTATAGAGTGTTAGGAGGGAGGGGGAATGTGGGGAGAGCAGTAACATCTAGGAAGTGCTGAATGGAAAGTGAAAGTAATTGTCTGCTCCGCCTCTATGCCTCAGGCATAAAGGTGGACAGGTTATATATGATTGACAGCTCAGACATTTAACACCTTTATAACGGGGATGGATGTTTTAATGAAAACAAGAATTTAGGTTCCATGTGTAAGACTTTTATTATACCGCTTTTTAAGTATAGGTGACAGGTCCGCTTTAAAGCAGGACTGAACTTCCATTATCCAAGTCTGGAAAGATGGGCAGAAAAACCAGAACAGGGAGTTGGCATATGTACCCTTCTAAAACTCCCTCTGTTTCTGTACTTTGTGATTCTATCACAACAAAGGCTATTCCCTTTATGATCCTTATTATGACACAATTTATAATGAGCTGTGTGACTGCCTGTGTCTTATTAGCAGTTGTGAGTTCCACTTCAGTTCCCTGGTGTATGACACGGGAGAGCGTTACTATAACCTAACCACCCTAGTGTCTCGGATTAATGCAAAAAATTTAAAAAAATACAGTCTGAAAGTGCACTTAGGAAAGAGTAGGTATACCATTAGTTTTTGCAAATAAATATAGAAGACACATACCGTAGCTTCCGGTTGAATTGGCACAAATAACAGCTCCAAAGAAATTTGGAAAATACTTTTGGATCCTAACGATGGCTTTCTGGCATGCTGCAGTAGGATCACTTCCCATCCTCATGTATTCCACTGCTTGGTAGCTAAAAGGAACATTTAGCAGGACCGGCTTTACAAATTAGGATGCAATCATGAATAGCAAACATAAATAAAAAGGGCACAGCTAAGTAAGAATAAAAGTAAATACACACAAAGTGCTCTCCTGATTTACTGATAATTTTTTTAATAATTGATTTTAAGCGTCTTGACCACCAATCTGAAAATCATTGCAACATTTATTAATTAATTCTCTATGCAAAATTCTCCAATCACAGCCCATCTGTGTTCTGAAGGGCTCTGAAGTTGTGGAACCCAGTATAGTGCTATAGCATCCTCGGAACCCCCGGAATGACTGTTCCTTCAATTTTACTGTAATCTGACTAGAACATAGTACAGGCAGGGTGGGGGAGATAACACTGACAGCATCACAGTACCCTATCTGAAATCAAAGACACTGCTCCATCCCTCCATAGCCCAATACAGAGTTATAACAGCAAGCAAAGGGAAACTTTGTGATCATCCCTGCCATTGATCGTACACTTGGAACATATCAGGTCATAAAACTCTGAGGGGAAGTTCTAATATCCTTATATTTTTCAACATGTGGTACATTATTTGTTATGAGTTTTAATGAGTTGTGTGACACAAACCACATCACTAAGCACAGATAACTGATAACATTACTAAGCAGCATTCATAAGTATACTGTAACATTTACACAATAGTCATATATATATATATATATATACATATATATATATATATATATATATATATATATATATATATATATATATATATATACACACACAGTGGTGTGCAAAACTATTTGCCCCCTTCCTGATTTCTTATTCTTTTGCATGTTTGTCACACAAAATGTTTCTGATCATCAAACACATTTAACTATTAGTCAAAGATAACACAAGTAAACACAAAATGCAGTTTTTAAATGAGGGTTTCTATTATTTAGGCAGAAAAGAAATCCAAATCTACATTTTCATGTGTGAAAAAGTAATTGCCCCCTGAACCTAATAACTGGTTGGGCCACCCTTAGCAGCAATAACTGCAATCAAGCGTTTGCGATAACTTGCAACGAGTCTTTTACAGCGCTCTGGAGGAATTTTGGCCCACTCATCTTTGCAGAATTGTTGTAATTCAGCTTTATTTGAGGGTTTTCTAGCATGAACCGCCTTTTTAAGGTCATGCCACAACATCTCAATAGGATTCAGGTCAGGACTTTGACTAGGCCACTCCAAAGTCTTCATTTTGTTTTTCTTCAGCCATTCAGAGGTGGATTTGCTGGTGTGTTTTGGGTCATTGTCCTGCTGCAGCACCCAAGATCGCTTCAGCTTGAGTTGACGAACAGATGGCCGGACATTCTCCTTCAGGATTTTTTGGTAGACAGTAGAATTCATGGTTCAATCTATCACAGCAAGTCTTCCAGGTCCTGAAGCAGCAAAACAACCCCAGACCATCACACTACCACCACCATATTTTACTGTTGGTATGATGTTCTTTTTCTGAAATGCTGTGTTACTTTTACGCCAGATGTAACGGGACGTGCACCTTCCAAAAAGTTCAACTTTTGTCTCGTCGGTCCACAAGGTATTTTCCCAAAAGTCTTGGCAATCATTGAGATGTTTTTTAGCAAAATTGAGACGAGCCTTAATGTTCTTTTTGCTTAAAAGTGGTTTGCGCCTTGGAAATCTGCCATGCAGGCCGTTTTTGCCCAGTCTCTTTCTTATGGAGTCGTGAACACTGACCTTAATTGAGGCAAGTGAGGCCTGCAGTTCTTTAGATGTTGTCCTGGGGTCTTTTGTGGTCTCTCGGATGAGTTGTCTCTGCGCTTTTGGGGTAATTTTTGTCGGCCGGCCACTCCTGGGAAGGTTCACCACTGTTCCATGTTTTTGCCATTTGTGGATAAGTCCCAAAGCTTTAGAAATTGAACTCAGGTGTGATAAACCACAGTTAAGTTATTTTTTAACAAGGGGGGCAATCACTTTTTCACACAGGCCCATGTAGATTTGGAGTTTTTTTTCTCCCTTAATAATGTAAACCTTCATTTAAAAACTGCATTTTGTGTTCAATTATGTTATCTTTGACTAATAGTTAACGGTTTTTGATGAGCAGAAACATTTAAGTGTGACAAACATGCAAAAGAATAAGAAATCAGGAAGGGCGCAAATAGTTTTGCACACCACTGTATATATATATATATTGTATGTGCACAATCAAAACATGAAAGTGATCTTTTTCCATAATCTATGGCAATTGCCAGTTCTTACTGCTATGTATAATGGTTCACATTTGGGCTTTTTTTTTTAAAATCAAAGGTCGAAATTTTAGAGTTTTTTACACCTCGAATGACCTCAGAACTCGAATGGTATCTTATTTAAGAAAAAAATGGAAAATACTTGATTCTGCGAGTTTGAGTTGTGAAACCCGAAAATTCGAATAGCTCAAAATTTTGGACAAAACCCTATGAACATCTTAAAATTGTTCAAGGGACCTCTGCCATTGACTCCTACATGACTTTGACAGGTTTTAGATGGTGTGTTTTTGGATTCAAGCTATTTCCAGGGTCGGGGTATAATAAATCTCAAAAAATTCAAGTTTTTTTTAACCCAAAAAATGTGAGTTTTGACCAAAAAAATCAACTCAAAAACTCGAATTTTGGTGAAAAAAAACAAACTTTAAAGGAGAATTCAACCTCTCTACAAGATGCAGGGAGGTCACATATATAAAAAGCTTAATACAAACTCAGACAGCAGTGGGAGCAAGCAGTGTACCTTGGCAAAAAACGCATCATAATGTCTCCATCTCCTGTGGCTGAAGCAGCTCCCACTGAGCTATCCGCATATGCTCCAGCACCCGCTATTGGCGAATCACCCACACGGCTGAAATATTTTTAAAAATGACATGTTTATGAAAGATTTTCTAAAAATGACAAAACAACTGGAATCTTTTCCATACAAACTCCGTGGTTATACTGTACTACTGAAGCACCACCAAGTATTGTTTTAAAGGGGTCATTCACTTTCCAAACACTGGTTCAGTAGTTTTCATTTTTTCAGTTGCTTTTCATGTTTTATTTTTGTCCATTATTCCATAACTGAAGTTTAATGTTCCTGTCTCTGATGTTTCAGTCTGGCAGCTCAGTCAGGTGCAGATTCTGAACTGTTACAATTTGCTACATTAGTTGATAGATTTTTTGGCAGCATCTGTAGAATATTAGCAACTATTGTTTCAATTCTAACAGCTGCCTTTAATAAACTCAGGGATTCTGCTCAGCAGGGACAAATATAAGAAATGTATCAACTAAATGTATCTATTTAGAACAGTTAACAGTTCTAAAGAATGTTGTAAAAACACAAGAAGTGAAAAATGTAATTTTATAACCTTCAACATGAGAAAAACAACCACAAATAGAAAGTAAGTGTTTTAAAAAATTATTCATTTCAGATGAACTATATGAAACAACCGAACTGTAAACAATCCCTTTAATTATATATTTAGCTTCATTAAAGGGGTGGTTCACCTTTAGGTTAACTTTAAGTATGTTATAGAATGGCCAATTCTAAGCAACGTTTTAACTGGACACCTTTTTTTTTTTTATTTTTTACAGTTTTTGAATTTGCCTTCTTCTTCAGACTCTATCCAGCTTTCAAATGGGGGACACTTACTCCATCTACAAAAACAAGTTCTCTATAAGGCTACAAATGTATTTTTTATGTTTATGCTACTTATCCTTACTCATATTTCTATTCAGGCCCTCTCCTATTCATATTCCAGTTTCTTATTTAAAACAATGCATGGTTGCTAGGATCATTTGGACCCTAGCAACCAGACTGCTGAAATAACCAGAGAGCTGCTGAATGAAAAGCTAACTGACTCAAAGAAACACAAAAGACTCTGTAAGGCTTAAAATTATGGACTTCACATTCCGTACCCATAGTTTGGCTATTAGTGACACTGATAATATTATGTGACCTCAAATAGAAATTCTGAACTTTTCTATTGATTTTAAATATCATGGTTGAACAATATACCTAGATGGGAGCATAATTTCTGCATCTAGGTATATATTTCTGTGTGAAATTCTATTAGGAGGAAAAAAAAGTTGGATAATGAGTGGTACATTTTCCCAGTAGTTGTCCGCATACCAACATTACTCCAAAACAAAACTATAGGCACTAACATACACTATTAACATACTGGCACCCTAATGAATTGGGCTTTCCTTATCCTTTAATTACTTTTTCACATAGGTAATATGCATGCATGTCAGAACTGGGGGGACCAAGGGGGCTGAGAACCCCCCCCAGTAATAATTTTAAAAACAATGTTCCATGTTTACTCATTTTACCTTTGTCAAATTTAACATTTTGTTTAACTGTATCAAATATGTAATGATAGGAGAAAAGGAAGCAGACAAACCCTTTATCGCATCATTTTACTATTCCATCTGAAAGACTGATGCACTTTGTTCGAATATCTTTTATTTAAAAAGAAAATGGAAAAAAAGGACTTGCTACTAGATTGATTTGCTAAAAATAAACATACCTAGAAATGTCCTCATCATCTGCCAGGGGTAGTTAATAGGTAAAATATTTACAAGATAATAATAAACACCACGGTTTAACAACATAATTGGTTAACAGGGAATATATCAAAATGAACTAGTTACACTTGAACACTAACCCTGGAATTTTATGAGTTGCGCCATTTGTAGAGGTTCCTGCTGCAACGTTTCCTGCTTTATCGATGGCAATCATCCCTAATAGGAAGGAAATAAAATCCAGTGACTTTGCAAGAACTAATAGAAAAAATAAATTTGCACAGGTGCAATCTAATGATTGGCTGAATAAAAATGTAAATACAGGTGTGCTTAAATGGGTACTAAAGGGCAAGAAACACCACGAGAGAAGACAAACCAAATTTTAAAATTTGCAACATATCTATAATCAAATTTTTTTATTTTAAACACCCAAAAAAAACAAAACAAAATTGATAAAAAATTTATCAAACAATAATAAACCTGCTGAGTTCTGTATTACACATACGTTATGCTTGAATTTATGGAATTATTTTTATACCACAATTGATGTTACACCAATTGGGCTCTGACAAATTTTTAAAAGAGAGAAACGGAGGCAATGCCAAACACACTGCAATGAAAAACTTAGATTCTGTTAAAACAAATGCACAGAATAGCATTGCATGTACCTATTGTGTCATGGTTATGCACATTGATTTTTTTCTGCTGAAGATGAGACTGCTTTCCATTTATTACTCCTTTCATCGGATGATAAGGACCACACGATTTTGAAGCATCTGGAACAACATTCTGTAAGGCATAAAAATAGATACAATTTATCAAACACTGGTTAAGAGAACAAAAATCTGTGACTTGGACTAGTGCTCTTCCCTTAGGAATATTTCCTGGGGTTATTTTCAGTTATTCAGTTTGGAATCATTTTCAGGACAACCTGAACTTTTAGGGGCAAATTCATCGAGGGTTGAATATCGAGGGTTAATTAACCCTCGATATTCGACTGGGGAAAGAAAATCCTTTGACTTCGAAGTCAAAGGATTTTGTGCAAATACTTTGATCGAACGATTCGAAGGATTTTAATCCAACGATCGAAGGATTATCCTTCGACCAAAAAAAGTTAGGCAAGCCTATGGGGACCTTTCCCATAGGCTAACATTGAGCTCGTTAGCTTTTAGGTGGCGAAGGGGGTCGAAGTTTTTTCTTAAAGAGACAGTACTTCAAGTATCAAATAGTGGAACGATTTTTAGTTCAAATCCTTCAAAGTCGTAGTCGAAGGTCGAAGTAGCCCATTCGATGGTCGAAGTAGCCAAAAAAACCACTTCGAAATTCAAAGTTTTTTTTCTTCTATTCCTTCACTCGAACTTAATGAATGGGCCCCCTAAAGTCTGTCTGAATTTTTGTGTAATTGTAATATTAAACATTAAAGTTAGTAGATTTTAGAAAAAAAAATGTAAATTAACTAAAAACGTTCAATTTACAACACTGTATCTCCTACATGTTCTTGAATATAAAAATACATTACATTTGAAGGTCAGAAGCCTTCTGAACAGTAAAATTGACCACTACGTATAGAATCACCAAAATACATGGCATGTAAAGACCACAAAATACATGCACACCATACTCTTTTTATTTTAGGTGCTAGAAAAGCCCCTAAACACTAAGTTGACCCAAGAAACCATAGGTTTTTGAAAGAATACATAACTGGAGTAACTCAAAATGCACACCTTCATAAATTATACCATTTTTTGTAATTGATTCTCCCTTTAGTTGTAAACCATTTTACATACTTTTATAAAAACAACACTACTGTATGTACTACATCACTAATGCTCCTAACAGTATGGTGTCCTCTTTATTAAAGGTTGAATTTTACTGGTTTTTGAAAACTCAAATAAACTTAGTTTCTCTAAAACCACAAACGTCATGAAATGAATTAAAAGATGCGAATAAAAAGAAAAAATACGAATGGAAAATCACTAAACAATCTGAAAAAAAGTTTTTTTATACATTTAATAGGTTTACTTGGTGAAGTTTTGTATTAGAGATTTTCACTACAACTCTAACTGTAACAGGAAGAAGTGTCTGTTAATTGGCTCATGTGACCTAAGAAGTATAGTTTGTGTGCACAATGAATCGTACGATCCCAGGGGGCGGCCCTTATTTTTTAAAATGGCAATTTTCGATTTATGATTACCCAATGACACATACTACTAGAAAATGGGTTATTTACATGAAGCGGGGTTTTACACATGAGCGGTTTTATGCAATATCTTTTTATAGAGACCTACATTGTTTGTAGGGTATAGTTTTTCTTTAATATATCTCAAATTTTTAGAACTTAAAAAAAATAAATAAATAAATAGGTAAACCACAAATTTTTAGAGATTTGTGTAAAAAGTAGAAATGCAATTGTTAGTAAATTAGCCCTTTAGTATATCGTACACATAGGGGCCCACTCATTAGACCTCAATTTTTTTATGGTTGAGGTTTTTAGCCGGAAAATAGACATTTTTCATGGAATTTTTACAAATTCAAATTTTTTGAGAAAAAATACAAAAATACAAAAATACTCCATCTGTCGTGGTCATGTCGAAGTCAATGGCAGATGTCCCTGAAACGCTATACGATGAATATTATTGTTATCAAATAAGTAAGATGTCTTTTTTAGCAATCATTCAGACCTAACGTACAATACACTGTTACGCAGAAGAACATTTATAAATACAAAATGAACAGAGCATTTTAAAGGAACATTAGCGCCTAATGCTACCAATGTTGTGTGTGTTACAAGCAGGATTTGATAAAGCGGCTCCCCGAGGCCAGTGCCGGAGGATTTGCGTGTGCTCGCACCGCCTCCCATAGCTGCATGATACTAGCACCTGTTCTTAATGCAAAACCCACTTGCGCACACAAGCGCACTCTCATGTACAGGAGCACGCAGTGCTTGTTAGGATGCGGCATGCCGCCTTTAAAATTTTGTTGTCCTAGGCCCAGGACTTTGTGGCCTCTCCACAAATCCAGGCCTGGTTACAAGCACTTTACAGAAATTAATTAAGCATAATTATTTTTAAACCTTATGGGGATATTTGAACAAGGTGTCAGGTACTAATACATTACAATGTTGCTTTGTGTCTGCTTTTTATATGTTACTAATTTCACTACATGCTGCATTGCTTTTATGCCTTTAAAAATACCTAGATAAGCAGTGGTGTCTTAAGCAAACAAAAAAATCCACTTCTGGCAATGAATCTAATAAGCAATTATGTATACAGAATTTCATGTATAACATACCTTCCAGTAATTTGGTTGGCAGCTTTGATCAAGCCACTTAGAATGAATGGACCGTGAACGGTTGGTTGTTAAGTCTTCACGCATAAAGCCCATACTCTCAGCAAACAATGAAGCTAAAATGTGAAAAATTCAGTAATATACAAATCTGTTTAATACCTACTACTGTATAACAGTTTTACTTATATTGAAGACATATAAAGAAAACTATTTCAAATACTATCTTAGTAACCAACGAGTACTCATTAAGGGGTAAAATATATATTAAGGGGACAGGTAACTAAACATGCAGGGACAAGATGTTTATACAGGTATGGGACCTATTATACAGAATGCTTGAGACCTAGGGTTTTCCAGATAAGGAATCTTTCCAAATTTGGATCTCCATACTTGCCTTCCCCAGTTTTCTTAATAACAGGCTCTATAACTGTATACATTTTTGTTAGTAAGACCTTGACCTGGACAATATTCTACCACTTATTTCACCAGTTCTAACATGAAGTTCATTTCTGTTAGACCAGCATTGTTATTTCTGTCTTCCTAAAAGTTCAGCTTTCTCAACATCCCCCAGTATTAAGCAGTTTGTTCCTCTCTTGCCAAATACAGTATTGCCAACTCTATATTATGACTGCTCTCTGTAAATGTGTTTATAGAAACCTATAACCCAGTGTCAAGCCTATTTAACATGGAGGCAAAACAATCACACTGGGTTTATTTAATGTTTAAATGATTTTCTCGTAGACTTAAGGCATGGTGATCCAAATTAAGGAAAGATCCCTTATCCAGAAACCCCCTGAGCATTCTGGATAACACGTGCCATACCTATACTAATTATTCTACTGTTTGGGTTGCAATTGCTCTACTAAATAATTCAAAAGGGAATAGAATTTGGTCGAAACTATTTAAATCCCTTGTCATACTTACCAGATTCACCAACTAAAAATGTGTGTTTGGTATGCTCCATAACTGCTCTGGCCACACCAATAGCATTTTTGATTCTTCTCAGTTGAGCAACTGCTCCAACTTCCATTGTATTACTGAAAAATATGTAAATATCAGTATTTCTAAACATATATTACCATTGCAGACATAACACTCTTAATGGTGTTCTGTTAAACACCCTGACATGATATAGATCACCTGGGATGAAGCATGTTACAGAAATATTAGAGCTGGCATTATATTACACACAGACGATACTATTGTCAGGGGTCCAAGCGGGTTATTATCCGCTTATTACTATTATTATTATTAGTTGACTGATTTAATACTCATATGCTTTGTGAGTCACAGTTCCTTTCATGTCAACAGTAAACAAATTAATTTTGTTAGTAAGATCTTGACCTGGACAATACTCTACCACGTCTTCCACCAGTTCTAACAGTGGAAGTTAATTTCTGTTTTCCAGCATTTTTATTTCTGTCTTCCTAAAAGTTCAGTGATCTCAACATCCCTCTAATTTCTTGTAGTAAGCAGTATGTTCCTCTCTTGGCAAGTATATTCACAACCCTGCTACTCTCAGGTATGGTTTAGGAATGGCGGGAATGGATTGTATTCCATAAGGGATAGAAAAGATTCCTCCACAAAGGAAAACCAAAACCCAGGACAATGGAGGAAAGTGTCCTATTTAAAAGTGCCAAGCACACCCCACCTGGAAATAGGGTTGCCACCTTTTAAAAAAAAAAATTACAGGCCACTGGTGGGGGGCGGAAAAGAAAGGGGCGGGCGTGATGCAAAAAGGGGCGGGTCAGATGAGGAGCGTCGCAAAAGGGCGGAGCCATGGGCAGTAGCGTCACAAATGGGGCGGGGCCACCGCCAGAAGCCGACGGAAATGTAAGTTTTCATCGGCGGGGAGGGGATTTTGTAAATGGTATTACAAATGCCGGTAAATTTGTAATACTGGCCCCAGCCCTGGCAGGTGTTTTACCGGCTAGGCCGGAAAAATACCGGCCTGGTGGCAACCCTGCCTGGAAAAGAGGCCTAGATACTTGAAAGACATGTCATATCTGCTTTATAATAGACAAAGAACTTTGATGGATTTATTTGGTGTCCGGCAGTGTTTGAAACGTTATTTTACACTAATCGTTTGGAGCCTTTGTTTTGAGATTTTTCAGTGGGTTTCACTCAAAAACTTGATTAATTCGAGCAATTCAAGTTTTTTCTCATGGAAAAATTTAAAATTCCCAAATTCAGATATCCATTTGAGTTTTTTCTCAAAGTAGAAAACTTTGTTAGTTTATTTGAGTTAATTCACGGTTTAATAAAGCTCAAAAAGATATACAACTCGTCATTTGACAAATAATCCTCTATGTGTAACATGATGTTCTTTAGAAGGAAAAAATCCTTGTGTAAAGAAACTGATGCTACACTTAGTTCAAAGCTATCATGTGGGTCCAGGGGCCGTATTTTAAGCCAGTAATCAGCCCTCATGCAAATGTTAACATGCCCCAATACACTATCAATTTATTTCAATAGGAACTGCAGATTGCACTTATTGTCACACCTGAAATTTCTCTATTGCTCCTCAAGCCAATAACTTTGTATATAGGAGAGATTAGTAGAACTACATAGAAACAAGCAGAAATACAGTCTTGTCTTATTCAGTGCTTATAGCAAAGTGCCACAACTGATGCCATGTGTGATAGTCTAGATCTGAATGATGGTGCAGCACTACTTATTTCCCCAGACAAGGGAAAAAAG
Source organism: Xenopus petersii (assembly GCA_038501925.1). NCBI lineage: Eukaryota > Metazoa > Chordata > Amphibia > Anura > Pipidae > Xenopus > Xenopus petersii. The sequence goes on along the minus strand of CM076672.1, from coordinate 50,972,781 downwards.
AGCACAGCCTGGGGAAAAATCATAAAAGTCCTTTTCAAATTAGACATGAAATCCTAATTGTTTTTTTTTTTTTTATTAAAACATTCATACCTGTTATAAACTCGTTTAAAAATCTCAGCAGGCAATATATGATTGCTATGCATGTTTTAATTAGGAATGCACCGAATCCACTATTTTGGATTCGGCCAAACCCCCTGAATCCTTTGTGAAATATTCTGAACCAAATCCTAATTTGCATATGCAAATTAGGGGTGGGAAGGGGAAAACATTTTTGACTTCCTGGTTTTCTGACAAAAAGTCAAGCGACTTCCCTCCCCATCCCTAATTTGCATATGCAAATTAGGATTCGAATTCGGTTCGGTTGGGCAGAAGGATTCGGCCGAATCCTGCTGAAAAAGGCAGAATCCTGGCATTCATTTTTTTTAGTTGAGCAATGCGGTACATCAAATTTTTTTTTGATGCACAACAATTTTTTTCACCAATTGGCGTCATTTTTGCAGCAAAACTTTTGCTCATCCCTAGTAGCCAGTGCATGGGCATGCTCATCAGATGCCCCATTCTGGGGAATAAACAAGATTTTGGCATGGTGCAAAGCTTGCCTTAATAACAATGTCCACAAAATAGCTCCTGCCCACTGGATGTTATTGTGAATTCAAGGACCAAAAGACACAATATTTAAATAATTAATATAGAGTAGGTGAATATTTTGCTTGGCTATCATCATAAAATTATATTTGGAACTACTTCTTAAGGTGACAGGTCCCCTTTAAAGGGGACCCGTCACCCAAAAACAATTATTCAAAATCCTATTTTATCAAATTAGTCAAGCAAAATTAACTTTAATTACACAATATCAATTGTTTGAATCTTGTTTCCTTGGGTCTGGGAATTCATAATTATAGCAAGCAGGTTATGGCCTAAGGCATGGATGAGGGGCAGACAATATTTGAGTGACAGCTGAGATTTTTAAATGCGCTTACAACAGCTATGAATGCTTGAATAAAACATAGAAATTGGATTTCATGTTTAATTTGAAAAGGACTTTTATTATACAGATTTTTGTATCTGGGTGACAGGTCCACTTTAAAGATTTAATCCACTGGTGGGTGCCTAACACATTTTCCTCCACCTAGTGAATTTGCTTTAACTTGTTTACTTAACATAAGGCTGCAGAGCAGAGGTAACACAGAATGTAGTTCAGTTTGAGATTTACATACCCATTCATAATCATGGCATCTAAAGTTGTTTCTCCGTTTTCATCAGGGCTTCCACCGTATCCAACACTGCCATCACACTGATCAATTTCGCACTGAGCACATCCCTTCTCAACTGCATCCAAAACAGAACCGCCTGCTTCCAGCACTCTCCATGCTGCATGAAATATATAAATCGGCAGAACACAAAATACCATTTATACTTTTTGAAGGATTATTTAAGGCAACAAAACAACATTACAATTTAAAGTATTTTTGTGCTTAATATAGACTGTACAGTATCCCCTTGCTATGCAGACCTTCTGTTCCATATGTTGCATATTTTGTGTTCTCAACAATTATTTTGTGAGCTCTAGTGTAACTACAAATTGTTGTCTGTTCTAATAGAACAACTTTTATGCATGGGCACAAGTGTAGGGCTGTAAATATTACTGAATTTGGGGTGCCGCTCTTGGAAAATGCCTTTGACAAGGTTTTAGTTCTCTGGATGGATGGGTTACGTTTACCCTTTTGTTTAACTGCCTCTAGGAAGACTGATTTTCTGTTATGGAATGAATGGTGAATAGGGTGAAAACAAAAATGAAGTCCGATATTTTGTTAGAATTTCCAGAATGGGAAATATACTAGAAATATTTACAGTAACGGCTGTCACTATGTATTAGGAAAATATAAAGCACTGGAACTGTTGTACTGCACTGATAAAACTGGTGTGATGCTAAAATAGTTTATTTGAACAAGCTGCTGTGTAGCCATGGAGGCAGCCATTTAAAGCTGCAAAAAGTTGAAAAGGCACAGGATACACAACTGATAACAGATCAGCTCTACAGTATTTTTCAGACCCTGTTATCTACTGTGTATCCTGTGCTTGAATGGCTGCCCCCATTGGCAGTTTGTTTATATAAACTAGCGATGCACCGAATCCACTATTTTGGATTCAGCCGAACCCCCGAATCCTTAGTGAAAGATTTGGCCGAACACAGAACTGAATCCTAATTTGCATATGCAAATTATCTGTGGGAATGGGAAAACCTTTTTTACTTCCTTGTTTTGTGACAAAAAAATCACTCGAATTCAATCTCTGCCCCTAATTTGTACATGCAAATTAAGATTCAAATTCGGATGTGTTTCGGCCGGGCAGAATGATTTGGCCGAATCCTGCTGAAAAAGGCCAGATCCCGAACCGAATCCTGGATTTGGTGCATCCCTAATATAAACAATAGTAGTGTTTCTGAAGCAAACACACCAGTTTTTCCAGTGCAGGGCAACAGTACATTATATTTTCATTCCTTTAAAGGAGAAGGGTGCCAAATGTTAGGCAGCCCAAGTGATTGTATTTACTTACCTGAAACCCCGGGCCTGTGCTCCTATCATTAGAAAACCAGCCCGGGGTTATTCAAGCGAGCACCACGGATCAATCCTCTTCCGGCTTCTTCTTTCTTCAAATTTCCCAGGGCAGACGCATGCGCAGTAGAACGAAATAGCCGACTTTTTAGTTAAAGTTCGGCTTTTCATTCTACTCCGCATGAAGAAAAAATAAGCCGGGAAGAGAATCGATCTGTGGTGCTTGCTGGAATAACCTCAGGCCGGTGCAGTTTTCTGCTGATAGGAGCACAGGCCCGGGGTTTCAGGTAAGTAAATACTAGGGATGCACCAAATCCAGTATACGGTTCGGTATTTGGCAAGGATTCGGCCATTTTCAGCAGGATTCGGCAGAATCCTTGAGCCTGCGCCCCGTCGCACCACTATTTTTCCCTCCCCCTTGCTGATTTGCATATGCAAATTAGGGTTCGGATTCGGTTCGGTATTCGGCTGAATCTTTCATGAAGGATTCGGCCGAATCCAAAAAAAAAGTGGATTTGGTGCATCCCTAGTTAATTTAATCATTTGGGGTGCCTAACATTTGGCACCCCCAAGTGCAAGACGACTTTCCTTCTCCTTTAAAACACTTTGATATTTTGGTGTGACGGTTCCTTTAACGCTAGCAGGAGACAGTAGCCTGTAGAAGTAAAAAGAGGTGATCAATTTCCAAAGCATTCAAGCACTTTAGAGGATAAATTAAAGGGATACTGTCACGGGAAAAAAAAATTTCAAAATGAATCAGTTAATAATGCTGCTCCAGCAGAATTCTGCCCTGAAATCCATTTCTCAAAAGAGCAAACAGATTTTTTTATATTCAATTTTGAAATGTGACATGGGGCTAGACATATTGTCAATTTCTCAGCTGCCCCAAGTCATGTGACTTGTGCTCTGATAAACTTCAATAACTCTTTACTGCTGTACTGCAAGTTGGAGTGATATCACCCCCCCCCCCCAGCAGCCAAACAAAAGACCAATGGGAAGGTAACCAGATCCCTAGCACAAGCTCCCTAACACAAAATAACAGCTGCCTGGCAGATCTAAGAACAACACTCAATAGTAAAAACCCATGTCCCACTGAGACACATTCAGTTACGTTGAGTAGGGGAAACAACAGCCTGCCGGAAAGCATTTCTCTCTTAAGTGCAGGCACAAGTCACATGACCAGGGACAGCTGGGAAATTGACAAAATGTCTAGCCCCCAAGTCAGATTTCAAAATTGAATATAAAAAAATATGTTTGTTTTTTTGAGAAATGAATTTCAATGCAGAATTCTGCTGGAGCAGCACTATTAAATGATACATTGTAAAAAAAAAAAATTCCCATGACAATATCCCTTTAACTATAAGAATCATTTAAGATAGAGAGACATGGCAAGACCCTGCGACCCTCCTCTATACATTACACTGCTGTCACACTTTTATAAGGATCCCCCATAGAGGGAACACACTGGCACATGACTTATGTCGCACATGAAACCTGCGTTTTAAACGCTACGACAGCGCTGCAGCCAAAAATAACTTTCTATGTCATCTGAGGAATTGTTATTGGGAAGCAGTGTGAGTGTTCTCTGCCCTTATCCCGTGACGTCATGGCCGGCCTTGTCACCTGCTTCGGTCGCGTTCCGAAAAGACCACGTATTGATGACCAGAGGCAGCTCAGAGTTGAACTCGTCAGCGCAAACAAGCGTCAACACGCAAAGTATCAGACAGCTGCCAGCGGCGCTCTCCATACTCCCCTCATTCAGGAAGTTGCAGCAAGCGCGCGCCCGCGTGAAGAGGGAGGAGCTAACGATGTCACGCGCACCCGCTGTATTAAATCCTGAAGGAAGGCGACTATAATGACATAGTTGTACAGTTTGCTTCCGCATATGCTTGGACACTGCAATATCCATCAAACATATTTATTAATGAATACACATATATGCTAACCAATCATAAACCTGGGAAAGGAGGAAGCAGAAAGTGGAATAGTTGGGCAAGACTAGTAGGGCTTTTGCAGACATTTTCAATAAATCAACCCAAAATACAATTATTATGCACATTCACATTCTTGTTTTTCACAAAATGTGTCTCCTTTCAGATTTAAGCTGGCCACCGACAGCTTTTATCTCTACCCTGTGAACGATCTTATTGGCTAACCAATCGTTTTCATGTCTCTGTAGATGCCCCAGTCGGTAGACATTCTAGGACATGATGCAAAGTCACTTTACTCTCGGCTACACTCATTCAGCTAAACTTAGGGAACAACTCGAAATATACAGAACAAAATATACATGCTTCAAATATAAATTTTAATTCAAATAATTTTAACCAGGCTGCATCTTGGGTTTCTTATTACCTTTATAACGGATCATTCACCGTCTTCTATGCTAACGAGACCTCATCTCCAGTTCCACTTAAAGGGGAAGGAAACCTAGTTGGCGCAAAAACCCTCCCCTCCTCCCGTGTGTTGCCCACCTTCCCTCCTCCCCCCTGGTCTACCCGTCCCGCTGGGCAAATGCCCCTAACTTGTTACTGACCCTTCTGCACAGGTCCAGTCCAGGGAGTTCACAGACTACATCTTCTTCCACGCGATCTTCTTCCTGCTTTGAACGGCGTTTTGGCGCAGGCGCAGTAGGAGTATTTCGCGGTACGGATCTACTGTGCATGCGCCAAAAGTCACAAAGTACTTTTGGCGCATGCGCAGTAGATCATACCTTCCCCTTTAATGTAGGGGTGCCAGAAGGCTCTGTACTTCTCAGTACATTTCATTTGTACAGTTGTGGGATCCATTACCCGGAAACCTGTAATCTAGAAAGTTTTGAATTACAGGAAGATCATTTCCTATAGACTCAATTTTAATCAAATTTTAATCAAATAATTAAATTTGTTATCAATTTGTTAACATATTTTCTTTTTTTTCTGTAATAACACAACAGTAGTCTGTACTTAATCCCAACTAAGATAAAAGTAATCCATGTTGGAGGCAAAACAATCCTTTTTTAGTAGACTTAAAGTAGGGAGCTCCAAATTACAGAAAGATCCCTTATATGGAAAACCTCAGGTCCCAAGCATTCTGAATTACAGGTCCCATACCTGTAAAGTTAACATTTAATTACTTTAACCACCTGTCAAGTTTCCATTGTAGCCTATAGTAAAAATGTGTCCCCTCTTTAACTCTATACCAGTGATTGACCTGTAGCTGACTACATGAAACAAGTAAAATATATGTCTTTGTTTTTGATAGGTCAGGGCCTATACAAAAACCAATGGAATCATTTCAGCCTAATAATCAGCAGCTAGTCACTTTTTGCCAGGGCCATAAATAAAATATTAGTACTGCACAGAGCGGTTTCTGTTTTTTATTGCTACATAGTTACATGAATTGGGATAAGTCACTGACCATCCAACAAACAATGAGACCTGTTAATAGGTGTACATAAAATTATGCGAAAACTTTGCATTTTCAGTTGTTATTCCATACTACAACAGCACCCCCTCCAACAAATAAATTCACACATAAATAAATAAATATAAGAATAAATAAAATTACAGTAATAATGAAACCACTTATTTTGGAATGATATACACTTTTAATTTTATTCATCCATAAACCCAATTCCGTAATCTACTGAATGCAATAATGCTTATCCTCCTTTATAACTCCCTTTAGATCCATCTTTAGATGGGCTTACTGGCTAGTGATACATTTAGTCATTATTGTAAATGCAAAATGTACTAGAATTTTGAATCAGGTGCTGAAACCCGTTACTGAACCTCTGAAGCGGAACTGTTTCTTTAAAATGTGTTATTTGAAGTTTTTTAAAACAAAAAAAAATCCAAAATGACCGCATTTAATTTTTTAAATTGTAACTTTTATATCAAATTACTTTTTTCAAGCTTGCCTTCCTTGTTTGAAATGTATTCATAACGACCAATTAAAAAATGATCAAGCTCCAAAACAGAAGCTCAAGTGTACTGTATTTTTCTGTTTGAAAAGCAAGCCGACAACGATAATTACCCAGAAGGACCATTAGCCCAGAGAGATGTCAGATTTACATGGCATTGGTTTTACTATGTATAGTACCGAAGCCAGCCAAGATCAATTGCCTGGAAAAAATATTAAGACTATGAATCAGCGGTGTATGTTGTGTGCAGTAACTGTAAAGGATTGCTTGGTGAAGTCTTCATTACCCACTGTGCACACATATTTCTCCATATGACATAGTTGCAACTAGATTATTATCATTCAGACAGCGAGGCCAGCTGTGCAGTATGGGCCCCAGCTGTAGGACTGTAGCGCAAATGACCATATGGTGGCTGGTTCCATGTTGTTAAACTCCTTTAGGGTATTTGAAATCCTATCAAGTAGTCGCAGTTGGAATGGATGGGTGCATAATATTCAGCTGGAGTGGCCCCACTGGAATTTTATTCAGAATTCTCTTTTCCCCCTGAAAATATTAACATAGCATTGTTGATTAGACTATCAAAACTCCATTTATATATATATATATATATATATATATATATATATATATATATATATATATATATATATATATAAATGTCCAGATAGTACCTGCACTCTTTCCTTTGCTTTTCTCTGTGGGTGCTATGGTCAAAGTAATGTATATCCTTCAAAATGGACCAGCACACCAAGTTTTCAAGTGTTCAAATTTCTCAGCAGAAAACTTTATTTGCCAGTTTTGTAGCCCAAAACTTTTAGAAAAGTTTCATTTTATTACCATATTTTTGCATTTTGTTTTATTTTTGTGTATTTGTGTAGAAATATATTTCAGAATGTATCACTTATTAAATACATTTAAATACATAACTAGAAAAACAAATTATATTCATTCTTAGCTCATTTGATTCACAGATAATGATAAAAACAGATGAATTGCCTAATGACTAGGCACATGCATGTGTGGGCACCATACTGTGTACAATAAACAGGCATTATACACAAACCAGCTTAATGACCAGATCAGAAGGATTCAGTGGTTTATGTGACCCCTGCTAGTTACACAAAGTTTTTTTTCCCCTTCCAACCCCATTTTTCCAACACCCCTAAACAAAGCCTACCTGAAACCTGTTGATCTTGTGTCTACTATACATAAAGGGGCAGATTTAAAAATTTTAATTTTTGAGTTTATTTTAGTGTAATTCAACTAGGGAATAGTTACAATTAGATTAGTTTTTTTAAAAAAAATTGAATTGGAATTTTGAAATTTATCATGTACTGGCCCTTTAAGAATTCCAATTCGACTATTCGCCACCTTAAACCTGCCGAATTGCTGTTTTAGCCTATGGGGGACGTCCTGGAATCAATTTGGAGTTGTTTGAAGTCATCCTGAAAATCAAGGTTTATTTGATGAAAAAACTCAAATCCAAATAGATTTGAATTCAATTTGAGTTTGTGGCTAGATCCCATTCACTGAATTTGAAAATTTTTATTTTTTTATGATATGATAAATCTGCCCCTAAGTCTCTACTGAACCTGTACCATCCTAGTTGGTTTACTTATTTTAAGTACTCATAGTTCATCAATAAACTGACTGGTGTTCTTTTCAAAGCACATGAGGATTTTGGAATGCCGCAGCTATTCTGATTCTGGCCAACGTATTACTCTGTGAAGAGACCAACTTATTATATCATTCATTCAGTTCTTCCAAAATAGCCCAGGTAGCAAAATAGAATGTTAAATATACACAGTGTCGGACTGGCCCCACGGTGAAAGACCCTCATTGTCCCCCGCCGGGCCAGACCCCTTCTCCGGATGAGCCCTCTCTGTGCTGCGCAGTGCTGTCAGCTCATATGCGGCAAGCGGCACTGTCTGCACATGCGTATGGTGATGTGCGCACATAAGCACCTCCATGCGTGCGCGCAAGCGGCGCATCGGAGTAGGGGGTGGGGGGCCCTGGACAGCAGTCCCGGTGGGCCCCTGCCCCCCAGTAAGAGTATACAGTAGTGAAGTGGTTTTGTAAATACAAGTATGGGACCTGTTTTCCAGAATGCTCGGGACCTAGGGTTTTCCAGATAAGGGGTATTTTTGTAATTTGGATCTCCATACATAATTTTTACAAAATTTTAAACATTATTTGATTAAAAGGAGTCTGTGGGAGATGACCTTCATGTAATTTGTAGCTTTCTGAATAATGGGTTTCCAGATGTCAGATCCAATACTTGTATATCCAGTGCCTTGTTGATTTGGAATATTAAGGCATATTAAAATGGTGCTTCACTGATTTTGTATTTTACATCAAAGGTATAAGGATAAGGTGTGTTTATAACAAATAATTCATTAAAAATGTTAACAGTATTAGCATATAAAAAGTAAATACTTGGGTCAGTTTGGTACTTCCTCGGGTCCTTCTTCCCTTCAACAGTTGATAGATAAGTACTCTATCCCTCAGGGGGAAAGGTTTAGGCTTCAATAAATTCTCCATTTTGTTCACTCCCAATGGTCTAAAGTTATGAGTATCAGTAACAGCCTTTGAGAACTGGTGCATTCGGTCTCCTAGATTACGTAGTTTCGTTTATATACAATTTATTTTTTGATTCCCCGCAGCCCCTGATGTTGCCATATATGTTAGCTTGGCATAAGGACCTCTCGAGAGAATTAGATCTAAAAAGAATGGGGCCGAGCATGGACTACGGCTAAGAAATCATCGAATAATGTGTCCTTGCAGAAGTCCAATTATAAAGCTATTTTTCGCTGGTATCTTGTCCCAGCACGGATAGCTAAATTTTCTCCTTCAGCTGACTCGGGTTGCTTCAGGGGTTGCGGTGAAATAGGCACAATGTACCACACATGATGGCGTAGATTTTGGATCAGAGTTTTCAACATGGTTTACTCTATATTTGATGTCTCTCTGCCTAGGGACCCTGCACTAGCTTTATTAGGTGTTAAACCTGAGGGATTAAACCATGCCCAGTTCCGACTGTTCACATTTGTCATATCCGCTGCTAAAAAGACCCTAGCACATGCTTGCAAACAAAAGCGCATCCCATTTGATCCTGTAAAATTCAGAATTGATTGGATTATGTTCCAAGACAAGATGACCAGCATTTTATTAGACTCAAACTTGGAGTCCCTGGATTGAGTATAGATATGGGCCTTTTTTGTGCTATAATTACATTCTGTTTCTTATTTAGAGTCCGTGTAGTAGTCATATTATTTTTCTTTTCTTTTTGTTTCTATTATTATTTTAACATATGTACATTATTGTGTATATTATGGTACATTAAAATGCTGTTGTTATCATGGTAATATCTCAACACCGACTGTAATGACATTTGTCACTTATGATATGTTATATCAACATATGTATGTTTGAGATGTTTATTGAAAATAATGTTCTGTACAAATTTTTTGCTGCAATCAATAAAAATGTATTGAAATAAAAAAAAGTAAATACTTACTATACCATTTAACAAAAGAAATGTAATTCTTTTTATTTAACCCATATTAAATACATGTATATAAGATCATATTATATATAACTTTAAGTAAAAATAATATGCAGCCCTTATTTTCTAGGCTTGTCCATAATCTGTTTGCTGAAAAGAAACAAAGGCACTTTTGTCAATGTTTTATGATTTTTAACTCTGTTGGGAAGCCTCTCTAGTCAGTTTCAACTGCTGAGATGTATTTGATGGAAATCTTAAAAGCAATTGAGTGGTCTAAACTATCGACTTTTATCCATTTTTATCAGCAACAACTTGGTCTTTGAAGATTTTACCTGGGAGGCTTTAAATTGCCATTGCTATTCTATATTAAGATAAAATTTTAAGTTTTCAAGGACAGAGTGTTCTGATGTTATTCTGTAGAAAAGTTACTGTGTGAGTTAGGGAGTTACCAAATGCACCATAAATCCTCTGTGTCAATTATGCTGAGAAACTCAGAATAAAACATAGATCAATCCGTTCTATTTAGCCCTCCTAAGAGAAGCCTGTAGAGCAACTTGTTGAGCTTCCCAAGCAGACAAAATTCAAACTGTGAAGCATTAAACAAACTCATTTTAACAGCAGAAAACCTATCTTTAATAGAGTCTAATGAATTAAACATTTTTACACTTTACAGAAGAAACTGTTCAAAGGTCATTCTTCAGTCCACAGTTGAGATGTTATTTTCTAACATGAAAAAAAACACAAAATCAAATAAATAATTATTTCATTCAAATTAGATTTCCAAAAAATATGTTTAGAATAAAATGCATTATGGTTGCTTAAGATGTGGAGATCAGCATTTTGAAGAGGGATTGTCGTGCTGTATGATTGATGAAGAATAAATAATTGTAGTACTGGATTACATTTTTCTGGGTTTCAGTTTTGCATTGGGTAGGGCTAAAATTCAGAGCTTTAAAGCTTTCATTATAATTTTCACTCATGTAAATGTAGATAGGGCAAGCTCCCAGTTTCAGTAAGAACATCAACAAAAATACAGGTACTGTATGTATGTCTTCATTGCTTGCCTTATCACAACTAATATTGTTGTCAAGTCCCTAGTGCCAGCTGAAGTGATCTGTCACATGGGCTATACACACATCCTTGTTTTTTGCACTCTTTGCACTTTGGGACATTGCCACCATATGTGGTACACCATGCCCTCCGCTCTACAGCCTCTGAAGTATTGGGGATCATAGTAGTTATTTATTTTTTGTAGCCTGGTTGGAATCAGGTACCGGTGTAATAAGACCTTGTCACCCACTTTGAGTAAAGAAGCGTTGATTGAGCTGTGAGCTGCTGAATCCCATATTTTGAGCTATTCTTTCTCATCCAGGGGTCTGCCCAGGTCTCCTTACCAGGCTCGAACATATGGTAGCATTTGTGTGGAGTAGGCTTCTTTCAAAATTTGGTTTAAGTGGGATAGTAAACCTCTAGAGTATGAATAAGTAGTACATATAGTTTCTAGGTAAGATGAAGAGGGTGCACCTGTCCCTCTGTATTTAGATTTAAAAGTGCTGTATCTGTAGGAATTGAAATAATTCCCCGGATGGAGGGGAGTGGAGCTGCTGGATTCTATTCCATTGTAGTGGGCCTGATAAGCCTTAAAAGTGTTTCAGTGCCAATACCTAAAGATATGGGAAAGCATTTTGAAAGACCTTTTACAGAAACTGAATTGATAAAAGTAATCAAAGAAACCCCCTCTAATAAAAGTCCAGGCCCAAGAATTTCAACAACAAATCCTCCAAGTAATGCTTAACCATTTTAATTCCATATCTGACCAAAATCACTTCCAACGTCAGGCGCAAGAAGCACAGATAACAGTACTCCACAAGCCTAATAAAGACCCCTCGTTATGTGGAAGTTACCGGCCTATTTCATTAATACATCTAGATCAAAAGATATATGCAAAAATGTTGGCAAACATGTTGCAATCCATTATTCCCACTTTATTTCACCCGGAACAAGCAGGATTTGTGAAAGGAAGAGAGGGGAAGGACAATTCATCCAGATTGATTAATCTTATACATTGGGCAATTAAGAAGAACACTCCCTCTCTGATGTTAGGGTAGGGGCACACGGCGCGATTTCGCCGCGATTCTGCACTGGGCGAGTTGCGAGTTGCGAGTCGCTGCGTTTTTTAAGCCGAAATAGCTTTGTTAACTTTGGCGCTGGCGTCAATGCAAATCGCGGCGAAATCGCTGCGCTAATTCACACGCGGCGATTCGTTTTCTACTGCCGCCCGGAAACGCCCAGCGAGGCAACTTCGGGCGACAATAGAAAACGAATCGCCGCGTGTGAATTAGCGCAGCGATTTCGCCGCGATTTGCATTGACGCCAGCGCCAAAGTTAACAAAGCTATTTCGGCTTAAAAAACACAGCGACTCGCAACTCGCAACTCGCAACTCGCCCAGCGCAGAATCGCGGCGAAATCGCGCCGTGTGCCCCTACCCTTAACAACATACACTGAGAAAGCTTTCGACAGGGTCGATTGGTCTTTCCTAAAAGCCAACCTTCAAGCTTTTGGATTTGGCCCCCATCTAGTTGGTAAAATAATGGCTTTATATAAGGCACTTTTTGCTAGAATAAAAGTAAATGGAACCCTCTCTTCACCGCTGGAAATCACAAATGGTACGAGACAAGGATGCCCTCTCTCGCCTATCCTTTTTATCCTCACAATGGAAACCTTGATAATTTCTATTAGACAGAATACAAACATTTCAGGCCTAAAAGTGATGGAATTCCATAAGTTCAGTGAAGTATCAAACTTTAAAATTAATTACTCTAAGTCAGAGATTCTAAATATCACTCTTCAAGCAGCTCAGAAACAATTATTGGAATAAACCCTTCTGTTCAAATGGGCTCAACGCACTGTGACATATCTGGGCATTCAGTTGCCAAACAACCCGGACGACTTGTATAAAGAAAACCATATACCACTTATGAAAGAACTGCAATCACTATTAAACAAATGGCAGTCTAAAACGATTTCTTGGTTTGGGAGAGTGAATGGCTTAAAGATGATGATTATGCCAAAATTGTTGTACCTCTTCCAGATGATTCCCATAAAGTTTCCCCGGCAATTTTTTTGGAAGATCAACGCTATATTTTCTCAATTCCTCTGGGCAGCTAAAAAACCTAGAATCAAACTTACTCAACTAATGAAAACTAAACAAAAAGGGGGGTTGACTCTCCCGGACCCAGAAAAATACTATATGGCAATTCACCCGCAAAGAGCTTGGATCTGGAAACAACCGGGAATCTTCAAGATGTGGAAGGAAATAGAACAATTGGAATCAAGAATCCACTATCTGAATGCAGTAGGGATAGACAAGCTGACTAGACCACTAACAGAATGGGAAATAATGCTCCAACAACCAAGAATGAGTCATCCCATAGCGAAATTTTACAAAAAAATGAACTCAGAGGCTTAAACAGGAGAATCAAGCTACAAACAACAGTGGGAGAGAGAAAAGAAACTCGGTTTCACAGATGAAACATGGGAAGATATAATGTCTTCAGCACACAAAGGATCAGGATCAATCAGAGTACAGGAAGCCAACTTCAAACTCTTAAGTAGATGGTATAGGACTCCCGTAAAACTACATAGAATTTATGACCATGTCTCTGAAGCCTGCTGGAGATGTAAGAAAGTTGAAGGATCTTTCAGTCACATCTGGTACACGTGTGAGAAACTTGCACAATACTGGAAAGAGACCTAGGACATACACAAACAGTATAGAAACAGTGATTTTCAACGTAACAGAGCTACACAAGCAGTAATAAAAGATAGCCTGATCATTCATATACTACAAGCTGCGAGAATGGTGATTCCAAAAGGATGGAACACGGAAGAACCCCCCACCAAACTAGACTGGGTCAGGGAACTGGAGGAAACGAAGACAATGGAAGAACTTTTAGCATTAAAAAACGGTACCATGAAACAATTTGGGAAAATTTGGAGTGATTGGAAAGACTTCCAAGTTACATAGCAAGGAAATTCATGTAGGCAAACAACAACTGAGTGACTAATATAATCTTTGATAAACCAAGTAGATGGAGAAAAGATATCAGGAATTGGACGAAAAGAAGGACCAATGATGAGTGGATCAAGATTTGCTTCCAACCCCCCCCCAGTTCTATCACCCCCCCTCCCCTATCCCCCCCTATTTTAGATAGCAACAGTATAGAAACACAGAAATGTATTTAGAAGTAAACAAATAAGGGCTTCCAAGTCGCCCTCACACAAAAGACAAAGGGGTATAAATTGAAGGAACAGTCTGATGATAAATGCTCTATACTGTATGCTAAACATGTTATGTGTCTTTATTATAATACTGTACCCCTTACCCCCCCTTTTTATTCTGTACCCCCATATAACCTTGAAAACTTTTAAAAATAAAGACTTACAAAAAAAAAGTGTTTCAGTGCCATGAGGCCTCTAGATTCCCACCATTGGAAGGCATTCCCATCTAAGCTAGGGAGGAAATCTGGTTTGCCTAAGATAAGAGCTGCAGGGGTGTGCTGAGATAGTAATTTTGTTTTATACTTTATTTTGCCCTAGATGTTTAGAGCCTGCTCCAGCATTGGGCTTAAATTATCAAGTCTGGTGAGGTATGAAATCCATGGAACTTCAGCTAGTTTAACGATAAGTTCAATGACTAGCTAGTGCACTAGAGCATGGTTACACGTGACTCTAACACTTCAGGCTAGGGCCTTGGCTAAATGGAATCTTAAAGGTGCGTGTAGTGTAACTACAACTCCCACAGGCTACTGTGCAATAAAACAGGAAAAGAATGGGCGCCATGAGGTTCTTGCAGTCAAAAAGAATAAAACTTTTATTTGTCGAAGATAAATGATCCACAGGGTTGCACTTACGAAGCCACAGAGGTCCAGCAGACAATCATGACATGGTTACAATATGTCCCTCAGAGATAGCATATTGGAACTCCCTGAGGCAATAGCGTCACACCAGGATAGATACACCCTTAGGATCTCAGCACCGTGACATGGATCCCACACGTTGGATAAGGGAACTCACTAGCCCTAATTCCCTATTAGATCTACCTCCTTGCTATCTCTCCTAGTTGGAGCCAAGCTGCTCTTGCTACTTACAAACTTGCAATACTTAACCTACCTATCTTACTCTCCTAGAGATTACTATTACAGGTAGTATCCTGTCTCTAGCTGGCCTCATTCACGGGGTCCCCGACTTATCTCTCTAAAGGTACTGCTCCCTCTAGGGCTCCCTGAACCATCCCGCTGGGTCAGCAACCAGAAGCCAAAGAGGAAGATCCACCCCTTCTCTCTCACTATACCAAAGTGTGACAGGGTATGTTCACAGCGCATTCTGGCCAATAACTTGGATATGCAAATTACATCTAGCTACATGGGCATCTGCCCAGCAACTAGGGAAATCAGAAAGTGTAGGGATTTAGAGCCATAGGGGCATATTAACCCTATGGGTCCCTACAGGGGCTTGTAAATATTTAACAAAGTCTGGTACTCCCAAACCTCCCCTTAGTCTAGATGTTGTCATTGTTGCTTTGGAGACCGTAGGGGGTGCAGCTTTCCATTTAAAATTCATAACTTGTCATTGTACATTTTCAATATCTGTTCTGGATACATGGATTGGCAGGATTGTAAAATAATAGAGAATCTTAGGTAGAATTGAATGAAGCCTATCCATGATATTTCGTATTTGGACCATGTCTCTAACATTTCTGTAATTACAGTAGTTGCCAAAAGGGGGGAGGGGTAGTTGGTTTTGTAAAGACCTCGCAGGTGTGTGGTTATTCTGACTTTCCGATATTTGAGGTGTTGAGATTGCCACTAAAAGTTTAATTTAAAAAGTTTAACAGTTGGAGGTAAGAGATTGATATTCCTTTTCAAACAACCTACTACCCCAACTACCATTTTAACCTACCACCACATATGCCATTATCCTTATACCTGTACTATAATAAGCATTCCCCTTGAAAAACTGGCTATCCAAATAATGAACATAATTTATAAACTTTCCTACTACAGAAACGTCAGCAATACAAAGTTCAAGCTAAATGTAGTCTAACTGAAGTACTCTGCAGCCTTGAAAGTTTCCCATATAAGTCTGGAATGTAAATTCATGTTTTTTGTTTTTATTTTTAATAAAGGGGGCACTTTTTACGACTGAACATATCAAAGAGTGCCCTTTCTTAGGGCATAGAAAACCAAAGAGAGTATTTTAGTTATGAGCAAAAATATATTATTTCAGATTTCTCAGATTCTGATAAACACACACACACCCCAATATGGACCTTCAGAAACCACAAGCATTTCCTGAAGAGGATACAAGTCTGTGTTAGTATAAAAAAGATTCAAATGAGTCATGTTTTCACAGTTTTTCACAGTAAATATTTATTGAATGAAATCTTGCCAAAATGGATTACATTAACATTATCACTATATTTCATGAATTTAACATAACTGTTTTATTTTTTTATTAAAATTACCTCTAACCTCACCTTTGATTGGTAGAAAATCATACAGTTTTCTCTCTCTCTTTGAAGAGCTTCCAAAGAAGACATAATTAACCTGTTAAGAGTAATCAGAGTGTTTTTTTCTTTGCTGTCAACCACTGATCTAAAACAGCATTTCTGATCTCCTACTAGTTCCACCAACCTCGCTGGCAAATTACAACCAGTAGGTGAAAATTCTTGATTGTTGATGGTTTTGGAGAACAAAGAACCACATGGTGCATTGGGTGAAACAGTAATATTCAACGGATTAAATAGGCCAATTAGGATTCCAGCAGCCATCAAGGAAGAGAACAAAGTAATTAGATTATTTATGCATCTGCTAGTAGGGAATTATGCTGTAATGCTTTAATTCCTTTTTAATTCTGTACAGTACTATAATTAAACATAAATAATCTGTCTTTATCTGTGTATCTCGGAATAGCTGATTTGCAGTTTGATTGAGAGGCAAGTGTTTTAAAATGCCAGCAGCCATCCCACTTTAACTGGAAATTCTATTCATTTGGTACATGTCTTACAAAGAACATGTACCAAGCCATGATCAATTAATGGTGCAAAATGTGTGAACATTTGTAAATTTGCAAATCAGTACAATTTGGCTTGCTATCGAACAGTACAAAGAGAACTCTATATATACAAGGGGGTCTAGAACAGATCCAGGGTTCCCTTGCACCAATAACACAGGGCTTAGCATCTTGTGCCTAAATCACAGTTGCTGTTATGGTTTAGGCACAATAGAACCTACCTGCTGTAACATCATCCTTTTTGAGTTCATTAATGATTCTATGGCTTGTTCATGGAGATATTTTGGCTGTATGAGACTGTTATAGTATAGTATTCCAAACTTTATACAGTAGATGAGTGTGGTTTGATTGAGAACCTAAACCAGAACCTTAGAAGTGACTCTGTGACTAGTCTGGAAGGTTTCAGAAACCTTTCAGTGGAGGCCTTCAGAATTTTTCTTTGAGCATGGCATATGTCAGAATTTTTCCTTTGTCAACATGAGTTTTGGCTGATTGTATTTAGACAGCTGATTAAAATTTGGAGGTAACTACTATTTAACACTTTGATTTAATTATCTTCGACAACAAGCAATTAACATAATAACAATACTTGGTCATGGATCCATCCCATAATGTTTTGATCACAGATAACATTCATACATTTGTAGGTAATCCGTATATGTTCATTAAAGGTGGGGATGCAACAATTAATAGTTAACCTCCCATACTCTCTTCTGTCAAAAAGAACATGCTGCAAAAGTTATGCTGTTTATGCAGCTCTACCACGAGTTAATAAAATAATCTATCTTACTATTCATGGTCCTTTTACTTTATTACTATAATGCAGCGTTTCTGCAATATCTAGTTTTTAATTTATTACATTTGAGATCTCGCTTTCCTGCAATAAAAAAAAAACAGCAAAAAATATACACTGGTATAATTTTTGAAAATTTGAATAGTCATGGTTCATTTAAGAACAAAATCTGAAAGCTGCCGGGATTCTTTAAAAGTCTGTGGAAGGTGTCTCTCAAGAGTTCATGCCAATTTAAGTTTTTTTGAGTTTATTAGAATATTAGAGATTTGATAATCTCATTGAAAATGAATAAAACAAAGCTGATTGTGTGTAGCTTGGTGAAGTGAAGATATGATTGTGATGCAGTGAGGCAGAAAGTGAGGTTGTGAGCCAACAGGATGGGATTTTTTTTCCAGAAAAAGCAGTTGGGATTGGAAAGTCATTCTGCTTTGTGTATCTGGAGAAGTGGGCAGAACACTTCCACTTCTACCTTTGCTATAGTACATTCTCCAGAAAACCAAGTGCTGGCATAGATATTGCCAGGGGTCGGAATTCCCGGGGGAGCAGGGGGTGCGACTGGGCCAGGGCCCGCACCCCCTCAGGGCCCCCCCGGCAGTCCGCGCGGTGCATTTTCCCGGCCGTGCCGCATATATGCGGCTAGTTCCGGGTGTACGGAGGGGGGCAGGGGGCCTTTTGATCAGTGAGGAAAATGGTGGAATTGTGACAACTGTCTACACTAAATCCTTTGCAGGGAATTCTCTACTGAGGGCAGACTCCTGTCATCCACGACATCTTAACAATGGAATCCCTAGGGGGCAGTTTCTGTGTTTATGCAGAAACTGTAGTACGGTGGAGAAGTACATAGAGGAGTCTTGTATATTAAGAGATAAATTTCTCTGCAAAGGATATAGATATGAGGACTTACAGAAGGCCTTCCTTTCGGCGCTTGAACTAGATAGGAAGGACCTGATAAAAAGTAAGGATAGAATAAGTCAATATAGTCCAGTGTTAAACACTGTCTCTGGAGAGAGTCAATCGGAAGAAAAAAAAGAAGGAAAGGAAATGAGAAATAAGACACAGGATAAGAAGGGGAAGAATAAGATAGTCTTAAGCACAAGATATAGTATGCAGTTTAACAGAATCAAACATATAATAAGTAGACATCTCCCGATATTATATGGGGATCCGGCGTTCAGGCAATTATTGGAACCAGGTATCCAAGTAGTAGCAAGGAGGGCTCCAACACTGGGTATGAAACTAGCACCTAGCATGTTTAATAAGGAAACTAGATCAAATACATGGCTGGATAATGTTGGAATGTTCAGATGTGGAGCGAAAAGATGTGTCACTTATGGAGTGGTTCAAGTATCAGAGGTGTTTACCTGTAGTATAACAAAGGAAACATATCCAATTAGGAGCTATATTAATTGTAACACCAAATCGGTAGTATATCTAATAACTTGTTCAAAATGCTACAAACAGTATGTCGGCTGTACAATTAGAAATTTGAAAAACAGAATACGTGAGCACATTAATGATATTAAATCAGAAAAAGCAAATACTCCCGTGGCAAAACATTTTAGAGAATGTAGCGGTGGAAACACAAAATGGTTGTCGGTGCAGGGAATAGAAAGAGTGAATTTGGGCCCTAGAGGTGGTGATTTACAAGCTTAAGTTTTGAAAACAGAAATTAAATGGATATTTCAATTACATACCAGACAACCGGAAGGACTAAATTCAGTCTTTGACATCAGTTGTTACTTTTAACATCCGAAATGTATTTTATATAACAACATTGTATGTCTGTGGATATTACTTATTTATTTATACATTGTTGCACGATCGCTATGTTAATAAGTTAAGATGAAATAGTTATTATTCTTTATACATGGTCTCCAAATGTTAAATATTAAATTGAATTATATTTTAAAGAATAAATTTATGGCAAAAGCAAACTGAATGTCACATAAATTAAATTTTGTAAACTCTTTAAGATACATAATATAAATTATATGGTCAATATTTACATATTGTATCAATTGAAAAGCCAATGTATGGAATTATTCATATTTCCAGTAGTGATGGGCGAATTTATTCGCCAGTCGCGAATTCGCGGCGAATTTGCGCGACTCGCCGCCAGCGAATAAATTCGCGAAACTCCCGCGAAAATTCGCGTCAAAAATTCGCCCGCGTCAAAAAAAAATTTTCGAAAAAAATGGACGCCGGCGTAAAAAACGGGCGCCGGCGTCGAAAACGGGCGCCGGCATCGAAAAAACGGGCGCCGGCATCAAAAACGAGACGCCGGCGCAGTTTCGCGAATTTTTCGCCGTTTCGTGAATTTCTCGCAAAATTCGAGAATTTTTCGGCGAAGCGAAACGGCGCAAATTCGCCCATCACTAATTTCCAGTACTCTTCTTGTGTATAACTGACGCGATCTTTTTAGCGAATCAAAAAGGTTTTTTCCATGTTTTAATTAATGTACAGGTGTGCTGGGGGGGGATTTAAGTTCAGCGTAATGTGACAGGAAGTGAGGTCTCTGAGGAAATGTATCATCACGAAACGCGTCAGACCTCAGACGCTTTTGTTTGTTTGATTGATCGTATGTCCTAATAAAGAATTTACCCTTTTAAAACATTTGGAGACAAGCGAGTCGTGTTGGTGTTCAGGAGTGCGCGGCCTACAAATCTTCTGCTGGGCAGGGGGCCTGGCTGCGCGTCCTGCACCAGGGCCCGCCCCCCTCTAGTTCCATTTCTGGATATTGCAGATTTTCCCTTTAAATTAAAAGTGATAGCAGCACTTCAGCTCTGCATTTCATGCATGTCCAGTAAAGCACTTGTCTTTATTAAGTCCCAATATTTGTTGAAACTGTCATTTATTGATTTGATTAGACAGAACAAAACTGGCCCCAATATTATTGTAATTCAAAAGTGAAAAGATGTGAGAGCATCTAGTTTGACTGGTTGTAGCTTTTTTTTTTATGCTGCCTTATCATATATAACAGTTTGAATGATCAGGTTAAGCGCAAGAGACTCAATTCTAAAGACATTTTTGTTATAAATGGCTCACACGTGCAGACACATTCGCTCGTTCACACTACTTAAAATAGGTCATAAATATCTCTCTTTAAACAATGTGTTTGGAAAGCTTGACGGCAGCCAAAAAAATCATTGTTCATGCGTTGTAGTGCAATAATTGGATTATGAGTCATAACCCATTATCAGAAAAATAAGTAAATTAAAGCTAAGCAAAACTATGCTAAATAGCAGAAAAAGTTTAACACACTTATTCTATTTAATTTTGTTTAATTGGAAAAGCAATTTAGTCTGATTGGTTTAGTTATAAGTAAACATTCTGTAAAATAATTGGGTTTACATTCTTCAATGGTTTTCTATTAAATTCTGGTCAAATTTAGATTTTTTGACAATAATAGTTTTAATTGTATTCAGCAATCATTTTGTTCAATGTTTTAACATGCCAACAGACAAAGTTAAGTACTTAGCTATCTACTGTATATCTATCTATACATATATCTAGCAATGGTTTGCTCTGTACAGTCTTAAATCTGAGATTTTGAATTTATTGCAGCAAATAGAAAAGTATGCGTAAATGTTGTTTTTTTAACATGTGTTCTCACTTCAGCACTTTCTCATACCTTCACTGCCACAAAAAATTGTTTTCTAACGCTAAACATTTATATTCAACCAAAGATGAAGTCTTTAAAGGGATTCTGTCATGGTTTTTTGATGTAGTTTCTATTTCGAAATTACACTGTTTAAACTGCAAATAATTCACTCTACCATGTAACATTTAGGGGCAGATTTACTAAGCTCCAGTGAATAGTTTGAATGCAAAAAGTATTTTTTTAGGCACTTCGACCATCGAATTGGTCAAATTCAATCGAATTCGATCGAATCAATGATTCGAACAATTCAAAGTAAAAATCGTTCAACCATTCGATAATCGAAGTACTGTCTCTTTAAAAAATCCTTTGACTCAATACTTTGCCAAATAAAAGCTACCGAGTTGAATGTTAGCCTATGGGGACATTGCAGGTAGGTTTTGGGCACTTTTTATGATCGAATAAAAATCATTCGAATCATTCGATTCGAAGGAATCCATCGATTTTTATTCGATCATTCGATTGAACCTTTTGCGCTGAAATCCTTCAAATTTCGATATTCGAATTCAAAGGATTTTACTTTGAGGGTCGAATTCGAGGGTTTTTTAAACCTCGAAATTCAACCCTTGATAAATCTGCCCCTTGATGTCTAACCCAAGTGCATTTTTTAAGTTGTAATATTGGTGTGATGGCAATTATTTCAGGTCATTTTGTCTAGTCATGTGCTTTTAGAATGAGCCAGTGCTGCACTATGGGACTGCTTTCTGACAGTCTATTGTTTCTCCTACTCAATATAACTGAATGAGTCACAGTGGGATTGGATTTTTACTATTGAGTGCTGTTCTGATATCTATCAGTGAGCTGTTATAAGGTTATCCTCCTACTGTTCTGCTTATGGGCTGCTGGGGTGGTGAAGGGGTTGATATCACTCCAACTTGCAGTGCAGCAGTAAAGAGTGAATGAAGTTTATTAGGGCACATGTCACATGACTGGGGGCACCTGGGAAAGAAGCAATATGTCTAGCCCTGTGTCATATTTCAAAATGAAATACTGAAAAATCCATTGCTCTTTTAAAAAAAGGATTTCAGTGCAGAAGTCTACTGGAGCAGCACTATTAACTGATGCATTTTGTTTTTTCATAACAGTATCTCTTTAATGTGTCTGCTAAAGACATTGCCATATAAAACTTGCTTTAATTTTTGACCCTGTAAATTCAATAGAGCAGTGATTCCCAACCAGTGGCTCACAATTAATATTTTGCTCACCTACCTCTTGGATGTCGCTCCCAGTGGCCTCAAAGCAGGTGCTTATTTTTAAAATCCTAACTTGGAGGCAAGTTTTTTTTTGCATAAATACCCAATGAACTGCTAAGCAGAGCCTCCTGTAGTCTGCCAAAAGTCTACCAAATAGCCAATCACAGCCCTTAATTGGCACCCCAAGGAATTTCTTTCATGCTTGTGTTGCTCTCCAAATTTTTTTAAATTGGAATGTGGGTCAAGGGTAAAATAGGTTGGTGGCCCCCTTTATGGAGGGTACAACTTTCTTTTTTGTCTGATGTCATACTACTCTAACTTTTTCTTTGTTCCTGGATGAAACTGGCTTAAAGGACCAGTAACAAAAAAAATACATCGGAAAAAAAACACCAAGACAAATTAAACTTTAAATCTCAAAGTCTTTATTAAGAAAGAGATTTTAAAGTCTAATTTGTCTTGATTTTTTTTTTCGATGTAAACTAACTAACTAAATATTTATTCCTGTCACTCAATAGAGGCACAAGCCCCTCTAGTCTTAAATGCTGGAAATGTGTCCATGTCCCAAGAATCTTTATAACTATGAACCCTATCTCACTGTTTCCAAGTAAGTTTCCAAGTAGTTTCATTATATTTAGAAAAACGAATTGGAACGTCTTGCTTCTGACAAAATACTGACATTTTGTAAAGCTAACAAGAGTACATGCCTTTTATAAGATGCGACAAAGCATCATTAGTTCAAAACATGTTTCCAACTAGATTGACTGCTGATTTCTAGATTTTTGGTGCTGTATTGAAAAATTCTGATTATATCATTTATATATATTTTTTTGTAACTTTACAGAGCGTGTCCCAGTTATTTTTCCAGTAGCTTAACAGTATGAACTTGTTACTTGTGACAACACAGTATTGTATTTTGATGGTCACATAATACTTTTCTTTTTGATAAGCAATTCAGCAATTGCTACTAAATTTGCACAAGAAGGTGCAATTATGTTCTTACTGAAATAATAACCTTTGAAAATCTATAATAAATACATATTCATTGCAAGGATCTGTTCCCTAAAGTAATATATACTGTATTGTAAGTCTATTGCAATCATCTCAAATGCACTTATTATTTTAGGGGACAAGGATTGTTTCAAGCTTTTTTTCATATCTAAAATAATTTAATTAAATTAAAGAAATTAAACCTTTATGCAGACTTTAATGGTAAAGTCCTTCTGATTATACAGGCATATCAGTTATCTAGAAACCCATTATCCAGAAAGCTCCAAATTACGGAAAAGCTATCGCCCATAGACTCCATTATAATAAAATAATCCAATTTTTTTAAAATGTTTTCCTTTTACTCTGTAATTATAAAATAGTAGCTTGTACTTGACCCAAACAAAGATATAATTAATCCTTATTGGAGGCAAAAACAGCCTATTGGGTTTATTTAATGATTACACGATTTTGTAGTAGACTTAAGGTATGAAGATCCAAATTACAGAAAGATCCATTATCCGGAAAACCCCAGGTCCCGAGCATTCTGTATAACAGGTCCCATACCTGTACCAAAATGCTTTTAGTAAAACAAAGTTCATCACTTATTAGCTGAAAATTCGAACTGGTTACCATGTTAGGTTTTAAATTTTTCTTAAAATATTTGCTAGCTCACTTCATTCACACAGTTGATTACAGCTACTGAACCTATACAAGAGCAGAAGAGCAACAGCAAATAGTCAATGTGTACCCTTTTGCCCCAAAACCACCCCAGTCATACAATACATTGTTTTCATGTTTGTTTTATTATAGCCAAAATAGGTGCCCAAGTATGGTGAAAAATACTAAAATGTAGGAAAAGTACCAGCTTTCATACAGGTATTATCTGGAATGATTGGGGCATGGGATTTTCCAAATCGTTTTGGAGCACCATACCTTAAGCCTATTAAAAAAAATAAACATTGAAAAACTAGGGATGCACCAAATCCACTATTTTGGATTCGGCCGAACCCTTGCAAATTTTTCACAAAAGATTCGGCCAAATACCGAACCAAATCCAAATTTGCATATGCAAATTAGTGGTGGGAAGGGGAAAACATTTTTTACTTATGTAAATTTACATATGCAAATGATGATTCAGATTCAGTTCGGCCGGGCAGAAGGATTAGGCTGAATCTGAATCCTTCTGAAAAAGGCAGAATCCTGGCCGAATCCCAAACCGAATCCTGGATTTGGGGCATCCCTATAAAAAACCCAATATCAACATGGGTTTATGTAGCTTAGTTGCCATCAAGAACAAGGTACTGCTTTATTAAAACAGAGAAAAGGGAAATAATGCTAAAAGTTTGCTCGATATAAAATATACTAATCGATGAAACATATTGGCTTGTGCCACATCCATTCAACATTCTAGAGAAATTTCCCATATACAGCTTTAGAAATCTAGACTGCTTAAATGTAAGAGTCCTGTTCTCATTACTACAGAGAAAGAAAAGAGCATTTGTTTACACATTTATTTCTTTTTTAGTTTGTACAATTTGATTTTCTTTTGGGAATCTGATAACCCAGGTATAACAATCCGTATGTTTTGCTATCAATCATTTTTCTTTTTTCTTATACTGCATTGAAAAGAATGCAGAAAGATAACTGTTTACAGTTGAGCTATTCTAAATGCTCTTTCCCAGCTGTCTCCAATTTGGAGCTCCAAAAAAAAAAAAAAACGGTTCATTATAAATGCAAATTCAATAGCAGAAAATATATTTTGAGCTCTTATGTGTCTCACCTTAAATTAGACGGTTTCACGTGTCAGTAAAATGAGAAAAATGTAACATGAAACCTTATATTTTATGTGGTAAAAACAAATCAGCAGTATTAGATATCACAGTTTATAAACATGCAAGGATCATGCTTTTATTAACTTGGCTTTGTAATTAAACTAGTACCATTCAGTTTTATGCTGTTTGTTGTGATTTTCTATTACTCCTCTGTGTGTCTAGTTAATGATGGAAGACTATTGCATCCTGAGTAACAGAGCATTGCATTTTATGTTTTTTGAAGATGAAACATGATGTTGAAGGTATTAACTGACACAAGCTGATGAAAATATATTACTGCCATGTGTTTTAACTCCTTCCAGAATAGACCTATTCTATAGTACAAGTCAGAATTTGTATTTCAGAAGGGGGAACAGCCTGCAAAGGCAAATACATGATTGTGATATCACAGTCCTTGTTTTCTGAAAGTCCACATGGCAATTGAAAAATCCTCCACCAGACAGCTGATGCACCAACTTTATGACAAAGTATCATAGTAGTTTCCATTAAATGCAGCTATCCATCATATCTCACCTGGCATTAAGTAATCAGATTGTGTTTTTCCAAACCATCCATCACTGGTGAAAGATGACATTGATATTGAAACAAAAGGTATATCTTGACCACTTCTGGGTAGACTGAGTTCAAAATTCAAGGATAAAAAGTTTATGTATTCCTGGAACTTATCTTATAATGTTGACTGGGCTCAGGAATAGTTAGATATTTGATTATCTCAACTTAGAAAATGCAGTAGGAAACAATCTTAAGAGGTTTCTGTGATCCATATCTATCCCCAGTTTTGGTTAAGATAAAGATGTTTTTTCTTACTAAAGCTTAAAGGAACAGTTCAGTGTAAAAATAAAAGCTGTAAACAGAACAAAATAAAAAATCTTTCTGATATAGTTAGTCAAACATGTAATGTATAAAGGCTGGAGTGAGCAGATGTCTAATATAATAGCCAGAACCAAACTTCCTGTTTTCAGCTCTCTAACTCTGAGTTAGTCAGCGACTTTAAGGGGGGCCACATGGGACATAACTGGTCAGTGAGTGTGCAATTGATCCTTAGCATGCAAGTCAGATTCAAAAGCAAACAGTTATGACCCATGTCCATCAGTTATGACCCTCAAGTCGTTGATTGGTTTCTATCTGGTAACCAATCAGTACAAACCAAGAGAGCTGCAAAGCAGGAAGTAGTGTTCTGACTATTATGTTAGACTTCCAGTCACTCCAGCCTTTATACATTACATTTTGGCTAACTAACTATATTAGAAACATTTTTTATTTTGCACAGTCTATTTATCCAGTTTTTATTTTTATACTGAACAATTCCTTTAAGTTGTGTCATTGGTTATTTTTGTGCACAAAGAATGCATTTTTGTATAAATGCATGTTAAAAAAAATAAGTAGGTAATTAGAATTAGTTACCTAACTCAATATAACAATCTCTGCACATACTTAAATTATTGATTCCAAAATCTGCGTAGCAGTTATTTATACTGTAAAGGCCAGGGCCAGGGATGCTTCTGGGACTGCTGATACCTCCAGCCCTGCACTTATTTCAGGTGCCCTTAAAGGGAGAATAAACTAAATAAATTCCAAATTTGAAATAGTATAATGATTGTACCATAAATTAAATGGAAATGTCTGTCATATGTAGTTACTTACGAGCATGCTCAGTAGTTTCTTATGTATGCCTTGCAGTAGAGAAAACATGAGCACATATTTCTCAAACTAGAATTGATTTAGTACACAGTAGTGCATGTGGATGTAGTGAATGTAAAATATTGGCATCTAAAAGCTGTCGAATTCACATAGAAGTCAATAGGAGCTGTCTTAGGCAAATTGTAAGCAATTTAAGCAACTTTAAATTGAATTTTTGAGTTGGGAGACCCATTGAAAACGATGAGTTGAATATGAATTTGCTGCATTACAGTTTTTCACATTTTTATTTTTACGTTTTTTCTTAAATAAGCACACATTTCAGTTTGGTAAGCTTTTACTATAAAAGAAAACGGAAACTTACAAATTTCGAATTTCTATAAATACAGTAAGCCTCCCTTTTTTTCTTTTTCATCATAGTCTAGGAATATCTTATCCCTCTTAAATGTAACTATGAGAATCAAATCTCCTCGTACCCAGATACATTGTAAAATTGATTTGGTAATCAAAAGATTTTATACCAAATCATTACTTCTAGCCTTGTCTCTGCACTATGCTACTATCCTTACTTATTGCATATGTTTCACCTTTTCTTTATAAACCATTTTAGATCTGCCAGCACCTCAATTTATAATGGAGATTTTGCAATACAATTGTAATGCAAAATGGAATAGTCACCCTATTATTTAATGTAATTAATATACTACACATTCATTACAAACTAGTCCAAATTAGACCAGTTCATATTTGTATATCATTCCAACTGCATTGAACAGAATCTTTAAAAAATTAAATATATTTATCCGTCTTGTCTCCCCATTTGAACTCTTTAACTTTTCTCGGCCTCTCAGTATTTTTTCCACCTTCCATCACTGACTCGCAGATTCTGTTGCACAAAATGCCTTCCTTTATAGTTAACTGTGGAATTCCATTACACATTTATTCCATAGCTTTTTTTTCCTGAAATGCATATTTCTGTATTGCAAGCCCTTTAAAGTACTATTATATTTGCATTTCACTTTTCGAATTTTTTAATATTGCTTTTTTCTAACGATACTTCGAAGGAGTCTCAGACTCAACAGTTAGTTATATCATGTAAGCAGCCATTGTCTCAAGCACAGCTGTTAACTGCAACTTTTTTTTATCTTATCACAATGCTCTCCCCAAGTATCATATATTGTACCAAGTCACCATGGATGCTCTGCTTTTGTGGTCAAAGTAACATGCTAGCTTATGAGATTTCTTCCATCTGTGACATTAAAATATTACATTCTATTTGCATATTTTATGACAGAGTTAAGAAATACCACACTTATTCCATTTTTATTCTCAGACCAATTTTGATAATGGAAATATATTTTCAGTATAAATGTAAGAGATTTTAATGAATTTATCTACCAAAAGCTCCTAAGAACTCTTTTTTTTTAATAATTATTTTATTAGAGAAATCTCAAATACAGTATAGCAGAACAGTTATTATAATATGTTTTGGGCAAATGCATAATGAAACAAAATCCAAAAACAGGAAAATAAACATAGAGTACCTGAGTTGTACAGTGTGCATTGTGTAGTTTAGGACATTGGGAACTATGGTTATATTAAATACTTTAACGCCTATTGTTGGATGGGGGTGTGTGAGAAGGAGGTATGGGAGACCCTCAATCATCGTCCTCGAAGTCCAGCCATGGACCCCAGATCTTTTCACATTTTTTTGGACAGCCTCTGCTCATGTATGCCAATTTGTATCGAGGGGTAGCCTTGCGGTTGAGGTCTTCCCATGGTGCCAGTGTTGGGCCCCCAGGCGTATTCCACCTCTACGCAATTATTTTTATTAGCAAACCTACAGAGCAGTTATAGGAGGGTTTGTACAGCTTTCCTTGGGGACAGCTCTTCAACCGCATTGAGCTGCTGTATTGTTCTTCCAAAACAATATATTGTGATTTAATCATTTGTACATAAGTTGCTTCCTTGCAGAATGAAAGTTAAATATATAACTGGATGCACTTCTTAACATGTCAGGGGATTGTACATTTATTTTAAATATTTTTACCATTTATTTACAGTATGTAACATCACATGTCCCGTTTCATGTGATGTCACCCAATTGATGTAACCCAATGTTTGCGAAATATATCTGCTATATTTGTTTTTCAACTTTGCTAAAATGAAAAATACTGGTGTGGGA
The DNA here is from genome assembly GCA_038501925.1 of Xenopus petersii. Taxonomy (NCBI): domain Eukaryota; kingdom Metazoa; phylum Chordata; class Amphibia; order Anura; family Pipidae; genus Xenopus; species Xenopus petersii. The sequence goes on along the minus strand of CM076672.1, from coordinate 50,943,456 downwards.
TCACTTATCTCAGAAACCCGTTATCCAGAAAATTCACCAGCGTGATGTAATTTCGTTACTTCGCAGATTTACTAACAGGTGCTGGCGTAAATTCGCTAGTGAAGTGGAGCTACTCTAGTGCTACTTCGCACCCTTACGCCAGGCAAAGTTGCGCTATGGCGAAGGGACGTAACTACGCTAATTCACTAACTTGCACATTTTACCGAACGTTACATCTTGTGCCAGACTTGCCTTCACCACCTCAGACCAGGTGAAGTGCAATAGCGTAGATAGGGCTTGCTTTAAAAAAAGTTGACATTTTTCCCAAAAAACGCTAGCGTCTTTTACTTTTTTAAGGGTGATAGGATAGTACATTTTTTGCGGGTACCCTTTTTCCCCCTGAACATATGGCATCTAAACTATACATATACTATATGTATAGGGCACAATAACAACTCTATTTTATTTTATGAAGGTTTCCCAGGCTTGTGTAGTGTAATGTATTTGCTGCTACATATACCTTCATTGTACTTTAACTTGGCGCCGTATGCAAATTAGGCATCGCTAGCATAACTTTGCTTTGCTTGACAAATTAACGCTAGCGCAACTTCGCTACCTTTCATCTCCCTGAGAGCAACTTCGGATTTTAGTGAGTTAGCGGCGCCCTGGCAAAGTGTGACCAAGCCAACGCTGGCGCAACTTCGAAGGTATGTAAATTTGCCCCTTAGAGTCCAAGCAAGTAATTTAAATTTTTCAAAGTAATTTCCTTTTTCTTTGGAATAATAAAATAGTACCTTGTACTCGATTTTAAGCTTGAATCCATACTGGTGGCAAAACAATCCTATTGGTTTTAAGTCTAAATGATTTTTAGTAGACTTAAGGGTAGAACTCCACAAGTGTTTTTCGTTGCATCGATGCCCATCGACAAAACGCATGCGACAAGATATAATTGGACTGAATGAAAAGTCGGAGGTAACAACTACACGGTCCAACTGTCTGATGAAGACGCTGCTTTCTGTGTCCATATCCGACAGATGTGACGCATCGGATGTAATGTAGTTTTTACCTGTGACTTTTCATTCAGTCCAATTAGAATCAAGACGCCTGTGTCTCCACTCGACTTGTCACGTGCGTTTTGTTGGTGGGCGTCGATGTGACGAAAAACGCTTGCGGAGTTCTACCCTCAGATATGGTGATTAGGGATGAGCACATTTTTCAACAAGTTTCCCTTCAAAAATGATGCCCATAGACTCCAATAACAATGATGCCCATAGACTCATTAAAAAAATGCTGTCATTAATGATGTGGGGGCCGGCCCGAAACTCGCAGAACCCGCAGGTCGGGCGGGTTCAGGCCGATTCCTACACAAAATCCTGCAGTTCTGCCTTCCAGGTTCGGGCTCTGGAATTTATAGACTTCCGGCCCTGCCCCTTTTGTGACGTCACTGCAGGCCAGGGCGGTTGCGGGTCTATAAATAGAGGGCAGCAGCAGGCCTGGGCCGGGTGTGGATTTGGTGGGGTTGGGTGTCTGTCGAGAAATTCTCTACCCGCACATCACTAGTTGTCAACCATAGACTTCAATGCATTTTGGTGAATTTTCGCCATTTTGCGAATTTTTGGCAAAGCGAAACTTTTCAGATGCGCCCATCACTAATGGTGATCCAAATAAGATATCTCATCAGGAAAAAAACCCAGGTCTTGAGCATCCTGGATAAAAGATCCTATACCTGTATTTTATATTTTATATATAATACATTTGATCCTTTTAAGTGAGTGCAGTCTGTTAAAAGCTAACGTTTTCCTAATGCTGAAAGAGTGGAACCAGTTAATTCCATCTGCATGCAGGTGAGCACTTTTTTTTTTTGCCTGCAATAAAGCCTTAAGGTGCATGTCAGCTAAATATTTAGCTAAAGCTTATTTGTTGTTGAAATAGAAAAAAGTAATTTTAATTGAAATAACCTATTTTTCTATTTTATCTTACTAACTAGACCTCAGGCTTATAAAAATGCTGCTTTACCAGTCACATAACATTTTTTTTTTTATTATTTGAGATAATTGTAGAATGTACTGAGTTGCTCCTTGAGTGATAGATATTATATTTCACTATATCTTGTATATGAATAATTCTATTCCCCCCTAATCGACTTAGTTTTGTTGGAGCAACCTTGGTCACTAGTAATCAGCTAATTGGTTTTGGAATTGATAGATATTATTTCACACTCTTTATGGAATTTGTGGCATCCCATAAAATGTGCATCAACTACAGGTGCTGCATGACTTAAATAAGTGATGTGGTTACAAGCTCAGTGTTAAAGTGCGATGCTTCCACTGTACTTTATAACTCTAATTTTATTCATATTCTTCTACAAACAGACTTATTGAAAATAACATTTAACCTGCTTTTAACGTTTTGAACAGGACGTGTATACCAAGTTAATATGTTTAGCCAGGATTCCACATGGTGGCAGTGTGTACATTTGCAGTGCATTTGAAATAGTTCCTCATTTGTGATTAATACAAAGATTTCCTGCAAGATTAAAACAAATAAGAAAAGGAAAATGGTGAGCGATTTCAAATATATCTCAAATGATTTCCGAACTAGGATATATTTCTGCTGCATATGCAAGGAATTTATAGCTTTGGAATGTCTGCAGAACCAGTTGGAAAGAGAAGGACCTGAAGCTTTTTGATATCGCTGCCAAAAGTCACTTTAGCTCAGCTTATGCTCTTTTATCAAACTATATCAGTCTGCAATGGTAAAGCAGACAAAAAACTAATTTGGTGTGTTTATTATAATGTGTAATCTACACCAAAATGTCATTTTTTTATTAAATGCATCTCAGCAAAAAAACGATTTTGTGGAAAGAGATTATAATCAAGATCTCTGTTTTATTAAATGTAAAATATCATCCGTTCTAACAAGATCTTTCTTGAATATAATCAGTCACATTCATTGATTCAGTATATTTAATTACCTAACAAATACCAAAGGGCATCATTATGCAAAACAAAATATACCTAGTATTTTCAGTAATCACTAATTAAACAAATGCAAAAGAAGCTTTTAATCCACCTATTTTTACCACTTATTTATTCCAATTTTGGCCCGACATACAAGCTGAGCACTGAGTATCCAGCTTGTAATCCTATTGAAATTGGCATTTTATTTCTCAGCAGGTACACAATGGAATGAGTATGTGAACATATTGGACAGAACCAAGTTCCTTGCTGGAGTTTTCAAGGGTTAATTGGCTTGCACAGCTGCTATGAACCTTTTGCATAAAGTTCAAGCATCCATCTGAATCCTTTCTGCTGGAACAGGTTAATCCTGGAATTGGTAACATGGCTTTGTGTGGATGCATTAACGATTACAGTTAGCACTGTGTTTATTAAAAGTGGCACAGTCATGTACAGGTATGGGATCCACAAAGCTCTGAATTACTGGAAGACTCACATAGACTCCATTTTATCCAAATAATTTAAATCTTTAAAAATGATTTCCTTTTTCTCTGTAATAATAAAACTGTAGCTTGTAATTAATCCAAGCTAAAATATAATTAATCCTTATTGGAGGCAAAACCAGCGTATTGCGTTTATTTAATATTTAAATTATTTTCTAGTAGACTTAAGGTATTAAATTCCAAATTATGGAAAGATCCATTATCTGGAAATGCCAGGTCCCTAACATTCTAGGTAATAGGTCGCATACCTGTACTTACAATCCATGGTGGAACAGTTTTGTCCTCCTCAACATGGATTGATTCACATGCAAATCCTTCATATGCTTTGTACAACAAAAAACCTGGGATGGGACCTGTTATCCAGAATGCCCAGGACCTGGGGTTTTATGGATAAGAGATTTTTATGTAGTTTAGATCGCCATACTTCAATGGGCCGATTAATGAATGCTCAAGCATATATATGTTATTTACACTTTTTTAACAATTGGAAACTCATGCCACGTTTGTTTTAGGGTGGGCTCATGTCCAGGGTGACATTTTATCGGGCCCTGGTTAACAGAATTACATAAATATATACATACATATACAGGTATGGGATCCAGAACCCATTATCCAGAAAGCTCTGAATTACAGAATGCCAGTCTCCCATAGAATCTATTTTATTTTATCCAAATAATCCAAATTTTAAAAAAATGATTTCCCTTTTCTCTGTAATAAAACAGTACATTGTACTTGATCCAAACTAAGCTATAACGAATCCTTATTGGCAGAAAAATCAGCCTATCAGGTTTATTTAAAGTTTAAATGATTTTCTAGTAGACTTAAGGTATGAAGATCCAAATCACAGGAAGATCTGTTATCTGGAAAACCCCAGGTCCCAAGCATATTGGATAAAAGGTCCCATACCTGTATATACATATGTAAGAAAATTACATACATATGAAAGAATGGTATTAATGGTCACTCTGTAGTTTCAGTGTTATGCGGGACCATTCTGCTTCACATTTTACTCTAATAAACTTTCATGATGGTCCCCCCCTTTTGAGCCCCACAGTTTGTAAACCACTGCAAAAGAATTCATGTACCCATATAGTTCTTATCAATGAGGTAGAGAAGTTCTCACTAGTGCTTAATAAAAGCATTCTTCATTTAATCATCTTTTTATATTTAGCCAATGATTATGAATTACGTTTGGTTGTCCGTGCAGTGTTTCTGGCCAAAGCTGTTTAATGTAATGCTTTTGGGAACAATATAAACTATTTGGTAATGAGGCATATCATTTAGGTTTGTCAGATGTACATTTTGGGATTTTCTCAATGAGCCTTAGCACATTAACCACAATTAGATATAAACAAGTCAACATTATATTCTGATTTAATTTCTAAATATAAATGTACAGTATATGCACAGTACAAGAATTCTAATTTAGCCTCAGTGCCTTTTTCCTTTGTATGGGTGCAGATTTATTCCAAAATGCAGAGGGTTTATGTTCGTTACGAATCCTTCTCTTGGCAGCTTCCATCTTGCAGGGGTGTTCTTGCTTTTGTCCCCCCCTCACATTTATTTCTATATGCTTTAGACACTTGAGCTTTGTACTTGATTGCTGATTTTCCTATTCAAGGGACAACTGAGCCTTTGACAGGATCATCTAAACCATGATAAATTATCTAGAAAGTTTAGAAGAGAAAGGAACTCTTACATTTTGTTTGCTAGGGAGCAAAACAAAGGTCTAACTAGTACTCTTAGGGGGGATGATGGTCCACTGAAAATCTCCTCTCCCACTGGTGACTGAGTGCCCACTGAAATGGTATAAAACACTTCATGATCCTGGGAATTTGTGCGGAAATGTGGAGAAAATGCATTTGCAAGGGAGACCTTGCATATATAACTAAAGGGGAACTTGCCATCTGCCTTTGTAAATGACCTCTATAATCTATTTAGTACTCTGATTATATATATATATATATATATATATATATATATATATATATATATATATAATTTTATTTTATACATTAGTTAGAGCTTTCATTACTTCAAATTATAATGTCGTATGGACACTGATAGAGGAGGACAGCAATGGTTGTCTGTTATAAAACTGCAGATATCATAGGGCAAGTCATTATTCAAGACGCCATTTATAATGTATTAAATAATTCTTTAAATGAACTCAGCACATCTGCAGCAGGTTTTCACCACTTCACATTTATAAAACAATTCTTGTTTCATTAACGGATATATTTTAGCTTACAGACAGATGATTGTTTTGGAGAAGATATATAATTTGCAATGCTGTTATTAATCCTAAATATGACATAGGTTTTATCACGTCAGTTTTGCTGACTGCTCTTTATTTAAGCTTCTAAATACCTTCTAGTATGCATAATACTGATATTTATGGAGAAAGCTAGTCATAGGTCACAGAAACCGAATATTAATTTGGGGATTTCGAGTCCAGTCAGGATTTTTCATCTTTATTCTTTGCCACCCCCTGTTCTTCAAATATTGAAATGGAATTGCAAATACAAATGTGTTTCCAACAACAATAAAACTTTAACAGCTTAATGAGGAAGAAAGCCAGCAAAAGGCTTGGCATTTATTCAGATTTTTATATCCACTGGCGACAGTTTGCATTCATTTACTGTTTCCTTTATGATTAATGTAGCCACAGAGTATCCACTTTGATTAGGAGGCACATTCAATCAGTTGGTCCAGTAATGACACTAATGTTTACACTTAGTGGCCCTTGTACTTGAAATGAAACAGTTGTTTTGAATCTATTAAACCCGTTTATGAAAATTAAATTTAATCTCTGAAGAGTGTGTTATAAATGAACAAGGATACTTTATCCCCCTCCCATCCCCAACTTACGACTAACTTTTAAATGGATCTTAATATACTGTTAGAGTCACTGTTATAATTATTACTTTTAAAGTACTTGTCAGATATCATTGAAGTCCACAAGTATGTTAGCTCAGCAACAAAATGATTACATATGCTGTTTCTGCCCCTGGCAGTTTTAGTTCCTTTCTGAACATTTTATGAAAATTAACTTATTCCATTGTGAATAGCAGGCGCTGTGTGCTGGCAGTCAGAGCCTTTCTTTGTGCCAGTCTGAGATATTTCATTCGTTTGTATTGGTAGGGAGTTTGGCTATAAATGGCCTATTGCAGTTACAGGCGTATTGTATGTAAGCAGAGAGAAAACATCTAAAATTCACATATGGTCTATAATTGCCATTTTTTTCTTAGTTTCTACAGTTGGAAATAAAACAAGCCTCAGTTTGGTTCAGAACTAGTACACTGTACATAAGTGGCTTAAAATTTAAATACACCCAACATAAAGGTTCTAAGGTAAATATGTTATAGTTTATGAATTGTATTTGCTTAATGAGTACATGTTAATTAAGTCATATTAACTCAATGCTCACATTAAGATACATAACTGGCCACTCACCTTTTAAACCTTTATATCCATCCACTGGGAATACAGTATACAGGTATGGAACCTGTTTTCCAGAATGCACAGGACCTGAGGCTTTCCCTATAACATCTCTTTCCGTAATTTGTCTCTTCACGCCTTAAAGGAGAAATAAACCCTTTACCAAAAAAACCCTACCTCACACCCCACATAGACCCTCCTCCCTCCCCCCCCAACCTAGCTGCCCCCGGGGAAATGCCCTTAACTTTTTACTTACCACTCGGAGCAGAGTCACAGCATTGGAGTTCACCACAGCTTGCGAGACTTGCGAATAGGCGCATACACAGTTGGAGTAATTTTCCGGCTTGCGACCACCGCGAACATGCCGAAATGGATGGAAATTGCCGGAGCACCGGAAGAAGACACAAAGACCCAGAAGATGGCTGTGGTGACCGCTGATGCTGTAACTCCAACGGGTAAGTAAAAAGTTAGGGGGAGGGGCAACTAGACTGTGGGGGAGGAGGGAGGGGGGTCTACGTGGAGTGGGAGGTAGGGTTTTTTTGGTAAAGGGTTTTTCTCCTTTGAGTCTAATAGAACATCATGTAAACATTAAATAAACCCAATATGCTGGTTTTGCTTCCAATAAGGATTAATCTCAGTTTGGATCAAGTATAAGTTACAGTTTTATTATTACAGAGAAAGGGGAAATCAATTAAAAAAATTTAGATTATTTGGACAGAAAGGAGTCTATGGGAGACAGCCTTTCCATAATTTCAGGGCTTTCTGGATAACGGGTTTCTGGATAACAGATCCCATACATGTACCTTTAACTGGTTTTTGCTTTTATATTTAAAGATGTAGTGAAAATGCAATAAGAAAACCCTACTTTCCCAAGTTACAACACAAGAATTGAGGGATCATTTATAAGTGCAGAGTGCAAAGTACAATTTCGAAAGGAATTTGCCATGTTTTTTTACCTGTAATGCAGATTTCTCCTAACAGTTTAAAGGAGAATTCAACCCTTACTGAAAAAAATCCTACTCCCCTACCCTACGTAGACCCCCCCCGGGAAATGCCCCTAACTTTTTACTTACCCCTCAGTGCAGATTCAGGGATCGCAGTTCCCAGCAGCCAATTTCTGGGTCTTTGGTAATCTTCGACTGAGACCTGCGAAACGGTGCATGCGCAGTTGGAGCAATTCCCAGTTGGCGCAGAAGCGCTGGAAGAATACACGAAGACCCGGAAGATGGCTGGCGTGAACTGTGATCCCTGAAGCTTCACCGAGGGGCAGCTGGGCTGGGGGGGAGGAGGGAGGGGGTCTAACGTAGGGAAGGAGGGTAGGGTTTTTTTTCAGTAAGGGTTGAATTCTCATTTAAGGGTTATGTAAGTTACTCTCCAAGTTGGACCCATGATTTCAGAGCAGAGTCTGAGTTATTTCTTGTGCGTTCATTCAAAATGACATTTAAACCCCACTGTGGGAATCCTAAAGCTACTGCCAGGTCCTCAGTGGCATTATCTGTAAGGTTCCCAAGCATCAGTAGTAGGCACAGAAGAACTATATAAAATTGCAGGAGTTTGTTACACAAGTACAGTTGCCTTGTGTTAATAAAAGCTCTTCATTTCATCCATTTCATGTGTTTGTAAATGACCCCTTTTAATTTTAATGAAATCCTTTGCTGGGTTTAACCTTTTGTATCACCATTTTATCAAATACATTTTAACTATTTTAAATTTACTCAGGTTATCAACAAAAGGTCATGAAATGTAGATACTTAATAGGAGCCGGAGCTGTGAACTTCAGCAGAATCATATGAAAATAAATTCACAAGCTAAGAAAACCACACATTTAATAGCATTAAAAACATCTTTTTTTTTTTTCTTTTTTTTTTAGAATTATAGCTTAAAAGCTACCATGTTGGACAAAATCAATTGGAATTGATTTCACTAAATTAAAATGAAGTTTACAATTCCACCACTGCATTTCTGATGACCTTTTCCAAATCTCATTTGAACATGCTGATTTCCTCTAACTGATGTTCTCCAAAATGACATTAGAATATCTGCATTAATAAATATTCTTCTGCATTTCTTTTTTTTTTTCGGTGATGATTTTAGTTAATGCATTTATTTGATACATCAGTTATGCATCCCTTCGATGAGAATGTGGAATACAGATTAAATATTTTCATGGAGCAAATGCTAAAACACCCAGTTGTCATTCTTTTTAAGGTTCAAATGAAAATATAGTATTGTAATTCCAGTAAATAATGCGTCCATGAACGGTAATTGCATTTCTATGTTTTTATTGGGGTTTATCCAGCTGGTGGTTATGTGTTCTGTCAGCAGCAACACTGGATGATAAATCATGTACTACTGCATGCTATGCTTTTTCCAGGACTCCATATTTTTCCCAATCATTTTCCTGTACTGGGGATGGAATGGCACAGGGGAGGGTGGCATCAGCCTTATCCATAAAGCTCAAGGTCAAGGGCTGCAACATGTACAGAGACAATATGCTTTTCTAAAACTGCACCTAGTATCGATGGTGAAAAAAGAAAAAGGTAGAGCTTTGTAGCAGCCACACATGCTCATTGATATATTATCCTGCTTGTATTCATTTGCAAGATCCACCAGAATCATTGCACTGATGCTGTTTTATTTCCCATAATCCACAGAGACATTTCAGAAAGATACATATTTTTCTCTGTTTTTTTATACGTTTACCATATGCATGCTTTATTTACTGTTCAATATTCTTTTTTAATTGGTGTTCATTTGGTAGATTCTGTTTCAGCTTCTCCTGTTTTCTAATGGAAGACATGGCACCGTTAGTGGTTCATACTTACATTTACGCAGCGGTAAACAATTAAATACTTAAAGCTTAAAATGTATGAACATCTTTTCCACCTTATTTCCAACTGAAATAGTAGGAAAACAAAGTCTACTAAATTAGAAGCCAGAAGTAAATACAGTGCTTGTTTTTCTGGCAATCTTTGAATTCATTGGGCTTTTATTGTCCAGTGCTGAACTGTAACACACCACAGAAAAGAGTTGTGCTGGTTTCTGTGCTGCCATGTACTAATAATCTGAATAATTTACTAATCAGCCTTATATTGTAACTTTTTATATTATAAAGATTTAGTATATTGTGTGTCATTCCTTAAGTTCAGTAAGTGAAAGCAGCACAGAGTATGCTCACTGAATCAAGAGAAGTGAAGATGGGGAGCAACCGGGGCATTTTTGAAGGCACATATGTTCCCAGCTAAAGGCCCAAAACATAATGATCAACGTTTCTACCCTACTTCTCTAGTTAGGCTTTAGTTTTCCTTTAAAGCAGTTGATTAAAGAGATCCATCATAACATTGTCTTTGAATGCTATTTATAATTTTGCCATAAAAGTATTTGTCTGTTGCTTATACATTACCTTTCTTACCCCCATGTTCCTGTATGAGGGGGCTGCCATATTTGTGCAGCAGGAGTCTGTTAGCATTAGAAACTCTAACTGACAGGTTGAGATGGGACAGTCAGGTTGGCAAAACAGTCAGGTTTAGAAACTTCAAGTGATAATTACTTACAAAAGCAGAACTATCAGTGAAAAAAGATCAACATGACCTATAGGTAACTTTTGATGTAGATTAATATTTTGAAACAATTTTTTGTGTCAGTATCACTTTAACTTCTTATGAACTGGCACATTTTAATCATTTAAAAAAAAAAGTGTTACAAATGTAATACCATTTAAAATGCTGAGTATTCACAGGCTTTACCAAGATATAATTTTCACAACCCTGCCCCTTATGAATAATAATCTAATGAATGGAGGGCTGTCGATGATTTGTGCAATGAATGGGTTAAACCATGCGTTACGTTTTGTGAAAGCACATTATCGTCAGCATGGATTTCAGTGACTATTTGGGATGATCAAGCCCCCTTCTTCATTCTTCTTCTACACAATTTGCACCAGCTGCACATTTATACATTTGCATTATCTTCATGCCTTCTGCATTTGGACAGGTGTCACATGTGCTGTAAATGCACCAACGGGGTGCCACTAATAGATGGTAATGACAAGTCATACACATTAGAATGATGAATGTGTGCAATTTTTTTTAAATGTGACATTTGCAGTGAAACACAATGGCTGCCATACAAGTTAAGATAAACATGTTGTTTGTAAGAATCAAAGATAAGAATCTAGTGTTAACTTTACAGCACCTGCACTTTAATAGATAGACAGGTCTTATTTGCTGTTGAACTATAGCAATTGGAAAAGTCATGCTCCCCACAAAACCATTTTAAAGCATTAAGTGGTGACCAAAAAAATGCATACAGGTGAGATCCTCTGCACTCACCTACATTCAGGGCATTTAGGGGGTTATTTATCAGAGGTCGAGTTTGTGAGGTTTTTTCTACCTCAAATAAAATAACAACTCGAATGTTAATATAAAAAACTCAATTGAATGCAATCTGGGGGGGGGGGAACTGGAAAACTCTAAGGGCAGGACTCCACAGACGATTCTGACGCGTTTCGCATAAACGCAGCGTGCAGCGCCTGCATCCAACAGTCGTGTTGCGTCGCATCAATGCTGTGACATGATCCGACCTTAGAATTACTTACCTTATTTCCGTTGCATCCGACATGATGTCTGCATTTTTGCGCAGAGTGTCGGATCGCGCCGGAATCGTCCGTGGAGTCCTGCCCTAATTGATTGAGTTGTCAGCGAAAAGAAACTTCAATACCTCAAATTGATTGAGTTTTTCAAGTGCAAACCACTGAAAATAAACCCGGAAACCATGAAGGCTAAAAACATCTTCAGATGGTTCAAGGGACCTCTGCCAAGTTTAAAAGAGTATTTATGAGTCAAGAAACTAACTGAATAGCATCAAAGATCATTTTGTATCTATTTTGGCACATTAAAGTTTATAAATAAGGCTCTATAACCAGGTTATTAACCTGGTTTAATAACCCATAGCAACCAATGAGCAAGTAGAATTTAAAGGAACTGTAACACCAAAAGTGTTTTAAAGTAATGAAAACATAATGTAGTGTTGCCCTGCACTGTTAAAACAGGTGTGTTTGCTTCAGAAACACTACTATAGTTCATATAAACAAGCTGCTGTGTAGCAATGGTGGAAATCAAAAAAAGTCTATATGGCACAGGTTAAATAGTGAATAACAGATAACACCATTATGTTCTACAGAGCTTATCTGCTGTGTAACCTGAGCCTTTCTCCTTTGAATGGCTGCCCCATTGCTACACAGCAGCTTATTTATATAAACAATAGTATATCTGTAGAAATAAGTCAAATCAACTGGAGTTGCTGTGTTTTTTCCTTGTAGACGTTTCACTAGTCATCCAACTGGATATCTCTATTCTGAAACAGCAAGTCCAGCTGATTTGATTTATTTCTACAGATATACCAAGACCTGGATGAATGAGAATCTTCACAAATAAACAATAGTAGTGTTTCTGAAGCAAACACATCAGTTTTAACAGTGCAGGGCAACACTGCATTATATTTTTATTACTTTAAAACACTCATTTTTTGATGTTACTGTTCCTTTAATGGTCACCTGTTTACCAGCAAACCTGCATACTAACTTTCTGTTGAGCAGAATGTTATTGTGAGCCTGTTGTGCACCAATTTACAATAATGCAGCAGCTGAGGTACAGTCATCACATTCAGTCAAGCACAAACTACTCTCAGTGGGCAGAAACAGGTGCAGTGGTGGCTTGATGCATTATGGGAGTTGTATTCCGATGACCCCATGTTATATACTTAAGACAGTGTTATTTCCCTGTCTTGTTTCAATCTTTTGAAATGTATTTTTGCATTTTAAAGTTTAAATGGATTGTGTGTACTCTTCTTGGGCAAATATATATTTTTGTCCCTGCTTATAGCTGGCTCTATGCTGCAGTCATCTAAAGGAAAATTCAGATAATATTCAAGATAAGTATCATACCTATAGAGACCCTGCGACTGCAGTCATGGCTGAGGGACCTGGCATGCAGAAGCGAGTAATTCATGATTCATACATGTTGGAGGACCTTTATAAAAATGTGTAGATTTGGGGGGTAGGCTTCATTCTGATGTTCCTATTAATTATAGCATTGCAAAACATAAATGCCAATAATTCTACAATCATATGAAGAAAGGAACCAACTGCCCAACTGCCTGCCCATTAGAGTGTCACTGTGTATACCATACTAAATGTTAAAAGGTATCAAAAGCCACCTTAACATTGAGACATGTTAAAGGGCTACATGTCTCTGACTAATATACTTAAAGGGATACTGTCATGGGAAGAAACTTTTTTTTCAAAATAAATCAGTTAATAGTGCTGTTCCAGCAGAATTCTGCACTGAAATCCATTTCTCAAAAGAGCAAACAGATTTTCTTATATTCAATTTATATTCAATTTTGTAATCTGACATGGGGCTAGACATTTTGTCAATTTCCCAGCTTCCCCCAGTCAGGTGACTTGTGCCTGCACTTTAGGAGAGAAATGCTTTCTGGCAGGCTGCTGTTTTTCCTTCTCAATATAACTGAATGTGTCTCAGTGGGACATGGGTTTTTACTATTAAGTGCTGTTCTTAGGTTACCTTCCCATTGTTCTTTTGTTTGGCTTCGGGGGGGGGAAGGGAGGGGGTTGATATCACTCCAACTTGCAGTACAGCAGTAAAGAGTGATTGAAGTTTATCAGAGCACAAGTCACATGACTTGGGGCAGCTGGGAAATTGACAATATGTCTAGCCCCATGTCAAATTTCAAAATTGAATATAAAAAAATCTGGTTGCTCTTTTGAGAAATGGATTTCAGTGCAGAATTCTGCTGGAGCAGCACTATTAACTGATGCATTTTGAAAAAGAAAAATTTCCCAAATTTTATCCCTTTAATATCTTCTCTTGACACCACTCTGTGGTGATCTTGCTGATATGCCTGGGGTTAATTGAGGGCTCATTATTTATTTTATGCAGTGATCTTACTGGCATGCCAGGAGTTAAGTTGCCCGTTATCCATTGTCTGTAGTGACATGTCTGAGGTTAATGTGACCATTTCTGAAGTGATCATACTGGCATGTCATGGGCGAATATGCTCATTCATTTTTGGTAAATGTATTTATATGTTAGAGCTGACAAACAAACAAACAAAAACCACAATTAACCCAATGGGCATTCATTTTGCTAATTAAATAAATAATTATAATTATATTTTAACACAATGCTCATTAATTGTCTTGGAGTCAAAAGAGCAGATTTAAAGATTAAAATCAGAGCTCAACACAGTTCATCCTATGGGATTTTTAGAGGCATATTTATGAATGAGTGAAAGTTGATAAACACATATCTAAACATCCCATGGGCATGATAACAGAATTATGTCACTTTACAGTAGTGAGGTGTGATTTCACATTTTGATAAATCTGCCCAAAAGTGCCAACAAGCAGAGCGCCAGATGTCACAAAGTTAGGGTCACTGACACGCTGACTCCGAAAGAAAGCTTCTGAGCTGGTTTTTCAAAATGCCAAATATAACCACTAACCCACTAAAATAGGAAATTTATGAAAATCATAAAGGTGCTCACAGAAGAGCACTCTAAATTTTTTGGGGTTAGATCCCCTTCAAGAAAGCTGATTACATGTACCGTGATATATATTTTCAGTTTAAATTAGATATAAAATATTAATCAGCTATAAAGAATATGTGTACACTGTGCACAGCCAAAATGTAACTTTACTTAAGATGAATATATTATATATTGTGCTTATTATCCATTGCAAATGTATTCTTTGTCATATTCAGATTCATGCTGAGAATATTTGAATTATAGGTGCAGACCATGGATTACAAAAAAAAAATGTGCATATGCTTATCTGTTTTATCTTTCTCTCTTACATTGCAATATTGTAATATTGTTCTCAGTAGAACAGTGGAAAACGAAGCATTTTTCTTGCTATTGAAAGCTTTTGCTGAAAGAGTAGTGGAAGACAAAATGGGTCTCTCTTGAGGCTCTACAGCATTTTATAGTAGCAAATGACTCCCTAAAGGTTTCACTATGTGTATATAATGAACAGTCAACTGAATTGGATGCTGGAAAAATAAACAGCATGGGGAACTGCTTCTAGTTTTAATAGCATAATCCCAATAGTATTCACATTAGGTCAAGCTGTAAAAAATATTGTTGTAATTATTTTATTTTTTAAGCAAGACTGATACAAACATACAGATAGACAGTGCTGCACCGAAGCCAAAGGTGCACCAAACACTGTATCTCCATAATACTTTTCTGCAATGCTCAAGGATTTGCAATAACCCTTAACAGCAAAACCTGTTTTAAATATCATGTAGAAATGCATATTTCCTTCTATATACTGCCTAGCAAGAGGTACTTCCAAACATCAAAGGAGAGAACCTGTGCAAACAAAGGAAGAAAATAATATAGGTGAATACTACCAGTATGCAGTAAAGAACTGTTTCTTCTTTACTTCTATTCTAAGATTCACACAGAAACACCCCAATCAGAAACTGAGCTCAGTTGTAAGGCATATTTTATTTCTGGTTATTATAATTTTATTACAATTTTATGTGTAATTATTACATTGATAACAGTTTACAGCTTACTTGTGTGTTAGAGCAGCGGTTGTCAAGGTCCAGGTCTTGGTCAGGGCCCCACTGGGTTCATAAAATGGGTAGTGATATAAGAAAATATTTATATATCTGGGATCATAAAATACTGTACATATTTCCCCCAAATTCGATCTTATCTGACTTTCAAGTGTATGAAGGAGAGCAAATGGCCATCGTCCACCTGCACATTTTCTAAGCCTACCACCCCCCACCCCCCACGGGGGACCTGCCCCACAGTTTGGAAACCACTATGTTAATTTTAAGCCACACCAGCAAACACAAACTTTTTAGGAAGGTTCCTAGAATACTGTATACAGTGACCTCTGAGTCTTTTGGGATGCTATATGCAGGTGTCACAACAAACATTGTGTGGATGAGCATTTTACTTCCTTTCATATTACATAAATTTTTTATATTAATAATCAAGCAGCTACCTATAGCTGGGCAGCTGAAAACACTAAATGGAGTACAGAATGGAGGACCCACCGTGCTCTCCTCCATTCATTCCAGGAACCCATTTATCTGGCTTTTTCTAAGCCAGAAAACTATACCGCCAAGCTTGCTGCAACACCAGACATTTTCCTTAGAGTTAACTGTGTACCAGTTTAACCAGTTCAACACTGGTGAAAAATACACGTAACAATGATCTTGTCCAGCAGCTCTTTTACAGTATATATATATATATATATATATATATATATATATATATATATATATATATATATATATATTGCCCCCCTCAGCTGGCTGTAATAGTATCCCCATTGGTGCAGGCAACTTTGCACAGGGGCTTGAAGACAACATTGTCTTTTTTAATTTTAATTTAAGGACACCCTGCACTAATGTATGCTACACATTACAATATTGCCAACAGCAGTATTTGGAGAACTTTATTTATTTTCTGCGGAAGTGTATTTGAAAGTAAAGCCAGGAATAATTTCTGTGCCCTACAGCTCCCTATAAAATTTGCAGACACATGAATGAAAGAAGTGAGAGAGAAGTAGAACACATGCACAGGTAGGAGAGTACAAGCAGGTTAAAATACTTGGGATGACTTGAGATAAATATATATAGCACTCACAGATCACAGAAAAAGAAGTTTTATATCATACCAGTATTCTCATTAGGGATGTAGCGAACCGCCGACAATGTGTTCGCGAACGCCGTTCGCGAACACCGGCAAAAAATGCGAACAGTTCGCGAACAGTTCGCGAACTTCGAACATCCGAAAATCGTTCGATTCGAACGATCGAAGGATTTTAATCGTTCGATCGAACGATTTCCGTTCGAATCGAACGATCGAAGCCATTGGATCGAATGATTTCATTCAATCCAATGGCTTCGATCGTTCGATTCGAACGAAAATCGTTCGATTTTAGCGATCGAATGGTCGACTGGTCGAACGATTTTGACGCGAACGCCTATTGGCGAACATCGCGCGACGTTCGCGAACTTGCGGCGGACGCGAACAGTCGAAGTTCGCGCAAACTAGTTCGCCGGCGAACAGTTCGCTACATCCCTAATTCTCATAACAAAAACATAGCTCTTTGGAAAAGTGTCAGCTCATGGGTTAACAAGAAAATGTGTAGCTATTGTAATAGTTATATAATTATATACTCCTCCATTGTAAAATATTAGGATATTGTATGCCATCAAGAGTCCTCATACTTTAAAGTAGGGAACGCATTATTTATTTTACTACACAAGCTTCAATAAAGATATTTTAGGTTTTTTATAACTCTTCTGCACTACAAAAATAATATACAGAGCATAGTGAAACTGTTTATTTTATAAATTTAAGGGGCCTATTTATTAAAATTTGAGATTTCATTTTTCTGATTTAAGAAAATGTGTGGTGAAAAAGCACAACTTGTTTTTGAATTCGAGGTTTCCAAACTTTGATGGAAACATAAAAAAAAATGTAGTTCCCTGGGCATAACTTAGTCAGCTAGATTGGGTACTCAGTATAGAAGGGGAGCTGTTTCCTTTTCCTGTGTGAAAGTATTGTGCTGGCAGTTTAGTGACTGGCACGTAGATGTATTATATTTTATAAAAGGGGAAGATCCCATGTGCTCAGTCTCTTTGGGCTGCACCATTGTTGGGTAAAGCAAAGTGGTGCTGCATAGGACTTGGGACAAAGGAAGGTTCCAGAATAGGTGAAATAAGTGCAAGGGCAGTTCTGCTATCTAGGAATGCACTCTAGGAATGAAAGACAGGATCAGGAGTTGTTTAGAGAGCAGCCAGAGGCTTGGACAAGGAGAACAGGGTTACGGTAGGGACTCAAGTGGTTAGGCTCAGGGATAGAGAGATCCTTGGAGCATGGGACCCCAGTGAAATTCGCCTTCAATGGGGATTGTGCTCCAAATGCAGGCAATTCTACCTCTGGTGTGCTGGGAACACTAACTCTGAGAGTTGTGAGTATATACTGGATGACTGTTGGAAGAAATTGCTAATCATTTGTGTAACTACAAACAGCATCCACCTAAGAGAAATGATAAAATCCATATGTCTGCAAGTTATTTAAAGTTACAATGTTTTGCAAGTAAACCTTTCAATCTTTCCTCTGTGTGTGATTGTAGATCAAAAGACGTTTCCCAGGGCGTTTTTACAGCTCAGTTTGTCCTAACCTTGGGTGGAGGCATGCCATTTTATAGTGTACCTGCTCTCCCATATATCAGAGGCACAGGACTCCTATAGCGCCACATGCAAGAAAATCTGTGCTAGATCTTGTGCAGTAGCATAAGAGGCCTACACACAAAACATAAACAAGAAAGAATAGAAAGAAAACAAAGAAAAAGCAGGTGCCTGTTAAACATAGTCTTAAAAATTAGAAGGTTCTAGTTGAGAGGCTTTTGTCTATTATCCATAGGCATGTGACGTAAATATCTGGTTTAACCAGTAAGATGGTAAAGATGGCCTTTAGGACATGAAGTGCTAGCATCTTATCTAGAAGATTACTTATCTCAGTCCAAAGTGGTTGAAGAATTGGGCAGTCCCAAAAAATATGCAGTAATGATTTTGACATTCTGCAGTTTCTCCAACATAACGGAGAGTGGTCTAGTTAGATCTTATGGAGTCAGTCAGGGGTATAATATCAGAACATCAATATTTGAGAAGTATGTTCTTTTTTGTCTTATTCATGTAACTATTTTCCTAGTATTTTTCAAAAGTCCTGTTAGCAGAAGATAAGGGATGCTACAACAGCCTGTCCCATTTAGTCAACAGCCAGTGCCATTTGTGGGCTTAATAAGGATTTTATAGATTTCAAAGACAAGCCTTTTTGGCAGAAGGCCAGAGATCACTTGAGGTACAAGACAAAAGTTTATTTGACATGAGATCCTTGGATTCTGAACTGACAAACAGTCAGAACCCTTAACAAAGGAATCACAGAGTTTTATACACTTGGGAATGTACAACAATAGAACTTAAAGGAATAAAGGGAGTTAGTGGTGGGAGAGCATAGAGATATCACAGAAAAAGAAAGAAATGCTCTTACAGCCAAGAAGTTGGCCAGGGTATTGGTGACCAAGGCTAGCTGGAGAACTGAATTCATCCAAGTCAAGGGGGCCCCCTGGTGAAATCTGCAATAGCTACGTTTTCAAAGGGTGTGGCTGCGTTTCAGTTTGTGGAAGTGGCATATGGTTTTAAAATTCAAGCTATTTTTTGAGGGTTTTTTTGAGCAGTCAAATTTGTAAAGATTAACAAAGCAATGCATTTTTCATTATGATCAAGTTTTTTTGAATTTACAGTATGAGTTTAAAAAAATCAGAAGAATACAAAAAAGAGACAACAGAAGCAGAGAGCAATATGGTTACTCAACAGTTAGAAGAACAGATAATGTGTTTGCAGATATAAATGGAAGGTGCATTTCTGTGAATACTGAGTGACATAGGTTAGGATAAATGTTACATTTTCATATCATAAGGCATAACTGCTTTTTATATACTCCTCTGTGAATTCACTAATGTTAGATGAGTTCCAGATATATGCAGCTGTTTATAATTTTCTCTGTTGTTGCTCCATCTGTAGGTTGAACAGTGCCAATTGCTCAAAATGAAGTTAAAATGAAATCCATCCAGAAATATATCACCATCAGCTTAATTTAGAAATACTATATTGTCTTTTTCTACAACTGTGCCGCATTACAGAGTGTCATATTAATGGCTTTACTGTCTGTTTATGTAATGGTATTACACTGTAATTTTTTGGAAATACAGTGAAGATTAATTTTAAATGTGGATCAAACCTGATGGCACACATTACAAGGAGCATAATGCCAGGCCTGCACTTTGTTATTGCAATTAATTTGGTTATCTCCGAGTACCTTTTTATTTATTTTAAAAGAGAATATGTGTAGTTTTTACAGGTAATCAGTATAAACAAGATTATGGGTTATTATTAAAAAACACCACAATGAAGCTTAAATATTTTTTTATAATGCACTAGGTGTACAGTATTAGTTTTTGTTGGTGTTTGGAGGTTTTCAATATATTTATACATTTTAAATGAATGTGAAGGAAATTGTTTGGGGAAAACTTTTGAGGCAAAACTGCATATTCAATAAAGCGCTGCAGTATCACTATCATAAACCCTACCACCAGCACATTAGGAATATATAACATAACATATATTTCAAAGAAGATACATTTAACCCTTTAAGTGCTATTACATGTAGTGACATAGTAACATAGTAAGTAAGGTTGAAAAAAGACACACGTCCATCAAGTTCAACCTTTTATTTATTTTTTTATTTTTATTTTTTAACCTGCCTAACTGCCAGTTGATCCAGAGGAAGGCAAAAAAACCCATCTGAAGCCTCTCCAATTTGCCTCAGAGGGGGGAAAAAATTATTTCCTGACTCGAAAATGGCAATCGGACTAATCCCTGGATCAACTTGTACTATGAGCTATTTCCCATAACCCTGTATTCCCTCACTTGCTAAAAAGCCATCCAACCCCTTCTTAAAGCTATCTAATGTATCAGCCTGATTGATTCAGGGAAAGAATTTCACATCTTCACAGCTCTCACTGTAAAAAACCCCTTCCGAATATTTAGGCGGAACCTCTTTTCTTCTAATCAGAATGGTTGACCTTGTGGCCTGCATTTGACATACATTTGTTTGCTTGAAAACACACAGCATAGATCAAAGAGCTAACAACTAAAAGTTTTAATGTGATAGGTGTCTTTGGCAGTGGATACAAGTTGTGAACAGGTTCACTGTGAGGAAATGTACAAGTCAGGTATGACTTGTATTCAATACAGTTTGAACTATAGCACCCAGATTTGCATTAATTGTTATTGCTGAAGCTTACCGATTAACTTTCGCAATTTCATATTTTTTTGTTTTTTCATGGAATTACTATGTTTCTAGCATTTTGGTAAAATCTTTGGATGGTGAGTTTCCACCACTACACTTAGCTCAAGGATCCTCAGATGGCAAACAATACATTGTTTTCAATCTTGCGACCTTGAACTGAATAAATAATCAAAGTGAAAAAAAAAAATCACTGAGCAATTTTTCAAAAATTTAAAATAGTTCGCGTTTTAAAAAAGATATAGCATTTTTTCATCACATGGCAGAAAATGTGAACCTTAAATTTAATACATTTGCCCCAATATGTAGTCTTTATTTTCTATTGTTTGTGGTTTTCAAATTATTAAACATTTTGTTCTGCTGCTCTCCAAGTTTTATTAGTTTGAAAAGCAAACTGGAGAATGAACAGGAACAGGTATGAATATAAGGGAAATCAGTGATAAAAAGAAACAAGTAACAATAAAAATCCAGCAGCAAGAGATTATTTTAATTTAGACTCGTGAGAGGCAAAAACTTCAAAGTTGTTAAAATATTACAATAAGCAAAAATCAAGACCAGTTGTCTGCTTTGAAATTAAAGTTAATTTTATGTTGAACTGCCCCTTTAATACCTGACTGTGTCCAAAAATGTTTATATAAATATCAGAGTTGATTTTGGTATTTAAACCCACTAGCATGAGGGATGACTCCCTTCCCTTTTAGGGGCAAATTTACTAAAGGGTGAAGTGGCTAACGATGGCAAAAATTTGCCAGCGTGATGTGATTTCTGAACTTCGCAGATTTACTAATGGTCACTGGCGTAACTTCGCTAGCGAAGGAGATAGACTCTAGCGGTATTACGCTCCCTAACACCAGGCAAATTTGCGTTCAGGCGAATGGAAGTAACTACGCAAATTCACTAAGATGCGGATTTTACTGAACGTTACCTCATGCGCCAGACTTGCCTTCGCCACCTCAAAGTGCAATAGAATAGATAGGAGTTCCTAAAGTTTCTAGGTCCCAAAAATACTAGCGTCTTTTCCTTTTTTCAGGGTGATAGGCTGCAAAAGAGAGTAAATTTTTTTTGGGGTAACCGGCTTCCCAACTGGCACATAAACTATGGGCTCATGTGTAGGCGATAATAAAAACTCTATTTTCTTTTATTAAGGTTTCCCAGGCTTGTGTAGTGTAATGTATTTGCTGCTACATATACCTCCATTGTACTTTAACTTGGCGCAGTATGCAAGTACAACTTCAATTCGCTTGGCACAGTTACGCTAGTGCAACTTTGCCAGCGTTCAGCGCCCTGGACGCAATGTCTGATTTTAGTGTATTAGCGTTGTCCTGGTGAATCTACTCCTGGCGAAGTGTTGTGCTGTGAGCGAAGCCGTCGCTGGCGAATCTTCAGAGGTTAGTGAATTTGCCCCATAGATGGGGATGTAATGGCAGTTAAGAATAATGATGCCTGGGTTGGCCTAAACCCACTCAAACTGTGAGTCAACCCAACTGACCCTGAAGGCGGGTGGCTGGCAAGAGGTGGGCCAAAGACGGGATAGGGCACTGCAGGTTAGGGTAAGGTAGAGGTTGAAAAATATTTGACCTGCATACCACTATTTGGTAAGTGCTGTTCTCTTAGCTACTATGAGGATCATTGATGTGACCCATGCTTCCTAAACTGAGTGTTTCAAAGTTTACAAAGATGCACAAGTTCCCACTGTTAGCATATGTAATAGCACTCCGAGTGGCCTTAAAGGACCAGTAACATAAAAAAAAAATGTTTAAAAATTCGTTAGTGCACAACGAAAAATAAACACTAAGACAAAAGAAACTTTTAAATAGCAAAGCCTTTATTAAAAAATAACTTACAGAATGTTCACTTCCTGTCTGCTTCAGAAACGGCGAAAAGGCGACCATCCATTCTGCAACAATCAATTTCTTCTCCCTGGCTAGTCACTGACAGGCATCGCTTTCATTCACCTGCTGCTGTGTGTCTGTGGCTGCTGCTCCCGCTGTTTGCCCGTGACTGGCTGCTGACACTGCTCCCTGCGCTGACTCTGCCAAGCCGTCCCTTTCCCATGGTCCGAGCGCAGCTGACACTTCAGTACTGGTGGCGGCGTAGTGCAGGAAGCTGAGGCGTAGCGGCTGGGGCAGGGAGTGGTGGAGGCCCGGGCAGTCCGCAGCTCGGCGCTACCACCTGTGACTGCCCCAACTGCCATGAAGCTGAGGTTCTGTCCCGCCGGTGCCGGCGATTCATGTGCAGCTGCTGCGCCAATGAGTGTCTGAAGTGTCCGGACACTTCAGTACTGGTTGCGGCGTAAAAACACTCAGCGCCAGGCTGATGCAACAGTGACTCATTGGCCGCAGAAAGCTTTGCGCACTCATTGGCGCAGCAGCTGCACATGAATCGCCGGCACCGACGGGACAGAACCTCAGCTTCATGGCAGTTGGGGCAGTC
This sequence comes from Xenopus petersii, assembly GCA_038501925.1. Classification (NCBI taxonomy): domain Eukaryota; kingdom Metazoa; phylum Chordata; class Amphibia; order Anura; family Pipidae; genus Xenopus; species Xenopus petersii. The sequence continues at coordinate 50,920,220 of CM076672.1, read as the reverse complement.
ACAGGTGGTAGCGCCAGGGAGAAGAAATTGATCGTTGCAGGATGGATGGTCGCCTTTTCGCCGTTTCTGAAGCAGACAGGAAGTGAACATTCTGTAAGTTATTTTTTAATAAAGGCTTTGCTATTTAAAAGTTTCTTTTGTCTTAGTGTTTATTTTTCGTTGTGCACTAACGAATTTTTAAACATTTTTTTTTTATGTTACTGGTCCTTTAAAGCACACCAAAACCCACCTTGCCAGCATTTGTAGTTGTTTTGATGTTTTTTTTTTTTAAATGCACTTGGCTGCACATAGTTGAACAGGTTTGGCTATAAGCAAGCAACTTTTTGCACAAGAAATGTCTCACTGCTGTATTTGTCACGTTGATGTCAAGTTAATACAGGTATGGGATTGGTTATCTGGAAAACCATTATCCAGAAAGCTCCAAATTATGGAAAGGCCATCTCCCGTAGACTCCATTATAATAAAATAATCCAAATTTTTAAAATATATTTTCTTTTTCTCTGTGATAATAAAACAGTACCTTGTACATGATCCAAACTAAGATATAATTAATCCATATTGGAAGCAAAATCAGCTTATTGGGTTTATTTAATATTTACATGACTTTCTAGTAGACTTAAGGGGGCAAATCCCCTAACCAGCGAAAATTCGCCAGCGACGGCTTCGCAGCCATCGAAACACTTCTCCAGGACAACGCTAATTAAAGTGCGAAGTTGTGTCCAGGGCGCCGAACACCGGCGAATTTTCACTAGCGGTACTTCGGCAATCAAAGCGAAGATGCAATAGCGTTGCCTAATTTGCATACTGCAGGAAATGATAAAGTTACATGGACGTATATGTTGCAGCAAATATGTTACATTAAACAAGTCCAGGGAACCTTAATAAATGAAATAGAGTTGTTATAATGCCCTACACATGAGCCCAGTGTATAGTTTATGTTCCATATGTTAGAAAATGGAGTGGGAAACCCTGTTACCCAAAAAAAAAAATTTACGGACCTTTGCAGGCCACTCTGAAAAAAGGAAAATACGCCAGGGTTTTTGGGGATTTAGAAAAATTTTGCACTAAAAATTGCACTCCAGTAGTCTGAGGTGGGGAAGGCAAGTCTACCGAAAGAGGTAACATTCAGTAAAATCTGCGTTTTAGTGAATTTGCGGCGTTACGTCCATTCGCCAGATCGAAAATTCGCCTGGAGATAGAGTGCGAATGATCGCTAGCATCTGTCTCTTTTTGCTAGCGAAGTTATGCCTGTGCCCGTTAGGAAATCTGTGAAACGCCTAAATGACGACACACTGACAAATTTTCGCTAGCGTTAGTCATTTCACCCTTTAGGGAATCTGCCCCCAGGTGTGAAGATCCAAGTTATGGATAGATCCCGGAAAAACCCAGGTCCTTAGCATTCTGGATAACTGGTCCCATACCTGTATATCAATAAATGTATGAATGTTTTCAGAAAATATGAGAGGTTAGGGGCTGGGCACTTTATATGCTATTTTCACTCATGGGTTTTTCTTTGTTTTGCAATAGGCAACATCATGATTTCCTTTACATAGTATTTTCCTTCTTTTGAGTTTAGCTCAATTCATTGTCATTTGCTGTGAATGGAAGGTACACTTAAGTGAAGGTTAAGTATTATGTGTTTACATGTCATTTGCCTTTTAGCTTCACCTTCTGAATAAAGAATTCATCCAACCCATATGCTTTTAACTTAATTTGAATGACAAATGAACTGTTACTTTAATGTATGTATTTTGCTACAGAATTTAGATTCTGAAAACAATGAATGTTATCTCAATATGAAGGAGAAAGAAACAAGACAGATGTGGTATATTTTTTCTTAACCTACTTAACATTTTATTTGCAATAAAGAAACTTAAGGGCTATCAAAACTGTATACTGCCATCTGTTTTCGAATTAGTTTCATACAATGGGACTAATATATTGGCAAATCTGAACTACTTATGATCCAGTAATTGCCCTCTATTTAAAACTCAAAACTCAGTGGTAATTAGAGGTATAAAATGTAAACTTTCTTAAAAAATGTCACATCAGCAAAACAAATTCTAAACCAACTTCCAAATTAGCTGCCCCAAGGTTGTTTATTTCATTCCATATTCATATAGAGAAAGAGTTCCAAAGGCATTCCTCTCTATTGTGATAGATACTGGTATCAGCTGTTTGTAACCTTAGTTGCATAATATTTCACTGCATCGTGCTCCTGCATTAGAATTCAAATCTAACAGAAAAGCAGTCTGTGAATTTCAGTAGAATGTGCAGTAGTAGAAAGCAAGATAATAAATATTCAGTGTGATCTATACTATGAGTCCATGCCATATTTAAAATATTTGTATGTTGTTATTTTGGATTATATCAATAGGTGTAACCCTAACCACATTTACAAACAAAGCTTTTCAATTGGTCAAAAATTGCTTGCAATTAAGCTGTGTATACTCCCATTCGAGAAGGAACAGTCTTTGTTAGAGACATAACCAAATACAGGTATGGCACCTGCTATCCAGAATGCAGATGTCGGATGAACTGGGGTTTTCTGGATAACATCTTTCCATTATTTAGCTATTCATACCTTAAGTCTACTAGAAAATAATGTAAACATTAAATAAACCCAAAAGGCTAGTTTTGCTTCCAATAAGGATTAATTATATTTAGCTTGGACCAAGTAAAAAGTACTGTTGTATTATTACAGAGAATAAAAAATCATTTTCAAAAATCTGGATTATATGAATAAAATGGAGTCTGTCTTTCTGTAATTTTGAACTTTCTGTATAACAGGATACCAGATAAAGGATCCCACATCAGTGATAATGTTGGTCACCATACTGTATACATACCTTTACCTTCTAATGCAAAACTGCTAGATACAATATTCTACATGACACCATGTGCCAAATTTCCAAGTATAAAAACATAAATTTTTTTTTTTACAAATAATATGTATTAGATTCCATAGCAAAGTTTCTATCTTAAAAGAAAGGGCCTTACACATCCAAATATTAATCTATTTGGACGTTGTAATTTAATACAAGAAGAGGAATAAGTGCAAGATCACTAAGGAGTGCAAGAGTATACCTTTTTGCGCTTATTCAGCCAGAACTTATTCCCCAAATCTGACTGCGCTCTGCAGCATCAAGTGGTGCACACCGTAAGGTATATAGTGGTATGTGTCTACAGTTGCATGAATTAGAGGATGGTTAAGGCCACAGAGATCAGCAGCAATGCTACATCGTTGGACAGTGTGTGAAGGGCCAAAAAGGATCATAGCACCTGTTTTTTTGCACTTTGCACACTGCCTTTCTAAAAGTTAGTCTAAAATAAAACTTCAAAGCTTGGTTTGGAAGTAAATATTTAGGTTTGCTATACATGATTCATATATAAGCCATCTCTCCCCTAACTGATATCATATTTACATAAATTCTTGGTAAACACAAGCAATGCAGTTTAATAAGGCATAGTAATATAGAACTAATGTATTTTCCATTTCCAGGCTACAGGTTAACCAGTTGTTGCAATGAAATAGATTTTGGTGCTTATGGCTCCCCACTGCCTAGGCCTAATTATCAGCACCCACACTGGTTAATCTTGGTTTCTAGAATCTATATTATGACTATGACTATGATAGGTATGATTATATGTCAAGAAAAAAAGTAGCCAAGTTTACATGGAATACATAATTGCAGGTAAGCTATTTTCTAGTTACTGGGAAAGTAATCCTTATAGTGGCACGCATTGCTCAGATGTCCATATTATCTTTATGTATGCACTGTAAGCACTTAAGCTTAATTCAGCAGTTAAATAAAACATTAAAAATTAATTAAAGATCAATTAAATCAACGTGTATTTTCAGTTTACTGGTGTTTTAATATAATTCCAGCATAGTTAAGGATTCTTTCTATTCTTCTCTTGTCTCTTTAGAATAATACTATCTTTGAAATAATACTTAACACGCTCTTTTTTTAACATTTAATGCATCTGCGGATTTTAGGTGCTGAGTTTAAAGCAAGATAATGTTACCACAAACTTCATTCTCTAATGCAAGTGAATATTCAAATTGATTTTATTGCATAAGCAGATGAGTTAATTACCTTTGCAATATACTCCACTAAGTGCTATTTTATATTATTTTATATTCTAATAAATAACAATTACAATTATTGGTCTTTCTAATTCAACATGTATCTTGATTTGTGCCTTTGCCCCCTGGCATGTTTAAGGGAAATAATCCATTTAAAATATATTAGTATATTTTAAGTGGTGGTGTTACTTAAACTTCCCTTTAGCAACGAAGCTGATATTTTTAGGGAACATTCATAATTTGATATTCCTTGTCCGCTTTATAAATGTATGTTTATAATATCTGTTTAAATTTGTATTTTATTTACTCCTTGAATGGCAAATTGCTATTACATACTTTGAATACTTGTGATATAATCCTGTAATATATACAGATATATGATATATGACATATATATATATATATATGATATAATCCCATATACACAGATATAAATGGCAATGCTAGCTGATTTGGCCGATTTGGTACTTTTATTGCCAGACCATTATTGAACATTTGCGCTGTTTTGCCCTTTTTGGGTCTTTTAGTTTACCCAGGAAAATGATATATCGTTTTTTTTTTCAGGGCAACCTAAACTTTCAAAATATGTTAGAGTTTTTGTGTAATTCCATTTCTGTAAAAACATATAGGCTTCTAAGTGTATAAAAAATTAGAAAAAAACGTTTCCAATATTACATACGTATATATATCAGAAACACAATTTATTTTATGCACGATAACACAACAGATTTTGGAAAGTTCTATGTCTCCTGAACGTGCCAATACCAAATATATATATAGTTTTATGGCGATTTCTCACTTGTATAGATTAAAAACTACAAGCAATACACTACCAAATTTCCAAAGCACCGCTCCACAAAACTCCATACAGTACTTCTGACTGAAAGCCCAGATATTTCACTAACAGCAGATTTGCCCTAGAAACTATACATTATTGGAAAGAACAGATTCTAACTATTCAAAAAGAACAGATTCTGACTATCCAAAATGGGTAAATATATGTTTCTGCTCTTAACTACCAAGTTGCAATTTTATTCTAAAATTGTCCTTTTTTTAGAAAAATTGTGAAATTTTTGAAAATTACCTCAAAGCTTCCTGTCTACAGCAACATATCTCTCACATATCATTAGGTAACCAGATAAAATACCCTAAATATAAATGCCTTGGTTCAGAGGAATAGTTTGATGACTGATATGCATAGGTTTATTTGGCATAAAGGGGCCTCAAAATTAAGACACCCTATTTGAGCTATCAACTGTAATTCCAGATACTGGAAAATCAACACATTTACAGCATTTTATGAGGGACAAAGGTACAAAAAAGTATGTTTACCCCTGAAAACCATATAGTTTTGGAAATGGTACATTCACCCAAATCTAAATTGGGTATGCATAGCTTCCATTTACCATAATTTATAAACACACTGCCAGTTTTATGTGTGGTAAAAGCTACAAACTATAACGACCACTGAAAACCATATATTTTTGGAAAGTATACATTATGATGAATACAAAATGGGTAATTATGTCTTTCTACTCCAAACTATCAATCTACAAACCTATACTAAAGGCAGCGGTTTTCACGTAATTTCTGAAATTGCCTGAATATGTTGCAATTTGCCACATTTATCTCACCAGTGACCCATTTGAAGCTTCTGACATTCACATTTTTTTTCGGCGAAAAAACTTGATTCACGTTCTGTTGAATTATATTAGAATTTGATTTGAGTTTTTGGGTCGGTAATATTTGTTCCAGTTTTAGAGGTTCGTGTTTTTTCTTAAATAACATACTATTCGAGTTTCGAGGTCATTCGAGTTCATTCAAGGTAGAAAAAACTCTATCACCTTCGATAAATATGCCCCCAAGGGTCTACTGCTCAATAGACATAAATATACCAGTGCAGGTGGCATGCACAAATCCAATTTCAAAATAGTGCATATGAATTTTCTCTGCTGCCAATTTGCCTTCTGTTAACAAAGCCCTCTGACTAGTGATGGGCGAATTTGCATCTCGTTTTTGACGCCGGCGCCCATTTTTTTGACGCTGGCGCCCGTTTTTGATGCCGGCGCCCATTTTTGACGCGAATTTTCACGGGCGTCTTGCGAATTTATTCGCTGGCAGCGAATCGTGCAAATTCGCCGCAAATTCGCGCCTGGCGAATAAATTCGCCCATCAGGTGGAATGCATGGACCCTAGATTTATTCATATAGATTTATTTCTAAGCCACAATGTTAATTCCCATTGTGTGAAGAAATGTTAGTCCGCAATTTATTTTCTTCTCAATGTGATCTGCAATCTTCTTTCTGGGAGATATGGCATCAAACAGGAATGTACGGGAATAGGATATCTTAAACCCAATATCCAGAAAGCTCTAAATTACAGGAAGGCCATATCTATTAGAGAAATTATTTTAATTTTGTAAAATGATTTCCTTTTTCTCTGTACTAATAAAACAATAGCTTGTACTTGATCCTAAGCTGCATGAATCTATATTGGTGGCAATACAATCCTATTAGGTTTATATAATGCCTATATGTGTTTTAAACCTTAAATAAACCAATGGAAACCCCAGGTTTCAATACACAATAACATCTATTACATGTATACTACTTACCCTAGTTAATCTATCATGGCTCACCAACCAGGAGATCAACATTCTGCATAATGTATAAAAAGAAAGGAAGAAAATCTGTATGGAAAGGGTTAAAGGACTATCAATGATAATAGGCAAAGTGATACAGAAAAATAGTTAAGAGAAGAGAAAGACACAAAAAGGGTGACATACACATCAAAAGCAAAGGACCTTCACAGGGACCAGCTGCTTTTGAATGTGGGAGTAGAAAAAATGCAGATGGAAAGTGTTGAGAAGATGGAGAGATGGACAAATGAAAAAAGGTGAAGTAGAGTAAAAATAAGTGGTTGTAAAGAGAGCGAAGTCAGAGAGTTTAGAGAAGAAGAGATAAATGAAAAGTAATAAAGAAAGGATAAGGACTTGCGATAAATGAAAAAAGAAAAAGAAATCAGTAAAACATTGAAATGTCAATTTATATATTTTTCTTTTTATATCTCTTTTTTTAGAGATATAGTGGGTGAAAGGGTTGTGTTTAGCAGTTTCCAAATTTGGATATGGTGTTAAAACTATAGTGGAAAAATTTCTGGTTCTGTAACCAAAGTAGAATGTCTCACCAATCCACGCATGGGGTCTGGGTGTGCATGCCCCAGAACAACAGCTCAAGATTTTATTTCAGGCAAGAAGTGAACAAAAGCATTGCCTTACATGTTTTGTGCACACAGGCACTAAATCATAGGCTAGGGGGCAGATTTATCAGTGAAAAAACTTTGAAATTTGACTAGGTGTAGTACCATAGTCGAAGTCAAAGGTTTTTTTTCCGCTAAATTGAAATCGTATGATGAAATCCTTTGAAACTTTCGACTCATACGATTTAATCATATGATCGTACGATTTTACAAAAAAAAACTTTGACTTCTCAAAACTTAGCCAATAGCTCATATAGCTTATAGGAGGTTCCCCCATAGGGGGCAAATTCGGAAGGTTTAAGATGGCGAAGTGTCGAAGTCAAATTTTTTTTAAGAGACAGTAGTTCGATTTTTGAATGGTCGACTTTGTGAATTATTTTCAATTCGAATCGAATTCCCCATAGGCATTGCACCTCGGTAGGTTTTACTTGCCGAAGTAGGGGTCAAAGTTTTTTTAAAGAGACAGTACTTTGACTATCGAATGGTCGAAAAGTCTAACGATTTTTAGTTTGAATCGTTTGATTCTAAGTCGTAGTCGAAGGTCAAAGTAGCCAATTCGATGGTCGAAGTAGCCAAAAAAATCATTCGAAATTCGAAGTTTTTTTTATTCTATTCCTTCACTCAAACTAAGTAAATGGGCCCCTACATGAGAACAAACAAAAAAAATATTTTTACTACACACAAAGCACTGCAAAACTTCTAAGAATGTTTCTAACACTTCTGAAGTACATTGCAAAGAAGTTATTGGTCCAGAACTTTTGTAACCACTGTTCTTTTGTACCCTGCTCCCAACATCTAAAAATAACATAGCTACAGTAATTAAAGATGTGCAAATACAATCCATTGCACAAAAAGGTTCTTGAAGACAAAATTTCAGAAGGATGGGTATGCTGGTCTCCAAGTACAGTAAATGGAAATAAATGAATAATTTGGTTGCCATGGTTAACTTAGTAAAAAATATTTGAATAAGTAAGTAATCATGATAATACCATTTTTCATTATATCCATAGTTTTTTTTTGTAACCCTAATTTTGGGTTTTATTGCATGGTTTCTGTTATTCTTTGTCTGCCTGCTTTGCATATGAAAGTACAAGACATAGACTAGGTTTGACAAAGCCCAATTAAAAACTTTCAGTCAGGGCTAGTAAAAAAATGTTTTAATACACACTGGAAAATATATGCATTTTTGCATCCCATGTTAATAGTTTTATAACCCTCTTAAGCTTATAGAAGAAAATGCTAATCATCATCGTGCATATATACTGCTCACATTATACATTACATACTTTAGCACAATGGGGATAATAAAATAGCAGACCGCAATACAATAGAATCATAAAGAAAATATAATGAATGAATTTATAACCACGGATCGAGGTTGTAGGAACACTAGCATCTGTATCAGGGATCTTGCTACAGCAGAATTTCATAATCAAATGGGCCTCAGTGGACTGATTATATTTTCTATCTATGTGAAGCAGTATTGGTTTTGAATGCCTCAGTTTTTAATCCAGTCAAATTATTGAACACGTTGTTTAGTCTCTTCCATAAAATCTATGGCAATCTAATAATTAAACAAAATAATTTTTTTTCATTGAAAGAAGAGAACGGTTTTCATGGTATCGTAAAAATCACTTTCCTTTGCTGTCGTTTGCCATTTACCATTTAAAGAAAACTATGTCAATACATAAGTGCCCTCATGTTTTTATCATCCCATGTCATTTTTCTTTAAGCCCTTACTAAGCCATGTTCATTAATTTAAAATGTTTGTATTTTGTTTAAATTGATGAACCCTTTCTTTGTGTGTTTGTATTGCAGCATGTCAGAAATTAAATCCTTTCTGTTAAATAAGGTAATAGGAAATGGGAAATTTGTGTGTAACTTAAATAGGCAAGGAAAACTTTTGATAATTATGGACACATTGCTATTAAACCATCTTTTTTATTAGGGGTGTAACATTATTGGCTGCTAACCCATGGGTTGATGGATGAGCAGTTCCAATAAGTATTTGAATAACCAATTCATGTCCACATGTATGAAAAAGATTTAGCTGTGATGCCTTTTAAGGTCTAGTTTCAACAGTTTGTTCTAGAGTCTCCACTCTACTATACTGAATGGGGCACAAACTTTCGATTCGGAAGTGTCTGCCGTACGTCATACAACTACTCCAGAAGTTATTTCGCAACGAATACTCATAAGAATTTTGAGGCGAAAATTTCATCATGAATTTTCTCTAATGTTTCCTTCTTCCTAGTGAAACTTACTTACGCTTACGCCAATTTACATTCAGTGGGTATTTAAAGGTCATATCGCACATGTATGTATATATTAGTGATTAGCCCACCCTAAAACAAATCTGGCATTAGCTTCAAATGTTAAAAATAGTGAAAATAAGATATGTTTAACAGTTGCAACTTATGAACATGATCCCACTTTAAATATGAAAAAATGCAGCTTTTTGACTTTTGCTTATGACATTTTTTGAAATACAGTATATGATGACACTGACCTAAAGGACCAGTAACATCAAAAATTTTAAAATAATTCATTAGTACACAACGAAAAAAAACACCTACACAAATTATACTTTAAAAAAGCAAAGTCTTTATTAAGAAATAACTTACAGAAACTCTGCTTCCTGTCTTCTACAGAAAAGGCGAAAGGGCGACCATCCATTGAACGGTGCTTGATTTCTTCTCTCTGGCTCTCTGCTGCTGGATCCTTTAGCTGCCACATTCTGTGCTTTCTGTAGTGCAGCGGCGCTTCCAGCATGAACTTGAGGCAGATCTGCGGTGCCAGTGTTCCTATGGGCCATGATCTCTCTCTCACTGATTCTTGCCAGTGAGTCTAACTCACATTCTGAAGTTTCCCAGCTGCTATAAATGGTAAAAAGCCATAATTTGTACACTTAGGGGCAGATTTATCAAGGGTCGAATTTAGAGTTCATGGGAGTTTGTAAAAATTCCCAATTCCTTCCATGAACTCAAAATTTGAATAAAAAACAACCAATCAAAATATTTCAAATTCAAATGTTTTCAAACTCAGGTGAATGGGATCGACCCACAAATTTGAATTCAATATGAATCAAATTCTCTGAAAAAAACCTCAATTTTCAGGAAGGCTACAAACAACTCCAAATTGATCCCAGGATGTCCCCCAAAGGATAAAACAGCAATTCATCAAGTTTAAGGTGGCGAATAGTCAAATTCTAATTCTTAAAGGGCTAGTACATGATACATTTCAAAAATCAAATTCAATTTTTTTTAAAGACTCAAATCGAATTTTAAGTATTGCCTAGTTTAATTCTATTAAAAAAACTCAAAAATTCTAATTTCAAAACTCGAAATTAGAATTTTCACTTTGACCCTTGATAAATCTGCCCCTTAAAGTCATAATAATTTATATCTGTTATGAAAACATTAACCTACTGTTTATTCTGCCACTTGTATCTCCATAGTTACATAGTTAAGTTGAGTTGAAAAAAGACCAAAGTCTATCCAGCTCTGATCAGATTTTCGATGTACCTATTGTGAAACAGCTTTTTCAGTGGCAAAAACAGTTTTACATAGAAAACAGCTGAACTGTGTTGGATAAAAATGACTGGCTGATTTGATGTGACTTCTAGTTATATCCTTAATTTCAAAAGTGGAACTGACACAAATTTCTCTAAAGAAGGATTGTGTTGTAAATGTAGGGGGTCAAATTTTTCTGGTCAAGGTTTTAAAGGGGAAAACTCATTTTTTTATGGGGTATAATACATTTTTAGAGATTTATTATACCCCAAAGCTGCTACAAATCCAAATCCGAAAATACTCTATCTCAAACCTGTCAAGGTCATGTGGCAGTCAATGGCAGATTTCCCTGATGTTGTTTCTTGACATTGTGATCTGCACTGAATGATACAATAAAGTTGAGTTTTCGCAGTGACAGTTCAATAAAATTGAGTTTTTGGAGCATCATTATCATCATCTTACGATATGAATTGCTGCTCAATTTTGTTGCAACATTTTTTTTTTCGCTCTGACATTTTCAAGAACATTTATTGAAAAATTAGTTCAATTTGTGGAAGAGAGTTTGGTCAACTTTTTTTTAAGAAAAAAAGGGAGTAAATAATCCCCTAAGTGACTGCTGAAGGTTTACTTTTGGGAAGCAACTTATTAGCCCAAAGCCCTAATATCAGTAAGCATACTGTTATCTGTAGATCTGGTTGTGCTGCAGTATGTATACATGGTCAGTAACAGTACTAACCTTGGAAACTGCATCAGAGGTTATTTTGTGCAATTGACATTTCTTATGTCTATTTTCTATTATATTTTCCTCTTCTAATTTTCTTTCTCTATATTTCTACATTTTCACCTACTACATTTTTCTCCTTTACTCTCCTCTGTCATTCTACCTTTTCTATTTTTAAAGTTGGCCAAATGGTTGGTTAGAAAGGAGGGCCCACTGATGGTTGCCTGAGACATGTTATTTCAGAACAAAGCTTGTGCCAACAGTATATATATATATATATATATATATATATATATATATATATATATATATATATATATATATATAACACTTGCAGCTATAGTTAGGGAATAGTCACACCTGTACCTTTATCAGACATCCATAATTTAGGGTGTTATTTATTAAAGAGGAACTTATAACTTAAGCTTTTTGAAAAGCAAACATAATTGCAAGCAACTTTGCAATATACATCAATTAAAAAATATGTAGACTTTTCGAGTTGTTTTTCGAGTTGTGTTTTCCATGAAAATTCGAGTTTTCGAGGAGAATTTTTGGTCAAAACTCACATTTTCAGGTTTAAAAAAGCTTGAATTGAGTTTTTTTTTAAAATCTCAAATTTTTTGAGATTTATTATACCCCGATCCTGGAAATAGCTCAAATCTGAAAATACACCTAAAATTAGTTGAGGTCATGTAGGAGTCAATGGCAGAGTTTATGTAGAATAACCTTCATCATGTTTGAGTTTTTTCTTAAATAAGAAAGCAGTTCATTTTTATTTCTTTTTGGGTTTTTTTGGAAACATTCACTTTAACAGTAGTGTATGGGGACAATATTATTTTGTACTGAAAACACTAGATAAATGTTTGGTAACTGGTTATACTGCAATCATATCTATCAAGTAATTTTATTTATTGCACTTGGTTTGGTTCTTTTTGTAATTTGATATTTTGTCTTTTATAGTTGTTTTATTGATCCAGTTGAGTGACAGTAAAGGTTAATTATTTTGAAACGGTTTGTTTATTCCCAAGAGACCATTTACCAGACATTTTTCCCAACTCAACTTTATATTTCTTGACCAATCGATCTGAAATTGAAATATGTCACAACCAGACTGCAGACCTTAGCTGAGGCTTGGCAATGCTGCTTTTTTTCAGTAAACATTTGAAGAAGACATAAATGTTTTTATCATTTCAACCTAAACACATATATATATATATATATATATATATATATATATATATATATATATATATATATATATATATATATTTCATATTATTAAAGTCATGTCTTTTTTAAAATGTAAATCTAAAAATGTATTCATATATTATATTTTTTTACACTATTTAACAAGCTAGCACATATCATATACATTATTTTTCTTTTTTTACATATTTTTACATAATTGATTTTAATCTCCAAAATCTCATTCGGTACTATACTAATTTACAGTAGCAATTACTGTGAAAGGAAAACTTGTTCTACCTACATGCGTATTTTGCATTACCTGTAGCTGTGCCATCTAAAATCCATCAAGTCAGCATTTTCTGGCTATCCCATTATAACATCTAAAAATAGGGAGAAATACCCCAGCAGATTAGAACATACAAAAATGTTTAAGTGTTGTAAACAAAATCACTATGAAAGCACAGGTACTAAAAAAGCTGAAGTGCCTCATATAGTGAAACCTGCAGTAATCTTACTAAACAGTGAGCAACAGGGCTTCTTAGTGATTCAGTTCTGCTTGGGAAAGCTTTATGAATTTATTATGAATTTGTAAAACCTGTCAATAGACACAGCAGGCAAAGTTGGCTAAAATCCAATCTGTCTGAATAAAAAGTGTAAATGTATAAACAAACAAGCAAATAAAAAATCAAAACAAAATGCTTAAGGTAACCACCACTTGATATTCCAATGATTGAAATATTGCAGGCTATAATTCTTTAGGGATGGGCAGATTTTTTTGCCTTGTTTCGCCGCAGAAATGACGTTCATAGACTTGTATGATATATGCGTCAAAAAAAAAGCCGCACAACAAAATTTTTTAAACGCCCATAGACTTTAATAGCCGTCTGCAACATTTCGGTGTCTGCGAATTTTTGGCGAATTGAAACGGGTCAAATTCACCCATCCCAATTGCATAACATTTCATATTTTATTGTATTAAAGATGTTAGAAATGTGACACAACTGGGCCTATTTATGAAGCCTCAGTTTTTTTCTGGTCAAGTTTTTAAAGGGGAAAACTCAAATTTTTATAGAAAAAACCTCAAATTTTTAGAGATTTATTATACCCCAAAGCTGCTAAAAATCTGAATCTGAAAATACTCCATCTGAAACCTGTCAAGATCATTTAGAAGCAGCAATCATTTAGAAACGGATCTGCATCTGATGAAAAGAGGGTTCTCCCCCCGAAACATTGATACTTTTGGTAGCTTAATAAAAGGGGTTAGCTCCCTGACTGCATAATCTTGTGTGTGTGTGCAGATCCATTTCTAAATGATTGCTGTTGCTAAAGGACCCGGACCGGCCAGCGGAGGGCCAGCACCACCAGTGCAGTGTATGAATTGCAGGTGTGGAATAATTACATTCAATTCAAGTTGATGTCATGTAGAATTCAATGGGAGATGTCCCTGAAGATGTTTCTTGACATTGTGATCTGTGCTGGATAATTCGATACAGTCAGGATTGTATGATTTGGGTGTCAAATCTGAAAAAGTTGTACGATCTGAATTTTCGTACAATTTTATCAAGTTTTTTTCCTGTTATGGCCCTGCCAGTTATAGTTAACCTGTTTGGTGCTCAATAAACTCTAATTAATTAGTCAGCTGTTGCATGTGACAGGAAGTCAGTGTAACAGGAAGGGAGAGTTTAAGGTAGTGAAGCCAGTATTGACAGTTAAGGGCTTAATCTGCAGACCTACATTACCCCATTGAAGGCATTTCCTGTAAGTTATGTTGTTTTGTAGTTAAACATTTGTAATGCTTGTCTAGGGAATGATTATGTTACCCTATCTTTGTTGGTTATAAGGGTTTATTGCACATCCAGCTAGTAAGATTCTGTTTATCGTAGCTAGCCATGTTCATAATACAGCTGTCATTTCTTCAAATGCTGATTTGTATTTTCTTTTCATGTATTTGCATTACAGTTTCACACCATTTGTATAAGTAAACACTTTCAACATTACTTTGTGGTTTGAGTGTTGTTATGCAAAGTTGTTTAGTTTGCTGGATAATTCATTCAGTGAGGCTAGTACATTTCCCGCACCAAATTTTTTGAGCTGATTATTTGATAAATGGTTACATTTTACTTTGGTTTAATAAAAAAAATGACAAAAAAATGCCAAATGGTTGATAACATATTTTTATTCCAAGAATGTCTTCAACATTTCTAGTGGAAAATCTTTGGTCCAAATAGTGAAGGATCTGTATGGGATCAGACAAATCCTTCCCCTGTTTGTCTGTGACATCATCCAGCCCAGCTACAGCCTGGAGAGCCATCCAATTGGCTGGATGCCCCAATGCATCCTTGAAAGAGAGGGAGTGCCTGACTTTGGAGCCAAATTTACAAGGTTTCCCACAGAGCTTGGAAGGGGAATCACTGCTGTAGCAGCTAGAAAGAATCAGAGCTGTGGAGAGTGACATTGCTGTTTAAAAAGGAGTTCCAGGAAGAAGGTGAAGAAAAGGCTGTGTTTTGCTGTGCTGGGGAAAGTATTTGAGCATTAGGGAGAGACAATTTCTATCTCCTGCCTGTGGATAATTTGGATACTGTGTGTTTCCCCAGGGTGAGGACAGGTCTTTCTCGTGTACCTTCTATGTGGGAGCAGCTACTACTTTCAAAGGGAAAGGTACCTTGGGACAGGTAGCACTACCTGGGGTCAAAAGAGCTCTTGGGGAAGGGGCATTGAACTGAACGGAGTGATTCTGCATTTATCCACCCGATGTGGGACGGTGGCACTGAGAGACTGTGTCAGGGGTTGATAGTCCACACAGGTTTCCCAGTAGTGTGTGATTTGCATTTACAGTTACTAAATACAGTTTACATAAAGTTTTGATTTGTTTTATTGCAGACTGTGTGTGTTTTATTTTTCCCAGTTGAAATCCCTTGAGGTGTGCTCCTCACTGTTCCCTAGGTGGAGGCAGTCCACTGTAAATCCCAGTTAACAGTACTTTTCATACTCAGAAGGGACTCAGGGCCCCTTGATTGCCATGGCTTAATTGCTATTTAAGAGACAGTAACCAAATTAGGGTTATAGAGCTATAATAAATAACACATTCATTTTGGCTCACAGGTGGTAAATATTCCGTGTTTAATTAAATTTTGGTAAAACAAACTTTATCACCACAATTGCTTCAATTACAACTCCCCATGCCAACAGCAATTGTGCTGGAATTATGGGGAAGAAAAAATATACCATGCTTTGGACACAAAACATGGCAATTGTGGCCAAAATTCTAGCTTTCACATGGTATTTGCAGATTGTAAATTACCTCTAAAAGCTTTGTGTATCATAAATTACCAATAATATGCCAGAAAAATCCACCCTGGAATCTTCCTCAAGGTTAAATGTAGAAATTGTAGCGATGTATTCCCCTTAAGTTTATAATAGGAAAAAATTAATAAATCAAAGATTACAACAGGGCTATTTTCTGCATACAGTATATACACAGTAAAAAATACACACAAAACAAGCACTAAAATAACCTTATATCCCCTGCTTTGTGCAAATGCGCCATTGGTTTCAGATGAAATTTTTCATTATGTTTTTGGTTCTGTTAATCTCTACTTCCCAGTACCTACGTTTGCAGAACAACTGCAGCTACAAATAATCAAAAGATCAAATGATCTAAGTAAAATTGCTGCCTGATAGCACAGATTATGTGAGCAATTGCAGCAATCATTTCTCATTTTCCCCACCTGTGATCTGAAATATGCTAAAATCAGTATTTCAGCTCCAACTGATCTACCTGAGAATCACACACATACAATTTACAGTTTTTTCTTATGTTAACTACCTATTTTCTGCAATGCAGCTTGATAGTAGAGCACAATAATACACAAAATAATGATATTTAACATATTTATAAGTAAGATGTCAACGTTTTAATCGTATACAAGTATGCTTCCATAAATCCTATTTCACCTGTCCTAGCTCTGCTGAGAAACTGCAGTAACAATTTGCTGCAACAATGACAGGTAAAAATAAATAGAATATAATAATGCACGTAGCATAAAGTGACTTTTTTTCTCTCAATGTTTTGCACCAAGTGCCTGGGATTTTTGGAATCTGGTTTTTAGTTAGTTGTTTCTGCTATCACTAATCCTATGGTATGTAAATGCTGATTTCTCTACTGTCCCCTAAATATCCCCTTCAGATGACTGCTGGGGAGAAAGTTAATTTTTCTTTTTTAATGCCTCCCTTTATATGCATCACAAATTAGCAGTAAATGAGGAGTATCCTGTATAAATTATAGGAAAGCTATTATAGGTTGATCATTGGTACCTGTGTCAGAGAGAGGTAAAAGCTATTTTATTTTCTAATTTTGTATGTATGATTATTGGGGTTATGGTTTCTATTATAAACATGTATTTACAGTATAAATTACGAATATAATTCACAGGATTAGTACTGTACAACATAAGGGTATATACATAAAACATACAAATTACATTAAAAAAATGGATACATACAGTAGTTAAAGAGGGCCCTGATTAGTATTGCATATAATATTAAAGAGATTCTGTCATGATTTTAATGGTGTAGTTTTTATTTATAAATTACACTGCAAATAATTCACTCTACCATATAAAATGTTATTTCTGAACCAAGTATATATTTATATATTGGTGTGTACGCAGCCATCTCAGGTCATTTTGCCAGGTCATGTGTTCTCAGAAAGAGCCAGCACTTCATAATGGAACTGCTTTCAGACTGAAGAAGTCACAGCGGGACTTGGATTTTTACTATTGAGAACTGTTCTCGTGCAGTATCTACTAAGTAGCTGTTATTTTGTGTCAAGGAGCTCTCATCTTGCTACTTTGCCTATGTTCTGTTGATAAGCTGCTGGGGAGGTTGAAGCGAGGGGGGTGACATCACTCCAACTTGCAGTACAGCATTAAAGAGTGAGACTCTTCACATGACTGGGGGCATCCAGGAAACTAAGGCCCAAATTCACTAAGAATCGTAGTTGCGCCAGGCGCAAATTTTCCGCACTTCGCCACACTTCGCCAGGCGTATTTTTGCCAGCGCTCCGCAAATTCACTAAAATCCGAAGTTGCGCACAGGGGTAGCGTAAGTTTTTGAAGTTGCGTTAGCGTTCATTCGCCAAGCGAAGCGAAGTTTCGCTAGCGATGGTTCATTTGCATACGGCGCGAAATTCAAATTTCAATGTAGGAACACGTATCAGCACTTCAAATGCCTAGAAAACCTTCAAATCAGCAACTAAAAATTTTATTTTGCCCTACACATGTGCCCACTGTCTAGGTAAGTTGCCATGAGTCAGGAAATGTAGGGGGGAAGGAGGGGAGCCCCAAAAATATTTTCGATCTTTTTCAGCCTATCACCCATCATGTAGAAAACATGCCAGCGTTTTTTGAAACAATCCCTATCTACTCTATTACGCTTCGCCAGGTCTGAGGTGGCGAAGGAAGTCTAGCGTAAAAGGTAGCGTTCAGTACACTGTGCAAGTTAGTGAATTTGCGTAGTTACGTCGCTAGCGAAAATTCGCCTGGCGTAAGGGTGCGAAGTAACACTAGTGAATTTGCGCAGTAACGAAAAATGCCAAACGATAGCGAATTAACGATTTTTTGTGGTATCTTATATGATATATGATTGTATTTAAAAATATTCCTTAAGTGAAAGTGCATGATTTACTTATTGTTTGGATATAAGGAGTGAATGAGAATGGTAGAATCAAGCTTTATGTCAAGGCACTGGGCCCGGGAATGGGGGGGGGATTGTAGAATTGTTAATGTTATTAGACATTTTTGGGATATTGTAGGTGTTGGATGGGGGAAAAAACATCAGTCTATGTTTAATGCAATAAAGATATGACAATTTCCTGAAGCCAAATCCCAGTTATCAAAATACATACACCCCCTACATGGTTATAAGAGGGTGTGTCAAAATACAAAAACATCACTATTCAATGCATGACATCCAAAGCTTCTAATTAGACTATTAACCACAGCAAAACTAGTTTTTGTTATTTTGCAAGTGAAAACGTTTCTATATTGCATGCACACACAGTGACTTCAACTGTTAATATCCAGCTACCAAATATAATTGCTCTTGTAATGCTTGACAGTATGAAGTAATAGCTATAACATTCTTCAAAAAATAAATTATAATTTTCCATTTTTTATTGTTTGCTTCATTTTACAAAACCTTAATATCCTTTGAATATATTTTATTGATTTCCAATCTCAATTAATATGTATTTACTTTATTACAGCAATGCTATTTCAAGCTGCCAGGAATTTTATTACTGTTCCCCCAGCAAGTGATACAAATTGCTGTTGATGTAGCATACAGTTTAAAGAAGGGATGTAATATAAAACAGAATGAAGTGTTTTTGTTTTCAAATGGAAAATAAAAATGATTTGTGTTAAAGGTTAAATTGTCCCTTAACTATAATGTTGCAAAACATAATAGTTTTATTGGAGAGCATTCTCCACATTTGAGTCAAATGCACCATCAATCCAGTGACAAACTCCATAAATGCTGCTCATTTTTATTACTGTAAAGCAACATTGGACACCAATAACTTTTCTTGGGCAATTGAAGACAAAATGCATTTATCAGTCTGATAAATCTGAAATACATTTAGATGATGTAATGAATAATACACAAATAATACCATTGTTTATCGAAACCACAAGTAAAGGTAATTGGATTTGTGATTGCACAGTCATGTTATTCAGTAGATTTCTACATTTCAAGTTATTAATTAGATTGAACTATAAATAAATACATGAGTTGAGAGCAGAAATATGTGTTCCTTGCCAAGTCTTCCTGTGAATGTGCAGGTCTGCAAACAACTTAGGTAAAAAGGCGGCATGTGTATGATCCAATCACATTCATCCTGATCTAATGAAGTTTCTCAGGTAAAACAGCAGCCATAACTATAATTTAGCGAGAAGCTTAAAATGAAAGCTTTTGTTCTCCTTTACGTAAGGAATAACAAATCATAGGGACAATGTTATAAATTATCTTTAGTTTGCTTCTTGTTGGTTACCGACATCAACCAATCAGCAGGTAGAATTTAGTGGTCAGCTGTTTTAAAACAAACATCTTAATGGTTAAAGGAATTGAATGGCTAACTAGTTGTGGGCAAACACAAGATTTTTTTATTAAATTACCCCAATGACTTTCAAAACCATGTATTCTTCTGCACCTCATTACATCTCTACTTTTGTCCCCACAAACTCCTGGCCAACTGCATTTTTTCTCAGAGGCCATTGTGAGGTCTTGGAAGGGCAGGTAGAGGTCTAAAGTTGCAGAACATGGAACAGGCATATAGGAGATTTGGATCCAAGTGATCATAGGATGGGGAGGGGCAACTGAGAAAACCAAAGTTTTTCATGAGAACAAGAGGTTTGTCTGTGCAGTACGAGACACTTTTACTTTTCTACTTTTACTGCTCCTTTATTCTGTTTGTCTCATATTCATCTTAACTTCACTCATCTTGATTTCTACAAGTGGACTCTAGTATTCATCGGCAATGGCTATGTGAAATAACAAGAGTGCAAAAGTCATTAAAATTGGCAGCCCTTACAGCCCCATGCATTAAAGTTTATTGGCTAGACAATTCAGTGCTTCTGCTGTGTTTAACACTGGTTAAAAATCAAGGTGCAAGGCATAGAATTCAATGCTTGCTTGTTCTGCATGATGCGCAAGTTATGACTGTTACAGGGGAAATGTACGTGTTGCCCAAATGCAGGTAGTGCTACAAATAGGGGCATATTTACTAAAGAGCAAATTTAGTTTTTAGTGGAAATTTGCCAAAATTACAATTTGCAGGGACATTGGCAATTTACTAAAAGGCAAATAACACAATTTGCTAGAGAAAAATCTCAACGTTAGAGGAGTTTTGTGCTGTTTCGCCAGGCGAATTTTCGCTCAGGTGAACAATCCAATGGGTGAATGTATTTGTTAAACAAAGCATCATAGATTTCAATATAGTTATTTAGCCAAAAATGTAATGTATAAAGGCTTGAGTGACCAATCGGTCACTTGAGGGGTGGCACATGGATAATAACTGTTTGCTTTTGCACCTGACCTGCATGCTAAGGATCAATTGCAAACTCACTGAACAGTTATGTCCCCTGTGGGCTCCCTTAAAGTCGCTGATTAACTCAGAGTTAGAGAGCTGCAAAACATGTTTTCAATATAGTTAGTTAGCCAAAAATGTAATGTATAAAGGCTGGAGTGACCAATCAGTCACTTGAGGGGTGGCACATGGATCATAACTGTTGCTTTTGTATCTGACCTGCATGCTAAGGATCAATTGCAAACTCACTGAACAGTTATGTCCCCTGTGGGCCCCCTTTAATGCCCCTGATTAACTCAGAGTTAGAGAGCTGCAAAACAGTCAAGCCAGTTTTTTACACTGAACTGTTCATTTATAAAATTTCACTAGGAAGAAAGTAACACTAGAGAAAATTTGCTAAGACAAATTATTGTTCTCTTTTCAAGACAATCTAGCAAAATAGCAATCTAGATACCTGTATTTGAAACAGATTAAGTCCCTCATAAAAGATTTCATGACTTTATTAAGATGATGACTTAATTATGATACGTTGGTGGGAGTAGAATTAAGATCTAGGTGCCCCAAGCCCTGTCTAGCTGTGCATATTTAGCAATATTTACTGCATTTGCTCTTAACATCTAATATGTGCACATTTAACATCGAGTCTAATATCTAGTTTGTGTACATTGTATATTTGGTTTAACGTCCAGCTTGCACACATTAGTCATCTGAAGTGCATTGGCATAACATCTAGCGTATGAGGTTTTAAAAGTAACAGTTTGCAAAACAGATGCAAACAAATATAGACAAAATATGCCACATTTTAAAAATGATGTTTTGTATAAGCTGGAGTGTTGTGTGCATTTTCTGCATGCTAATGTAATTCAGTGGCTCATTGTTAAATGTACCATCTCTGTGACAGATGCTCTGTTCTGTGTTCTTCCAAATCTGACTACAGTATTAGGCTTTAAAGGCCAGAATTGTAATATATCAAAATGTAATGACTGCTTCCTCAAAGCCAATGGGGCTCATTTACGATTTCTAACTGCAGTTGCAGTTGCACAAGTTTGCTCATTAAGCAAGTACTTGAGTCAAAATGTACTCCTTGCACTTCTGCATGGTTGCACTTGGTGCCACTTTGTCCTGTCCCCTGTGTACAGTGTACTATTGAAGCAGGGGAACCCTGGAGCTACCTGCATAGGTGGCAGTAGTTTTAAGTTCACTCAGCAGCCTGCAGCAATAGATGCAATACACTTGCATAAAAGCAGACACAGAGTCATGCTGATACTGATCTTTGGAATTGGGGAATTTCAAACAACGAAGATTTGTAATCCATTCATGAAAGTTATGTGCATTTTAACACATGTTGCAATTGCGTTAGATGCAGTGGCTGCAATTACAACAGAACAGTGGGAAAAATGCTGCATTGTGAGCAAAAACATTGCGAAAGTGCCCGTTGCGCTCATTGTCTCTCATAACTGAGCCCTAATGTATCAGTTTATCTGTCTTTCATTAGTGGCTCTGTGTCCAATGTAGTTGCTTTCTGCTACATTTCCTTTTTATTCATTGACTTGCATAGAATAACAACATCTCATTTTGGTATAATTATTTAACATCAAAATAATGGTTCCAGTTTGCTGGAATAATAATAAATTAGGATAATGAGCCATTTATCCTTAAAGATCGAATGCAGATAAAAATAAAATAATAATAAATTAGGATAATGAGCCATTTATCCTTAAAGGGCATATAAAGGCAAAAAATAAAATCCAATTTTTACTTTCTTTAATGAAAAATAAACTTATCTTCAATATACTTTAATTAAAAAATGTGTACCATTTTTATAAGAAACCTGACTGTATGCAGTGAAATTCTCGCTTTACTGCTGTGGATAGGAATTGTCAGATGATCCCTAACTGCTGAGCAGGGAAACAATCATACTTATGAACAGCAGGGGGAGCCCCCACCTTACTTCCCAGCCATGCAGAACTCAAGCAGCTTTGTTTATGACGATCCCTAAGCAGCCCAGACCACACTGAGCATGTGCACAGTCTTAGTCTTGCAAAGATGTTTAACAAACTTACAAGATGGTGACCCCCTGTGGCCAACTTTGAAAGCATAAATCATTTGTTTGATTAGGCTTGTGGTGCAGTAAGTTCATGTTTATATTTAGTATACAAAATACAACATTTCTAGGCCTTATTCTATTTTAGACTTTACATGCCCTTTAAAGATCGAACGAAGATAAAAAAATTATTTTGTTTGAAATCAACTGATTTATCAATAAAATATAGATATTAGTGAGTGAAGTGATTCATTAAGATATAGCTTGATTGGCTACATATTAGAGGAATGCTTCAGGTACAAAAGAGATTCAAGGTTGAGTTTTTGATTTTATGTGGTTGAATGTATTTTCCCTGAATCAGTACAATGATAGAACCTAGAAATCTATAAACAGTGTATTGTTACAGATAAGGAATCCGTTATCGGGAAACCTGATATCCAAAAAGCTCTGAATTAAGGAAACCCTGTCTCCCATAGACTCCATTTTATCCAAATTTTTTAAAAAAGATTTATTTTTTCTCGGTATTAATAAAATAGTACCTTTTACTTGATCCAAGCTAAGATATAATTAATTCTTAATGGAGGCAAAATCAGCCTGTTTATTTAATGTTTACATGATTTTCTAGTAGACTACTGTATGAAGATCCAAATTATAGAAATATCCGTTATCTAGAAAACCAGAAAGCATTCTGGATAACAAGTCCCAAAAGTGTATTTATATTCTGTTTTTGCATTGTGCAACACTGCATAAATAGGCATTTATTGAAAAATAAAGTTCATAAATATAAATATATTTAAATATATACAGGTATAAGATCTGTTATCTGGAAACCCATTATCCAGAAAGCTCCAAATTACAGGAAGGCCATCTCCCATAGACTCCATTATAATGAATTATTACAAATGTTTTAAAATGATTACCTTGTACTTGATCCCAACTAATCCATATTGGAGGCAAAACAATCCTAATTAATGTTTAAATTATTTTTAGTTGACTTAAAGTATGTAGATCCAAAATACAGAAAGATATCTTATCCATAAAATCTCAGGTCACGAGCATTCTGGATAACAGATCCTATACTTTCATAACCTTCCAAGAGGCATTCTTTCATCCTGTAATATCTCCTAGTAACTTTCCAGGTCTGTGGATACTGTATCTACTGTAGGTATAACTGATTATTTACTTTCAATGATGACTGCATCTATTTCTAAAGTTTCAGACAGCTTTCAGTCTGTATGTCTGTTTCAGTAGCAACAGTAAAAAAACATTTTACAACTGGAGACTGAAAAGTTTCAACCATATTCTCATTTGTGAATTTTATTGTGTGTTTTCTTTACCTATTAAAGGACAAACTTTTTCAATAGAAAGGCCCCCAACTGTGTGCAATAATATGTGTTCAAATAGATAATTGCACGCCATTTAATTTGCAGACAAGACATTTGCGTGATACTGCCTTCTGATTCACATATTGCCAATTTGTTTTATCACCTATGAAGGATGGTTTATTATGATAGGATATTTGCTAATGCTGAGCTGTTATTAAACCAAAATAACATTGTTATATATTTTAAAAATAAAAACCTTATGGCATGCTATAGACATACACATTAACAAGTGTAGTTATTTTGTACTCAGCCACCTAGAGGCATATTTATAAAGAGGTATTAAAAAAGTAGTTCAGAACTAGTACTTCCATTGTGTTTGCAAAAGTGATCGCAGCTGAATGCAGTCTTTATTTAGCCCTTAATGTAGTTTGGTTCTGATTCTTGAAACAATGTAGCAGAAGCCTAGTAATCAGCTAGCTTCTGTTATGTTCAGGAGTCATTCTAAACAACATATGTCATTCCTCTATTGTATAAATATATATACTGTATATACAGTACACCCAAAATAGAAGGGAGTTTTAAGTTTTGTGAATTGTTATTGTAGGTACCTTATAGGGATTCTTTAACAAAGATGGTTTTTTTTCAAAACACATCAGTTAACAGTGCTGTTCAAGCAGACTTTTGCGCTGAAATCTGTTTTTCAAAAGAGCAAACAGATTATTTTATATTTAATTTTAAAATCTGATATGGGGCTAGACATATTGTCAGTTTCCCAGGTGCCCTCAATCATGTGCTTGTGCTCTGATAAATGTCACTGCAAGTTGGAGTGATATCATCCCCTCCCTTTCCCACCAGCAGCCCATCATCAGAACAATGGGAAGGTAACCAGATAACAGCTCCCTGACACAAGATAACAGCTCTCTGGTAGATATGAGAATATCACTCAATAGTAGAAATACAAGTCCCACGGTGACTCCTTCAGTTACATTGAGAAGGAGAAACAATAGCTTATCTGAAAGCAGTACCATCATGTAGTGCTGGCTCTTTCTGAAAGCACATGATCAGGCAAAATGACCCGAGATCGTTGCCTACACACCAATATGAAATATGTTGGTGCGATATAAATACATGTTAATAATATTACAACTAAAAAAAAAACATTGTTGCTTCAGGAATATAATTTTATAGGGTAGAGTGAATTATTAACAGTGTAAACAGTGTAACATAGAAATAAAAACTACACTGTAAAAATCATGACAGAATCTCTTATATTTTAGGGTCCACAACCTTACAACCCTATAAACCATAGAAGTGTATTCCATAAATGATGTTTTATAGCTTAGCTCATTTGGGCAGGGCCCACTTATTAGTGATAGGCAACTAGAGTCCTGCAGTGGGTCGGGTACCCGCGGGTTACCCACAAAAACCTGCGGTACCCTGCGGGTTGCAGGTAGAAGTTCTGTGTGTGAGTAAAGACACAGGTTTGCGCGTCGCGGGTCGGCCAGCGGGTCTTCTCAATAGCGATTTTTACTCCTTTTTTCTGATCACGTCTACTTCCGATGATGTCACTTCCGATTTACAATGACAGCACTTCCTGATTCCATCAGGTCGCGGGTCCGGGCTGCGGATAAAGTACTTTCAGGTCGGGTGGTGGATCCAAGTGGGTAAGAATGCGGGACCAGGTTGCGGATTACTGGTTGCAGGTACAGGTCGGATACGGGTTCCAAAAAATGGACCCCCGCAGGACTCTATCTGCAACATTGTTCACCAGGTTTCCCTGCTTGTATAAATGCCCATAGACTCCAATATATTGTGCACCGAAAAAGTCACTGGCTTGGAAAAAGTTGCAGCAATTAAACACCTATTGACATTGACCATATGTTTCACAACTTTTCTCTGTTTTACAAATTTTTCAGTGGCTTGTTTTTCTTATTGGTTGTTTTTACATATTTTCCTGTATATTTAATGCATGCACCGATTTATTCTACAACTTGCAGAATATGGTGCCATTTTTTTTAAATGTATGTTAACAATACTAATTACAATTGATTAATTTATTGTATTAAAGTGGGCAACTCAATCTACTGTACAGAAATATACTAGTGTGTTAATTAAATAGCATTGCAACATGATTATTATGCATTGAGTATCAGAAAGTATAAATCTATATAAGAGTATGCAAGTGTATTACACTAAGCCCTGATTTCAGTCCATTCGAAAGTGACAACTGCTTAATCCAAATGATAACCAAGAAAGCAGCAGCATGATAGTGAAATCTGTGCTGTAATAGCAACAGCCATCTCTCAGGAACAGGAGTCTTAACTTAATTACTGTACACAGGTATATTCTTAATCCTAATAATAACCCACACTGGCAGAATATTTTATGCAGGTATCTCTCAGGCTGAATAAATGTTAGGCCAGGCAGGTGGATTATAATGAACATGGATCACAGTCCATATGGTTAAAGATTTCAATGCAGCCCAATCGTTACAGCATGAAAATAAAAAAAAAGTCAGCAGAATGATAGCAGTTCGTGTGATAATCACAGCAGTCCAAAGTATTAAGTTTTAGTTAATTAGTATTGATCAAAAGTACTGCATTTCCATCCCATGTTGTAAACAACGTTATAAATTTATGATCAATACTAATTAAGTTTAGACTCCTGCTCCTGAGAGGTTACTGTTACTTTTATAGTCCCAATCGATTATCATTCTCCTGCGTTTTGTTACTATAAAGACCGTGCTGTGCTGATACTGGTCTTACTTAGTGCACTCAGAGAAAGTGGCTTTGATTACTGTAAATCACTTTGAATCCAATAGGAGAAGAGTGTTATATAAATATTCCTCTTTTCATTCCTCTTAAGAAATTTTTTTTACGTTATATTGCTGTAAGAAACTGGAACTGTCTTCTTGTATTTCAAATGGCTTGACAGACTGGAGCTGGAAAAAATATTATAATGCTTACGATAGATAAATAGCTGACACATGTGACGGGCAATTGGAGTTGGATCAATTTATTTGGGGTATTTTGTGTATGTCAAAGAGAATCAACTGCAAATGCTGAACTGAATGAACACAGAAACCCTTCCTTCCCTGCAAGTACAGAGCACTTGCAGGGAAGGAAGGGAGGTTGATCACTGGAATTATGGTGAACAAAACATAATTTCTCCCATTGTCTTGAATGCATTTTTTTCAAAAGAGGTGCATAAAAAATTCTCAAAGGAATTCATGATAGTCTATAAGTACTTGCAGAGGAGGCTCACAGAGTAATGCAACCCCTCTGTACTTGTTTCATTGAAGTGATGGCTTCTGAAACTTGCATTACCTTTGTTAGCCAAAGAATATGTGCACCACCCACTGTGGAAAAAGGAGGGACTTCAAGTTCCAGAATCCATCACTTCACAATGGAACATGGGTTGCATTACACATTTGAGGGGTTATGTACTAAAGTCCGAATGCAAAAATCATAAAAAATTCATGATTTTTTTTAATAAAATCTCACTTTTAAAAAAATCACGAATTTCTCAGAATTTATTAAACCCTGAGGATTGAAAAGTCAGAATCTGAAAATCCGGCATCTCAGACCTGTCGAAGGTTGTTGCCTATAAGTCAATGGGAGAAGTCCCAATGATTTTTTGATGTGCGCTGTGTTATTTGCAATTCCCTGAATTTTTCAGGTGAAAAATCCGATAAAAACGTGAAAATCAGATAAATAACATATAGTGGTAGGGTTTGTGCCAATGCCAAAATAATATATATAAATAGGTACTACTCCAAAATAATTAATAATTCAAAAAACAAATATTAAGTACATTTTGGAGGATATACTCATAATTCACCCCAGGGTGCAAGTCCAAGACAACATTTCAAAAAAGAGATGTGAGTACTTTCAACAATAATGAGTCAATCAGTTAAAAAATTGAAAAGTTTATTAGGACATAAGAGACAAGACATAGAGCCTATGAGTAAGTGCCCCAGCAGGCACGAAACGCGTTAGGTCTTGTCTCTTATGTCCTAATAAATTTTTCAATTCTTTAACTGATTGACTCATTATTGTTGGAGGTACTCACGTCTCTCTTTTCAAATGTTGTCTTTGATAAATAACCCCCTTAGCCTAAGGGGGTGGGGATCTGGTAGAAGCAAGCAGATACAGGTCATGATTTGTCATGATTTAATTGCAATTTGTAGAATCATGTATATCTGTGAAAAAAAGATATACTTATTTTTATTTATGCACCTTTTCTACATAAGCCCAATGGAATAAGGGGGTATATTTTGCCTTTAATGCAAAGTGTTCTCACATGCCTCTTACTCTATTACACTACAGTAAGCCATAAAGCAGTGTTTCCCCTTCAAGGCAATGTTTGGCAGTTCTGAACGCAGGTAGTAAAATGCCCAATATGCCTTTAAAGGAGAAGGAAAGTCATCCTGCACTTGGGGGTGCCAAATGTTAGGCACTCCAAGTGATTGTATTGACCTACCTGAAACCCCAGGCCTGTGCTCCTATCAGCAGAAAACTGCACCAGCCCGGGGTTATTCCAGTGAGCACCACAGATCGATACTCTTACGGCTTCTTCTTGCTTCAAATTTCCCAGGGCCGACGCATGCGCACTAGAACGAAATAGCCAACTTTTTCGTTAAAGCTTGGCTTTTCGTTCTACTGCACATGCGCAGCCGCTCGAAGAAAACGGAAGAGAAACGTTCTGTGGTGCTCACTGGTATAACACCCGGGGCAATGTAGTTTTCTGTTGATAGGAGCACTGGCCCGGGGTTTCAGGTAAGTCAATACAATAATTTGGGGTGCCTAACATTTGGCAGCCCCAAGTGCAGTATGACTTTTTTTCTCCTTTAACTAAAAAATGTTGACATACTGCAATTTATGCTGTACATTGTACAGAAAAAAATACACAAAGCTAATATGGTCATACATACCTATCAACCTTGCTTCCTCGCTATTTAAAGTTGAAAACATTTCTTTTTTAAAACCAATACACATGCACCATGTAAATTGTCATAAGTGAAATCTGTTCACATTTTAGTAGTTACATGATAGGGTCAGAGAGAGTTCTCACATCAAATATTTAAGTGAAATCTCAGAACTACAACGAGTATGCGGGAACATCACATTATTTTGTAGACCATTTTAACATCAAAAAGGTATTGCTAAAGTGAAGGATAGTCATTAAAAAAGAAATTACAGAAAGAGTGTCTGGGTAGTGCACTTAATCACATTTCATCAGACTGTAATCATTTAGAAAATCGGAAGTGTGATTGTGAATAACATATGTCAATTAACATATTTTTCTGATATGTCCCAGATCCATGCAGATCTGTGCATTCATTATTTGCACTATACTGTATATATATATATATATATTTTTTTTTTTTTTTTTCTTACCAACAGCTTTCAATTTGCCTTAATAAAGACACAAAGCAGCTTTAGAGGTTTAGAGGCCGAATGCCAAATTGTTGCTATGACACTTACAAATGCTGTAGGACAAAGTCATTCATTAGCAGTAAGTAAAAAAGGAATCAAGGGAGTAAAACAATTCAGAAGTGTCAACAAATGAATCAAACCAAACTGACAGAAAGATAGCAATGGACTTTAACTTGTGCTGTCCTTGTCAACTACGGTGGTTTTTATGGTTAATACACAGTATAAAGATATACACTTTTAAATCCCCAAACTCCAAATGCATTTGCAAAGTCCCTATTTCATTTTAACAGACCTATCACCTTACTATGCATTCTTGAAGAAAGAAGAACTAAGCTGGTTTTGTAACAAATATCAGTTTAAACAGTCAGCTTTAATGGATATTTAATATTTCTGTGTGAATTCAGATATCTAATATTACAGTGTAATCATCTATTTGTGGCAGCTAAGCAAGGTAAACTATGTTATGATCATTTATGAAGAGCAGATCTATGTTGTGTGATCTATACAGAATAATATAGACTGATTATATAAAAAAAGGTAAAACAGATACTTCAGTATTCATATTTTTAAATTGCAAAGATAACAAAGGCAGTTAAACCATCCCATTCCAAGTTTGTTCTGGGCTTATGACAGAGAGAGAGAGATAGGCCCAGCATTTCTCTTTTTAAAGTTTGTACAGATATAGAGGATAATCAAAAGTTCAGCGTAAAAAGACACACACAGAAATAGTGCTGCTCCTAAAATCCAAAATAACTTTATTTAGAAATGTGAAACGCCATTACTAAATGGTGATTTCATCATAAGATAAGTTTAAATATTGTGTTTTTTCTAAAAAAGTACAGGTGTGGGTTCTGTTATCAAGAATGCTTGGGACTAGGGATTTTCTAAATAAGGACTCTTTCTGTAATTTGGGTTTGCATGCTTTAAGTCTGCTAAAATTATTTAAACCCAATAGGATATTTTGCCTCCAAAAATAATTAATTATATCTTAGTTGGGATCAAGTACAAGGTACTGTATTATTATTACAGAGAAAAAGAAAACCATTTTCCAAATTTTAATTAAAATTAAAATGGAGTCTATTTAAAAGTTAAACATTTCAGCAGGGCTTTGCTTTCCTTATAAGGAAAGTTGTGCTCACCACTATTTTTTTAAAACCATTAGGCGGGGGTGCAATGAGGCTGTGACCACAAAATACATATAGTCAACTACAAAAGGTCCTCTGCACTCAACCCATTATCAATATATTTAAGACATCGACATTTTGTGCATACTGCTACTAAAAATGCCTTACCCTTTAAACAAAACAGGGATTGTTTGTCCATATATTGCAATATATTTAAGCTGGCCAACTACGTCAAAGTCATCCCATATCTGGCCAGTCCTATGCTCAATTTTATCTGATTCATTAAGAATTCTATTGCTTCATTATACATTTTACAAAGGGACTAGGTTTTACCTGCAACTTACTTGCTGCTTTCAAAGTAAACCTCCATACTTGGCTGCCCTTTTATTAGACACCAGTGGGATCACCTGACTATAGCTGGGAAGGGTGGGAGCTACAACATGGAGCTGGTCACTGCTCCTGTATAACTATAACAAACAAGGGAAAGTTGTGCTCACCACTATTTTTTTAAAACCATTAGGCGGGGGTGCAATGAGGCTGTGACCACAAAATACATATAGACAAATACAAGAGTCCTCTGCACTCAACCCATTATCAATATATTTAAGACAGCGACATTTTGTGCTGAAGCAATGGAATTCTTAATGAATCAGATGACAATTAAGTGTAGGACTGGCCAGATATGGGATGACTTTGACGTAGTTGGCCAGCTTAAATATATTGCAATATATGGACAAACAATCCCTGTTTTGTTTAAAGGGTAAGGCATTTTTTAGTAGCAGTATGCACAAAATATCGCTGTCTTAAATATATTGATAATGGGTTGAGTGCAGAGGACTCTTGTATTTGAATATATATATATATATATATATATATATAGATATATATATACAAGAAATCTGCACTCACAGGTCTTACTACTATAAATAAAAATGTTTTTATTGCAGAGCTTACATATATATAAAATATGTTTTACTATTTATGCATTCTACATAAAAATATAAAAATGAAATTGAATAAGAGAGAATATTTATTTGGCATTTGCATGCATCATTACAACATATGCAACATATGCATATTATGATGCTTACTACTAAACAAACATGTGCATTTTAACTTTCTAAGGCCACATTTACTATGGGTCAAAATGAAATCCTTCGACTTCGAATATCGAAAAATCGTTAGATCGAATGATTAAATCCTTTGGATCGAACGATTTGAAGGATTTTACTCCATCGATCGAACGATTTTCCTTCGATTTGAAATTGCTAGGAAAGCCTATGGGGACCTTCCCCATAGGCTAACATTGGTGCTCGGTAGGTTTTAGGTGGCGAAGTAGGTGGTCGACGTTTTTTTTAAAGAGACAGTACTTCGACTATGGAATGGTCGAATAGTTTAACGATTTTTAGTTTGAAACATTCAATTCGAAGTCGTAGTCGAAAGTCGAAGTAGCCAATTCGATGGTCGAAGTAGCCAAAAAAATATTTTGAAATTCGAAGTATTATTCATTCTAATCCTTCACTCGAGCTAAGTAAATGTGCCTCTTAATGTATAAGTAAGACATACAATAGTAATAGGTATCCTGGTTAAAAAACTGGACAACTTATTGATTTTATTGATTAACTCATATTGTTCCCTTTTGCAAATTTTCAAATAGATTTTTCACCCAAAGGAACATTTGGCATGCTTAGATTTCAGGCTCCTAGTTTCTACCAATGAAACACAATACCTTGAGGTGGTGGTGATTTGATAAAGAAAGTCAGTTGTCCTGTATATCTCTCCTACTCTCTTGCCAGATGGGTTATTTACCACCTAACTGAAGTTCTATTTTTGTACCCCCAACTTATAACTACCGGTTTTATTATTTTCTAGTTGTTAAGGTCTCTACAGGTTAGTGACCCTAAAATACAAATGGGTCACTCCAATTTGAATAAAAAGCCCTTGTCCAGTAAAATAAATAATGTAATCCTTGTTTTGTCATTGGTTGAATAAAATGATGCCTACTCTACATTATTCAAGATATGTTTTGTGATCAAGAGAATCCCATTGGCCACCTTACTTGCTTTTTCATTTCCCCAACTCCACCACCCAAGTTGCATTTTGAATTTCTTGATAAATAACCCATGAATAACCTGTCTACAAATACAATTTGAGCTGCTGGGTGTCCATTGTTCTGCACATTCATTATGAATAAAAGAGGAAAATGTGATGATGATGTGTTTCAGTAGTTCCTATGGTTTGTTCATCCTGATATTTTGCATGCACTTTATTTGATCAGCATAATTGTTTGTGGAAATTGTGGAAATGTAAACATTTGTAAGGTGTGCTGTCTATTTGTGATAATAGTGTTACCGAGCCTCTGAAATCTGCATAATTATCTGACCATTAGCTTTATGAATTTGGTACATTTTATTGTTCCAAGTTTGTTTTTGTGGAGATCTTGCTACACATTTCC
This sequence comes from Xenopus petersii, assembly GCA_038501925.1. Lineage (NCBI taxonomy): Eukaryota > Metazoa > Chordata > Amphibia > Anura > Pipidae > Xenopus > Xenopus petersii. Next base: position 50,886,982 of record CM076672.1, on the reverse strand, counting down.
TAGTTTGCTAATAGGAACCATTGAACTATTGAACCTTAAGTCTTGGATCATAGCATATCAGATGACTAAACAAACTGGGGATCCAACTTACACAATAAGTTAAAAGATCCAAGTTCATTGCTATTGTTCATTGTTTTTATTTTTCTATAATTATTTACCATGTTTATGGCCAACTGCATTAATTGCATTGTCATCATATCAACATATTAACTGAGCAAGAAAAAATATAAATTGTGTTTCTTAGAATATGAAGTGTTGTACTTTAAAGAAGAAGAAGTCAATGAAAAACAAGTCACTTTTTAAAGCCAGAAGTCAAACCTGAAGTCAACTGTGTTGCCCAGTTTAGCCAAGTGACTCTTTTTGCAGAATAGGTTGTTCTTTACAATACAATCTAAAAATGTAATTTGCATCAGAACCATTCTGCTTTTCAGATTTTGTTTTCCTTCAAAGTAACAGATTCTATTTAAGCCTCATTATTAACCTGACATCCCATTAGCAATAAAAATGTCACATGAAACCGATTGTCCGAATGTGAAAGAATGTTTTAGAAGAGCTATTAGTATTTCTTTTTTTTTTCATTTGCAGACAATGGCATGGCCATAGTGCTTCTGTCTGTCTCCACAAAAGAAGATATTTGTTGGTGAGCGCAACAGACATTTTCTTTTGTCTATTGATATTTCAATCCACAGATGTGAACCGTTGTCAGACTGATGCAGTATTGCTAGCTGTGGGTTTTCCCAAACAAGCCAAACAAAAATCGCTGGAGTAATAGAATAGATGCAATTGTTTCCAGCTAAATGAACAAGGCAGATTTTAATTGAAATCAGAAGGGAATAATTATCTGCCTGTGGCACCTTGAACAGAACAATACAAGTTATTTTAAAACATAAAAAATAATGATATTAAAGTTTTCTTTTTCCCAAGTTAGGGTAGAATTATAAAGTTTGCATATTTAAAAGGTTAGCTATTACTCTTCTAGGAGGGGAAAAAAATGAAACTCTGCAAACTGATAATTTATGCTACTGTTGTTTAAATACCCTCTGTCCAGAGTATATTGAGGTTATTTATAACACCAACACAAGGGACCCAATTCTCTGCAGTCAAATTGTTTATTGAGTGTGTCAACAGAAGGCATAATAAATAATTAAAATATAGGAAAAGAAAATCTGTTAATAACAGGGACTATAAATAAGTTGTCCTATTCAGAATCAACAGCTCTTGTCTTCACCATCTTGCACAACCATTATTTAGGCTTCAACATAAAAACCTTCTATAATTTTGCTCTACCCTCAGTTTAAGAAAACATGCATAAAACCAGGGCCAAGCCTTAGACTGATGTCTGTCATGCTTAAAGAGATTCTTTCATGATTTTCATTGTGTTGTTTTTATTTCTAAATTACACTGTTTACATTGCAAATACAGGTATTTACTCTACTACATATAATGTTATTCTTGAGCCAATGAGTGTATATTTTAGTTGTAATATTGGTGTTTGGGCAGTCATCTCAGATCATTGTGCCTGATCAGAAAGAGCCAGCACTGTTTTCAGATTAAACTACTGTTTCTCCTACTCAATGTAGCTGACGGAGTCGTAATGGGACTCGGATTTTTACTATTGAGTCCTAGAGTGCTTTTCTTATCTACCAGAAACTGTGGATTTTTACTATTGAGTCCTAGAGTGCTTTTCTTATCTACCAGGAAACGGTTATATTGTATCAGGGAGCTGGTTACCTTCACATTGTTCTGTTGATGGGCTGTATGGGGTGCCGTTTGTCCCAAATACATTCTGTATACAAAACTATCCCTAATACACATAATGAATGTCTCTCATGTTATATAAGTATTTGTGACCATACACAGATAAAAAAAATATACAAAAGACTTATTTCTATTAAATAATGAAAACAAAACCTGGTTAGTGCACAAAAGGATGTCATTATATCACAAACTCCATTCTGTACAGTTTAACAAGCAATCTGTCTCACAAATGTATAACCTCCATGTAACGGACACACTTATGTGCAGAGTTACTTACAGAATGAATTATGTAAAAACAAAGTTGGACATAATATATAATAGTGTAACTAACTAGTGCATATCAAGCTAGATTTGATTGACAAAATAGATATCTGTGACAGAAAGCAAGATTTTATAGTACAGGATTTATTCTTTCCACAAAATGACAGTTTTGTTTCACAAAACAGATAAAATAACCATTCTGTGAAGCAACACTGTCAGTCACATTCCTGAACCAATAAGAACAAAGCTTATTGCCATATACAAACAAGATGAGAAGTGGCCAGCTCTGCTCCACATGGCTAAGGCAAAGTATCTGACCTGCTATATAGGGCGCCCTCTAATGTCCCCTGTGCTGCATAGTAATAAACATGAACAAACCTTTCCTAAAAGAGCGGCTGTTAAACACCACAGGTTCATAAATGGAAGTTTTTATAAATGGCTGAGAAATATAATGCTGCACTTGTAATGATTGTAGAAAAAGAAAAGTATGCAAAACATAAATATGATCATTTTAGGTGATATGGCTATTCTTATTGTAGTAACCTGCTTGTGTGGCCATTTTGGTTAAGGGCATTCCTGCTGTTTTGCCTTTGTCTTATGACTTACTCCAGTTCCTCTTCCTGTCTAAGCTGAGAGCAATAATGGGACAGGCCACACCCACCTGCCATAAAATGTACCAGAAGTTACTGTGCTTGTCTGGCTGCTTTGCCTGACTCTCAGAGTCAGTTATAAGTTTTGTAAATGATAGTTAGACTCCAGTGTCTCCTCCTAGCTGTAATCTTGCACCAATTAGCTTGTAGTAGTCTCTTAATAATGTGCTTAGCTATAGTTCAACTACTACATAATAGATTTAGCCAGAGACTTGGGACTGATCATGTGCACACATACCTCCCAACTGTCCCTTTTTCAGAGGGACAGTCCCTCTTTTGACAGCTCAACTTGAGGTCCCTCATTTGTACTGGAAAGTCCCTCTTTTCTCTGCACTGAACAGCCAGAAAAAGAAACAACGTTTCTAACTTAATTGGCTTTTGGCAGAGAGGCCAGTACAGCTAACAGGTGCAACTAAGATGATTTATAACAATTTTGAGATAAGAAAATAAGTAATTTTAACAGTTTAGATAAGGAGAAATATTTTCAAATTTTTATAACCTGCCAAACTTTGTAAAATGAACATGGTAATTAAGGGGTGCAGCCACAAAATGGGTGTGGTAAAAAAAAATTGCTGCACTACATGCAAAAAAATTTTTTGTCTCTCTTTTTATTTCCAAAATGTTGGTAGGCATAGTTCAACTACTACATAATAGCTTTAGCCAGAGACTTGGGACTGATCATGTGCACAGTCACGCATTCTGTATAGTATGATGTGTCGGTTATATGAGCAGCCACTCCTGAGTACTGTGTGTAAACAAAAGGGGGTCATTTAGGCAGGGGCAATTTTAGGGGATCATAATCTATTTATATAGAAGCAACAAGCTATACAATTGATTTATATTTATTTATAACAAAAGACTCTAATGATGCTGTCCCCTTACCTGCCCAGTGCTTAACCCTTTCACATCAGAGTGGGTCGAGGGGGGCACAACACTAGAGCAGAGAGCACAACTGCGCCCAGGTCACATGCATGTCCAGGGCCGCCAGCAGGGGGGACAAGTGTTCCGGGCCTAAAGGGGGGCCCAGAAGTGCTGCATTTTTCAAAGAGCCGGGTCCCCTTTACGAGCGCCCGAGCCGTGCGGCCATTTCACATATTACCGAATGCGGAAGTGCAGAAAAGACGAAGCTGAAGTCCCGAAGTGGTGAAAAGACACAAATTCACGAAAGGAGGTGAAGTTGAAGTCCTGAAGTCTTTTGTTTACACACAGTACTCAGGAGTGGCTGCTCATATAACCTACACATCATTCTATACACAATGTGTGTGCACATGATCAGTCCCAAGTCTCTGGCTAAATCTATTATGTAGTAGTTGAACTATAGCTAAGCACATTATTAAGAGACTACTAAAAGCTAATTGGTGCAAGATTACAGCTAGGAGGAGACACTGGAGTCTAACTATCATATACAAAACTTATAACTGACTCTGAGAGTCAGGCAAAGCAGCCAGACAAGCACAGTAACTTCTGGTACATTTTATGGCAGGTGGGTGTGGCCTGTCCCATTATTGCTCTCAGCTTAGACAGGAAGAGGAACAGGAGTAAATCATAAGATAATGGCAAAACAGCAGGAATGCACTTAACCAAAATGGCCACACAAGCAGTTTACTACAATAAGAATAGCCATATCACCTAAAATGATCATATTTATGTTTTGCATACTTTTCTTTTTCTACAATCATTAGAAGTGCAGCATTATATTTCTCAGCCATTTGTAAAAACTTCCATTTATGAACCTGTGGTGTTTAACAGCAGCTCTTTTAGGAAAGAGGTTTGTTCATGTTTATTACTATGCAGCACAGGGGACATTAGAGGGCGCCCTCTATAGCAGGTCAGATACTTTGCCCTAGCCATGTGGAGCAGAGCTGGCCACTTCTCATCTTGTTTGTATATGGCAATAAGCTTTGTTCTTATTGGTTCAGGAATGTGACTGACAGTGCTGCTTCACAGAATGGTTATTTTATCTGTTTTGTGAAACAAAACTGTCATTTTGTGGAAAGAATGAATCCTGTACTATAAAATCTTGCTTTCTGTCACAGATATCTATTTTGTCAGTCAAATCTAGCTTGACATGCACTAATTAGTTACACTATTATATATTATGTCCAACTTTGTTTTTACATAATTCATTCTGTAAGTAACTCTGCACATAAGTGTGTCCGTTACATGGAGGTTATACATTTGTGTGACAGATTGATTGTTAAACTGTACAGAATGGAGTTTGTGATATAATGACATCCTTTTGTGCACTAACCAGATTTTGTTTTCATTCTTTAATACAAATAAGTCTTTTGTATATTTTTTTATCTGTATATAGTTACAAATACTTATATAACATGAGAGACATTCATTATGTGTATTAGGGATAGTTTTGTATACAGAATGTATTTGGGACAAACGGCACCCCATAGGACTGCTGGGGGGAAAGTGAGGGGGTGATATCAACTTGCAGTACAGCAGTAAAAGAAAGCCCTGGAGCTATAAATGCAGGGGCTGCATGACTAGGGATCAGAATGACCAACAGCAAGATTGCACTGGTTTTTGTTTAAAGATTGGCAGAATCAGATACAGCTGTGATTGCGTTAGAAGGAATGAGTTAATGCAAGGGAATGTTGGGCTGGAGGTGGAGAAAGAGATGGATGTGATGTCAGAGGAAGAAGCAGTTCACTTCTTTATCTTCTCAGCAGGTTAACACATGAGGCAGAGCTCTCTTTTTTATAAAATGTTATAAATATACAGAGACCTGTAATTAAAGTATACAGAGAGTTGTAGTTGGAGTATACAGAGAGGGTAGTGGGCTTAGATGCCAATAGGGCAAAGCCTGAGTAACTTTCCCTGCCTTTACTTTGATAAGTCTGCTCACTGCACCATATATGTATGGGTACAGTTACTTAATCCAGCAGCCTGCCCTCAGACCTCGAATTTTACTGGGCTTTATTGAGTCATGGATTTCAGCTCATATTCAGAGGGCAATACACTGCTACAGCGGACGGAACCTCTATTAATATGACTAGTAGGTTTCCAGATATTAAAGCGTAAGTATGAAAAACAGAACCTGATTATTGTAGGTTGGATTGGATATAGTTTTACTGCATATAGGAGCACACTCATGTTTGAGTGTATAGCATACAGTACCAATGCATGGAGTGTATAGCATAGCCTGGAGCGTACACAAAGTTGGGATGCTTGGGGGCCTATAGCCGGGGTTGATATGGCTGCATAGCCAACTAGTAGTGAGACTTGCCGGGCCGGGGTCCTGCAGGGGTGGTTATAATTGGCTGCCTGGTTACACTTGCCCAACCTACCCCAAACAGTTTAGTGGCTGGCATGTCAGGTAGCCCAGGAAGTTGAATGGTGGTTGATTATTGGCAAGCATTCCCTCTGGAAAAAAGGGGTTTCCTATATACTTTGTGCTTGTATACAATCCACAGTGCCAGTGAAAATACCATACACCTAGTACAATGTTGCTTGCAGTTTCACGGCACTCAGCTTACATATCACTTGGGGGTTAGATGCAATTACACCATATCTTTGCAACCTGTTTGGGTTTCCTATCATTGAAACACTGCAGATTCAGGACTGGCAGCAGAGCTGCTAAACTTCTCTCATGGTGGGAGATGCAGCTCCTGCTGGTAGCAAGGTTTTCAATGTTTAGTAAACCACTCCCTCTAAAGAGTAAACAAAAAATAAATGCAATTAAAGGTAAATTTCTGGACCAATTAAAGATCTTTAAAGGGATACTGTCATGGGAAAAAAAACATTTTCAAAATGAATCAGTTAATAGTGCTGTGTGGCAATGGAATAAAGGCTTAATTGCAGTTAATCTGCTTTTGTGAGTGTTTCCAAAACCTTGTTACAATTTGAATCTATATAGGATGCCAGAGGCGGAGCATCCAAGGAACCACCACAGGAATTGATTGAACTCAACGCTTATCTGTGTAAAAAATTTTGTCTTGGATATTGTCAATTTCCCAGCTGCCCCAAGTCATGTGACTTGTGCTCTGATAAACTTCAATCACTCTTTACTGCTGTACTGCAAGTTGGAGTGATATCACCCCCCCCAGCAGCCAAACAAAAGAACAATGGGAAGGTAACCACATAACATCTCCCTAACACAAGATAACAGCTGCCTGGTAGATCTAAGAACAACACTCAATAGTAAAAACCCATGTCTCACTGAGACACATTCATTTACATTGAGAAGGAAAAACAGCAGCCTGCCAGAAAGCATTTCTCTCCTAAAGTGCAGGCACAAGTCACATGACCAGGGGCAGCTGGGAAATTGACAAAATGTCTAGCCCCATGTCAGATTTCAAAATTAAATATAAAAAAAATCTGTATGCTCTTTTGAGAAATGGATTTCAGTGCAGAATTCTGCTGGAGTAGCACTATTTACTGATGTGTTTTGAAAAAAACATGTTTTCCGATGACAGGATCCCTTTAATGTTTTGCATGACTTTTCTTGCAAGAATTTCTTAGTTCTGAGCGCTATTCAAGACATGACTTTCAATAATATGCATTTTTTGGAAAACTGTAGGTTTGCAGTCATGTAATGTGCTATATAGAGTGAGGTTTCCAATTCAAAACTGATTTTCAGTGCTGTGGGGTTAACAGTGTTTAAAAAAACATATTATTTTTGTTATCATTAGGATTATTTTTAATGAATGTCAAAGAGCAATGGATTTTTTTGCATTATTCTTGATTATGATTTAATCATCTTCATGCCCTTAAGGAAGTCAGAACTCGCTTTACATTATTATTTTGTTGGTAACATATCCCAATATGTGCATTTCATGAGCTTATCAAAACTTAATGTAGCTGAACTAAAGTTTTAATCAGAATCATCAATGCATATCAGATTTACTGCCACTGATCCTAACAAAGAGATCTGAAGGGAGCCTTGATGACCCAAGGTTAATTAAACCGTTAAGATCTGAAGGTAACTTAGTGGACCTCATCTGTTTTGTTGATTCTTTTGAAGATGAATTTACAAAAGTGCTGTATCTTTCTAATGTGATATATTCAACTGATAACCTTTCTTTTACCCACAGATATTTTGCTCATTATATTGCTTTTTATCTATTTTTTCAATGTCAGTATATAGTGAAATTGCCAAAAGGATGTAAGCTCTGCTCATCTTTGCAATGGTGGGTATTGAAGGATTTAAATCTCTTGTAGCATAAGGCACCAAGAAGTATACCCAAATAAAATTTCAATAACACCCTTTTATCACTTTATCAATTTTTGTGTAAAAGATTTAGTGAAGTACCTCATGCCACTATAAATAGTAATTACCAAGAGGCGCTGTCCAGTGGGAACAACATGCAGGTCCTCCTGTCATCCTAGAGGCATGACTATCACATCTGGTTATAGTTGGTATGCTACAATCTGTTCAAACATATAAAGTAGAATATAATAAATGTCATACATGGGGGAAAATTATGTAAATAAAAATGAAAATGCACATTATGCAGTGTAATATTCCTTGTTAGTGTTTGTTTCATCTGGTTGCTATTTATGTACAAAATCTATATTGCAAATGCACAAAGCCGGAAGAGGAGGTTTTCTGCTGATAGGAATACCGGTCCGGGGTTTCAGGTAAGTCAATACAATCACTTGGGGGTGCCTAACATTTGGCACCCCCAAGTGCACAAAGCCTTTCCTTCTCTTTTAAAAGAAGAGGAACACCAGCCCAGGGTAACAGGTAAACAACTAAAATCACTGGAGGGTGGCAAACAACTTGGCATCCCCCACTGACTTTATCTTTTCTTGTCTTTTAATTTAAAAAATATGTGCAGTGTGAATTAGGGTATTAGGCAGCATTCTTCTTCTATAGAGATGGGCGAATCTGTGCAGTTTGGCTTTGCCGAAAAATTAGCAAATTTATCGCGAAATGACGGAAAATTTGCAAAATGCATTGAAGTCAATAGACAATTTTTATACGTGCGACTATTTGGTCCACATGCATTTAAGTCAATGGGCATCCGAATAATTTTGACGTGTGTAATAATTTTGATTTGCGCCAATTTTTTTTTGTCATGCCCTATTTTTCGCCTGTGAATTGTCACTGCAGTTTCGCAACTTATTTTGCTTGCGGCAAATGTGGAAATTTGACGTAAATTTAGTGTCTGGTGAATTTATTCGCTCATCACTATTCTTCTACTCTTTAGGGTGTCCCCTTCAGTTTGGACAGCTGTATGCATAGTACAGAATCTTTCCTAAGTTTTTATACTGAAGCAGAGTCAGGAAGAACAAAAAAAGATGGCAGGGCAGCACACGTTTTTTTGAAGCAGAAAAGCACCAGCTTAGAGTAACAGGTAAGTGAATCCCTTGGGGAGCCTTATAACTTGGCACTCACCAATGATTTTATCTTTCCTTCTCCATAAACAGGTCCCATACCTGTATTTTCTGTCTTCCTCCTTTCTCCTATATATTCCCCCATTAAGGCTCCAGGGTGAAAATAAGGGGGCTGGTATACTCATAGCAACCAACCAGTAATACGATTTGAATAGTCTAATACAAGTTAGAAAAGGAAAGAAAAGACCTAATGTGCCAATATAATTTAGCTTTTACGTTAGAAAATAATTTAAACAAGAGAGATTTCTTTTTATATATGTTTTTAGAAATCCTTTTGAAACAATGAGCATATGCTAGGTAAACAGGATAATACAGCTCAAAATATTAGGATATGGGATACTTATCCGGAAACCCATTATCCAAAAAGTACTAAAATACAGGATGGCCAACTCCTATAGACTCCATTTTTTCCAGTTAATCCAAATTGTTAAAGGGGTTGTTCACCTTTAAGTTAACTTTTAGTATTTTATAGAATGGCTAATTCTAAGCAACTTTTCAATTGCCCTTAATTCAATAATTCAATTGTTTTTTTCTTTTTTTTTTAAATAATTTATGAATTATTTGCCTTCTTTTTCTGACTCTTTCCAGCTTTCAAATGGGGTCACTGACCCCATCTATAAACAAATGCTCTGTAAGGCTACAAATGTATTGTTATTGTTACTGTTTATTATTTATCTTTCTATTCAGGCCCTCTCCTATTCATATTCAAGTCTCTTATTCAAATCAATGAATGGTTTCTATCGGTATTTGTACTCTAGCCATCAAACTGCTGAAACTGCAAACTGGAGAGCTGCTGAATAAAAAGCTAAATAACACAAAACACATATAGTAAATTAAAACCAATTGTACATTTTCTCAGAACATCACTCTCAACAGCATACTACAAGTTAATTTAAAGGTCTACAAGCCTTGATTAATTTTTTCTCTCTAATAATAAAATAGTACCTTTTACTTGATCCAAACTAAGATATAATTAATCATCACTGGAAGTAAAACCAGCCTATTAGTTTAATATAATGTTTAGGGTATAAAAATCCAAATTACGTAAAGAGCCATTATCCGGGAAAACAGATCCTATACCTGTATTTTCTGTCTTCCTCCTTTCTCCTGGCAACGTGGCAGATAAGAAAGCAACTGTTGCTTGATCTAATGAACAGTACTTATAGAGGCAAACAAACTGTAGCTGTATAAACCGGAAGGCATAACATTAACTTCTGATTACATTTTGTTGGGATATTTAATAGACATATACATGCAATATAATTTCATAATACACAACTTTTACAAAAACATTATGAAACTAGTTAAGATTGTAGTTCATACTGCAGAAACACAAAGTCTTCAATCACCAACGCCAGTATTATATGCACTCTTTTAAAAGAATTGCTACACTTTTATATATATATATATATATATATATATATATATATATATATATATATATATATATATATATATATTTTGTCAAGAGATGTGCTACCTTCAGGCTTCATGCTCCACTGATTATACTTTCTCCGTGGCATGGCTTAAATGTATTTCTTATGAAGCCTATATTGTTCATTTACATAATCCTATTAATTTTCAAAGTAGGCTTCAGCTCCCCATTCAAAACAAAGTTGAAGTCAAGAATTCTTTGAAAAGTTGGATGTTACAAAGAAGATAAAGATGCCATAACAAAAATATCATCAGCAATAGATCGAAAACAGTTATTTCTAGTGTTATATCTACACCTGGTGGTTTATGCTAATGACTTTTCCTCCTGCCTGTATTCCCTGGCTGCCACCTATGATTCAGCTGCAGACAATTTTCTAATTAAGTAGCTATTAAAGCCTGCCTCCTTCTTTACCCTGCATTGATCATTTAGCTCTTTGCTGTGATCAAGCCTCTGGAGTTCCTGCCCAAGTATGCTAAATCCTGTAAGTCCATTCCTGCCCTGGGTTTTGACTCTGTCTCATGGACTTGTTTCCCTGCTACTTGCCCAGAACATTGCCTTCAGTATCAGATTGACTTGCTGGGATACTTTTTTTGGTGGGGCCCTTTCAGGAAGCACAGAGCATTAACTCTTTTCTATCTTTTACTGGTTCTTCTTGTGTTTCATTTATTCCTAGCAATGAGAAAGATAGGAAGGAGTTAAGCTGGCCATAGACGTGCAGATTTACCTTCATATCGGACAAATGATCATTTGGTGCCATCTCCCGACCTGCCACTAACCAATCAGATCAAATAAAGTAGTAAAAGAACAGATGAGACGATGTTCTGCCCCTGACAGCAATCGTACAAAAGATAGGTCTGATAAAAGCTGGTGACAGTCTCCTACTGATATTGTCAGATCGGCAATACATGCAGAGATATTATAGCCAACAGAAACTTTTCTGATCGTCTGAACGACCGATCGCCATGGCACGAAAAATGCCAGGACACCGCACACGGCCCGAAAATGGTATGAATTGAAGATTTGTACGATCAAAGCTTTGCGTCTATGGCCAGCTTTTGTTTAGGTGTATTTACAAAACAACTGAGGCCAAATTTATTGCCACAGATAAGCAATAAGCAATCCAGGGAGGCTGTTAATTATATGGAGCAGGCAGGGGGAGTTTTCCTGATTAATTTGCACAGTATAAATGGCAGAGTAAGAGCTAAAGATTCCTCAACCAACCATATAATCTGGGCTGCAAACAGCATGGGTATTGAGATGTTCCACCTGCATACTGTCTGCCTGTCTTTCTATGCTATGCTCTGTAGTCTGTCTGTATCCTCTATATTGCTTTGTGCTCTTACACAGCTTGTACTACTGTAGCAATAATGCTACAAACAATATACACAGGAGAGCTCAGCTGCCCACTTTAGTGAATTGGCATCAAGTGGGAAAAATCCAGTGCTTTCAATGCTATATTAATCAGTTAAATTTGGACAATGAACTTTTCAAACATGGGAGTACCATGTTTTTTCTCAATTTGTAAAACAGGTTTTAGGGCTCCGTCTTGTGGGCCCCTGATATCAGGTTCTCTCAAGGGCCCCTGGTGTCCCAGTCTGACACTGATTGACAGTACATGGAATTGTTTATTACTTACACAGCAATTTAAACCCATAGGGGCTCATTTATCAACACTGGGCAACCAATTGTGAATAGCTTTTTACAGTCAGCTGCAAGAAGAACAATGAATGCAGCAATTTGATTGGTTGCCATGGGTTATTGCCCATGGGCAAATTTGCCCAGTGTTGATAAATGAGCCCCATTGTATTCTAAGCTATCTGCTATGTAACTTATGCCTTTTCTCATTTTTCAGCTTGAAAAGCTGCCCCCATTGGCTATAAAACAGTTTAGTTATATAAACTACTGTAGGATTTCTGAAGCAATGACACCAGTTTTACTAGTGCAGGGCAACAGTACATTATACGCGTTCACTTTTTGGTGTTAATTTTCCTTTTATTCCAGTCCTCCATTGAATCCATAGGGCCTGTACTTTGCACCCTTGTGAATAGCAAACCTTTGACACCAAGAACCATGAACAGATTGATAGCAAGGCTACATATACACAGTACATTTTAGGAGTCATAGTTTAAACTCTAAGCCTGAGAGCTGATGAACAGGAAGTTAAAAAAAACTGCTAGATATAAAATAAAGAATACTTGCATATTGTCTGTCTATTGTCGGTTTGCATCATGCTATGAAATCTGAACCGCTAATGTACTGGAATATACAAACATACTATACAAAACTTTTTAAAAAAGTCTAACTTCTACCTTCCACTGTAAACTCATACTTTGCTTTTTGAAAGTTTTGTAATAGATTGCTGGCATGGATGTTCCGCTTGCTTAATTCAAGTGACAAAGGTTTAAGTCGAGGAATTATGCACTTTTTCTCATTATTTTGACACATTTTTAAATAAAAAAAAGAAATAAAATTAATTCAACTGACATCTCAGTCCAGTCAAGTCTCAACCTAGAGATATATATTTTCATCAAGTAATCCAGAACGAGTACAGGCAATAAACTCATGTTTCTTTGCATTCAATTTGAAATCAGAATACTTCATCTCATTATACAGCACTGGACCAACTTCATATACAAGAACAGGGTTCTTTTTCATTATCTATTTCCACTAGGGTTAATGTGATCTAAGAATTTGATTAGAGGGGCCCCAGCACTTTAATTTAGATATTCCAATGTTTGTTGTGGCGAGCAGTGGTTGCATCCCAGTTAGTGAATGTAATTTTTGAGGGTAATTACGAACTAGCAGGAACGAACTAGCAGGCAACGGGACTACTTCTACTACACTAGTGGGTGGATTCTCTTGTGGGATAAACCCCCAGTATTTAATTTCACATACTTTTTTGGGCAAAGATTTCCTCTTCTGACTTTCGCAGGGTGGTCACTGATCCAGCAGCCAAAAAAATTATTGCCCTGTGAGGCTACAATGTTATTTTTGTGTTTTATTACTTGTATTTCTATTTAGGCTTTCTCTCACTGGTTATCCAATGTCTTATTTATTGAATTCAACCCTAGCAATCAGATAACTGTTGGAATTCCAAACTGGAGAGCTGCTGAACAGTGCAGCAGTGACTAATAATCATTAATTGCGAGAGAATATCCCTCTCTACATCATACTATAAGTTTATATAAGGGAAACAATATCTTCATGAACACTGTAGCAACAAATTATTGAAATCCCAAGATGGCATATATCCGTAATTATTGCTCTTTTTCATCTTTTACCATGAGCCACCATTTTATGATGAGAGATCACCTGACAGGAAATACTGCAGCTCTAACTGTACCAGGAAGAAGTGTGTGATTAAAAGACAGAACTGTCTTTCATTGGCTGCTGTAATCTAGCATGTGTGTGTTCTGTTATTTTGTGAATTGTATAAGCCAGGGGGTGTCCCTTAGTACTTTAAATTGCAGTTTTCTGTTTGTGATTATCCAGTGGCACATACTACTAGAAAAATATATTTTTGCAAAAATGGCTTATTTAGATGAAGCAGTGTTTTACATATGGGCATTTTTATGCTTTATATTTTTATAGAGACCTGCAATATTCAGGATTATAGTTTCCCTTTACAGGTAAACTGCCCTTTAAAATACCCCTTCGAGGAAGAATTGACCTGCAGTGCTGTATACCAATGCCATTGTTCCAAAAGTCTTTCTTTCTGGACTGATTATTTCTTTTGATTTGTGTCAGTGAGCACAATGTGTGTTATTTCCTGAGACAGACAGAGATACCTGCAATCTGTTAAGGATCTTCAGCATTGTAACAGCATTGTAATGTTTGTATGCTTTGTGAGTACAGTGGGTTTAATTTTAAAAAAAAACCTGTGATATTGATCTACTTACTTTTAAGACTATAACAGAATTTCTTACACTACTGTCAAACACACTGAAAGAAGTGATGGCTCTGCATTGTATACAAATGAGATATATTGTTTCTGAAAACTGTCAGGTAATGCCAGTATGAAAAATGTCGCTTTAATTGTTAATAAAGAGGGCAAGTAATCTGGCAAATTTGTAAGGAAAGTAATTAGCTTGTTCTGATTAGAAAGCAATTAAAAAACAAACAGCATAATGCATTTCCACTAGAAGAAACAGTTTTATTTCACATATATCCTATTAATAAGTCAAAGGATATTAAAATGCATTGTGTTAAATATAATTCATAATTATAATATGCGCTTGTGATCGGATGTATGGACACATCTCCCTTTACATGCTAAATGTATATTTTTAACTGCCTTGCACAGAAATGATTTGTTTTTAGCTTGTTTAGGCTGCGCGGCAGTTCTGACAAACTGCAGATATTTCAACATAATACAAAGGAATAAAATGGCTTAGACCCAGAGTTTGCAGTGGTTGTATAAAAAAAACAGGGAAGAAACTGAAAAATAATTAAATAGACGTTGGCAGAAGCATACAGCTCACATAAGATCTATTAATTTTGAATGCACTATGCTATATTTTTATTTCAAGTCTGTCTCTATTCAAGTAATCATTGAAGTTGGAAAAAGTAGAAATGGAATGCAATTAAGAAGGAAGGAGAAAGGAAGAACTAAACTTGATGCTAATGTTTAATGTCAGTCTAAACCTTGAGGGTTGCTGTTGAATTTTTGGTGAGCCAAACCTGGACCCTCTTATGGGTATATCTGTCTGGCTCTGTATCCAGCCAAACTCCCCATAATCATAAAGCATAATCTGACATTTTTCATTCTGGTCATTTACACCCTTAATGATCTTCAATGAGTCTCCATCTTTTTTTTCTTGAACTCTATTGTTTCACAAGAAATACTCAAACTTAATTCATATTCAGGGAAGTGTGCTACACCCCTGATTGTTAGCACCCTCAGCTGACAGCTGGTATGTGTCTTTCTCTTCCATGAAGCAGGAAAACCCCTGTCATCACAAATTCACTAATGTCCAACTTGGCCCCAGACCTTTCTAGTGGTACCAATAGAGAACCTGCTCACCTCAGAAGTCAGACTTCTAGGCACAGACTAGGGTGAAGCAAAATTGTAGTTGAGGACAAACTAAAACTCAGGGGAGGCAGCTAGAATCAAGGTCAAAGTAAAAAAAACATTAACACACAACAGAAGGATTGAGAAGGATCTGAGTAACCAGAAGCATAATGATAGCAATCTGAATTTTGGCAGAACCAGATGGGAATATAAAGATGACAGACAAGCAATGGAAATAATTAAAATGAAGATCCAGTGCACAATTATGCATGCTAGCACATAATGATATTGTCTGTATGCATCAGGGTACTGGATAGAACCTGCCAGTTATTTCTGTACTCTGGACAAGACTACCACCAAGAGAAAAGGTTAAAATGGATAAGCTTAGAGTTGGGTTCACTTCAAATGACAAATAATATGGACTCCCGTTTGACACTTGAGAAAAGGCAACATTAAAGGGCATATTTAGAAAGGTGAGTAAAAAACAGAACTCTGCAAGACTTATGTTCACACAATGTCTTGCATGCTTCTTTACAAGCTAGACAAATAAATGAAAAATACAAACACAGATTCACCCCCTGCATTGCTCTTGTATATATCTCATTGAAGGAACCAATGGGATGATGCTCACCAATCCAATGCAGAGCCCAACCTGCAGCAACTAGTAAAAGGAATAGGCCACAAACCTTCCTCTAAGTGAAAAACAATCACTCATGTTAATCAGATATCTTACATTTTAATCATCTTATAATTCCTTTTTTTAACTGACCACGGCTGACCATGACTGGTGGTGTAATTATTGTAATGGGGTATTTCTAAGCCCTTTCTCCTTGATTTAGTATTAATGATATACCCTGTTGTACACCACTTTGTGTTCCCTTTACTAGCTAATTGAGTGTGGAAGGTACAAATATTTGACTTGTGCGGTCTCTAAGCTGTTTTGTCATGCACACACATGCATGTTTGATACCAGCATGCTTGAGGAGAAAATCTTGTATGTACCCGCATAATTCAGTACTCTTTTTGACACAGCCACCATGGTGTGTTGACAATTTTTAAAAACTGCTAATGCATGTAAAGAGTTTGCAAACACAGCCAATTAATGGTGTGGGTAATTTAAATTCTGACAATTATATCTATATCACCAGGATGCAATCGGATCAGTTTTACAAATGTACTAGTAAGTTAGTAATACTAACTAATCCTCCACCCACAATATTGCTCTTATCCCCTCTCCACAGATACCTGCCCTACTCAATAAATTCTCTTCCAATTCTGTTAATAATAATGTCTGGACTCTGCTTCTACGTCATGTACCTGCTCCACCCTGTCCAGTAGTATACTGTATTTGTCAATATGTGGGACCCCTAGTGTTAAGTCTTAGAGGGTATCTATAGCTGACATAATTGTGTAGGAAAAAGCCATAAGTGAGCCATAGCTTAACATTAGTATATTAATGTAAACTACATGTTAGCTACTGACTATATAGAATGTACTTAATCAAGAGCAATTATAATATTTCAGACTTTATCATTCAAGTACTTGCTGTAATTTTATTCTGTTTCCATAAATGAACATTACAGAAAAAAATGAACTTTTTGGATGCATCATTTTTTTTTTTACCATCAAAATAATTATACTGAACTCAAATTATACATGGCTACAGAAGAATGATGTTTAATATAATGCAGATGCTTTTAGAGGCTTACCACTATTTTTGTTATAATGATGGACCTATCCAACCATATAAATACATTTCCATTTTTATGAAGTTTAATTCTGCTGATCACAAGCAACACAGTGAAGTGGTAAATACTGTACCAATGCTAATTTCGATAATTTTAATATGGCCTCAAATTAAATTATAAAAGAAAACTCACAATTAAATACTGGGCAGAGCTGATATTTCAGTATGGCCCAGTCAAAATGATAGAAAAGTAGGTCATCAAATATAACAAGTTTGAATGTTGAGAGAAAAGAAAGTTATTACAATAAACTTTAGTAAACAACATTTTTGGGGTCAGATTTATCTTCCATTAGCAAGCACAAAAGCAACGATTCGATTTCCCAAAATGTAGGTAAATAATTGTACAGTATCTAACACTAATCTATCTTAAATAGCCATACACTGCAAGATCTGTTCTTTTGGCACCTTTGCTGGGGACTCGCATGGGGTCAAATTGGGCTGATTGTTTGTTTGGTGGACAAAAATTTGAAGGTT
This sequence comes from Xenopus petersii, assembly GCA_038501925.1. NCBI lineage: Eukaryota > Metazoa > Chordata > Amphibia > Anura > Pipidae > Xenopus > Xenopus petersii. The sequence goes on along the minus strand of CM076672.1, from coordinate 50,869,292 downwards.
ATCATCAGGTAATGAGAAACATATGTTGAAACATGTGTCTCTAAATAAATAAGTAGAAAAGCAATTCCCTAGAATAATTATGTTGAACCCTTTAATAGTTATACTCAGTTTTAAGGGCAACTTTTTTGTGGTGTTATATTTTGCATGGATGGCATCTGCTGTATTATACTCCCTTTGCAAACTACAAAACATGCTATTGTCTCTCTAAAACCACCCTACAGAGAAGCTCGAGAAACTAGATTAAAGCTCATAATATTTGTAAAATATATGGTGGCTTTTGATAATCTTTTTTACGTCTTTTAGTTTTTGTTAGACCAAAACAAGAGACAAGTTTTCCATATTAGGCAAGAAGCAGGAAAGGCGTGTAAAGTTTTATTTGATATATATTGTATACCGTATGACTAATCAGAACTTCCAGATACCAGTAGTTTTCTCATGAACATAATTGAGTATTTTCATGTACATTATATGGCCAAAAGTATGCCGACATCTGCCTATCACTGAAAAACGGAGGGAATTAATATGAATTTGTTTCTCAGTTGGTAAAGCAGCCTTTTATATTGTAGACTTTCAGGAAGACTTTCTGCTAGATATTGAACCAATGTTTATGGATTTGGTTTCATTCATATGCAAGAGGCTGGACACTGATGTTTTGTGAGCAGGCCTAGAGGTCTAATTAATTCATTAATCTCATCCTTGGGGTTTTTTTTTCTTATTCTTGGGGTGGGAAAAATATGAATTTCAGAAATTCTGTTGGTTTGGGAATCAAACCCTGCATTTACTAATCATCCCAGAAGACAGGTTTTCATATAATTAAAAATGAGAAAAAAATAGCAGTAGAGAAAGGAAAAGGAGACTAAATAATTTCATTATATTTACCTCTATGTGAACCAAGTTCATATAATTAACTTGTTGCTAATTACCTGTGTACTTAGAAATGTGAACATTTCTTTGAATTCCAGTTGTGATAAGTTTACTGAAAGAAGTTTCTTGAGTTTTTCCCAGTTCCCAAACTTGTGCGCAAGCACTAATTTGGCTTTATTATCATTTTTATGCTGATGGCACAGTAGTCTATGCTAATCACTCAATTTTAAAAGTCCCGTTTTTGCTAATTGCCTTTGTGCTTATTTTATGCAAATTAAATAAATCCTAATATGCTTCACCAAAAAATCTCTACTTTTGTGAATATTTACAATTAATTAAAATAGAATCTTAATACATTTTTTAATTGTCTAGCAACGATTTGGCTAAACTTAATTGTGCATGGGGCTTCAGTTCAGTGCCTGTTTTCGCTGTAAGGTAACGGAAAAGAAAGTTTATCTTTTCTATACAATGTACCAGTAGCCAGCAGACCAGGATGAGAAATGATTTTCTGAAAAACCAGAGATCAGAAATGGATATACAAATACTGTTTTCAGTTGCAATTAGTAGTGGTATCACTACTATTGAGCAGGCCAGAATGTGCACCTGGACCCCTCATGTAACTGTTCCCAATCTTATTTTAGCAAACAAACTTCTCCCAGAGTTGCCCGCAATGATATGCCATCACATCTCCAGCAGGCCCCAAGCGGTGTGGGCCTAGGCGCAATTGTACTCCCCGCACTCCGGTAGTTGTGAAATTTTCTAATTAGAGGCAGATTTATTAAGGTTCGCGTTGTGTGTTCCACAAAAATTTGAGTTTTCAAGTATATTTTTTTAAGACAAAACTCACATTTTCGGGTTAAAAAAAACTCAGGTTTTTTTAATATTTTTAATACTCAACCCTAGAAACAGCTTGAATCTTAGTTACACCATCTAAAACCTGTCGAGGTCATTTGGAAGCCAATGACAGAGGTCCCTTGAGCCATTTGAAGATGTTAATAACCTTCATGATGTTTGATTTTTTTTCAGAGGGTTTTGCCCGAAAACTTGATCAATTCGAGTGATTTGAGTTTTTTCCCACCGAAAACTATTCAAGTTTTTGGGTTGTTAACCCCCGAATTTGCTGATTCCATTCAAGTTTTTCTTTAAATTAGAAACCATTCGAGTTTTGAGCTCATTCGAGTTCATTCGAGGTCTATAAATAACCACTTAAATATATATTAAGTTACATTGAATTACAGTGGGGCTCATTTATAAACTTTGCGCAGAGCAGATTGGTTCGCACAGTGGATATATTAGCCTTGCACATGGTTACATTTATAAAGCTGAATAAGAATGTTCAAACAGAATAGTGAATTCTTTTTCTCTCTGCAAGTGTCTATAAGCTTTTTAAATGTGGCAAAAATCACAAATTGCGAATGTTTGTGAAGATTCTCATTCATCCAGGTAATGGTTTATCTATAAAAATAAGTCAAATCAACTGGACTTGCTGTGTTTTCTCAATTCAGAATAACTTGTAAATCTTCCTTCGAGAATATATATCCTCTGGAATGTTGCTCCAATCAGCATAATCTGTGTATCATAATCCACAATGATGTCATTAAATTAGGTGTTGATTGTATTTGCAAGATTGGAGTTTTGATGTGTTATTTAACCTTCCATGGAGAGATGCCAAAACAGCATTGTATGTGGCAGACAACAGATGGCGCACCCCCTTGCACTAAGAGGTGCAAGAGCATGAACACTGGCACCTGAGGAAGGATCAGTTAGATCCAAAACATGTAGTACAACTAAATAAATAATCACTTGTTTGATGGCATTGGTTCTCCAGAGTGATTGATTCTACTTTGTGAGGACAAGTGTTGGTGGCTCCTAAACTCTGTTTGATGAACCATACAGTGAGAACACAAAGAAAGTTTTTACCTACAGTACACCCTACTAATCTGCAAGAGCATGTCCTTGTCAGATCTCCCCTTGCCTTTTGTGCTCTTCCAGATAAAAAAATCCAGCACAGTGCATCAGGAGGCACAGCTTGCCATGTCCTTTTTTTTTGCACTTTGCACATTAGAATGAGGTCTCTTGCAAATGAGCACTATTGTGTTTACTTAAACATTTTGAAATACCAAGTATGGAATTCATAAACCTCTAAATTACTGGAAATGACCTAATGATCCCCTTATTTGGAAAACCCCAGATAATAGATCCCACACCTGTACAGATCATTTAATGATTTGTTTTCATGAGTTCCTTATCTATATAAAGGCACAAGGCTGAAGGCTAAGTCACTTCTGATATCTTCATGGTTTCAAGTAAGGGGGGAAATCATTAAAATATGCACAGTCTATACAAATGACTAAACACTAATTATAACTATTGCCATCACCAAACATTAGCAGCCAACCTGCAACACCATGTAAAAGTTCAAGCAGGTCAGTGCCTGTGTTTTATTTACAACAGTTTTTCAGTAAGACAGGGACATTTTCCAATCCCATTCAGCATATGCAAAGAAAAAGGCAGCCCCAATAAGAAGCCCCTTTAAAACAAGAAGCATGTTCTGCCACAAGAACTGTAAATCTACCATTCCTATATTATGATTTTATGTCATTTTAAAATGTAGAAACTGAACTGGAAATTCTCAGCTCAGTATCACAAGCTACTGCAGGTGGCTTTAAACTACATCTCTCCACAATGCTCTAATGCAGATTATTAAATTATAGTTAGCTTCATTAAGTTGTCCAATTGTAATTTGCTGCTAACTTGAAGCAAGTTCTGTCTCTTGTGTCACACTTTTACTTTTGCTACATCTTTATTTTATCAGATATCAAATTCCTTGTTACGCTGAAACAATTCTATCAGCTCTGATTAAAAGAAATCCCACTGGATGTTTTACAAATTTCTGTATGATGATCTATTCTGTTAATGCCTTAGTTCTACCCTGATACATAATCTAAATATATCATCCTGAATTAAAAATAACAGCACAGTAATACATGGATGCCACAATCTTTTAAGTAGCATTCACTAATTCACTGTATTTTCCAAATGATAGTTTTGCTCGTGCATCTAAATCTCCAAGGCAGTCACCTTTAACTGTGCATTTAATTCATCGTTAACTGACATCAGTATTTATATATTTTAATTAGCTGTTGTTTATTATGTTATATAATTAGTAGCTCTACAACTGGATAATTTCCCAAAGGTTTACATATTGCATTGAAAAAAAAATACTGTACAAGAAATATTCCTTGTTTTACCTGCATAAGCAGATGCTGTACATGGAGGTTAAAAGCTCTCTAAATAATCGCAATGTCTTAAAAAACAATGTAAAAATACAATATTCTAGTAAAGGATGTATTTAATTAAGTAACAAGACCACTCTAGCGTGTACATTTATTTCTAATGGCTGGGGTTTTTTTCTCCATCTCTTTCAACAGTTGCAGTGTTTCTATACTTCTAACTACAACAGAAGTTAGGTAGGATTCATTTGGACAAAGGCATATCTTGTTTTATACTTAGCTTTTATCAAGTTGTACTAACTAAGAATATTTTTCTGGTTAACCGGTCCACAGTATATTTGGCATCCAGTATAAGGAAAGTCCAACAGGCTAATGGCTAATCAAGGCCAGATTTAAAAATGGTGCACCCCTAGGCTGCTTCCCACCCTTGCCCTGCTCCCCCCGCCTGTTCCTGACCTGCTTGCACACACCCCTGTCCCCTACCAGTTAGCGCACTTCCCAGCTCCCAACCCACCTTTTTGAGACCTGCTTGCCCTCCGACTGTTCCTGACCCGCTCACACAAACCCCCGTTCGCACACTTCCCTGCTCCCGACCCGCCTGCTCTTGACTTATTGGCCCTGGCCTGTTCTTAACTGGCTCGCACACACTCCAGTCCCCTACCCGTTTGCCACTTCCCTGATCCAGACCCGCCTTTTCCTGACTCATTCGCAAACTGCCCAGCCCCCGACACGCTTGCACACCTCTCGCAACCCCCTAACTCACAGCCCCACCACTAACCTACTTTGCAGACAGTTCCCTAGATTGCTAGAACTGGGGACCGGGTGGGAGATTTAAACTACTGTCAAAATCTCACGCCCAGTTATCATTTTAGATGTGGCTATTGTGTGGCATGTCATCCCCAGCAACTTGCCACACTACACCTGCCCACAAATCTGGGCCTGTAGCTAATGCTTATGGTTTAATTTTTATTAGGGCAGCTTTACTGGTTCCCATAATCATCAGTTAATGCTCCCCAAAAAGCATAAGTTTCTTTCCAAGTTTAACTCACATGCCCCTCAATCTCCTGCGTATCATGATGCAACATATACAAAGTCAGTGTTGGACTGGGACACCAGGGCCCAACAAAAGACCTTAGATCAGGTGCCCATTCTCAATACTATTATAATTCCTCTCCTCACTCAGCCTATTCTCCTGGTCTCTTTTCTTTGCCTGCTATAATATATTATTCCATATATTTAGTCTCTTTATTCTCATATAGAATGTGAATGCCCATTAAATATGCCAAATATTTAGCAGCATAAGGGCCCACTGACATCTGAGCCCACCGGGAGTTTTCCTGGTATCCCTGTGGGCCAGTGCGACACTGTACATAGTGGCAACCCTTCCAAAATTCAGGTTTATGTTGTGCATTGAAGGAATTAGGGCAGCTTGAGAGGGGCACTCTGTCTATATTTTCTATATCAAAAACAGAGATGCAAAAACTATGAAGAATGCCCAAGCACAATCATAATAGGCAACTGATGTGTGATAAAATCTACTCACCCTGGTGGTCCAGCGGTGTGGCGGGCCGCCCGCCACATGATTTCTCTTCCTCTGCCATTGCTGGTTCTTAGGGTGCGCGCGCCCGCGTCTCGTTTCCTTTATTGACGCGCTGGTGTGATGATGCCGATGTGCAAAGGGACGTAATGACGTGAAAACACCAGGGTATAAAAAGGGAATTCAGTCTTATGCAAACTGCCCGTGATAGGATCTTGTTCCTGGTGCTTTGTGAGCTCATTATTCGACTACCCTTCTGCTGAACCCTCCTTTCTGATTGATTACCCGGTTTTGACCTTTGCCTGCCTGATTACGATTGACATCTGCCTGCCTCGACCTGGCCTGTACTGACGATGATTCTGGTTTCCTGTTTTGTACCGTGACCCTTGGCCTAAAGACTCTCGCTAACAGTCGTGCCCCTCTGCCTATCCAGAACCTTTAGCCTTGCACCTCTCGTTTAAGTCCTGGTGGCATCCAAGTAGCTGAGGGCTCCTCCCGAGGCCAAAGGCAGTCACACTACAGGTGAAGCACAAGCCGAGACCAGGGTGCTTGGCATTTGTTCTGGTGTTGGGTGCCAACCGTGACATGATGTAGAACATGTATCCTTTTTTGTCAGTCTGAAGTCAACTAAAATCTAAAATCCTACTTGTTAAGAATAATATAAATACAGTAAATACTGTATGCTTCTTTCATAAACAGAAATAATTTAGGAAAAGTATGAAATCACCAAAGGTTTTCAAATTGTTAAGTGAAACTGTCAGAAATAAATTAGGAGAATACAAAGATAAAACAAAAACCAGGTGGGAAGCATTTTTACAAATAAAACTAGCTGCTAATATGGAAACCGTGTTAGACTATAATTAAAACTAATGCATTTTCAAGATCTTCCCTAAAAATAAATGTACTTCTTTAGTAACATAATTGTACATCTAATTTCCTGCTGATGATCCAGATTAGGTTGTGTGGAACCCAGTTAGAATGTATCAATTCAAGTTAAAAATGACAATATAAACTCAATTACATTGATTAAATGGATATAATTATGCATCTTTGTAGAAAATTCTTTTGCCTTCCAAAGTAAATACTAAGAAAGTACCAGAGTTTCTAAACATTAATTTTGATGAGTTAATAGTTTATAAAGTGGCTTGATATTTAACGTGTTTTTTATGACCGATCCTATTTGACCAAATAAAATATATATTCCAATTTTATTTGTTTTGCTGCATTTACCCATTAGTATAGGTATGAGATCCCTTATCTGCAAACCCATTATACAGTATACTGTCAGATATCAAATATGGATGTACTTTCCACTGTGTCATAAACACATTTGTTTTTTTAAACTAACGTTAGGCAGTGGAGGCAGAGAGAGACAAGCAACTTTTGGAAGGAAAAAAGGTATGTGGTATTCTGCCTGTTGAAGTAATGCTTTCAATATATCCATTTATACAGTACTCTTACTGGCATGTCTGGGGTTAATGGAGTGCTCATTGGTAATTTCTGCAGTGATCTTGCTAGCATAAATTTGTGGAGATGGAGGGGGCCCCTATGTTTGTCTGCAAACGACATGTATCCGACTGTTTGATGACGCCCGCTGCATGGATACATGTCGTTTGTACCTGCGACTTCACATTCAGTTCTAGTATCTTCTGCACACCAGAATCGTCGCATGCGTTTCATCTCATGCCGATGAATCAGAAGTAAGCGTGCCATGGAGTTCAGCTTGTAACAATAAAACAATGCCTTGCACTTGATCTAAGGTGCATAAATCCATATTGGCAGCAAAGCAATCCCATTGGGTTTATTTCATGTTTAAATTATTTTTTAGCAGACTTATGGTATGTTGATCCAAATTACAGAAAGATCCCTTATACAAAACCCCCCAGGTCCTAAGCATTTGGGTAATTAATCCCATAGCTGTATTTAAAACCAATTTAGGAAGAGCTCTGTTCACTTATATATGATAACCTCCTTGCTATCAACAGCTTATTTAAGGGCTTCTATTTACAGAATTAGATTCTCTAAAGATCAAAATTCCTTTAAAGGCTCCATGCTTGGGGTACAGTTATAATGTCAGAGGCAGGGACACATTTACTATGGGTCGAATGTCGAGGGTTAATTAACCCTCGATATTCGACAGTCGAAGTAAAATCCTTCGACTTCGAATATTGAAGTCAAAGGATTTACCGCATTTCCTTCGATCGACCGTTTAAATCCTTCGAATTGAACGATTCGAAGGATTTTAATCCATCAATCGAACTAAATTCCTTCGATCAAAAAAACCTAGGAAAGCCTATGGGGACCTTCCCCATAGGCTAACATTGATGCTCGGTAGGTTTTAGGTGTCAAATTAGGGGGTCGAAGTTTTTTTTTTAAAGAGACAGTACTTCGACTATCGAATGGTCGAATAGTCGAATGATTTTTAGTTCAAATCATTCGATTCGAAGTCGAAGTCATGGTCCAAGTAGCCAATTCGATGGTCGAAGTAGCCAAAAAAACCTTAGAAATTTTAAGTTTTTTTCATTCGAATCCTTCACTTGAGCTTAGTAAATGTGCCCCGCAGTGTCGGACTCGGGGGCCCATGGCCTGCCGGGCTTGCTGCCTTAGGGGTCCCCACACCACCCCCGGGCCCAGCAACCCCCCTCTACCCCCACCCTTATCTATTCCTTTGTGTGGCAGCGACCTGGGCCAGGGAGGGAGGTGCAGCATCGGCGTTACGGAGAGAGGTAGGGAGAGTCCAGGACAGTACTTAAAGTAGGAAGCAGGTCTGGGCCGCTAGGGGCCCATGTGAGCCGGGGCTCACTGGGTTTTTTCCCGGTCCAATCAGGACAGTTTCACAATGGCCTTTTGAGTTCTAATGTATCTAATTTATTCATCAGAACAACGGCTTCAGGGAGAAAAATCCTCAATTTAACAGCTGTCATTGTAAAAAAACTCTTTTTCACAGTTTAAGGTGAAACCTCCATTCTTGTAATCTCAAAGTATTCCAGCGACTTTCTGAAAGGATCTACTGGCAAATAAGGCATTGAGGAGTGTTATACAATTCATATATGTATACCCATCTGTAAAGCAATTTTTAAATACATCATTTGTCAGGAAAAACAAAGTTTTTTTTCAATATCGCTAATTTTTAAATTTATTAAAGTGTTCACCACAACCTACAATATTTTCAGGTTTTTTCATCTTTTGTTTGAGTTTTCCGAGGGTTTCCCTGAAAAGTTTGAGGCAATATGTCGGGCCCCACCTTTTAATGCTGAAGCGATGGCAATATGTTGGACCCCACTTTTTAATGGGGAAGTGATGGCAATATTTGAACCCCACCCCAATTTAAAAGGGAATTGACTCTTGCCCAGCATGTGTGAAATCTCATTGCCTGTGTTCCCTCCAATAAATTGCCACATACTGACTGGAGCAATATCTTTTACACCGTCTTGCCTTTCACAAAGAATTTGATTGAAAAACCGATCATCTTTACCCCAATTAAATAAACCATGAAATTGTTTTTTATGATATATATTAATAAATATTAAACAATACTTGAAACATCCACCAAGATGTATTGATTCGAATTGGACCCGTTTTGCATTGCTTAAAATTCCCAAAACTGCGAAAAATTTGCCAAATACATTGAAGTCAATGGGTCGACACATCTTTTAGATGCTTAACAAATTTTTCACTCAGTGGAGTCTATGGCCATATTTTTTGCAGCAAAACCTGGCTAAAAAATCCCCTCATCACTAGTGCTAAGGACTAATGTCTGTTACCAATATTTTTGTATTATGTCAAATTGAGCGCAGAGGTCTGCACCTATAGGCACAAAGTCCCACACAGTGGTCAAATGAAATAAAAATATTCACTTATTTTAAATTTAGCACACTGCTTTTGCATTGGTAATAAGCCCTTATTGTCTCCTCACACCTTCCTCTTCTACAGTGGCCATTGATGTGTGTGACCACATCTGTGCTCAGTGTCATAACACCCACCCGTTCTGGGCACACAACTCTTCTAACCACCCATTCTTAAAACATAAGGGATCATATTAAATTAAATTGTTTAAATTTATACCTGAGGGCAGCACAGTGGCCATGGCCAAAGACTGGTGGTGGGGTCCAGCTTGTTCTTCTGAAAAATATAAATATGTATAAAAGAATACTTGCAAAAATAAAATGCAAAATTCATTGCATGGTTACATAACAATACGAATAATATTTACCTTCAGACTGCATGTGTGGCTCTTGCACATCTGCCCCGCTCTCCTGTCTCTGTCTCTGGGTCCTTGGCATTGTGGCACTGGTGCTTGAGCTACAAGTTATCAAAAGGAAAAATTATGTTTAACAAGGTTTGTAATAATGTACAAAACCAAACATGCGTACAACAGTCAAGATTACATATTGATTGTAGGAAAAAAAGGACGTATGGAAATTAACATTGATTTATGTTTTCTAAAGCAACCACAAAAATGCTGATTAACAGCTGTAAATTCTCTAATACAGTTGAGTGGCATGAGGGGGATAACTACTAGAATGAGTTATATTTTTTAAACAAGTCAGTCACTATTGGATGTAAGTTATAAAAAGTTATAACTAGTCATAGTATAACTAGTATACAGAATAATACATGCCCAGTCTAACAAATGAAATTCAGCTAACACAAAGCTAGTTTGATTTTTTAAGTCTTGGGCTTCAGGACAAAGAACTTCAGGTTCACTCCTTTCTATGAGACTGTGTGTAGATTCTCCAGTCTCTTTCCCAACACTCAATTCTGGCAGACTCTCAGGATTATATATGCTCATAAATTGTAGATTGTTCCAAACTTTTACAAATGCAAATGACTGACTCACAGATGCCGCTTTAATAAACTGCCACTTGCCTGGGAAGGCATAGTACTCCACCGTTTGGGTAAGGGTTAAAGTTAAATTCCAAGTTAATCAAACATTTTCTAATTGGACCAGTGTTGTTAGTGGAATACCGCAGGGCTCTGTACTAGGTCCCTTGCTTTTCAACTTGTTTATTAATGACCTGGAGGTGGGCATTGAAAGTACTGTTTCTATTTTTGCAGATGATACTAAATTGTGCAGAACTATAGGTTCCATGCAGGATGCTGCCACTTTGCAGAGTGATTTGTCTAAGTTGGGAAACTGTGCAGCAAACTGGAAAATGAGGTTCAATGTTATAAATGCAATTATAAATGCAATTTATACAATAAATGGCAGTGTGTCGGGAGTTTCCTTAAATGAGAAGGATCTAGGGGTTTCTGTAGATAACACATTGTCTAATTCTGGGCAGTGTCATTCTGTGGCTACTAAAGCAAATAAAGTTCTGTCTTGCATTAAAAAGGGCATTAACTCAAGAGATGAAAACATAATTATGCCTCTTTATAGGTCCCTGGTGAGGCCTCATCTGGAGTATGCAGTGCAGTTTTGGACTCCAGTCCTTAAGAGGGATATAAATGAGCTGGAGAGAGTGCAGAGACGTGCAACTAAATTGGTTAGAGGGACGGAAGACTTAAATTATGAGGGTAGACTGTCAAGGTTGAGGTTGTTTTCTCTGGAAAAAAGGTGCTTGCAAGGGGACATGATTACACTTTACAAGTACATTAGAGGACATTATAGACAAATGGCAGGGGACCTTTTTACCCATAAAGTGGATCACCATACCAGAGGTCATCCCTTTAGACTAGAAGAAAAGAACTTTCCTTTGAAGCAACGTAGGGGGTTCTTCACAGTCAGGACAGTGAGGTTGTGGAATGCACTGCCGGGTGATGTTGTGATGCTGATTCAGTTAATGACTTTAAGAATGGCTTGGATGATTTTTTGGACAGACAGAATATCAAAGGCTATTGTGATACTAAGCTCTATAGTTAGTATAGGTATGGGTATATAGAATTTAATTAAAAGTAGGGAGGGGTGTGTGTATGGATGCTGAGCTTTCATTTGGAGGGGTTAAACTTGAAGGACTTTGTCTTTTTTCAACCCAATTTAACTATGTAACTATGTAAATTTATTATGCAATGTCCCCAGAGCAATGTGCAGTTGGCAGTCAGTATATGTGTCTCCTCTGTCTGAAGTATGTGCAAAATAGGGAGCACCTGTGATCATGGAAAATTGGGGGGGGGAATTTACTGCTCAGGTAAAATTATGAGCGTTTTACTTAAAGGGATTCTGGTATATTCTTTATGATATAGTTTGTATTACTAAATCACACTGTGTACATTGCATGTAATTCCTTTTACAATTTAAAATTTTATTTTTAAACTAATAAATATTTTTTTTTAGTTGTGATATTGTTGAGTAGGCAGCAATCTCAAGCCATTTTGTCTGCTTGTTTGCTTTCAGAAAGAGCCAGCATTGCACAATGGATCTATTTTCAGATAAGCCATTGTTTCCTACTCAATGTAAATGAAGGATTCGCAACTTGGGTTAGCCGGACTGGAATTTTTACTATTGAGTGCTGTTCTCATATCTCATATGGGTGCATTTTTAGCAGTGCGGTTGTCAGGGAGCTGTTATCTGGTTACCTTCTTATTGTTCTGTGGAGGGGAAAGGGAGGGGAAAGGGAGGGAATGATATCACTCTAACTTGCAGTGCAGAAGTAAAGAGTGACTGAAGTTTATCAGCGCACAATTGACATGGCTGAGGGCACCTGGGAAACTAGCAACATGTCCAGCCCCATGGTCCCGGAGCATTTTTTATTTGTAATAAAAAAGTTTTTTTCCCATAACAGAATCCTTTTTATAAATATCATGGGAACATGTCAGTATCCAGTATGTGCTGCACCTGCAATAGTTCCCCTCAAAGCAGCCCCGTGAACCTGCGTTAACCCTAACCTCCAACACTGTTAAAAGATCTTCTGTGTTTTAGTGACACTGGGTTAGGGGTGGCGTGATCCTTCCATAGGCTAATTATGAAGGATCGCTCCGCCCCCAGCCCAGTGTCACTGAAGCAACGTGGAAGATCTGTTAGTAATGTAAGCCGGTCTGCCGCACACTGGTTTGTGGGTCTAAGGGAGACTTTATGGGGGGCTTTGAAGGGAACTATTACGGGTGCGGCATATACTTGATACTGACACGTTTCTAAGATTTTTATAGGAACGTGTCAGTATCGCTTTAAAAATTGCTCCTAAGTACAGACTTCCATGCATCTGATATTGATGCCCCTTGAACCTTGTCTGAATTTCTATTTACCAGTTTTTCCCTTTAAAACATATCTGCCAAGAAATAACTCACACTTTTAACTAAGAAATTGCCCCCTTCTAAAAGAAAGCCCCAAAACTATGATTGTAGGCTATCTGTTGTTTTAGTATAGAATGCTGGTTCTCTGACACTGCCATACTATTTAAAACATCTATGCTGAGACAAAAACACAGTCGTATAACTTATGAAATACATATTAAGTTTTTGGCTCTGTCTTTTTAACCTTTGCAATGTCATAATTAACAATGTTGTTGCAAACAAACTGGAAATAAATGTTCAAGGATCCATTCAAGCAAGAAGCAACATTTATTCAGCGTTACATAATGCTGACTGCATATAAATTATGCTACCTCTGTTGATATGCCTGAATATGTTTATTACTTGTCGAAAGAATCAACAAGCATCACATAAATAAAACATTTATTCATATACTCACAAGATAGAGAGCAGATAATCAAAACATTTGCAGCTTTAAGATGCCTATTTGCCTTTTATAACTTTCATATGGATAGATTTGCAGTTTGTGTTTACAGTGAAATTGCTAGATGTAATGCAAAAATCAGTGGCATTTGAGTAATGCAAATTTAATGGCAAAATAACATTGCAAAATCTAACTATCTTCACATGGCAATGCTATAACAAGGAGTATCAAAGTGCTATTATAGGCAATTGTTATGGAAACACAATTTCTGCCAAAGATAAAGGAAGAGTGTCTCAGTTAAGGGACTGTACATTTAAATGATAGGGCTAATGTATGTATGGGTAGAAGTAAGTTTGGAAAACTGAGCAAACATATATAGAGTGAAAGCTGCTAAAAACTAATATTTATAAGGATTAAAAAGATAGAAGTGTTCCCCTATCTACCAGGAGTGTCAGGACTACACTTCCATCTGATTAATTCAGATGGTTACCACCAGCTAACGAGTGGGTGCATTGTCTAAAGAGTTTCTGTCCCTAAACATCAAAGGGGTGATTCACCTTTTTGTTAACTTTTAGGGGGTTATTTATCAAAGTCCGATTTTATCTCAACATTTTCTGCTGCAAACTCCAATCAAATCGGTTCGGGTTTGTTACCCTTTATTTATTATTACATTTTCCTAAAAATTAGCTTTGTGGGAAAAAATCAGATTTTCATGTTCTTTCAGGATTTTTCACCCGAAAACTCTGTGGGGCACATTTATCAACACTGGGCAAATTTGCCCATGGGCAGTTACCTATAGCAACCAATCAGTGATTAGCTTTTTGAAGCCAGCTGCAAGTAGAACACTGATTGCAGCAATTTGATTGGTTGCCATGGGTTACTGCCCATGTGTTGCCCAGTGTTGATAAATGACCCCCAGTATTCTTATGTTTTTTCCCAAAAACCCAGAACACATAAAAAAATCATGGGACTTCTCCCATTGACTTATATGCAACCTCGACAGGTCTGAGATGCTGGATTTTCAGATTCTGACTTTTCCATCCTCGGGGTTTAATAAATTCTGAAAACTTCATGATTTTTTTCACTAAAAGTTCGGATTTTATACTAAAAAACACAAATTCTTCAGGTTTTTGGCATTCGGAGTTTAGTAAATAACCCGCTTACTATATGATAGAATGTCCTATCCCTAGCAACTTTGCAATCGGTCTTTATTATTTATTTTTGTATAGTTTTTAATTATCTGTTTTGTACTTCAACATCCTTCCAGTTTTCAGATGGGGGTCACTGACCCCAGCAGCCAAAAACTATTGCTTTATTATCTTACAATGTTATGATTATTGTTACTTTTTATTCCTTGTCTTTCTAAACAGTCCCTCTTCTATTCATATTCCAGTCTCTCATTTAAACCACTGTTTGGTTGCTAAGGTAAGCAAGGCCCCAGCAACCAGATAGCTGCTGAAATTCCAAATTGGAGAGATGATGAACAAAATGCTAAATAACTGGAAGAAAAACTAACAAAAAACAAAAAAATTAAAACCAATTGCAAATTGTCTCAAAATGATTGACAGTGTCTACAACATATTAACATCATATTTAAAGGGGAACTGCCCCTTTAATATTGCACAAAATAACGAACAACAGAAGAACTCCTAGCAATCCCCCAGTCAAAAACATAATCCTAATGTGAAATGCTTATACAAAACATTTAAAATATATGTGAGCTTTGCAACTAATGAAAGTAAAACCACCTGGATAAGGACAGTCTTGAATGGAACCTTATACTATATGTAGCAGAATTGGCAGCTGATAAATGGATGAAGTGCTGTATATCAAGGGCTGTGAGATCTCCATTAAGAAAGTTTATACATTAGAACAAATGAGAATAAAGAGTAAAAAAGCTGAAACGCGTCTCCCTTTGGTCAGTGTTTCAATAATATGTTTATAAAGCCTGCGGGGGCCGGAGGGGGGGGAACATTTTAGTATAGCAGCAGGTGTGATTATCATCCTAACTACACTATTGGATGCCGAGAGCCATATTATTACATCTGGTGCATAGTTACATCTCTGGGGTGATTATATTTTGGCAATCCACCACTCTCTAATGACCTGTTTTCTAATTACGTATTATAATACTTCCTATTAACAGATGCATAGCATAAATATATTTTTCGGGAAATTATGCATGGAATAAACCTGCTTTCTGCGAGTCATTTTGCCTTACAAGTAAGTTTACATGGTTTTCATACTGAAAGGCCCATTAATATAACATTCTGGATTATAAAAATATATAATGAATAAAGTACCCCCTGTTGTAAAATATAAGGCTATTAAAAGTCACTGAGGAGTTCCATGACCCTATCAAAACACGAAGCAGTAGGCAGAGTGTTTTTCTACAAGTCATGGAACTCGGAGGTGACTCATATTTTGCAACAGGGGGTACTTTATATATTATAATACACAAGTTACACAAGTGTCATATGACCGATGACATCACTAAGCACCGTTTATAAGGATATCATTGACAGGATATGCATGACTCTTGTGTATTATATGGTAAATATCAGTATTCCCAAATATAAGTATAACACAGATATGATACATCTACATAAGAAATGTTGTTATGCCATATACTGCATGTTAGCTATAATTAATAGTGATGGGTGAATCTGACCTTATTCACTTTGATGCAAAACATAAGCCAAAAGGGTGTTTTTTTGCATAAGATTTTTCAAATCATGCAACGTTTCTCTTCTTTTACTAAACATTAGAGTGGGTGTTTATGTGCAGAGAAAAGCAGAGAAATCTTTCACTCATCCCTAATGAATCAATGCAATACCTAAACACATGTATAAGGGTAAGGGCACAATGGGCGATTTGGGGATTCCCCCTCTGTCTTGCACCGGCTATAATGAAAAGTCGCTTGCAGCATGGCACACGCAGCACTTTGTATTCTGAAGTCACCCAAAGTTGCCTCACGAGGAAACTTTGGGCGACTTTGGAATACGAAGCGCCGCGTGTGCAATTCCGCAGGCAACTTTTCATTATAGCCGGCGCAAGACAGAGGGATGGCGTTCGGAGAGATTGATCGCCGCCAGGCGACTAAATCTCCCCAAATCGCCCAGTGTGCCCCTATCCTAAAGCTGTTATGCGATAATACATTTTAAGCTTCATTATATACAGTTTTGTGGAGGATTAGTGTAGTGGGTGTGTTTATAGACCCTTAAGGGGCCTGGCACAACCGACCATTCTCACACCTTCCCACTCCCTGTCCCACCTTTTTCCTACTCCTCGCCCCACTCCAGAGTCTCCTTACCTGCCTTCAGTAAGAGAGCGATGGGGGGGGGTAACTACAGAGGAAGAGGTGCACCCTGTTCCCCCCACTGTAACCACGGGCTCAGGTTCTTCTGTAATTAAGCAACTGTACAGACCATATTAACAACCATTTCCATCCAGTTAAAAAAAATTGATATGGCTATAACCTATTCAATATTGCATAATAAGTAATAATCCTGATTTAAATCAGATACTACCACCCTAAGTTTTAACCAGGGGAGCTTATTCAACCCAGTAATATGGGAGTGGGCACTCAACGAGCAGTCCTCCAAAAAGGCGTGTAAAAATCCAAAGTAGTTTATTAAGTATGAAAGAGATAACTTACAGGTTTTGTGTTACTTATTCTTCAACAAGGGCTCAAGCAAGTGCAGTGAGCAAACTGCAATTTCAAGCAAAATTGCTGTTTGTCCCGCACAATGCAGCATTATTTCCCAGAATTCCATCATTACTGCGAGACAGTGTGAGTGATTTGTGCTCCCTATTCTTTTGGCGCAATTGCGCTGTGGTGATTGATACAGGTCACTGTCGGATCCTCCAGACAAAGCCGTAGCCCCTTGTGTCAGTAGCCACAGCAATACCTGATTTGTTACTGAAGGAAGGACTGATCAGCCTGCTACTGCTGCAAAACTATCAGTACAGAGAACAGTAAAGGAATAGACAGATTCTGCTTTCAGCGGCAATTATGCTTGCAAATCTTCATTTACATTTACATTTCTCTTTTGGCTTAACAAACCCTTTAAGGATAAAAATTAAAAGTGAAAAAAAAAATCAGTATTGTTCAATTATTACATTGCACATTTTAGTTGCAAATAAACTTTTACCAGTAAGAAACTATAAAATGCACAATAGTTATTTTACATCATTATTTTGTGGTTTGCAAAATTGACTGATATGCACTGCTGTATTTATTTTTAGTTTATATATATATATATATATATATATATATATATATATATATATATATATATATATATATATATATATATATATATATATATATATATAGTGTACTTTATGCACACTAAATTAGAAATATTTCAAATAAGGATAGAAATACAGTTAAAAAGGTTATTTTCTGTCTTAAATAGTATTTGCATAGATTTACATTAAATTCCATCTTCTGCTTTCTTCATGGCTCATTTATTCCATCACAGAAATGAGAACATAAATCTTTTGTATCCTAGGGTGCAAAGGGGTTTTCAAGACAAAAGAAAGTAAAGGTAATCATTCAATGACAAACTTGGTTATATGAGAAACTGTTCTTGTTTTAGAAAGCCTACCACAGTTTTGCTGACTGTCCTTTTCCTCTACATCAGTTGAAGTACCAATTTGCTTCATTTTTTAATATACTGTAAGGCTTGAGCTAGTTGCGCAGTTACCTTTTATAATGGTGTGTCTTGTAGGGATGCATTTTTACGCGCTACGCACCAGTGAAGACTATTCAGATTGTATTCCTTTATGAACCTTGAATACTTCTCAATTGTCTTTAATAACTGTAACAATACTATCAGTGAAGTATCCCACCCCAGACCATTGTAACACAATTATGTTGGTATCTTACCTTTTTTTTGTTTTATTTTTACAAAAGCTAAATATTGGAGTATACAAAAGAAAATTGGAAGTTTCCCGTGATGGGCAAATTATATTGTATGCATGAGCACGAAGGTTTAAAGAGTTTAATTATGTATTTTACCGGCGAACAATTAGGTACAGTTTGCATTCTGAATTGACTGTGACAAATTTAATTGAACTGGAATTCTTATAGTGAATAGAAAATGCTTCCTTTTAATACAAATCTAAATTGCTGTACACAATTAGCTCAATCCCCCCACCTTGGCTAATAGAAGGCAGCTCATATCAAGAAATTGGCTGAAGGACACTGTAATATGTGGTCATGTATAGTCACTTACTTGACACTTTGGGATGGGATAGAATTGTTTATGGTGGGAGTGGGAGAGCTTTTTATACCCAGTTTAAATATGTTGTAATAAGGATAACTGTATCATTACTATAGTTAATATCATGTAACCCTATTGTAAAATGTAAGTATATTAAAAGTTACT
Source organism: Xenopus petersii (assembly GCA_038501925.1). Classification (NCBI taxonomy): domain Eukaryota; kingdom Metazoa; phylum Chordata; class Amphibia; order Anura; family Pipidae; genus Xenopus; species Xenopus petersii. Next base: position 50,850,650 of record CM076672.1, on the reverse strand, counting down.
GAGGAGTTCCATGACCATATCAAAGCACAAAGCCAAAGTCTGAGTGTTTTTATGCAGGTCGTAGAACTCAGAGGTGACTTTTAATATCCTTATATTTTGCAACAGGAAGTACTTTATTTATTATAATACACACGTTTCAGTGAGTCATGTGACAGAGATTACATCGCAAAGCTCCGAATATAACAGATGACATCACTAAACTCAAATTATAAAGGTATCATTTACAGAATATTCATGTCTCTTGTGTATTATAAAAGGATAAATTCACTTTAATAAAACAATATCTAGTGCTTTATTGAAACTTCAAAATCTGTAATTAGTAATATAATGGGGGAAATGCAGCTTAGAGTGTGTACAGACTTGTGATGCTGTCTCATTTTAAAACCAGCAAAGGTGATCCTGACTAGTGTTTCCCACATTTGCCAAAAATTTCTGAAACTTCAAAATATTTTGTAAACTGCAGTGGAGTCAGTGGGTGTTTTATGGCTCAATTTTTGCTTGCACCAAATGCATTGGCATGAACAGGAATTTTTTCTTGTGTTTTTTCTATGCCAATGCTTTGAAGTCAATAGGCATTTTTTTTCTCTGTGTTTTTTTTCCCTTGCCAAATGCATTGGACTACATTTTTTTTTATCACAGAATCTTTTACCATTTGCAAAAACGAGTATGAGAGAAACGGCAAGCACTTCCGGACGCCACTTCAAATCTTTTTACTGATTTGAAGTTCTTGCTGTTTCTCTCATACTCGAAAGTGCACACACCCCCTGCGACGGGTTCGGGCGATGCACCAGGACCACTCAAGACTTCGGGTGAGTGTTTTCTTCCCTTTTCTTCATCAGCGACTTCCATTTATGCATTACGTTTAAGTGCCGGACCTGGGGTCTTTACACCCAGGTCACGTCCGTTACAGGGTGAGCTAGGTTTTCACTCGTCCAACAAGATTATATACATTTTTATTTAAACAATCCATTATAGGACTGTGCAGCTTTAAATTCTGTTGTAAATGTGTATAACCATTTGCAAAAACACAAATTTCCAAACCAAAAAATCCTTTTTTTTTTTTTTTAAAGAAACAAAATGAAGCAAAGATACAGAAAAAGAAAAAAAAGAAAAGGAAAATAAGGGGTAACATAAATACAAATATACAGTCCAAAGTATGTTCAAAGGACAGTCGGCATTATTATAGTTATATAATAACTTAATGACATCATAGTTAATCATTCTTAGCATACGCAGTCTCTCCTGTACAACCCATATAACCCATTCTTTCTTCTATATTTTATATTCTGTTTTCACATACAGTCCTCCCTTTTAATTATGTTTATTTATTAAGAAACGTAACTATGATTCCCAAGTACTCCAGTACCCTTTTCTTCTATTCTGGAGTACATGAGTTATTCTAACTTTCTGGTTTCTTCAACTAGCTGCTGCCATTCCATATATACCGGAGGAACCGGCTGTTTCCAGTGTCAAGAGATTAATGTTCTGGCGGCATTTAATAGATGTCTACATCTATTAAAAATATCCCTAATAATTTGAAATATATAAGGCTAGTCAAAAGTCAAAGAAAAACGGGAAAAGCCCTCAAAACCAAAGTGCAAAAGCCAAGTCATCAAAAAAGTATCCTGTAACTCAAAATTTCATATAAAAGTTAAAAAAAGTCTTTATTCAAAATGACATCTTAGAAATACATATGTACAGATCCCATTGTATTCTGCCTAATGTAAGTCGAAAATTTGAGTTACAGGTTAGTTTTTTGATGACTTGGGTTTTGCACTTTGGTTTCGACTTATCCTGTTTTTCTTTCACCATGAATCCACCAGGTGACATTCGCTCATCCATAATCTTGACATAAGAACTCTCAGATTTGAGATAACAAACAGAAACTGAAATGGAGAGTCTCTTATGCCTCAAAAGTGAATATTTTGGTCTGTTTTTACACGATCCTCGCTGGAGCTAACAAAGGACAAGACCCTCTATGAAGACTTTGTTAAAACATTATCCAGGACACTCATCACATTCTCACCTCATCTCAGCAGATTTCCCCATTGCATTTGTCAAATGAATGTAAAAGGAAGGGAAATTATGTTTTTTTGTGCACATTTGCAAACCTGGAAGTCTGTATTGCCAGTTTAATTAAATTGCAAATTGCTTATGACTATCTGCTAACTGACGAGGGGACCACAGCCAGTTGTTTATCTGTAGAAATTGTCATTCAAACAAATGGCACTCACTCTTTCAAGAATGATTAGATTCAAAACTAAATACATAAAACTGCAGCATTATGAATAATTTAGATATCCTGGATGTTTATTTCTTAAAAAAAATCCACATCATTGTTGAAGGATTTTTAGGCATTCATCTTTTTTTGAAGAGAACGTGTTCATTCTGTATATTTGACATATCTCTGCTATCTTTAAATCATTACACTGGCATAAAATTTACAAGCTGTCAGCAAATGAAAAGCTGATCATGGTAATCTGTTTAGTCATGAAATGTCAAATTTACAAATAACAAGTTACAGCTCTTGAGATTACGAAGCATGCAAGCTGACTATTTACATTGACAGCAGTCACTGTTTCATCATATTCTGTTTCTGGCTACAGTAGTTAATACTAGAAATAAGAAAACAGTTAATACTGCGATTTTATTTTGTATTTCCAATAACTAGAATAAGTTTCTTACCAGATATATTGCACTTTGTTGAGCTTTTTATAACAAATCAATGTGTTGATAACTCATACGGTTGAAAATGTAGCCAAATCAGAATGTCAGACTAAACAGATGGCTAAATTAGTGACATGAGGCAGTTCAAATTTCTAAAACCTTTTTCTCTGGCATGATTTTTCTTGGAAGTTAAACGTGTGATTCTGTTGTTGAAGAACCAATTAAAAACCAAATCCACAATCATTTACAGACTTTAAAATGTAACTATTGTTGAGTGAATACAGTGTTGCTATCATACACCTCATCTGATGTTAAATACACACAAAGCATGGGTATACAAAGTTTTAAGATATTCCATAAACTGCTCACTGTTACCCCTAATAAAACATAAGTGATTTCAAATTACAAATAAAAAACGTCTAATATCAGCAGAAACGTTTTCTTTCCATCATGTTTTGTCAGTTTTTGGCTAATTCCTCATAGCTTAGCACTTTCCATTCTTTTATGGATCCCTTTCCTTCTACTCCCCAGCAGTAGTGATGGGCGAATTTCTCCCGTTTCGCTTTGCGGGAAAATTCTAATTTTGACGACGGTGATAATTCCAATAGTCCATCACTACCCAGCAAGATTAAATTCTTATGAACAGTAGGGCCACGCCCTTGATATTCCTTGCCATCTAGATGATGGTGAAAAAAGGGTAATTTAAATAAACACAGGGGTTGAAACAGGATTGTTCATATTAATAGTAAATAGCTAAGGACTTTTTATTATTTAAAGGGGTTGTTCACCTTAAAGGTAACTTTTAGGGGCCGATTCACGAATTTCGGGTGAAGGGTTCGAATAAAAAAAAATTAGAATTTCAAACTATTTTTTGGGTACTTCGACCATCGAATTGGTTAAATTCGATCGAATTCGAACAATTCGAATGATTAGAATTAAAAATCGTTCGACTATTCGACCATTCGATAGTCGGAGTACTGTCCCTTTAAGGTCGATCGCAGGATTTGCGCAAAATTGTTCGACTTCGATATTCGAAGTCGTACGATTTTAGTTCCCAGTCGAATATCGAGGGTTAATTAACCCTCGATATTCGACCCTTCGTGAATCGGCCCCTAAGTGTGTTATAGAATTGCTAATTCTAAGTAACTTTTCACCATAATTTTTAGGGATGCACCAAATCCACTATTTTGGATTCAGCCAAACCCCCAAATCCTTCACGAAAGATTCGGCTGAATACCGAACCAAATCCTAATTTGCATATGCAAATTAGGGGTGGGAAAGGAAAAAAGTTTTTACTTCCTAGTTTTGTGACAAAAAATCACGTGATTTCCCTCCCTGCCCCTAATTTGCTGAATCAGAATCCTGCTGAAAAAGGCGGAATCCTGGCCAAATCCCGAACCAAATCCTGGATTCGGTGCATCCCTTATAATTTTCTTCTTTTTTTATGGTTTTGGATTATTTGCCTCCTCTGACTCTTTCCAGCTTTTAAATAAAGGTCACTGACTTGGGGGCATGTTTACTAACATTGGAGATAAATATCTGGAGAGATTTCTGGAGATATTGCCCATGGCAACCAATCAGCAATTAGATTTAAACAGCCACAGCCATGTTAGAAAACAAAAGCAAAGATCTGATTGGTTGCCATGGGCAACATCTCCAGAAATCTCTCCAGATATTTATCTCCAATGTTAGTAAACATGCCCCTTGATCTTAAAAACAAATGCTCTGTAAGGCTACAAATGTATTGTTATTGCTACTTTTTATTACTCATATTTTTGTTCAGACCTCTCTTCATATTCTAGCCTCATATTCTCATATTCTAGCCTCATATTCTAGTCTGTCATTCAAATCAATGCATGGTTGCTTGGGAAATTTTAACTCTAGCAGCCAGATTGCTGAAATTGCAGACTGGAGAGCTGCTAAAGAAATAGCTAGACAACTCAAAAATCACAAATAATAAAAGATTGTAAATTGTCTCTGAATGTGACTCTCTAGTCTACATCATATGCAAATTGAGTCTAATGGTGAACATATCCTTTAATTAAAACTCCTTTATTTATTGGAATAAATAAGGGATGTAACTTTGTAGAAGCAAATTCAAGCAATACACCTCTAGCTATTGTACAAGCCACAGAAACAGGCTACAAGCTATCTACACCTAAAATGCAAAATGATATGAGGTTGGACACCTACCCCAACCCTGATACCTCTTGTATAATTACAGGGGCCATTGCAGGGGTAACACATCAAAGTGAGAGAAAAGTGGCATGCATTTAATTTGCAGAGCTGGTCCCAGGTGTTCCAGGCACTCATTGCTAAGAAGGAAAACTCATCATCACTAGAAGATTGAGCTACTGGAACATGTACTATTGATATATGTGAGTGTGTGCCAAAATGATTCATGATCTGTTAATAATCTTCCAGCCTGCAAGATGCTGGTATGTTTAGTTGTTAATAGTATCAGGGTGTTTGATGTGGCAACATTCCACTGATTGCTAGGTTTGTGCCATTTAAGCCAAAGTGATCCAGGACATAAATCTTCCACAGTCCAAAGTAACTAGTGAGTCATAATTGGATGCCATCTATACATACTGCTGTTAGATCTGTTTTATAATAGTGTAGTAAGGGCCAAATAAGGGCTGAAACATTGGATGCACAAGAATAAATAAAAGCGAAATATTTCACTGATATTGGACTGCGGGTTCTTTGGAAGTATATATATATATATATATATATATGTGTGTGTATTTGTTTGGTGTCTACATTTTTTAATTCATATTAACCTATATAGGAGATAGAGAGGAGGTAAACTTGTAATCTAAAAGAAGGAGGCATCTATCTATCTATTAATCTGTCTATCTATCTATCGATTTACAAATGCAGGAAATTCTAATTTAAGTCAATCCCATAAAGCCCAGAAAACACCAATTTAACACCCGAGACTCTCCTGAAGCTGAGGTTAATAGGGATCACCATTTGTATCAAGGATATTCACTTCCCCGCTCTGCAGCTTTTGGTAATGGAGTACTCCCCATAAAGCCCAGAGCTATCATTTCCCAAAAAACTTTTTGGAAACGCCAAATACCCCCAAAAAATTATCTGCGAATTCTAAAAAAAATATACAAGCTTTTTACTGAGCTACTTTTATCCCTGCTTGCAGCTTAAATCTGATTGGCAGCGTATCAGAATATTTAATGAAAGCTTTTAAGTTCAGGACATCTTTTAAAATGGAATACGAAATTGTACAAGCATTTCAGTTAAACTTTTATTTTAAATGTAACCAATAAAAATCTATCATTTTATTGTGCTGATGTAGAAGTAAAAAATTGTTTTACCTGAAAGCGTTTTATGGTGTCTGTATAACAGAATGTTAATCTGGTTAAGCTTTGTGTAGCGTTTAAGTAAAATCTTATGCACACCTTAACATGATATTCACAGCCCACTGACTAAATCCATTAATATTCATCCTAACACGGTACATATTTAACCCTCTGGGTAATGCTGGTGTGATTGCTTGGTTATATGCAGTACATGGAATAAAAAGAGTTCATAAACAAAATATATTAAAGAATGTTTAAATAATATAGCATCTTGCTGAAATCACAAACCATGAAATGAAGGTTGGACATAATGAGGTATATTACAGTGGAGCTTAGTGCAACAGCTTTCTGAGAAATGTAATCGGAGCCATCTAAGCGGTAGCCATATGTTCCCCTTCCTCGTGTTCCTAATCCAAGGATTGTGACTTCATTGCTTACTATCTCGAAGCCCAGGGGTAATATATTGTTGGTAAAATAAAAACATTATAAAGTGTTTCCCACTGCCATTGCATAGCTATATTAGCTTTATTGTTGTTTTCAGAAATCCCATCACATGAAAAAAAGCCCAATGGTTGTGAGAATTTCCCAGGGAACTGTGTTAGAGAGGGTGGCCAGATTATACCATTAAAACTGCTCACCTATGAAAAAGGACACATTGCATGGCTAAGTAACAATTATTTCAGATACTAGTGCACCTGCTTCTGCATAACTGACCCCTCTGCAACAAATTAGCATTGTACATTTTACCACTAAAGCAGAATGGAAACCAATTAGTTTCAAAAACACAAATGAAATACATGAAGAATACGTACAAAATTGGTTAGATGGTCTTCATCTGTGAAGTCCAAAAGTTTACTTACAAGGCAATATTCTGCTGTAATTGCACTGTTTTTTAATCACTGGACTGAGAGAATTTAAATAAAATGAAATCGTAACGCTTTCTTGGGCTATTCAGCACATGGATCGTTAAAGGTGTCCAGCTAGTGTATGAGCATGGGTTACACTGCGAATCTACACTCAAGGCAGAGCCTTCGCTAAATGGAAGCTTCCCCTTTAAGATGTTGTAAAACTACAACACACAGGCTAATTAGTGTAAAATAGATGAATTAGACGCCAAGAGGTTCTTGGATAGTAAAACAGGTGAACAGGTTTATTATGCCAAATGCAAATGACCCCAGGTTTACTCACAGCATATACAGGATACAGCAGAACCACTTGGGACATAGTAAGGATCACAGTCAGACAGAAGCGACTCCTTTAGGTATTTGCAGATAGGTGTACATCAATTTCCAGTTAACCGACGTTGCCTGTGAGGGGATCGGGATCGATCAGGTAGGGTACAGGTTGTCCTTTGCTAACCTAGATGCCTATCAACTGAGTTCCCAGTTTTTTGTGCATTTTTTTTCTCATACCAAATGCATTTCAGTCAATTAGTTTATGTTCTTACATGTCTTTCTCACACCAAATGCACTGGAATGACTAGGGGGGAAATTTAAGGGCGAAGTGATGAAAATGCAGCATGACGTCATTTCTGCACTTCGTCGATTTACTAACTGAAGCTGGCGTAAATTCGCTGGCGTAATTTCGCCAAGGAGATAGACTCTGGCGCAACTTCACACTCCAACGCCAGGCGAATTTTCGGTCTGGCAAAAGAGGGTTACTACGCGAATTCACTACTTGTTTTTGATTTTACTGAACGTTACCTCTATCGCCAGACTTGCCTTCGCCACCTCAGACCAGGCAAAGTGCAATAGAGTAGATAGGACTTCCTCAAAAAAAAGTTGAACTTTTTTCTAAGTCCCAAAAAATGCTGGCGTTTTTTCCTATTTAAAGGGGGATAGACTGGAAAAAGAACTGCTGAGCGTAATTTCAGTATGGTACCCTGTTTGCAACTTCGGATCTTTGTGAATTTACGCCTGGCGAAGTGTTGCAATGTGCGCGAAGCCAGCGCTGGCGAATTTCCGCCGGTTAGTGAATTTGCCCCTAGGTATTTTTTCTCTCTTTTTTCTCTCTTATTTTCACATACATTGTTTCCAAGCAAAACAAAGAAATTCAAGTGCACATAAGTAAAAATTGTCACCACTTGCAAAAATGCTAATTTATAGGGGTGGGATAAAATGTTTGCCAAGTTTTGCTGCAAAGAAACACCCATTGACATTAATGCACTTTATGAATTTTTGCAGGCGAAACAGGACAGATTTGACCATCACTATTTTACTGCAAATTTGTGTCAGTGGAAAAAAATGCTCATCCCTATTAACAAGCAATTAAAAAGAAAGTACTTTTTTTACAGACATTGGTAAATCTTACTGGAGCATTATTATTTTAGCAGGTTATTTTGAGATAACTATAGTATATTAGTTTTGTGCTATTTAATCACTAGCAAACATACAAAATCTGTGTTCAAATAAAAAGCGTCCAGTACACACCGGGTCTCTACTTCTAAACCAGGAAATTCCTGACAATTATTAATGGCACAATATACACCTGTGTTCATCCTGACAATGTCAATTTTACTTTACATTGGTCATATATTCTGTTGTTGTGTTACAAGGCAATGTAAATATATCTGTACATCCTATTTGTTTTATTTAATGCTGCAGTTCTATAAAATTGAATGCCTTAATTTTATGTTCTTTAGGGATGGAGAAAAAAAACTGTAAATTCTGTGAATAATAAAATTATGCTGATTCAAAGAAGCAGGGGGCTAAGGGTAATAAGAAAACAATGATCAAAAAATTAAAGAGAGTGGGTTTTATTACAAAACAGCCTTATTTAATGCTCATATTAAAAATAGGCGTATATTGTCCCTTTGAGACCTCCATGAGTAGCAGTAACAGCATATTTATGTATTCCACATTTAACTTTTAAGAAAACTTTTTTTTCCATACTTTATTTATACAGTTTTCTATTAAATTTTTGACTTAGACCTTGTTCAAATAACATATTAGAATCTAGAGGAATCTATATTACCAAATAACCTACTAATTGTAAAATAAAAACACCCTGATGGCAATTGATTGGAGAGATTTTGCACAGTAAAACAATAAATATGGCTTTTATTCATTATGTTAAATGTTAATGGAATCTGTTAGATATCAGGGTAGTCAATTTAAGCACTAAAAGTGTGCCCTATAGAGGTGGCTGTTGTTATTTGGAGCATTTAATCATTTAGAGAAAGGCTTCTTGAAACCAAATAATATGAAATCTTGAACTTCGTTCCAAAATGTAAAACTCCTAAGCTGCTCTTTTAGGTATTATTACAAAAAGCAGACATTATTAAGTAGGTAAATCCAGAGTCTATTACTAAGTGAAGAATATAAAGTTTCTACTGGCAGGTTATTGTGTCTCATTTGGTGTTGTTATGCGATTAGTCTAGGATGTTATAATCCTTTATATATTTTCTTTTGTCTGAAAAATCCATTTGCATTTTGTAGTTCAAGAATTCTGTCTGGTGTCTTTGTTTAAGGGAGAACAAAAAAACTTGAACATACTAATCAAAGTGAATACTTTTTGTGATATCTCACTTCTGACATTCGAGGATAACTTCATGCAAATGAGCAATGTGTTAGAATTTCTACAGACAGAATATCAAACACATATGATTGGAATACAATTGTCTATTTATATTGACAGAAGTCCTTCATGTGCCTTTTTTCAAGTGCAAATTACTCTTAGATAACTTTAACTTTTGAAGTTCGCTAGGCTTTGTATTGGGATGTGAGTTGTGTAATGAATGCTGATAAGGGTATGCTTGTGTTGTATATGCTTGTGTTGTCACAGTTCTTATGCGATGCGACTTGCTTTTAAAGTTGTAAAATCAAAAGATAAAATCTGCATAATAATAAAACAATATTACTTTTTGTAATGGGAAAACCTTGCCTAAATAGAATTGACTGATGTGTACAACATGGAAGTAAATTAAAGAGAAATATACACCTCAGTTAGCAAAACAAGGCATTTATTTTAACTGCTTTCTCTTAAACAGACAGAAGAGTTTAAAATGCACATGAATGTATTCTTATACCTGTCCTAATGCTTGGCTTTGGCAGTATGGTCTTTATCATATTGTATAATGCAAGAATATTATATTATATATGTGTAAAGTGACACCTTATTGCATCCTTCATAAATATGATTTGCAGGAATTATAATCATCAAAAACACATTGCTTCCTCCTTCTTTGTTGGTATAGTGAATTTTAGTGGTCCTTTTGTACTCACTATCCCATGACTCAATTACTACTTAATAAACATACTTAGCATTTCTTTTTTGTAATTATATTTTAAAGTGTTTCAGTGTTTGCTGTTTATTATCTTAACTTTGTCTTGCATATAGATTTGTGCAACAATGGATGAACACTAAGACATGATATAAAGAAAGATTAACACAAAAAAAAGCTTATCTGAACATTTCACCCTTTTGTTCCCAAACCATTGGTACGTAAACCAGTTGTCCTGTTTGTTCTACTCAGCCCACCAGAGCCATGATGACACTTAAATGAGAACTTTACCCCCAAAATGATCCAAGGAATTCATGCTACAGCACTAGATACATGATAAGTGTTGAAAAGTATTTATTTGTGCCATGCAACATTTCGGGCTCCTGCCTTGAAGCTTGAACACCTGTGTAATAAAAATCACTTAAAGGGCATGTAAAGGCAAAAAAATAAAATCACATTTTTACTTTCTTTAATGAAAAATAAACCTATCTCCAATATACTTTAATTAAAAAATGTGTACCGTTTTTATAAGAAACCTGACTGTATGTAGTAAAATTCTCCCTTCATTTACTACTGTGGATAGGAATTGTCTGATGGTCCCTAACTGCTGAGCAGGGAAACAATCATACTTATGAACAGCAGGGGGAGCCCCCGCCTTACTTCCCCGCCATGCAGAACTCAAGCAGCTTTGTTTATGACGATCCCTAAGCAGCCCAGACCACACTGAGCATGTGCACAGTCTTAGTCTTGCAAAGATGTTTAACAAGATGGTGACCCCCTGTAGCCAACTTTCAAAGCATAAATTATTTGTTTGATTAGGCTTGTGGTGTTGCAAGTTCATGTTTATATTTAGTATACAAAATACAGCATTTCTAGCCTTATTCTATTTTAGACTTTACATGCCCTTTAAATAGCCGTGTTAGGGGGAGGGGGAAAACAATTCCACCTTCCAGGCTAAGAAAAACCTTCCATGATGTTCAATGCAAATTATGTGTGTAACAATTATCAAACAACAGTAGTTGGAAGGTGGGATAGTTTATATGATATTAAGTGGCATATTAAACAGTCTTACCAAACTGCAATATATATATATATATATATATATATTTTTTTTTTATATATATATATATATATATATATATATATATATATATATATATATATATATATATGTAAATATTTCCCTTTTACATCTCATACCTTGAACCATTTTGTGATGGTCTGTGTGATGCCCTTAGATCACCTGACAGTTTCAGTGAGTCATGTGACTGAAATGACATCACTAAGCTCCAGTTATAACCAATGGCATCACTAAGCACCATTTATAAGGATATAATTTACAGGATATTCATGGCTCTTGTGTATTATTATATATGTATATATGTATATCAAATATATAGTTTTAGAAAGTTTGCAAGTTGAAAATTAGTTGGGAAATAATGATGAGTTTCCCTATCATGAGTTTATTTATTTACTAATTCAATCATTCGTTGCCTCTGCTATATGTTTTCATGGAGGCTTATTTATCTAAATTCAGTTTGTGAATTTTAGTGTTTTTGAAGTTTGCTTATTTATAAAAAAAATCAAATGTAAAAAACGTGTTCAATTAACACCATGAAAAAAACTCAAATACATTAAATTTGTATTCTACTGATCATTCTCAAATCTGAAAAACTGAAATTGAAAAAATCCCAGTGACTTTTACATGAACAAGCTTTTAGAAACTGAAGTTTTACATTCGAGTTTTTCAAGATTTTTTAATTTATTACGTATTGAAAAAATGTTATTTTTTAAACCCTTATTTGAATTCATGATTTTTAGCATAAAACAATTAGAAATGCAGTAAGAATTCAAACATTGATAGATTGGTCCCTAAGTGACTATATCAAAATCTATAATTACATTTATTTTATTGCAGCAAAAGCATATTGCACATGTACCAACTCAGGTATTGCTTTGAAAAGTATTTCCAGAGGAAAGAAAATAATTTTTGAAAAAGATGGTACTTTCTGATTAAGCACATGTTCACAAATCTCTTCCCTCTATAGATGTTTGATTATTGCTCTACAGGAACAGAGCCAAAAATGAACACAGTGCTGAAGTCCATTAACAAAATGTAAAATCTTTAGGATTTAATCAATACTGTACAAATTGTCTGTACTACAGAATATCGTTAAACTCTCATAAACTAAGAAGTTTAAATCAGAGCTGTGCATCCCAAATTTCTGTTTAGAAGAGCAGAAAAGACGCTTTGACAGAAAACTTGACCAATTGCTTCACTTTCGTATTAATATGTAAAAGTAAATTACTAGTTACATTTTCTCATTTAATTGAAATTAATCATTGTTAAATTCTTCCAGTAAGGATGATATTATTTCATTATTTTGTCCAAGAACATCTTCAAATGCTAAAAAAAACAACTATGGGGTAGATTTACTAAAGGGCAAAGTGGGTTTTTCTTGCAAAAACATTTCACAGGGACTTCACCAATTTACTAAAAGCTGAAGCAGACAATTCACTAGAGAAAAAGCTCAGCTCTAGAGAAGTTTTGCTCCCTTTCGCCAGGTGAATTTTCGCTCAGGCGAACGATCGTTACTCCGCAAATTAATCAAAGTGCAAACTTTCCCTTTTCTCCAGGTTATACCTAGTGAATTGATAAGATGATGCTACATCCTCAACATTATTAAGTCAGTGACATCATATCCTGTATGCCAAAAAAGTCATAAAAAAAGACAAAACGCTGGTGTTTTTTTATATTTTAATGTGGGATTATGTTTACAAGTTGAAACTGTTAAATATATGTTGTTTATACTTTTTTAACCATTTCAAGGCCACATTTGTTTTAGGGCGGGCTCATGTTTAGGACAATAGAAGATCTGTTTTTTATTTTATTTTGCTTCATTGGACATTTTTGATAATAAGTGGCCATTTCCAGCAATTTCACCAATAATCACTAACAAAGACATATAGGGGCACATTTACTAAGATCGCAGTGAATTCGAAATGAATACTTGAAAAACTTCGAATTTTGAAGTAATTTTTGACAAATTAGACTTCGATTTGAAGTGAAAATGCTTCGACTATTCGACCATTCGATAATCAAAGTACTGTCTCTTCAAAAAACTTTGACTTTGACACTTCGCCACCTAAAACCTGCCAAATTGCTATGTTAGCTATGAGGACCTCCTAGAACATATAGCCAACATTTGGCTAAGTTTTTAGAAGCCAGTGAAATTGCATGATCGTACGATTAAATAGTTCGAATCATTCAATTCGAAGTATGATCGTAGTACGATTGTACCCTATTAAAAATCCTACGAATTTGACTTCGAATGTTGAACTAGCCTATTCGATGGTCGAATTTCGAAGTTTTTTGCACTTCGAAATTCGACCGTTGATAAATCTGCCCCATAATGTATATATGACTTTTATGTATTGCAGTTTTGGAGTGTCAGGGGGACTTAAACCAGACAAAAACACTTTCATAAAAAAAACACATTTAACCCTTTAAGTGCCACACATCATAGGCTCTATGATCTGTTGATCGTAGATTCTACAATCTGCAGCACTACCGCATTGGGGAGCAGCTTGTAAAGCTGTTCCCTCTATCACCACTCGTTCCCCAGCCCCTAGGCAACAAATAGAGCGGGGGAACAATTGTCCCTAGTGCACGATCGGCCAGGGGCCAAAGGCAGCAGCATGCATATGGAAACGACATGTCCTGCTTCTGCCCTCACTTCCTGGACCCCCTGCGCCGACCCCCACCGGATCCTGCAGACATAGTACACTTCTATTTACATTTGCACATACATACCTTTTTTAGGGATCAGGGGTTTCACACATTCACAGCACTCACACATATATGCACACACACATGCAGATTTTTATTGGTTTTATTGGATTTTAATTATTTTATTGTATTCCGCACTGTTCTTTGTTACGTACTTGTTTTTTCACATGAACATTTTATCTGCTATATATCCATTAGGGGGCCTCTGTATGCCACATAGTTTGGTAAATCTATGTATATTGGGCATTGAACTGTTCAGTAGACCCCTGGCATTCATAGTTAGGATGCTTTCTCTTGGTGCCTAATGCTATGTGGTATGCTAGAAAGCATCTTTTTTGTGTTTTTATCCTGCAAAAAATGCAGTAAATGTGTTGATTTTTCAAGTGACCTCCAGGACAATTTGTATGCACTAACTTCATTTTGGGGTCTTTAAATGCCAGATACTTTTGTTAACCGCACTCTCCTATGTTACTCATTTTTGCACATGGAAATTTTCTATATATTCATTAGGGTGCCTCTTTACACCACATAGTTTGGTAAATGTATGTATATTGGGCATCACACTGTTCAGTGGAACCCTGGCATTCATATTAAGGATGTTGTTCTTGGTACAGTACCTACAGTACGTTGGAGATAAGATGCCAAAAATTAGAAGCTAAGGTGACTTTCAAACCAGCTACAGTAAATCCCTATATTGTGTATTTTTTTGGTATTTAGAACTAGTTCCAGAAGTGAAATAAACTTTTCGAAAGCTCAGGTTCTCCAGAAAAAAACACCATACAAAATGTCCAAAAAACTTCTGGCACTGTGTGCAAATGAAATGCAAAATTCTTCTGGCATTTAAAGGGTTAATAAAGGACCTATGAAGAATCACAAAATGTATAGTAATTTAAATACAATCCTTAACAAATAACTGACAATTTAAAACCTACCCAATCATTTAGAAAAAAAATCAGAAATATGAATGTAGGTTATACTGAGTTCATTTTAATCATTAATGGATTTCATAGAAAAATGTTATACATATGCTTTCAGAGATGCATTTTATTTTTGCTATTTTACGGACAATGGGCCGAGCATATTAGCAAATTTTATAAAAATATATTTGTCTGTGCTGGGTTAATGAAAATTGTCCATGCACTGTCAAATGAATACTGAAAGCCAAATGAACTGTTAAAACCAATGAAAACAGTCTGGCTTCAGGGCACATACAGCTTTAGAATTTCAAATTCTGTGTGGGTTAAGAACACTGAATATTTAACACCTTTTTCTACCCAGTTTTTACGTAGAAATCTTTCTTATCCGCCTATATCATTACACCAGATGAACATTTACAACATACAGTGCTTAACATTGAAACAATTGCACAGTTATGACACCTAAATGAGCCCCATCCTTTTGAAATCAAAATTTAAAATTTTTACAGATTCAGTATTTCAACACTAGTTATAGATGGTAGCCCCTTGTGGGCACAGGAGATGAATCTGTAATTGAACATTTAGAACTCAACAGCTATTTCACTTGGAGCCACAGTGAACAAAATTTTTGTCCTTCTCCTTAAGGGAAAGGCATTCTCAAGACTATCCAGTCAGATTCTTTGATTAATTCAATGTATTAATATGAGTTGTCCCATTTAAATATGTCCTCCAGTATTTTTATTTAAACATCATCATACAAATAGTAAATGTATGTTTAAAAAGCACTTTAAAACATTTATTTTTACTTTTATGTCTTTTTTTACTTTTTATATCTTTTATACTTTTTATATATGATGTAAGTTTGGATAAAGTTAGGGCATGTTTGCATACACACATACACACCAATGTGTAACTGCACATATCATCAAACTTTGTTTTTAATCACATTCTACTATCACATTTTTTCAAAAATGGGCGTTGGTTTGTGCAGTTTCCCCCTCTTAAAAGCCGCATCAGCAGTTGGTGGGGGAGGATTTAGCTCACAGTTTGAAACCAAGGAACAGGAGATGTTCATACAAAGTAATGCTATTAAGCAGAAAGGTGAAATACATATTTTATTATGATTAGAGGTAAACAATTTAGGGACCACTGTGTGGGATTTACCTTGACATGGTATGGTGACTTATCAATTTTATGATCATAACTTTGTAACAAAAAAAAATTTAAAATTAGGCTTTAGATATTTTGAAATTGGCCTCTGGTGTGCACCCACAACCCCCCCCTTTTTTTTTTTACATGTTTGCATTGTTTCAAATATCTGGTTGATCACAAATATTCAAGAAAAACTGTTGGTTAAATATAGGGGGCTTTGAATGACAGGCACATGCACTGCTGGTTTGATGGTAGAAGTGGTTAACTTAACTAACCTGAAGTCATACTACTTTTCTAGAAGGGCAGCAGGTTTGATAATAGTAATTAGAGATCTATAATTCTCATCAGTAGTATGAAAAGTAATGGAATCACTTATATTTATGTGTCATTTTGATAATGAGAATGATGAACAGAAGGTTTAGAGACCAAACAACTTGTTGGCTTCAAGGCGGCTAGATCTACTATTCGGTGGTCATCTAATTTGCTGGAATTCTTTGACTGGGTAACTAAAGAAGTTGGTCAAGATAAAGCAACCGCTATAACAGAATTGCTATCATCAAGGTATTTGACAGTGTCCCTATAATGTAATGTATAGTACCCAGGAGTAGCGATAGGTGAATAAATTCGCCAGGCATGAATTTGTGGCGAATTTCTATGCTTTGCTGCAAGCAAATTACTTTGTAAATCTGCGGCGACAATTCGCTGGCGAAAGATCCGCCATGTAAAAAAAAAATAGTTGCACGTCGAAATTGACGCACATCAAAATGATTCGGACGCCCATTGACTTTTATGTATTTGGACCAAATAGTCGTGCGCATCAAAATTATTTTGACACCCATTGACTTCAATGCGATTTTGTGAATTTTGTGGTAGATTCGCAAATTTTTCTGTAAAGTGAAATGACACAGATTCGCCCATCACCACCCAGGAGCGATCCTACACCTCCTGCTGCCTGAGGCAGCAGCCCCCCTCCCTCCGCACTTAAAACTTCATAATCAAAGCTCGGCCAAAAGGGACTGGATCTCTAATGCAATGAACGTTATATTGCTCTCTGCACTAGCGAAGCTAAATTTCCGTTTTACAAAATGGAAATTCGGTTCTTAAAGTTGCAGAAGGCGGCTTTTTGCTGCCCCTGGTAACTGGCCACTTACTGCTGCCTGAGGCAAGTTTTGCACCTTGCTTAATGGCAAGATAGAGTAGATACAATTTTAAGAACAGTGGGCAGAGTGTTATGTACCTGCAGGAAACTTGCTGCAAGATCTTCTTCTCCTTTATATAAGCATATGTACTTGAAATTACCAGTGAAATACAAGTTAAAATTGAATTATTAATTTTTTATTATCCATCCTTTTTGTAGCTGACACAAATGTCCCAAAACTGAGCTGATATTCCTGGAAGAGTAAGTCAAATGATTTATAGAAATTGAAGGAATAGACAAGGGTCTGCGGTCATATCTAAAATATAAATGCTTTTGCAGAATTCACAGAAGCTACAGAAATAGTAGTACTTATTTGCCAATGTTACATACTGTAGGTACTATTAAAAGACAGTCAACATGCACAGTTAAGATGAGAGAAGAATGAGAGTGTAGTTTTATGTGTGTGTTCCTCCGCACAGCAACACAGTTGTTAATTCATTTTATACTGCCATGTTGGTCTTAACTGTGGAAGCAGACAACAAAGCAGAAAGCTTAAATAATTAACTTTGATCAGTTAAATATACCAATATACTGTATAATGTG
The DNA here is from genome assembly GCA_038501925.1 of Xenopus petersii. Classification (NCBI taxonomy): domain Eukaryota; kingdom Metazoa; phylum Chordata; class Amphibia; order Anura; family Pipidae; genus Xenopus; species Xenopus petersii. The sequence continues at coordinate 50,832,841 of CM076672.1, read as the reverse complement.
TCAGATGAGAATATTTAAACATACACCTGAGTCAGATAAATTATAATTAACCATATGTAAAGACAGTCTAAATTTCACAGACAAATAATGATCCTTTGACTGAATATGATTCCAGCACAAAATACACAATTATACAGTATAAAAAATTGGTTAGTTTCTATTATAGAGGATCAATATCTTATCCCATGAGAAATGAAGCTACACAGCTATAAAAAGATACCCTTCCTATGTATATTAAGACCAGAAAAGCAGAGCAGCCTGTTTGCAACAATCTTCTATTATCATCCAGTCTGCAAAATAGAACTGATAAAGTAAAGCATCACATACAAAAGATGTAGCAATCAGACATAGATTGTGTCTGATTGGGGTGTTCAGGGACAACCGGTGTTGCCGCCTCAAGGGCCTTCCACCCCAGCCATGGAAGTCCCCAACACTGGCACCCTATTTTGATCCGCCCCACTGCCCACTGTACTTCCAAGTTGCACCACTAATTTTCTTGTAACTGCCTGTGGCATCTGCAATCATATCTCTTTGCAGACCAAGGGGCAGGCTGGGGTAGCTGGACTCACAAGGTCTTTTGGGTCAACTGGGTTTCCTCTGGTGCCACACTGGCCCAGTCCAAAGCTGAATAGATAGGTATAAATTAAAGATTCTCCCAAATGTTTCAAACTTGAAGTGCCTTTATCAACTGAACTATTTTAGGTCAAGTTTGGAATAATTATAAGCTCCATAATATCCATAAAAAGGGCCAAAGCCATGTATTAAGTAATAATTGTCTTATGTTATGTTACACAAGTTATTTTTTATATTAATTCTGTTATTAATGGTGTTGTTCTTTCAGATGTTGGGATGGTTCTTATTGGGCCCCTATCCCCTGCCCCCCCTCTCATTTTTGGAATTTGCTTATCACATAGTTACACCACTGTTTCCATATACATTATGGAGCACATTTATCAAAACTTGAGTTTTCCAAATACTAAAAACTTGAAACTTTTTTTTACTAAAAATCTGAATTTTAGTGTAAAAAACGTTTTCAAGTATTATTATACCCCCAGGATGCAAAAAGTCAGAATCTGGAAATACTCCATCTTGTCGAGGTCCTGTAGAAGTCAATAGCAGAGGTCCTTTTTGCAATTTGAAGATATTATGGTCTGTGCAGGGTTTTGTACTATAACCCAAGCATTTTGGGTTTTTCTGCCAATTCCACGAAATTGCCTTTGACTTAATTCTACTAGATACTGTATATAATGACCTGGATAAATGATAATTCACATTTCTCCTCTTTTTCCCCATTTCTTCCATGTTCTGCATGGACCAACCAGATTGATTTTGAAATAGATAATATTGAAAATGTTCTTATGTGGGTTTATTAAAGTTAATACCTCTCTAGTCCCATGTTAGACTGAACGTACACTGATATTAACCAATCATGTGCATGGACTAAACAGATTCTCATGAGTGATAATTATTCTCATCCTTTTTTAAAAGACTATTAGCTAATATTGGAAAGAACAGAAGTGTTAAATGATCTTGGTTTGAACTTTGTCTATATCCAAAGGACTAACCACCAATTCAGATTCATTGAGTTAAGTTTCTTAAAAATAACACAAGAAAATCTTTAAAGTAAAGAGATTTTAATTGTCTTCCTTGAAATTAAACAGCTGGTTATAAATCTATAGTATAAAATAATACCTAAACATTCATCTGTGTATTTTATGGCAGAGGAAGAACATATCATTTAATAGTGTAGAACTAATTGTGGAACTCGTTGATTTACCCAGCAGCCCTTCTTCTTACTTCTACAATGGAAAAAGGTGAAGAAAGTACTAAAATGCATTAAAATTTATATGCAATAGCTGGTGGGCAAAGGCTTCCAGCGGAGGCAAAACGTGAAATATGAACAAATTTAAAATGTGACTGCAAGGATTTGCACTTGAGATAAAAGATATTTAGACTGTATCATTCCTGCAGAGAGTGAAAGTGTCACCTCCAGGATGATCATACTCCAATGGCCCAGAAACCAAATCAAAGTAGCGTTTGAACAAGAATTCCTGCCTTCCAAATCACCTGGCTAGTTACAGTCCTGCTGCTTTTAATGAAGATCCTAAATGAATTGTTAATGAATGAATGCAATTAACATTTCTTCTAATTGAATACTTCAGAGCTGGGTGATAAATTGTGGTTTTCAAACTTACAAAGGAAGAATTGAAGTGTCTTACTCATATCCAAATGTACTTCTTAGTATCATACAAAGGGCACGAAATAATTTTCTTTTTAAAATTTGATTTACGTACAGGTTGCACGCTTTAATTGACGTAGCTCCGACCGACAGACAAAACTGTTCTACATAGGGTTTTAGGTCACATCATGTCTTGCAGAGAAGAAACAGTTGAATCCCTTGTTCACATAGATGTTAGAATAATAAGATAGAAATCAAAGAGAAACCTCATATTTATTTTAAAAATGGCTAATATTGTAAATGGCTTATGCTGGAAGAGGGCTAGTGAGGATAATACCTTTCTAACGCCATGTTACACTTAATATACACTGATCTTTACCATGTCATTCTAGTTGTTAATGGCAATATTACATAATGGTAATATTCTGAAAACGTAATTTTATATGTACATACATATATACTGTACATAAGTGATGGTCGACCCACAGCTGACCTGAAACCACACTTGAACCCTACTGCACTTCTATTTATAGATCCTCGACCAACCTGTCCATCTCTGAAGTCACGAAAGGGGCGGGGCATATGCACACCTATAAATAGTGGCTGTAAGTGGCAGTAAGGTCACAAACAGTGTGTGGAAGTTGGCCTAACCCGCCGGACCTGCACATCACTAATAAATATATATCTATATATCTATATATCTATCTATATCTATATCTATATATATATATATATATATATATATATATAGTCAACTACAAGAGTCCTCTGCACTCAACCCATTATCAATATATTTAAGACAGAGACATTTTGTGCATACTGCTATTAAAAAATGCCTTACCCTTTAAACAACACAGGGATTGTTTGTCCATATATTGCAATATATTTAAGCTGGCCAACTACGTCAAAGTCATCCCATATCTGGCCAGTCCTACGCTCAATTTTCATCTGATTCATTAAGAATTCAATTGCTTAATTATACATTTTATAAAGGGACTAAGTTTTACCTGCAACTTACTAGCTGCTTTCAAAGTAAAACTCCCAAACTTGGCTGCCCTTTTATTAGACACCAGTGGGATCACCTGACTATAGCTGGGAAGGGTGGGAGCTACAACATGGAGCTGGTCGCTGCTCCTGTATAAACTATAACAAACAAGGGAAAGTTGTGCTCACCACTATTTTTTAAAACCATTAGGCGGGGGTGCAATGAGGCTGTGACCACAAAATACATATAGTCAACTACAAGAGTCCTCTGCACTCAACCCATTATCAATATATTTAAGACAGAGACATTTTTATTGTATATATAATTTGTCATACAGAACCGCACTCCAAAGTCTCTTTAGTGAGTCAAATCACCTTTATTAGCATGCTAATAAAGGTGATTTGACTCACTAAAGAGACTTTGGAGTGCGGTTCTGTATGACAAATTAAGTACAACCTTTTAGAACCTGCACCCACAAATACATTGCAAATCCGGATCAGTGTGCGGCTGCCTGAATTTGTGTGTATATATATATATATATATATATATATATAGAGAGAGAGAGAGAGAGAGAGAGAGAGAGAGAGAGAGAGAGAGAGAGAAAGAGAGAGAGGGGGAGAAAGGGGTGTGGGGAGAGAGGGTGTAGATGCCCTTATGCCACTAAAAAAATTTGCCATGTTTCAAAAAAATAATTTTTTCAGCACTAATCTAATTATTGAAACTTTTAGAACAAAATTCTCATGCGAAAATAAAATCTCTATTTTTAGCCTTTAAATAAAAGAAAAAAAAAGATGTTCAATGCATTGAACTTACTCCTTTACAAGCAATATATCAAAGTAAAGCATTTTTTTCAGTAAGAAATTGGACTGGCCTAATCTTTATTTCTACTTTTTACCATCATATTTTACAGGACAGTTTGCCAAGTAATTAATCTGATGGTCTGATAATATGCTGCCAAGCATCAAAGATGTATTGACTTGTCAGCGGCTGACATTGAATTATCTAAAATTTTGAAGGGAAAAATTAACAAAGGCCTTGGAAGAAGTATGCAGGATGAGAAACAGGCTGGTTCGCAGGGCACATATTTCCAAATATTATTATCAGGTTGAGAAATGAGATCATTTCAAAACACTATTTTATGACAATCTTGAACTTTTTTGTGTGGAGAATCTGTATTGTGTCCCAGTAACAAACAAATCAAGGCACAAAAAAACTTGTCAATTTTGTTTGACTTGTGTCTACAGGCAGGTTTTCTAAGTGATGGTCAGACTCAAGATGTATTTTTCCAAATTTTGTTTGGATGTGAGCTACAGTATAACTGACACATCCCGAAGTCAAAGTCTAACGAAATATATGTATTTCTGCCAGACTTTCCTGTTTTCCCACAGCTCTACGGATTAAAATCAATGTCAGATTTAATCATGTTGACATACATTTTTTGTTCTTTTTCGAAATCAGAACTTGAAAAGTGACAACTGAATCTCAGAATAAACATGTTTTCTTGCCCAGAGATTAAAAAAAAAATATTTATTTCTGCTTAAATTTCTCATCTCACAAAACTCAAAGAGGGTGTGGCAGTATCACAAGATGATACATATTCAGTTTGCATTTGATATTTTGCATGCTATTTATATTATACAGTTTATATTGCCATAAACTGATTGGGTGAGGAAACTCTGACAAGATTCACTACTTACAGACATAAATATATGTGAAGGTTTTTAGTAAAAGTATGGGATCAGTTATCTAGAAACCCCAGAATTTCTCAAAGGCCATCTTCCATTTCCTTTTTCTCTATATCACAATAATACCATGTATGTGATTCCAGCTAAGATATAATTAATCCTCATTGGAGACAAAAAACAATCCTATATGGTTTATTTTTTTAAAGGGATACTGTCATGGGAAAAATGTTTTCAGTTAATAGTGCTGCAGAATTCTGCACTGAAATCTGTTTCTCTAAAAGAGCAAACTGATTTTTGATATTCAATTTTGAAATCTGACATGGGGCTAGACATATTGTCAGTTTCCAAGCTGCCCCTAGTCATGTGACTTCTGCTCTGAACTTTACACTCTTTACTGCTGTTAGGTAATTTGGAGTGATATCACCCCCTCCCTCCTCCCCCCCCCCAGCAGCCCATCAGCAGAACAATGGGAAGGTAACTAGATAGCTCCCTAACACAAGATAACAGCTGCCTGGTAGATCTGAGAACAGCACTCAGTGGTAAAACCCAGGTCCCACTGTGACACATTCAGTTACATTGAGTAGGAGAAACAACAGCCTGCCAGAAAGCAGTCCCATCCTACAGTGCTGGCTTTTTATGAAAGCACATGACCAGGCAAACTGACCTGAGATGGCTGCCTACACACCAATATTACAACTAAAAAAATAAACTTGCTGGTTCAGGAATACATTTTATAAGGTAGAGTGAATTATTTGCAGTGTAAACAGTGTAATTAAGAAAATAAAAACTACATCATAAAAATCATGACAGAATCCCTTTAAGTAGACTTAAACTATGGAGATTCAAATAACAGAAATAACCCCAGGTCCCGAGCATTCTGCATAACAGGTCCATATCGGTAGTACTGTATATTTTGTATAAACTACTAACAGGTGACTCATACCAAGCAATCAGCAATTATTTGTCACTTTCCAACTTGTAGAAGACCAACATAAACGAATGGTTGGTTAATAACTGCACTAGTGCAATTTAGTACCTATGTTAGTAAACTGACCTTATTGTGTCATGGTTCAGGTATCTAACGAGATTCTGTAAATGGTAAGAATCAAATGACATATAGAAAGCTTATCCTTTTAAAAATAGTCAGGATCTATATTACATGCTTCAAACCATTTTTTCAACAAGTCTGAAGTATAACATGATTAAAGCATTATCAAATAAAGACAGGATCAAGAGCAGCCAACTTTGTCTGCACTGTGTATTTAAAAAATAGTTCACCTTGAAGTTAACTTTTGATTTGTTAAAGAATGTAATTTTCTTAGAAACTTTTCGACTGGTCTTCATTTTTGTAGTTTTTGACTTATTTGCCTTTCTCTTCTGCCTCTTTCCAACTCTGAAATGGGTGTCACTGACCTCATTTTTAATGTTTCTTATGTTTCCTATTCATTTCTCTCTCTCTCTCATTGGAACCATGAGATCCTTAGTCACCAGATAGCTTACAAACTGGAGAGTTCAAAAACCACAAAATAAGTGCAGGTTATCTCACAATATAACTGTCTACATCACATTAAAAGCTAATTTAAAGGGGCACTATAGCAAAAATGAAAGATTTAATATAAGCTTCATCATACTAAAATAAGAAAGGTTCTACTAAAACCAATTAAACATTCAAGTTACTCTTCACGCTCTTCCTCTCAGCACTTGTTTCTCTTCATTCTGTTTTCATGCAGGTGTTGGGATGAATGACAGTTGAACTAATTCTGACATAGGAAATCATGTTTTTACAAAATGCGTCAGAAAATAGTGCTCCTCCAGCAGAATCCTGCAATGAAATCTATTTTTCAAAAGAGCAAGTAGATCTTTTAATATTTAGTTTTGAAATCTGACATGGAGCTAGACATGTTTTCAGTTTCCCAAGTACCTCCACACATGTGACTTGTGCTCTGATAAACTTCAGTCGCTGTTTACTGCACTGTACATTAGAGTAATATCACCCCCTCCATTCCCCCTAAGCAGCCCATCAGCAGAACAATGGGAATGTAACCAGATAACAGCTAACTGAAACCTACATTGCTAAAAATTCCTCAACCAATTGGTAGATATAAGAACAGCAGTAAAAATTCAATTCTGACTAACCCAAGTCACAACTCCTTCAGTTACATTAAGCAAGAGAAATAATAGCATATCTGAAAGCAGTTTCATTATGAAGTGCTGGATCTTTCTGAAAGCACATGGATAGCTGCCTACACACCAATAGTACAACTAAAAAAATAAATTTATTGGTTAAAAAATAAAATTTTAAATAGTAAAATGAATTATGTGCAATCTATAGTAATAAAAACTATACCATAAAAATCATTTTGCCTACAAGATGTATTAGAGCTCACTTTAAAATCAGCAGAAATCCTGTTTCCAACATGCAGGGTTTGTGGCAAAGTCAGTTAATTCCGTACAATCAAATGCAGGCGATGCTCAACTATTACTCACCGCTTGTTGTAGCGTTGGGTGCAAGCTGCTGGTCCCCCTGCCAGGGACCCATGAATAACTCCAAGAAACACATGCTGAAGCACTCCGAACCCTATGAAAGTGGTTTATTGTGCCAACAAACAAGGCAACGTTCGGGCCAACCTGAAGGCTTGAGAAAGAACATCGGCCCGAAACGCTGCCTAATTTGTTGGCACAATAAACCACTTTCACAGGATTGGAGTGCTGCGGGGTGTGTTTCTTAAACTCAATTCTTTTGTTACATTTTGTTTGTGCTGGAGTTATTTGAGTGAGCTCTTATACATCTGCTAGGAAAGGGATTCCCCTATAAGAGATTCATTGGAGCTAACTGTCAATGAAAATCTGACATCCAACTCTAAATAGCCCTAAATGAAGAGAGAAGAAGAGAAAATGCTGAGAGAGGGATGGTGAATGTAATTATTTCTGAAATGGTAGAGCATTTTTAATTGATTACATTTAGAAAATTTCAGTATGATGAAGCTCATATTAAATTTTCGTGATAGATCCCCATTAGTGATGGGCGAATTTGCGATGTTTAGCTTCGTCGGAAAATTTGCGAATTTCTCGCAAAATTTGCTAAATGGCGAATAATTAGCGAAACGGCGCCGGCGTCTCGTTTTTGACACCGCACCCGTTTTTTGATGCCGACGCCCGTCTTTTGACGCCGGCAGCCATTTTTGCATTTTCACGCCCGTTTCGCAAATTCACGCAAATTCGCCGCGAATTTGCGACAGGCGAATAAATTCACCCATCACTAATCCCCATTAAGGGTGAAGTACCCTTTTTAATTGGGGAAAATTACAGCATTTCTACATAATTGATGTCCCCCAGATTGTCAGGTACCAAACTAGGAAAAAAGAGTGGAGTAAAACTATAAATAACCAAATTACAACACCCAGTAGAAATCAGGATGAGAAGTGACTGAATAAAATAGTAATGTTTATGGATTAAAATAGCTATTTTAGGTTTTATTGGTGCCGCAGTGAACAATGTCATCACACTTTAAGAAACTTGAAAACTCTCATCATTCCAACACTATTCTGCATCACTGATAATGTGAAATGTTGATATGACAACTAACAGGATATAAGGAAACTATTTGCATCGTGATTGTGATTGAGAGTGCATATTATTTTGCTTGAAATTGTTTATATTAAAAAGAACAGGCCTACTTTTGGGTGCTAAAAATAGTTAAAATAGTTTTTTCATAAGTAAGCATATAGTAAATTAGAGTGACCCTTTACTCCGGAACTATGAGCATTACTAATAATTCTTATGTGTAAGACTCTCAGTACTCAAGTGTGGGCCCTCGCTTATAGTGGAGGCAGGGTGATACCGAACTATATATAAGGGTTATCACCTTTCTAACCGGTGGAGCCCGGGCAGGAGGCTGGGCATATACTCACATCACATATATCCACCCAGGGCAGTCAATGAGAAATGGAGCAGCTTGCAACAGGTCACCCCCAGCATTTGGAATCCTTCCTAAGTGGAACCCAGACAGTACTTATCTAGTCCTTGAGTCCGTAAGGTTATTCCCTAATTCTGGGCGGTAGTGCACCTGGAAACCTAATTCCACTAATTCTCCTCAGAGGAGCTTTAGGCTGCTTGCTAAAATAGCTATTAAATAGTTTATCCTACCACTTACTAGAGGATTACTGCAAAATGGATCCAGAGCATGCGTGCTCAGTTTATATAATTTAACAAACTAGGAAATGTAAAGGTCATACTCTGACCCAGCATACAGTATCTTCTTCTATAACTAAGGCCTCCCTTAGTGGCCAAACCTTAGGGCATTGTACATTTTAAAGGGGAAGCTATTTTACCTATGCATTTATAGTTTCGATTGTTCCTTAAGCTTGCAAAATAGCATTTACTTTGAAAAGTATTTAACCTTTACATTAATGTTTATCTGCCCTATTCTTCAAAATGTCCACATACAATAGAATATACACAAACACACCAGCATGTGAAAGGAGAAATACATACTTTCTTATAAAATATTTTATTACAAACTGTACATTCAGAGTGTGGCATGTAGCGGGGACACCCAAAAAACTATTAAAAATTGTGTGTCCATTTAACAACCACTACTCCCTCAAACCTTGAAATTCTTCTCTTCCCTCAAACCTCTAAACTCAAGCTTTGAACCTATTATTTTAGCTTTTATTTCTGTTACTAATCCCTTCCTTTCTTTTTGCCTCCATATTTTATAGTTGTCAATACTGACTATATTTTACGAGTGCAAGACAAAACCAGGGAGTAAATTCTTGAAAATCAGCCAAACAGCCTGTTCTACCATAACTAATGAAGGATTGGTGGCATTATTAGTTTTTTTTAGCTTTGTGCTTTTGAAAAATATTATTTTTCTCCCACAAGTACCCACAGCTATCCATTGTAAAGAGTGTCAATTTAGCTATTGCTGCTAAACTTTAACTGCTGCAGTAAAACAATGCTTTAGTGTAGAAAGCACAATTTTTTATCTTTATCATCTCTATATCTTGTTCATAAATGGATTTCAAGTACTGCCCATTATTGCCTGCCATAGAAAGTGTCAGGGCTAAGTTAAAACACCATACAATCTGCGCTATTTTCTAAATCAACTGTAAGTGGTGTTATTGTATTACCTGGGCAATATATGCATATACTACAGTCCAGATATATATATATATATATATATATATATATATATATATATGGGAACTTTTTTGTTTAAATAATGAGGTATTCATTTATGTCGCGTGAAGATAGGTAGGTATTAGTCAAACTGACAACTTGAAGACCTATCTAGAAGGTCGTACTCCTTTATAATGCATTTCAGTATTATTCCATTGCTTCAGGCCTTGCTTTCCTCTATTGTATGAGCTCCTATTTATATATGCTGTACACTAATGATATATAATATATGATGATCATTAGGCCAATGGGTGGGAATCCATCTATGCTCAGGGAGCTCATACTGCTGTATGTAGAATTATTAGGAGCAGAACATTACACAGCTACTCAGTGATTGCACACTGATCAATGATATCTTCCAGAGTGACATATCCTGGAAGGCGTAAGCAGCGAAGACTTTATAACTTATTACAATATACATCTAGCCAGCTGCAAGTTGTTTTAACATAGTTTCATATGATAATGAGGGAATGATCATTTATTGGCAAAGTAATACTGCACAGGCTGAGATCCCCTGAAAGAATTTGCACTGCAATTCAGAATGTACTATGGTGCTACGGTTGCACTATACTTTATATTACCCTACTGATTATCATACGGATTTGCAGCAATGTGCCATGTTGCAACCAAAAATGGGGGTTTAAGTGCACCTTTAATACAGCTGATGCACACTGGATAAGGGGGAGTATATCTGCAAGATGCAGACAGAGTCAGCCTGCAAAGACAATGCATATGCCTTTTGTTTTACCTACATTTTATACTTTATTGAATTTATATACATTGAAATCAGTAAAGAATGGCTGCATGTTGATATTTTTGGAAGCATGGATTAACTTTAATGTGAAATTAGTAGACGTTTTGCTGTTCGGTTTTAACAAATGCTAACAGAAAAAAAACATATTTTTCGTAATCTTAATAAGATCATTTCTATAACATAATGACATTTCTCATTAGCTCTTTCGGTCTATGACAGATTTGTTGTTACCCCTTGGTGAGCATATCTAAAAATTGTGTTTGAAAAATTGCTTGATATTTGCCTTTTGCAAAAATGATTTGGATATTTGTGTACTTTTTCTATATTGTAAAATCGTACAGTGCTGTGTATCCTAGTATAGCTTTATAAATAAAGTTATACATATATTCATGCATAAATACATCTATATTATATAGACAGTACTGATTGCTTGGGTCTTCAGTTGATTTTAGGCTATTGTCATTAATTTTAATGAATTCATTTTTAGTAGTGATGGGTGAATATATTTTCCAGGCATGGATTCGCAGCGAATTTTCACATTTCGCTGGGTGCAAATGATTTTGCAAAACTGCCTCGAAAATTCACCAGCAGAAAATCCGTGTAAGGAATCATCCCTCTGACCGGATGTCCAGCAGGTATCAGATCTATGAACTGGCAGGGGGGGAAGTCAGCTCATGCTTTAAATAGTTTTATATATATATATATATATATATATCAATGTTTCATGGACCAGCACTCCCTTTATTGTGAAATAAAAAAATCATTTATTGCAATAAAGATGCAATAAATGATTTTTTTATTTCACAATAAAGGGAGTGCTGGTCCATGAAACATTGATGTATACAAGATTTACCGTGCACCCCAGCTTATTTCAAGATTGATTTTGGAGTGCGGATACTCATTTGGAAGATTAATATATATATATATATATATATATATATATAAAAAATACTTGATAGTTGCACTCAGGGAACTATGGGAATGCTCAGGTGCCAGTACATACATCAATATCAATAATGTCATCAGTGACGGCTCGAGTCTAAGAGCCAGCCGAAACATTGAATAAACCCACTTTTTCTTTCATCACTAAAGACCTATGAGCGCGGACTTCTTTTTGCTTGTGGCAGCCGCCCTCCAATCAGGTATCTTTCAATCAAATCTGGTTGCTGGATCCAAAGTGTTGCATATCATCTTAATGAAAAGATCCGCACAACATTCTGTGCAAAATTCAAAGTTCTTTTATTGTGTACATAAATCCGACGTTTCAGCCTCCATTGGGGCCTTTTTCAAGGATAACTATATACAAACAAACTGTGCTTTAAATACAAGTTCAAAGTTCAAATTTGGCGCCAACAATGATGTCATACATTCCTGAAATTCCATCACCAACAGTATCATTGCATTTAATTAATATATATTATATTAATATAATATAATAAACTATGCAAAGAACACTGAAAAGGATGAAAGCCGGGCAACAACTAGTGATGAACAAATCTGTCACGTTTCACTTCCACAAAAAATTCACAAAACTGCAGGAAAATTCATGAAGCAACAAAAAATTAAACAGGCAAATCTATACCTGCCCTCAGCACTAGCAACAACATACCTTTTTAAAGACAAAATACTTTTGCCATAAATGATCATGATTAAATGACCCTGTGTGCCATTTGAAAAGTATCCTGGACACTGACAAATTGTGAGCTGTGCACATTCTTTCCTAAAGACAATTTGCTCTGTTTCCAGGGGAACTCAGTGGACAATTATCATTGCTCCCAACTTAATTTCTTTTCAAGGGTCATATTTGTTTCCTCGCTATACAATATTGTACTTTTAATACTGTGAGGAGCACCCTCTGGTGCTCTTCTCTTCTTTGAAGCCGCTTTCAAATGATGGCGGCCATGTGTGATGCGTCACAGAGCTGTGATGTCAATGCACCGGCGTGTGACATCATATTGCCTGATCTGTTTAACCCCTCTGGTACCACAAAATGGACTTTGTCTGTTGAATCTGCATTGCAACTTCCTCCTTGGTCCATGGCTGCTTGACCTTGACAGATACTTATGGAAACCACCAGTTTTAGTTTCTACCTATGTCCATGGCAATCCAGTATACACCAGTATTGTATAATTACTAGCATTTATAATCACCTTCTTTCATGTTCTGGGTCTCCTTATGGACTATAGAACAAAGTCAAAGCATGTTGGTCATTTCAGTTTCAGTTCAGTCTTCATCAGGGAGGTCAACACTTTCTGCAAGCTTTGGATTGAGATAAATATTGAGTGCTGGGCTGCACCAAACTCATATGACTTTACATAACTGGACAACACTGAACTTGTTTAGCTGACTTGCTTTTGCTTAGGTTTCAATATGCAATTTATTTCCAGATTCTATTCCGTAGTCTTTTATGGAGCATTTGTTATTCAAAAATTATGGATTTGGTGCATCCCTAGTCTTACTGCCCTGCATTTTTATAAGTCATAATATTATAATAGTAGTCAGCTGTTGTATACAAAAGTGTTGAGGCTCTAGTCTTTTGAACTGTTTTTGCACATCATCACTTCTCAGTTTCTTATGAATTATTCTTCTGTACAGTGGGGAAAAAATCTAAATAAAACATAACCTATTTGATTCGCCACTTTACTCAAAGCTTGTTTAGTTATGTTGTGTAAACTGACATTGAATACTGCATGTGTTTCACTGTCTTCAAACTGACCTTGAAGCCTTAAATGAAAACATAAAGGGTTTTGCAGTTAAAAGGTTCAAATAAATTGTTTGCTCTGTTTCTCTCCCTCTCTTTTTTTTCGAATCCCTACTGTTCATGAGGCCCATGGAGAAAGTAAACTGCCTTAATCCAAAAAGGTTGATAGACAACTTTCATGCTCTTTGTTGTTAAATGGCAGTGACCAGTAGATTGACAAGAGCGTCCGGGCTTTTGAGCGGTGATTCCTCTGGAAGCTGGGACCATAGGCCTCAAAAATAAATACATCAAAATGAAGAAAGCCTTTGATTAACTTCTCAGACAGAAAAGATCCATCTTCTAACAAAACTTTATCGAAAAATTAATTGTTCATTGTTATTGTTAATAATTCACTTAAAAAAAGAAATAAAACAATCAGACCTTTTTGAAAGGCAAAAATCTATTTTTTTATGGCTGTGAAGAAAAAAGCTTTGGTTAAACTATCACATTTGTTAAAGAAAGATAAGCAGGAATGCACAGTGATTTATAATGGCATGTAAAACATTTTAAACTGCCAAGAAACTACAATATATATATATATATATATATATATATATATATATATATATATATATATATATATATATGTATGTATATATATATATAAAATGCATTTATGTATTAAAAAAAAATGCATATGCCGTATATATATATATATATATATATATATATATATATATATATATATATATAGTAGAAACAAGAGATCCTCTGCACTCAACCCATTATCAATATATTTAAGACAGAGACACTTTGTGCATACTGCTACTGAAAAATGCCTTACCCTTTAAACAACACAGGGATTGTTTGTCCATATATTGCAATATATTTAAGCTGGCCAACTACGTCAAAGTCATCCCTTATCTGGCCAGTCCTACTCTCAATTTTTATCTGATTCATTAAGAATTCTACTGTTCAATTATACATTTTACAAAGGGACTAAGTTTTACCCGCAACTTACTTGCTGCTTTCAAAGTAAACTCCAAACTTTGGATGCCCTTTTATTAGACACCAGTGGGATCACCTGACTATAGCTGGGAAGGGTGGGAGCTACAACATGGAGCTGGTCACTGCTCCTGTATAAACTATAACAAGCAAGGGGAAGTTGTGCTCAACCACTAACTTAAAAACATTAAGAGGGGGTGCAATGAGGTAGTGACCACAATATACATATAGTAGAAACAAGAGATCCTCTGCACTCAACCCATTATCAATATATTTAAGACAGAGACACTTTGTGCATACTGCTACTGAAAAATGCCTTACCCTTTAAACAACACAGGGATTGTTTGTCCATATATTGCAATATATTTAAGCTGGCCAACTACGTCAAAGTCATCCCTTATCTGGCCAGTCCTACTCTCAATTTTTATCTGATTCATTAAGAATTCTACTGTTCAATTATACATTTTACAAAGGGACTAAGTTTTACCCGCAACTTACTTGCTGCTTTCAAAGTAAACTCCAAACTTTGGATGCCCTTTTATTAGACACCAGTGGGATCACCTGACTATAGCTGGGAAGGGTGGGGGCTACAACATGGAGCTGGTCACTGCTCCTGTATAAACTATAACTGCATTTTTCAGTAGCAGTATGCACAAAGTGTCTCTGTCTTAAATATATTGATAATGGGTTGAGTGCAGAGGATCTCTTGTTTCTACTATATGTATATTGTGGTCACTACCTCATTGCACCCCCTCTTAATGTTTTTAAGTTAGTGGTTGAGCACAACTTCCCCTTGCTTGTTATATATATATATATATATATATATATATATATATATATGGTATATGCATTATTTTTCAATGCGTAAATGTTTGCAAAATCAACAAAAACAATACTCACAGCTATACAAAATATTATACACATACTGTACAATATATGTACTGTACATATTAAACATATGAATCCAAGTGTAGCTGCATTTATGCTGGAATTCTGGGGGGAAAAACATGGTGAATTGCATACGAAATAACGATTTGCACACTGCATTCGATGTTGTGAAATACCCTAAGGGACATGGGGTGGTAAGTCTCTGCGATTTTTAAAAGCTCCGATCATGGTGACTAATCATCATACTGACAGTGATGGCAAATTGTACTGGTGACTTACCAGCCACTGCAGTCATCACCCAGGAGACATTGCACAAAATAGGTTGGGGCGACGACAAATCACCATGAGTGTTTTGCAAACTGCGATCCCAATACATTCCTATTGTTACAGACTTTGCAGGGTATCACTCAAAAAAGTCCAGTGGAAACTTGGAGCTACAGTGGCTCTGGAATAGTACAGTGTATTTTAGACATGGCGAGTGGCGATTTATATTTTTGCATATGGAAAGGGAACTGTAATTATTAGTTGCCATGATTACAGTTTTTAAAAGTTACACCGACTAATCCCTCCGTGTGTCATTGCCCTTAGAGAGTGCATGGTCATTACCAGCGCCATCATGCAAACCTTGGTGCCCCATACAAGGTACAGCATTTACAGTATATGGGGCCCGCAATGAAAACACGCACACAGTACAAACATTTTAGGGCACACAAACAATTAACTAGCAGGTAGGTAGGTTTTGCTTGGACAAAGGGCGCAAAAGGGAAAGTTGTACTCACCACAAACACCACCACAGTAAGGCAGGACAAAGGTATTTTGCACCTCTAACTAGTGATGGGTGAATAGATTCATCAGGCTTGGATTTGTGGCGAATTTCCATGTTTTGAGACTGCGACGAAAATTTGCTGACGAAAAATCCACTGAGCATCAAAATTGTCGGGACGCCCGTTGACTTTAATGCATTTGGACAAAATAGTTGCACGTATACAAATTGTCGCTTGCGTTAAAATTGATGTGCATCAAAATTATCTTGATGACCATTGACTTCAATGCGTTTTGCTAATTTTTTTGGGACAAATTTGCTCATCATACTTGTAAAATAAGATCATATATCTTACTACACCAGGTAATCAAACCTTACATTTGTATTTGCAAGTCCCCAGCTCACCCCATACATGTCCTGCCTGTATTAGGGAGTAGAATTCTGACTGGAGATGCAATTTAACCTTCAGGAGGGAGAGTGGTATTGTGACTGCTTTAAAAAGGCAGGAAATTAAAATAGCTGTCACTGCATGGCTCTCCCTCCTGCCAGTTAGATAAAGCTCCTGCCAGTTAGATACTGCTCCACACTAAAGGTTAATGTGAATATCACTTTCAATGACAGTACATAGACACGAGACAGTAATATACAAATATGTATTGCATACTTTATTGACAGGACAAAGGCAAATGTACACAGAGAATTGACAATATAAATAATAAAGAGGGTGGTAAACATTTGGCAACAATTGTGAAACATCATTTCAAAGTTCTTGTGTATCTACACATGGATATGACATATAGATGATTATGAAGATGTATTCATAGGAAACATCCTTACTGCATGGAAACCGTGTGACATTCTCATTACAGAAATAGATTTTCTCAATCTGAGCTCACAGAGTGAATCACTGGAATAACGTATAAACGAACAAAACAAACATATACAAAAATGGGAGCTACCTCACAAAACAGTGGAAACACCAGGGGTTATGACATAAATAGTGGTGACAATTGCCTGATGTCCAGGACACTGACACTACTGTAAGCACATTAGTGGTTTCCACAAATAATTCATACCATAGGCCACTGAAGGGAAAGGCAACAGTGCAAGACAACTTTATTTTAGACTTCTGGCATGGGAAAACAAGTGTTTTTCATAAACTCATCAGCTCCAACAGAATCTTGCACTGAAATCTGTTTTTCACAAGAGTAAACATATAGTTTGTATTTCATTTTGAAATCTGACATGTGGCCAGGCATGTTTTCAGTTTCCAAGGTGCCCACAGTCGTGTGACTTGTGCTCTGATAAACTTCAGTCACTCTTTACTGCTGCACTGTTGCACAAGTTGGAGTGATATCACCCTTCTTCCTTTCACCCCCGGCAGCCCGTCAGCAGAAAAATGGGAAGGTAACCAGATGACAGCTCCCTGACAAAAGATAAAAGCTGCCTGGTAGCTATGAGCTATAAGAATATCACTCAGTAGTAAAAATCCCAGTCCCACTGCAACCCCTTTAGTTAAGTAGCTTAACTGAAAGCAGTTCCATCCTAAAGTGCTGGCTCTTTCTGGAATCACAGGATCAGGCAAAATGACCTGAGATGGCTTCCTACACATCAATATTACAACTAAAAAACACACTTGTTGGTTAAGGAATACAATTTTACATGGTACAGTGAATTATTTGCAGTGTAAACAGTGTAATTTAGAAATAAAAAAATGACAGAATCCCTTTAAGATCTGCAAAATAACAATCATTCTACAATACTTGCTCTCAGTAAAAGCTTGAGGATAGACAGATAACAGATAATCAAACTCTATACACATCTAGCAAACTACTTACAAATACTGAATCAGTTTTGGGCCCTCTTTGACCCTTTAAAAGCTTTACTGATCATGAATAATCAGAGATCCCAGTACCCTTCATTGCCTCTTTTTTTTCTACCAGAAGTATTTCAGGTGATGACAGCGAAAGATAAACAGCAAAAGAAAAACTCAATTTGCAGATGATATATCTATGTTTGCTTGAACCTCTACGTGCAAATACCCGCAGAAGCTTACAATTATAGATTCCTTTTCCCATAATCAAGACAAAAAAACTGGACACACATTCTGCCACACATTGAGCTGGACACAAATATAAGGACATACCCATGTGAATGTTTAACTTCTATCCACTGTCCATTCTTTGTCCAGTTATTTGATATAATGGTATATTTCTCTCTAGCTGGAATGCAATCACATTAAGAATTTCAAAAAGGGCACTTAGGAACAAAAGCTGCTAAAATGTAAAGGAAAACTCCTCCCGATTTCTCTTGATCCTTTTATTTATTGTTTTGTAAGTGCAAACCAGTCTCTAGGTACATAGGTTCACCCTGAGAGTTTCATGACTGAGCATTGTCAGGCGAAAGAGATTAGTACTGTGGCTGAAACCACGGAGCATATAACAGAAAAAACCCAAGCCAATTCTGAAAGAGTGATTTATGAGACTTCCCTATGCAGCCTCAAATTTTGATTGTTAATCATGCCAATATATAGCCAGCAGATGATTGTGCGCATGAATACTACATGGAATTACAGTCTTTTCCTACCACAAACCAGTTCAGAAACTGTTTAGATGATCCTCGATCTCTTAACTGCTTCATAAGAAATGCAGTGTTATTTTCAATGGCCCATTACTCATCTGTGTAAATCAGCCATGTCCTGAAAGTGACAGTCTATAATGGGACCGCCTGTGGGCACAACCAGATACTTCAATGTAACAGAGTCTGAATGGGGGAGACAGCAAATACTGTTCTTAAGTGTAAGATTGTTGAATGATCAAAGATATTGCTTCTTACATCAGAACATCAGAAAAATGTGAACAATTCCTTGACCCAGCCTGTCCCATGTAATGAGCAATGTGTTTATCAAGGTGCAGAGAGCTCTTTGTGCTGTGGTGTGGGCTCCATTGGACCCACTGGTTTCCAAGTAGCACTGAAATGAGTTCAAGTTCTTTATATCAAAACACTTTTAATTCAAAGAACTGACTATCACTGCTGTGGATACGAATTAAAAAATGCAACAGGACATTAACACTTCAAGTAGCCCAAGAGAAAAATTTGTTCTGAGCTCTTACAGACAGAACATTTCACAACCGGTTAGGCTTTATGTAAATTAAGGACACAGAAAACCCTTTTAACTAGTTTTCAACATCCAGAAACCATAGAAAAATAAAGAAATGTGCAAAACTTGACAAGAACTGCATACTGTACATATAGGCCAAGGCAAAGGGAGAGAAAACACATTTCTGACCAAATCAAAGTGGAACTTATGTCAAACCAAAGACATTTGATTGCATTCTTTATTACATCTACTCATCATCACATCTTAATACATTTAGAACCAAGTTTTGTTTTGGAAAAAGGAAGAATTTGAGGATTTGTTATATGCTTTTTCCAAGGAACATTCATCAATGTCTGAAAAACACCAACATTGCGACCGTGCACCAGTTCCGTGCATTGGTTTGATTTCGTTTTGCAGTTCCAGGATACAATGTAGGTGTTTGCTAAGAGTATTACCTATCCTGTTGTGCTTTAAAGGAGAATAAACCCCAAACATTATTATGCCCAAAATACCATATTTTATGTACTGAACTTCTTGCACCAGCCTTAAGTTTCAGTTTCTCAATAGCAACAATGATCCAGCACTTCACAGGGGGTCACCATCTTGCAAAGTGTCTGCGACACTCACATGCTCAGTGGGCTCTGAGCAGCTGTTGAGAAGCTAAGCTTAGGGGTTGTTGCAAATTATCAAGCAGAAAATGAGGTTTGTCTGTAATATAAGCTGATGCTACAGGGCTGATTATTAAATTCTGATGGTAGTTGCACTGGTTTCTGTGCTGCCATGTAGTAATTATTTGTATTAATTACTAATCAGCCTTATATTTTGACATTTCTATTCTATGTGTACTGTATATTATGAGTAGGTCCTTAAGCTCAGTAAGTGACAGCAGCACAAACCATGTGCAGTGAATCAGTAGAAAAGAAGATGAGGAGCTACTGGGTCATCTTTGGAGACACAGATTTTTACTGCTAAAGGGCTGTGGTTGACTTGGGCTGGTACAGAAGCCCAAAACATAATGTACAAGATTTCTACCTACTTTTTTAGTTAGGCTTTAGTTCTCCTTTAATTATATTTGCAATTTATATATATTATCTGTGTTACACTCATACCTGTGGTAGCTACAAAATGTGTTAATAGCCATTTCCATCAAGCAGATCAGCACTATCATGCATGTCTTGAACCAAAATCAGTGCAAGTTGGAATACATGGTATTTATCTTTGTTTGTGCTGGAGTGGTGTCACTCCTGGTGTGCATCTTTAAAAGTGACATTTGTGCAAGACAGTTGTGGTTATCGACACAACCCACCAACAAACTCAGGAATTACTGGCCGGTAGGCTTTCAGTATATCCAGGGAATCCCTGCAACTGTGGATGCACTTGCATGTAATTCATAAGAGCAGGCTGAAACTCCCACAAGTTGCAAAGGAAGAAATATGGATACAAGTTCCCTTCTATATCATCAGTGCATGCTCTGTTTTACATTCAAACTAGGGCTTCACCCATGTGTTTGAAATAAGTCCTTTTCTCTTACTGCTTACTGATGGTTCATGACAAGATGTATACAGGGGTTATTTTACAGATTTCCACTAGTGATGAGGAATATTTTTCACCAGGTATAGATTTGAGGCAAAGTATGCATTTTCCATTTGTAAGAGGTATAAAGTTAAGCACCCCCTAATAAAATTTGTGCAATAAAACAAGTTCAGCACATACTTACATTTGTTTCCTAAGACTAAGTTCCTGCATTTTCCAGGAACACTTCCTGCTCTCCTACTGCAGAGGGAACTAATGTGCACAGCCAAGGTAGGAACTTTTACTTGATGCACCAGTTCCCATGTGCAGGACTAAGAGAATGTTCCTATTGTCTTTCAGCTCCCTGCAATAAATGGAATTACTTCTCTCTTACCCTACCCTTGCACTCTGAATTCATTTTCATATGTGCAACACAGTGCCAAATGTTTTTGAAAAATTTACACAAAATGTCGCTGTAGAAAAAAAAATGCAACTATAGTGCCTATAGATCCCCTGTTCTTTGCACAAAAAAGTCACTGCAATGTATTCTGTGCTGAAAAAGTCGCTGTGGAAAATGCACTAGACATCTAGAATCGGTGGCGTTTTGCTTCGTCGAAAAATTTGCGAATTTACTGCGAAATTCTGAAACGGCAAAAAATTTCCAAAACGCATTGACATGGGCACCATTTTTATATGCGCGACTGTTTTATTCGAATGCATTAAAAGTCAACGAGTGTCCGAATAATTTCGATGCACAACAATTTTGTTTTCGTTGCAATGGATTTTTGGCTGGCAAATTTATTCAGTGGCGTTGAAACGCAGAAATTCACCGCAAATCCACGCCTGGTGAATTTATATGCCCATCACTAGACATCAGTGTACTTTGCACTGAAAAAATTTGCCAAAAAAAGTCATGATTTTTGCCATTTCGAAACCTGGACAAGTTTCACACCTTTTGAAAGTTCACTGTTAAATCAAATTTATCATTTTACAGCATGGTTTATCAATGTAAACAAATATCTATTTTGTATTTACTAAACACCTTCACTAAACAACTTCAAACTATTTTCTCTGTTACAGTGTTTAATGAATGAATATACATTATGGGGCAAATTTATCAAGGGTTGAATTTCGACTTCATGGGAGTTATTCGAATAAAAAAAGACCAACTGAAATTTATTAAAAAAATCCAATTGTCTAACTTGGGGCGAAGAGGCTGTATTCGGTTGAATTAGATTAGAAGTTTTTCCCAAAAAAAACTTTGATTTTTCAAAGTCCACCAAATGACTCCAAGGTCCCCCATAGGCTAAAATAGCAATTCGGCAGATTTTAGATGGCGAAGTCTAATTTTTAAAGAGGCAGGACAGGATAAATTTCAATATTTAAATTTTTAAATTTTTTTTAAAATTGGATTCTAATTTAGACTATTCCTTAGTCAAAGTACACTAAAATGACGTTGAAATTCTAATTTAAAAACTTAATTTTTCAATTTGACCGTTGAAAAATCTGCCCCTATTTGTCACCATGTCTACTATTGGCTCACAGAACATCACCAACACAAACTGGCTTGCCAGCATTTATGTTAGCAACATTCTTCATTCTTTATACCAAGACAACTTTACTGCTGGAAGCAAGATCTTTTTTTGATATGTATCACACGACTTTTCATACATCAGACACACTCTTAGCTATCAAGTAAATCCAATTTTTTAAATGATTTAAGGCTCTAAAAGAAAAGTGTTCCTTGATGTGCTGCATGCTGGTCACTCTCCACTGTCTGATGTATGTTCATGATATGAGTGACATTCACTTTGAGCCACCAATTCTTTGTAAAATGGCACTTTAAACAAAGGACATAATTCAGATAGGCTAGTTTCTTTGCTTTGTGTAATTTCCCTTAGCCAGAGAAACAGAACAGAGAAACAGAATGACTTCCGTAATATATAAATGAGTTGAAGCTATAAAGTTCCACAGTAAAGGATAGATCATAGCTGAAGAGAAAGATAGATGATTATGATGGTATTACTATGAACATGCATGTATATTAGACAAATAGATTGAATAGATAAATAGATAGATAGATAGACAGACAGACAGACATAGAGGATAGATAGATGATAGATAGATAGATAGATAGATAGATAGATAGATAGATAGATAGATAGATAGATAGATAGATAGATAGATAGATAGATGATAGACAGACAGACAGACGGACGGACGGACGGACGTATGGACGGACGGACGGACGGAGGGACAGACAGACAGATAGATAAATAGATAGATGATAGAAAAAATAGATGATAGATAGATAGAATAGAATAGAAGTTTGACTGGTGAGTTGCATGAACATTTATAAAATCTATTGTTGAACGCTCCCTGATTCTGTCCAGCACATAGGCAGGCAGCTTCTGCACTGGAAGATTTGAATATCAGATGATACAACTTCAAAGCAGGGCATTATATTGTATTTTACAATTGCAAAAGAGAAAAAAATTATTCTGTGGGATAAGGTGGGGTGGGTGGCAAATGTAGTTCAGCCCCTTTAGACTTGGGATTGTCTCTACAGTAAATAGGATTGTTCAGAGTAAATCAGTTGAGAATCAGATTACAAGCTGCATCTGATCAGTGCGTTTTAATTAATCTTTTTCTACAAATCATTTAAAAAAAAACACAGCCTGTGTTAGAAGAGATTGGTTGCTACATATTGTTATGAGCTGGAACAAATTTTGCAACTTTTAACCCCCCCCTCCAAAAAAGTGTATGCTGAAAGATAAATGTTGTGTACACCTGGATTTACTCTATTGGCATATGGTACAATGAAATACAAAGTGTATTCTCTGACTGGAACACATGCACAATCCAGTAGAGTCAAACTCATTCTAGATGGAACGAAATGGGATTCCTCTGGTTTCTCTGATTTCCTCTCAAATTAGAAAAGACAGCAGAGAAATAATAAAAAAATGACGCAGAAGAAATTCATTGCAATGTATTTTTTTGTATTTGTATAGAATACAACTTGTATACACAGTGCTGTACATTAAAACAATATATTAATAGAACAGACAAGGCACAATTGCATAACAGAAAACAAATACAATGGCATTCAAGATACAGTGCTAAGTATTAAAGGGGTGGTTCACCTTTACATTAACTTTTAAAATATTATAGAATAGCTCATTCTAAGCAACTTTCCAATTTGTCTTCATTGTTTATTTTTTATAGTTTTTGAACTGTTTGCCTTTTTTGTCTGACTCCGGTCCGGCTATCAAATGGGGGTCATTGACCCCACCTAAAAACAAATGCTCTGTAAGGCTACACTTTTATTGTTATTGCTACTTTTTTCTCTTCATCATACAAAAAGTTAACTTAAAGGTGAACAACCCCTTTCAGAAACAGGGGAAGGCGTTCCCTGTCCAGTAGAGCTTACACTCTATGGGGGATATTTACTAAACTAGAATTTGTGATTTTTTAATATAAAACAAATCACACATTTTTCATAATTTATTAAACCCAGAGGATGGAAAAGTCTGAATCTTAAAAACTGGCATCTCATACCTGTCGAGGTTGCATATAAGTCAATGGGAGAAGGCCCAATAATTTTTTGATGTGTTTTTGGCAAAAAAATCTGAGTTTTCAGGTGAAAAATCTGAAAAAATCTTGAAAATCGTGAAACTTGGATTTTTCTGGATTTTTTTTGCTGCAAACAGAGTTTTTTTTCAGAAAATTATTATTATTATTTATTAACATGTATTTATATATAATATATATATATATATATATATATATATATATATATATATATATATATATATATATATATATATATATATATATATAAATATTGGACTTTGATAAATAACCCCCTAAGTGTGCACTATATTATAACAAATCCGCACAGGGTAAACACTTGGCCAGATTTCCCACGTCCCACAAAGAGCCTGTTTGAGGTTTTGCAAAGATCCCAGGCGGGTAGCGCGCACTGGAACCAATTCAGCACCTCCGACAGCAACGTCCCGCAGCTTTAGTCAGGACTAGGACCCTGAAGCGATTCCGGCTCGTGCACAGCGCAAAGCCACGCCCATCAGGCTGATCGTATAGAATGTGTGAGGAGACAGACTTTGGCAGGGTACCAGAGTAGTGCAGCCAGGCAGCGGCAGCCTAGTGCGTGCCCTTGGGAGGTTCGGGGGTCGGGGAGGCACGGACGGGAGCAGATCAGCAACTGGCACCGGAACACCCACAGCAAAATACCTGAGGTCTTTTGGTTTCTTAACAAATGAGTCCAGTCGTGCCGGACTGCAACTTCCACTGTACGTGTTGCATAGGGTCTGCGACTGCGTCTGAAGTTATCCTTCACCTGAACCGAACCAATCTCTGCTGAGCAGCAGGGACCAGACTCAGGCAACATCTGCAGGCACAGGTAGCTCTACCCTTCCATCAGCTGTAAGTATTTGCCTTGTGCCACTCCTTACTGCCATCATTATATCACTGTGTAACTGTCATAATAGTGTGACAATACCCAAACCAGGATCTTAGTCCTTGTCTGTAATTAATGGTGCTGCTATTTGCTGGAGTTGGTGCCACACTTGTCTGACTGATGTGGGACATCAAACTTCTCTTCTTCCAACTGTTTTCATTTAATGTCATTTCATTGCCACCACAGTGGACCTACAATATTGTGTAGACTATTATAATATATATATATATATATATATATATATATATATATATATATATATATATATATATATATATATAGTAGATAAAATAAAGTAAAGCTGTATCTGCGGCCCTTCCATTGTGGCTGATTGAACCATAATTTGAAAGTAAACGTAAACTTATGGCTTGTTGCTTTTACTGGTAAAAAATGCAGTGAATCAGGTATGGAGACAGTTTTGGGTGACTTTTGTATTTATTTGCTTATAGAAAACTGTAGTTTTAAAGTGGTTTATGTAATAAAAGGCACTAAGTTTGCCCAGGAGCAGTAACTAATCGCAACCAATTAGCAGGTAGCATTTACTGGTCACCTGTTTAAAAGCAAACATCTCACTGGTTGTGATAAGTTACTGCTCCTGGGCAAAGCTAGTGCCTTTTATTACATATGTGGGGTAAATGGGCTCTTAAAAGATGAATGGGCTTAACAATTCTGCAGGCAAAACATTCGAAGTAAACCTGTTCCCCTTACTTTGGTAGTGACCTGGCACATGTGCACAGTAAGGGGCAGATTTATCAAAGGTTGAGGTGAATTTTCAAATTCAAAAAAATTCAAATTTCAAGCTATTTCTTTGTGTACTTTAACTAGGGAATAGTTCAAATTCGATTCGAATTTGAAAAAAATTAGAAAATTTATCATGTAAGGTCTCTTTAAAAATTCGACTTTGACCAATCGCCAAACTTTGATTCCTATTCAATCGAAAACTGACCTATTCGGTCAAAAAACCCTTAATTTCGGTTGGTCTTTTTGAATTAGAATTTCGACATTTTTCAAATTCGAAATTCGACCATTAGTGCTGGAGTTGTTATTTGCTGATAGGTGAGGGCTTAGCTGGGTGCATGTATACTGTTGCTGATAGACAATGGTAAATGCAAAGAAGACCATGATAGTGGATAGGGAAATGGTTCTCAGAACTGTATTTTCCTAAGGATATCATATGTGGAATTACGCACCAATAGTGCAGCCTAATGTTGTGAACTGCACTTGTTTTACCCAAAGCAAAGTTCATGTCTGGGGGAATGCAGCCAGGGGAACAGACCATGTTATGGTTATGTTATAGATGATCTAAAGTTTGATACTTATCTAGTCACCCATTGGACCAAAAGGAAGGCACTATTTGGTAACATTAGAAAAGTGTCTGGAAGTAAATATCTGGTTGTTATGGGTTATTTGATGTGGGCAAATATAAGACTTTTTATTAGATCACCCCTTTTATCCTTTGTGTACTAGGACTGTTATACCTGGGTTGTGCACATCATGCCTTCAGCAAAGACTATCACAATACTCCCTGTTCTTTGAAAATGAATACTGAAGATTGTTTTGTCGAACTCTCGTGACATGATGCTCATCTGTCTTCCACCGAGTAAATTCTGCTCTTGGCAGCATAGCTAAAAGTAACATACAGTCGGTGTGAATCCAAAGTTACCTGCTGGGTTGGAATTCTTTATCCTAATGAACTCCAGAGAGCAAGAACTGGGTCACCCAACACATGGAATCAGCAAAGCCTAAGTTTAAGGCTTTACAACAGTTGAGAATCTGCAAAGTTTGGTATTTTTATAAAAAAAAAATCATGTTACTATTTTTGCATGAAATTGAAAACAGCAAGGGAAAGAGTGTTGTAATAGACACCCAGACCCGTGTATTGTTAAATATCAGTTGCTACCTGAGTAATTTTATAGATATTGTCTTCAGCACACTTGCAAAGTCAGACCTTTAATTAAGAGCAAAATAACAGCTCTGTACATACAAGATACTATACATGTCTGTAGAAACAGTTTTTCATTTTAAAGGAGGTCATTAGCAACTCTGAATAGTTTAAGAAACTTCTTTTAAAATGGTTTTCAATACCATTGCATCTGATGTAGTCAAATGCATGAATCCATGGCATAGGAATACACAACCATTAATAAGATACCAAACCATCCTTATATATTAGCCCTGTGAGTATGTATAGTTTCCCTCTCATAAACCCAAATTGTGAACTTGTACACAACCTATTGTTTCCATTTTATAGTTATACCGTAAACATGTCAGACATAATTACAGAGATTGTTCACCAATCACATCAGTCCTATCAAGTGGCATTTACAACGAGTTTCCAATCACATTCAGACTACAGGATACATTTTATCATGAACCCTTAGACCTGTGTGTAAGGTTTTAGAGTGTGGGAGGAAACCAGGGTACTGAGAAGAATCCAACTAACCCCTTGAAGCTCGAGCCATGGCCAGAACCAACCTTGGGACTCAAGGGCTGCAAGACAGCAATGCTTATCACTGAGACATTGTGCTGCCTAATTATAATGTTACAAATTAACTTCTTTGGATGCTGCCTTGTATGTAATTGGAGTGTATGATGTGTAAAGTATTTATAACTGGATGGCCAAATAAACAAATAATCCTTCTGCCTTCACACACTACTTATGAGTAGTGATGGGCGAATTTCTCCCATTTCGCTTCGCCTTGAAATTTGCGAATTTCCGGAAAAATTTTCACGAAAAATAGTGAGATCGGAAAGTTCACGAAAAAATCATGAATTTCGAATGTATTCATGGAAAAATATACGTAGCAATTCCAAAATTTTCACGGAAAAATAAAGCAATTTGAAAGTTTCCACTAAAAACTCAAGCAATTCAAACATTTTCATGGCAAAATAGAGCAATTCTAAAGTTTTCACTAAAATCGAACAGATCGATCGTTTTCACAAAAAAAATCTAGCAATTCAAAAGTTTTCACAAAAAAAATCGAGCAATTCTAACGTTTTCACGAAAAAATCAGAAATTGACACTGGGAGATTCACGAATATATTCGCCGGTGGCAAAACGCGGACGTTCACCGCGAATTTGTGCCAGGCGAATTTATTCGCCCATCACTATTTATGAGACATCAACAAACTTCATGCCAAGTTCTAGTTCTGTCCTCTACAAACCAAATAATTAAATTCTTCAAAATGTTAGTTCTTGATTATTATTATCTTCCTGATAACATGCCGTTAGTTTAGTTTATAAAAGGTAAGATGATGAAATATGTATAGGAGTGCTGTCCGGTGTCCCACATTAGGTATAGCTCATAAATCTAATTAGAAATGCATCTGCTCTGGGGCTGCAGAAATATCTGCACATGCCAGCAGAACACATTTGGTTTAGAGCCTGCTTGTGTTTAGGAATAAGAGGAATCACCTAAAATAAAAAAGGGAGAATTTTAAAATGTACTTATTTATGGTGATGGGGGGGGGGATCAAACAGGTTTGCAGAGATCACAGCTGCTGGTTGCACATCTCTAATTGATTTAGCTGGCTCTGGTGGCAAAGATTTATTATTTCTTCCCCACTGGTTTTAATTGACTGAACTCTGCATTAGAAGAGCCAGGAAAACACATTTGGACAAGTGCATGTCTAATGATTAGTTCATATGCAAGGATATGAGTTCTGTTTGAGAGTGCCGAGCGTTATAAAGTACATTTTCCTTTGACAGGATCTGCTCTGCCTCTTGAAATCTAGTGACGGAGCATATACTGTATATGTGTCTTATGCTTGACGGGTATCGAGTGGCAGTGCATTAGAAAAGAAAGCAATAAAGAAATCAATGATGTTTTAAAACTAGTTTGAGGTATGAACTTTATTTCCATATACAGGTGCTTTGTGTTACTGTTGTAATTGGACTTGGCACTTGGCACAGGGCGGCTATTACATTAGCCCAGCGAGAGTTCTGATTGGCTAGAGGATTCTTCTAACCTTGTTTCAAAGTTTGGGATTAAAAAAATGGGATTTTAATAGTTCTGAGCACTGCAGAATGCTGGTATTGGAAGCTAAGGGGCAGATTTATCAAACGTCAAGGTGACTTTTTGAGTGAAAATAATATAAGTTTTAAGCTATTTTTTTGTGTATTTCGACTAGGGAATAGTCCAAATTTGAAAAAAATTTGAAAATTCGAATATCGAAATTTATCATGTACTGTCTCTTTTAAAATTCGCCATCTAAAAACTGCAGAATTGCTGTTTTAGACTATGGGGAACCTCCTAGAATATATTTGGAGTCAATTGGTGGACATTGAAAAATCAAAGTTTTTTTGGGAAAAACTTTGAATCGAATTCGATCAAATGCGGTATACCTTCAATTCGTTCGATTCGGGTTCGGCCGAATACGGATCTATTCGATCGAAAACGGACCTGTTCGACTAAAAAAACAAAAATTTGACTTAAATTCTGAGGGTCTTTTTGAATTTGAATTTTGAATTTTTTTCAATTCAAAATTTGACCCTTTTATTATTATTATTATTATTATTATTATTATTATTATTAACATGTATTGATATAGCCTTGGTAAATATGCCCCTTAGTGTAGCATTTGTAGCACTGTATTGTCCTCAATAGGGATGTAGCGAACTGCCGTTAATGTGTTCGCGAACGCCGTTCGCGAACACCGGCAAAAAAGCGAACAGTTCGCGAACAGTTCGCGAACTTCGAACGCTCGATAAAATCGTTCGATCGAACGATCGAAGGATTTTATTCGTACGATCGAAGGATTTTCGTTCGAATCGAACGATCGAAGCTATTCGATCGAATGATTTTAATTCAATCGAATGCTTATAATCGTTCGAACGAATGGAAATCGTTCGATTTTAGCGATCGAACGGTCGAATGGTCGAATGGTCGAACGAAATTTTACCTCGAATCGAACGCGAACACCAATTGGCGAACGTCGCGCGACGTTCGCGAACATTCGGCGGACGCGAACAGTCGAAGTTCGCGCGAACTAGTTCGCCGGCGAACAGTTTGCTACATCCCTAGTCCTCAACCACTTGCATTTGAATGCCTGTAGAACAGTTTATAATTACACAATTTCTTCTAGGCATTTTTTTGTAATCACAAGCCAAGCACCATACTATTATCGAAGCATACGTATATTACCATACATTACAGAAATAATTGCTGGATATATACAATCAGTTTGCCCTACAGGCCTACTGACTTGACCTTTCATTTGCTCCCTGATGTAAAACATACTTTACAATGAAAGTGTTTGATGAATGATTTGAGGTAAATAAAGAAGGTACAGGAGATATAAATGATATAAATGATAGGAGGACAAGAGGTAGTTATGGGATCTGTTATTCTGATCCCATTTTAAAAAAAAAAATTGCTTTTCCTCGTTATATTAAAACAATACTTTGAACTCTTTGAACTTGATCCTAACTGAGATAGGATCAAAACAATCCAAATGGGTTTAATTCATGTTTAAATGTTTTTTATTAGTAGACTTAAAGTATGGAGATCCAAATTATGGAAACATCCCTTATCTGGAAACCCCAGGTCCCAAGCATTCTGGATAACAGATAGGTCTAGACAACCTATACTATGGTCTGGATAACCTATGCTATGCCAGAAAAGAACTAAACTGACACACCTGAACTACATGTCTCTTTCCACAGCTAGTAAGTACCGAATATTTACTCTGGTCTTCATATTCATTTTCATTTTCCCCGTAAGAGCAAGTTACCAAGTAGCAGGATGGAGAGTGTTTAGATATCAGTCTGCCCATCCAGTGTGCCTTTTGAATGCTAGCCTTGTGCAACACTTTAGCCTTCAGCGTCATGGAACTGTTCTTTGACTACTAATATCTTTATTTACTACAAGGGGTACATTATTCCCTATTCAGTAAATAAATATAAGTAATATATGTATATAAGTTCATATATGTGAATTATTACTTTCCTTGATTGAAGGATTGAAACGGGGGTTGACATTTCAAGTTATAAAGGGCAAAAAGCAATGCCAGCTGGAGTTTTAGCACAATATACTACAACCATGAAGTTTTGCACTAACAGAGTAAAAAAAAAAACTACTCAAGCATTTATTTGAAAGATATGAAAAATAATGAACTCCCTATTCACCATTAGACATTTATGAATGTGTGAATAAGACCTGCTAAATCAGTTTGTCTGCTGGTGACATACAGGGCAAAGTACTGGAGCTAAAGTTATTTCCCATTCAGGTAAACTGGAGGAGGTAGGGGTGGTTTCAGATACCTTGTGTGCCAATAAGCTTTAAACATCACTGCAATTAAACTGAAATACACTCTGGGGCATAATTATCAACGTTTTAAGAGTAAATTCTCCATGAAAATCTCTACAAAATGCCCCCAGTACATGTTTAGGCAAATGTTCTATTGTAGCTGTTTTTTTTTCTCTCCATCTTTGATAAATATACCTCATTAAACATATCTGAAGCTTAATGCCAGCTTTTTTTTAATGTATACATTTCCCCGGAATATATACCTGTGTTGTTATAACAATGTATGAAAGTGGTATTTAAATTTCCATAAAAAAAGAGAGCATCAGTGTAATTATTAATTAGAGTTAAAGTCTGTCTCTGCATTTGCCTATGGTAATGAGCTTGTGATGTGTGAGCGCTTGAGTATAACTCTTAAATGTAGTAAGCTGAATTAGATAAGAAATGGTAACTGTCAGCATGAAATGTAATACCGCTGTATTTTAAAGGCTGCTCGGGGGGATAATAAAATATTAAAGAATAGTTTTTCCTCTGTGGAATCCAACATATATAATTACATTTTTCATAAAGATGGTAATTTTGAGTTATTTTACCAACATTTTTTGGATGCAGGAGCATTTAAAGATAAGATTTTTTTTCTCTGTTCAATAGGAGTTACAGCTTTTAAATTCCATTGCATGTTGACTTGTTGCCCTACCTAATTCTATATGTCAGTCTCTTTCCAAATCTTACTTTAGGATTATTGCCGAAACAATTGTCAAACAGTATGTCTAGTATTCTCGAGACATTTCATTCCTGTCCACAATGCCAGTACACCCTGTGCAAATAATTATGGAGCACTCAAATTATTTATTTAAAAAAAAGTGAAAGGTGGGAATTTTTGACACTTCGGTGTTTGTACGTTGTACTAATAATAAATTATTATTTCAAGACCGGAATAGCAACATACTGTATATTTATTACTGTATCTAGACTAATAAACTTTAAATTGATGGACTAACAGCTTTCAAAAAAAGAAAAGAAAAATGTTTTTGCTAGAATGTTAATAGTCTCTGTAGAATAAAATGATACCATGTGAAAGTTGGTAATAGGATCTGTTAAGGGGGACTGTTGCTAAAAAAATTAAAATAGAAGTGTAGTGGATACTTAATCATTCTTTTTGACAAATACTTTGTATTATTTTCTTGTTACAGTTTTTGAGTTAGAATTGTGAATTTGTGTGCTTCCTCGGCCTAACATTATATCCTTACTACAAACAGTGACTGATAGCATCAGTAAGGGTGCCACATGGCTGGTATTTTACCTGCTTAGCCAGCAAAATACCAGCCAAGGCAAGGACCAGTATTACAAATTATCAGCAATGTATCTGCCAGTAAAGCTGAAACTACTTGTTATTCTGCCCTGTCCCACCCCAACACATTCCAAATCCTTGCTTTCAGAGGGACTTAACACCCCTGGTCTGCCTGTTCATGTCACTGATCCACCCCCCTTTGTGGCACAATTCCTACCCTTATGTCAGTGTCCCAC
Source organism: Xenopus petersii (assembly GCA_038501925.1). NCBI lineage: Eukaryota > Metazoa > Chordata > Amphibia > Anura > Pipidae > Xenopus > Xenopus petersii. Next base: position 50,799,860 of record CM076672.1, on the reverse strand, counting down.
CCAGTGCTGGACCAAGCCGACCAGGCACCCTAGTCGACACGGCCAGCCACTGTGCGCTCCCCTCCGTGCTTGCGCGCATGGACATGCATGCTCCCGAACACATTGTGCGCAAACATTCGCAGAATGCCGGAGGGGAGGGTGTTAAAAGAGCGCTGGACGGATGGAGGCTGGGAGGCAAGGGAAGGTGACTGAGAGGAGGGGAAAGGTGTGCAAAGCAACTGAGGGGAGGGAGGCAGGGAGAGCAGCGAACATGGACTAGGGGTAGGCAAAAGTTAGGTACCTGCCCAGCGCCCCCTTTCAGGTGCCTCTTCTGGCTACCCCTAGTTCCGGCCCTGGTCCCACCCACTTGACATCATCAGTCTTCCTCTTCATGAATAGTGATGGGCGAATCTCTCCTGATTCGCTCTGTTGAAAAATGCACGGATTTCCGGCAAAATTCGCGAAACGGCAAAAAATGTGTGAAAAATCGTGAAATTGGAAAGTTCCCAAAAAAATCATGAAATTCTACAGTTTTCACAAAAAAATCGTGAAATTCGAAAGTTTTCACGAAAAAATCAAGCACTTCGAATGTTTTCACGAAAAAGTCGAGCAATTAAAACCTTTTCACGAAAAAAATCGAGCAACCTGAACATTTTCCCAAAAAAAAACCCCGGAAATTGACTCCGGTGAATTTTCTAGGGAGATTCAAGAATTTATTTGCCGGTGGGGAAATGCGGGAATTCGCTGCAAATTCATGCTAGGCAAATTTATTCTCCCAACACTATTCATGATCCCACCCTTGCCCCTCTTAGCACAGTGCAAGTATTTTTTTAAGGAAGAGGTGGCAAACCTAAGCATCAGCGGGGTGGTGGTGGAGATCTTGCAATAACTAGGGTGCAAGTTATTCTTAAAGGAATGGAACTTCACAACAGACTCTTATCCACTGGTTCTTAGATCTCAAAGATATTGCAGCTGGATTGAGCACAGTACGGTACATTCAATTTATAGCATTTAATTCATTTTACTTCCTTGATGAAAATGTCTGAGGCAGGCTTTTAGTATATGTAGCAGCAGTTTTTTAATCCTCACAAAAAAATCAGTACCGTGGTCTTTCCCTTGGAATCTTGCTCAGTTTATGAGCTTGAGTCTATCAAATAGAGATGGGCGAATTTGTCCTGTTTCGCTTCGGCGAAAAATTTGCATCAAAGTCAATGGAGTCAAAATAATTTTGACACATGTCAATTTCGACTCCCGCGACAATTGTAGGAAAGCTACAGAGGCATTTTATTGGCAATAGATTAGCTGCAATAGTGCAAGCTATAACTCGATATTTATTCTTTAGAATGTTTTACCATACCTGATTAAAAAGCTCTTGAAGATCTTTGTTTGTTTAGGATAGCAGCTGCAGTATTAGCTTGGTGTGACATCATTTCCTTACTGAGTATCTCCCTGCTCACTAATAGCTCTGGGCTCAGATTACAGCAGAGAAGGGGGGAGGGGAGCAAACTGAGCATGCTCACGCCCGGGGCAAGGAGGTTTAAGCTAAAGGCAGGAAGTCTGATACAGAAGCCCATGAGTACACAATAGAAAGAAAGAAATGCTGTGTTTCTATTGACAGAGGACTCAGAGCAGCACTACTTTGAGGGTTTACTGGTATATACAGTTAGACCTTTCTGATAAGGCTTACTTAGTTTTAACCTTTCCTTCTCCTTCAAAGTCAATGGGCATCTGAATTATTTTGACACGCGACAATGTTTATGCACAATACTATTCTGACATGCACCCAAATTTTTTCGATGTGGCAGATTTTTTGCAAAATGCTAAAATTTGCTGCCAATTTGCGCCTGTCAAATTTATTCACCCATCACTACTCTCAAAGGCTCTAAACCAATGATCCCCAAGCAGTGGCTAGTAGTGATGGGCAAATTTATTCACCAGACGTGAATTAGCTGCGAATTTTCATGCTTCCGTAATTTTTCTTTTTGCGCCGGTGACAATTCCGACGCTAGCGTCAATTAAAGGTGCCCATTGACTTTAATGCTCATCGGAATAGTCGCCCTGCATCAGAATTTTGATGCTGCGTCAAAATTCATGTTTTGGGAGAAATTCGCCAATCACTAGTGGCTAGTGACCAGCATTTTGCTCAGCAATCCATTAAATAATGCTCCCAGTGGTCTCAAGGCACCTGCTTTTTTTTTAATTCATGGCTTGAAAGTAAGCTCTAGTTGCATAAAAAACATATTTACTGCCAAAAAAGAGCCTCTTGTATGCTGCTATTCCACAAAGTGATTACAAATAGCCAATTACAGATCATGTTTGGCATCCTTTTTGCATGCTTATGTTGCTCCAACTTCTTTACATTTTGAATGTGACTCATGGGATAAAAAAAAAAGGTTGGGGACCTTGCTCTAAACCTTTCTGCAGTCCTTGAAGGCCACCTGGCTGTCTACTACCATAATACCATCTCTCACTCCTACAATGAACTATTACAGGTCCAAAGAACATTGGGATCCAGCTCCTTATATGAGCCATTAAGAAATTCCCAGCTGCCCCCTGGGCAAACCTGATCTGGAAACTTTCTAGACCCAGCCCCTAACTGGGGTTAACTCTTATGGGGAATTTACCTATGAAAGAGGTGGACAAAACTCGTAACCCATACTAATGAATACATGATTAAATAAACAAATTTAAGAAAATAATAATAAAAGCTACTTGTGAAACAGATTTATTAAACTTTTTATACATTTTAGTGGATTGTTTTGGAAAAGTGACTGTTCTCCTTTGATCTATCTAAGCTATAATAATTTGATGTAATATTTTCATTTATTAGATTTGAATGAAAATGGCTAATCTAAATGCATACTCATTACACAATATGTTTAGCTTTGAGAATACTGAATGGACTGGAAAACAAATTCGGAGTCCTAATATTATTAAAATAAAACCCCTTTCCAATTGCTTCTATTCAGTGTGTGTTTTATAGTTTAAACAAATGTGGAAGAGGTTGTGTTTCAGAATTGATTTGTTGCCATTTCTGAAATTATTTCTACGTGGGTTTAACAGGAATAAAATAAATAGGACTTGTGCTGAAAATGTATTTTGTCTTTTCTTTTTATTAAAAAATCAGCACAGCTCACAGCTCTAATGGATAATTGTTTTTATTTCTACTGCCTCACCATCTTTCTTTCTGCAATGAGGGTAATGTGTTAAAATAGAGATAATGAAAGAATATATAAAAGAATCCCTTCTTCTCCCCCTACTAATCTGTGGGTTGGGCACAGAGAAAAGGTTTCATTTTTCTCTGTAATAAGTATCTTGTACTTGATCCAAACAAATATCAAACTCATTCTTAAGGTAGGCATTTTTTAAATGATATTTAGGAGTTTAAGTATTCAAATTACACAAAGATCCCTTATCTGGTGTTGTGTAGTCCTTGCTCAATTGGATTTTTAAATGTTTTTGACAGATATTGGGCCCACTAATAATAAATATTTTTTTTTTACCTGCCATCCAGCTCCGTCTAAAATTCAGGGTTCCTCCACTCTGCTTTGCTCATTTGCCACTTTTGTACCAATTAGATGACATATATGGTGGGTATGTAGGAGAACACTCATGCCCCTCCTACACAAAGCCAATAATGACACTTCTGCAAAACACACCAAATTAACAAAAATGTAACTGCTACTGTATTATTGTATTGCGCGTGTCTAGCAACAGCTGGAAAAATGCTGCTTGGCAGATTCTAGTGATATTTGTGCTTTGCCCAGTCTTGGTAAATTAGGCTCATTTCCTTATACATTGTAATTTGTCTGGATTCATAATTTGCAAGTGCCACCGAATACCATTTAACCATCTAAACCAGTGGTCCCCAACCTTTTTTACCCATGAGCCACATTCAAATGTAAAAAGAGTTGGGGAGCAACACATGCATGAAAAAGTCCCTTGGGGTGCCAAATTGCCAGATTGGCTTTATGGTAGCCCCTATACAAGAGGCTTTACTTGGCACTATACTTAGTTTTTATGCAATTAAAACTTGCTTCCAAGCCTGGAATTCAAAAATAAGCACCTGCTTTGAGGACACTTGAGAGCAACATCCAAGGGGTTGGAGAGCAACATGTTGCTCACAAGCTAATGGTTGGGGATCACTGATCTAAACCATACTTATACCACATTGTACAAAAAATATCTCAGATAGGTTACTATTTTATGAATTGCATGTATGAGTGAGAAATGAATGCATTTCTTTCCAAAAGGAACTTGTTACTGCGTTGTCAGTATAACTCAGGGATGTTAGGGATTCTACAGAATTCCAGTCTGTTCCTTAGAGAAGTGTCTGTAACTGTATAACTCTGTTCAAGGACAAGAAGATGTTAGGCAATAAAGGCTGTTTACAATGTATACATTTAATTTAAAAGCTCTAGATTTCTTGCAAGCTGTGGCGTACACCTTTGTCTATAATATGATCTATTTGTTTGCTAGTTGCAAACTAACTTCCAGTAATGAGGACAATATATTTTAGATATGTATTATTTTTTTACCTGATGAAGACGTAAAGATAGTCAGCTTGGGGTGTCTATAAAGATGCATAAGTTGCATGCTTTAGGGGTTACCTCTTTCAACAACCCGAGACTCACATAACCTTGCATGATGGTTGGTAGCCTTGGTTCCTTTTGTAACATAGCAGATTGTTTATATTGGCCTGCTTTTTTGCAGCATTGGGGAAGTATGATAAATGCGACCCTTGCTCATTTGGCTTATACCATATTCTGAGGTACTATAGCTACACACTAATTATACACCATGAAAATCCAACATTGGCAGCTGTCAGGCTCAAACATAGAACTAGACACCTGGAGTAAAATTTGCAACTGCCCCCCATCCCTTATCCCACCTACCAGCATTTCTATTTATTCATTTTAAGCCACGCTACAGGTATAGGACCTGTTATCCAGAATGCTCAGGACCTTGGGGTTTCCTGATAATGTAGTTTTCTATAATTTGGGTCTCCACACTTTTTGAGTCTACTAAAAAAGAATTTAAACATTAACAAAACCCAAAAGGATTGTTTTGCCTGCAATAAGGATTAATTATATCTTAGTTCGGAACAGGTGCAAGATGTTGTTTTATTATGACAAAGAAAAAGGGAATCATCTCTAAAAAATTGAATTATTTGAGTCAAATGGAGTCTATAGGAAATGACCTTCCCATAATTTGGCAATTTTTCGATAAAAGGTTTAAAGGTAACAAAACCCATATTTGTATTTTGTCAAGTTAATTTTTTTAATTAAAATAAATATTTTCTTGATTTTAGAAATTAGTTAGAAACATCTTTAAGTCCCAAGTTTGTTACAGAGGATCCCCATTATTAAATTTTCCCAGGGGCCGCAAAAAAATATACTGAATGTATATTTTGGGAAAACATAACATTCAGGAAGGAAAGAACATTGCTGATACCTAAATCGGACTGGGAGGAAACAACATTATATCCGGGAATCTGTCTATTCCATATATGTAAAAGTAGGGTTTAATTGTATTCGTGGCGACTTTAACTATGCAGAGTAAAATCCTTATATAATGTTTTCAAGGGGACAGTGTCAAAATGCTTTAAATTCTAGGAAAGCGTAAATTCTGCAGAAAAAAAAGTCATTACTTTTCTGTATGGAGCCTCAAAAAATAGTTTCAATTCCGGGAAAACATTAAATCGGGTTCTAATGTATGCTAAAATGGTCTTGTTTGGTGATATCAATGACCCACCCATATCACGGACCAAGTCAATGATCAAACCTCATAAAGAACAAGCTCTGATTAGTTATGATATTTAGAGGACATTTTTTGGGGTCTATTCTTAATCTAGAAGCCTGCCACTTGATCAAAAGTGGTTGGTCCACAAGCTACTCTTTCTACTAAGAAAGAGTTTAGGAAGGAATAGATGACTGTTGAGTACCATGAACATATTAAAGGGATCCTGTCATGGGAAAACACGCTTTTTTCAAAACGCATCAGTTAATAGTGCTACTCCAGCAGAATTCTGCACTGAAATCCATTTCTCAAAAAAGCAAACAGATTTTTTTATATTCAATTTTAAACTCTGACATGGGGCTAGACATTTTGTCAATTTCCCATCTGCCCCTGGTCATGTGACTTGTGCCTGCACTTTAGGAGAGAAATGCTTTCTGGCAGGCTGCTGTTTTTCCTTCTCAATGTAACTGAATGTGTCTCAGTGGGACATGTTTTTTTACTATTGAGTGTTATCCTTAGATCTGCCAGGCAGCTGTTATCTTGTGTTAGTGAGCTGTTATCTGGTTACCTTCCCATTGTTCTTTTGTTTGGCTGCTGCCCCCCAGCAGTCAAACAAAGTCACATGACCAGGAAAGGGAGGGGGTGATATCAATCCAACTTGCAGTACAGCAGTAAAGAGTGACTGAATTTTATCAGAGCACAAGTCAAATGACTTGGGGCAGCTGGGAAATTGACAATATGTCTAGCCCTATTTCAGATTTCAAAATTGAATTAAAAAAATCTGCTCTTTTGAGAAATGGATTTCAGCACAGTATTCTGCTGGAGCAGCACTATTAACTGATTCATTTTGAAAAAAATGTTTTTTCCCATGACAGTATCCCTTTAAGGTAGAACACTGAACTAAGTCCGAAAGCTAGGGTTCGATTGTATCCCGCAAATATGCATGTTTATACCTTTTTGTGTCACTTTGCAATTATTTTGATAACTTGGAAATCATATTTGAGTTAATTAAAAATTCTTATTTCAGATGCTAGTAAATCAAATGGTTAAGAGTCCGAGCTTTTTTGTTGGAAGCCTCTGCTTCCAAGCAAATTTAAAATAGAGCTTCCTTACAAAGTCTATATGTGCACAGAATTTTAAGCAATATCGATTAAGCTGAATACATTGATACGTAGCTTAATAATTCATCACCCCTAAATGCTTAGGTGAAGAAAAAGACAATACCAGCTGCAAGCATTTAAGCCAGCTATTATGCAGAAAGTGAAAAAGTAACATAAAGTTCATTCCATTGATTATATGTTCGTGACAAAATGTCCTTTTATGTATTTATTTATTTAAAGTTTGTTTACTTGACTCTTTGACTTAATTCATTCTCTTAATTTGCTTGTTTACTTATAAGTACTGTTTTAAGATTACACTGAATTATAATGTACACTATACAGTACTAATAGTTTAACTTTCAAGTGCATATTTAATAAACACAGGACTGGAGAATGCAAAAGGAAAATTTTAATTAAGGTCAGGAAAGGGTTTTATGACTCGACATATTTAAGAAAACAATTACATGAGAAGGAAAGTCGTTAACCACTTGGGGTGCCAAATGTTAGGCACCCCCAAGTTAATGTTATTATTTACCTGAATCCCTGGGCTGGTGCTCCTATCAGCAGAAAACTGCACTGGTCCGGGGTTATACCAGTGAGCACCATGGACCAATTCTTCTCGCACTGAGCATGCGCATTAGAGCAAAAAGCTGAACTTCGGCTTTTTTATTCTACTGCGCATGTGTCTGCCCAAGGAAATTTGAATACAGAAGAAGCCGGAAGAGGATTGTTCCGTGGTACTCAATGGAATTACCCCGGGCTGGTGCAGTTTTCTGCTGATAGGAGCACCGGCCTGGGGTTTCAGGTAAGTAAATACATTCATTTTGGGGTGTCTAACATTTGGCACTCCCAAGTGGTTAATGACTTTCTTTCTCCTTTAAAGCAGGCTTCATTTTGTGCTATGATTTGTTAGAGCATAGATGCGGCATTAAGCTTGTAGGCAGGTGTCCCGTGAGTAGTAGTAATAAGCAAACCAGCAGTTGTAAAAATAAATGAAGTTCTATTTATTCCTTCAAGGCCAACATGACAATCCAAATTAACACTGACAGGCAATTCAATACACATCCACTCTTTCCAGGAACCTAGCCTCCTTTTTAATTACAGGATTGCCTCTTAATGCCAATGGGCTGCTCCTGTTCCACCGCCCTCGATGGGATCTCACTATCCCCACCTGCCCACCAACCCGACACTCCTCACTGGTGTCCCCTTGCTACTCTGGACAGGACTTTTCACGATGGCCACAGTACCATAGCCCTCTCTATGTTTCCTATCACTACATCCCTGATGGGTAAAGGATCTACCGGAAGGCTAGCTCCACTTACTCCTGGTTGGGGCTCTTAACTGCCCTTGCTACCTTTTCCTAACTGCCTTGTACACCTAGTGCACACTTTAACATAAATCTCCTAACTCTGGCTAAGCCTACTATTTACTTCAGGGCTGGGCTCTTCTTCCTTCCAGCAGATGTTCTTCATTGGACCACCCCACCTACAAACTGCCACACCCATGGTTTCTTGCCCCTATTTATACTGTTTTTATTCCCATTAGCTCCCTCAAGTAGCCCGGGGTAAAAATTACATAATTTTATAATTAATAGGACTCTACTGCCCTCTTGTGGCCAAAACTCTGTAAACACACCTTTAAAACATTACAGTTTTGAACATTCAAACCCCATAAACACATATTACAGGCATTTTCAGATTTACACTGTCATACACTGCACTTTTCACATGACATCATCTTCATCCATCTTACAAGCTTAAACACCCCATCGACACATTAAACTTCAAAAAATTTTAATTTCTGCAAGTTTATACGGTCTTAATTCTCTGCTAATACTTTGAAGTGGCATCAAAGACATTAGTAAATCAGAGCTGAAGTTACCACCAAAAAACTAGGTACTTCCATGTACTGCCCACTTACCACTTTGCACCTTGCCCCATACTTTGTAAATGAAGCCCATTGTGTGTTTATTTGCCTGTGCTATGCTGACAAGACTGCGATATGCCAGGATGTAGAATCACAACTGCTGGAGCTGTAAAACGTGTATATTTAGCCCAGGTTACACAGTGGCTTGTATCTACAGAACTGCAATGTAAGAGGTCCAATCCATAGGGGTTAAGAGATATAGTAAATGGGGTACCTGGTTGCAAGATGTTGCCACTTATTAATACAGGACTTCAGCAACCCAATAAAACATTTGTACTGAGAATGAAAGTAGCAAGCAAGGAAGCAAAGAGAAGAGGAAGCAAACTCCGAAGAGGATGAAAATGAGACAATTGATCCCCTCCCTTGTTCTTAAAGGTTGACAAAGAAAATAGGTCTCTTCTACTGGTAGCAAAAGAGTATTTTTGGCATCATGGCATCAAAATTGAGCGACATGCTCAGGCATCCTCCACCCTCTCACTGCTTAGCTATCCCCAATGAGTTTGTCATTCCTATGTGCAAGTTAGGTAGCGCTGGTGGATGCCTGGATTTGTGGGAAGGCCACAAGGGCTTGTACCTTGGACATTCGTTCATGAACGGTGTGTGTGTTAGAGGAGCTGTCGCAGGACTTGAGCATGTCCTTTCCTATGACAAGTGGTAAGGTAACGGCTGATCTGCACCAAGCACCAGATTTCCAATCCAGTGTTGGTAAAGAGTGCAGCCAGACCCTTGTGCCCTAGGTCAGTGCTGGCAGTTGCAAAGCAATCCTATTCCTACTCAATTCCACATGACAAGTGGTGGGTAACTTGCATATCTAAATAACATGCAAATTAGCAGACAGGAAGGGATTGTAAGCAGGGATGCCTAGGTGTTTACCTTTGCCCTTACATTATGTATACAGCACTGGCTGTAGGTGACCAGGACCGGATTTCTGCTGAGTGTGCCTGGAGGCTGGCGTCCTCAATTGCCCCTCCCCTCGGATCACGTGCATCCTTTTTATCTACAGTCAAAGCACTGGGAAAAGGCGCATAGTCCCTAGAGCTCTGACTAAGTGCAAATTGAAGTGCGGCTGGGCGGCATGCAGTCCCTGAGCTTGTGTCGCCCTAGGCCCAAGGCCTGTGTGGCCTTGCAGCAAAGTTGGGCCTGTAGGTGACCCTGCCCTGAATTAACCACTATACATTTCTTAAACTATAGCAGTGGTATATACTAACAGGGCAGGAGTAGGATTGGACCCATAGTGGAACCTAAATAATATATGAGGGCCCAAGGTCATGGCAAGTTTAGGTGAATGATTTAATCCACATGTGATGGTTTAGAAATACAACTATAGGGAAGTCACTACTAAGAAACTTCAACTATGTTTTCATGAATCTCTGTACTCTTTTTATAAGCCAAGGAAAACCTGGCCAAATGTTTTGTCTAAGAGCAACCTATGTGTACCCCAAAATTCTAAAGACCTTGCATGTAATCAACCCCATTGGAGTTGTAAATAAAGAATAATATTTCCTTTAAAGTAGTAAGAGTTTGAAAGTTGTTATCACCCTTCAAAGAAAGACTAATGCTTTCCATATGCTCTCTGGCAACTTGTCCCTGGGTCTGTGAGGATAAATTAATGGAAGTAAGTGATTGCTCTCTAGGTTGTTAAAAAATTACTTTTTCTATAAGTCATTTTTCTCCTTGTCTAGATATTCAGTCTTGTGTCTTTGGATCACTTTAGGCTTCAATATCCAAACTATTGTTTTTATGTGCTATCCATCTCATTAAAAAACAAATTTAAAAAAGCTAAAGAAAAAATAATAAAGGACCATTTCTAAAAACTGAAAAATACAACAAATATTGTTTAATGTATCTGCCACTGGGGGAAGATTGATGATGGTTTTTAGTTAGGAGCAATAACCAAGCAATAACATTTGGGCTAAACATCACACACAGTAGTTCCATTGTATATGTTATACTAAAAAGCAAGGGACCTCAACCCAACTGTGTAATGGAACTCATAGCACTTAAGTATTTATTATTTCTGTGTAATTTATAATAGATATAATCTGTATAAATTTACACATTTTAAAACACTGTGTACAATTGTGGCTGTATATATACAAAAAGAAAAAGCTTTCATACGAGGAACAAAATAATTGTCTCAATCAGTATTATCTTAGCTTTTGATAAGTCCCAAGTGGTTTTTTTGCTATGTTCGGAATAAAGGGTTTTGGTGAAGTTATACTGTACTGTGCAGGTACCAATATATATTTTGCATGCATAGTATAGTTGGTACAGTTAGCGTACATATGCTGATCTGGTAGATGTATGGGCAAACTAGGCAAATAAACTGTGTAAGGAGGTGAAAATGTATTTTGTTCAGATGTTTATTCAAATGTTTACAATGTTAATAAAGTTGTGAGACGGGGATCATAGAAGGGACAGGGAACAAAAAAAGTGGCCTTTTCTGGCAGTGAGTTAGTTAGGGAGAGATCCTTTCCGGAGAGTAAGAATGGGAATAAAGAGAAGACAAATATTGGTGCCTAGATCAAGTGGTCTGTGGTGTGCTGCTGTGAATAAAAGAAAAAGTTGGTTCAGCAACTAGTGTTCCATTTGCCATTTCCAAATGAACAGTGAACACCCCCACCCCTTTAGTGCTCACTTACTGAGCACTTGCAACCCTGAGTTAGCCTAAGGACAGGGCCCTGATGCAGGCTGCACCTTCTAATGCTCCATTACAAGCAAGTTAGTGGATAGGTAGGAGGTGGGTCGGGGAAGCATGCTTATAAATATAAGTGGCCATATTTTCCATGGTAAAATGCCTAGCAGATGCATAACTAGCTGGAAGCAGATCCACATCACCTAATCTGGTCCACCTGTGGCCACACTTGCATCCCGTGATGGTGTGGCTAGCAGCGAGGGACCACCAGGGTGTTTATTTTGGGAGTGATTATGGGTCACTAGGGTGCCTACATTGGAAACTTCAAGGGGGAGGTCCTCATCTGCCTATATATAGAAATATAAAAAATATAAAATATTTCCCCAGTTCAGAGCCAGGTTTGTGGTAGAGCTGCAGCTTTTTACACTTGTGCCTTTGTTATCATTTATTGCAGTGTAATTTAAAAAAGTGATGTAAAATAATTGTGTTATTCTGGTGTAACTCTACAAAGCTGCCGGCTTTGCTAACATCAAATAATGGATAATAATTGATAGACTGGCAATAAGAGCCTATACAGCATGTTAAGTGTCTTGGACTTGACTACTTGGCTTCTGTAACCCTAAATATAAAATCCCTGTGCTCTGTATGGTAGAATGCATTACTGTGTTCTTGGAGGGCTCCAGAAAAAAAGGGGTTTAAATGAGGACCCTTTGTTGAGCATGGTGGGATCCGACAGGGTGCTGTGCTCAGGACCTGTAGGTACATGAATCCTTAGAGAGTCAGTTAATGCACAGTACATTATAATATACAGCTAAAATGCAGGGAGTTTAACAGGTCCCAGTAGAGCTAGCACAAAACTCATACCTCACAACATTTTGGAAACAGAAAGAGGGACAAAAAGATTTGTGGCACCAAATTTTTTGACCATGCCCATTTTTGTGATCACACCCCCTAATTACCATGTCCATTTTACAAAATGTGGCAGGGTATGAAAGTCTGAACACATTTATGTGGTTTTTCTGTGTTATTACAGTTTTGCTAATGAAGGTGAATTGCCCTTCAAGCTGTCAGTCTAACTTCTTATCTTATTTAAAACTGTTACAAAAAGTATTTTAAGTATCCATTCTGGGCTCTGTACCAAGAGCCAATTAAGTTAGAAACTTTGTATCTTTTTCTGGCTGTTCAGTGCAGCAGATCAAAGAGAAGCTCAGAATTTATCAGTACAAATCCGGGACTGTGGGTTGAGCTGTCAAAAGCGGGACTGTCCCGCTCAAAACGGGACAGTTGGGAGGTATGAAAACTTACAGTATGAACTTATCTATTGTTTCCCTTCTTAATGTTTGCCTGCACCCTTTTATGTTTGTTGTTGTGACTGCCTCCAGCACCCTAATATACATCTTGTAGTCTTTCACAAAAAGTCCTATAGCATTTCAGGTTGTTGCTCCAAAACACTTTATTTTTAGAGTTAAAAGAAACTGTTATGTTGTTGTTTCATCTCATGTAAACATAAGTGTTTTGCTTCCATGATTATCCTTTTTATATTCTCCTAATATCCTCAATACAGGTGCAAGGTAATAAATACTCTGGCTTGTTTTGCATCATTTTTCAATCCCAAATATTAAAATCAACACATGTTCATAGTTAATTTTAACTTGAAAAAAAAAACCCTGTACCATATGGTATTCTACAGTAAGTCTGCTCTGCCTAAGGGGCATATTTATAATGTGATAGAAAATAAGCAGAACAGAATAACAGTTTCTGTTGCATCATTTTACACCGCAGTAAGTAGTTTAATTGTGTGTTTACTGTTATGGTATAAGGTTTGGGGGTCAAAAGATTTCCCTGCAAAGCCACAGCTGCTAAAGTGTCGATAAATTGTGACCCTCTCTCTTAGCTCAGCCCTCGCTAGAAGCGTCTACTCTAGAGGAATGATGTTACTGCTGAGTTTTAACTTTAGCTGTGACAGTATGGAAGACAAAATGAAATAAATGGGGACCAGTGTTAGTAACCATGAATGAAAGGTTTCTTGGACAGAAAGGTACGCACTTGGTACAACCAGGCCCAGATATACTGAAGGTTGCTTACTTCCAGTGTACTAGGGACTAAGCACACAGGCAATTTTGTCCTTTATTTGAATGTATGCGCACCTTGTCCCCTGTTTACTGGTTGTAGGAACAAAGGATATGAATGTATTCGATCCTGTTGGGTGGCACCTTCAGCAGAAATGCGACCTAAGGTCCAACAAATATAATACAATATCTGTCAGTATAAAAGTGTGAGTGGCAGGGGAAAATTACACCATAATTGAAGCACTACTCAGAATGTTGCATCTAATGCATGAAAATGCAAGCAATTGCATGTGTATGTTTTTGCAAATTAGGTGCAAGTTTAAAATGTTACTAGCACGCATCTGCTGTGCCTACTGAAACCAACTGCTGTGGCTCCAGCATTTCCAAGTCTCAATAGGCACGCTTGCACCCTGGGATGATCCATTAATGCTCAGTGCAATTGCACAGTGGGGATCATTTATCAATACTTGGCAAATTGCACCTGGGCAGCAACCTATAGCAACCAATCATTGATAAGCATTTTTCAGCAAGCTGCAAGGAAAATAGTGGAAACAAAAATCTGATTGGTTCCCATAGAATATTGCCCAGAGCCAAATTTGCCCAGTGTTGATAAATAGGTCCCAATCTGTTTAGAAACAAATACCTTTAATGAATAGCACCAGTACATGCAACAGATACATCCATTTTAGCATAATTGCACTTATACTTGCAATAACTTAACATGTAGGACAGATTTATCAAAGGTCAAATTGATAATTTGATATTTGAGTTTTTCAAGGGTAGTTTTCAATCAAAAACTCAAATTTTCAGGTTAAAAAAGAACTAAAATTTTTCAGGGTTAAAAAAAACTGGAGCTTGAAAAAGCTCAAATTCCAAAATACTCCAGCTAAAACCTGTCAACGCCAGAGGTCCCTTAAACCATTTGAAGATGATAAAAGCCTTCATGATGTCAGGGTTTTTTCAGTAGGTTTCTCTGGAAAATTCAAGCAATTCACATTTTTTCATTTGTTCGTTTATTTGGGGTTTTTAACCCTGAATCCACTGATCCACTGATTCTAGTTTTTTCATTCAAGTTTTTTTTTAAATTAGAAAACAATCAAGTTGAGAGTTCATTCAAAAAAAGTAAGCTCTAAAACGTTTGATAAATAACCCTGTAAATTAGAGTCAGTTTACTTGAATATTTACAACTGCTTGTAACTGCTTCTGTGGGAAGCAGGGGTTAAGAATCTGCTTTTTTTGATAGTAAAATGTAGGTATTACAGCAACACTGGAAAGGTGCAAATGAAATACTGTAAATGAAGCACGGCTTGCAAATCACAGAATACAGTCACTAGCGTGATCCACTACCAGAGGCAAACGGTATCTTGTCATTTTTGTAGACTGAATTATAATGTACTGCTAGTAGTGTTTGGAGACCTTTGGTAATAAATATCAAATAATTACAGCTACAATGTATTCTAGACTCCAGGTTATTTATGGGTCTAGCTCTGTGTCTGTAATTAGTTTGTACAAGTAATTGATTGCTTTGAAGTCTTAAACGTAGATCCATATTTTGGTTTTTGAGACATAATTTAAGGATAGCAAGGAGTGACATTGCACTTACATAGCTTTATATATTTTTCTGTATTCTGAAATCTGTACTTTATAATATACTTTGGCATGGAAATCATAAGCATGTCACAGGCAATAACGGTGATTTAAATCTTCCCTGCTTCCCTTAGCAAACCATTTATGTAAACTGAGTTATCTTTGAATTAAAAGAGAACTATCACTAAAATGAAAATGTAACTTGAATTTTAGCTTATGAAAATACAGGTCAATCTAACATTACATTTGTGTTGCCCTATACATGTCTTCGAAGGAAACCATGATATCAACTAAATAGTGCATTATTATCCTTGTTTAACTTGAGTGCAATGAATAGGGTTAGTATTGACCATACGTTTGTGTTTTTCTGTGATTTCTTGAGCTAAACAGTGCCAACAGTGAGTATATCACATAACAGTTACGTACAAAAACTCAATTTTATCATTAAAGGAGATGGAAAGTCATCTTGCATTTGGAGGTGCCAAATGTTAAGCACCCCCAAGTGATTGCATTTACTTACCTGAAACCCCCGGCCGGTGCTCCTATCAGCAGAAAACTGCACCGCAGAGTGATCCTCTTCTGTCTTCATCTTTCTTCGCATGGCTGTGCAGTTTTCTGCTGATAGGATCACAGGCCCGGGGTTTCAGGTAAGTAAATACAATCACTTGTGGGTGCCTAACACTTGGCACCCCCAAGTGCAAGATAACGTTCCTTCTCCTTTAAAAGAACCACACATGGTTAAAACCCTTACCCATAAAAACAGAGCAGTAAGTCACAAGGGGCCCTCTACACATCAACAATATGTTATATGCGGTCTCACTCAAGTGGTAAAGCTACCTGAGTATGAACAATGATGATAGGGATCCCTCCTTCCATTTTAGAGATTTTGGTATGATAGAAACACATGCACTTAGTGGCAAACTCTCATCCTCAACAAGGTATTTTTCAAATAAATGACATCCACCATTATGCAACATTTGGGGGAGAGCCATTCAGGTTTGTGTTTTTAGAGGTTATTTAATAAAATTCAAACTAATCTAATTTTTTAAAGAAAACAAATCGGACCAAACTCCCTTGATTTGAACTCATTTATCAATAATTTCTCTCGAAAAAATTAGAGCGACAAAACGTCACGACAAAAGCAAGTGTCAATTTGAATTGTAGGCTTGACGTTCTGAATACTCAAATTTAACGCGTTTTTGCTGTGAAAACACAACTTTTTCGGATTATTGGACAGAAACCCTGAATTTTTTGGTTAATCCAGAGCAGATCATGATGTCAAAAAATTACTTTGACTGCATTGTCTTCTACATGACTTTGAGATGGCATATTTTTGGATTCAAATTTTTGGTAGCTTTGGGGTATGGTAAGTCGAGTTTTTTTTTCGACCAGATTTAATAGATGGGCCCCTTAGTGTGCCAATTGCATTAATTAACCAGACCTATTTGAATGTTTAAGCATAGTGAAGCACCTTTGCTTAATAGTTCCGTGCTCCCATCACAATCTGATAAATACTTAGTTGACTCTTGTTAACCAGGCCCACCTGCTCACAGGTCAGATTCCTGCACAGAGATGGTACAAATGTGCTGTAAATAAGTGAGAGGGCCCTCTCTAGACTATTGTGCTGCAATTCCCCAATGACTGTATCGTAACAAACTAGACTTTATCAAGAGATAGACGCAAAGTCACACGTGACAAAACTAGACTTTTTTTTAATACAATCAATTAAAATTCTGAAATTTTTATTCTGAAATAAAGCTACTCTTCACACCTCTGAATATGTCCATCTCCTTGGGGCACATTCACCAAGCTCGGGTAAATGAATAGAGGGAAAAAAACTCGAATTTCGAGTAGTTTTTTGTGCTCCTCGACTATCGAATTGGTGTAAATTCACCTGAGTAGAATGATTCGAATAGACCGAGCAAAAAAACGCTGCGACTATTCGCCCATTCGATAGTCGAAGTACTGTCTCTTTTAAAAATACTTTGCCTACTTTGCCAGATTAAACCTACCGAATAAAAAGGCATTCGATCGATCATTCGATCAAATGAAAATCCTTCAATCGAATATTCGATTGCGCGACTGTTCGCCGGGCGAATATTCGTCCCATTCGACTATTCGCCAGTGTGTAAATTCGCCCGAATTCCCTATTCGATTCTATCCCCCAGACGAATTTCGAGGGATTTAACCCCTCGAAATGCAACCCTTGATACACCTGCCCCCTTGTGTCAGCCCATTGAGTGGCAAGCATATGTGGTCTGCATGTTCTCTAATGCGCTCCCAGCTAAGCAAATTATTAGGATGTGGTTATATTAAATTGGGGCTTGAAGTTAGAAGCACGAAAATCAGCATGTAGTGAAGCATAAAGCTTATTGCATACCCAATAAATAGCCATATAGACATGATAATGTCTTAGATGTGTGTTAATATCCCTACCCATTATACAGTTCCATATGAGTATGTGCCCTGATGCCTTTGCTTGCTTTTCTCTAACATATATAAAATTCATTTTCTGAATTTGGACCCTTTTCTGTGTTATCATTGTAAGGAAAATACATTTTTAGCTCACTTTACTGTTATAAACCACAATTTTTCAAACTCTAAAATTTATTCTGTTCCGAAGAAACTTTTCCATAGACAGCTGTTTTGGGTAGTTAATTTAATAGAATGCTGGAGGTTCTACTTACGCCACCTTAAAAAAGAAGAATGCTTTAAAGGGTTGACATAAACCTAAAAAACATCTTTTTAAAATGGGGCTCTTACACACGGGAGTTTTCTATTTGAGACGCAGGTTTCAGCGCATCTAAATGCATCAGCTAATTGATTACATTATATTTGGTTGTATATACAAGCGTTTTATTCTATTCATGTTCCATCACATTTTTTAAACACAACCTGCTGCATTTTCTTGTACTTCATGTGCATTATAAGCATTTTTATGTGTTTAGCAGGCTCTTATCTTAGCACATAAAATACTCCTGTGTCCCTTTAAATAGTTTTTTTGTAAGGTGGCGTGAGTTAGAAATTCATTTTTCACATTCTTTTAATTTAAAAAAATCCATGTTTTCCCACTTTTTGCCATTATAAATCACTAATTGAAAATTGGAAAATTGCATAATAAGTTCTATACCTGTACTCTGTATCTAATACCTGTAATTCATCAGTTATCCAGAAACCTGTTATCCAGAAAGCTCTGAATTATGTGAAAACCTTCTCCCATAGACTCCATTTTATCCAAATAATTCAAATTTGTAAAAAGTATAATTAATAATAATTATGAAGATATAATAAAAACAGTACTTTGTACTTTATCCAAAGTGAGTTACAGGGGTTTATTTACTAAAATCCAAATTTAAATCATAAAAATGGTTGACCAAACTCCCATGCCTGATTTGTTCTTATTGATTAATAAAATAACTCAAGTAAATCGGATTGGGAAAAACCCATTAAAATCAAGTGAAACCTAAATCGTACAATTTTTTCTGACTTTTTTCTCGAATCGCTCAGGGTTTTGTATGGAAACCCCAAATTTATTAGATTATCAGGCTAAACCCAGAGCAAACCACAATATCTTTAAATTGGGATAGGGACAACTCTTATTGATTTATACATGAACTTGACAGGTATGAGATGGCAAATTTTTGGATTCTGACTTTTTGCAGCATCAGGGTATAATAAATCTTGTAAATATTTTAGTTTTTTCAATGAAAAATGTGAGTTTGTAAAAAATTCAAATTGTTTAAATTCGGGTGAATAAGATCAACCTGAAAACTCGGTTCAAATCAAATTTGATTTGTTTTTTAAAAAGTCCACCAAACGAATTGCTTGTAGGAGGGCCTGATTGGCTAAAACACCAATTTAGCAGGTTTTAGATTTTGAATAGTCCAATTTTAATTCTTAAAGTACAGTACATGATGTATTTCAAAATTTTAATTTCTATTTTTTTAAACTCAAATAGAATTTGGACTATTCCCTATTCCAATTACACTAAAATAAACTTCAAAATTCAAATTTAAAAATTGGAATTTTCAATTATACCCTTGATAAATGACGGATATTGCAAAATTACTGAAAGATCAGCGATCAGAAAACCCCAGGTCTTGAGCATTCTGAATAACATCCTATACTTGCTGTACTATTGTATTGAACAGGTATGGTATTGTACTATGGTACTACTACTAAACGTGTACTATGTATTATCTAATATTCCTGTGCTTTGTATGATGGAGCGCAGCACTGATTTCACAAGCAGGCACCAGAATATCCTGTAGGTGTTTAAATGAGTATTCTTTGCTTTGCCTGTGGGTACAGTAAACCCCTAGACATTCATGTCAGTTATTGCATAATACTTATGTCACCTTACTAGGGATGAGCACATTTTTTGCTTGATACAGATTCACAGTAAAATTCTTGTTTTTGCAAATGCCGAAAACTTTCACAAATCTGCCATAGAATTTTTTCCAAGAAAAAATGCCCATGGACACCAATGTATTTGGGTGAGAAAAATGCTAATTGAATAAAAAAATTGGCATTTGCCATGATAAAAAATGGTCACACCGGAGTAATGCTTATTGACTCCAATGCATTTGGCGCAAGAAAAAATGCCCATGGATTCCAATGTATTTGGGTGAGAAAAAAAAAAATGCTAGAAAAAATGCTAATTGAATTTGGCATTAGGGATGTAGCGAACTGCCGTTAATGTGTTCGCGAACGCCGTTCGCGAACACCGGCAAAAAAGCGAACAGTTCGCGAACAGTTCGCGAACTTCGAACGCTCGATAAAATCGTTCGATCGAACGATCGAAGGATTTTATTCGTACGATCGAAGGATTTTCGTTCGAATCGAACGATCTAAGCTATTCGATCGAATGATTTTAATTCAATCGAATGCTTATAATCGTTCGAACGAATGGAAATCGTTCAATTTTAGCGATCGAACGGTCGAATGGTCGAATGGTCGAACGAAATTTTACTTCGAATCGAACGCGAACACCAATTGGCGAACGTCGCGCGACGTTCGCGAACATTCGGTGGACGCGAACAGTCGAAGTTCGCGCGAACTAGTTCGCCGGCGAACAGTTCGCTACATCCCTATTTGGCATGAGAAAAAATGGGCACACAAGAGTAATGGTCATTGACTTTAATGCATTTGGTGAAATGCTGCTCAAATGCATGGATTTGTAAAAATCCAAGCACAAATTCATGCAAAAATGAAAGCATACTGGTTGTCTATTGTTTACTTTGCATTGAGTGTACATAGTTTGAGTACATCATACTTACCTGATGCCTTTTAGTTTATTGTTTTAACTTGTGACTGCCTCTGACACCTTAAGAAAAATCTTGTAGTCTTTCACATTTCTTACACAATACAAGAACCATTATTAATTCAAACTAGATAGTCAAAGTCCTAGAGCATTTCAGGCTTTTGTTCCAAAATATTTCAGAGTTTAAAAGGCTGAGAAAAAACATTTTGTGTTGTTGTCTCATGTGTAAACATAAGAGATTCTAGTGCCACAATTATTGCTGTTTATATCGTTTTTCTATACTAAATGCAGGTACAAGGTAATAAATACTTTGGCTTTTTCTGCATAATTTTTCAGTACAAAATGTTTAAATCAACACGTTCATAGTATCCTGACAGAGATGTTATATATTGTTGTAGTAAAGTGCTTACACCCGGAAAAAGGGAAGGCTTGAGTATAACATTTGCTATATTTCCTTACTAGAATAGCTATCTATTAAATAAATTGCCGTGGGTGTTATTTCTGCACACAAACTGACAGATGTTAAATGCAAACCTTTCAAAAGCAAACACTTAATGGCTGAGTTTTATAAAAAAAATCATGATGCAGCAAAAGATAAATAGTATATCACACCCTTTAAACAAACACAGTTGGGAGTATTGAGAGTGATAGTAATTTATATCTTATGTAAAAGGCCTGCAGAACATAAGTCATGAACAATAGACTGCTAATCATTATATGAATTGATAGAAAGGCTGTAAAATATTTAAAAAAAATATTTTTGTCATATTATTAAGAGGTTGCACTTTATATACTTTCGGTTCATTCATCTAAACTTGACTTGTTTCTTAAAAAATCTTTTATTATCTCCAATGGTTTGACTTATTTCTCTTGCACACATTAATAAAGATGCAGAACACGTGGAATAGCTCCCTGTTGCCTCCTATAAATTATACTTGAATGAAATCGCTGAAACTGGCACTCGCCTGCCAAATACTGCTTGAAAATATGAACAGGGACGTTAGGTGGCCATTGGCTTACATGTACCAGTGCTGGTACAAATGTGGTGGTGAGTAAGTATTTTTTTCTGTATACAATAGGGCTCATTTACTACAAGTAGTGGCATATTCTGAGTCCTGCAGTGGGTCAGGTACTACAGGTACCTGTGGAATACCGGCCAGGATTAGGATGGAAAAGCCCAGATGTCCTGACTGTGGGGCTGGTCTGCAGGTACCTAGTGGAGTAAATCGGGGAGGTTGCGGGCAGCTTTAAAACTTGAAAACCTTAAAACCTTGCTGATTTGATGCCTCATTTCTGGTTCCCAAGTCAGTTCCCCTACCAAAACACTGACATCACTATCAGTTTGCAGAGCTGTTCAGCGGGTGCCGGGTGGGTTCAGGAAGGCAGGAAGGTCCAGGAAGGTTTGGGTATGGAAAGAAAGACATCATGAAAACACTATTGCTCTCTGACATTGAGCTGACTGAGGAGCTAACAGAGATTGCTGACTTTATAACAACACTGCTTTATTCAAGCACAAATAGTGATTTTAGTTGGCAGTGCATGAGAAAACAAACTTACGTGTTCCGTGCCTTAGTATAATGGTACTTGGAAGAAAGATATCATAGTCAATGCGCGTGTGTGGGTTCCGGATCTGATTGCAGACATGCATGTCAGGGTTGGGTGTGGGTCTACAAATACAGGCCCATGCTGAACACTTTTTCCATTTCTTCTGAAAATTTCAGTATAATTGTGTTTCCTAAATTTTGTACCAGTTACTGAATTTGAATCCGCAGGGGAATGCAACATGTTCTTGAACTGCCTGCAATTCTAAAGCATGAGCTCTTATAGGTGCAACACAAAAAAATAGCTCTGTGCAAGCCATCAGGTCGAGGCAGGTGTTTAGTACTGGAATCCTTTGGTCCATCACATCAACCTTTTTTCATATATATAACCTGTCTAACTGCTAGTTGATCCATAGTTGATTTCCATGCTCACATGATTAGTATAGATTTCTAAGCACAATTCTGTGCTCTCCCATTTTGATTGTACATGAGCTATAAACACTTCAACCATGTTCTGCACATACTGTGTACACACATGTAACTTACACATATAACTGTACAAATACCTACACTCAACTAAGGGGGTTGTTTATTAAAGGTCATATAATTTTTCAAGATTTATTAAGAACCAAAGCCAAAGCAGCAAGAAATCCGAATCCAAAAATATTCCATCTCAAACCTGTCAAGGTCCTGTAGAAGTTAATTCCAATTTGAAGATATAGTGGTCTGTGCTGGGTTTCATATGATAATCCAATAAATTCAGGGTTTTCAGACAAAAAAACGAAAAAATTAGGTGATTGAGGAAAAAAGTCAGAAAAAAACGTATGATTCAGGTTTTTCGCTCGATTTATCGAGTTGTTTCCCAATCCAATTCATTCGATTTACTTTATTAATACATAAGGCAACATTCTGGATGGGATTTGTGGTCCAGCTTTTTTTATTTATTTATATTTTATTTAAAATATGAGATATAATCAGATTTTCGTAACTAAACCCCTAAAAGTTACCTATAGGTCATGTTAATAATTATTTATGATCACTATAGCCTTGGATATTATGCTTGTTTTAGTAATCATAAAGCATTGATAAAATCTGCCATCACAACAACAACCAGCAGGGCATTCCACAACCTCACTGCCCTCATTGGGAAGACCCACCTACACTGCTTCAAATAAAAGTTAATTTCCTCAAGCCTAATGGACATTGGTGTATTGATCTTTTCTATGGAAAAAAGATTCCCCACTATCTGTACAATGTCCTCTACTGTACTTGTAAAGAGTAATCATTTCCCCTTGCAAGCACCTTTTCTCCAAATGTGCCAGTTGGTCAGCCTTTCTACCTACCATCATTCATAAAACCTGCAGAACAAAAATGTGCTTAATATGTTTACATATTTATACATTACATTAATATAAATACAAATATATAATTGCTTTTCTAGAAGCTATTATGTGAATACATTCTATCTCATGTATTCTATGCATCTCTGCTGTTAGTCAACTATGAGCTTTAATTATATTTCACTAAACATTATACCAAGAGAATCATACACACATCACACAAATTAAGCTTTCATTTGCATGATCTGCTGTTGTTTAAAACTATCGGCCTTAGATAACATGGTGATTAATGATATTAGAAGAAATGCTCACACTTGTTCCAGTAACACTGAAATGTGAGAAAATGGCAGGATAATGCATTATGAGAGAAAATACCCCAAGGTAAAAACCCCAATTAAACTCACCATATGGCACTATAAGAGCTAAAGAGTAAAGAAAAGCAGGGCTTATTTCTTCAGATGATTAAGAGGTACCATAAGCAAGTAATTAGATGCGACAGTGGGACACTAAGCTGCACTAAGCAAGTTTAAGTTCTGCAGAAAAAAAGCTAAAATGCCATTTTATAAATCATTGATTAAATCTTGCATACAGTATGTTGGTAGATCTGGAGAACAGAAATAGACACTGTATGAAGGCACAAAATAGGATTTCTTTATTTCAACACTAAAATTTTAAACAGTACTGCTTGTAAAGCTTGAGGGATGCTGATATTGATATATGCTAATATTGATATATCTGTATGTGAAGGACTTTTCAACATTATGCTGCAAGGTATACTGTGTCACAAGGGCATGGAATAAAGTTATAAAACAAGAAAAAACAGATATAATGTTATGGCAGCAATCTTATTAATATAATTTTGCACCAACATGACATCTTACTAATGTTTCAAATATATATTACTTGTTTTCAGAAATTTGGAATTGTCACATGTGTTTCCCAACACCCAGAACAGATGCCAAGGTTCTGGCCATTGCTCACATTTCCACCTATGACAGACAACTTCAGGGAGGAGCCCTCCAGGTCTTAAAGTGAGAGAACCAAAGCGAGAGGTCTGGGAAGACAAGGAGGGACCATAACGTGGCATGTTGGACAGGGTAGAGCCAAGCATAGTAGTACAGGCCAGGGTCAAAATAGTCAATAACAGGCAAATGTTCAGGCAGCGATATAGCAGTGGTCAAGGACAGGCTAGGGTCAAAGAACAGAAAAACCAAACTAGACGCGAACCCAGGTACCATGTACAATAGACCTAAATTGGGCAATGGGAAGTAGCATGTGGCACCTTTAAATATTTTAATTTTTGAGCATGCCGAGCTGACGCAGGCATCGAACCAAACAAGCATGAGCAATAAATTTATATGGATCTTCTTATAAGATCCCCTTACAATAGGGGGTGTATATATATATATATATATATATATATATATATATATATATATATCGAAACAAAATGGAGTGGAGTGTGCACCGGTCTGTGACTTAGTCCACTTAAGGACACAATGTATAAAAAATCAAAATAAAGTCCAGACAACTTATCTTGTGAAGAAAACGAAATTTCTTTATCAAGCAAAAAATGCAAGAATATGCAACGTTTCGAAGCTCCCGCTTCTTTGTCAAGCAATCTAGTTTACAATGTGCACACATCCTTAAAAAGGTTACAGCTGTAAACACGCCCCCTAGGGGGTGGTACAAATTCAAACATATATTTGTATATAGTATTTAACCCATTAGGCATTATACATAGAAACAATCATAGGGTTACTCGAATGTGTCATAACAAATACATAAGCAATATGTGTTACTTTGTATATTCTGAAGATACCACAATAATTTAAGGATGTGTTTATGTCCCAACCTCTACTCTATATGTATAGGTTATCCCATAACCTCACTATATAAAGGCATGCAAGTCATACTCTCTGTTTAACCCTTTAGGGTATAGTGTTTGCAGGGTATGTATCCAAAATTTCTCTCGTTTCTGGAGTTGAAGGAGTCTATTGCCCCCCGGCGTGGGGGGGCAATAGACTCCAACACAAGGAATCTGAGGGTTGCTACAGAATGTCGTGCTGAATGAAAGTGAGCTGGAACTGGTAATTTGAGTACTTCCTTCCGAATTGTGGACTTATGCTGACTAATGCGATCACGTATGGGTTGAATTGTTTCCCCAATGTAAGTCAAGCCACATGGGCATTTGAGCATGTAAACTACATACTCTGTATCACACGTGAAGTGTCCTCGCAGCTCAAACTTCCTGCCTGTCTGTGGATGAGTGAACACATTTGTGCGAATCACACTGGAGCATTGATTACACCTCCCACATGGAAACATACCATTCTTTAAGGGGGCTAAAACCCTCTGTACCTGAACCTTCTGGGTACCAA
The DNA here is from genome assembly GCA_038501925.1 of Xenopus petersii. Lineage (NCBI taxonomy): Eukaryota > Metazoa > Chordata > Amphibia > Anura > Pipidae > Xenopus > Xenopus petersii. The sequence goes on along the minus strand of CM076672.1, from coordinate 50,774,300 downwards.
GGTCAGCCTTGACCAATCTATCTCTGAGGTTCCGTGTACATTTATACGATAATAGTGGTGGTTCCTGAAAATCAGGAATAGTGGGATAGACTTTACGTAATAATGGCCAGTGCTTGTATATGATATGATGAATTTTACGAGTACACGGATGATATGTATGAACAAATGGTATGCGTGTCTTTTTAGATATATCACGTGTCCTGTCCTGTATGATAGAGGTGCGATCCAATTCCTTCACTCTGGCTACCTCCTGATCAAGTATCTGTCTGGGATAGCCTCTCTGTGTAAACTTCATGGTCATCTCATCCAACCGTATATTGAGCTGTTCCTCCTCTGTAACTATGCGTTTAACTCACAACATTTGAGATCTAGGGAGAGAGGAAATGTTAGCCCTTGGATGTGCACTGTCAAAGCATAATAAATTGTTGCGATCTGTAGATTTAACATATAGGTCCGTGTATAAACGTCTGCCCTTGCGATACACACTGGTATCTAGAAATGTCACTCTTTCTTCACTATGAGTGAGGGTAAATCCTATGGTGGGAACACAGGTGTCTATATGTAGTTTGAACTCCAAAAGGGATCCAAAGTCACCCCCCCACACAACACCAACAAATCATCAATATAGCGCCACCATCTTAAACAATGTTTTTTGTATAATTCATTGTTGTATACAAAATTGTGTTCAAAGTAATTCATAAATATGTTGGCATAGGTGGGGGCGACGTTGGACCCCATGGCTGTCCCCTGTACCTGTAGAAAAAATGTATCTTGAAACAAGAAGTAATTTTTATGCAGTACCAAGGCCAATAATTCCATGAAAAAGTTAATCTGTGCCGTATTATATTGTGTACCCTCTAGAGTTAATCGTACTGCCTTTGAGCCCAAATCATGCGGAATTGAAGTGTACAGGCTATTAACATCAAATGCTGCCAGTAACACAGTACCTTCTCCCAAGTCTATATCCTCAATTAGGCGTAGAAAATGAGATGTATCTTTAACATTCACCGCACTGGACAAAAGGCGCTAGTACCTTATCCAAGAAAATTGATAACGGGGATAAGACCGAATTGACACCTGCTACTATGGGACGTCCTGGAGGGGATTGGAGATTCTTGTGTATCTTGGGAAGGGTGTAGAACACTGGTATACATGGAAATTCTTTTGTGAGATAATCCTTCAGACTATCAGTTACTACACCCTGTCCGTGATAGCGAGACAATACCTCGGATATTAATCCAGTGATTTCGTCAGTGGGATCTTTATCAAGCTGTATATAGGTATCTCTACTACTCAATTGGCTCACTATCTCCTGTATATAGTATTCTTTATCCAAGATAACCAATGCTCCCCCCTTATCCGCTGGTTTATATATCACATCTTTATCTCCCATTAACACTTTAAGGGACTCCCGTTCAATTTTAGTTAAGTTGTTAGAATACCGCATATTTCTTAGCCCCTTAGGATCTTGTATAAACTGATTACTATCCCTAGAGATATAACAGTCTCCACTGGATGGAAAGAAGTAGGGGGAAGGTATTTACTTTTTTTGTACAAATCAAATTGTTGTGGAGTTAATGCTCCAATGGCAGCCTGAGTCCCTCTAGTTTCTTTATCCATGAACTGAACCTTTAGGGCTATTCCACACGGGGAGATAGCGACGCGTTTGCGGTCGCGGCGACAAAGCGCCGCGACAGTCGCCGCGACCGGCGCAGGCGACAGTTTTGTATGGGCGCCTATGTAAAAACGCCTGTGCTAACCACACGCGGTGAATTTGCGCGATTCGCCGTCGGCGAATAAATTCACGAAATGGCCACGAAAATTTGCGGAAAAAGTTGCCGGCGTCAAAAAAATTTTTTCGAAAAAACGGGCGCCGGCGCCAAAAACGGGCGCCGGCGTCGAAAAAACGGGCGCCGGCGTCAAAAACGGGCGCCGGCATCAAAAACGAGACGCCGGCGCAGTTTCGCAAATTTTTCGACGTTTCGCGAATTTCGCACGAAATTCGCAAATTTTTCGGCGAAGCGAAACTGCACAAATTCGCCTATCACTAGTGATTAAGATCTCCAAAAAGGTACTGACACAATCTGAACTGAATCTGTTACAGAAGGGGTTATCCTTTTGTCCATCCACTAAGTTGGATACCTTTTCATTGGACATTGACCTACAAAGGTTTTATAGACTCTTACGTTTAAAGGTTCAGTTCATGGATAAAGAAACTAGAGGGACTCAGGCTGCCATTGGAGCATTAACTCCACAACAATTTGATTTGTACAAAAAAAGTAAATACCTTCCCCCTACTTCTTTCCATCCAGTGGAGACTGTTATATCTCTAGGGATAGTAATCAGTTTATACAAGATCCTAAGGGGCTAAGAAATATGCGGTATTCTAACAACTTAACTAAAATTGAACGGGAGTCCCTTAAAGTGTTAATGGGAGATAAAGATGTGATATATAAACCAGCGGATAAGGGGGGAGCATTGGTTATCTTGGATAAAGAATACTATATACAGGAGATAGTGAGCCAATTGAGTAGTAGAGATACCTATATACAGCTTGATAAAGATCCCACTGACGAAATCACTGGATTAATATCCGAGGTATTGTCTCGCTATCACGGACAGGGTGTAGTAACTGATAGTCTGAAGGATTATCTCACAAAAGAATTTCCATGTATACCAGTGTTCTACACCCTTCCCAAGATACACAAGAATCTCCAATCCCCTCCAGGACGTCCCATAGTAGCAGGTGTCAATTCGGTCTTATCCCCGTTATCAATTTTCTTGGATAAGGTACTAGCGCCTTTTGTCCAGTGTGGTGAATGTTAAAGATACATCTCATTTTCTACGCCTAATTGAGGATATAGACTTGGGAGAAGGTACTGTGTTACTGGCAGCATTTGATGTTAATAGCCTGTACACTTCAATTCCGCATGATTTGGGCTCAAAGGCAGTACGATTAACTCTAGAGGGTACACAATATAATACGGCGCAGATTAACTTTTTCATGGAATTATTGGCCTTGGTACTGCATAAAAATTACTTCTTGTTTCAAGATACATTTTTTCTACAGGTACAGGGGACAGCCATGGGTTCCAACGTCGCCCCCACCTATGCCAACATATTTATGAATTACTTTGAACACAATTTTGTATACAACAATGAATTATACAAAAAACATTGTTTAAGATGGTGGTGCTATATCGATGATTTGTTGGTGTAGTGGGGGGGGGTGACGTTGGATCCCTTTTGGAGTTCAAACTACATATAGACACCTGTGTTCCCACCGTAGGATTTACCCTCACTCATAGTGAAGAAAGAGTGACATTTCTAGATACCAGTGTGTATCGCAAGGGCAGACGTTTATACACGGACCTATATGTTAAATCTACAGATCGCAACAATTTATTATGCTTTGACAGTGCACATCCAAGGGCTAACATTTCCTCTCTCCCTAGATCTCAAATGTTGCGAGTTAAACGCATAGTTACAGAGGAGGAACAGCTCAATATACGGTTGGATGAGATGACCATGAAGTTTACACAGAGAGGCTATCCCAGACAGATACTTGATCAGGAAGTAGCCAGAGTGAAGGAATTGGATCGCACCTCTATCATACAGGACAGGACACGTGATATATCTAAAAAGACACGCATACCATTTGTTCATACATATCATCCGTGTACTCGTAAAATTCATCATATCATATACAAGCACTGGCCATTATTACGTAAAGCCTATCCCACTATTCCTGATTTTCAGGAACCACCACTATTATCGTATAAACGTACACGGAACCTCAGAGATAGATTGGTCAAGGCTGACCTTGGTACCCAGAAGGTTCAGGTACAGAGGGTTTTAGCCCCCTTAAAGAATGGTATGTTTCCATGTGGGAGGTGTAATCAATGCTCCAGTGTGATTCGCACAAATGTGTTCACTCATCCACAGACAGGGAGGAAGTTTGAGCTGCGAGGACACTTCACGTGTGATACAGAGTATGTAGTTTACATGCTCAAATGCCCATGTGGCTTGGCTTACATTGGGGAAACAATTCAACCCATACGTGATCGCATTAGTCAGCATAAGTCCACAATTCGGAAGGAAGTACTCAAATTACCAGTTCCAGCTCACTTTCATTCAGCACGACATTCTGTCGCAGCCCTCAGATTCCTTGTGTTGGAGTCTATTGCCCCCCCACGCCGGGGGGGCAATAGACTCCTTCAACTCCAGAAACGAGAGAAATTTTGGATACATACCCTGCAAACACTATACCCTAAAGGGTTAAACAGAGAGTATGACTTGCATGCCTTTATATAGTGAGGTTATGGGATAACCTATACATATAGAGTAGAGGTTGGGACATAAACACATCCTTAAATTATTGTGGTATCTTCAGAATATACAAAGTAACACATATTGCTTATGTATTTGTTATGACACATTCGAGTAACCCTATGATTGTTTCTATGTATAATGCCTAATGGGTTAAATACTATATACAAATATATGTTTGAATTTGTACCACCCCCTAGGGGGCGTGTTTACAGCTGTAACCTTTTTAAGGATGTGTGCACATTGTAAACTAGATTGCTTGACAAAGAAGCGGGAGCTTCGAAACGTTGCATATTCTTGCATTTTTTGCTTGATAAAGAATTTTAGTTTTCTTCACAAGATAAGTTGTCTGGACTTTATTTTGATTTTATATATATATATGTATATATATATATATATATATATATATATATATATATATATATATATATATATATATAGACTGCATATAGAGCGCACACCTTTTGCCAAAACCTCCACCTGGGTGCTAAATGTAAACCTGGCATACATCACTGTGAGTACTAAACAGAAACTGCCAATGTGTGCTTCTTGTGAGCTGCGGCTAGCTAATGTCACCTTTCCCCCAGACCCACATATCAGGACCAAGTGCAGACTTTCAAATAGACGCTCAGTATAGACCAGGGCTAGGGTGTTGCAGCATAATGGACATTAAGCAGGCAGGTTACGCCTGCTACCCAGGGTGTGCATTGAGTCATTGGTCTAAAGTGAAATAAAAACAACATTACAGCGGATCCAATAAAGACATATCAGACAATGGAGCAGCATAAACAGTGGACCACCACAACCCTCTAGAATACATCCCAAACTGAAAGGCAAAATCATATTTCTAGGTTCCGGAGTAGTTCTGGATACAAAAAGCACTCAGAAGCATCCAAGGGGCAGAGTTTCATTAAGTCCTCGTGGGGCAACCGTATCAAGTCCAGGGGGGTTTGGTGGTCAGTTGCCATGCATCTAAAGGTTGGCAATGTGTGTCCTTTAGTCAAAAAGTGTTTGGCACCCGGTTGCAAAGCTTTCCCCTCTTTCAGTGCCTTGCTGATTGCCGGCCGGTGGTTCCCGATCCTATCTTTCAATGTGGTGCCGGCTGGTGGTTCCATGTGGTGTCGGCCGGTGGTCCCATTTTCATTCGCAGTCTAATACGCTGTAATGTTGTGAGTATATGCCACTACTCACAGTGATGTATGCCAGGTTGTGGTTGTACGCTGACTGGCTACTACGATTGAGTGCCTGTAACTTCTAGGGCATAACGCCGTGCGGCGTTGCTAAGTTTCAGGTGCTTGGTTACAGACTGATGCTGCTTAGGGGGTGTAATAAAGTCGAGCCTCCTCACCGAATCCCCTGGCTCTTTGAGCAAACCCCACCTCTACAGGACTGTGGTATGGGATGCATGACACACCCTCAACACGCCCCCTTCCTGGGACAGAGCGAGACCCTGTGCTTTTGGTGCGCTGCGGCTGGGACAAGCAATGTGCCTCTGACTAGGTCTTCACACTAGTAAGTAAATGGAGTGTGTTTGCTGCTGTATATACTTTTTCACTGCATGTATCCCCTTCACTTCCGGGTGTGGTTGCCTAGCAACAGCATTTGGCGCCATAAGGTGGTTTTAAGCATTCCTCTGTGTATGAGTTTGATTTTTTATTATATATATATAGTATATAGACATTGTTTGGAGACATCCTGTGGAAAACGTAAGTTTTCCTATAGTTAATAAAGGCTTGATGCTTAGTGCACTTTTAAGCGGTGCGGGTGCATAGCATAGTGCTTTCTGACTGCTAGCCTGAGAGTCCTTCTAGGGTTGCCACCGTTTGGGGCCATGAGGTTCAGGCAGGTGGTGAATTCCAGTGACATCACAGGGCAGACCCTTGGTATTGTGGAGCAGACCACTGAAGTCATGGGGTTGGGCTATGATATGGCAACCTGCGATTGGCTGCTCACCATGTCAATCTGGGAGAATTCTGCCTTGAATTCTTAATTTGGAAAACTGGACAGGCAGCCCTTCCAAAAACCTGGCTGATCATGTGAAAACCCAAAAACGTGAAAACCTTATCTTTGTCTCCGTGAAAAGGGAGGGCCTCTTCCTGAGAGGAGACCATGTGTTCTGTATCAGCAACCAATGAGCAAGCGATAAGTTATGAGAACTTTTTTCCTGGCTTTTAATTGTCAAAATAGTTTGGGTTATAAAAGCCACCAAGATCCATTCAAAACAATTGAGACATCATGTGTGAATGATCATAACACTTATTCGAGAATTCTGACTGATTGTTGAGTTGCTTTAGCATTGAAATCTACAGGGACATTTCATAATGTTAAAAACATTTTTTGAATGTCTACTTGCATGGGGATTTTCACTCAAGAAATGTAACATTTCAAAAATAATAAAGTTAGTCTTAACTATCTTTACTCTAGGTATACACTGCTTGGTGTCAGTTGGTTATTTTGAAATATAGTTAGCTCTAATACATACCCTGATACACATGACAATGGCAAATTTTGAAAAGTGTGACCTTAAATCCAGTCACTTTGCTTGTAGACCTAGCAGCTACATTATAGGCAGACAAAGGGAGACAATTTATTTTTGCAAAAGTTACCCTTTAAATTAGGTTGAAAAGATGCAGAGACATAAAGCAAACTGGGTACATCCAGGGAAAAGGAATGTAACTTAATTAGGGTGCTGGGAAACATTTGGAGGGGTTGAATTTGACAGATATTGTCACAATCCCAACCCAAATTATCTATGTAAATATGTAACTTGTCCCATCAGAATTCTGTTAATCTGTTAAAGGTTAAACATACTCTCAGCCATGTAAACATGGCAAATTGATGTTAGCTCATTATCATTTTCTACAATAATATAATCAGCCATACTTTGCTGCCAATAGAATGGTCTGCCAGATGTTGAAATATAAACATTTATATAAGTAATAAACTGAAATATTGATTAAATAATAAAAAATATAAATTTTATGCTTTCGTTTATTACCTACGTATTTTAGACTCATGCATTAGCATTTATAGCCCAATCACTAGAGGTTTAAATGAACAATCCTTTCTTCATAATTGTGTATAATAACATTCCATTTGCTTCAGGGATGAAGCAGAGAAAGACAGTGACTATAATTATTGTGGTAACAACTATACAGGAGAAACAATATGTGCTAGGAGTGTTGTAGGTTAAACATTGCAATGCCTAATATTAGATATACAACGTCAGCCACTCACACACATTTTAGAAATATAAACATTTCTTCTCCAATGTAAAGATTATGAGTATGGTGTAGAGGACACAGACAAAGACAAAGTAATATAGGAAATTGCCAAATAGGTTGGAAGTGTTAGTGGCAGATATAATTAAATATAATATCAATTTTTATTGTTACTTCTGGTCGCTAGATGATGCTGTGGGAACAGGGGATGCCCTTGAGGAGGCTCAAGAGAGGTTCTATTCTATAACACTCAGTAGGGCATATCCCTAGGTATATAGAAGTGAGATCAGTGACTTCCTGTTTGGCAGATGTAAAGAAGATAAGAGTGGATTCTTGGAGCCAAGGTGAACCTGAATGTTAGGTAAGCTACTAGCAGGCCAGATCTGTGCATCTCGCTGTAAGTGATAAAGGATAGGTGCAGGACAGCTAGTTGTGCAGTTGAGGCTCCAACAAGGAGGAAGGAAGGGATCAACACCTCAGGAGTACCATGCCAGTCATGGGTCCAGTGGATACCAAGCTGAGAGTAAAAAGGTTCCTAGCTAGAGGGCACCACTAGATACAAGCCATCTGCTGTGCCAAAAATCTGGGAAATGTAGAACCACCCGATCAGAAGTAACAAGAAGGTAGGCAGCTGGAGAAGGCCAAGTGGCCTGGAAATCCTGAGTAATATGAATATATGAAAAATGAATAGAAGCCACTCCTTGTAGCAATAATGGCACTATTAAATTCAAAATTTACAGTAGCATGTTTAGGAAATAAATACCAACACTTAGGGGCCCGTGTATTAAACCTCAAATTTATCTGGTCAATGTTTTAAGGGGAAAACTCACATTTTTCATGGAAAAAAATGCAATTTTTTTTGAGATTTATTATACCTCAAAGCTGCTCGAAATCCAAATCTGAAAACACTCCATCTCAAATCTGTTGAGGTCATGTAGAAGTCAATGGCAGATGTCCCTTAATAAGTTGGGGTTTTCATCCGATAATCCGAAAAAGTTTTTTTGCAGCAAAAATTCGAGTAAGTCGTGTTTTTGGAGCATCAATTCTACAATACCAATTGGCGCTCGATTTTGTTGCGACTTATTCTTGCTCCTAATTTTTCAAGAAAAATTATTTATAAATGAGTTAAATTCATGGAATTGTTTACTTTACTAAACAAAATGGCTACCAACAAACAATACATACAATGCTAAATATACCTTAGTGAATAAAGCTGTATAACACACAAACTTAGCTTTGTTTAGGTGGTAGATTTTAACAGAAGAAAAAAAAAACATTCTTGATATAATAAAACAGGTTCTAGGTGGGGTCTTATGTTTACTGTAAATAGGCAGTCAAGAGTCTGAAACACAGCCCAGGGTTTGTTGATTTATAATAATACTTGTAGGCTACTGTGTGACTAATGCTAAAGTGTAATTATCAATATTCCATTTATGGGCCTAAACGCGTATAAAAGCCTACATTTGCAGTATTCATTTAATTCCAGAAAACATCATATTTTTCATTGAAGCAAACTCCTTAAAAGAGCAGTTCAGAGTAAAAATAAAAACTGGGTGTGCCAAATAGTGATGGACAAATAAACTCAGCAGGCATGGATTCAGGGTTCACCCATCACTACTGCCAACCAAAAATGTTTCTAATATACTGTAGTTAGTTAGCCAGAAATTTCATCTATAAAGGCTGGTTTGAGAGGATGTCTAAAATAACTAGTCAGCACCTTTAAGGGGGGCCACATGGGACATTACTGTTAAGTGAGTTTGCTTTTGATTCATTCAGCTCAGATACAAAAGCAACAGTTATGACCCATGTACCCCCCTCAAGTCACTGATTGGCTACTGCCTGGAAACCAAGAGCTGAAAAGTAGTGTTCCGGCTATTATGTTAGACATCCAGTCACTCCAGCCTTTATACATTACATTTTTGGCTAACTAACTATGCTGAAAATATTTTTTTATTTATACCTATTTACCCAGTTTTTATTTTTGTACTGAACAATTATTTTAAAATAGAAAAGTATTTATTAATAGAAAGACAAGCTAATCAGATCATTTTCACAACAGAAAAGAGAAGAAGACGGAACAGGTATAAGAATCAGCTAAAATGAGTTTGAATCGATTTGCAAATAAATTACTTAAGCTTTGCTTAAATTCATGAATCACACAGGTTAGATATTGGCCTACGAGTCACCAGTCAGCTCCTAATTCATTGCCTGGGAAAAGATTTGTGGTGGCATTTTTTGAAATTAATTTGCAGTATTATGAACTATCAGCATAGAATTATTAATTGTATCTAATTTATACTACATTAATTAGTTCTAATTCATCAAGATGTTTCCATTTCTGTTAATGTCTGAATTGGCAACAATGTGCAGAAATGTGCTCACTCTGTAATCCCTATTGTAAAGATTTTAGAGACTGGTAAATTCCTGTGTCCTCGTGCTGCACAAAAGGACTAATAGCACAATGTAATAGTAGTCATAAATGGGGAAAATAGCATTAATAACAACAAAAATGAGCATTTCACAATGTAAAAACGTCATTTGAAATTTATTACATTGTGTATTTTTTTACAAACATGTCTGCTTATAGATGGCACATTTTTGTGAAGTACAAATGACTTTTTTTAGTAATAAATGTAATTACATATAACTTGCACTGTGCAAACTATAAAATGTGTGATTTTTATTCCACTGTCATGTGGGTTGCTATAGCCTTTATGAAATTATGAAATATATAAATGCTATATATATATATATATATATATATATATATATATATATATATATACAGAATATATTTTTTTATAAAAGTGTGCCTTTGCCTAAAAAGTTCTTCATACAAACCTGGGCAGCCTGTCCTAAACTAGAAATATAACCAGAACACAGGGGAACAGAAAAGAATACATTTGGTATAAAATAAATCTCTATGCAGTGGAAAGTGAAAAAAGATAATTATAAACAGAGCTTAATGAGAATATTGGTGATGATGGTTGTTCTATCATAAACAGAACACTACTGTATAGGCAATTTATGGGAGAAGTGTTGCACCACCTGCAACATCAGTCCAACAGACATTACTCCACTTTATACTCTCTACATTGCTAGATGGAATTGCCACAGATGTGTGCACTTCTTTTTAGCTTGTAGGGGACCCCTCTTCCTGTTTCCCCCTTGCACATCTTTCAAACACACGTGTTTGCAGCACAAGGGCTACACTGGGCTACACTCCTGAATTAACCTATTAGTGCTCTTGCACTTTTGTCTAAAGTCTTTGTGAATGACCCCAAACTGATACACTTATGCTTAACACCAAACTTCCTTGCTTATCATACCTGGCTCTTGTTGGGATGGGATCCATTATCCATTGTCTAGAAACCTATCATCCCGAAAGCTCTGATTTATGAGAAGGACATATCTCATAGACTCATTTTTAAAATGTTTTTAATGTTTTTAAAATTATTTCATTTTTCTCTGTAAGGGCAGACATGAAGATTTGGGGAGATTTGTCACTCAGCAACAAATCTCTTCTTCTTCGGGTGACTAATCTTCCCAAAAAGCCTACTGGAATCTAAATCGCTGGTGGGATAGCACCAGGAGTGCTTCGTTTTACAAAGTCGCCCAAAGTTGCCTTGCTTTTCGGGGAGATTAGTTGCCCCAAGAAGAGGCGATTTGTCGCCGGGCGGCCCAGAATCTTCGTATGTGTATCTGCCCTAATACTAAAGTACCATGTATCTGATCACAGCTAAGATGTAATTAATACTTATTGAAGGCAAAACAATCCTATTGGGTGTATTTATGACATCTTTGTAGACTTAAGATAAGATGATCAAAATTATGGAAATACCCCTTATCCGGAATACCCTGGGTCCCAAGCATTTTGGATCACAGGTATTATACCTGTACTTTTTGTAACTTAAAATTTTTTATTTGGCAAATACAGAAGTGTCAAATATAGTGCATGTAAAGGTTTCTATACAAGCCATTTCATTTGTAACTTCCTAATAAGAAGGGATAACAAACAGAAAAGGGAAAGGGGATAAACTAGAAATAAAACTAGCATATAAAATGTTAATCAATAATAGAATACTGTATATCTGCATTTCAGGATTTGCATTCTACAGGTGGTTGTGTTTCTCCTTGGTCCAACCTGGCCTCCTATATCCTTTTGGATTTATTTTCATATTGGGCCTCCTCTAGGATATGGGGGAGAAACAAGCTACCCAAGGTGACCAGACCTGTATTCAAGTTGGGTTGTGTTGGTTATATATGCTGTCATAGTTTCAAAACTTTTATTGTTATCAACTCTGGAAATAACCTCTGCTATTCTGGGTATCATTTGTGACTTGCATTTAGACTTAAGTGCTAGCCACACAGCAGTTGTAATATGGGTGGCCAATTTCTGGGCTGGTCGTTTAAGTTTTGGGATGGGCTGTCCCAATAACAGATGTGGGAGTTTGATGTCAAATAATACTAATACTAGATTGTATAAGGTCAGAGACCTCCCTCCAAAATGGCATTATACGTAGGCAGTGTCACAATATGCAACATAGGGACCCTACCTCTGTGCAGCCTCTCCAGCTTTGTGGGGAGGCACATACCTGTACTTTTTATTGCACTGCACTATGCAATTTTCTATTTAATTTTATTCTAGTAACCATTTTTTATTCATTATGGAAGCAATGGAATGATAGAAGTGAACAGAAGAAGTGAATGCACCTTACAGTTACACAGCATGAAACTAAAACCTATTCCATAGCAAACTGTATATTTGACTCATTTTAATTTTGTGCATTTTAGGTAGTAGTTATCTCATTGTAGTAGTCATCTCATAGAAATTTGATTTAGGATCCAGCGTGTAGGGACTGATGTGGCAAATTAAGCATGCACTGTGAAATATGTTGTGAAGTTGTATTACTACTCACCTTATTCAGGTATATATATATATATATATATATATATATATATATATTCTTTCTTTTTTTTTGAAACAGTGGTATGTGACATTGGGTCATCCCTTTGAATGTTATATGTGTTAATGCAATTTATTTCTCAATTAGTTGTTTCTGAAAGCCTAAGAAGTGTCAATTTTTATTTTAATTAGTTTTCAACCTTCAAATAGAAAGGACAACATTTAAATATGGCTAATTTGTATGAAAATACATTTTTTGAAGTGCTCTAATATGTCGTCCAGAGTTTCAAACTTCAACACAATCAAGGGCGTCTTTATTCTTGTTTAGTCCTTTAATCTCAACTTTAACATGAACATTTAGGGCATCATTTTTATTATATTTTGTGAATGTTAAAAGCATTTTTATTCACAAAGTTGTTGTATATTCAGAATAGAATCCCGTATCCTTACAAAACTGATGTCAACCTATGGGGAATGTTATTGTACAGCACATTTCAACAAAACAAAGAGTGATTTTATCTGTTTTAATTTCAGAGTTTACTATAACCCCAGGCAACCCCTTGAACACTGATAAGTACAGCCAATTATAATTTTAACTGAAGAGAATGCCACCTGGAAAGGATGAAAATTAGCAAATGAAAAGATGAAAAACATGGCACTCTGGGAGCACTAAGTCTAAATTTATGTACAGTATATTGTAAAGCCTATAGCTTAGTAAATTCAATCGAGACTTACCATCTGGTGGCAACATTGGTAAAGGAAATTTTGTTTATTTCACAAAAACATGAACTTGTCAATAAAGCATCACCATCTTGCATATTTTATCATAGTAAAATATTAGTGGAAAAAAGCATGTAAAATAATTAAACAAACATTAAGCAACTCCCTTCAGCTTTGTGCAAATATTTAGAAGGGGCAAATTCACTAACCTCCGAAAATTCGCCATCGATGGCTTTGCTCACATCGCAATACTTCGCGAGGCATAGATTCGACAGGACAACGGTAATTCACTAAAATCCAAAATTGCGTCCAGGTCACCGAACGCTGGCAAAGTTGCGCTAGCAATACTGCGGCAAGCAAAGCAAAGTTGCGCTTTCGTTGCCGAATTTGCATAATGCGGGAAGTTAAAGTTGAATGGACGTATATGTTGCAACAAATACATTACACTACACAAGCCCGGGAAACCTTAATAAAATAAAATAAAGTTGTTATGTTGCCCTACACATGAGCCCAGTGTATAGTTTATGTGCCATATTTTAGGAAATGTAGGGGGGGGAAGCTGGGTACCCCAGAAAAAAATTACAATCTTTTGCAGCCTATCACCCTGAAAAATTTTCAACTATTTTTGAGGAACTCCTATCTACTCTATTGCACTTCACCTGGTCTGAGGTGGCAAAGGCAAGTCTGGCGCAAGAAGTAACGTTCAGTAAAATCAGCATCTTAGTGAATTTGCGTAATTACGTCCCTTCGCCAGAGCACAAATTCACCAGGCGTAAGGGTGCGAATTACCGCAAGAGTCTATCTCCTTTGATATCGAAGTTACACCTTCGCTCATTAGTAAATCGGCAAAGTAATGAAATGACGTCACACTGGCGAATTTTCAGTAGTGTTGGTCAATTCGCCCTTTAGTAAATCTGTCCCAAAACCTCTTCACATTAGGAATGAAATAAAATTTAGGGAAAATAAGTTGTGAAACACTCGAAAATGGAAGCCATATAAAGAGATCTTCATCAACATAGACATACCCAGGATAAATGCATCTTTCTTAGCTTTAAAGACTTTTCTAGCGTATAACGAGTCAACAAAGGAAGGTCTTATGTTTGTAGATATCATTCAGAGGTGGCCAAGGAACGGTGTAACAAGACTCTTCTGATTAGTATACTGTAAAATAGGCATTATGTGACCTTGGCAATCCTTATTCAAAGTACAGTCTTCTATGTAAGTCTACTGAACTTCTTTCTGTCAGCAAAAAAATCTATTTTGTTGGCCTTCAATATACAAATGTTTATGGTTTCCCTGTAAGCATATGCACAATATACTGGAGAAGATGGCTTGGAGTTGCAAGACCATAGGAAAATCACATTACCAATGAGTAATATATGCTGATTTTGTAAGTCCTCAGTAACTTATACTGTTCTTATATTTCATTGTAGTGGGTATGTAAGTATATGTAGCATTGCCTACATATACCTACAATTTAGATTATGGAGCAGAGTTAAACTAGCATCATATCCCTAAAAGAGTTTAAATATTTGGTTGGTTTGTGAGTCACCAAAAAAAAATAATAATAATAAAATAATAAAATAAAAAAATAATATATATATATATATATATATATATATATATATATATATATATATATATATATATATATATATATTGGTGTGTTATCACTGTCTGAACATAAATTATTTCTATAGTTTAATTTTTTGTAACCATATAATGATGACCAGTTTAACTGGTGTTATTAAATTACCTCTGCTACCTAGGGTTGGTAGGTTACATAGATACTGTAGATAACTAGCAAACAATAGTCTAGCAGTTTAATACGTATTCTAAAAGACAGTGTGCTTAGGTTGACAAACAGCTGAAATGATTCTCTGCACTGTAGAAAAATAATTTTCATGAGTTTGGCATAGGAATGAAGTCTACTGCTTGTAGACAAAAATACATATGTGCTAGTGAGCTGGGTCAATAACATCATTAGTATCCCATGCTTTAGGCAAGTCCATAATTATTACAAAATGTCTCAGACTGATAGGGTGCATTGGCACTAGCTGTAAATTGCTAGGACACCAACATAACCTATGCCTCCCCACTCTTTGGGTGGGGAATATGGAGGTGTAGTAAGCTCTACCCTCAAGTATTGGGTGAAGTCATTAAATGCAGTTCTGAAATTGTGTAGATAGGTTCTTAAGAACAAAGAGGGTATGGCACAAAATACAACGTTTATACTGAAATAATATATAAAAACAATAATGAATTAATGGCCAGTAATTGACCAGAGGAAGCAATTGTTACAGAACTTACACAAGATTTGACTGTATGCATTTGAAATCTGCTTTGAAGAAAAATTACAGACGTTTTGTTATTTTAGTTTTGCCATGAAATCATTCCCTTTAAAATGTATCTACTGAAATTCTCTGACCTTTGTCTTGAACAGCGTTGAAAAAACATGTTTCACATGTAAAGCTATTTTCCACAATTAGGATAGGCAAGTATAAATGAAGCATACAGAGACTGGCATGTCAAGCTGTGTTTTGATTTTAGGCATTTGTGTAGCACAGTATAAAATTATTGAAAATGCTGTACAAAACCCATCTATCACTATTAACACATCTTGCAGTGTTGTTTTAGATCACTTTATTTTTACGTTGTCTTTTTTTGCTACTGTAATTTTTACTAGTAGTTATGCCATATCTTACTTGCCCAGTGTTAGACCATTGGGACCACTGGAGGACCTAAGCTCAAGGGCCCCTGCCACCACTGTCTGCCTTGACCACCATTAACCCCCACTGCGCAGGTGACATCCATTCACCCATCCCCCCCATGTGTGCAAAACTTCCAGGTACACACATCCTGCAGATGGCGAGGCCCACTAGAGTTGGGCCCACCAGAGGTGGATGTGGCAAACAGATACGCATAAAGTACAGTAGTTTGCTTTTAGTAGCTATGATGCAGATAACCTTTCTAATGAAGGAAAATAAATATGTGAGCAGGAATTTAGGCACTGGGACCTGATTTTTTATTCTTTACTGATTCTAAACCTCTAGAAGGATTTCAAGGAAATAAATGTCTTTTTATGGTAAACATTCATGATGCACCATCTAAAGCAAGCTTTTAAATTATATCTTAAATCTGAGTGCATAAGTAAAGGAATTGAATGCATTGCTTATGAATACACTTGATATAGACTCTCTCTTTCTCTGCCAAAACGTATTTTATTTTATAAATGTATAGTCACTCAGCTTTGTAATGAATTTAGATGTTTTTTCTCTTTTTCCTTTGTACACTGGACTACTGTGATGCAATATGAGATGTTTGCAGTATGTTCATCTTTTTTTCACACTGGTTTCAAAAGTTCAAAACTCCTAGAATCCTTCATACAACTGCAGTTCTGTTTTATTATGGTTCTATCAGAATGTGGTTCATTGCCAGGGAGTGCTGATAGGTTGCCAGAAGTTGCATTAATGGCATGGGAAAAATATAATTTAGAATAGATTGTAAATCACAGCTCCAGCTTAATTGATCAAGAAAATATGACCATGTTTGCCAGTGAATACATTTACTGAGGATTTTATTTATGTTTTTTAATAGTAAACAGTGTTTTCCCTAAATTGAGATCACATGAGCTAAAGAAAGGTGCACCGGAGCACAGTTAAAATTGAGACTTGAGGGTTAAGACTGTTTTCTAAATATAGCTTGCATAACAAATTATGTGTATAAATACATTTGTACTTTTTACTATATATTCAGCTTCTTATGTAGAGTCTTTTTAGTAAGACCTTTTAGTAATACTTTTCACCCAGTACAAGGACAGATAAAGAGTTTTATATAACATATAACTCCCGTTGTTTGATGCCTGTCTCCAGTATAGAAAATAATAATGAGTTAATTTTTTAGCTGTTCTGTCCTGCAGGATGCCTTTGGAATGGATGCAAATCTAAAAAACTTATGTCCAAAGACAGACCAAGGGATTTAAGACTTATTTCTGTGCCATCATTACTTTATTTTAAAATGTATAATAAACCTATCGCATAGAATATTTGGAGAGTCCTGATTTAGAGAATACTAAACTGGTAGGGAGAGTAAATACTCCATAATATAAATTTTCTAACAAGTTCACATGAACTTCATGACATTGACAAAGAAAAAAACACCCTTCTAGAAGTGAACTGTTTTTTATACAATAAATAAAAAAACTTTTTTTCAGCCAAAACAGTAATCATTGTCAAAACAAGCTATCATTAATGCTTTTATAATCATCAAATATATTCATACTTCCACTTTGTAGAAAGAAAACATAAATAGGAAAAATGTTATTATCATTAATGCTTTCATAATCATCAAATATATTCATACTTCCACTTTGTAGAAAGAAAACATAAATAGGAAAAATGTTATTATCATTAATGCTTTCATAATAATCAAATATATTCATACTTCCACTTTGTAGAAAGAAAACATAAATAGTAAAAATGTTATTATTCAGTATATATATGCCATACAATATCCTGTCTAAAACCCTTGGTAGTGAGTGTGTAAAATCGCAGCTGAATAGCAACCAGCTAATGATATAGTGACTCCATAAATCCAGGTTAAAGGGGATCTAAATATAAAAAGTACATTTACATTAATATCCTTTTTCTGTGTTTCTTGAGATTGTAGCCATTTTTAACTGCTGATACCAGGCTTTTGATTCAACAGCTCTCTTTGAAGGTGAGAGTGTGACCGTACCTATCTATCCAGTTTCTATGCTCTTCCATCCAAAGTAAATTGCTCACTTTGATTGTCAGAATGTGGTGTTGAGCCAAAAGCCTGTTA
Organism: Xenopus petersii; assembly: GCA_038501925.1. Classification (NCBI taxonomy): domain Eukaryota; kingdom Metazoa; phylum Chordata; class Amphibia; order Anura; family Pipidae; genus Xenopus; species Xenopus petersii. Next base: position 50,756,300 of record CM076672.1, on the reverse strand, counting down.
TTGGCAAACTAATAATAAAACTGCTAATGTCTCAAATAATCTATGAGTCAAATAAACTGCAAAAGTACCAAGAGAAGCACCAATCAAATTAATAGATTTTTTTGGGGGGGGGTTACGATCTGCTTTAGTGCTCTACAATACAAAATAGATTTTTAAAAAATATATTTTGATTGGAGATAGTTTATGGAATTTATAGGCATTTCCATATATTTTATTGTGCCCTTGGCCTTGATTTCTTGATAGCTGATATACAAGTTTAATATCGAGGAAAATAATCTCTTCTTAATCATAGAATCCTGTAAACTTCAGACCGAAATCCTCTTGATTTAAATTTGAGAAAAAATTTCCAAACTTTACTTAAAGCCCAAAGCATAATACATCCAAGTACCCAATTCTAAATGGCAGCAAGATGCAGGAGCTGCTATTGACCTGACAAACTGGAACTTGGATTTCTATTTCAGACTAGCAACAACTAAATCAACTAGATTTCTAGAGCCTAGTGTTAAAATGTATTTACTGGTGGTATCAAGTTCCAACAAGGCAAGACAAGTAAAATGAATACTTTAAAAGCTAATAGTTCCTATTGGAGACACTTTGGTAAAGAATGCACTCACCTTCATATTTGGTTGGATTGTGCTAAATAAAAAATATACCTACCATACATTTTTAAACTACTAACCATAGTGATTGAATGTTCTTTATTGTTTAAAACAGCAATTGCCCTTCTTAATCTGGAATTAGATTCTCCTCATAATTCACATTTTACATAAGGTTATAGAATGAAAATGGAAGCAAGAATCTATCCCAACGTTAAAAGATCAATGAACATACAGGAATCCCAACCCTTACATAGATGACACTATGAAAATTACATATAATATAATCATTTCTACAAAATTGTTGCATAGTGGTAACCTTTTGCTATTTGTCTGCAATTTCATGAGTAGCAATGTTGTTATCTTTATTTCTTACATTTAATTTTTCCTTACTCTTATCTTAGATTTTTTCTGTTAGTAATAGTGATCTTGCCAGGTTTAAACAAGGTAAAACATGGCATGGCTTTTCTTATATTTGTAGGATGCGCCGGGAGATCTTCCTCTGTTCTTACCTCCCGGCGCGCCTCTGCTTGTCTCAAGGAATGCAGGCGTCCGGTGCTGACGTCACTAAATGGAAATGGACGGCAGCATCACATTCCATCACATGCCATTTGATGCTGAGTGCCAGGCAATACACATTTTGATGCCAAGCGTCATGACGTCATCTGTTGGCGCGGATTTCAAATGTTAGCGCCAAATCTCTCTTAAAAAGCCCAATCTCCATTTTGAAAGTGCACAAGCTAGGCTTCAGTTTACTGTTCCTGCTCAAGCGTATTTTGTCTATGATAACCTGTTTTTTTGGCTCCTGCCTGACCCATGACTACGATTACTGCAGCCTGCCTTAAACCCTTCGCCTGATTTGACCAGGTCTTCTCTAAATCCTTTCCGGTACCTCATTTACAGAATTGTTGTTTGTTATGCACTCCTCCTTGTGTTTTCTGCAGCCCAAAAAGGCGTCGGTGAACACCGAAATCTGCAGGGATCCCCTGTGCATTGTGAGTGTACCTGTCGTTAAGCAAGGTTCCCGATAACGAGATTGCTACAGTTAGCTTTGGCCAGTATGGAACCTTTCCAGGCTGCTGCTTCCTCGACTATGAAAGGATTTTTTGACGTTATGATGAAGCATCTGGACAGCCAGGAGGATCAACAGGCTCATCTTGCTTCAGCATTACAGCATATTACCTAATATTACATATTACAATGATGCTCTTTGCAGCTTTCTGGAGGGGGCTTTGCGAGGATCTTAAGGATGAGCTGGTTACTCGGGATATACCTACTTCCTTTGAAGAATTTGTGATCTTAAGTGTGAAGATAGATTCCAGGATGAGGGAGAAGTCTTCACCTAAGGTTTGTGCCAGCAAACCTTTGGTTACCACCTTTGTCAGGTCTGAGTCTCCTCCTCCTGTGGCGTCCTCACCATCAGTTCACAATGAACCTATGCAGATTGGAGCTACATGCTTAACTCCAGAGGAGAGGACTCTTGGGAGAAATGCTGGTGTCTGTCTGTATTACTGCCTCACTGGACATCTGCTGAGATCTTGTCCTACCAGACCTCAGAATCAGGGAAATGCTCCAGCCTAGTTGTGAGGGAGGAGTCTCACCTAGGCAAGATTTCTGCACTCCCAGTTTCCTACAGATCTTGTATGTTTCTCCCTGCTTCCTTTTTTACTCTGTCCAACGTTTACCTGACAAGCTTTTGTGGATACTGGAGCGGCAGGAAATTTCATTGACAACTCCTTTGCTGAATCCTGTGGCCTAAGTCCAGTGCCTCTAAAGATTCCTCTTTCTGCCCGGGCTGTGGATGGCAGAACGATTTCACCAGGTGTCCTCACATCTGCTATCTCCCCTGTCCTCTTCATGAGGAAGAGATCTTATTTCTTATGATTCAGTGTCCCAAGACTCCCATCATTTTGATGTTTTCTTGGCTCCTTCAACACCCGGGATGGCCATTATGAATACCTAGTCATGCCGTTTGGCTTGTGCAATACCCTCGCTGTCTTTCAAGATCTTATCAACTATGTCCTTTGTGAGTCTCTGCACTCTTGTGTCATTGTTTATCTGGACAATATTTTGGTTTTCTCCTCTATGTCTGAACATATTTCTCAAGTTTTGAGCAAATTGAGGAATAATCATCTCTACGCTAAGCTTGAGAAGTGTGAGTTTCACAAATCCACAATTTAATTTTTAGGTTACATCATCTCTTTTTCCGGGTTGGAGATGGATCCTGGTAAGGTTTCTGCTGTCCTTGATTGGCCTGTTCCCAATGGTCTTAAAGGTATTCAAAGTTTTTTGGGTTTTGCCAATTTTTATCGTAAATTCATCAAGAATTTTTCCCAGACTGTGGCCCCTATTACGGCTCTCACAAAGAAACTGTTTAGCTCTTCTTGGACCCCACAAGCACAGGAGGTGCTTGTGACACTCAAGAGATTGTTTCGTTTGGCTCTGATTATTCTTTATTCTGATCCTGCCCGGCCCTTTATTCTGGAGGTTAATGCTTCAGAGGTGGGAGTTGGGGCTGTCTTGTCTTAACGTGCAGAGTTTCAAGGTACTCTTCATCTCTGTGCCTATTTTTCTCACAGCCGAAAGGAATTATGATGTGGGTAACCAAAAACTTTTGGCCATTAAGCTTGCACTGGAGGAGTGGCGCAATCTGCTTGAAGGGGCTAAAGAGCCTATTACCATGTTAACTGACCATAAGAATCTTGAATATATTTCTTCTGCCAGAAGACTCAATCCTTGTCATGCGCTTTGCTTTTCTCTAGATACAACTTTTTCATTTCCTATAGTTTTAGTTCAAAAAACATGAAGGCGAATGCTTTGTCCAAATGTCTGGTTCAGACAGAATCCAATCCCACCTGCTCCTATTATTTCCCCTGACTTAGTGGTGGCACCTACTTCTCTTTTATGGTCAGATCTGTCTAATGTGGAACATGATCGAGAGTGTCCTCCCGGCAAGATTTTTGTACCCCAGCAAAGGGTCGCCCAAGTCCTCAAGTGGGCTCATTCTTCCAAAATTTCCAGATATCCCGGCATCAAGAAGATTCACAATTTCATCTTAAGATATTGTTGGTGGCCTTCTGCTCAAAGATGTTAAACTTTTTGACTCAGCCTGCCCTGTGTGTGTCTCCAACTATTACCTGTTCCAGATCGGCCCTGGTCTGCTATGGCTATGGACTTTATTGTCAACTTGCCCAAGTCTTAGGATATGACTACTATTTTAGTAGTAGTAGACAGGTGCTCCAAGATGGCCCACTTTGTTCCTCTGAAGAGACTTCCCTCTGCGGCTGGGTTAGCCCAAGTTTTCATCAAAGAGATTTTTCATGGAGTTCCTCAGTTTATTGTTTCTGATAGAGGGGTACAGTTTGTCTCCAGATTTTGGCAAGCTTTTTCTAAACATTTGGGGATGTCATTTTATCACCCGCAAAATAATGGGCAGACAAAGAGGACCTGGAGCAGTTCCTGCGTTGTTTCATTTCCCAGAATAAAGACAATTGATCTTCCCTGGTCTGAGTTTGCTCATAATAACCTTCAACATGACTCTCTGGGCCTGCTCTCCTTTTTTCACCATATTTGGTTATAATCCATCTGCCCTACTGCCAGAGCTTTTTAAGACTGAGATTCATGCAGCAGATGCTATGGTTCATGATTTTAAAATAGGGATGCACCGAATCCAGGATTCGGTTCGGGATTCGGCCAGGATTCGGCCTTTTTCAGCAGGATTCGGATTCGGCTGAATCCTTCTACCTGGCCGAACCGAATCCGAATCCTAATTTGCATATGCAAATTAGGAGCGGGAGGGAAATTGCGTGACTTTTTGTCAGAGAACAGGGAAGTAAAAAATGTTTTCCCCTTCCCGCCCCTAATTTGCATATGCAAATTAGGGTTCGGATTCGGTTCGGTATTCGGCCGAATCTTTCACGAAGGATTCGGGGGTTCGGCCGAATCCAAAAAAGTGGATTCGGTGCATCCCTATTTTAAAACCACTTGGTCCAAGGCCCACCAATCTCTCCTTAAAGCTTTGTCTTCTCAGATGATTGCGGCCGACAAACACCGTGACTGTTTCTGCTTTCGTCACCGCTGCCGGGTTTCATCAACTATGCTTCCACTTAGAGCAAGGATGGTTGTTCTCTATGTCCACTCCTAAATGTCCAAAGTCTTTTTCACCTGCACTCATTTTTGAGGTTTGGTTAATACACTGCATTCTTTGGAACTTTTGAATTATATTGGAGGTTGGAGAGAAGCTTTGTTGCTACTGAACTGGAGAACACACTAGTTTTGGGACTTTAACTTTTAATAAGTACTTTGTCTGTTCTTACCTGCCTGTGTGTCTCTGCTCGCCTCAAGTGGCACAGGTGTCCAGCAATGATGTCAGCGATGTCACGTCGCTGGCGTATGGTGCTGAGCGTCAGGTTGTTCACGTTTGACTCCGAGCATGATGACGTCATCTGTTTGATTTGATTTTAAACTTTGGCACCAAATCTCTCTTTAAAAGCCCAATCTCCATTTTGAAGTGCCCAAGCTAGGCTTCAGTTTACTGTTTCTGCTCAAGCGTATTTTTTTTTGCTTGACATTTGACTACGATTCCTGACGCCAGCCTTGAACCATTCACCTGAACTGTGACCACATCTTCTCTAAATCCTTGCCGGTACCTCATTTACGGACTTGTTCCTCCTTGTGTTTTCTGCAGCAGAAATTCCGGGGCCCCAAAAGGGAGTCGGTGAACACTGGAATCTGCAGGGATCCCCTGTGCATTGTGAGTGTACCCGCCACTAAGCAATGTTCCCGATAACGAGATTGTAAGTCTTTGAACAACAGATTAACAGTAACATTTATGTAAAGCACTGAATAAGATCACGTTTTGAAAAAGGCACAGGATGAAAAAAAGGATTAAGAATAATATAAGAAACAACACCCATCAGTTTGAAAATTAGATAAAATCCCAGGACCTAACATTTTGGAGAAACCAAAATTTGTACTAAAGGGGGTGCTATGTTTAAATAACATTTTTTTTTTTGCCTACTGAAAGAATTAGAGAGATATACAGAGTAAACAATAGCTAAATGTTTTCCCCATGTCTCCAGTATAAAGCCAGTAAATTTGATCAATATAGGAATAATTTAAGACACTTGTCACAGGCCAAAAATATGAGAGCAAACAAATGACTAAATGCACATCTTAGATGCTATTTCTGGATTGAAATGCCCTTGTGAGTTCCAGTACATTGGGAAAACAAACAGAAAATTAAGTAAAGAGAATACAGAACTAAGACTGGAAAAATATATCTTAAACAATTAAACTTTTTACTGAATTTAGTAAACTGACTTTTGAGTCTCTAAACACTTTATCAAGAAATGCAGAAAGAACCAGAAGGGATTGAAGTATTGAATAATTCATATAGTGGAACTGAGGAGGAGTGATCTAGTTAACAATTGTGATGGGCGAATTTCTCCTGTGTCACTGAAAAGTTTGCGAATTTCCAGCGAAACTCGTGAAATGGCAAAAAATGTGCAAAACTCCAATTTTGATGCCTGTGTCAATCTTGGCACTGCCATAAAAGTCAATGGGTGTCTGAATTTTTTATTCACCAGCGAAATTTCGCAGGAGTTTCGTGAATTTGTTTGCAGAAAAATTCATCCATCACTAGGCTGGAGGCTGGAGTGACTGGATGTCTAACATAATAGCACTACTTCCTGCTTTGCAGCTCTCTTGGTTTCCACTGATTGGTTACCAGGCAGTAACCAATCACTAACTTGAGGGCGGGGGGCACATGGATCATGACTGTTTGCTTTTGAATCTGACCTGCATGCTAAGGATAAGGATCAATTGCAAACTCACTGAACAGTTATGTCCTGTGTGGTCCCCCATCAAGTAGCTGACTACTTAGAGTTAGAGAGCTGAAAAGTTGGAAGTTGTGTTCTGGTATGTTCTGTTATGTTAGACATCCGCTCATTTCAGCCTTTATAGATTACATTTTCACATTACATTTACAGTACATTAGAAACAACTGTTTCTTGGTTTGGGTGCTAGCTTTCCTTTTTTTGCCCTTTCACTTGTATTAAAACAAAGCACTAATTTTACCAGTTAGAGGAACTTTGGTGTTTTTATGTGTTGATGGACAGAATAGTTTTCTGCAATTTTATTTTTAACCCCTTGTTGTTGTAGGTGGCTGTGCAATGGCTAGAAAGGTTCAGAATAATAAGAGTTTATGCTAATAAGGGTTTTAGTTATGAAACTGTGAAAGAGTTAAAAAAATAGAACATAGCCAGCTCTTAGGTAGCAAGGAAAAATGTGTTAGCATTGACTTAAAGGGATACTGTCATTGGAAATTTTTTTTTTCAAAATGAATCAGTTAATAGTGCTGCTCCAGCAGAATTCTGCACTGAAATCCATTTCTCAAAAGAGCAAACAGATTTTTTTATATTTAATTTTGAAATCTGACATGGGGCTAGACATTTTGACAATTTCCCAGCTGCCCCTGGTCATGTGACTTGTGCCTGCACTTTAGGAGAAAAATGCTTTCTGGCAAGCTGCTGTTTTTCCTTTTCAATGTAATTGAATGTGTCTCAGTGGGACATGGGTTTTTACTATTGAGTGTTGTTCTTAGATCTACCAGGCAGTTGTTATCTTGTGTTAGGGAGCTGCTATCTGGTTACCTTCCCACTGTTCTTTTGTTTGGCTGCTGGGGGGGGGGGAAAGGGAGGGGTGATATCACTCCAACTTGCAGTACAGCAGTAAAGAGTGATTGAAGTTTATCAGAGCACAAGTCACATGACTTGGGGCAGCTGGGAAAATATGTCTAGCCCCATGTCAGATTTCAAAATTGAATATAAAAAAATCTGTTTGCTCTTTTGAGAAATGGATTTCAGTGCAGAATTCTGCTGGAGCAGGACTATTAACTGATTCATTTTGAAAAAAATGTTTTTTCCCATGACAGTATCCCTTAACAATTATGTATTTATCCAAAATTAAATTTAGGTATATTTAGGTATTATATATTATCAGTTATATTACAATGTTTATGGTACTAACAGTGGGTAATATAGCATTACAATGCTATGTGAGGTTCCTGCTTGCAATGTAAACATAAAACTATTATTGAACATATATATTGTAAGATTTTAGGATTAACAACCAGGGCCGGATTTACCGAACGGGTGCCCCTAGGCCCACTGTCATTCGTCGCCCCCTTCCCTCCCTTTTATTTGCTCAAATTTTCATCATCGGGACCTGAGTAATGGGGATTGCCGTACAGGAAATTTAAAAAAACTATTTTATCTCCTGTGCATCCCCAGTGTTCCTGTACCAATGTGGGTGTGGTTGGGCAGCATGTCGCCCCCTAAAATCATGCCTCCTTATGCCCTGGCCTTGGTGGCCTCTCCACAAATCTAGGCCTGTTAACAACAGACCCTTTCTCCCCTTTCAGTTTATTTCTACACAGGGGTGTTAATTTTAGCATATAAAACACAAATCATAAAAATAAATCCTGCCCACTGGGCGCTACTTCACACATTTGATGAGTTCCCTTTTAAATGGACCCCTTGTGAACTACCAGCAAAAACACATTAGTTGGGATCACCCCTATACTTACAATCCTTTTTTGAGGATTGCTCAGCCTCCTGGCTTTTCCTCAATGTCTCACTCACTTGACTTGGTCACAGGCTCCCTCTGCTCCTTTCATTGTCAGGCAGCACCCCTAGCCCCTCTGGGAGTTCCTTACATAGACAGGTAGCCTTTCTGTTGTGCCCTGCTCAGAGAGAGCTTCCTAACAGTCTCACTAGAATTTAATACCTTACCACAGGACAGCCTTCCTATGGAAAGTGAACTCCAATATATGAGCTGGACTAATGGAATGGAATAAATGGCATACCTGTTCCATATCCTTTGGTCACAATATATATATATATATATATATATATATATATATATATATATATATATATATATATATATATATATATATATATATATATATATATATATACAGTCCAAATACTGGTGCACTCAAAACAAACGTTAGTGCCTAGGTGCTGGTTCAAACAGAACATGTATATAACAAAGAAAACCGCACACACAGGTCTTTTCAAGGTGCAAAATCCAAAAAAAAAAAAATCCAAAAAAAAAATAAAGGAATAAATACCATTTTTTTGGATTTTGCACCTTGAAAAGACCTGTGTGTGCGGTTTTCTTTGTTTTATATATATATATATATATATATATATATATATATATATATATAATACTATGCACAAAACTTTGCTGAAGCATTGGAAAATATATAAAAATGTACAAAAACATATTTTGCCGAATATTCAGGCAAAACCAAATGGAATCGCTCAACTTGAAAGGTTCTAAAGTGAGCACATTAAACTATAATTTTATGAAAGTATTTTACAGAAACCGCTTATTATAATTGTACCGATATTCTGTTATACATTTAATTTGAATTTTGGGTATTATTTTTTATATTCTAAATTGATCCATTATAATCCTCTACATACCAAAGTGTACAATGGAGCAACTATTTCTTCTTTGTAACTGGAAAAATTAAAGGATGCTTAATAAGTAAGAGGATCTGTGTAGGTTTTTCCTTTCTTTCCTCTTCCTTTTTTCCACTATAAAATGGTTCGGAAATCTTTTACAATACAATCTGAAAGCATACCGTTTCCATTATGCAGTGAGTACCCTGAGTTTAATGCAAACAGTTTGATTCTGCAATACAAAGCAACTTATAGAACATTGAATTATTGAATCTTTGTCCACATTTTTCTCGCAAAATATAACTTAATTAGGATTCTTTCTGACCATTTAAAACTGCATGTAACAAAGAAATAAAACAAATTGTCTATGCAATGTTACACACTGTGTATAGTCTTTACAAAAATGTATGCGGTCTTCCATTTTAGAAGATTTCTACCAATAAAAAAAACAATGGCCCTCAACATTTTATCTTTTCAGTTGTATTAAACCTCATGGAGTGATCTTTTTATATATATATAATCTCTGCAATTTGTTCTGCTTTAGAATATTACCACATATAGTGAAGCTAGACCAATACACAGTTTTATTGAAATTCAGAATATAATGGGTAACTCGCTACTGAAGAGTTGAAGCAAGATAAAGACAGTAATGTCATCTAAGTATGGGATGGATGCTACAGTTTCAAAGTCTTTATTTTGTATAGATATCTATAAAATGTAAACAAAATGCAATTTTATTAAGCTATATTGTGGAGTTCCTATATTTCTCATGGCAGTCCTTGAGTTTTGCTACAAACTACTTCAGAAATTGCTTAAATATAAGGTACATAAAATCACTTATCGTAGGCAAATTATTCTGCTGTCTTTGAGGTTAATAGTTCCCTTCCGTGAAATAATCTCATTTTTATAGGTGTGAAATTCAACTAGGTAAATTACTATCTGGTTATGACATATGAACATTCTCCTACTTTGAGGCACATTGATTCCCCAATGTGAACTATTCTCCTGAAAAACAGTTATATAATTCCCAGAAGCAAATTATTACCATCAAAACAGGAGCATTATTCACCTAGATGCATTATTCACTTCAGAGAAAGGAGAATAATTCACTTAAAAATGTCCCATCCTTTAGTAAATCTATCACAATAATATTAGCTTATGGAAGGACTTCCACACTTTTTCTAAAAACAAACAGTTTTCTGTTATTAAAGTGCTGACACAGCTATATTTAGGCTGTTTAGGGGAAGATGTGACTTGTTTCAAATCATTGCTGTCTCTTTGCTTTATCATTTACAGTAGAAACACCTTTGAGAGATTCTGGATTTGTCATGCTTTTTTTATGCTACAGAGAAGGGAGAAAAATGCAGAACTGAACTTAAGATGAAATAATTAAAAAAGACTTAATGCATATTGAAGAACTTTGCAAAATCATAGTAATATTCTTCTTCCAATAGAGGTATTGGAAAGGCTTGTATGTGGGAGGATGAAACATGCTTTTGAGATCCTAACCATCATGTATGTATCTATATGTGTTTTTATACAGTAGGTATGTATGTATGCAGTATGCCATATTTAAATGTAGTACAGGTATAAGATCTATTAACCGGAATGCTCAGGAACCACCTGGGCTATTCCGGATAAAGGTTTTTCCATAATTAGATTAGATTTACATCCAAAGGAATGAAGGTACTGGGGACACAGCTAGTATTGCCTAAGGCTCTCATACACTTAAATTATCAGCATGGGGGGAGACAGAGAGGAAAGATAGAAAGAGTGAACCATACATTCAAAGTGGCCTACAATATGTGAGCTGCAACACTACAGTATGACGCACAGCTAGCAAGAGGAAGTTTCTTGGGTTAGAGGGGAACTGGAACTGGTGCATACCAGTAAAAACAGAAGGAGTTTGAAATCCAGTAAAGCTCTGTGTTTGTCGGAGGGTTAAAGAATGTAAATGTGCCATGGCTTTGATAATCAAAGGATTAGTTGTCCAGATTTTGGAGCGAGTTGCCGGATCCGTGAGCATGCCAGATAACGAAATGCTGGATAATACCAATACCTATATGTATTTAAAGTGATGGTACAACTCAACATTGCAGTATTAAAAAAACGTTTGGTGTATTCCTATTAGTAATAATAATATGCATGCATATTTGATATAAGGTACTTATATACTAAATTGAGCATTGCTACATGGTAAAGCCTTTTGTATTATGTTTGCAAAATAATCATTCAATAGCACTAACCGGTCACCAATCTTGTGTTACTTGGATGAAATCCAATGAGCCTCAAGACATTGACATAAAAATATATATTTATATATGTGATATCCATAAACAATAAACTTGACATGTCTTCAAGTTTAGAAAACTGTGCTCTGTCTGAGTGTGCTTAATAAATATTTGAAAACCATATATTAAAAATCCCTGTTTACAGCACCAAATGTCAGGAAAAAATATTGTGGAACAGAAAAAAGTTTCAAAATATGAGGGGAACATATTATACTGGTAGGATTTTAAATCTATACACAACAAAAAAAATCTATATAGAGTATGTAAAGATTGCAGCTTTATATGTACAGTAATTATCCATGCCCATTTTGATTGTATTTGAATTTATTAGAATGCTATATTTTGCTGTATTTGTAAAACATTCTCAGTGTGACCAAAAAAGTAAATATATATACAGTTTACCTTATGGGTGACATCTCTGTGTTTGGTGTCTATTTAATTTCAATTAGACATTGTTAAAACATATACTGTAGCCCCTCTGCACAATGCACATTTTTCACAAGCTGTTCTGTTTATAGGGGGATAATGCCAGCTTCAAACAGGATTAATTATTGCTCCTTTGGCAGCAACTATGATTAATTAAACATTTCAGCTTACCATTATATGGATTATGTGGTGTTGGGATAACTTGAATAAACATGACTCCACTTACCAGGACTTACATTAATGTATAGTATATTAAACAGAATGGAGCTTAATTAATGGAATTAATATAAAAACCCTACCATACTGACAATTAGGGGATTTGAACAATTTAAGGTTTGGTTTTTTTTTGTTTTTTTTGCAGAAAACTCGATTCATTTGAGATTTTTGGTTTCGCAACTCAAACTCGCTGAATCAAGTTATTCCATTCAAGTTTCTTCTTAAATTAAAAACCATTTGAGTTGTGAGTTCATTCAAGTTCATTCATGTTCATTCAAGGTATAAAAAACTCTAATATTTGACCTTTGATAAATAACCCCCTAAATGTGGATCTAGGAGTAGTCATAAGAAATGGATACTTACTTTGCTTCTTCTATATATGGCTGATGCTGTACACACTGTAGGGCTTTATTTGAATTTATTTGTAATGCAGTGATTAGGCTAAATAATAAACCTTGCCATTTGTAAAAAGCTTCAGGTTTCATAAATTGTTGTTTTTATTATCTGTTCTTTATATAGGGCAACACAGTTTATGCAGCACATTTTTTGTCCATTTATCCAGGCTGACTTAGTATCAGCACATATCAGATATACATATTTGTTACTAAAATTAAGGGTTCCAGCAGGGTCAGAATTGTATGTGTGTGTGTGTGTGTGTATATATATATATATATATATATATATATATATATATATATATATATATATATATATACACACACACACATGCATATATAGTTTTTTATCTAGATACAATAAAATAATAAACAAGGATCAATACAATAAAATAATATTATATGAGTTCTCAAATTGAAGATTAGATGGCACAAGGAAACCAAATGTGGAAACAATCACCACTCAAAAGTGTGGTCTAGGTGTACCAGCCCCAGTGCCTGAGAATAGGGTGCAGCAATCTGTCAGCAATAGCAAAAATGGGCCTTCTGACACTCAAAGACTCCACAAGGGCCGTTAAAATAAAAGTACAACTCTTTATAGCTACATTAAAATAATTAGCATCCCCATATGCCCTATGTGTTTCATGCCCTATGGGCACTTAATCATAGGCAGGATCTGTGTCACAGGAAGTAAGTATTTAAAGGAAAAGGAAGACTGTTGTATATAACAGCCCAGAATCAAAGCCTCAATTGGCCCGTATATATATTCAGAAATAAGAATTATCATAAGTCTGTGAAAAAAATTAATAGCCTAATGGCCTCAGCTATTTGGATGCACACTGTTTAATAATTAAAACTTCTTAAAAGATACTTAAACCTTCGTATGATTTTGATATTTTAAATGCCTTTCATGTAATTAAACACACTCATCCATTTAATAGTTATCTCTTAAATGAATGATTATGCATTCAAACCTAACAAGCTTTATAGCTTTGACAAGGGTGAAGGGAACAAACAGTAGTAATTTAATTCAGAAAATTAAGATAGTTCTCGCTTCATTTTCTAATAGCAGCTGTCTTATTTTCTATTTTCTTTTTAACAAACTCTGTTTCATTTGCATTTATTTGGGCAAAAAAAAGTAATCATTTTCAGCTAGGAAATATTCATATATTAGAAAAGCTTTGCAACAACTCTTATTAAATAAAATGATGAATTTTCACAAAGCTTATATTCATAACGTTAAGGAAGCTAAAAGCAAAAACCATATGAAACCCAGCACAGTCAATTAATAAATATAGTTAAATACTTTTTGACAGCGTGCCGCACTCCTTATAGTACAGCGGTAAAGCTGCATAGCTCACAATCTAGAATATTTAATGAAACAAGGGAGGAGGCTATTTATTTGCATAATAGGACATAATTTGCAGTGGAAGGGATTTAATTATTTATAGTCTATTTTAAAATATATAAAACGTCTTCACTAAGAAGCATTAAGTGCTATATAATGCCTTCATTTTGGCTTTCCTGACATTTTCTTTATGGGTCAAATGATTTATTTCTTATTAACACACAGGGACAGTGACTTTAAAAACATAAGGCAAACAAATTGGATGCAATTAATTTTTCCACTTGAGTGGTTTCCTACTGTCATAGGTCAAACAGACATAAAGAGTAAAGCTAAATATCCAAAGGGGAAATTAAGTTCTATAATGTGTATAATAAATATGTTGAAGTTTTAAAAATTGCCCTTTAAGAACAATATTTTAGTTGTTTACCTTTCTTCTGAGCGGCTTTTAATAAAAAGTGTGTCTGCCTTCTACTTCAAGGCTTATGTCATATACTATGATGTGTTCCCTTTCCAATATTTCTTCAGGGCAGGCAGTTACTGTGCCTTCCTGTATTTTGTTCCAAGAAAACAAAAGTCATGTTAACAAAATATAACATGCTACATTATTTAAAGGTAATGCTGATAAAAAAATGTTCTAAGAAAGACATAACATAGGAAGCAAAATAAATTAAGAGTAAGATCCACGAGTAGACTATTCCTGGGCACTGTGATAAGGTGAAGGGACAGAGATGCATCACCAGAGAAGTATCTGCACACAGCTTTAATTCAATTCAGTGCAGCAATACAGAGCTCAGATACAGAAGTGTAAACAGTGCTTGAGAGCTCATAAAATTTATTGTGTCCTGCTCAAGACCTTCATTACAAAAAAACTATGAATTGAGTTTTATTACCACCATCTTTTACCTGACTAAGGTTTATAGTCAGTGGCAAGCAGCTGATTATTGGATGGAAGAATGGTTACATATTGAATTGGGTTCCCTAAACATTTTTTGAATACATTTAAACAATTTAATGGAAAAAATGTGTTCATTAACAGAATTAAAGAGGAATGTTTTTACATAATGCAATATATACAGTAATAATTGACATTGACCTATACAATTTCAGTGGTTATAAAGTTATTGCAATTGAAAGCAGTATTCATTTGTCCCTTTCATTTGTCCCATTGCATTGCACAAATAGCTGTGCTGTATTGATGTTCCTTTATATATATATACACCTACACCGACCATGTGAGTGGCATACAGGCACCAAGTGAATGAAGAGCATGGAGCTGGAGAATGGACACAGGTAAAAGTGACTCCGCTTCCTGCTTAGGACTTCATCCCCTGCCTATCTTCTTAAATTTCCATTTTGAAAAGATGAACTTCTTCTCCTGAGGATGTTTAGGTTCCAGACAAAAAGAGAATACTATTAAGTCTTGGTTCATCTGGAACTCTGACACTATCCTGTGTAGACACTCTAGAACAGGTCTCAAGTCTGCTTTGCACCCCTGACAACGAATGAATTGTGGTTTTATCTCACATATTCTAAAAAACAACTTGCCAAGGCAGTGGCAAGTAAGAATGCCACCTTGTACCTAAGGGTGGGAAGCTGCTATGACAAAAATTGATACCTGTAAGGGGAAACTAGTCTGCAAAAAGTTCTAAAGCTGGGTGCAGAGCTAACTGTTTTTAGGAAAGATCTGAAAGTCAGAGAACCTGCAGTTTAAGAGAAATGAGAGTTCAATCCTTCGAGAAGCCTACACTCTGCTTAACTACCAAATGCAACACCACATACAGTACCACATTTCTCACCCACTTAATTCAATCTTGCCCACTCCCACACCTTGTGTATTACTCCCTTCCCTTTAGAGTGTATGCTCTTTTGCATAGGGCCTTCCTCACCTTTTGTACCCGTATTGATTTTAATGTATGTAACTCCATATGTTCTATGTATAGAATTGATGTGATTTAGTTGTATAATCACATATTATGTTGGCGCTATATAAATACATGTTAATAATAATACCTCCTTGCTCCAGGAGACATACTGTTAAATCCAACAGAGATACATTTTGCTGGACAACTGGTTTCTGAGTTAACACGTCCTCTCTTAAACAAAGGGCATTTGTTTTGTCTGCAGCCAATCTATGTGAACCAATGTCTTCTGAGTCATTATCATGCCAATACTATTGTCAGTATTGTCTTCTTTTTGATTTTGAGAATGAATTACTAGAGCATCTACCCAGAACACCTGGGTGTCTTTGAGTCTTGCCGTGAACTTGGGCAGTTTTGGTTTAGCGCGATGCCGTAAATTAATTGGATTGCCAGCCAACTGTACCATGGACATAGCTGGTAGTAGCTTCTGTCTAAAGAAAGAATTACATGTCTCCTCACAATCCTGAGTCTCTAGTCTATCTGAACCTTCTAGTCTGGATTTTTCCACTAGGATTTGACTATTTCATTCAGCTGTTCAGCCAACTGTCCACACCTTGAATGTGGACCATGGAGACAGCTGGTACAATGCTCTCTGCCCAAGAAAAAATTACACAATCTGATGAACCCTCTGGTCAAGTTTCCACTATAAGGTGGCTGATCCTAATCCTGCTTATCGTAGGCTGGGAAAATACAGAAAGTGGTGTCCTCTTTGGGTGGCATGACTATTGAAATAAGCATTAGGGATGTAGCGAACTGCCGTTTTGGTGTTCGCGAACGCCGTTCGCGAACACCGGCAAAAATGCGAACAGTTTGCGAACTTCGAACACCCGCAAAATCGAACGATTCGAACGATCGAAGGATTTTAATCGTTCGATCGAAGGATTTTCGTTCGAATCGAACAATCGAAGCCATTCGATCGAATGCTTTTCATTCGATCGAATGCTTATAATCGTTCGAACGAATGGAAATCATTCGATTTTAGCGGTCGAAGGAATCGAATGGTCGAATGGTCGAACGATTTTTATTCGAATGGAACGCGAACTCAAATTGGCGAACATCGCGCGACGTTCGCGAAACATTCGGCGGACGCGAACAGTCGAAGTTCGCGCGACGAACAGTTCGCTACATCCCTAATAAGCATTCTAGAAGGGGTTCTGGTATGCACGCCAAGTCTCATAGACCCACCAATGAGAGAGGACACTCACGAACAAGGTCTGAGCACATCTGAGCTGTCTTAGCTCTTGCTAAGATAGAAGGCAGTATCACCATAAGATGGCTAAGTGTAGGGTTGAGTGATATTATAGGGTTATACAGGGTGCATACAGATGTTCAGCGGAAATGTAAAATTTTGCTTTTCAAAAGATGCAAGTGCTGGAGGTTTTGGATTAGAAACGTTTTCTGTTATATCTGTCATAATAGCTATAATATAGTTCTGACTGAGAACAGATCAAGGTGGATGAAAAGGAATACAGCAAGTCAGTTACTCATGTTACTTTACAGTATTGGAAGTATAGGAGCCTTTAAGGCAGTCCAGCTGCAGAGCTGTGTATCAGCGTTTTCAGACCACAACTCAAAAGAAATTAAGCATTTCTGGCATCAAATCCAAAATAATTGAGCTGATTATTTGATAAATTAGTTAATTTCATGAATGGGAGTTAGGTGGATTTTGTTTTAATAAAAAAATGATATAATTTAGAATTTTAGCAAATACCCCCTTAAACTTTTTGGGGTTTATTTACTAAAACTCAACTTAATTACGTTTTTTTTTTTTTTAATTAAAACATAGTTGACTTAACTCCTGTCCATGAATTGAACTAATTGCTCAATAATTCTTTTCGAAAAAGTTGGAGCAAAAAAAAATGTTGCACAAATTTGTGCGTCAATTAAAATTGTACTATTGACACTCTGAAAAATCTACTTTATCGAACTGTCAGCGCAAAAACTCAACTTGGATTATCGGATGAAAACCCAGACTTTATCGGATTATCCAGATCAGATCACAATGTCAAGAAACAACTTCAGGGATATCTGCCATTGATTTCTACATGATCTTGACAGGTTTGAGATTGACTATTTTCAGATTTGGATTTTTCGAAGCTTTGGGGTATAATAAATCTTTAAAAATTCGAGTTTTTTTCCTCTAAAAAATTGTTTCCCCCTTTAAAAGTGTAACGAAAAATGTGAGGTTTAATAAATGGGCCCATAAGAGTTGATTCTCCAGCTGCAGGATCTTCATCCCTGTGATGCATGTGTTCCCCATTCTAGGCAAGGGAGATATTTTTACTCAGGAATCATTAAAAAGAAAAATCTTCTCCAATTTTAATTTTCACTGCAGGAGTTACAAATATAGTCTGTAATTGTTATTATAGGGTTGAGACATACGCCACAGGGATACATTTTATGAAATGGGTCAATTCAGACTTTATTCTGGGATATCCAAAACAAGCAAAAGAAAGTGAGCACAATTAATAGAGGAATAGTGACATTTACATAATGATTTAGCATATGGCTGGTTCAGTCCCCTATCACCATCAAGATTCACCTCTAGACAGTTTTACACTGTTAGGCAGGCTTCAGCTGAACAAAAGCCTGAAATGTCTGCTACCCTAACCGGATTGTGCTTTCTGGATTCAGTTACCCCTAGGATTTCTGATTCTCAGTTGAGCCAAAAGCCTGGTATTAACAGTGTGAAAATGTAAATATCTCAGGAAGCACTTAAAGTAGAAAATGAATGTAAATTGTTAAAATTGAAGCATTTTAAGTAAGTGCACATAAATTAAATTTTTGGTTTCAGTTCCACCAACTTCTATCATAAGGAAGCACAGAATCATGAAAATGAAAAAACAAATTAACTATGTCAACTCAATACAGGACTCTGGGACTCTCAAGTTGCACATTCATTCCAATTACAAAATAAGTAATCTAGTAAGCCTTTTAAATGCTTAATTTCCAAGTCTAACTGACATTAAGTTAAATAGTAATAATTTATTTGGTAATGTTGCAATGCTTCATACAACAAGGTATGCATTTTCCATGTACAGTAATTGAACACTGCCACTGTATTACCTAGATCTAGAAGATGAAGCCCAAATTGATTATATATGATCCTGCATGGCTTAATTACTCTATAATCTATAATTTGCAGACCTCTGATTTTTATTCACCTAGAAGAGCTCTACAACATATACATTTTCCTAAAAAAGTGATAAAGCCTAGTTACTTCTTTATGTAGCTTGTATTTGAGGGAAAGATTGTTAGAAAAGGGTTAGAGTTAAGGTGGCCAAAGACACACAGATCCTATCGTACGAATCGAGGATTCGTACGATTTTCGGATCGGGTGTGGCGTGTGCCAACATCTTTTGTCCAGCCGGAGCCCATGGCGCATCGTAATTGGATCATTCGGTCATACGGCCAAACAATCAGATACCCCCAATATAGCCATGCTCGTTAATGGCATATCGGGGAAAGATCCGCTCGTTTGGTGATGTTGCCAAACGAGCGGATCTTTGCGTCTATGGCCACCTTTAGAGCCATAGAGTCAGAAGAAATTAGAGACTAAAACCTATATGTACAGTATATGGATGAGGAAAGCTCACAAACTGAGTACAATGCTTCTTTTAATTATATTGCAAAATGGAATAGAGTATTTAGACAGAATACTGTTCTTAAATAGGAATAATTGAACTTTTTTTACCCGACTTGTGTGTGTGTGTATATATATATATATATATTTACACACTGTATCTATATATATATATATATATATATATATATATATATATATATATATATAACGATTATTACAAATAATACCCGCACTCCTTCACATCTCACTCAGCCGGGTGCTCGGTCAAAAATTGGGTATATATAATAGCAGAAAGGACCCGCACTCCGTTTTCAAAAAGTTCAGTGATTTATTTTAAAACTCACAGTGTCTCCAACGTTTCGGCCCTCTTTGGGGCCTTTATCAAGGATAAAGTGCTGTGTGTTACAAACCTTTAAATACCCATAAACCCTCCAGAAGAGACGCCCTAAGATGACATCATAACCAAATTTAAAACAATTCAATTACACAATTACATCCCAAATGTGAAAACATTTTTTTAAAAAACATTTTTTTAAAAAAAGATCGAGTGAAAGACATATCCGTCATTAAGAAGTGTATAAATACATACGTATATAAATATATAAATATATAAAAAACCCCAGTGGGTGTCACCTCGATGTCAAGAGTGAAATATCCATGTGTCAAATCCATATAAAATCATTTTAAAAGTTCCAATATTGCTCACTACATTTCCAGATTCAGCAAATGCATTGTAACATCATCTGCAAATAAAAAATCGTTATTATGTATCTCTTAGTTATGTTTCAATTTTAATATCTATAAACATTTGTTTCAATTATTGTAACCATAAACATTTGTACTTGCCATTTGCTGTAACCATATAATAACCATCTGGATAGGAAAAAATTACATCACAAGTTAAAAAACATTGTGAAAAAGGTTTGTCTTAAGTTAAAAAACAGCTGAACACTTGTTGTCCATTTAACCCCTTGGGCGCTACACAGTCTAACTCGTGTATCCAAAAAGCCTCTCGTTTTAGAAGTATGTTGTTGTAATCACCCCCTCTCACTCTCTTGGGCACCTGCTCTATCGGCATGCATCTAAATGCTGCCGGACTATGTTTGGCCTCGGCCCAGTGTTTAGCCACTGGCTGCTGGGCAATATCTTGTTTCTTGTTTTTAACCATCTCTTTTTTCTCAGGATCCAATGCAGCCCGTATGCTAGACCTATGCATTGCCATCCTTTCTTTCAATTGTCTAGTGGTTTTGCCACAATAAATGAGGCCACAGGGGCATTTGATAATGTAAACCACCATAGTGGTATTGCATGTCATTCTTTGTCTAACTGTATATCGCTTCCCTGTATGGGGGTGGGTAAAAAATGTGCCCTGTATCAGTGTTCCACATAAAATACAGCCCGAGCACCTAAACACCCCTGGGCGCTGCATCAAGAAATGCTGCATTTGTGGTTTCTGATATTTTTGTACAGGGTCTGACGGACTGAGTACTTCCTTGAGGTTACTCCCCCTTCTAAAACTAAACTTGGGCTTTTTAGGCAACTTTTTACAGATGAACTCATCTGTCATCAGAAGCTTCCAGTGCGTCATAACAGTCTGTTTGACCTGTGCACTATTCTCTCCGTACTTACTAACATAGTACATGTCGTTCCCAATTGTTTTTTTGTTGCCAATCACACGTTTTGTATCTTGCTCTTTCATTACTTCTTTACGATCAAGTGTGAGAGCCCAGTTTTTAGTATCTACTACTAGCTTCTTGGGGTACCCCCTATTGAGAAACTTTTGACACATGTCAGTCAGATCGGTCTCCCTTTTAGTTGAGTCACTATCAATACGCACCACCCTAAGCATCTGTGACTTCGGTAATGAGTTTAACAGATGCCTCGGGTGGTTGCTATGGTAGTGCATTAGGGTGTTGCGGTCAGTAGGCTTCACATATATGCATGTCTGTAAACTTTCATTTTCCTTGTAGACTGTTACATCCAAAAAACTGATTTTGTCTACATCATAATGGACTGTAAATTTCACCGGACTGTCTATAGTGTTCAGGTGATCAACAAATTCTACCAGATCTTCCATAGGGCCTGTCCACAAGAAGAAGATATCGTCTATATATCTCCTATAGAACGCCCCCCACTGTCTGAACATCATATTACACAATATATGGTCACTCTCAAATTTGTTCATATATGCATTCGCGTAAGCAGGGGCCACTTTTGAGCCCATTGCTGTCCCTGTTTGTTGAATGTAATAAGTGGTCTCGAATTTAAAATAATTCTTATCCAAAATGAATTTCAACAGAGTGAGTATAAATTCAATTGGGGGACCCATATATAGTGGATTATTGATCAATAATTCCCGTACTGCCTCCACACCTGCATCATGGGGAATGCAGGTGTAGAGGCTTTGTACGTCCATGGTTACAAGAATCACATCCCTTAAAGACATATTTATGCTTTGAATTAGCCTTAAGAAGTCATTTGTGTCTCTCAAATAGCTATAAATATTTTGTACACATGGTTGCATCACATGGTCCACAAATTTCGCAATACCCTCATTCAATGAGCCATTTGAAGAAATAATAGGTCGTCCAGGGGGTCTCTCCACATTTTTATGGATTTTGGGCAAAGTATAAATCACGGGCCGAATGGGGCATGCAGGCAGAAAATATTCATACATCTCCTTAGAAATCCATCTATTGTTTACCGCTGTTTTGAGTATAATATCCAATTCCATGTGGAACCGCTCCGTGGGGTCAGAGGGCAATTTATCATATTTCGTTACATCACTTAGTTGGGTCAATAGTTCCTGTTTATAATAAAGATAGTCTAAGACCACAATGCCCCCACCCTTATCTGCCCCCTTAATGATTATATCCTTGTTAGCCTTTAGAGACTTTAATGCCCCTTTCTCTGGCATCGTAAGGTTGCCTCTTCTATTACGTTTCATACTATTGAATGTGGACATATCAAAGTTCAACATGCGATTAAAAGTCTTAATAGACGCATTCATACTGATCGGATCAAAAGTACTTGCCAATTTGAACTTATGCCGAATAGGGCGTACATCAGATGTCTCAACACTATTATGTGGGGTATCTATAGAAATTTGCAGCATATCTTCATCAAGTCCAATGTCACTAGCCCTGGCTCCATAACGTTCCTTTAACCTTAATTGTCTACTAAATTTATAGTTATCAATTGTATGTGAAAAGGAGTTGTCACTCACCATTGGCACATATCCCAGACCTTTCTCCAGCAGGGATTGTTCAGCCACCGATAGTTGATATTTGGACAAGTTAAATATTAAGTTTTCCTTCTCACCGCCTGTGGTTGTTTCTGCGATCTCGTGCTTACTGGAGTTGCGCTTGCCGCCACGGCGGGTGGCCTTCCTGGGTCCCGATTGCTTCTCTGGCGCTCTCCTAAAAAAGCCGCCTGTGGACGTGGAGACTCCTGCATGCCGGTTTCACCTTCACTCTCTGATGCGCCGCTATTTGCTGACATCACCGGTGACCTCCGTGATCGCCATTCTGGTCTCCTTCTCCTCGGGATCCCTCCTTGTTGCCAGCGATACACGGATCCTTCCTTGTAGTCTTGATTGACTTTGAGCCGCTTTGCGCTTTTAAATGCCAGCAGTTCCGCTTTATACTTGCTGGTTTGATCCTGTAGGCGTCCCAGCCAGTCGGCTTCTTTGTCGTTCTGCAAGGCTCCACGATGTGTCGATTCAAAACTGAGCAACTCACTCCGAGTGTCCCGCAACTCACGGCCCACCTCCTCAATCACGAGGAGCATCAGATCCAACGAACATCTATCGAGTATCTGACACCACCGCTTGCAGAAGGCGGGATTAGTGCGGCCCAAGGTTGGTGTGCTGTTCAGACGGAAGCCTCTAGGGATTCTGTTTTCCCGATAGTAATCGGACAGGGAGACTCCATGTAAATGCAGTTCTATCTCCCTTTTCTTAAGTCGGAGCAGTTCATGGAATGCTTCCCTTGCTCCCAATTTGCCAAAAGTCTCCTCATATGTTTCGGAGAACAGAATCTGTTGTGCTTCCTCTGGTGTAAAGTTTTCCCTCTGTGTAGTGGCGAATCTTTGGTTGCCGTCATCCATGATCTCCAATTGGAGTATATCTCTGTAGAAAAATTCTGT
The DNA here is from genome assembly GCA_038501925.1 of Xenopus petersii. Classification (NCBI taxonomy): domain Eukaryota; kingdom Metazoa; phylum Chordata; class Amphibia; order Anura; family Pipidae; genus Xenopus; species Xenopus petersii. The sequence continues at coordinate 50,732,900 of CM076672.1, read as the reverse complement.
GGGGTGCACGGTATAAGCAGGAGACGTGTAGTCCCCAATATACAACGATTATTACAAATAATACCCGCACTCCTTCACATCTCACTCAGCCGGGTGCTCGGTCAAAAATTGGGTATATATAATAGCAGAAAGGACCCGCACTCCGTTTTCAAAAAGTTCAGTGATTTATTTTAAAACTCACAGTGTCTCCAACGTTTCGGCCCTCTTTGGGGCCTTTATCAAGGATAAAGTGCTGTGTGTTACAAACCTTTAAATACCCATAAACCCTCCAGAAGAGACGCCCTAAGATGACATCATAACCAAATTTAAAACAATTCAATTACACAATTACATCCCAAATGTGAAAACATTTTTTTAAAAAACATTTTTTTAAAAAAAGATCGAGTGAAAGACATATCCGTCATTAAGAAGTGTATAAATACATACGTATATAAATATATAAATATATAAAAAACCCCAGTGGGTGTCACCTCGATGTCAAGAGTGAAATATCCATGTGTCAAATCCATATAAAATCATTTTAAAAGTTCCAATATTGCTCACTACATTTCCAGATTCAGCAAATGCATTGTAACATCATCTGCAAATAAAAAATCGTTATTATGTATCTCTTAGTTATGTTTCAATTTTAATATCTATAAACATTTGTTTCAATTTTTGTAACCATAAACATTTGTACTTGCCATTTGCTGTAACCATATAATAACCATCTGGATAGGAAAAAATTACATCACAAGTTAAAAAACATTGTGAAAAAGGTTTGTCTTAAGTTAAAAAACAGCTGAACACTGTTCAAAAACAATTGGGAACGACATGTACTATGTTAGTAAGTACAGAGAGAATAGTGCACAGGTCAAACAGACTGTTATGACGCACTGGAAGCTTCTGATGACAGATGAGTTCATCTGTAAAAAGTTGCCTAAAAAGCCCAAGTTTAGTTTTAGAAGGGGGAGTAACCTCAAGGAAGTACTCAGTCCGTCAGACCCTGTACAAAAATATCAGAAACCACAAATGCAGCATTTCTTGATGCAGCGCCCAGGGGTGTTTAGGTGCTCGGGCTGTATTTTATGTGGAACACTGATACAGGGCACATTTTTTACCCACCCCCATACAGGGAAGCGATATACAGTTAGACAAAGAATGACATGCAATACCACTATGGTGGTTTACATTATCAAATGCCCCTGTGGCCTCATTTATTGTGGCAAAACCACTAGACAATTGAAAGAAAGGATGGCAATGCATAGGTCTAGCATACGGGCTGCATTGGATCCTGAGAAAAAAGAGATGGTTAAAAACAAGAAACAAGATATTGCCCAGCAGCCAGTGGCTAAACACTGGGCCGAGGCCAAACATAGTCCGGTAGCATTTAGATGCATGCCGATAGAGCAGGTGCCCAAGAGAGTGAGAGGGGGTGATTACAACAACATACTTCTAAAACGAGAGGCTTTTTGGATACACGAGTTAGACTGTGTAGCGCCCAAGGGGTTAAATGGACAACAAGTGTTCAGCTGTTTTTTAACTTAAGACAAACCTTTTTCACAATGTTTTTTAACTTGTGATGTAATTTTTTCCTATCCAGATGGTTATTATATGGTTACAGCAAATGGCAAGTACAAATGTTTATGGTTACAAAAATTGAAACAAATGTTTATAGATATTAAAATTGAAACATAACTAAGAGATACATAATAACGATTTTTTATTTGCAGATGATGTTACAATGCATTTGCTGAATCTGGAAATGTAGTGAGCAATATTGGAACTTTTAAAATGATTTTATATGGATTTGACACATGGATATTTCACTCTTGACATCGAGGTGACACCCACTGGGGTTTTTTATATATTTATATATTTATATACGTATGTATTTATACACTTCTTAATGACGGATATGTCTTTCACTCGATCTTTTTTTAAAAAAATGTTTTTTAAAAAAATGTTTTCACATTTGGGATGTAATTGTGTAATTGAATTGTTTTAAATTTGGTTATGATGTCATCTTAGGGCGTCTCTTCTGGAGGGTTTATGGGTATTTAAAGGTTTGTAACACACAGCACTTTATCCTTGATAAAGGCCCCAAAGAGGGCCGAAACGTTGGAGACACTGTGAGTTTTAAAATAAATCACTGAACTTTTTGAAAACGGAGTGCGGGTCCTTTCTGCTATTATATATATATATATATATATATATATATATACTGTATCTATCTATATCTATCTATATATATATATATATATATATATATATATATATATATATATATACACACATATATATTTATATATAGATAGCTATATGCATTGTTCTATATGAAAAAGTTTGAGAACCCTTCTTAATTCTTTGAAGTTTTTTTATCATTGGCTGAGCTTTCAAAGTAGCAACTTACTTTTAATATAAATAGAAATCTCGTGACAGGTGGGGGAAGGGTATTATTCTGGTCAAGACTGCACACCTTCAATCTCCAAGGTTCTATTAGGGATAAATATTCAAATACAGAAATAAATAGAAGGTGGATTGCAAAACCAATATATTTAAAAAAACAATTTAGTGGTCAGGAAACACAATATATAATTTATGAATAAATAGAAGTAAAATCAGTAATAAATACAATCCAGGTGGGCAATCACTTTTCCTGTAGGGAAAAAATTCAATTGACTAGTCCTGGGTGTTGGTATATGCTTGTAATTTAACAGGGCTAGAGAAAAGTTGTGAGTTGTAGTTCAACAAGACAAGAGAATTGTTTCCTAGAGTTAAGAGCCGGACTTCCTCCAATATGGTTAAGCAGCGGAGTGTGCAGAGGATTTAGCTAGGTATATCAAGCAGGCAAACTGATGAATGGCTGAATCTAGAGAGCAGACTATCAAAGGGGTATATTGGGGTGTCCCCCAGTCCCTCGTCCTTGCCAGCTGTAAAGGCCCCCCAAGATGGCTGCCGACCATGGACAGCCTGCTTCAAATCATCCCATAGATTTTCGATAATATTCAAGTAGGGGGACTGTGACGGCCATTCCAGAATATTGTACTTCTCCCTCTGCATAAATGCCTTTGTAGATTTAGAAGTGTGTTTAGGGTCATTCTCTTGTGGGAATATCCAACTCATGTCTAACTTCAACTTTGAGACTGTAGGGTTGTAACCATTCTCACAATCCTCCGCATATGCCGCTCCTGTATTTTTCTTTGCCTGCCAGACCTGGGTTTTACAGCAACTGTGCCTGTGGCCTTCCATTTCCTTACTACAATCCTTACAGTTGAAACTGACAGTTTAAAGGGATCATGTCATCGGAAAACATGTTTTTTTTCAAAACGCATCAGTTAATAGTGCTACTCCAGCAGAATTCTACACTGAAATCCATTTCTCAAAAGAGCAAACAGATTTTTTTATATTCAATTTTGAAATCTGATATGGGGCTAGACATTTTGTCAATTTCCCAGATGCCTGCACTTTAGGAGAGAAATGCTTTCTGGCAGGCTGCTGTTTTTCCTTCTCAATGTAACTGAATGTGTCTCAGTGGGACATGGGTTTTTTCTATTGAGTGCTGTTCTTAGATCTACCAGGCAGCTGTTATCTTGTGTTAGGGAGCTGCTATCTGGTTACCTTCCCATTGTTCTTTTGTTTGGCTCCTGGGGGGAAAAAGGGAGGTGGATGATATCTCTCTAACTTGCAGTACAGCAGTAAAGAGTGATTGAAGTTTATCAGAGCACAAGTCACATGACTTGGGCAGCTGGGAAATTGTCAATATGTCTAGCCCCATGTCAGATTTCAAAATTGAATATAAAAAAATCTGTTTGTTCTTTTGAGAAATGGATTTCAGTGCAGAATTCTGCTGGAGCAGCACTATTAACTGATTCATTTTGAAAAAAAAAATGTTTCCCATGACAACTATGGTATCCCTATAAACCTCTGAGATGGATTTTTGTAGCCTTTCCCTAAACCATGATACTGAACAAGCTTTGTTTTCAGATCTTTTGTGAGTTGCTTTGAGGATCCCTGTAACAACATACCTCCCTGGCGGTCCAGTGGTGCAGCGGGGACGCCCGGGCGCGCCTCTCCTATACTTATGGGCACATACACAATGGCACGGAAGTGTTAGGTATTTAAACACCGCTGTTCTGTTTTTCACTGCCCATTATAGGATCTTGTTCCTGGTGCTTCTGTGCTTCTGTGCTGTTTTCCCTGTTGTGACCCCTGCCTGCTTCTGTCGATCCTGACCTCTGTATCCTGACCTTTGCATGGTAACTGACTTCGGTTATTCCGAATCCCTTCTGGATGATCTCCTGGTTTGACCCTTGCTTGCCTGACTCCATTTGAACTCTGCCTGCCCTAACCCAGCCTGAACTGATTATGCTTTCTGTCTATGCCTTGTACTGTGACCTTCTGCCCCATAGCTCGTTCAGAACCCACCTCTCTTAATAAGACCTGGCGGCATCCGATTAGATGAGGGCTCCTCCCGAGGTGAAAGGCAGCTGTTAAAGGCAGAAGCAAGAGCCGAGAACAGGGTGCTTAGCATCGGTTCTGAATTTAGGGTGCCGACCGTGACAATTCCATGCTGTCACTCTTCAGGGGAGAGTCAAACAGAAGCACAACTTGCAATTGGCCACCTTAAATACCCTTTCTTATGATTGAACACAACTACCTATAAAATTCAAGGCTTAACAAGCTAATCCAACTAATGTAGTATTGGCAGTAATCAGTATAGAGCAGTTATATGTATTCAAATTAGCAAAATTACAAGGTTACCCAAATTTTTGCACAGCCTGTTTTTCACATTTGATTTAATTTCATACAACTGAATACTGCTTTACTAAAAATATTTGTTCAGAAAACGCCCCAGTACTCAGATGTTCCTGGGAAATGAAAGACATATCACTGTTATCTTTTTGTTGAAAGTGGAGTAAATTATTATATATATATATACTACTGAAGAGCTACCTGTCATGATGTTAGCAGTTACCTGCCGATCTTATGAAATGTAAACTGAGTGCCCCTGTAGTTTAGCTAGGGTGCGAGTCAGGAAGAACAGGAATAATTATCTCCTTAATGAAGGAGGCATCTATTTATGCTTATCTAGTTCTACCACTCTTTGTTAGAAATGGATAGAGGGCACACCAATTTAGCAAAATATTCAGTAGAACAAAATGTGAGGTGCAGAAACCAAAAGTTACCCCCACATAGAGTAACTATATACAATGCAATTTATCCATAGGTTCGCACACTCAAAAATACAGAGATTCAAAAGGTGGTATATAACATTTTTTTTACTGTTATGCAGAAATAAATGTCAAAAACAGTTAGGTATTCAATTAACAAATGCTGTATACATAGATCATATATTAAGATACATATATGCCACCCAATAGTATAGTTTAGCAAAAAAGGACAAACAAGTAGTCGATACACCTACCAAGAAAATGAGAATAGCCCCAAGGTTTAGGCACTATGGCCTAATTATTATTAGACCTGATTAGATAAGTGTCAAGAGGTGCTACATGTTATATTTGATAGCATTAGCAGAGTAAGAACTGCTAATATCATGAAAAAATAATGCAAATTGCAAATGTGATAAAAGCACTCTGGGCAATTTTACATTAAATTATATTTTGGCTATATGATCTCTTTAAACAAATTGGTAGTGAAAGCTTAGGCACATGTTAGGATCAATAAAAAAACAGTCCAGCAGTCAATAAACACCATGTAGTGGGCACCAAGGCACATACAAATAAGGCCAGTTGGGCATTAAACCAGGTCCTGGTAGTCCTTTTATTTTGCATTTAATTCTGAAAGAGCTGCAACTTAGTGATGGTGTTACGTGGTTCCATCAGAATTACATTGAGGTCCACCATCGTAAGGTGGTTTTGACACTACAGGAACATACCAAAGACATACAGTTAGACAAGTAGAGAAAAATCTCCTTTTTTCATTTAAACTTTAGAGCAAATGGTATCAATTATGTGATATCTGAATATATTCATTTATTTTTAAACAAATGTGGCTGTTTGAAAGATTCCAACAGATTAAAAAGAGGTTTTTTTTATAACAGCAGTGTGGAATTTAACAGAGCATACTAGGCTTCCCTGTGTATTTTTGTATTAAAAGCCATAGGTTAGAAAAAGAAAGATGTGTTAAATCTGATTAGATCCAGAATATTATACATATAAAACAGATGGTGTTACTGCAGGTGATCATTAGGGTGTTTTTTTCTGTATTCAATTTGTACTTGAAACTATATGTGACCTTATACTGTGGAATGAAATGCTGTTTAATATTCATTTCCCATTTTTGTATCTTACTTATCTTTTTGTTTGTTTGATGTGCTCTATTTTAGGGAAACAACAGAGGTTGTGATGAGTTTTGCATTTTCCAGCAGAGAATACTACATTTGCAAAATGACTTTGAGACACATGGTTTTCTAATTGAAATTTGCATTTATATAGAGCAACTCAAGAAAACTATATCCCAGTGCTCGTATAGACAGAAGTTTCATCTACCTTGTGATTGTTTTACAGCTGTCCAATAATTATAAAAACACTTCCTTCTGTTGCCATTTTGCAATTTATCTCTTTTCCAAATATTTTAATTCATTGTTCGTTTTTGAGACTAAATTTAAAAATATAAATAAATAAATACATTTATAAATAATCTTGTTGTGAGGGAGTCTTGCAAAATGAACTCACAAACTGGGCAAGGTCAAGCATCATCCTGTATTTTTTTAAAAAATAATCATTATGTATCAATAGCACTTCTAACTAGACATACTTTCTTCAAAAATAGTAAAATCCTGCCCTGAACAGAATATTAAACTGGTATCTGAAGAGTCCATATTAAGTTTTAGTATACTGTATCTTGGAAATATTTTACAGTTGGCCTTTGCTTTCTACTAGTATGACTTCTATGGAAATAGTAATTAAGCATAGCTAATTAACAACTGGAGGGAGAGAGAAAATGCAGTTGAAGTGCTGTTTATTAAGAACACTTTGAAATGTTTTGTACTTATATTTAACAAGATGCCCTGTCCAGAATGTACAGCCAAAATGTACCTTATCATCTTTTACAAATGCCATTGTCATAGATCTGGAAGTTCAATGAGGTTAAACAGAATGGGTTGCGACCAGCAACATTTTTAAAGTGATTGTTTAGATTTTATTTTTTACTTTTAGAATGCTCCAGTTAAAAATTGTTAAGCAGAATATTTAAATACATTACTGCCAATGATATAATATAGACTCTAACATCTCCACAGCCCTTGTTACTTACCTGTTCAAGAAATTCTCCTATGAGTTTTTTCTCATAGACAATCTCATGCCTCTGAGTCTTTTTACAGCCTTCGGACCACATGATGGCTATAGTATAGAAGCCATTGAAGATGGGCTGCCAGATGGGTACTCTTACAGTAAAGAATTGTAATATGTTTATCACTTTAATAAAGTATCAGAATAGCCATGGCCTAGTTGTAATGTATGTGTGAGGATACCTGGTGTTATATGGGGTCCAGGGGGCCGGCAGGAATAAGAAACAACTTCAGGTATATCTGCCATTCATTTCTACATGGCCTTGACAGGTTTGAGATGGCATATTTTCAAATTCAGATTTTGAGCAGCTTTGGGGTATAATAAATCTTAAAAAATTTGAGTTTTTACCCCAAAAAACTCAAGCAGAAAAAAAAAATATAATAATAAATGGGCCACTAAAAGATAGTATTAGGTAGTACACACACATAGCATTTCAATGTTATTTACCAGAATTTGATGTTAGACTTCTGAGCATTGAGCACTGAGTTTGACTTTAGTAAAATGTGCAGACATTGTTGTTCCCTTGATATTTGTATTTCATTCAGATACAGTATGCCCATCAGGTCATTACTGCCCTTGATTTCTGCTATTTAATTTACTGTTGTGACTTGCTCTTTAAAAAATGTTTAAAAATATATGTTTTAACTAAACATAAAAGTCATGCCTTCTGTTTTTATTCTTCAAAAATGCAGACAGCTCCAGTATAAATAAAGCATTGTGGCTAACTGCTTAGTATATTTTTACATATTTTAATAACTGAAAAAGGAAAATATATTCCTAGATGCAACATTACTGAAGGTTTAATGTTCGCCACAAATGAATAGCTAGTATTTTACATTAATGCTTATCTCCCAAATAATTCTTCATACATACTTTTTCAAACAGTATAATAGTAACGGTAATATTAGCATGCCATGCATAAAACTCCAAAGAAGGAAAAAGGTATTATTTACCTGGAATTTGCCTCTAGTTTGATCATTAATTTATAGTTCAGACATTTGAAGGTTCTTTGTTCTTTTATCATATTGTAGAAAAAATGGCTATTTGAAAATCTGTGATGTCAAACTATATCCTAAACCTTATTGGGCCCTAGGTCATCCAGTGCTTAGAAATGCTAGTTTGCATGTCCACCAATCAGCCACTATATTATGCATCTGGTAAGAAAGCTAAATTGTTATTACTGAAACAAACACAGGCCTTACCCTAGATTTCTTCTGAGCCAAAGGTACATTATAATTAAGGTCTGGTATAGAGGTATTAATGTAAGAATTATCCAGGGCTTTGCTCTTGCTAGGTCACAAAACAGCATACTTTAGTAGAATACTGAAAAGGTGCACAGGTGTAGAATTTTCAGGTGTGTAATATGGGCATTTAGTAACTTATGGAAGGCTTTTTAGCAAAATTTGGATTTGTGTATTTTTTTTAATTTATTATAATTTAAAAAACATGAATGTTACCTAATTATGAAATCCAAATATAAAACACTTGAATGAATAAAATCATGGAAAAAAACATGGACACCTTGAATTCATATTTCACTCATAATTTTTTTCATGAAAAATGTCAGATGGAAAGAGCTTCGTTTGAATTTGTTGTTTGAATAAGTATTTATGCCCCTGAGGAAGCCGGTGATGCGGCGAAACGCATAGGGCAAGGCGGCATAGGTGGAGGATGGTGAGAGCAGCTCCTCTCACTCCCAACGTAGACAGGCAGGTGCTCTGTATGGGACTGGAAGGGAGGAGGGGGGGCAGACCATTACGGCCGGTTACTTACCTGACCATCATGCATGGTACCATTTAGCCTAACTTTTTGATTCAAACGAAGCTCTTTCCATCTGTCCACCTTTGCAGTGTTTTAATTGTGTGTTTTATGGAGATGGTCCAGCACTGTGTAACTATATACAGTGAATTTGTCAGTGCGGTGGTGGGGTGTCATGGGGTCCACGCTTGATGCGTCTATATCATTTTAAATGTAATTATTAAAAGTTGCATTTTAGAAAGCATTGTCAGTGCACTAGACTGTAGCAGGTGTTCTGAACTGGGTTGCTGGGGGGCGGGACCTGATGTACTTGGCTAGCTGAGTGCACGGCTCCAACCCCATTGTTTCTATTTTTTCTATCCCTGTATTTGCAAGTAGGCATAGCTTGCATCACCTGTTGCTCATCTAGCCACAGGTGATCACACGTGAAAAGTACGCCCATAGACTCTAATGGGTGAAAAAATTGTTGTGCATCAAAAATTCATGCAGATCAGGCAATTTGAAGCATGTCAGAAAAAAATTGTTGCCCATAGACTTCAATGCATTTCGGAATATTTTTGAATTTTTGTCAAACGGCTCAGATTCTCCAATCACTGGTGATCAGTGTAAGCCGTTAGGCTGCCTATATAACCCCTGCTCTGCACTGACTCATTGCCCAATGCAGGTCTGTTCTGAGATAGTTTCCTTGGTGTGCTCTGATTTACTATCCTTTAGTCTTGCCTGCCCAGAACCCTCACCTTGGTTCTCTCACTTTAATACCTGGCAGCTAGGGATGTAGCGAACTGTTCGCCGGCGAACTAGTTCGCGCAAACTTCGACTGTTCGCGTCCGCCGAATGTTCGCGAACGTCGCGCGACGTTTGCCAATTTGAGTTCGCGTTCGATTCGAATAAAAATCGTTCGACCATTCGACCATTTGATTCCTTCGACCGCTAAAATCGAGCGATTTCCATTCGTTCGAACGATTGTAAGCATTCGATCGAATGAAAAGCATTCGATCGAATGGCTTCGATCGTTCGATTCGAACGAAAATCCTTCGATCGAACGATTAAAATCCTTCGATCGTTCGAATCGAACGATTTTGCGGGTGTTCGAAGTTCGCGAACTGTTCGCGAACTGTTCGCATTTTTGCCGGTGTTCGCGAACGGCGTTCGCGAACACCAAAACGGCAGTTCGCTACATCCCTACTGGCAGCATCCGAGTAGCGCAGGGTCCTCCTGATATGAAAGGCAGCTGTTATAGGCAGAAGTCATGACCGGAACATTGAAGTTTGTTCTGGGTTTTGGGATACCGAACATGACATTTGTTTATCGGGCTAATAGGATCCTATTGTTAGCCAGGTAGTAAAGGAGATATTGAAGGATAACATATTGGAATACATTTCATATTATATGGGGGGTTATTTATTAAAGTCCGAATTTATCTCAATATTTTCTGATAAAAACTCCGCACAAGATTTTTGGGCTTATTTATTAATACACTTTCACAAAAAATTTTGGTGGGAAAAAATCATGTTTTTTTTCTTTCACCCGAAAACTGTGAATTTTGCCCGAAAACTGTGCCAAAACTGAGCGCACATCAAAAAAACCATTGGGACTACTCCCATTGACTTATATGCAACCTCTACAGGCCTGAGATGCCGGATTTTCAGATTCTGACTTTTCCCATCTTAGGGGTTTAATAAATTCCGAAAAATTTGTGATTGATTTTTGCATTCGGAGTTTAGTAAATAACCCCCCATGAGTTTGTGCCAGCATGTTCTAAGCACAATGAATACTGACAGACAAATTGATTTGCCATCTATGAAAAAAATTTGCATAATTCTAGACCCTGGGGTTGCAGTGACTTCACTTTTACTTTGCTAAAGCATTTGACACAGTAGACATACTGATAGTGATGGGCGAATTTATTTGCCAGGCGCGAATTTGCGAGATTCGCAGCCGGCGAATAAATTTGCGAAACGGCAGTGAAAATTCGGCGGCATCAAAAATATACGGACGCCGACACATTTTCAACAAAAAAACTCAGCCCGGTGTAAAAAAAAGTGCCGTTTCGCGAATTTCGTTTAGTATCAGTATTGGTTCTGTCTGCATTGCATTACTAAGAGAAGAGGGTAATTAAAAGATAAATGATACCTCTGATATTTTTGGGGAACTGCAAAGCTAACATCCTCTGGCTTACCGTAATTCAAAAAGCAGCAGTGATAGGATTTTGTTATTTAATGAAATGACTGGGTATTGATGTTATGCTTATGGTGAAAGTATGATGCTCTTCCTGTATGGCTAAATAGAGGGCAACTCTGAATAGTATAAGTAAGCAGTGCCTCATGTCTACTATCTCCAAAGAATAACAGACTTCAGGTTGAAACAGTACTTTTCACCAATATTTGTATATTTACAAAATGTAAATGTTGTGAGATTTTATCTCAATCAAAGAGAACTATGCATAATATAATAAGGATTACATTTTATTTTTACTTTTGCTTTTAATTAGGTGCACTATATTACTAAAGTCTTATTTGTTGGCATGCCATTGCTTAATGTAGTTGATAATATGTCCTAGAGGATAAGATTACTCAAGAAAGCCTCCAAAGCAAGATCAATGCATTTATAATAAGGTAAATGATATTTGATTAATAAAAGCAATCTGAGACAGCCAATAAGAAAATTACATTTCAGTGCATTACTTTGCAAAATCATATCTCTCTGTCTTGTTACACATTTTAAAAAGAATTTCACTGCTATATAAACAAAAGAACTTTTTGTATTTATTAAATAATTCCAAAAGCAAATCTGATTTCTTCATTTAGAAGATGAGTCAGTACATGAGGTTAAACAAGTCTGAAAACCTAGTTAAGAAACATTTGGCTGGACTGCATGTACTGTGGGTTTTATTATTGTCTTTCAGAATTGTTTTTTTTCTGTTTGTTTGATTTCAAACATTGCTTTGCTACTCATACTGTATATTGTCATTGCTGTTAGCATTTAAATATAGTCAAAGCAAATAATTTAACTTGCTATAAATTATTTCTTATTTCTCTGTAGAATGCTAGACTTATAGAATTATATTTATCAAGATTTATCAAGGATCGAATTTCGAATTCGACCATCAAAGTAAAATCCTTCAAATTCGAATATTGAACTTGAAGGATTTTAGCGCAAATACTTTGATTGAACGATTGAATAAAAATCTTTTGATCGAACGATAAAATCCTTTGAATCAAACGATTCAAACGATTTTAAGCGACCGATCGAAAGATTTTTATTAGTCTAAAAAATACTTGTAAGTGCTGGGGAAGGTCCCGATAGGCGAACATTGCAGCTCAGTAGGTATAAAGTATGAAGTCAAAGTATTTTTTAAAGAGACAGTACTTTGTCTATTGAATGGTCGAATAATCGAACGATTTTTACTTCAAATTGTATTCGATCAAATTTGAGCCATTCGATGGTCGAAGTACCCAAAAAAATATTTCGAAATTCGAATTTTTTTTCATTCGAATTCTTCACTCGAGCTTAGTAAATCTGCCCTCTATGTGTTTGCTTTAGAAAGACTATTATATTTTATATAAATAGGCTACTGTGTAGCCATGGGGGCAGCCATTCAAACTAAAAAAGAAAGAAAGGCACATGCTACTTAGCAGATAACAGACACACTCTGTAATAGAATATAATGGGATTCTACAGTGTGCATCTGTTAACTGCTATGTAACCTGTGCTTTGAATGGCTGCCCCCATGGCTACACAGCAGCTTGTTTGTATGCACTATAGGAGTGTTTCTGAACTAAACACATGAGTTGTACCCGTGCAGGGAAAAAGTACATACTATTTTAATTACTTTAAAACTGTTTAATCTACTGCTGTTACTGTTCCTTTAAGAGATATATTTGTGCCCTGTTTATTAACATTATTATCATTATTATCAGCAGTAGACCCTGCTAAAAAAGAAAAAATATTATGACTTGTGCATGATAAATTCTAACAATGGAGAAATGAGAAGAAATGTGTCATTAGTGATTATTTGTAAATGCCTGAAAAATTTATAATTTACATATGGGGAAAAATTGGAAAAAATACATTGTAGGGTGAGAGAAAAAAGGGGTTCAGAAATGGCTTTTTTTTTTTATAAACCTAGCCCTAAAAGATCACTTGTACCTTTAGTAAAATTATAGATAACATTAATTTTCCCGATTGGTTTTCCTTTGAAAAACATATGAGCCCTTGCCACTATAACAGAGATACTTTGACACCAGATCCTAAATATTATTGTAACCAATTATTAACTAATAGCGATGGCCAAATTTGTCCCATTTCGCCGAAAAATTCCGAAATTCGCCAAACAGTGCAAAATTTCTGAAACGCATTGAAGTCCAAATGCATTAAAGTCAATGGACGTCCGAATAATTTTGACACGCGACAATTTTTATGCATGTGACTATTCTGACGAGCACCAAATTTTTTTTGACGCGCCGGATTTTCTAAAACACAGAAATTTGCTGCGAATTCGCACCTGCCGAATTTCTTCGCCCATCACTATTAACTAATAGCACGTGCGGTATATATATGTAGATCAGAAATTTGTAGGTTCCATGGGAGGACAATCAATTTCATTGATCACACTAGTGCAGTCAAGATTCGCTTTACGAATGTTCACATTTTTGGTGCTAGCGCAAAACATTTAAATGGGCAGATTTGTCAAAGGTTGAATTTCGAATTCATATGGAACTATATTAACAGTACAGTGTGTTTAAGAAAATGTTATGGAGCTTTCCATTCTGGAATAACTTTGTGACAGGAAATACATTTTTTGTGCATATAATACAATTTTTCATTTTATTTTTTTGTTATAATAAAAGGGTAACCACAGCGTTATTTTGTAGTTTAGAAGTCAGGAGCCTGTGTTGTTCGGTCTGATTTGGGCAAAAGTATTAATAACAGATAACGATCTATCAGCAATATCTTGGCATAAACAAGATATCTTTATTTTGATAATGTTTGCCAATTGAAATGAGAAACCAAAGCTGGCTAATTTATATTTCGCTATGCATTATTTAGCAACATTGCTTTTTTGCTATTATAAATCTTAACACAGGGGGCTTTATCTAGTCCAAATTTTTTTCATTATTTTAATCAAAAAAGTCCGACCTAACTAGAATCCACAATTGGACCTTATTTATTAATTAAAAAATCACGATTCAATCAGATTGGGCACAATCACTATAAAATCGAGCGAAATTCCAAACCGTAAGTTTTTTCCCTCATCGCTTGATTTTTTTTCGGGCTACTTCTTGAAAAGCCATAATTTTTCAGAATTTTTTTGCACGAAAAGACTGAAATAATCGGATTTTAGGGCTAATTCTAGCATAGACCACAGAAACTTACAAATAAGATAGGGACCTTTCCCACTGACATAGAACCTCGGTAGATCTGAAATGCTGGTTTTTCAAATTCAGACTCTTTCCATCCTCAGGGTATTAAAAAAAAAAAATTCTAAAAAAAAATTAGGATTTTATAGTAAAAAAACTCAAATCCTTGCAAGTTTTTGGCATTCAGACTTTAATATGTAGCCCCCTTAAGGACAGGTACCCATGTCATAAACACAACATCCATTTTATGCTCTGTTACACAACTTGTATAAATACTGTATATGGTCACTGAAAACTCAGTTCTGTTGGAAGCAGTTGTATTGTAATTAACTAATATAAGCCTTGTAGCTAGCGAATTGTTAGAGCTATGCAAAGCTCATTAGCTTTTGACTACAGATATTCAAGCATTTATACTAAACATTATTCAGTGGCACAGATGGAAAAAATCAGCTTTGTTTTGATTTTGCATCTTTTCTGTACACATTTAACATAGCCTGTAATTCAGTTCAGAGTATCTTATAATTTAACAACTCTTTCGGGATTTAAAACAGCATCTTCGTGAATTGTGAAGGTGACTTCTTCTTGTCTTTTTTATACACTGCAGATATCTTACGTTAAATATGATACAGGCATATTTTTATTAAATTTATGTTAATTCATAGCATGTGGGGGGTTAGGTAGGTGAGAAAGCCAATCCACACACTTTGGATAAAAATCACTGTCCAGCTTTATTGAAAAATTTAAAACAACTGACAGGCATCTTTTAGCAGTTGTACTCCTACCCTATGACATGTTGTATCACCTGACGCGTTTCATGCCCCTTTCTGGCACTTCATCAGAGGTGAGGTCACAGGATATCCTGTGCCTTATATACCTGTGTTCATTAAAAAAATCTCATATAAAACAAAACAAACAAAAGATATTTTTCATTTGTTACAAGTCATATAGGTCACAGCCAATGTTGTCATAATATAAAATAAAATAAAATGAACCACACATTGAATTTACAATTAACAAAGTTGTTATTCACTCTTAAGTCATCATGTAAACAGATAGTTAGGTTACTATTCACACATTATAACTTTACAATTAACAAAGTTGTTATTCACTCTTAAGTCATCATGTAAACAGATAGTTAGGTTACTATTCACACATTATAACTTTACAATTAACAAAGTTGTTATTCACTCTTAAGTCATCATGAAAACAGATAATTAGGTTACTATTCACACATTATGATTAATAAAGGCCTATAATAAATAGTAACCTAATTATCTGTTTTCATGATGACTTAAGAGTGAATAACAACTTTGTTAATTGTAAAGTTATAATGTGTGAATAGTAACCTAACTATCTGTTTACATGATGACTTAAGAGTGAATAACAACTTTGTTAATTGTAAAGTTATAATGTGTGAATAGTAACCTAACTATCTGTTTACATGATGACTTAAGAGTGAATAACAACTTTGTTAATTGTAAAGTCAATGTGTGGTTCATTTTATTTTATTTTATATTATGACAACATTGGCTGTGACCTATATGACTTGTAACAAATGAAAAATATCTTTTGTTTGTTTTGTTTTATATGAGATTTTTTTAATGAACACAGGTATATAAGGCACAGGATATCCTGTGACCTCACCTCTGATGAAGTGCCAGAAAGGGGCATTAAACGCTTCAGGTGATACAACATGTCATAGGGTAGGAGTACAACTGCTAAAAGATGCCTGTCAGTTGTTTTAAATTTTTCAATAAAGCTGGACAGTGATTTTTATCCAAAGTGTGTGGATTGGCTTTCTCACCTACCTAACCCCCCACATATGATGTCCACTGGATTGGAGACCAGTAAGAGGGAGCCTGAACACTATTGGGATTGAACACAATGGAGGAGTGGCCGCGTAGTGGACCTGTGAGTTTTTTTTCCTTTCTCTCTATAATTCATAGCATGCCTGTGATAAAACTAGCATATAGAGAGGCTTTAGGTCATTTAAAGTATAGATACATCATATTCAGGATTCAGTTCCATATTCAGCTGAATGCAAGAACTTTTTTTCAGGACTTGGATTTAAACAAATCCTTATTGTTTAGTTCAGTGTTGTCCAACTGGCGACCCAACCCCCCTTGTGCGGTTCCACATGAAAGTCTGCCTGCTGTAGCTGCTTACCTTGTGTAAATTGTAAAAAGCATCACTACAGACATTAACTGGCCCCTGGATTGTTTACACATCAAATTGTAATCCAACTGTAATCCAACTGCATTGTGCACACTTGTAATACCCCTGCATGACCCCCTGTTCATATTCCTAAAGCCCTGTACTGTTAACACATGACAAACTCTGTACTGTTTACATTTCAGACTCACATTGTTCACATTGTTCACCTGTTCACACCTCACACAAACTGCTGAAGGGGTACCAGCATTCTGTCACTGTGTGTAGCACAGTATAAACTGTTCATTTTAGAGGGGTCCTGGTAGGTTTCCCTGTCATAATTGATCTTCTCTATGCTCCCTGTTTTGCCATACTCTGCCTGCCCTACGCTCCCTATGTGTGCCATACTCTGCCTGCCCTACGCTCCCTATGTGTGCCATACTCTGCCTCCGTCTGCCATATGTTCCATGTGTGTGTGCGCTCTGTGCTCCATGTGTGTGCCATACTCTGCCTGCCATATGCTCGGTGTGTGCCATAATCTGCCTGCCCCATGCTCCCTGTGTGTGCAATATTCTTTCTGTCCCATGCTCCGTGTGTGTCATTCTCTGCCTGCCCTACTCTGCCTGTGTGTGTCATACTCTGCCTGCCCTCTGCTCATGTGTGTGTGCCATACTCTGCCTGACCTATGCTACTTGTGTGCCATACTCTGCCTACCCTCTGCTGCCTGGGGACGTGAGCCTGGTAGGGTTTATTGGCATTTGAAAATTGTTGTATCTGTTGTGGGGTGTTTAACCATGTGCTGGGTGTCTGTGCTGTGTTAACCACAGGGGTGGAGGAGGAATATAGAATTAAGGGTATGTTTAAATATGATTTACATTTTGCACATATAAGTGATGAGTGATATTCCTGCAGTGAGCCCCAACCATTTGGTTTTTTGATGTGCTACCACCATGAATGGGGACATGGTCTTGTGGTAACATGGGTGTGGTTTAAAGTGGATGCGGTTTAAAACAGGGAGTAGTCAACACTGGCTCCAATTATTATTATCATAATTCTTATGGCTACTCAGGAATACAGAATCCCAGAAGTATTATATAGAAAGAGGAGAGCACTCAGTAAGCAGCAATCTGATGTGGTTGTGTTAATTTAAGACTACTTAGATATATTAGATATTAGATATTAGATATATTGGTGCTGGTGTCGAAAATGACGATGGCGTCGAAAAATTGTTGACGATGGCGTCAAAAACCGTCGCCGGCGTCAACATTTTTAGACACCGGAGAATTTTTGCAACAAATTTGAGGATTTCTGGATTCTTATTAGGCTAAGGCAGTGCGGAGAACTTTTTGCATGTTCAAGAATCCCAGAAGTCTTGGACAATTATATACATTGATTTTGATCACTACTTCTCAAATAGATTAATCTGGCCAATCAATTAAATTACTTATATTAAAAATTTCAAAGTTTGAATGTATGAGAAGAAACAAGTTTGAAAAATCAGCCCCAGTGTCTTGCTAAAGAGATAAGCTAATTTTTTCAACTGAGTCTACTATTTTTCATTTGTGAAACAAACGTGCCAGTTGTATCCTAAATGAAATTGTGAATAAAATATCTTCAGAGAGGTTAATGAAATGACACTTTATGTATTTATACAAGGTAGTGAAGTCACCTTTTAGACACATCTCTCTTAAGCGAAATTACATCAATTTTGGCTAATCTCTTCTCATAAATGAGATTCTAAAATATCATATTAATTTGTCTGGGTTTCTCTGGAATTATAATTCTATTCTTACTTTTTGTGAATTGAGCTCAGTCTGTTTAGGATTGGGAGAGGTAATATTAACGGTTTATATATGGGCATGCATAGTCTGTGGTTCCCTATTACCTTCAGTGGCAGAACTACCGGGGGTGCAGGGGTGCGAGAGGGCCAGGGCCCGCACCCCCTCAGGGCCCCACCGGCAGCTCACGCGCCACTGAAATGCAGGCCGAAAATTGTGTACGGAGGGGGTCGGGGGCCAGGCTGCGCTTCACGCACCAGGGCCTGCCCCCCTCTAGTTACGTTACCTTCAAAACTGCTTATAAGAAAGATTATTATTGACTCTTTCTTAAGCGATTTTGATTCAGATAAGCTAATGTAAGTTATTTTATTTGTAAAGAAACCAGTAGATGCAGAATGTACCAATTCACTTTTAACAGTTTAAGGGATATTGTTACTATATATGAAGCTTTTCCTTCATCAAGGTCATGATATTCAGCATATACTATATACCAGTGGTAAGTCTACAGCAGGTGTTGCCAAACGTTTTACCTGTGAGCCACATGTAAAATTTAAAAAAATTGGGGAGCAACAAAAGCATGAAAAAAGTTCAAAGGGGTACCCAATGAGGGCTATAATTGGTTATTTATTAGTCCCTTTGTGGACTGGCAGAGTACAGGTGGGTCTCTTTAGCAGTACACGTGGCTTTTATGCCTCCAAGATGAAAATCCAAAAATAAGCCGCAGCTTTGATACCACTGGAGCAACATTAGAGTAACATGTTTCGAGCCACTGGTTGGTGATCACTGTTCTACAGTAATTGGATGGCTGAGTAGTGATGAAAATGTTTCAATAACTAAGCTTAAAAGATTCAACTGCTCTATCTAGTGTTAAGGAACCACCTTCTGAGGCCTACCAAAGACCCAAGCATTGTCATCTTTTATGGCAGATAGGGATAGAATTGCTCTCTTCATGAGTACTAAGGTATTTAAAAAGTAATTGCTCTTCTGCCATGGATCTTTCATGACCCTTAAAGTATTGCTAAATGTTTGCCCCATAAGTCTTTCCATCTAAGTGTATCTTACAGACAGTGGATTCAGTTAAGAGGTAAAGTAAACTGATGGTACAATGGTTTCCTATTATGTTACATCAATACATACCTACCACAGATGCAATTTAACACCTCACCTGTTTATTTTGTTTTTTAAACAAGTGGCATATTTACAAACTATCTATTCAAGAAATAAAATATTAATTGTAAGAACATAGTATTTTCAGATTTCATAGGTTTCATGTGTTTGCTGCAATTTATTTCAATATTTTCGGTAGTAACACTTCAAATATATTAGGCCATTAGGCATATGTTTTCATAAACATATACTCCACAGAATGATGCTTTAGAAATATAGACTGATCCTATTTTAGATATCCATTAGTAAAAGGAAGACAAATGAATCAGCACTTTCAGCAGAATGATAGACTTTATTATCCAGGGACATTACGTTTTATCAGCTAGTATAAAACAGCTCACCTTTAAGCTGATGCATGATGCATTCATATGCATTTTAAGCGTTCTGAATATTAAGAAAAATGCAAAGTACATAAACATTTTCAATATCTTGGGATTTCATAGGATAAAAGACCTGTGGTTATGGGGAAAACGTGTTTTTTTTTTTTGCCGCAGTGTAAATAGTCTGTCAATTCAGTCCAATATTGCCACTTAAAACTCTTACCCTGCAGCATTCATATAGATATCATTAATCAAACTTAAAAGATGTCACAACTGAATTTAAATTTAACCTAACCCATTTGATGCTTTTCACAGAATGGAGACTGCATTTTTTTTACCAGTTACAGAGACCTTACTGGTATATGGATAGGCATGTAGTAGTATGTGTTCATTTGCGTACTAGACTTAATTCAGTGTGGTTACACTTAGGGCCGATTTATCAAGGGTCAAAGTGAATTTGAGGGAATTTTCGAAGTAAAAAAATTCGAAATTCGAAGTAATTTTTTGGATACTTCGACCATCGAATAGGATACTACAAATAGTTCGAATATTCGACCATTCGATAATCGAAGTACTGTACTGTACAAAGAAAAATCGTTTGATCAAACACTGAAATCCTTGGAATCGTTCGATTCGAAAGATTTAATCGTTCGATCGAACGATTTTACTTCAACCGCAAATGGCCAAATTCGATGGAAAAAAACCTTCGACTTCAATATTTTGCAGTATTTTCAACTTCGAAATTCAACCCTTGATAAATCTGCCCCTTAATGAATATAATGTTAAATATATTGTTAAATATATTATTGTTCCTTCATATTTCATATACATACTATAAAGCTATGTGACTACATGATTCCCAACAGTCAGAATTGTATTACCATCTGTTATATGGGGTGTTAAAAGCCTAGAGGCAACACTAAGCTCTAACATCCATATGAAACCTTAAACCCTGAGATATTTATAAGCTTTGCATTCAAATAAATACATTGATAGTTAATGAGGTCTAAATGGTTTAGAAAATCTGATACAACAGTGTTAATAATAAAATGACCTCTATAGGAACAATGTGTAAAGGAGGTCTCTGGAGCGTTGCAAATCAGTTCCACAAAGGGTGGTCTCTTGACTTTTTTTTATGCAAATAACAACTGCCCCTCTCTCTAACTTACTTGCCAAGTTAAAAGCTGCCACTTTTCTCCATCTTTAACAGGAATTACCTCCTAAACAACCCATCAAAACAATAATCCATTGGAGGTGCCGGTGTCTCATTTTTGGATGCCGGCGACTATTCTTAGACGCTGGCGAATATTCTTGGAGACTATTCTTGGACGCCGGCAACTATTCTTGGACGCCGGCGACTATTCTTAGGCGCCGGCGACTATTCTTAGACGCCGGCGACCGTTTTTGCGTTTGACCCTAGTATAAGCCGAGGTAGAGTTTTTCAGCATATTTTGGGTGCTGAAAAACTCGGCTTATACTCGAGTATATACGGTAATTAGAATTTGCCAGTATAGCTGTCACCCTTGTAAGACTTGTTTGCACTTCTATATGAAATCACATATTCAGCCTCTAATAATACTGAGATTATCAAGTGTCTAGTTTGGAAAAAACGTGCATATAGCCAAAACACATTTTACCACTGTAAAAGATGCTGCCTGCAGATTCAGTTGCCCCAAGAAAACATATAGTGAATATAACCTTTAGCATTTCTGTTATTTAATGTGAAATAAACCACATGTCTGTATGCTGCAGTATCTGTATTATCTTGCAATTACATGAGACTGCTTTCTTGAATATTCCTTGTGTCTTTTAAAGTGTTTATGGGAGTGTGAAATGAGTGGATGGGAAATGAGCTGAATGTCCC
The DNA here is from genome assembly GCA_038501925.1 of Xenopus petersii. Taxonomy (NCBI): domain Eukaryota; kingdom Metazoa; phylum Chordata; class Amphibia; order Anura; family Pipidae; genus Xenopus; species Xenopus petersii. The sequence continues at coordinate 50,711,210 of CM076672.1, read as the reverse complement.
ATCTTATAAGTGAGGAATGTGTGGCAATATATAGGTAGTAGCATAACTTGTCATTTATAAAAAATGAAAACTGTATATATTAAATGAAAGTAAAAATGAAACTATAATATATAATGTGAAAAGTAAATGTGCATATAATACAGATATTTTATATTATTTTTATCTTAACATTCTTTTTATGTCGATAAGTGCAAATACTCTTTTGTGTACCATCAAATATCTCCCATTCTTATTCTCTTATTGTTTAAGGTTGATAAAATATTCATGAGGCATTAACCCATTGAGTGTTAGTCAGCCTTGATCTTGCCTCACTGCTTATCGCTAGACAAGGCATAATTTAAAGCGAAAAAAACAGAAACTTGGTATTGATGCCACTGCCAGTAAAGTTTTTGTAAAGAGCAGCAGAGTGAACTCACCTCCAGATGCATTGTGAGCTACAAGGAATTTTCCAGCAATTCATTGGGAAAACGTTCCTCAGTTTTGTTAAAATTTGAGGTAAAACTAGCCTATTACCCTCAGACGAGGTGCACTGCTCAGTTGTTCTTTTCTGTTTAATCTTTATTTATTGTGAATATTGTCGATGCATAACCATATACATAATGCGTGACTGCACTGTATTTTTCTGAAACTGGTTATGTACCGGTTTATTTGTTTTTGATTCTGTGAACTTAAATAAAAAAACACAGTTGAAAAAATATATATACCTTAATCTAAAGTACTGTGTCTTAAGCTAGAAAGAGAATTTACACTAATACCAATTACACCAAGGGGCATATTTATCAAGGGTCGAAATTCGAATTGAAAAAACTTCGAAATTCGAAATCAAAATGACCAACCGAAATGAAGTCAAAGTTTTTTTTTGGTCAAATAGGTCCATTTACGATGGAATAGGTCTGTATTCAGTCAAATCGTACAAATCAAAGGAATAGTATATTCGATCGAAATGGATTCAAAGTTTTTCAAAACGTTGATTGTTTAAAGTCCACCGATTGACTCCAAATAGGTTCTAGGAGGTCCCCCATAGGCTTAAACAGCAATTTGGCATGTTTTAGATGGCGAATGGTCGAAGTCAAATTTTTAAAGAGACAGTACATGATCAATTTCAAATTCGAATTTGGAGTATTCCCTAATCGAAGTACACAAAAAATTGCTTTTCGAAATTCGAATTTTTTTCATTCAAAATTTCACCTCAACCTTTGATAAATCTGCCCCACTAATTGACATTAAGGGGCACATTTACTATATATTCGAACCTCAAGGTAAAATCCTTCGACTTCGAATATCAAATCATGGTACCAAATTTGTGTTTTTTTTATCTAGGAAAAGTTTCTTATTTCCATGAGATGCAGTTTGCTGTATATTAAGGGGCCCATTTACTTAGTTCGAGTGAAGGAACAGAAGAAAAAAAACTTTGAATTTCAAATGTTTTTTTTGGCTAATTCGACCATCGAATGGGCTACTTCGACTACGACTTCGACTTCGAATTAAACAATTCAAACTAAAAATCGTTCGACTATTCAACCATTTGATAGTGGAAGTACTGTCTCTTTAAGAAAAAACCCCCTAGTTTGCCACCTAAAAGCTACCAAAGTCAATGTTAGCCTATGGGGAAGGTCCCCATAGGCTTTCTAATGTTTTTTTGGTCGAACAAAAATCGTTCGATCGATGGATTAAAATCCTTCGAACCGAATGATTCGAAGGATTTAATCGTTGGATCGCACGAATATCGCTAAATCCTTCTACTTCGATATTCAAAGTCGAAGGATTTAACTTCGACAGTCGAATATTGAGGGTTAATTAACCTTCAATATTCGACCTTAAGTAAATTTGCCCCTAAGTGTTTCGTTTTCATGACTCTGTGGAATATGATTCTGCCTATGATATGCATGTTTCTTGAATGTCTGTTAATCCTTGGAATTTAACTCTGGACTTAAAAATTTATACTTAATGTTATACAGTATATTAGGCATTAAGCATAAGTGCAGAAATACCAAGAGAAGCAAAAATGCAGCCCTTAAAACCCTGGTGCGACCTGGGTACATTTTTCAACTATGTCACCGGCTAGTCAGCTAGTTGGTTTGGTCAGAATACCCTTTAATATTTCCTTACCTTAGGATATTAGACAAGAACATCAGCATTATTTTCTATTGGAAATTGCAGCATAAACAGATGAAGAAACTCAGGAACAGAGGACACATTTTATGTGCTTCAAATTGTTTTTTAAATTATTATTCTGCCGTAAATTATCATTCAACAATAATTAATACATTTGCATCTGTATCCCTTGACAAAGTTTACAAATGGCTCTCTTATGGGTAAAGGAGTTTTGTAGACTGTTTTTTAACTAATGACGTGCATCCATAATTATTTGCAATTTTGCTAAATATATTCAAATATGAGCTTAATAAATTCTCTAATGATGTGTTTTCAAACAGCTTATGCAAAAGCATTACAAATTACTTCAGGCAGCTTTTCTGCAGGACTGGTCACTGAAGACATTCTAGCTACCAGTTTTAGTCAAATAATTGCAGAACAAAATCAACTTATTCTTGTAATCACAGCATTTAGCCTTGGAATTAAAGAAATTTAAATATTTGAAAGCTATTGTGCATCATTAAGTCCATACTGAGTAGGCGGCTATAATTTATAGTTCTCTCCATTCACAAGGGGCTTTGTTGGGACTTTCTAATGTGGACCTGTGTGTACTTTTACTTTAAAATAAGCAAATTGATTGTGCTGCAAGTTCTAAATTCTTAAGCATCAGTAACATTAATTGAATGATCCATATGATCCATAGAATAAACATATATTCTGTTTGTGTTTTGTTTTGTTCAGCAATAAGCATACTGTACATGGAAATAGAGAAAGAGGTGAATTAAGAAATGTATATACACACTGTATATATATATATATATATATATATATATATATATATATATATATATAAATATATATAAATATATATAAATATATAATCCGTAAATACTCGAGTATTAAGCCGAGGTACCCAATTTTACCTACGAAAACTGGGAAAACGTATTGACTCGACTATAAGCCTAGACACAACTACAGCCCTGTCTCCCAGCAGTGCACATTCCGCCAAAGAGACCCCCCCAGCGATCAACCGGACTTCTTTGCAAAGTTGATGGTGACAGAGAATTGCCAAATGGATTACTGTGTGCATTGTCCCGCTCTCCCACTACCATGTGCAGAGGGTGCTGTGTGATATTGCCATCACTGTTAATCTTTCGTATAACCAACAGAGGGCGCTGTGTGATATTGCCATCACTGTTAATCCTTCATATAACCAACAGAGGGCGCTGTGTGATATTGCAGTGACTGTTATTCTTTCATATAACCAACAGAGGGCGCTGTGTGATATTGCAGTCACTGTTAATCTTTCATATAACCAACAGAGGGCACACTGTTATTTTTCATATAACCAACAGATGGCGCTGTGTGATATTGCAGTCACTGTTATTCTTTCATTTAACCAACAGAGGGCCCTGTGTGATATTGCAGTCACTGTTAATCTTTCATATAACCAACAGAGGGCACACTGTTATTTTTCATATAACCAACAGATGGCGCTGTGTGATATTGCAGTCACTGTTAATCTTTCATATAACCAACAGAGGGCGCACTGTTATTCTTTCATATAACCAATAGAGGGCGCTGTGTGATATTGCAGTCTCTCCCCAAGCGAACTGTTGGTATAGGAATGATTAAAAGTGACTGCAATCTCAGCTACTGCCAGCTGACTTGAGTATATACTAAAGTATAGATTTTTTCAGCACATTTTGGATGCTGAAAAACTTGGCTTATACTCGAGTATATATATATACTATATATGTATATATATATATATAAATATATATATATGTATATATATATATATAAATATATATATATATATATATATATATATATATATATATATATGCATTAACATCACTACAGAGTCCTAGACAGTAAAAAAGAAGAAATTTAGTAAACTAATCAATGTAAAGATAGAAAAATAAACATGAGGAATTTAAGATGTAGGTAAATGTATACACTAGACATGTGGGTTGTTGCATTGCATTTGAATTAAAGCTGTATACAGCGAGTAACATGTATAATTTGCCGGCATCAAAATTGGCGCTGGCGTTAAAGTTGACACCATCGCCCACTAAAGTCAATGGAAGCCCGTTAATCGTTGCCGACTGAAAAAGCCGTCCAAAAACTTTGCAGCATATTTGCAAATTTATTTGTCGCATGCGAAACGCGGAAATAGCCATGAATTTGTGCTTGGCAAATAACTTCAGCCATCACTATGAATGACAAATAAAATGGCATTCATGGATATTCTTCAAGTGTTCCACTGAGTGGAGTAAGTGTTAGAAACCTGGATATTGTTTCAAATCCTCTCTTATATCGATTTCATCTGATAAATTTAGGTATGTTGTACTTCCCCTCCTATTTTTTTCAGACATTGTTTTAAGTATGGATTTTAAATTCTAAGGGGTACATTTTTTAAAAAAGTGAAGTTAGAGATCACCACAGTCATCCATTTCACCACAGGGAAATTCCGCCACTCTCCATTCATTTCTATGGGATTTTAAAAAGAGTATTTTTCAATGGGTGAAAGTGAAAGTTCATTGTTTGATAAATATGCCTTTCAAAATCCCATATAAATGAATTGAGAGTGGCAGAATTTCCCTCTAGAGGACTGTGGTGATCTCTAACTTCACTTTTTGATAGATATACCACTAAAACTGTTGTACACTAGCTAAATGGAATGTCTAGATTCCATTGAAAATTGAGTCTTCCTTCTCTTGATGCCTTCTCCAGAAGAAATAATTAAAAAGAGAAGGTATCATTCAGGGCCAATGAACCCCCTTCTTTCAGCTTACATTCTTCATGGGAAAAGAGAGTTTTATAATTTATGCAATTATTTACTTATAATTTCCCTGTTCTTACAAATTTCCCCCTCTCAGGGAGAGTATCCAAAAATGATATACAATTACACCTAATATTGCACAGACAAAGTCAATACACTTAAGCACCAAGGCTCCAAGACATACCCACTTTTGGAGAGTACAATCTCTTTCATGGGTCCTGGAGGCTATATTATATTCAAAGGACTGACCTGGCTGATGAAAATTTCAGTTACTATGTGCCCCTAAGATATGTAATTAGAAAATCACACTACTAATTACAGTATGTGCAAATATGACAAAGGGACTCTCTGCACAAGAGTTGTAATTAACCCAATAAAACCTTTAAAACAGAAAAATTGTAATTGATTTCAGTTTATGTGGCAGATTTACTAAAGGGCGAAGTGAGTAACGCTGGTGACGATTCGCCAGCGTTACCACTTTCAGGCACTTTGCCAATTTACTAATGGGCACAGGCGTAACTTCGCTAGTGTAAGAGACAGGCGCTATCAGTCATTTGCACTCTATCGGCAGTCGCATGGAAATGGACGTTACTCTGCAAATTCACTAAGATGCGGATTTTACTGAATGTTACTTCTTTCTCCAGACTTGCCTTCGCCAGCTCAGACCAGGCAAAGTGGAGTGCATAGATCTTCCTCATTCTTCTGTTACTTACATCATATTTTTAGTGGAAAAAGTTTCTAACGCTGGCATCTTTTCCTTTTTTCAGAGTGATAGCCTGCAGAAGTCCTTAAAATCTTTTTTGGGTAACCAGGTTCCCCCATACATTTTCTAACATATGGAACATAAACTATACAGTGGGCTCATGTGTAGGGCATTATAACAACTCTATTTTCTTTATTTAGGTTCCCTGGACTTGTGTAATGTAATGTATTTGCTGCAACATATACGTCTATTATTACATTAAAGAAAAGGAAAATTTGCCTGAAAAAACAGTGAGGTTATAAATATGTCTTTTTGTAAATGATCCCTTAGAAGTCACAAGCAGGTATATGCTCTGTATAAATGCTTTGGCTTATGGCCTAATACTTTTATATGTTCACAAAATTCCTTGGTGACTTACAAATTACATTGGGGAGTATATTATCCAGTGTATGTTTGAGTAAGGTCTAAACTCCGAAATGATGCTGTGGACACAGTTAATGAAAATACAGATCGCAGTAATATGTGCATTTATGTCAGGTCCCAATTAGTGGAAATAGTAAAAATGTGAAGTTGATATTGGAAAAATTCATTATTCCATTTCTAATTCTCAAAAGTATGAGGATTTGTTCAAGTCAGGCATTTTAATTAACTTTATGGTTCTTTTGTATTTTATCATGCACCTGTGATATTATTAGCAAATACACTGTAACAAAAGTTCTCATTTTAACAAAATAAGTATTTCTAAGTTGATAACACCAAGCGGATCCCTAATGAGTTAATTAAAATGACAGCAGAGCATATTTTAATGAACAAGAAATGCGAACATTTTTTGCAAAACACCTCATTGCTAAAAGCCCAAATGACTGAAAAATAGTTTCTTAGCTAATAAGCCATTGTTATTAAAACGAATCATTAGATTAAATGCATCACCTTAACTTTTAGGAACTAGACCCAGTGTGCCAACATGACAATTTAATACTCAAGGGCTACCGCAAAAATGCACAAAGTCATCCATGGCAACTATTCTGCAGATAGTGCTGAATAACAAATACTTTAATACCCAACAACACAGTTGTTCTATATGATGCATAAATTCTGAATTTGTTCTGTTACTCAACTGATGTTGATTAAAATAGATAGTCAGCTTTTATGGGCAGGGACCACTTGTGTCTGTCATTGGTTGTATTTTTCTATGTAGCTTTTATATTCCAATTTATTTTACAGCACTGTGGAATTTGTTGGTGCTCTATAAATACATGTGAAAAATAATGGTAATGAAGGAAAACTTAAAAATCAAAATATATTGTTTGTGTAAAAAGTTCCCAAACTTTGCTACAGTATTTTGTAGATTTACATTATGCAGCAAAAGTCTTTTGGGGAAAATCTAAACCAGTTTGAAACATTATTCTTGAGTCATTTAGGCCTATTCTCACAGGTCGTTTTGCTGTAGCTTTTCCAGGCAGATGATGATGTTTGTGCACTTTACACATGTGTAACAGAATCTTAATTGCATTAAAGGAAAGAAAACTAAAAATTATCTGTGAAGGGTTGTTGGGTTGCCAGTTTCTTAAGCATCCACGGGTGATTGAATTCACTAACCTTTTATGTTATGTAACTTTCCTTTCTTTGTGCTTCAAGATAAGGGCTTTAAATATATTATTGTAGGACACACAACTTTTGCTGATAGCTTCAAGCTCCACTTCTCTAGCAAACTGAAACAGGCTTTGTTCAGTATTTCTATGTATTTCCACCCTCCATTCTTCCTTGACTCCTCACAGGTGACACAGTGCCTACTGATGAAAACTTGCTTATGCCATATGTATTTCTTTGAACCTTTGTCATAAAGCTCTATCTAGGTCATCTGACCAGAAAACCTGGAAACCATAAAACCTTAAAACCAGAACATTTCCCACTTTGTCATTCCAGACATATTATCATATGTGTTTTTTAGGCCACCCTTTCATCACAAGCTCAAATTATAACTTCAAATGAAGTATTTATTAAATTCATCTAAAAGCTTGTGAAGCCATGTAGAAGTCAATGGGAGCTGTCCAAAATTTATTTATTCAAGTTTTTCAAAAATTTTGAGCAAATTCAAGGTATTTAATATTTTTTGCACAATTTTATTCAGTCAAATTTATTTATTTTTTATAAGCAAAATGTAAAGTTTTCTTTTAAATGTGAGTTTATTTGAAATTTTAAAAACTATATAACAACACATATTTGAATTTTGATAAATAGGTCTCCTTGTCTGATAAAAAAACATTCTAAATGTTATCTATGAAGAGGTCAGTAATTCCACAAGGTAAAAGTAGTATTAGGGTGACTCCAGAAAAAAATTAAATGTTAAAAACATTAAGGGGCAGACTTAGAATTTGAACTGGAGAATTCCAAAGGATTTCCAATAGTTTAAATTGTTTTAGACATTTATACATTCTCAGTGTGCAGGGTATTTCACATATAGAATGGCATTAAATAGAAGTATTTACATTTTTAAGCAAATAATGTTTTGTCTTGAAGCGCCTGCTTTAAAATGTATTGTACAAATAACATACACACTAACTTTGTTTTTCATTTAATTTTTCACATGGCATATTTACTGTACATATGCAAATATAGAGGTCTCCATTACATCACAATAATGATTGAGTTTCAGCAAATATAGAGAATATCTGTCATAATATTGTACAGGATTCTCATTGTACTATTTGGTTTGAATTATGTAGCTGCCATCCTTTTTGTGAGTTTGGAGAAATGTGTCAGTAATTTCAGGGATATGAATTGTTTCTTTATAAAGCAATGCAACATTTTTAGGGTAAAACCAAGTAAAAAAAAATATATTTAATATGTTTTGTCCTTTATTTATATACTGTAACCAAAACATGTTCCTGAACTGTAAGGGCACAAAACACAGAATAACTTAGTTTGCTATGTAAATTATTCTTGCAGAAAGCTGATTAATTGATGAATATTATATTGTATTGAATGCAAAATATACACCCTAAAAGTTTTGTTTTTTTTGATAATGAAAGAAAATATAGATTAATTAAAAATGATCAAGTTATTTGTAAATATAATAAAAGCTAGAAGCAGTATTTGCCCATTACTGCACTGGGTTCCATTAAAATGCTTGATTAAGGAATATTGGAAAGCTACTTAGAATTACAGTTAATTTTTTTTTTATACAAAAAGTTGTTTTGAGTGGAGGAACCTTTTAAAGGGACAGTATACTCCCTTTGTTGCAGAATATGAGTGCAAAAATAGGGCTTGTGCCAAACATACCTTTTGCCTTTTGCCTTTTGCCTTAGATTACCAGTACACAACTTCCTTCCCCCTTTGCTGTGACTATATTTTTTAGCAGGGTTCATTATGCACAGGATTATCTGTGCACTGATAATTTTCTGAGATTATGAGACTTAATAAAACTTATTTTTAAGAAATAGAAATTAGATCATATGAAGTCAAAATAATCTTCAGCTGTGTACAGTGTTTCTAGAAAAAAAATAAAATTGTCTTCTTTATGGCACTGTATGACCGTTATCTAACAGTGGCACATGTGTATGTTTCCATTAGGAAAAAGAGTTTTACTTTAGGCTTCCAAACTTCCTTCTTTTTTCACTTACAAATGAAAATTACAAAGTGTAGTCAGTATTGTAGGCTACAGAAAAGTAGCATTCTGGGAAAGAAGAAACTGGAACATACAATAGCTCCATATTTTGGCAGTAAAATAGTTACAGATTTGGGATTATAGAATGCATGGGAAAAAAACATGAAAAAAACATAAATGCTAATTTGGCTTCAGTAGCAAGACAATAACATATATATAAAGGCAAGAAAGCCCTTGAACATGTGTTTGAGCAAAAGCTAGGCTAAATACTGCACAATGTGCAGTTACAGGAAGTTGATGAAGACAGATTAATATATATATATATATATATATATATATATATATATATATATATATATATATATATATATACTGGTTATAGATAAAACTGGTAGTTCATAAATTAAGCTTTATATATATATATCAGGTTTCTGGAGGGGAACAAAAAACAGAGACTAAGGCGGTAAATATAACATTTTATGAGAAAAACATTTAAATCTAATAAACTATTAATAGTAGCATTAAATACTACCTAATCTATCACCTTGAAATGGTGCCCCACATGCACCTGAACCGTACCTCCATTATTTCCTCAGTCCTCATTTTTTGTGGGAAAGTTCTGAATGATGAATCTAAAAAGGCTAGTGGTTTCCTAAAAATGGGTGGCGTTAGGGCATGTACAGGGTCTAAAGAGTAGGGATGCATTGAATCCAGGATTCTGTTTGGTATTCAGTCTTTTGCATTTGGCCGAATACTACTGCCTGGTCGAACTGAATGTGAATCCTTAAAATCAGGTGCTTTTTCCTCTCAAAACAAGAAAGTAAAAAAAAAAAGTTAACCACAAACATACTGTGCACACAGATCTCTTTTTCCATTCCCACCTCTGATTTGCATATGCAAATTAGAATTTAGTTCAGTATTGGGCCAAATCTTTCAAAAAAGATTCAGGGCCTATTGGCCAATGGAGAGGTGTTATGGCTTCTGATTCCTGTATCAGAATATATAGTCACTGGGAGCCATTTATGAACTCTAGGCAAATTTGCACCTAGGCAGTTACTTATCAGTAACCAATCAGGTGGATGCTTTCTGTGTTCCACCTGCAGCTGGCTGAAAAAAGCCAATCACTGATTGGTTGAGTTAATGCCCAGGTGCAAACTTGTCCGGTGTTTATAAATGAGCCCCACTGATTCTGAGTGTTTTTTTCCTGTATCCTTTGTATCCTTGCATGCAGTACTTTTTCTGAGGTTCTTCCCTGTATCCTTATATGTATCCTCGTAGTTCTTTTCTTCAGTGTATACAATAGAGGAGTCTGAATTCCCAGGCTCACTTCATAGCTGCACTGATGACTCAGCTCAATCTAGTCAGTGGCTGACTCAGAATATGATCCATAAAGCTTTAATAAAAAATTATGTAAACAAGGCTCCAGGGCCTGTTGTCATACACCATCTGGTTCTAAGAGAGCTTAGTTCAGTTTTAGACCATCCCCTATTTCTGATTTTCTTAGATTCACTTTCATCTGGTATGGTACTTATGGATTGGAGAAAAGCTGATGTCATTCCAATATTTAAAAAGGGATTACGATCTCAGCAGTTTGACATCGGTGGTGGGCAAATTATTTGAAGGCTTGTTAAGGGATCACATTCAAAATGTTGTCCTAGTGAATGGCAATATGGGCAGCAATCAGCATGGCTTTATGAAGGATAGGTCATGTCAGACAAATTTGATTGCTTTTTATGATAAGGTAAGTAAGATGCTGGATAGTGGGCAGATGTGATCTATTTGGATTTTGCCAAAGCGTTTGATACCGTGCCCCACAAACGACTGCTTTCTAAACGAAGGTCTGTTGGGCTTAACGAAGCCGGTTGCACATGGATAGGAAACTTGCTACAGGATCGGGTACAGAGGGTGGTTGTTAATGGGACATTCTCTACTTGGAGTAAGGTTCTTAGTGGGGTCCCTCAGGGCTCGATATTGGGTCCACTTTTATTTAACTTGTTCATTAATGACTTAGGGGAGTGTATTGTAAGTAATGTATCAGTGTTTGCAGATGACACAAAACTATCAAGCCCAATTAATTCCATCCAGGATGTGACATCCTTGCAACATGATCTTGACAAACTGGCAATCTGGGCAGCTAAGTGGCAAATGAGATTCAATGTTGATAAATGTAAAGTCATGCACCTGAGATGTAAAAATATCCAAGCCACTTATACCCTTAATGGGACTGCACTAGGCAAATCTATTATGGAAATGGACCTTGGAGTCTTTGTAGATGATAAACTTGGCTGTAGCAAGCAATGCCAGTTGGCAGCATCAAGGGCAAATAAGGTCTTGAGCTGTATTAAAAGGAGGGGGTCATTCTTCCACTTTATAGAGCACTGGTAAGGCCCCATCTAGAATATGTTCAGCACAGTACAGCTTTGGTCCCCATCACTCAAACAGGACATTATTGTATAAGAGAGGGTGCAGAAAAGGGCAACTAAGCTGGTAAAAGGTATGGAAAATCTTAGCTATGAGGAAAGACTGGCCAAATTGGGGATGTTCACGCTGGAGAAGAGGCGCTTAAGGGGTGATATGATGACTATGTATAAATATATAAGGGGATCATATAATAATCTCTCTAATGCTTTATTTATCAGTAGGTCTTTCCATCTGACACGGTAACGAGGTCACCCATTCCGATTAGAAGAAAAGAGGTTCCACCTAAAGATTCTGAAGGGGTTTTTTACAGTGAGAGCTGTGAAGATGTGGAATTCTCTCCCTGAATCAGTTGTACTGGCTGATACATTAGATAGCTTTAAGAAAGGATTGGATGGCTTTTTATCAAGTGAAGAAATACAGGGTTATGGAAGATAGCTCATAGTACAAGTTGATCCAGGGACTAGTTTGATTGCCATTTTAGAGTCAGGAAGGATTTTTTTCCCCCTTTGAGGCGAATTGGAGAGGCTTCAGGTGGTGTGTTTGCCTTCCTCTGGATCAACTGGCAGATAGACAGGTTAAAAAAAAGTAAAACAGGTTTAACTTGATGGACGTGTGTCTTTTTTCAACCTAACTTACTATGTTACTATATAGGGTCATTTGCAAACATCTGCAAGTTCTGCTGCTTTTAAAAGGGGAACATCAAACATGGTTCTGCAATTCCTCATGGTTGCTTCCCTGCCTCTTCTGATGAATGGCACACAACAGCATGCTGGGTAACCCTGGAGCTACTGTCACCCTGAACCTGACATGATATTTTAAATCAATTGAGTGTTTGTTTCTAAAGTGACACAAACCCCACTATGAAAATACTATATGTACACAATTTATTATGCATTTATTATTTGTGTCAAAATACAAACCTAGCTGCATCTATTTTGAACTGAAGTGGAATATGTAAACTGTTAGGCGGGAATTATGGAAAACATGCTACATTTGTGCCTGAAATTGCACACTGTTTTTGTAAATGATGAACAAAAACGATTTGTTCGCTAACTTTGTGATGAAGTCGTTGAGGTATTTAATCAGTCAATAAGGATGCAAACATGGTCGCTAACATACGCAAGCGTCTTTCAACAGGTTTTTGCACTAGCGAATCATATTACATTCCCCCAAATTCTACTGGTTCTATATGTGACCTATCTGATCCTGAAGTTCTTTCCTGTATCCTTTTCATATAATCCTAGATTTGAGGTTCTTTGCTGTATTCTAACATATGATTGGCTTGAGGCATCAATAACACTGTGTGCATGTAAGATTCAACTGTCGCAATTGCTGGGTGTAAAGTTTGAAGGTTTCACTGCATGGCAATGCAAAGCAGGAGAAACTGGTATATATGTGCATAAAAAGTACAGGAATCACAACTATGCACTTTACTAGTGCCATTTTGGTAAAAACTCAATTTGAGCGCCAAGTTCTATGCCTTGTGATCAAAAGGGAGCTCTATAGTCTCTGATTCCAAGACTTTCCCCTATATCATTACACATAGCCTTATTTTGAAGCTGATTCTTGTATCCTAATATATAGTATAATATTTACAGCCAGGAGCACTGGGTGATGCAAGCTGCTTGGGAACACTGTACTTACTGAATAATGCCAACATTAAATACTCCATAGTGACAGACAGGGCTCTGCTCTTACACTTGCACTGCATTTTTAATCTTCCAAAAGGCACAGGGTGCCAATGGCAACTCTAGAAGGGCTATACATTGAGCCACTATGTATATTGATAAAAATGTGTGTTTTTTTTTGCAAGAGGTGGCTGGACAGAACCAGCAGTGATGAACACAACTATCAGGAGGTTCAAGAATTGGCTTTAAATAAAAGTACCTGTAATGAATGGATTATATTTGTGTAACAACTGTGGTGAAAGTTGCCCAACTTCAATTGCTGTACTATTTTATAGGTGCACCCTTTTGTATAGAGTCTTGTATAATGGAAAATATGCAGTCCTACATTAGGCATTATTTATTGATCTGGTATGTTCTCATTGATATAAAATATGATTTGTGTTATCAAGTGTGAGCTTGGCAACAGGAAGGAGTGTTTGAGGGGGGTCAAAACGTTAAAGAACTTAAAAAATATCATATAGTAACAATTAGCTACAAGTCAGTTGTGTGGCATGGTCCCTAAAAGTATATTTTATTTATACAAAAATGCCACACATAATTGTTTTAGGCACAAAGAGAACTTAACTCTAGGTTTGGTGTCAGAGCCACAAAGCTAATAATAATTTATTATAGCCTTTTTATACTTTCTATACTTTTTGTTGGCCCATTATAAACTCTATTTGGTTTATGGTTAATTTGCATTTAACATTTAATATATATATATGTGTGTTTGTGAAGGACTGCCGTGGCAAAGAGTTCTTCTAAATTACTGGAGGAAAACTCAGTGTTTCGTTGTTTTGTTTTCGCTAGAAAAGTCTATTGTTCTATTTAAAATCCTTAGAGCCCCATCCTTCACTGTACATACATCTAAAAAAAGGAGCTTTGTGTTCCACAGAGTTAGAGGAGCTATAAAAATGGCAATTTATCAAATTCCACAAGGTTAATGAAGCAAGATTGAAGCGCCAACACAGTTTATTTGCTGCTTAACAATCCCTTGACCATTACATGGTCTTTCCTCTAGGCAAGTGCATTTGATGTGTTTTCACAGGGCACACTTTATTGCAAAACAGTCAAGCAATATATTAATTAAAACAGTAGCGAGGACATGGAGAAGCCTGTCCCATGTATTAATGTATGACCTGCACATAATGCAGTATTTCTAGCCATAATAACAATACTTATCTTGAATTAAATTTTGTTGTTTTTAGTTTTTTTTTTACATACTTACCCTATGATTGACACAGAAAACTGTCAGTCAAGGCACACTGCCTATACCTTCAAGCTACCGTATTTGCTTATTTTATTACCTAAGAGTTTACCTGTCAGCAAGCCTGTGTTCACACAATATATCATCCTTTGTTGTGCAATGTTTCTGAGAGCCAGTTTGCTAGGGAAAAAAGTTGTATAGAAAGACTCTGCTAGCTTAAAATTTCCAGTATACAGTAAGAGTAACAAAATTGACAGTGTTTGACAGTGTACACCAATACACTTACATGTAATATATATTTTTATAACATATGTACCGGATGTGCCACACAGTGAGAAAAATGTGTCATTCACCTATAACCTTATTGTTTATTGAAATGGGGATAATGTACAGAGTTCTTCTTGACTCCAAATATGAAGGTCTCATATTCTTTTTAGATTAGGGTGCTTTAGTTGAGAAGCATGGCTACGGAGATCTGATTCTCTTAGTTCAGATAGATGCAGGACAGAAATTATATTTGTGTAGCCCTGATGATGGGTCACATGACCTGAAATGCAGAGGAAGCTGCTATAGGAATTCACCCAGGGAGTAGGAACAAATTGGACTTACAATCCCCTCATTGCTTGCTTATAATATTAGTTAAAACTAATGATGACAATGTATCGCCAAGTTTTGCTGTGAAAATGACACCCATAGACTGTAACAGGTAAAAAAATTGTCAAAATTTTTCAAAAATGTTGTCACCCACAGACTTCAATGTATTTTGATGAATTTTTGCCATTTTGCTAATTTTCCATGAAACAAAATGTGTCAGATTCGCCCATTACTTCTGAAAACTGCGATTCTCTTAACCAACAGACCTGAAGGACTGAAGGAGCTGAAAAGTATGGGGGCACAATGGAGGAGATTATTATGTCCACATGCAATGTAACCTGATCTAGCAGCTTGTTTCCTGCATACTCAAGTATAAGCCGAGTTTTTCAGCACCCTCACCTTATACTCGAGTCAATCACCCAAACCGCATCAATTTCGCTGAAGAAATCCTCCTTTGCCCCACACAGCTGCCTCATTCCTCGCTGTATTGATTAGCTCAGCCGGCAACCATTTTCCCTGCATTACATGCTTCTGATAGCCCCTCCTACTCAACCTCTCCTGTAATTGGGTCACAGCCAGGGCCGGATTAGCTGGAAAACCGGCTAGTTTTAGGGGCCCGGTACTGCCTAGCTGAAGAGGCCTGGGTGGCCAGGCTATCATGGAGGAAAAGATCACCTGTCCCCCTGCTGGCTTTGCGAGAATGATCAGCAGCCTCCCGAATCTGACGTCCAGCGCATTCTGTAGGAATTGCTGCTGACGCACTTGTGAGGTTGGTTGCACAGTTACGGTAATATACTGTGGGATGCTGGTCTCTCACAAACAATTACCCTGCTTGTTGTACAAATATACACAAAGGATTTTGTCATTTGTCACCAAATCCTCCCCTAGGAAAATTTAACAGCACCCTAGGCTTATACTCGAGTCAATCAGGTTTCCCAGTTTTTGTAGGTAAAAGTAGTTACCTTGGCTTATACTTGGGTTGGCTTATACTTGAGTGTATACGATAATTGCTTTTGCTATTGCTTTTAGTAGTATTTTAATGAATAATTGTTTAATTGGTTTTCATATTCTACACTATTGGCGCTCACCATTTGTTGTTTTATTCACTGTCTATTAAGTATCTGGGGGGTTTGTGTCTCAGAAGGGCTGAGCTGCCAGATCCCTTTAAAAGAATGCACCCCTGCCAGGGTTTTAATAAAGAGACAGAGCTGCAAACTTTGCACATTTGAAAATTACTGTATATTCCAGTGCTTCTCCTTAGAAGACTATTATTCATCAAAAGGTCTTTAACAACAAATAGAAATTTGTACCTGAAATGTCTTTTACAGATTCTGATGTGTGGCAACTTCATCAAATCACAAAGTACCAGAAAAGCTTCTTCATGAGCCAGGCATTACCCAGAGCATGCTTATTAAACACAACTGCCAAATAAGATTCAGAATGATGTCTTGTTGGAGGGATACTTGCCACAGCTTTTGAAATTACAAACAATTTAAAAGCATCAAATCCATTAGAAACATTTATATACATACATTACAATCCATTAGAAACATGTATATACATCAAATATCCCAGCAACATGCATAATTAGTGATGGGCGAATTTGCGCCGTTTCGCTTCGCCGAAAAATTCACGAATTTCGCGCGAAATTCGCGAAACGGCGAAAAATTTGCGAAACGGCGCCGGCGTCTCCTTTTTTGACGCCGGCGCCCGTTTTCGACGCCGGCGCCCGTTTTCAACGCTGGCGCCTGTTTTTGACGCCGGCGTCCATTTTTTCGGAAAAATTTTTTTGACGCCGGCGAATTTTTGACGAGAATTTTCGCGAATTTATTCGCTGGCGGCGAATCGCGCAAATTCGCCGCGAATTCGCGCCTGGCAAATAAATTCGCCCATCACTATGCATAATGTTGAAATATCACCAGAGCCCTTGTCAGTCTGCCTCTCCATAATTCGAAGCAATATCCTCTATTGACAATTTTTTTAATACCCCTACAATAGTCACTTGCTACAGTACTTGTTACAGTTTATTTAGTCTGGAGCCCATCATCATGTCAATGAATAGTTTATCCAGACAACAATGGTTAAACATTAGTGATGGGCGAATTTGCGCCGTTTTGCTTCGCCGAAAAATTAGCGAATTCCGCGCGAAATTCGCGAAACGGCAAAAATTCGTGAAACTGCGCCGGCGTCTCGTTCTTGACGCCCGTTTTTGATGCCGGTGCTCATTTTTCCTACGCCGGCGTCTGTTTTTCCGACGCCGGCGCCCGTTTTTGACGCCGGCGTCCATTTTTTCGAAAAAAAAATTTTTGACGCCAGCGAATTTTTGACGCGAATGGCGTGAATCGCGCAAATTCGCCGCGAATTCGCGCCTGGCGAATAAATTTGCCCATCACTATTAAACATCCCACCGAGACAGACCTCGCCTCACAGAACCCCTGACAGACCAACATGGGTCCACCTACCAGCTGGGAAAACTACCATAAATAGCTGAATCCTAATTATTTCCCCAACTCCCCAAATTAACTGACCAAGAACTCGTGCACCCCAGCCCTCAGAAAAAACCCACGTGGCAAACCAAACAAATTATGAAGCTACACAAAGAACTATGGTTAAAAGCAAGGATGGCTTTTCTTTTTTTAATCACGCTTTTTGTTTTAGTTGTTTAATTGAAGCATTTTTGCATATTTCATTTAAATAAAAACCCAGGTGTGGGAGGTGCAGTGAAACTAGTTAAACAATTTAAACTAAAATAAACTAACCTCCCCCCCCCCCAATGGATGGATGGGCTACCTGCCGAAAATGGTGAGCAACTTCATCTCAACTTTACAATACGATAAAAGTTAACTCAAAACCTTAAGAATAGAATTCTAGCTTAAGTGTTCCAAAACCTTGGGAAAGATTTCAGTAATCTTTTTCTGTAGCATCATTTTATTTTTACTATGAAAAGACTTTGGTGTTATATACTGTACACTTTACTTTCATGGTTTCTATTTATGTAGTTCTGGTAGCATTTTCATATTATCTTGCCATGAGTAGGAGAGGAAGCAGATGTTGAGTGGTAAAGTTAGAGAAAATAATCCAATGTTAAGATAAACAGATACAGTATTAGTGGAGGGGAAAAGCTTTTTTTGCAAGAGGGAGAAAGTAAATAAGAGACTGCCATTTTGTTCTTCTTTATATAATTCCACGGGATGTGCTTATTCAATTATAAACCATACAGAATAGTGTTAAGAAATGTATAGCCCTCTAGCTGCTAAGGGATGAAAAAACATTTGAATTCAGCAACATGATATCCTTAATATAGGCATTACAGGTACAAAATTGTCTTGTTAGACTTTAACATAAAGTATGTAAATATTGAAGTGCATGTTCTGAATTGCTAACGGTACAATGAATGACCGTGTGATGCATTTGATTGTATAACAGTTCTTAAATCCCAACATAAAAAAGATTTTCAATCAGGGAATGCGAGCATTCCAGTTCTGCACATATCCTCCCTGGTCTCAGGTTTTTTAATGAAGCCTCTGCACAGCTAATAGATGGCTTCATTCGACACAGTAAAGATGCTGCAAGGATATGCATGTCGTGTTATTATTTAAACATGATATATGAACACCTTAAGAGTACACTATGGGAAAATAACACCTTCCCAACATTCTAACTCATTGTGAAAGTTCAAATTAAAAGAAATGAAGAAAGCATGTTGATTGTGCACTGGTGTTATTACTCTAAGTGACATAATATAGTTAAATGCATACGTTGTGTATTTATTTTCAGAACTGTGTTTTCTATAGGCACAGCACAACCTAGTGGCAATTCTCATGAATGACTTAGCTCTGCTAGCATCCAGAAACCGTGGGAAAATGCTTAACATTACAGCATGTCTTGCATTGAATTAAACAGTATACAAAATTAGAATACAATGCAGTGGCAAATATTGATTAAAAATAAAGCTCAGGTATAGGAAATGCAAATGTAATGGTATATATTTATTTAAAATGTTGCATTATGATAGGGTCTGACTTGCTTAGTTAGAACTTATTGCCTGCCTTTATTATTTGTTGATAAAGCGAAGCAGAGGTGTGTGGTACATGGCTTTTTAATGCTCAGAATATTTGATTAAATACCCTAAGGGGCAGATTTATCAAGGGTCGGATTTCGAAGTACAATAAACTTCAAAATTAGACCATCGGAATAAAAAACTTTGAATTCGATTATCGAATTCAAAGTTTTTTCAACAAATTTGGCAATCCTGTAGTCGAATAAAAATTGTTTGATTGAAGGATTTTAGATATCGATCAAAGGATTTTCCTGTGACCTCTAAATACTTAGGAAATGGTTGTAAATGGTCCCCATAAGCTAACATAGCACTTCGGCAGGTTTAATTTGCAGGGGAGGCAGTTCAGGGAGATTAGCCGCCCAAAGCAGAGGAGATATGTCACCGGGCGACTAATCTCCCTGAATCTGCCTGTGTGCCCTGACCCTAAATGTTACTGCACGTGTTAAAGGACAAGGAAAGTCTACAATAGAATAAGGCTAGAAATGCTGTATTTTGTATACTAAACATAAGCATGAACTTACTGCACCACAAAGCCTAATCAAACAAATAATTTATGCTTTCAAAGTTGGCTACAAAAAAAAGGGGGTCACCATCTTGTAACTTTGTTAAACATCTTTACAAGACTAAGACTAAGTGCACATGCTCAGTGTGGTCTGGGCTGCATAGGGATCGTCATAAACAAAGCTGCTTGAGTTCTGCATGGCTGGTAAGTGAAGGGGGGCTCCCCCTGCTGTTTATAAGTATGATTGTTTCCCTGCTCAACAGTTAGAGAACGTCTGACAATTCCTATCCACAGCAGTAAATGAAGGGAGAATTTCACTGCATACAGTCAGGTTTCTTATAAAACGGTATACATTTTTTAATTAAAGTACATTGGAGATAAGTTTCTTGTTCATTAAAGAAAGTAAAAATATGATTTTATTTTTTGCCTTTCCTTGTCCTTTAATTTCCCCCTATTTCATCAAATATATAATTATGGAGCCAGTGCATGGGCATAGGAATTAGTTACCAGATTAAGGAGCATACACAAGATTTTAAGAGCTTCCCTTAATTACAGTGTCCACAAAATGGCACATTCCTTCTTGCTGTGATTGTGAATTCCAAGAATGAATGAAACAAGCCCCTTTTAAATTTCTGTAAAAATGCAAATTTGATTTGAAATCAATCTGGGTAAATAACCTAAATTAAATTTGATGGTGTAAAATAAACCATAAAAACAGGTAGGCTAATGAATGCACACAGTACATACAGTCATGGCTGAGTTTGTGAATCCTTTCAAATTTTCTATACTTTTATATTAATGTGAGCTAAAACGTCATCTCATTTTCAAACAAGTCAAGTAGATGAAGAAAACCTGGATAAACAAATGAAACAAGATGCTTATATTTGGTCATGTATTTATTTATACAAAAATCAAGTATGAAGAGATCTACCTGAATAGACCTTTGGTAGGTTGTAGGGTGCTAGACAGGACCACCTCTCTTAGGTCAGACAACATCCAAAGTTCAAAGTACACTGTAGCACACCACAACTTTAGAATTAGTGAATAATAGAATAAGTGACCAGTAGTGTTATAATAAATAAAAAGGTTAGTTTTACGTGACCATTTGAAAGCCTGAAGTGTGATCAAGTAACAAGTGAGGAAGAGAGAAAGAGGTCATGTGCAGACTGAAGGTTACATAAGTGGTGTGCTGGCAGAGGTGGGCAGCACTTGTGGAGTGGGAAGAGATGTTGTGGGGTGAGTTTAGACAGAGGAGTCTGCAGTGAAGTAAGCTACAGTAGTCTAAATGAGATATGGCACAGGCATGAATGAACATTTTGGTAGACTCTTGTGTGAGGAAGGGTCAAATGCATGTGAAGTTGCTAAGGTGAAAGCAGCATTATTTAGTGAGCATTTGAATGTGGGGAATGAATGAGTGGACAAAGTCAAATGTGACAGTGGACAGACAGTGGACTTATGGTGCTGGAATTATATTGTTGTTTTCCACACTGACAGTGATGCCAGGCAGAAAATAGATTTGGAAGGAGGGAAGATGACAATTTTCATGCAGGAATTGCTGTTAGATCTGGAAAAGAGAGGTATTTTTTAGTATCATCTACATATAGCTGATACTGAAACCCAAATAAATTGATTAGCTGACTTAAAGGAGTAGTATAGTTTGAAAATAAGAGGGGTCAAAGAATGGAGCCTTGCGGTACCCAACTAAAAGTGGGTGAGGAAAGGAAGTAGAGGCTTTATGGAAGACATTGAAGGATTGTTTAGAAAGATAGGAGGAGATGCAAGATAGAGTAGTTTCTTGAATCTCCACTAGGGATAGAATATAGAGCAAGATAGAATGATCAACAGTGTCAAAAGATAAGTCAAGAAAAATTATAAGAGAGTAGTGACCCTTTGATTTAGCAGTGAGTAAGTCATTTGCTACTTTAGTAAGGGCTGTTTCTGTGCAGTGTTGGGGCAAACGCCACATTATTGTAGATGTTACATGAGAGTTTGTTGTGTATATACTGTTCTAGTAGTTTTGAGTAGAAATGTAGGTGAGAGATTGGTTGATTGGAGGGGAGGATCCAGAGATGTTTTTTACGGAAAGGAATCAATAGGATATACAGTATGCTTAATTTCACCTGGTTTCTGCAGGTGATTAGACCTGTAGAAAACTTAGCATCTTTTAATACACAATCCTCTTTAACTATTGTTCAATGAACTGCTCATATCAAATCTCCACAAAAGTCCCTTTACTGGAAATAATTCCAGTGGCACTACCACAATGTGCCTAAATATATTTTACATATTTTTTAAAAGTGGCCCACACAGCATTTTAAATTTAAGCAGAATAAAGTGCATAATAATAATAATTGAAACTATTTCTACAGTTTCTTTGTGTGTGATGTTTAAAAAATATCATGTAAACTGCAAATCAAATTAAACAAATTTACATTTCGGTAACAAAAAAAAGTCTCATAGTTTCAGTTGACTATAACACTAATGAGTTTTTGCTGAGCAAGGAGAATAAATGTTTGACCAGGGTAACCACAAGGCTTCAGAGGAAGTTAAATATTCATTGTATGCCCATTCTTCCCCCTGAAATATTCTGAGGTTAGGAGCAAATGCACAAAGAAGGCTCATCAGTTATTAATTTGATATGCCACTTTGCATAAGAATGGCAATTAATATTGCTTTAGGTGCATTATCTGAAGCTGCTCCCTGTGAAAGATTCAATCTCTCTCACTTTCAAGGCATGATGAAGTGGTCATTTATTATAAGGTTTAGTATTTTATGTATGCATTAAAAGCTTTGCAATCAGATTGAAGGACACATCAAAAATATATAAGCCCAATTTATCGAAGGTTGCTCAAGGTCAACATACAAGCTTTCCAAATGAATAAAGTATGAAGCAGGCATTACATGTTTCTACTTATATGCTACAGCCAAGCATATACCTCATTTTAAAAGTTCACATGCTGTACAGTATATTGAATACTTAACCAAAGTATAACACTGTTGACAGTTTGTTTATAAACTTTTACAAGAACCCATTCCTCTAGTCTCATTCAGTTTACAAACACATAAGATCATTACAATATCATCACAATAAATATTGTGTTAATATACATATAATACACAAAAGCCATGAATATCCTGTAAATTATATCCTTATAAATGGTGAGTTCTGATGTCATTTCTGTCACATGGCTCATTGAAACTTGTGTATTATAATAAATAAAGTACCCCAGTTGCAAAATATGAGGATATTAGAATTTACCTCGGAGTTCCATGACCAATATGAAAACACTCGACCTTTGGCCTTGTGTTTTTATATCGTCATGAACCTCCTTGGTAACTTATAATATCCCTATATTTTACAAGAGGGGGTACTTTATTCACTATATATTGTATACATAGAATGTATAGATAGTTATAGACAAGTTATAACTTATTGTGTAAAATAAATGGCATTTGCAAAGGTCCATTATGAATTAATGCCATGCATTAATAAATTACAAGGCACCATGAATCTTATTTATTATCATAAATTGAAACAGTACATAAAATGCGATATAACAAAGCTTTCTTCTTATACTGGTTTTTACTCTGCTTTGTTAAAGCATCTCATTTTATGGTACCATCTTTATATTTGACCACAGGTTTGCATACAGTACATCATCCCACAGCTCTAGAAATAACTGTGATTTTATTTGGGATGTGCTGAATCCAGGATTTGTTTTTGGATTTAGATTGAGTAATAGACAGCTAAAAGTGACAATTTTTTCTACAGCAAACAATTGTTGTTTGTCATTTAATATGGCAAACTGTTTTGGCAATCTGATGTTTGACTTGTGGGCAAAGGGGAAAAGATTTACATGGAGAGCCAAAAGAACTGCAAAAGACATGGAATGTCTTAAAAAGTGAAATATTGGCGACAACAAAAAACAAGTAGAAGTTAGAACTCTGCACCTTCATGTTTTTTAAATGAGAGGCAGTCTACCAATTATCTTCAAAAGGATTTCTTTTATGGGAAAACTTTTTTTTAAAAAAATCCAGAAGTAAATAGTGATGCTCCAGCAGACTTCTGCACTGAAATCCGTTTTTCAAATTTTTATATTTAATTTTGAAATATTCCAAATTCGATTGGAATTTGAAAATTTGAATATCAAAATTTATCATGTACTGTCTCTTTAAAAATTCGACTTTGACCATTCTCCATCTAAAACCTGCCGAATTGCTGTTAACCGATGGGGGACCTCATAGAACCTAATTGGACTTAATTTCGGTTGGTCTTTTTGAATTGAATTTCAACGTTTTTTCAATTCGAAATTCGACCCTTGACAAATATGCCCCTAACAGTTCAGTCCTAGTCCAAGAGGATGGGGCAAGTTCCCAATAGGCATTTGTCTTCCAGCTTATCTGGACTTTACCCCAACTTCCAAGCCAAATATGGAAAATATGGAAAGTTGTCATTAAACAACACAGCGAAAATAGCTGGGGGGGGTAGGGGGTATATTAGGAATGTCCAATTAGCATTGGACAGGCTTTTATAGGTATTGTGCCAGGTTATTCTCTTTTCTTTATTTTCTTCTCAATGAAACTAATCTGACTTGTTGAAAAATGGACACAGTTAAAGCATATAAAAATGTTCATGAATTTTAATGTTTTAAAATATATTGAATTACATTTGTGTATTTTATTACACTTACATGAGACTAAAGTTGCTTTGTTAAGCCTAATGGTCAAAACATGATGATGCTGCAGTATGAATGGTGCTTTGCCTATGACACACAATTAAATGTAATATTTAACCGATTACACTTCCTTTGTGTTTATGCACAAGAAGTTAACATGCTCCCATTTAATTGAAATTATATTTAATTACTCATTAAAATGCCCTATAATTTTCTTAGCTACAAATTAAATACCTCTGAATATTCCTGAATGTTTAACATTTTATAGTGTGCATGAAAATAAGTTGTTGTAAAGATTCTCAGCTGCCTGGTAATTAAATAAAAATAGTCCTTTCTTGAACTCCAAAATACATGTTTAATTATTAGTCTTAGGACTTGCTGTGCTTGGTGCCATTCAGAATGTTGTATTTGATGCAATGGGTCTTATCATAGTTGATCAATGAGAGTTGTGGAATTGTGAGGCAAGATCTGGGTTCTGGGGCCAGAAATATTGTGCAGGCAATTTGTCTGGATATTTATTCTCTAACCTTCAAACAGTTGAATAATTACTGTAAATCCCATTCATTGTGTGTGTTAAAATGGTTATATACAAGACATTTTAGTATAAATAAATTCAGTAGAAGTGTTTTGCCACCAATAGTTACAGGTACAAGGTACTGTTTTATCATTACAAAGAAAAAGAAAATCAAGGCTAATTTTCAAAAATGGTTAAAATGGAGTCTATAGGTGATGGTCTTACCATAATTCAGAGCTTTCTGAATAATGGGTTTCTGGACCATGTAGTCTCTTCATGGGGCTTGTATTTTGCATACAACAGGTGATAGTGGGGTGATACTGGGGTTAATTCATTTTTTAATTCAAAGATTTTGTAAATTTGATCAGCAAAAAATAAATAAATAAATAAATAGAATTGGAAAAACCTAATCACATTACTTTTCAGAAGAAAAATTGTTTTGCTCCATTCATTTTGACAAATTTGACTGTTTAAAAAAACTTTCATAATTTATGAAATCACACCACGAACTGACTTATATAGAAACTTGCCAGATTTTAGCTACTGTGGTTTTTTTTTCCATTTCATTTTTTTTTACTTTTTTTGACTTACAAATCTCAAAAATGAAAGTTTGGAAAACTTGAATTACAATAATGCAGGATCAGTTATTTTTACAGATTCTATTAATTCCCTAAAAAAAAAATCACAATTTAAGATTGTAATACCTTTGTCCTTTATCCATGTGACACTCTTATCTAAAACCTTAAAACTTAAAAACAGCTGGCATCACTAAAAGGCAATTCTACAAAATAAAATTCCTTACAATTATATCTGTGCACTCAAAAACACAAATATTTGGGAAAAATGCAAGAACGAAAGCTAAAAAACATGATTTATACACAGAAAAATACCGTAGGCTCCTTTTTCCATCAAGCAATGCCTAAGACAGACACTTTTTTCAGGAAAACAACCTTTTTGGTCAATATAGCCAGGTAAAATTGTGTTTATATAAACAGTTATGGCTCTCCTCGTGCATAGGCAAGACTGTCAATGCTCCTGGTGTTGGAAAAACCTCTAAAATGTCAAGCAGTTATGCTACCTTAGACATACAACAACAAAAAGTCCATCCTAGTATCAACATGAATCTTGTGGCTTCACTAGACCCAGCACTTTAACAGTTTTAGCATTTGTTTATGCTTATTATAATGTGTGTTAATTTCTTCTCCAAAATGCTATCTATGGAGGTTCACTATTTGATTCTTGAGGTGGCTGAATTCAAATAAAATTACCCACAAATAACAATATGATATTTTTCACCAATATGAGAAACATGTTGATGAAAAAAAAAAAAAATTCCTGTGACATTTAACTGTACCTAATTTTAAAAACAACACTGATCTGTATGACACTGGCATTTGAAAATCTTTTTTGACCACATTAAGCTATTTTTTTTAAAGGCTGTTATATATAAATTTTACATGCAAAGCAATAAATTAAGGTAAAAATGTGCAAGCTAATTTTTTTAAAATAAGTACTTGAACTGCAAATTAAGCATTTATTAAAGAGTTGAGACACTTAATTAGCTGTCTTGGTACTTTTTCGTTTGTATATACTTGTCTCTTAAAACTGTAATGTAGCAATTAGTAAGTTCAGCACTTCTTATGGAAACTGTGGTGAACTAATTAAAACTCTAGTCATAAGTCTTCTAGCCCCAGGTGTGAACTGGATATTAAGTGAAATGTAAATAACTTTTCAAAATTTTCTCTCAGTAAATTACACAATGAAATGTTTATGTAAGTATGTAGATTAGGATATTGATTCATTTTATAACCATAGTGACCATCTCATTCATCTTCAATTCATTGCTCAAATCATGAGTGGATGTGCACTACCACATGGGAAATGGGCAGCAATCTATCTGACTTTCATTTCTCCTTAGAGAGTTGAAAGTTTTGATAAAGAATAAATGTCATCCTCAAGGTGTCAGTATCCATTTAATTAATGTACTGTTTTTTTAATTTGTTCAACTATAAATGAAATACTATATACTACTTCATTTATTTGAATGAAAGCATGAAATTTGGTTTGTCAGAACTAGCAATCTAAATTTACCATTATCTTCTTTGTATAAAAATAATTTTTTTATATGCAATGCAGATATTACAATGGACATCAACCCTTATATTGGTCACTTTCTAAAGTCAGAGAGTGTTACTTTCTGAAGTCAGAGAGTGACAAAAATGGCATAGTCCTCCCCAATCTAATTCTAAAATGCAAAACACTCTCCTGAATGGCACTGACAGGTGCAGAAAAACAACAATAGGGAATATGTTCAACATTTCTCAGTCAGTTTCCTCTTTTGTATTTTGGACACCTTAAGTGGTACTTTGAGTCACCTAGGCAGATATGTCTCCTTTTCTGCTTCCTGTATAATTTGATTTAGGTTCTTCTTGCCCAGTAGATGGTAGCGTTTAAAAGTATAAGGGGGTAAAGCCCCATGTGGTCTAGGTCTTTCCTGGGACTTAACCACTCTGAGAGGTTGTTACAGGCCCAGAGTTACTGTGGTGGTCAAGATTTAGAAAAGGTTATTTAGTGAGTAAGTTTTGTCATAGTTGCTATAGGAGCAAGAGGAAGACTCAGGGAAGGAAGTGGGCAGTTTCCAATCCAACAAGGAATAATGGGGTTAGGACCTTGTGGTGTGTGAACCACTAGTGCAGGGATTTCAGTGGGTGAGTTGAGGACCA
The DNA here is from genome assembly GCA_038501925.1 of Xenopus petersii. NCBI lineage: Eukaryota > Metazoa > Chordata > Amphibia > Anura > Pipidae > Xenopus > Xenopus petersii. Next base: position 50,683,654 of record CM076672.1, on the reverse strand, counting down.
GGTAGGGTGCAAAGGTACAAGAACCCAGATCCTAAAGCACGATGCTCCACTCCCAGGGAGGAGTTTCCTTAAGAGTGTGGTAACTTATAATTTGCCTACTTTACCCACAGACGGGATCTGTAACTATTGCATTTGAATTTGCCTTAAAGGAGTGACTGATCATTTCATTTATTGGACTGTTCTACTGTTAATAAACCAGTTATTACTGCAAAGAAACCTCTCTGTGATTTGGATCCTTTAATGTAATGAGGAGTCTACAAGGTACTGGGAGTTGCTGGGAGTTGTTCAGGTACAAGTAGGTCAGAGGCACACTACAAGCAGAAATAGTCTTGGTCACACACTATAATTCACACAGCTAAAACGCACTCAAGAGGGTTAATTTGATAAACAGAAGACAGTTACAAATCTAAAAGAGGCAGAATTTTTTAAGTTACCTAATAGAATTGGATGGTTGACTTTTCTTTAATAAAAGACTGATATAAACTCGAGTTTTAATAAATAGCCCCCTATATATTAAAAATGTATTGAGTACAGTCGTTGGGCTCAAATACATGAATGCAAATTGAGCTGATCACCAGCAGTTGCTTAGCATATGGCAAGAGAGTTTGGTTTTCTGACAGTCTGCCTGTGGTTCATGTGTCCTCTGGTGAGTCTTAGCATTAGTTACAGTACATATAGTTACATAGTTAACTTGGGATGAAAAAAGACCAAACAAAGTCCTTCAAGTTGAACCCCTCCAAATAAAACCCAGCATTCATCCATACACACACACACTTACATTGACCTCTCCATAATCTCACATAAACAATATATATATATATATACACCAATATCTATACTAATTGTAGATCTAAGTATCTCAATAGCTTATGCTATGATATTATGCTTGTCCACAAAATCATCCAAACCACTCTTAAAAGCATTAACAGCATCAGCCACCACAACATTATCTGGTACTGCATTCTACAACCTCACTGTCCTCACTGTTTAGAGCCACCTTACACTATTTCAAATTAAAGTTCTTTTCCTCTAGTCTAAAGGGATTGCCTCTCATGCATCCTCTTTATGAGGAAAGAGGTCCCCTGCTATTTGTCTATGATAGCCTCTAATGTACGTGTAGGCGGTTATTTATCAAAGTCTGAATTTATCTCATTATTTCTAAGTCAGACCAAATCCGAATTGCAGATTGGACATTATTTATCACAGAAAAAGCTTGCTAAATACGGTTCAGGCAAAAAATTTGAAAAACTGATTTTCCTGGGAAAAAAATGCAATTTGGTGCCGAAATTAGAAAATGTTCCATTTGCAACCACTCTTTTTAATTTAGGCAGTTCTCTATCCAAGTACAAATACTATGTTACAGGCCAACATTCCTTAATTTAACCAGCAACCTTCTGTGTGGTACAGTATCAAATGCTTTAGCAAAGTCTAAGTATTACATCTACTGCCATCCCAGAGTCGAGGTCCCTGCTCACCTTCTCTTAAAAAAATGAATTAGTCTGGCAAGATCTATTACAAATAAAACTATGCTGGCACAAACTCAAGTATCTTATGCCTTAATACACCTTTAAAAGGCTTTCCTACCACTGATGTCAGGATAACTGGCCTATAGTTATGAGGCTGAGAATGGGATCCTTTTTTGAATAGCAACACTACTGGGATGAATACCATCCAATCCCAGACCTTTGTTTATCTTAACATGTTCTAGTCTCTTTTGAATTTTCTCTTGTGTGCACCATGCATTATTTGTTGGATTAGTAGAATTGTGAGTATTAAAGGAATTGTTCAGTGTGAAAATAAAAACTGTATAAATAGATAGGCTGTGCAAAATAAAAAATGTTTCTAATATAGTTAGTTAGCCAAAAATGTAATGTATAAAGGCTGGAGTGATTTGATGTATAACTTGTCAGTCGGAACACTACTTTTCAGCTCTCTTGGTTTACACAGACTGGTTTCCCTGGTTACCAGACAGTAACCAATCAGAGACTTGAGGGCGGGCCACAGGGGTCATTTCTGTTGCTTTTGAATCTGAGCTGAATGCTGAGGATCAATTACAAACTCACTGAACAGAAATGTACCATGTGGCCCCCCTTCAAGTCACTGACTAACTCAGAGTTATAGAGCTGAAAAGCAGGAAGTTGGATTCTGGCTGTTTTATTAGACATCCAGTCACTCCAGCCTTTATATATTACATTTTTGTCTAACAAGCTATATTAGAAACATTTTTTATTTTGCACAGCCTATTTATTTACCCAGTTTTTATTTTCATACTGAACTGTTCCTTTAAAAAAGAAACCTTCATTGACTGGTTCCTCATTTGTGTAGACAGATAAACAATAGTTCAGAATCTCTGCTTTTTCTATGTTCTCATCAACTAGCTGACCAGCAGACCCCCACCCGATATTTAGTGTCCAACCCCTTCTTGCTTAATTGTTTTACTGTTTATGTATTTAAAAATAATTCTTTTTTTTTCCAAAATAATTTTTATTATTTCCGTATAAACAATCACATACATCAACAGTGAGATTGTAATTAAAATTACAGCACAGTATATAATATCAATCACATAGAAGACAAAAAATAAAGGGGGGGTACCTGTTTCCCATTACTCTTATCTAATTCTCTTGATGAGACTAGTCTACATCTAATCCTTCCTGTGTTAACCATGGCTCCCAAATCTTTTTAAATTTAGCCATGTTGCCCCTTTTTTCAAATGCTAGCTTATATAATGGAAGTACCGTATTTATCTGTCTCCTCCACTTTTTCATGGTGGGGTTATCCCTACCCATCCAGTGCATAAGGGTTGTTTGTCCTGCCATAGTGATGTAGAATTTTAATCAAGTGGCCTTACTTGTATTTGGGAGATCATCAATAGCATCTAGTAATACCTGCTTTGGTTCTGTCGTCGGTGGCAATCCCAGATCATTAACCATATACCTAGCTATTTTATCCCAGTACTTTTTAATAAGAGGGCAATCCCACCCAAGTGTATCCAGTGAGCAGGGGTCTGATTACATCTATGACAAGCATCATTTTCCCTTTTCCCTATTTGATGCAATTTCTGAGGTGTTATATATACTCTGTGCAGGAGTTTACATTGAATAAGTTTATCTCTCCCTGAGAGCAGGGCAGATTTATCATTATTTATTGTTATACCTGCGTGTATCCCATATTCCATTATTACCTGTAGTGCATTAGTTAGAGAGGGGCCTGCATTATCAAGATAAAGTATCACATCATGGGCGTACAACGATATTTTTTCCTCTATAGTCTTGTAACATAGTCCTGTTATTTGATGGGCCTGCCTAATTAAGAGTGCAAGGGGTTCAATACATAGTGCAAACAGTAGGGGGGATAAAGGACACCCCAGCCTGGTACCTCTCCCCAGTTTCATTTTTGGTGAGTTTACCCCGTTTACAAACACATAGGCTGTGGGTTTCTTATACAACAAACGTATCCATTTTATGAAATACACCCCAAATCCAAACCGTTGCAAGACTGCCCACAGAAGTTCCCACTCAACTGTGTCAAATGCCTTATTGACATCTAAGGATACCAGAATCCTGGAGCCTGCATTCTCGTGTCTTAGTTGTAAGTTTGTGAATAAGTGTCTAATGTTCCCTGTCGTGGTTTTTCCAGGCATGAAACCAGCCTGATCCGGGTGTATGATATTTGAAACCACCTTGGATAGCCTTGTAGCCATTACTTTAGCCAAAATGTTTGCGTCTGCGTTCAAAAGCGAGATGGGTCTGTATGAGCTGCATAACTGTGGGTCCCTACCAGGCTTGGGATGACCACTATCCGAGCATCATAGAAGGATGGTGGAAGTTCTTCGAAAGGGCCCTTGTGAGAAAGGTTATATCTTGTACATAAGTTAAGAAATCTTGTGTTGCTAATGTGTGGTCTATCCTTGACAAGGTGTGGTATGTTGCTGACTGACATGAGAAAGCAGACTCTCCTGGGTGCCTCCACCTCCAAACGTCGACCATTCCCATATGTGTCGCCCATTCAACAAGGGGAGTATGGTTCGCTGTTCCCAGGGGGATCTTATCTTTCTGGGGGTTCATCATGCAGTTGAAATCTCCTATCATGCAAGCTGAGGCTGCAGGAAGTATCAGCACTTTAGACATTACATCATCTAGAATTTCAGTACGAAAAGGGGATGGTACATAAATATTTACCAAGGTCATTAAGCACATTATGTAATATACAGTGAATTATTAAATACCTGCCATTTGGATCTGATATCAATTTACACAGAGTAAAATGGGTTCTCTTTTTTTATCAGAACAGAATTTAAAAATAATTCTTGGATGGATTCTTTTTACGCCTTGCTGCAATACCTATTCCATCTCAATTTTAGCTTGTCTGGTAGCTTTTTTGCATGATTTATTGGCCTCCTTGTACCTGATAAAGTTTAAGCTGTCCCAGCTAATTTGAATGCCTTAAAATCACATCTTCAAACCACAAAGATTTTGTTTTGCGAAGATATTCCTTGCTTACAAGTGAAATATACTGACATATATTTATTAACCAGCATTGAAAAGTGGGTATTAAACACAATTTTACAATAGAGGATTGTAATTGAAAGATACAATAATTTCTTCCAAGCAGCACACACTGGACTGCAAAATCACCCTCTTTATTAGGCTATGCACCTCTTCATTTATGCTACACATCAAAACATTACCTGCAATCAAATGTAGACAGCAGGGGAGGCCTCTATTTGAAAACAGCTAAGCAGAAAATAATACATCTTTTAAGACAATTTTGAATGGGACTTTGCAAATAACAAAACTTTTTGAAAAATAAAAAGTTGTAAATGTTTTTTTGGAATAATGCACACTTTGTAGTATGAGCTGTGGTTTGATGGATGGAATACTAGCAAAAAAAATAATATATTATGTATTATTTACCCTGCAGAATTGTAATTTTTTTCTTTCAACTTTAAGCCCTAGCAATTAATCAGTGAGCTTCACGGCCAAATGCAACTTCTCTTCCCCATAAAATAGCATTTGCATATTGCCGTTTCTTGTTGTTCACATTTATTTTCGGTTACATTATGAAAAAAATGCAATTATACTGTATATATACTGACAACAAAGACACATTAAGTCATGTAAAAAAGCAAAAATTAAGTTAATGGCTTCTGAAAAATGTCATTAGCCTACAGGGTTAATTTTCCTGTTTGAGAGCAATCATTACTTATCTCCTGGTTTACAGGAATTGGGTTTATTAGCTATTAAATTATCCATGAAATTTGACACTTGTGTTGGCCAAACATGTCCTAGGGCTTGCTGGTTTTCTAGGTGCTAAGCATCTGTGCAAAGGAATGAAAACAATAACACCATTTCTTACTTGATCTATTGGATTCTTCCATTATCCCATACTAAAAAAGCTAAATATATGTGCGTGTTTTAATGTTTCAAAAGTTAATCACAAACAAAGGAATGTACATAAAACTGCATTTTTTATTTACAATTTGGTCTCATTATAGTAAAAAGTTTTGCATTTAGAATAAGGAATATCAGTACCATATAAGCAGCATGTCAATTTAGTTATGTACTGTACCATCAAAAATAGTAGGATCTCGGCATCCATATTTATTCTCACATCCATATTATATAGTTGCATTTGTATATGTATACAGCATTTAAAGGGGAATTGCCACTACTAAAATCATGCACCTAAACTGTACTGTAGTTAATGTTTGTGTCATTCTAATCGCTGGTGTGTTCATTCTACAAACCCAGTTAAAAAATTGCATTGACACAACTTCCTTCCTACACACATTGATGGAAGGAAAATTTGAAATTACTGGCAGTTTGAATTGGTAATTCCAGGTTCTCTTATCAAGTTGAGTCAGTATCCGCAAATGGCATTTGCACCATTTTCTGAATGGCACCCTTTATATAAATGACCTACACGGCAAAGGAATGGGTACTAATATTGCAGGCCTTATAATGCCCAGCCTATTTACCCATGAGCCACACTCAAATGTAAAACCTGTTGGAGATCTACACAAGCAATAAAAAATTCCTTGGGGATGCCAAATGAGGGCTGTGATAGGCTAATTGATAGCCCCATGTTGACTGCTAGACTGCAGACGGTTCTGCTGGAGTAAACCTGTGTCTTTATGTCTTCAAAATTTGAATTTAAGACAGGAATTTCAATATGGGAACTTACTTTGAGGCTACTGGGAGCAACATCAATGGGAGTGGAGAGCAACATGTTGCTCACAAGCCACAGGTTGGGTATCACTGACTTAAATACTAGGAACCAAATCACAAGTAATGATGCAAATACTGGAAAATCAACAGTGGAGTGTTCCCACGACAAGCGGCATTTGTTCAAAAATTTCCAGACAATGATATGCTCTTCTCCTGCTTCATTTGAGTATCTTCAATTTCCTTAGCCAGCAATATTCGTTGAATCGGATTAAAAATATGAAAATTAAGCAGGAGAGAGAGAGAAGGCATGCACAGTGTGGATTCAGTCCTGAACTTGCTTATTTGCCAGCTTGCATCTCTTACACTGAAGTGTGTCGCTGATACCATAACAGAGGAAAGAGCTGATAGAGTTTTAGCAGCAATGATGCACAACTTCTATTGTATTTATCTCTGAAAGGAAATATTGGGAGGCACATTTGTTGAACATCAAACTCGATTTGAGTTTTTTTGCTGAAAAAAAACTTGAATGTCAGGAAGGCTAGTAACATGTCCAAATTGATGCCTGGACCTCTCCCATTGTCTTATACATGAGCTAGTATAATTGAATTTGAGTTATTAAAGGGCCAGAATATGATACATCTCGAAATTCTAATTAAAACTCAAATTGACTTTGGATAATTCACAATTCGAATTTGAGAAATATAATTTTCAATTTGTCTGTTAATAAATCTGGCCCTAAAAGTAATAGAGATATATTACAAAAATGATTTTTATGACATGGGCTGTTGAATTAGCACTATTGTCCAAAGGGTAAAGATCCCCTTTAATAGTCCGTTATCAATTCCATATGATTAAAGAAAAGTCTGTAAAGTCCATACATGTAGTCCCTTATGTGGAATCCAAACATAAAAAAATGTGTGTAGCTCAAAATCAATATTGAAATATAACATAGACTTCAGGTATCACAAACTGCAATTATTACAAGATACAGAATTGTAGCATACTACTGATCTGCAGAGAAGGGAATATATTCTAGCTTACTTACATTTATATTCACCTTCTCACACACTGAAAAATAAAAAAAAATAATATTAATTTACAGAAAATATATATAATTATTTGCCCCATTTAATCCTTTAGGTGACAAGGTATTAAAGGAACAATAACACCAAAAAATTAAAGCATTTTAAAGTAATTCACATATTATATACTGTTAGCATGCACTGTAAATGCTGTGTTTTTGCTTCAGAAAGACTACAATAGTTTATATAAATAAGATGCTGTGTAGCCATGGGAACAGCCATTCAAGCTGGAAAAAAGGCACAGGTTACTTAGCATATGACAGATAAGCTCTGTCCAATACAATGGTGTTTGATCTGTTATCTGCTATGTAACCTGTGCCTTTTCTCCTTTTTTTCCAGCTTGAATGGCTGCCATGGCTTCACAGCAGTTTAAGCAAATATACCAGTTATACCAGTGCAGAGCAACAGTACTTTATTTGAATTACTTTGGTACACTTTCTGTTTTTGATGTTACTGTTCCTTTAGGCCTCCTGTAAGTTATTCTTTTGGAGACGTTTCTGATCTATTTTACCTGATCCACTATGGATCTCCTCAAGTATCTGTAGTGTGCATAAGGAAACATTATGAATTAAGTCATTGCTTAACAACTCACTCAACAAATACTATGGTATTAGGGACTGCATACTAGATATACAGTACTACCCCTGTATGAAAGGGTCACTTGTTATGGTTTATAAATTTAATAGAGATAATCATTTTCAAAATCTGCTCTAAAGTGATACAGACAAGTAATTTAAAGTTGTAATAAACATTTATTAAGCCATATTTAATGGATTAGATTGTAAGCTCCACTGGGGCAGAGACAGATGTAAATGGTGATTAATCCCTGCAAATCTCTGCATAACATATGTGTTATGTAAAAATAGTATATCTACTAAATTTATTTGTGGTTTGCTCTGTAATAGCCTGAAAACAACCTTGAAGTAAGGAAGGAATTAAACAATTTTCTCTAGGGTGGGAAAACCAAGATGGTAACCACTTGTAATTTCTGTTTACCACCTTCTTAATCAACCCAGTAACATGAATATTAAAAGGCTAATTAAACCCTTTTCATTTATGAAGATTGAGTTAACGAATTTATCAAGAGATGCCTTTAAGCCCATCTTCTCATAATTTCATGTAAAACATATCAGTAAAGCTTATTTTTCTTGCCGCAAAGCTCATTTTACATATCTGTCACTACAAGGCTATTTCCATTTGAAACAGAAGTTGTAATCATTTAACAGTTGTTTTTTTAAATATATATTTGAGAACATCTATGAATTCATTTGAGAAAATAATTTGTACTACTGAAATCATTTTTGAAATTTCTTAGGGTCTAGCAAACTGCTCTTAATGCAAATAATCTGTTTGTATGTGTGTATAGGATGGTACAGGTTTTGCCCACCTCTATCATCAAGTGTTGATCCAAATTCCTGAGGTGAAGCTACTGACCAAGGTAGAGAGGCTCCTTTTAGGGTTAGATTTACTACTCAATTCAAATTCAAATGTGAAATTTATTACAGTCAGACTCTTCAAAAATTCGAATTTGACTACTCTCCAACTAAAACCTGCTGAGTTAATATAGAAGTAAATGGCAGCGGTCTCTTGAATTATTTGAAGATGTTAATAGTAGTGATGAGCCAAATTTTGCCAAGTTTCGCTGTGAAAATGACACCCCATAGAGAAGGTTGGGAGAAAAAAATGTTGCGCGTCAAGTTTTTTTGACGCACAACATTTTTTTTCTCCCTCTCTATGGGGTGTCATTTTCACAGTGAAACTTGCCAAAAATTTGGCTCATCACTACTATTAAAAAAATATTGTTGAGTTTTTTTTTCAGAGGAAAACTCAATTTGAATTTGATTCGAATTTGATTTGAGTTTTCAGATCGGGACTATTTGATAATAATCATAAATCAAATAATATAAAAGCCCCTATACTAGAGTTTGGTATCTTTGGACAGTGGTGTAGAGCCTGAGGTAGGAGACGTCAGTAGAAGTAGAAAGTGTTAGGGGAAATTTTGCAATAGCTCCCTTTATGAGCTACAGTAGGCTGAGCATAGTGAGTTGAGCCACCAGAGCCTCTAATGAAAACAGAAGGGTTAGTACCCCGATGTGTAATCTGCCTCACATTCACAATAATTTGGGTGGTTTATAACATGTTTATAAAAAAGTAATTAATTTATTAGCTGCAATTGTGGATTATACTGATGTACTACAATCAATTTCTTCAAGATTTAAAATACCAAGAAGAATTCTCAGTTACATAGTGAAGTAATATTCACATAGGGAACCCAACGACAGCTTATTTGTCCCTTTAAAGGCACACATCGATGGATTGTCCACTACCAGGAGTCAACACAGTTGAGTTCTTTTGCTATTGTAACATAATATACTGTAGTTCCTAAATCTATACACTCCCCTTTGGATCTACAAACTACTTACTAATTAACTCATACTATCTTTTTTCACATAGAGTGAATACACTAGTATTAAACCTACAACTAGCTATCCATGTTCATCTTGTGTCCCTTGCCTAAATTCAACTTACAGTAGGTAATTGTCCAAGATACTGTACCCCTCTCAACTGGAACTTTCACTATCCACCATCCTTTATGAGGAGCTAACATACCACTTACAGTCCTAGATGAACAATCTATGTAATCTAAAAATTGACAGGAGGACTGCTGTAAGATGGCATAAACATGTTCTTTGTATTTGGCCTGTATGGGACTGGTTGGTCTTTGTGTACTTTGTATTTTGAATTACAATCATACCCATACTTTACCATTGGGAAGGCAGCTACCTGACATTCAGATATAAATGCCCCCCTTCTTATAGACATGCCTACACCTGAATAGGGCTACACTACCCATCTATCTGTATTGAAAATAACACTTATTGTGGCGGTAAAATCCTTATTTGTGAAGATACATTTTATCAAGAAATCCATAATAATGAATACCTACAGCCTGTATTGAAGGCAGGTAATATTCACAGATGTGTTAAAGGTCAATGTTTCGAATAGACAGTAGCAATTAAGTAGAAATGAGTAGTTCTAATACATATATTTTAGTTGTATTCAAGTAGATTGAAGCACCTGTCTAACAGAAATCTTCCCAGATGTGAGATGTATCCCTGTTAATGGAAAATGAAAACTATTTATTGAACATCAGGTATCTATACTTAAATAATTGCTAATTGCTGGTTAATTTATGTGTAAGCAATTAATTAGCTTGCAAAAGTTAACTTACCAATTAAAAGCAAATGTTGATAGATTAGGGGAACTTGGTTTCATAATTACTTAGTAATATATACAATTAAAAGAAACAAGCAATTAACCACTCAAGTTTCCTAGGGTCTGGAAAAGGATGGAATTATTGTAATTAGTACATCCAAATGATGGTGCCTTATTCAGTTTTAAAATACCATGCAACGTTCAATAGCATAAATGTTAAATAGTAACCAAACACATAGCAAAAAAAGCTATTTTGCTTCCTATTATGTTGGATCATTCTTATCAAACTATGGCACAACACTTCAATCCTATTGTTTAGTTTTATGTATAAGAATTCTCTCTTTCTTGTACTTATAAGCAAATGTGACTCTATTGAACCTACAGCTGTTAGTCTAATGTTTCACAAAGGGAGCATGTAATGAGGCTATATGTAATGGTGATTTGACGTCCTTCCCAAATCCATCTGTAATAAGCAACATTGTGCATAATTACAAGTTAGACAGTCAAGTTGTACTACCCTTGTTTATTAATGACCTGGCGGTGGGCATTGAAAGTTCTGTTTCTATTTTTGCAGATGATACTAAATTGTGCAGAACTATAGGTTCCATGCAGGATGCTGCCACTTTGCAGAGTGATTTGTCTAAACTGGAAAACTGGGCAGCAAACTGGAAAATGAGGTTCAATGTTGATAAATGCAAGGTTATGCACTTTGGCAAAAATAATATAAATGCAAGTTATACACTAAATGGCAGTGTGTTGGGAGTTTCCTTAAATGAGAAGGATCTAGGGGTCTTTGTAGATAACAAGTTGTCTAATTCTGGGCAGTGTCATACTCTGGCTACTAAAGCAAATTAAGTTCTGTCTTGCATAAAAAAGGGCATTAACTTAAGGGATGAAAACATAAATATGCCTCTTTATAGGTCCCTGGTAAGGCCTGCAGTTTTGGACTCCAGTCCTTAAGAGGGATATAAATGAGCTGGAGAGAGTGCAGAGACTAAGTGCAACTAAATTGGTTAGAGGGACAGAAGACTTAAATTATGAGTGTAGACTGTCAAGGTTGGGGTTGTTTTCTCTGGAAAAAAGGCGCTTGCGAGGGGACATGATTATACTTTACAAGTACATTAGAGGACATTATAGACAAATAGCAGGGGACCTTTTTACCCATAAAGTGGATCACCGTACCAGAGGCCACCCCTTTAGACTAGAAGTAAATAACTTTCATTTGAAGCAACGTAGGGGGTTCTTCACAGTCAGGACAGTGAGGCTGCCGGGTGATGTTGTGATGGCTGATTCAGTTAATGCCTTTAAGAATGGCTTGGATGATTTTTTGGACAGACATAATATCAAAGGCTATTCTGATACTAAGCTCTATAATTAGTATAGGTATGGGTATATAGAATTTAATTAAAAGTAGGGATGGGTGTATGTATGGATGCTGGGTTTTCATTTGGAGGGGTTGAACTTGATGGACTTTGTCTTTTTTCAACCCAATTTAACTATGTAACTACCCCATCCAATATCAGTTGGGGTACCTCATGGTTTATTTCTTAGACCCCCTTCTGCTGTACTATTGGTCTTGGTCAGCTGAATAGCTAAGGCTTCAGAATCATTTATATGCAGATTATTCTCAGATCTACTAATACTAAAAACATTTAAATATTAAGCCCAATAGGATGTTTTGCCACCAGTATGAATTTATGCAGCTTAGTTAGGATCAAGAACAAGGAAGTGGTTTATTATCAAAGAGAAAAAGGAAATATTTTTTAAAATAGAGTCTATGGGAACCTTCCGGTAAGTCAATGCTTTTTAGATAATGGGTTTCAATATATTTATTTTTGTTTTTGTACCAAATGATTGTGCTTCCCATTTGTTTGCTTGAACAATGTATTTGTGTTGCCTTTTAGAGTCTACATGGAATTCCTTCACTGGAAGAATTCTTTAGAAAACATTTTACATAATAATACTGTATTTCTGTGGCACAACACTAAACCTGGAACTTTGGACTAAGAGCTTTGGGAGCCAAAAGAAACCTCTGTGGAGCATACATTACCACCAGAACTAGACTGGAGACTGTATATGCTTTAATAAATAGAGTGAAAGCAAGAAAAACTATATTAGAAGGATTACATTTATACATACTAACCAACCAACAATGTTAATGTAAGAGGAGATCATTCAGCATAGGGAAAAAATTATGGACAGAGCAACAAAACTGTATCAAAAACATGTTTAAATTAGATAAACATGCCAAGCCAAAGTGCAAAGTGTACTAAGAAAACGGAGCAAACATCTGCCTGATTTACTGTAAGTAATATTAAAGGATTATTATAGAGTCTATTTTGATGATGAGTTATGGAAAAAGTACTGTATAAAGTAAATATGAAATATTATCCATTAGAATTTTCTTCATAAGTTTTTATAAAGTGATGATTTGCTTGTATTATCTAACCTTTGATGTTGGTGCTGCATCTGATTTGCATAATTGAACAGCTGCAGATGTTGTATTTGAAATTGAATTAACCATTACAAAATAAATGGATATGAGTTAGGGGCCGATTCATTAACATTTGAATTTGTGTTTCTGAGACTCGAATGTTCAAAATGTATTAAGAGTAAGAAACTCTGCATTTAAAAGCTGAGTTCATGTAGATTGGGAGTTGTGTAAACCAAATTCAAGCGATTTTCAAGCGATCAGTTCACCTTGAGTTATTTTGAAAGTTGGTAGATTCATTGAATCTGAGTAGAGTAGAATGCAATTGTGCTATGTCCACGTTTTATTTTTTAACATTTTTAAGCAATGTTTTCATGATTAGAGTATTTCAATTATGTTAATAAATTAGAGCACATTTGAGTTCAATTAAAAAATATAATTAACAAATACGAATTTTGATAAATAAGCTCTTTGTAGATAACAAGTGGCTACTAAACAAATTAAGTATTGTCTTGCATAAAAAGGGCATTAACGCAAGGGAGGAAAACATAATTTTGCCAAGATATAGGTCCCTGGTAACTGGTAAGGCCTAACTTGGAATACAGTTTTGGGCTCCAGTCCTTAAAAAGGATATTAATGAGCTGGAAAAAGCTGCTTGCAAGGGCATGATTACTATTTAGAGTACATTAGAGGGCATTATAGATAGATAATGGAGGGAGGTGTCCCATAAAAAGGATCCCTGCACCAGAGGCCACCCCTTTAGACTTCAGAAACAGAACTTTCATTTGAAGCAACATAGGTGGTTCTTCACAGTGAGGACAGTGAGGTTGTGGACTGCACTGCCAGAAGATGCTGTGATGGCAGATTAATTTTTTTCTGCTTTTAAGAGGGGCTTGGATGATTTCTTGGACAAGCATAATATCATAGGCTATTGCGATACTAAAATCTACAATTAGGGGGTTATTTACTAAAACTCAAATTAATAATTTTTTTATGAAAACAAAGTCGACCATGAATTTAACTCATTTATCAATAATTTTTTTCTCGAAAAATTAAAGCAACATAACGTTGCAACAAAATTGAGCACCAATTCAAATTGTAAGATGGATACACTGAAAACTTAAGTTTATCTAATTTTTGCTGTGAAAACCCAACTTTTTCAGATTTTCAGATGAAAACCCTGACATTATCGGATTATCTAGCACAGATCACAATGTCAAGAAAAAAAAACTTGAGGGATATCTGCCATTGACTTCAACATGACCTCAACAGGTTTGAGATGGAGTATTTTCAGATTTGGATTTTTAGCATCTTTGAAAAATTCGAGTTTTCTTTTCCCCTTAAAAACTGTGACTAGATAAATTTGAGGTTTAATAAATGGGCTGATAAGTGTAGATATTGGTATATATAGTTTATGTGAGTGTTAGGAAGGGTCGTGTGAGTGTATGTAGGTACAGTATGTGCGCTAACTTTCTTTAGGAGTGGTTAAACTCGATGGACTTTGGTCTTTTTTTAACCCCACTTAACTTATTACTATAATTATTTTAACAATAGGATATTACTATAGGAGAACATAAAAATACTGAAATAATAAATCTGATGGCTGTAAGCTCAACAAGTAATATTCTGTGTATGTTAAATAGATTTAAAATACGGACAAAGAAAAATCACAAAAAAACAGTTTGTGTCAGATTTATCAAGGGTCGAATTTCGAAGATAAAAAATACTTCAAAATTCGACCATCGAATTAAAATACTTCGACTTCGAATATCAAAGTCGAAGTTTTTTCCATCGAATTTTGCTAACCTGTGGTCGAAGTAAAATCGTTCAATCGAAAGGTTAAATCCATTCGAAGGATTTCAGCGATCGAACGAACGATTTTACTTCGACTACAAAGAAAAATGCTCTAGAAGGTCCCCATAGGCTAACATAGCACTTCAGCAGGTTTAGTTTGGCGAAGTATTGAAGTCAAAGTTTTTTATAGAGACAGTACTTTGATTATCGAATGGTCGAATAATCAAAGTATTTTTACTTTGAATCTAATTTGAAGTTGAAGTCGTAGTAGCCTATTCGTTGGTCGACATATCCAAAAAATTACTTCGAAATTCTAAGTTTTTTACTTCGAAAATTATCTCGAATTCCCTTTTATGTTACCTCTAAACTACTTGCAATATGAAATATGAATTTGATTTATCAATTTATTAATGCGTCAATCAATCAGTGTTCTGAAGTGCATTTGGACTATTCTGATCCATGTTGGAACAAATCCATCCGATGTGTTAAAGAAATTGTTAAACCTTATCTTCTCAATGTCTTTCCATCGATAAGTTTTTATATATATTTAAACCCTATTAATAATGTTAATAAAATGTTGTTTTTTTTGTTGCTTCAGGGTAGAAGGCCTTATCTGTAAGCACAGCTTTTTCTTGCTGTTAACTTTTTTTATTCGAATTCAGACCTTAAGCCAATGAAAGCATTCTACTCCATATATTATAGTTTATCCTAAGGGAGTGACAAGAATTCCAAAATGGTTGCTTTAAATGACAGATACATTTTGTAGAATCTAGGAAAATGTCATTCTGCAAGGATATTTCTTTTATTTTTACTGTATTCTCTGCCTAGATTCAGAATGACAATTAATATCACCGAGACTTATTTATAAACAATGGCCAAATTAGCAAAAGTCAGCAATGTTTATTTGCCTTAATTGTTCTACTTGTTACTACTTGCTATGGGTTAGGGTTGATAAATAAACCAAATGAGTCATGGGTTGGTTTAAAATATAGAAATAGATATGGTATGGAACCTGTTATCCAGAATGCTTGGGACCTGATGTCTTCCAAATAACAGATCTTTCTGTCATTTGGATCACCATAGTCTGTCTACTAAAAAAATCGTTTATTCAAATAATTGAATTTTCAAAGTTGATCATCTTAGGGCACATTCACTAACCAGTGAGCAAAATGCAATTTTAAAGGCAATCTTCATGTTTTTTCCCACAATGCACCATTCCCCCTAGAATTCTGGCCTCATTATTAATGTAAATGAAATATATCCTCGCCATGGCCCATGGAATTGGCATAACATCAAAAATTGTTTGTTGAATCCATCCCATGCTTTCATCACATCTTTCAGATCACCTAAAGAGAAAACCAACACAGGACCTTATACTTACGGTATTGTACACCCAATACAGATCCACATGCTCTACCTGCACTCAAGTGACCAATGTTGGTGGACCTGCCCGCAGCTGAATACCTTTTAGAAATTGGTTATCTTTTTGATAAATTAAATCACAGGACTAACCCTCTATCTCACTTCACACTATCTGCTATACTTGGGCCTAGCAGACATAGCCTCAATACTGAGAGGCACTGTCTTTCATAAATGTACTGTGGCTAAACTCTTAAACCCCAGAAAATGGAAAACTCAAATTACCCTCACTGCAGCAGAATTAATTTCAACATCCATGAGCATGCCCGACATTAGTACTTATTGGCACTCACCAACAATAGTTTAAAGAAATAGAACAATATCTGGGCTTCCTGGTAAAGGTGGTCTTAAACAAGGAAAATCCCTTATTTCCATTTAAGACTATGCTTATATTAGTAGACCACACTAATCTTACTTTTTTCTCTTTTTGTCTCCCTGCTGTCTTCATTGGTCTTATATAAGCTGGATGTTGCATCAGAGATCTAGATAGTTTATCAACATTCTTCTCTATACTTTTCCTCTTTTTTTCCCACCCATTGTCTTATTCTGTAAATCTCAGCAAAAAATGTTATTATTGAAAAAAATTGTTTGTTGAAAATGCACTTGAGCAAACTTTTGAATCAGTGAAAGACATCTCTTTTTGGGTGTATTAGAGCTAAAATATATGAGACTGAAATGTCTTTGCATTAGCGGCAGATTTATAATAGACTGAACGACAAATCCATTCCAGAATTTTGATCAATTCATTCAAAATGATTAATTATCATAGTTCATAGCCTTCAGGAAGTCAGTTTCTAAGACCTTCAAAAGATTAACTAGTCTGAGCTATTGGATCCAGTAGTAGGCTATAGCCAATTTTATTGATCATTCAATCAACATCACTATAAATGACAGATATTTCTTCATATGTGATCAATCTGTATTCAAACCATTCAGAAACATGATCTAGATCGATATAATTTGCTTGAATGTCTTAACCCAAGATGATAAATCTGATAAATCTTGGAGTCATCTAATGTATCAATCTAATCCTATCTCCTTTCTCTTCAATACACCAAAATTAAATTACATCCACAAATGTCAAAGAATTTCTACCCTACCTAAGACCTTTAACCAACATCAAGACATAAAGAAAAAGAGGCTTGGCTGGTTGCCATTCACTATTTAAAACACTGAAAAAAAAAGTTTTCATTTATTAAAGTTTGTACTTTTAATAAAATGTTGCATCTTTTTTTTTTTTTACTTGTATATGTTTTTAAAATATTGCTTTAAGCCTTTGAGTTTAGGACCTTAAAACTTACTTATCAGTCATATAAGCAGCTTGATCATTCTAGCCTACACACCTTTGCACATTTTGGGGCCGATTCACGAAGGGTCGAATTTCGAAGTTAAAAATACTTCGAAATTCGACCCTCGAATTGAAATCCTTCGACTTCGAATATCGAAGTCGAAGGATTTAGCGCAAATCCTGCGATCGAACGATCGAAGGATTTTTCGTTCGATCGAACGATTAAATCCTTCGAATCGAACGATTCGAACGATTTTAATCAAACGATCGAAGGAAAATCCTTCGATCAAAAAAAGCTTAGCAAGCCTATGGGGACCTTCCCCATAGGCTAACATTGACTTCGGTAGGTTTTATCTGCCGAAGTAGGGGGTCGAAGTTTTTTTTAAAGGGCAAGTACTTCGACTATCGAATAGTCGAATAGTCGAACGATTTTTACTTCGAATCGTTCGAATCGAAGTCGAAGGTCGAATTCGAAGGTCGAAGTAGCCCATTCGATGGTCGAAGTACCCAAAAAATACTTCGAAATTCGAAGTATTTTTCATTCGAACCCTTCACCCGAGCTGAGTGAATCGGCCCCTTAATATAGCATGTTAACAAGAATAGAAGCCAAATATTTTTTTCTGCTCATACTGTGTTGGCAATATATATGTGTTAAGAAGAAATGCTTATTTTTATTCTATTTATTCTTGTTTTAACAAGCCAGCTCACTGTTTGATTCTGAATTCAAATGCAATGACCTGTGTTATTCTATGTTGCTCTGAACGGTTTCCCAGTAGTACTAGGTGCAAACCTCAAGGTACAGTGGCATGCTAAATGCCTTGAAGTGTCCATATGCTAAATTCAGAGCCTTTTACATTTTTTACCCGTATCCTTTTATGTAATGTTGTATGGTCTTTACAATACATGATAGCAAAGAATGTGCTTTTGCTATCAATGTCAAAGAGATCACACAATCAAAACTTTTGGAGAATTCTATAACTTTTAATAATGAGACATTGACGTTTATCTTCTCTGAATGGCATTTTATTTAACCCAATTCCCTCAGCTATTTTGATGCATTTGCTGTTTGCCATTTCACCTTTATTTTATTATAGATGCTTGTTTTGTATTTCTTTATATCTGTTATATGACTAGCCCTTTTTCAAATGGAAAATCTACATGATATTGTTCAAAATACATTTAGCAGGCTGACTTTTATGTGTCTGGAAATGCAGCTGTTTGGATTGGGAGAAATCATTTCTACTTCCATCTCTTGCTATTAGGACATTGTTTTAATGCATGCACGTGTGGTTGCCTGTTTTCTATTTTTTTATGTTTTAGGAATTTGTATTTTAGGAGATATTTTTTCTACCATATTTATTTACAGTAGCAGAGTGCTGTACAATGTTATAGGGCTTGAATGACTTTAAAAGAATTACTTTTGGCTATTCGTGTTATCTATAGATCAAAACCATAGTGTGTTGAGAAGGTGACGTAAATATGGTTGCTGATCGGTCAACTGCACTGTTGCAATGTAGCACTTGAATCAGTAAATTAGCTTATCATGTTCATTGTAATAAACTACTCCTCATTAAGATTTAAAGGAGAAGGAAACCCCCCTGGGCGCAAAAATCCCTCCCCCTGCCCTGTGTTGCCCCCCCTCCCTCATCCACCCTGGCCTACCTGTCCCGCCGGGCAAATGCCCCTAACTTGTTACTCACCTCTCTGCGCAGGTCCTGTCCACGGAGCTCACAGGTGCCATCTTCTCCTAAGCGGTCTTCTTCCTGCTTTGATCGGCATCTTCTGGCGCATGCGCAGTAGGAAGTCGGCCAGATCTCGATCTAAAAATCCGCCAAACGAGCAGATCTCTCTGTGTATGGCCACCTTTACTTTACATATTCACTAAGATGCGGATTTTACTGAACATTACCTAATTTGCCAGACTTGCCTTTGCCAGCTCAGACCAGGCGGAGTTGCAATGGAGTGCATAGGACTTCCTCAATTTTTAGTACAACATTTTTCTAAGTCCCAGAAAACGCTGGCATCTTTTCCTTTTTTCTGAGCCTGAGTTATAGCCTGCAAAGGTTCCCTCCTCCATTTTCTAACATACCTATAGAACATACTGTAAATAGGGATGGGTGAATTTTTTCACCTTGTTTTGCCGTGGAAATGACGCCCATAGACTTGTATGGCGGCGTGCGTAACTTTATCATCTCCCTCCGTATGTAAATTAGGCAATGCTGGCGCATCTTCGCTTACACCTGGCAAAGTATTGTGAGGGCCCCTTAGATGGTTCAGACTTTTATTGGGTCAGTTATAGGGAATTTATGCAAATTTTACAATCTATGTATTAGTTAGGGTACTGTCCAAAGCACATATCCTTTACTATAATAACCACAGTTTACCCAAAATGGTTGTATAAACAGGAACAGCTGATTAAAAAAAATTAAGCACATTTGGAAATTTCTCTCCTATGTAATAAGTTTTGCCTTCCAGACCAAAATACCCATTGCAGATGTGCTTCAGAAGTAGCAGAGATTCATTGCACATTTTCATTGGAGTGCTCCCATTTCACTCACGTTAAAACATGTTGCGTTGAACCTTTCTGTGTCTGCAACAGTAATGGTTATCTCATCCCCCCACAGTATGTTTTATATGTATTACTTTGATACTCCAGCGCTTGCCCTGGAATTAAAACAGGGAAAATTTACAGAGGCATATGGAAACTGCTCCTGGCGCAGTAACGTATGATGATATCTGATATATATTTTCTACTGCCCCATGGCAAAACAGAATCTATGGTTGTTAAAACATGTGCACCATGTGCACCACTTGGGTTATAGGTAGATCAAGAATTCCAACTAAAATCTCCCCCCATGGCATTTTGCTATGTCTGAAATTGTCTGTTTTTAACATGGCATAAAGGTAGCTGAGCTCCATCTGACCTTACAATGCTAATATACTTTTGAGGTACGTATCTCTGTTCAAACTACTACAGAATCTCAGCAGTTTGAGCAGAATCTCATTGCATACGGTCACCATTATTCGGAAACCCATTATCAAGAATGCTCTGAATTACTGAAAGACTCCATTTTATCCAAATAATCCACATTTTTATAAATCATTTCCTTTTTCACTGTGATAATAAAACAATTCATTGTACTTGATCCCACAAAGATATAATTAATCCTTACTGGTAGCAAAACCAGCCTATTGGGTTTATTTAGGTCCGTTTTCGAATCAAATAGGTCCATATCCAGCCGAATTCGAATTGCACGAATCGAAGTAATAGCAAATTGGATTGAATTCGGATCAAAGTTTTTCCCAAAAATACCCTTTGATTTTTCAGAGTCCACCAATTGACTCCAAATAGGTTCTAGGAGGTCCCCCATAGGCTAAAACAGCAATACAGCAGGTTTTAGATGGCAAATGGTCAAAGTCGATATTTTAAAGAGACAGTACATGATAAATTTCGATATTCAAATTTTAAATTTTTTTTCAAATTCAAATCGAATTTGGGCTATTCCCTAGTCCCAAGTACACAAAAAATTGCTTGAAATCAAATTTTTGGAATTAGAAAATTCCCCTTGACCTATGATAAATATGCCCCTTAATGTTTTCGTGATATTCTAGTAGACTTAAGGTATGACAATCCAAATAATGGAAAATGGAATGGAAAACTCCAGGTTAAGAGCATTCTGAATAATAGGCCCCATACCTGTACTTCATCGGTTATATAGTAACATACATCATGAAAATAAATAAGCAATATGAATATTTTCCAAGTTCCCGTAAGTCATTTAACCAATAAAATTTTTTGCTTGAAAGCTCTAAAATACTTTTACCTCGCCTATACCTAAATATTACATTTTAAAAATATTTAAATTATTTGCTATGTGGCCATTTACCCTTAAATGAAACAAACACTTTGTACCTCCATTTCTCTCTACAATCTGTTGAAGATTATTGCTGTTGCAGGCATTTAAATATAGTTTGTTTAAATTAGTGAATTCACATACTGACCGACAATTAAGAACTGTTCTGTTTATAACAAGTCCCCTAAGTGCAATAGCAAATATAGGATAAAGCAGTTTAGTAATGTTGTCATCCTAATGATCATTTTTACCTGGTAATAACAAGATATGCACTTAGGTCAGGCAGTGCCTCTGGGAGTGGAATATTAGTTATCAACTTAAAAGTCTGTAAAGGACATTTATTGGCAATAATGTGAACCATAATCATGTTATGTTTCTGGGAAAGAAAAAAAAACCTGAAAATCTTTTTATGGCAATATAATGAGGGGTTCTTCTGTGATAATAAGAATTTCAAGTAAAATGATGAAAGACTGAGCAATGCTGAAATATATATGTGGTATGCCTAAACAAACACATTTATAATAATTGTTGTTATTATGTGGCTAAGATCTGTAGCTACCATGGTTTTCTCAAAGGCTAGCCGTTTTTAATTCTTTTAAAGCTAATATAGAAAATATTCTTTAAAATATGTATGCCTGCATTTTTCTAATCTATTAACACAAAAACACACTATACAAAGTATAAATAAATTAAACACCCACATTTACATATTGGTATATTATATTAGTCCAAATGGTCTCAGGACTCCAACGCTACCAGATTTTCCAGGCGCTACAGAATTACATTCAAATAGAAAGCCAGGGTAAACAGGTGCACACCAGGGGGCAAATTCACTAAGCCGTGAAGCGCCGAACGCTAGCGTTAATTCAATAGCGATTGGCATTTTCGCTACTGCGCAAATTCACTAACGAACGCTGGCGTAGTTTCGCTAGTGTTACTTCGCAACCTTACGCCTGGCGAATTTTCGCTAGCGACAAAACTACGCAAATTCACTAACTTGCGCAGTGTACTGAACGCTACCTTTTACGCTAGACTTCCTTCGCCACCTCAGACCTGGCGAAGCGCAATAGAGTAGATAGGGATTGTTTCCAAAAAAGTCAAAATTTTTTCTAAGTCCCAAAAAACGCTGGCGTGTTTTCTACATGATGGGTGATAGGCTGAAAAAGATCGAACAATTTTTTGGGGCTCCCGTCCTTCCCCCCTACATTTCCTGACTCATGGCAACTTACCTAGACAGTGGGCACATGTGTAGGGCAAAATAACATTTTTATTTGCAGATTTGAAGGTTTTCTAGGCATTTGTACCATACGTGTTCCTCCATTGAAATTTGAATTTCGCGCCGTATGCAAATTAGCCTTCGCTAGCGTAACTTCGCTATATATAGCGAATCAATGCTAGCGCAACTTCACAACCTTACGCTAACCCTGTGCGCAACTTCGGATTTTAGTGAATTTGCGGAGCGCTGGCGAAACTACACCTGGCGAAGTGCGGTGAAGCGCGGCGAAGTTGCGCCTGGCGCAACTTCACATCTTAGTGAATTTTGTGGATTCATGTGTGGGCATGCATATCTACCTGTAACAGCCTCCTTTTGCCTAGGGGTTAGCTCTCAGCTACTCATTTGCCACCAGGAATTACCACATGGGGCAAGCAAGGGGGCCATAGGTTTACTGCTGTGAAGAAGTCAGTAAGGACAAAGCTGGACATAGTCATACAGACTGGTCAGAATTAAATAACAACTATTGAATTGTGAGATAATTCAAAATCAGAAACAAGCCAGGGTCAAAAGAGTGAACACAAGGGGCAGGACCAGAGAAGCAGAAACCAGGGACCAACAGTAGCAGGAGTCAAAGCACCCACTTTACTAATCACTTTATTGCTCAGCAATGTTTTGAATGAACACAAAGTAACACCAGGTATCATCTGGGTGTGATTTTTAGTACTACATACAGTATAATAACAGATCAGGTCATATCAGTGAATTGTTAAGAGAACACTGGAACATTCTACAGGCTGATAATGACATGAGAAGAGTGCTCTGATATACACAACTTATTTCTTACAAGATGGATACTAATCTATGTGATATTCTTGTGAAGTAACCCGATTACATATTATCAGGAAAAAACAGTCAGCATGGTTGCAAAGTGATAAACCTGATTGTTTTAAATGCCTTCATTATACTACTTCTTACAGGTATATTACACTGGTAAGCATCTTAATATTAGACATCATATCACCTGCACTACCACACACATTATTTATTTAATAACCTGTCACATATGGGCAAGAATTACTAGATTTTAAGATTAGGGGGCATGTTTACTAACATTGGAGATAAATATCTGGAGAGATTTCTGGAGATGTTGCCCATGGCAACCAATCAGCAATTAGATTTAAACAGCCATCTATAACTTAGAAAACAAAAGCAAAGATCTGATTGGTTGCTATGGGCAACATCTCCAGAAATCTCTCCAGATATTTATCTCCAATGTTAGTAAACATGCCCCCAGGTATGAATGGACATTGGTCCTCAATTATTACAGCTTTTATGGATAGACAAGATGGGCATAGATTACCCACATTTTAGTATATAGTGCATGACCACATTCCCCTGTCTTCTGATGCTCTTCTGTTACACCATGACATGGATCTTGAAGGATCATGCATGTCCTGAATCAGCTTTGTCTGCACATGTTCCTGCAAGATCAGTACCTGAGAAATGACAGATGAAGATTTGAAGCCAGGGGATAATAGTACCCTTAAACTCTGCTGTGCAGCTCTGTGGGTTTATGGCAGCTTGCAACTCAAGGGAACTTTTCAATAGAATAGCTGTTGTGTGGAGTGAGCTTGGAGGGGGCAATGGAAGCAGTTCTATGGGGTTTAGAAATGGTCTAGGGTTTAGTTCTCTTTTTACTGTTTCCCCCTGAGCAATATTATTTTAAAATGACACAGGAAATCTGAAATAGAATGCAAAAGGAAGCGCACACATAGGGTAGTATTGTCTCAATTAAGATAAGCAATTAAGCCCCTAGAGCCAGGGGGCTTAATTCACACCAGGTTTTAACCTGGTGTGAACGGTGATATTCAAGGAAGCAGCCCCCCCCTTTTTTTTTCTTTTTTTTTTGTCAATAGTGTATTGGCGCGGTATTGGTATAAATTAATTATACCTCTTTCTATCTAAAAATTATTTTAAAATGATTTCTATCTTTGCAAATGTAACTTGGAGTTCATATAAAAAAAGACCTCATTATATGAATGGAGAAGCTTTAGCATCATCCACAAATTAACCTCATTTAATTCTTTTCGAAAAAGTTAGAAAAAAAAAATGTTGAGACAAAATTGCATCAATTAAATTGTGCAACTTTTTCAATTGAGTTGCTGTCGTTGCAACAACTCAAATTTATTGGATTATTGGTCAAATTTACTCACAACTCAAATGATTTTTGAAAAAACTTGAATGCCTTAGGGCTCTTACACATGACCGTTCCGACCTGCGCTCCCCTGCGTTCCGTTTTTTGGCGTTCAGCCGCAGGGGAGCGCAGGAATAGACGCAAGTAATTATTTGAAATGGGGCTGTACTCACTCAGGCGCGTGTAGGCCCCGAACGCAGGTTCAGACGCAACATGCTGCATTTTTCCTGCGTTCGGTGCCTACACGCGCCTGAGTGAGTACAGCCCCATTTCAAATAATTACTTGCGTTCAGACGCAACATGCTGCATTTTTCCTGCGTTCGGTGCCTACACGCGCCTGAGTGAGTACAGCCCCATTTCAAATTATTACTTGCGTCTATTCCTGCGCTCCCCTGTGGCTGAACGCCAAAAAACGGAACGCAGGGGAGCGCAGGTCGGAACGGTCATGTGTAAGAGCCCTAATAGTCAATCGAATAGTCCCGACCCGAACAATCTAATTGAATGTGAACTGAGTTCGAATTGAGTTATCCTCCGAAAAAAACCCTTGAAAGTCAGGAAGGCAATTAACGTATTCAAATGGTTCATTGCACCTTAGCCATTGACTTGTAAATTAACTCTGCAGGTTTTAATAGGCAACTATTCAAATTAGAACTGTTTCCATGGTCGAGGTTCGAATTTTTATTCTAGTTTTGTGCATTTTGAATTTAGAATTTGAGTTATTTTCCTCTAAAAATTCAAGTTTCCCCTTTAAAAACTCAACAGAAAAATTAAAGCCTTAATAAACTATTCCCTAAATTTGGCATATGTGTAACCAACACACATACTCTTTACTTTCTCTTGCCAGCACACTTACAAACATATTATTTAAAAGTATATTGGTAATCAGATCAGAAAAACATGTGATTTAGGGCCAACTTTCTATAGCATTGGTGTAAGAATTTTCACTACTTTTCTTCACTCAGCTAGTTTCTCTCGTGTCAATAGGATATACTGTATATATATATATAGAAATCTATCCCAGTTAGCCATCTTACACGAGTAAACAGGATTGTGAGTAACCCATAAGAAAAATCTAAACAAGAAAATTTAATGTGCAAAAAATTCCGGGAAAGGGGATATCCAGAAGCAGTGATTAGTGAAGCTAGAAGCAAAATCAGTACAGTTAGAAACAAAAAGACTGATAGGAGGAGAATCCCCTTTGTTACGGATTATAATAGACAGTATCAGTCAATTAGTAAAACGCTTCGACGTCATTGGCACATCTTACAACGAGCATATCCACACATAGATGAATTTATTGCTCTGCCCATTGTCTCCTACAGAAGAGGCAGAACAATTGGTACCATGGTGACTTCTGCCCAAGTAAAGAAAAAAATCTGAGAAGTCGATACTTTTCTCGGAGAGCAACAGGAATGTCACCATGTTACAATTGTAACCAATGCCCTTTTGTATACAAAGGGAAAGATTTCATTCACCCTGAGACAGGGTATATTGCCCACCTGAGGGGCTTCTATACCTGTGTTTCCAAATATGTTGTTTATGTGTTGGTTTGTCCGTGTGGTCTCATCTATGTAGGTGAGACCACGCAGATGATCAAATCACATATCTCACAACATAGATCTGTTATTAATCTAGGTAATATGAGTCAGCCGGTGTCCAAGCACTTCCTGGAGAAAGGACATAGTGCTGATCAACTCAGATTTATGGTGCTTGAAATGATCCCCCCACTCAAAAATGGAGGTGATCGAGAACTCCATTTAAAACAGAGGGAGGTGTGGTGGATCCACAAATTAGGGTCCTTACAACCCAAAGGATTAAATAGGGATTACGATCTATACCTCTTTTTATGAGTATCTAAAAAACTTGATGTGATTTAGATACAATTTGGACTGAGCCTAAATCATGTATTTATAAATTGTAAACTATGTTGGCCATCATAGGTTAAAATAGGCACATGAAGGGTAAGGGCAACATGTATGCAATATAATGTGAACCTTGACCTATAGGGGTCACAACTGTATACTTAACGCTGATGTCACTTCCTGATAACTCCTTTTTAAGTCACCTGACCTTGCACACCTGTAAACCATGTGTAACCTTTAGCTTGATAAAGGGCATGATGCATGCCCTAAACATAGCCTGATGTTTTATTTTTATATATATATATATACACACATAGTCAGTTGTGTGTATGCACTCTTACCAGCTTTTTAATTACTTCGGGTGCGTAGGTCAATTTTCGTTGTACAGCAAAATAGATGGACTCTCTCACCATTTTTCAGTGAATAAAACAGTGTTATTTTATTCTTGGTTGCATTTCCAACATTTTGGCTGCCGAAACGTTGGAAATGCAACCAAGTATAAAATAACACTGTTTTATTCACTAAAAAATGGTGTGCGAGTCCATCTATTCTGCTGTATATATGCATATATATATATATACACACATACACGCACCTGCCTATTGGCATTCAAGGAGAGGTGAGTGCCCAGCAGGTGTAGGTTTGTAAACTGACTATAGTTCTAAATATTTTACCAATATTGATCCTATAAATTCTGCCTATTTGTTGTTTCAGAAGCACATTTTATTTTACCCAAAACATAATTTTTTTACATTAAATTGAAGAATTAAAAGGAAAATCTTAAAATAAACAGTACTTTACAAATATAATATATAAATTGCTTATTTATTTAACCATAGTTCAGATGACAAACTTGATCCAATGTTTTACTCTAAGCTAAAGGAAATAACTGTCACATCTCATTTTGTTTACAATATGCCTTTAAGTGCTTAGGCACAAACCTGCGGTATTTTATCTTGATTTCAAATAGCATCAGCTGCCATTTAGTTCTGAAAACAATTACGTAGTGCTAGTAAGTCAGTGATATGGGGTTACTGAGGACATGTATTTAGGATGCTCTATAGCCTTAATTTTTGCATTTAACAAAATATTAAATCCTTCACATCCCTAGGGCCATAACCAAGGGACTAGCTTTTAAATGCATAGTTCAATAGTTATCTATTTGCAAAGATATTTTATTATTTGCTATATTTTTATATTGTCATATAAATAGATGTGAAAACCCACAGACAACAATACATTTTTTATTGTTTATTAATGCCTTTCTTGGGGTAGTTTGGAAGCTCATTATTCTTTATAAAACCAAACCACAACAGTAGATGGCATAATAAGGTATTTTGTGAAATATATTCATAGCCTCAATATAATGCACTCACATTGATTATGGTCAAACCACAGATTTAGAAATTCTTCTCAGTGTGATAATGCATATGTGAAACATATTCTTCTAAGGCAAAATTAAGCTTAATTGGAACACCTAACGCATTATTATTAGGGCAAGCAACTGATTTAACATTTTAAAATACACTTGTATTTTTCTACATACATTATTTTTGGATCATCTAAAAGATTAATAGTGCACAATAAATAAATAAATGACCACGTCTGTTTCTACTCTTTCAAGTTAGGTGTTGATAAGATTAGCAAGATTGGAGCTTTGAGGTGTTATTAAACCTTCCAGGGAGAGGTGCCAAAACAGCATTGTATGTGGCAGATAACAGATGTCACAACGCCCCCCACCCACCCCCCGCTGCCTCTATTCAAACATATTTTTTCAGTTTTTACATATATGGCTTCTTTAACACCTCTTTTGAACCAGTCGCTCGCCTGGTCTAGAATCTGGACTTGCCAGTCTTCAAACGTATGTCCTTTTTCTTTTGGAGGTAGGTACACGGATGAGTCCTGACCAGAGGAGCTGGTTCTCCTGTGCTGCACCATACGCTGGTGTAACTGTTGTTTGGTTTCTCCCATATACAAATCAGAGCACTCCTCAGTGCACTGCATACACACAGGGCCGGATTTACATAGTGGGCGCCCCTAGGCCCACGACCGTTCGTCGCCCCTGTCCCCTCCAGGGGGACAGGAGCAATGGGGATTGGCGCAAGGGAAATTAAAAAAATTATTGTGTCTCCAGTGCATCCCCAGTGTTTTTGAACCAATGTGGGTGTGGTTGGGCAGCATGCCACCCCCCTAAAATCCTGCCGCCCTAGGCCCGGGCCTAGGTGGCCTTCCCACAAATCCGGGCCTGCATACACAATGTTACTCTTCTTGTTGTTTGGGGTTGTGTCTTTTGGGTGAACTAATTGCTGCCTTGGTGTGTTGCTGGGTATAAAACAGATAGGGATGTGGTGTTTATAAAACACCCCAGCTACATATGGGAGGACCAAGTTATTTCTCCTGTCCTGTTTTCCACCTTCACCGGTAGTCTTGGTGTTATTGCTTCTCTTTCTCGGTTTTACTAAAGGCACAATCTGAGATGTTTCATCTCTTTCAACTTAGCCTCTGTGCTGGTGGGGATCTTGTCAGCTCTGTGATGTAGAGTTTTGATGACCCCATGTTTGTGATATAATGGATGGTGGGAGTCAAACAGCAGGTACTGATCTGTGTGGGTAGGTTTCCTGTAGACCTCTATTTCCAGCTTTTCACCCTCTCTGACTCTTACCAAACAGTCCAAAAAAGTCAGTGTGCACCAGGGCCCACCCCCGTGCTGATAGAAATTGGTGTCTGGTTCCTGTCCGGACTACTCTGCAGATTCCACCCCCCCCCGAACTGATAAATGCAGTAGTATACCAGTAAGCAATTTTTATTACTTGTATTGCCTGCTGGCACTTCCCCCTTAACTCTCCCTTTAACTCATTTCTTACACACATTTGCCTAGTGTTTATCCCACATTGAATATTAACTCTTTACTTGCCTTCTGTGAATAGGTCACTGCCATGACTTCTGGGGGTATTTATATATGATATTGCCGCTGTGCCACCCTTTATGACTTTTGCAGGTATTTATATGTGATATTGTCACTGTGCCACCCCTCTATGAGTTCTGGGGTATTTGTACATGCAATTGCCATTGTGTCATGCTGCAATGAGTGCAGGGTTAAATATCTTAGTAGAAGTTGATCCAGAGACAGGTCCAATTGCATCTTGGAAATGCTTAAAGGAAAACTATACCCCCAAAATGAATACTTAAGCAACAGATAGTTTATATCAAATTGAATGACATATTAAAGAATCTTACCAAACTGGAATATATATTTACATAAATATTGCCCTTTTACATCTCTTGCCTTGAACCACCATTTTGTGACTCTATCTGTGCTGCCTCAGAGATCACCTGACCAGAAATACTACAACACTAACTGTAACAGGAAGAAGTGAGGAAGCAAAAGACACAACTCTGTCTGTTAATTGGCTCATGTGACCTTACATGTGGTTTGTATGTGTGCACAGTGAATCCTACGATCTCAGGGGGCGGCCCTTATTTTTTAAAATGGCAATTTTCTATTTATGATTACCCAATGGCACATACTACTAAAAAGGTATATTATTATGATAATGGTTCATTTACATGAAGTAGGGTTTTACACATGAGCTGTTTTACTTAGTATCTTTTAATAGAGACCTACATTGTTTGGGGGTATAGTTTTCCTTTAAGGAGGATTTTTTCTCCTTTCTCTGAATCAGCTATAAGTAAGGCAGTTTACACTTGGACTCAAAGTTTGTCTTTTTTCATCATAAATTACTACTCCCACTACTGTGGTTTTGTTTTCCTGAAAATTCGGTTAAAGCATATGGTATAGTGGATTGAGTATGAAAGGCATGGGCAAAAAGTGGGCGCCCTCTTTCTGCCCCCCCCAAACAAAAATATCTTCTGCTGCCTATGGCTGAATCCACGATAACGGTTATTGCTGGCGGCTGAGCAGGGGGAGATTTTACAGTGCACACGCCGGAAGCACTCCAGCACATGATTCAGAGGGCAGGGGGGGCCTATCCTGTACCATACAAATATCTTCTGACTGTCATACTGTATATGATGCATGATACTTATTTGTCTTTCATTCTGTCATAAAATGTAAATTTTTGTAACGTAAAGTGAAGCAGTAGCTTTATATATTTATTGATCATTCTACCAGTAGGAATAAACACATTATTAGTTATTTCCTGCAGGAAGAACGTTAGATGTGCAAGGAGAGGGTGTTTTAGTTTTCAACTAATGGCAGGAAAGAAACATACAGGAGTGGTAATACATGTCCATTGAGTTAAACCTTTTCCTCCAAATGATACCTTCCTAGTTAATCCAGAGGAAGGCAAAACCCCAGTTTGTTACAGCTAAATAAATAATAGCTCAAAAAACTGATTTTAAATAATTATCAAAATTATAAAAATTATGTGGAGCCGTGGTCCTTTTGCTCTTTACAAAGCAAATACATATCCAAATCATACCTTCCTAGTTAATCCAGAGGAAGGCAAACCCCCAGTTTATTACAGCTAAATAAATAATAGCTAAGAAAATTGATTTGAAATAATTATTAAAATTATAAAAATTATGTGGAGCTGTGGTCCTTTTGCTCTTTACAAAGCATATACATATCCATACTACATGCAGCTTCTAGCATACAACTCATAATTAAAGGAACAGTAACACCAAAAAATGAAAGTGTTTAAAATGAATCTAACAATATAATTTACTGTTGCCCTGCACTGTTACAACTGGTGTGTTTGCTTCAGAAAGGCTACTATAGTTTATATTAATATGTTGCTGTGTAGCCATGGGGCAGCCATTCAAGCAATGGAGACACAGTAGCTAACAGATAAGCTCTGAAGACTCCCATTGTATACTAAAGAGTGTATCTATTATCTGCTGTTTATCATATGCCTTTTTATGTTACCTACAGTAGAGTTTCTGAAACACACTAGTTTTACCAGTACAGAGCAACAGTACATTATATTTAAATTACTTAAAAACCTTTTACATTTTTGGTGTTATTGTACCTTTAATATGTGGCTTAGCATTCTGGAAAATAAGTACATAATTATGGGCATGTTGCTCAGTGAGTGCTTGTTACATCGAGAAAATCATTGTCTCCTATCCAAACTCTATATTTCATAATGCTCAATCTAGCAAAGGGCACTAGCCAGGAAAAAAACATTATTAATGTAAAATTTAAAATGGCTCAGGGTACGCTTTTAAACTGTGCAACTATAGTTGTCGGCCTATCTAATCTATTATCCATTTACTGTGACACTTGTAAGGCTTGGTGATTGGGAAAGTTATCTATATGTTTAAATTCAGTATGTATGTGAATTTTTATTTAAATAGCACTACTTATTTACACAGCACTGTATAGCAGAATAATAAATCAACAGAACAAACAGGGGACAATACAATAATAAATACAAATAAATAGGTTTGACAATATAACTTTATTTACTGTTGATTTCACCAGACAATGTACCATGTCAGTTAGAGCATCTTTGCAATCGCATATTTTTTCAAAAACGGTTTTTAGTTGCAAAGTTATGACCAAAATTGCCACGTCAAGTTTGACTCCCATATGGTGGTCCTGAATATTTTCCTGTGGTCATTTGAAACTCTGGCCATTCTTCCTGCAGAATAACTCTGCTAAAGTACAAAAATATAGAGAGGGGGAGCACTCCACAGCTAAATGAAATATAAGTAAGATACAATGGAAGTGGGACTGCTCAGTTTTACATACAGTACTGTATACAAAGCGGATTTTAGTTATGTTATAAGTTATGATGATAAAATTGCCAAGCCACCATCCCACATCAA
This sequence comes from Xenopus petersii, assembly GCA_038501925.1. Classification (NCBI taxonomy): domain Eukaryota; kingdom Metazoa; phylum Chordata; class Amphibia; order Anura; family Pipidae; genus Xenopus; species Xenopus petersii. The sequence continues at coordinate 50,651,335 of CM076672.1, read as the reverse complement.
GGTAAACCCCATTTGGTGGTCCTACATATTTTCCTGTGGTCATATTTTCATATGCTGGTCGGATTATGGTACAAGACTCCCCAGGCACAGATGTGTTTTCCTTTCATGTGAATAAGAATAAGAATAACTGGTTGATATGTTGAAGAAACCCCTAAATATTGAAATTAAACTTCTATTGACCAAATGAGTTGAGTTCTCTATACCAAATTATGGTTATAGAAAGATGTCAGGAAGTATTAAATACGCAGCATTTTAATTTCGCAGAGTACAATAGCCTCAAAATTTAGGTAAATGTAAAAATGGAATGTGCACCCTTATTTGAATTTTTAAATTATGATTTGTATGAGCAGTAAATTCCTGTCTGTAACTTTAAAGTCATCTGACCACAATGGTTTGGATTTGCTTCAGGAAAGTATTGGGCTAATTCAGAATCCAGAATATGAATTGGTGTGTATCCCTTATGAAGACTGCACACCTTTGGTAAACTGGGGAACTACGTATTTAAAGGTAAGGTAGGACAAAGCCCTAAATCTCATCTTCCCCTATTCAATTCTTTTGATTTTGTCTGAAGTTTCCAAGCTTCTTCTGTCCTCTGCACCTACAACTTGCTTTTTTGATCTCATGCCCTCAATACTACTAAAATAGTGTGCCCTGCCCTTACTCCATTATATATTTAATTCCACACTAACTACTGGTACTTTACCCTTGTCAGTGGCATAACTAGAGTGCACCAGGCCCCCTGCAAAACCCTCATCCTGCCTCTGCGCCACCCCACCTCCGCCAATACATCCGCACAACTTGCGCTCCTCTTCCTTGCCGCGGTAAGAGAGTGGCTTGTAAGGAGGGTTTTTTATTAGCTATAGAGGAAGCAGTCCCCCCCCCGTTCCCGGGCCCCCCTACAACTTTGCGGTCTGCATCCTCTGTAGTTACACCACTGACCCTTGTTATTGAAACAGGCCTGTGTTAAGCCCATTCTAAAAAAGGCTACACTGGATCCATCCTCTTTGTATGACTAATGCCCGGTCTTGGATCTTCTGTTCAGTACAACATCCAACATCTTAGGCATTAGATTTGTAGTACCTTCTGTGCTGTTGCTAGCTACCCTGTAGTACCCAACTACATTTGTATCAATTACTTTTCAATTTCTTAACCCCAGAACTGGGTTTTCTATACAGTAAATTCATAAAGAGCAGTACTCACAACAGCATCCATGGGTACATCTGATAAAGATACTTGCAGTTAGGAGAGAAACAGCTAGGGAGCTGTCATCTCTCATTTGAAATGTGAGTTTACATCATCCAGTTTTTTCCTTCATTCTTTAAGCCTATGTTAAAGGTGGCAGCTTTTATTGTTGTCTTGTTATCTTCAGGAACTTTGCCTTGTAAACAGTTTCTGTCAAAGTTTCCATCGCAAATAAAATATGCTCAAGTACTTCAACTTTCTCTTCTTGGATACCTGACTCAGGAATATCCAAAAGCACAGCACTCAATACACTGAATAATGATGTTACAATGCTGCTGCTCAAATGTTCCTTTTCAGCCTAACCAAGTGATTCTTATCTGTAGCTAAGCTACTAGCTACTTCACTTAAATTCACTCCTTGCACATCTTTAGTAAGTTTGGCAATACAGGTACTATTACTTGATTAACACCCATACTGTTTGAGACTGTTAAACTAAGCAACATGTTCAAAAGATGTTCTCATAGTAGAATTGTTTCTTTTTTCACAGGGTACAATGTTTATGTGGTCATAAAGTTGTTCAGCTTGAATGTTACCATATATATATGAGATGCCCTGAGGTTATAAAATCTCCTGAGGTAATTAAATTATTAATTAATGAATTGGATCCATTAGCCACTGAATTACATTTTTCAAGGATTTGAAACATATAATTTCAAATTATAATCTTGGCTTTGTTCTCCAACAGGAAGTAAGATATGCAGGATAAATTATTACTCCAAGGGGCATATTTATCAAGGGTTGAATTAAAAATTTGAATTTTTAAATTCGAATTTCGAGTTTACTTTAGTTTAATTCGACTAGTCCAAGTTTGATTTGAGTTTAAAAACTCAAAATTTATCATGTACTGTCCCTTTATGAATTCAATTTCAACTATTCACTAACTGTCTTTTTAGCCTATGGGGGACCTCCTACAACCAATTTGGAGTCATTTAGTGGACTTTTGAAAATAGTTTTTTTTTTAAAAAAAAAAAAAACTTGAATAGAATTTGATTGAATTTGATAAGAGTTTGCGGGCGAATCCTATTCGCCAGAATTTTAAAAATTTTCAAAGTTTGAGTTTATGGGAGCTTTTATAAACTTCCATAAACTCTAAATTCAACCCTTGATAAATATGCCCCCAAGTGTATTGTCCCATACAGAGCTCACATTACTGTTTTTATCTACAGTTTCAATGACATTATGGGGTAGATTTATCAAAGGTCGAGGTTAATTTTTGAATTAAAAAAATACGAATTTCAAGCTATTTTTTGTGTACTTCGACTTGAGTATAGTCCAAATTCGATTTGAATTTGAAAAAAAATTGAATATCGAAATGTATCATTAAAAATTCTTTATAAATTCAACTTCCACTGTTCGTCATTCAAAACCTGCCGAATTGCTGTTTTAGTCTATGGGGGATCTCCTAGAACCCGTATATTTGGAGTCAGTTGGTGGACTTTGAAAAATCGAAGTTTTTTTGAAGAAAAACTTTGATTGGAATTTGATTGAATGCAATATTACTTTGATTCGTACAACTCGAATTCGGTCGAATACAGACCTAATCGATCAAAAACGAACCTATTCTGCCATTAAAAAAATTTAAGTTGGTCTTTTTGAATTTGAGTTTCAAAGTTTTTCAAATTCAAAATTCGACCCTTGATAAATATGCCCCTATATATGAGCAGCTGATCTTTTAATCCACTATAGCTTTTTGTTTTTTGTATACATTTTGTTTCTCAAGCAACCCCTGGGGGTGGTTTTATGAAACATTTTGTGGGGGGGGAATTAACATAAAATGAGTATTTATTGATTGTTTTCCAGACCAAGTTGTAACTGTTAAAACTAAATTGCACCACATGTCAACAGCATTTACAAATGTTAGGGCCATTATAGACATGTAAGGAGTAGACCTTCCAGGCCCAATCAAAGATGACTTCAGTGCTGTGTAAAAACAGGGACCATTCATATTGTCTGGCTGCTTCAGCTTTAATCTGTACATTTTCCTGATAATTAAAACCTTTCATTTGGAATACATTTTGTAAAACAATTCCCTATACAGTACTTGCCAATGTTACAAGGGGAGAAGAACCAAGTTGTATAAAACTGTTTGGATAAAATGTCTCATCTTTTTCAACAATCAAACAAAAGTGATAACTTCTGCCCCATTGAAGATGCTCAGCAGCAATAGTCTGGAAGTGACATCATAAGGGTTTATTCATGGAAGGTTTTACTGAGCTGAGTGACATTTTGAATCATTACTTAGTTTCATGTTATTGTAGCCATCTATATTTCTTGTACAGTACCATGTAAAAGACAGCTCATCTAGATCATCTGGTAATTTTAAAGAATTTAAAGAACTGTTCCCATTTAGAATCCATCAACTACTAAATTCAGCTGTTCTAAAAGATCCTCCTGAAATAAATGCAATGTGTTCACTCCCTTGAACTTCAACAATAACCGTATCTGAATTGCTGTGCATATGTCATCATCATTTCCAGGAATATCAATGGAGACATGAAACAAAAGGTAGTCTGATTCATTGGGAATATCTAAGGACGATTTGAGTAGTTATTTCAATCTGGTATAAAATTCTTGCTCTAAATACGATATATATTTTCCCTGCCATGTTTGTTGAGTGTGATGCCACACAGCTTAACTTCATGGGTAAATATAGTGACAGCTGCCTTTCTCTTGTGGTTATTATAGATTAAGTAGATTTTGGTTTGTTAATATAAAATGCCAGTAATTCACAAGGAAACTGCATACCACTTGAAGTTTTTAATACTTTGTTGGCATGCATTGCAAGATTTGATTTTATAATAGCAGGCTTTGCATCACTTTTAGCCAAATTTAACTTGGCTACAAAGCCTGTGTATATTTTGCATCAAATGGTTATACAATGCCAGGAAAGAAGGTTTGTGCATTTGCAACAAAATCATTGTAAATATATTTCATGTTCTGAATGAGGTATGATTTTCTCAAACCATACATTACTAAACAGAGATAAGAGGGAGTCAGTAGTGATTGGTCTACAAATTTGCCAGACACAAATTTGTGGCAAATTTCCTCATTTTGCCGCAAGCGAATTAATTCAAGAAACTGTGGCAACAATTTGCCAGGGAAAAATCTGAACATCTTAAAAAAAATTGTTGTGCGTCAAAATTGTTACATGCATACAAATTGTCACGCTTCAAAATTATTCAGACACCTATTAACTTTAATGCATTTGGACCAAATAGTTACGAGTATAAAAATTATTTTGACACCCATTGACTTCAATACATTTTGCGAACAGCACAGATTCACCCATCACTATGGGGGCATATTTATCAAGGGTCGAATTTCAAAGATTTTCAATTAGAAATTTGACCCTTGAGAAATATGCGCCCCTAGTGATGGGTATTAAAAAAGACCGACCGAAATTAAGTCAAAGTTTTTTTTGGTCGTATAGGTCCATTTTCGATCAAATAGGTCCGCATTCGGCTGAATTAGAATCATATGAATCGAAGGAATAGCGCATTCAATCAAATTCGATTAAAAAAAACATAGATTTTTCAATGTCTATGAAATGACTCCAAATAGGTTTTAGAAGGTCCCCCATAGGCTAAAACTGCAATTTGGCAGGTTTCAGATGGTGAATGGTCGAAGCCGAATTTTTAAAGAGACAGTACATGATAAATTTTGATATTAGAATTTTTTTTCAAATTCGAATCGAATTTGGACTATTCCCTAGTCGAAGTACACAAAAAATAGCTTGAAATTCGAAAATTCAGGAATCAGGAATACATTTATTTTTAATGCACGATGTTAAAGTATTTTAGTGATTGTGTACATGGAAAATCTTCATTCTGGCCTGGTTAAATGAAAATAGCAAATAAAAAAATGTACTGTAGCATACTGAACTTCTTTTTAACACGGAGCAATTACTTCTGTAATCAAGTAAATAATACTTTAGCTTCAAATATTTTTACCTGAACTACAAAGACCATAGTCTCTCTCATTTTTGTGGGAACATTTAGGTGTCTGGCAATTGACTGGGATTTTATAATAGAATGTTCAATCAAACAGATTTCCTTTTTTTGTTCATATTGTTGTTGCAATCTCCCCCACTAAAAAACAACAGTTGTTTTTAAAAGACTGGTGTTTATTGTGTTCTGATATGAGCTACTATGTTAATAGTGGGTAAGAAGGGATTCTTACAATAGTTGCATGTTTTTAAGGGATGTTAAAGGCACATCTGGCTCTTTTTCAATATGTTTGCATCATGCTTTTAATGATTTGTTTTTATTGGCTTTTATCTGTAGTAACTTTTGTTTAAAACACAAAATATGACGACTGAAGTGCTTCCACAACCCTCCTTTTTGTGTATTCTTACAAAATATGACAAGTAGCTCTACAATAAATAAAATACATTTTAAAAAATATTACTGGTATCATACGTATGCATTTGTAGTAATGTAGACAACTCAAGATTGTCTCTAAGCTCCCATTTAAAAGAATTACCAATAGGTGTCACTGTAGGCCATCAAATACTTCCAGTCCCACCTTGAAGGCTCACAATTTTAGTAGCTTTCTAAATAGAATTATCTTCTTATATTGTCTTATAAGTGTCCAGCCTGTTCCACAATTAAAGTGCACAAACTGTATATTGCTTACAGACCTTTACTTTAGTTTCTGTAAAGGCATAGAACAGGTAGTTGTATGCCTTCTTTTTATGAGATGACAATTTTCTAAATTGCTTATATAGATGATGTTGTTATGTTCATTTCACTAATCACTTTTTAATGTCTCTATAGTGTGTGTGTGTGTGTGTGTGTGTGTGTGTGTGTGTGTGTGTATGTGTGTGTGTGTATTAGGCTATATGAACAGCAGTATTGTGTATGTTTGTGTTTTCCAATCAACAAGGTCTGGAATACTGTTAATGCATAAAATGTTTTAATTGGGGCTGCCAATAGTTGTAATTAAAATTGTAATCAAATAATGAACATCATGTACAATATGGTCTAATTAAAATTAAGATGTTGGATCTAGAATTATATATCAAGAGGATTCATTAAAAGTTTTAGAAATAACTGTTATAAATGTGCCTTGGAGAATGCATTTGATGAATCTGTAGTATAATTTCAAATTCATCTGCAAAAATATGCAGGGGAAGAATCAACATGAGATGCATATTAAGGTGTGAGGAACAGTGCAAGGCTTATATCCATTGGGCATCCAGTATAAAGGGTAAAATGTTCAATTAGGCTTATTTTAAATATTTAATATTTTACAAATGGTAAAATGAAACAAACATAAAAAATCAAGCACATAAAAATTAAACAGGGAATATGCTTTCATTCCGTAAGCAGCTCTAATTATACCTGGAATTTACCTTGCTGCTAGGCAAATACTAGAGAGGTGTCTTGTGTTCTCCTTAATGAGGGACCATAGCAAGATCTTTACATTAGATAGATATACAGTATTGATCATGACTAAATGCTCAAATGGGATTTAATTGTAGATTACTAAATTGTTAAATCATTGCCATAGCAGACTGGCTAGTGGAAGAATTACTCCAATCCTGATAGATTTATGGCATATTCCCCTGGCTGAGAAAAGCTTTACTATTTGCTTATTCCAGCTTTGCTTATTCTTGCCATGATATTTTTCAAAGCAATGATTGTAAACTATTGATCTGCTTAGTTTTTCTTAAAAGCAGAGTCTTAATAGGGACTGATTCTTTTTCTTACTTCTACAGTAAGTGAGAAAAATGTGTTCTCTTGCAAATCTAGTCCACTTTGCTGCTGTTACTTCTATTTGATTACACACACCCAACATATGTAATTATCAAGCAGCTGCTGGCTACAGACTTATCAGGAAAAATATTTTTTTTATTACATTTATACTAAGTAACTCTCGTACTTTTTTATTTACATTTTCTTATGAAATATTTGGTTATTGGGTTTTTGGATAACCAGTTATAATTTCAGTTATGGGCAAAAAATTTTTCCATGTACATATTCACCATAAACGTTCATGTTTCCCCTGCGCAAACGTTTTTGATAAACCACTTAAAAAATTTGCACGACAAACATACAGTATGTCATCTTAGCCTTTCCCTCTCCTTCCACATTAACCAAAGAGATCTGAGCTGTTCCGCTGCCTATATAAGGACATACACATAAGTATATTGTTTATTCATTTAAATGTGGGATACAAAGCACCCAGATATTATCTGTTGGTGGTCAGATTTATTATTAGTTTGACAAATAATGTCAAAAATCCCAAACATGTTTTTAAGAAATTGGCAACATGGGAGCCTCTTTTTTTATTGAAAAAAAAGCAGTTGTAGCACAGTGAAATGGAGGTTCTCTAACAATGTAGGGCATATATATAGCAGTATAGTGAGCAAAAAATGCATGTGATTTTGCACTTCCAAAGAAAATTGCCATGAACAAAAAACGCCCAAAGACCCTAATTTAGTTTGCCACAAAAATGTCATGTAGCAAAAAGTTTCTCGAATTTATGTCAAAATGGGACATATTTGCTCATCACTAATAATTTCACATTGAAGCAACAAACCCAGTATGTTTTTTTTTAGTTTTTAGTTTTCTTAATGGAATTTAAGGTGAACGCCTTACTTGAGCTCAAATATTAATTCATGTATGAAAAACCTTGAATGATATTGTGCCCCCACACCTGTCTCCTCCGGATTATATTCCTCTATGCAGGCTGGGACTACCCTGAACCTGGTTCCACTCACCCCTTCCCTGTTGAGCAGTGGACATCAACTAGTGGCTCATGAGCAACAAGTTGCTCACCAAACCCTTGGATGTTGCTGGCCTAAAAGCAGGTGCTTAATTTTGAATTCCAGGCTTGGAGGCAACTTTTGGTTGGTAAAAACCAGATGTACTGCCAAACAGAACCTACAGTAGGCTGACAGTCCACATAGGGGATACCAAATGGCCAAAAACAGCACTTATTTTGAACCACCCAGAACATTTTTCATTCTTGTGTTGCTCCTCAACTCTTTTTACATCTGAATGTGGCTCACAGGTAAAAAAAAGGTTGGGGACGCCTGCTAGTAGTATGTAGTATGTAACCTCACCCATAGCCAACCTCCACACACTCCATTTTCTGTACTGCCTAAGAATACTCTTTCTGTGTACTATAAATTGGAGAAGGCATGGTGGGCAGTGCACAGGTTCTTCCAGCATAATTGGGGTTGAGGAAATGGTCTATGCAAATCAGAGGCAGAGCATCTTAGTTTACACATAATCTGAGAAATAATGTGCTCATGTGTAAAAAATGTATATACATGTAAACTTTTTTTTGTAAGGTCGTGTTCATGCACCTTTTTTACATAAGCCAAACTGAATGAGTTTACGTATAAAAGGTTGAGCTATTAAGTGCTTAGGTTTTTGTACAGTATATATGTTGCACTTATAACTTTAGTTCAAATTCAAGGTAGGCATCTCAAACACGGTCTGGAATCCAAGCCATCTCTCAAGATGGTTTAATGTAAATATTATGCTTAAAATTAGGGGACAAAACAGGATTAATATTATTTACGTATACAAACTAAGTGATAAGACACATCCCCATATGTAATACATTTGATCAAGTGCAGTAACCCCTAGAAACTATCAATATGTTTGCGTGTAAAGGAGAATTAAACCCTAAAAAATTAGGCTAGAAATGTTGTATAAATGTTCACAATTTTTGGAGATATTTAGAAGTGTCAGTGACACACACATGCTCAGTGTGGTCTGGGCAACTTTTGAGAAGCTACGTTTCTAAATCATCAAGCAGAAAATGAGGTTTTTCTGTTATAAAAGCTGATTCTACAAAGCTGATAATTAAAATTGTAAGCAAGTTGCATTGGTTTCTGTGGTGCCATGTAATGAGAATCTGAATTAATTACTAATCAGCCTTGTGTTTTTATATTCTATATATACATTATTTTGTGAACCAGTTCACATTGTAGTGATGGATGAATCTGTCCTATTTTGTCTTGAAGTCAATGGGCGTTTATCTGCACTACAATTTTTCAAATTGTACAACATGTAACTGCTGAATACTGATTACTGGCAACACCAACTTGGTTGGATTAGCTCGTTAAGCCTTGAACTTCATAGGCAGGTGTGTTCAGTTATGAGAAAAGGTATTTAAGGTGGCCAATTGCAAGTTGTGCTTCTGTTTGACTCTCCTCTGAAGAGTGTCAGCATGGGATCCTCAAAGCAACTCTCAAAAGATTTGAAAACAAAGATTGTTCAGTATCATGGTTTTAGGGGAAGGCTAAAAAAAGCTATCTCAGAGGTTTAGACTGTAAGTTTCAACTGTAAGGAATGTAATCAGGAAATGGAAGGCCACAGGCACAGTTGCTATAAAACCCAGGTCCGGCAGGCCAAGAAAAATACAGGAGCGGCATATGTGGAGGATTGTGAGAATGGTTACAGACAACCCAAATATCCCCTCAAGGATCTGCAAGAACATCTTGCTGCAGATGGTGCATCTGTACATCGTTCTACAATTCAGCGCAATTTGCACAAAGAACATCTGTATGGCAGGGTGATGAGAAAGACCCTCACCCCACAAACAGAGTCGCTTGTTGTATGCAAAAGCTCATTTAGACAAGCCATAGTCATTTTGGAACAAAGTGCTTTGGACTGATGAGACAAAAATTGAGTTATTTGATCATAACAAAAAGCACTTTGCATGGTGGAAGAAGAACGCTGCATTCCAAGAAAAACACCTTGTCAGGACCAGTCCGTGACTTGAACTCTAGGAGGTGTGCTCCTTGTGTGCTGCTCTTAGGGATGTAGCGAACGTCGGAAAAAAAGTTCGCAAACATATTCGCGAACTTGCGTCAAAAATGCGAACGGTTCGCGAACGTCGCGAACCCCATAGACTTCAATGGGAAGGCGAATTTTAAAAGCTAAAAAAGACATTTCTGGCCAGAAAAATGATTTTAAAGTTGTTTAAAGGGTGCAACGACCTGGGCAGTGGCATGCCAGAGGGGGATCAAGGGCAAAAATGTATCTGAAAAATACATTGTTGACACAGCGCTGCGTTTTGTGCTGTAAAGGGCAGAAATCACACTACATTTCTAAACCTGTGTAATAAAATGCTTTAAAACGTCCGGCGTCTACATGCCAATCAAGTCGTGTAAAGGTTACAGCCTGTTCACACGCAAAGACGAAACGCGGCGCTTACTGCAACACAAAAGAACGCAAAGAGCTTTAATGAATGATACCGTCAAGTGAGCAAATAATAGTTGTTAATTACTAGTTGAGCTTGTCACCTCCAGGATGTTCGTCCTGTTGGTGGCAATATTTCTGTAGTGGTGTGTTTAGCAGTCACCGTGCTTGTGCGCACGTGCACGGTCAGGCAGAGGTAATTTATTATTGCTGCCTGAAAAACGTCACTCGGGTGGTGTTTCTGGAGACGGTATTATTATTGATATTTAGACAGAATGTGAACAAGCTCATACAGCTAGATGGTTGTTGTTTGAAGAACACACTGGGCAAATAATGCCTGCAAGTGCACTACTATTGGTGCACTACTATGAAGAACAGCAACAGCACTGTACACGTTAAAGAACAGTAAGATAAGTAAAAGAAAAAGAAAATATATGTATATTAAAAAAAAAATTTCTCGGGTTGCTGCTGCTGAACTACTAGGAGCAGCACAGCAGCACACCAGTCCCACTCCCCAACACAGCTAGACAAATAGCACTGGGCTGTTATAGTAGCAAAGTAAAACAACAAAAAAGAAAATAAAAGCAGTCCTTACAAGGACTATTGGGTTATTACAGCAGTCAGCAGATGAGATCAGAAGAGATCAGTGCCCACAGCAGGCAGCTACATACAGAGCACTGCAGTAGAAGGTAGATTACTAGCCAGCAAAGCTACCTAACCTAAAATGTCCCTCAAATCCCTGCAGACTTCTGTCCCTCCAATACAGAGCAGTATCAAGTAGATTACTAGCCAGCAAACTTACTATCAACTGTCCCTCAAAGAAATCAGTGAAATCAGTAACAGCTCTCTCCATACACTAGCTCTTGCAAGCACACACAGGCAGAATGAAAAAACGCTGCAGGGCTTCAGTTTATATATGGAAGGGGAGTGGTCCAGGGGGTGTGGGGGTGGTCCAGGAGGGAGAGCTTCCTGATTGGCTGCCATGTATCTGCTGGTCTGGGGTGAGAGGTCAAAAAAAAGCGCCAGGTAAGGCGAACCCAAAATGGCGAACGTCGCGCGACGTTCGCGAACATTCGGCGAGCGCGAACAGTCCGCGACATCCCTAGCTGCTCTTACTCCACGAGTCACCGGAGGATCTTAGAGCTGAGATTGTTCCCGGTTTCCCCCTGGGCTTTCACCATACCCACTTCCCAATGTGTGGCTAACTCCAGTTACAACGGCTCCACGCTGTGAGTGTTACAGAATGACTCAGCCCTGAGCAAGGCACAGGGCTGGGTTTATAAAGGGATGGTGATGAGGAATGGGAAACACATGAGGGAAATGAGGTGGGTGGAGAACAGGGAGGAGAAAACTAAAGACAGGGAGAACACCTGAACATATAGCAAAGGGAACAGGATCAGCCCTAAGAGCCTCCAGTGGCTCATGGCATAAGTGAAGCACACAGGGAGCACACCTCCTAGCGTTCAAGTTCTGGGCTGGTCCTGACCCACCTACTGTCAAATTTGGTGGAGGTTATGTCATGCTGTGTGGATAGTTCAGGAAATGGGGCCCTTGTAGAGGGTCAGATGAATTCAACCCAATATCAACAAATTCTTTAGGATAATGTTCATGCATTAGTCACAAAGTTGAAGTTACGCAGGGATTGGCTATTTCAACAAGACAATGACCCTAAACACAATTCAAAATCTATAAAGACATTTATGCAGAGGGAGAAGTACAATATTCCCCAACTTGAATATCATCAAGAATCTATGGAATAATTGAAGCAGGCTGTCCATGCTCTGCAGCCATCAAATTTAACTGAACTGGAGAGATTTTGTATTGACGAATGGTCAAAAATACCACCATCCAGAATCCAGACACTCATTAAAGGCTATAGGAGGAGTCTAGAGGCTGTTACATTTGCAAAAGGAGGCTCAACTAAGTATTGATGTAATATCTCTGTTGGGGTGCCCAAATGTATGCACCTGTCTAATTTTGTTATGATGCATATTGCGTATTTTCTGTTAAGAAACTTTATGTCACAGCTGAAATACTACTGTTTCCATAAGGCATGTTATATTAAAAGGAAATTGCTACTTTGAAAGCTCAGCCAATGATAAAAAAAACTCCAAAGAATAAAGAGGGGTTCCGAAACTTTACAGGGACTTTAAAATGGAGAAAAAAATCTTTATTACAAAATCAACTTTTCAGCCCTCACTGGGGCCTGTAACATCAGTGCAGGCATGCAAAAGGCTCTTCTAAGATATATATATACACACACACACACACAACACACACACACACACACACACACAACTGTAGCTGTATATTTTGTAATCATTTGCACTGTAGTTAGGTTGGTGGGATAACTGCAAAAAAACAAACAAAAAAAACCAAAACGTAAAACAGAATATCTGTCATTCTTGCCTGCATAATAGAAATAGTACCTTTATTAATTTGGAAGTTTCAGACAAAACACTTTTTCTCTATCTCTCTTTTCTTTGCTGTCACTTTCTATAAAGCAGATAACAGATTTGGCATATGTGCAAAAGCTTAAGAACGTCACTGTGATTTTTAGCAAAACATCTGCTCAAAACATGGGTTGCAACAAAAGGAGGGTTTGTGGGTTTTTCTGCTTGACTTCCATTCATCCACAAACAAAAAAAGTTTTAAAGTTAGAATACAGAACGCTATAAGGAGCCAAAATCAAACACATGCACCTGCTTAGTAAAATCTATGGATAGAGACCAAACATATTGTACTGGAAGGTCTTTTGAAAACTCTGTGCAACAGAGTGTATGATCAGCATTTCAGTCTGAGTCTTAATATCTGTGTTGGAATATTATATATTAATATATATTTTTGATGCATTAAAAGTGTGACAGTGTGTTTGGAAAACACCACTTTCATGGAGGAAAGTGCACTGAAAAGAGTGCATTTAAGCTGCATGAAATGGGTTGCAGAGAGATACCCAGCACAGGTAGGGTTAATATTCCCTCTCAGCCAAGTTATTAAGTGGCAGTTGAGAGATTTGCTATAAAGGAATGTAAAAAGGCTATGTTACAATACCTTAGGGCTTTCTGGACACCTCCTAGAGTGGAGGGAAGTGCAGTGCTGCTGCGAGAGCCAGTACCTGGCAGAAGGGGTCTTGCTGCCAGCAAGAGTGTTGCAGAGGCGTGTGAGTCTAAATCCCTGGAGGACAGAAGGGCATGGCAGAGACTAGTGAGCCTGAGGCCCAGGAGGGGAAGCCAGCAGGGCTGAGTGAGAAGCCTGAATGCTCTGAAGTTCCAGAGGGTGAGCTTCCCTGTATGGTGAGAGCCCAGAGGGGGGGGAAACCCTGAATGCGTTGAAGTTGCTGAACTGTACCCTGAGTGCTTTGCATTGAAGTTGCTGAACTGTTGTTTTCTGTTGTTTGTTGGGAATGCTCAGTGCCTAATAAACCTGTGTTTTGTCTGAAGCTTTGGTGTCTATGACTATAAGCTCAAAATCCTATGCTTACCTGCCTACCAAATGCTAATTACCCAAAAAATGTAAGTACAGGCGAGTGGCATGTCACAAAAGATAAATATTTTTACAAGCTTTTCCATACAAATTTAATTTGCTGAACATCAAGGATCTGTGTGTATACATACCCTTATACCCTTATAGAATCTATTCTCCGTTCTCCTGCCAGAATAATCCATCCTCCCATTTTATGCACTGCTAAAATCACTTTCCTGGATCCCTGTTAAACAAGAATGTTTAATAAAAATGTTGTTTCTGTTATTTGAATGACAACCTTTCTTTTCTGGCATTATCTAGCCACCTATGGTGGCGTGTTTGATATTGTATATATAACCAGTGATGTTGCCCAAAGCAACCAATCAGGTTTTTGCTTTTGTTTTCTAACTTGTAGGTGACTGTTCCAATCTAATTAAGTTACATATCTGGTTCTAAGACGTTGTGTCCCTTGAGCAAAAGGTTAACATATTGCCTCTTGGAAACCAATACATTCAGTTTACAGGTAGTGCTTTCTACATTTTTAAAAATTGTAAAGAAACATCAGTTTAACAATTGCAAAATAATAAGCAGCAGGGGACCTTTTTACCCATAAAGTGGATCACCGTAACAGAGGCCACCCCTTTAGACTAGAAGAAAAGAACTTTCATTTGAAGCAACGTAGGGGGTTCTTCACAGTCAGGACAGTGAGGTTGTGGAATACACTGCCGGGTGATGTTGTGATGGCTGATTCAGTTAATGCCTTTAAGAATGGCTTGGATAGCAAGACTCCCCTTCACTTGCCATGTGGCAAAAACAGGTTAAAGGAAAACTATACCCCCAAAATGAATACTTAAGCAACAGATAGTTTATATCAAATTGAATGACATATTAAAGAATCTTACCAAACTGGAATATATATTTACATAAATATTGCCCTTTTACATCTCTTGCCTTGAACCACCATTTCGTGACTCTATCTGTGCTGCCTCAGAGATCACCTGACCAGAAATACTACAACACTAACTGTAACAGGAAGAAGTGAGGAAGCAAAAGGCAGAACTCTGTCTGTTAATTGGCTCATGTGACCTTACATGTGGTTTGTATGTGTGCACAGTGAATCTTACGATCTCAGGGGGCGGCCCTTATTTTTTAAAATGGCAATTTTCTATTTAGGATTACCCAATGGCACATACTACTAAAAAAGTATATTATTATGATAATGGTTCATTTATATGAAGCAGGGTTTTACACATGAGCTGTTTTACTCACTATCTTTTAATAGAGACCTACATTGTTTGGGGGGTATAGTTTTCCTTTAACTCAGTCATTCCTCTCTACAAGTTAATATACATTAGAAGAGGTTGTCCTGAAAAATGTAAAAAACATGGGACATGTGGTTAGAGGCTCAACCGAATCTTACGGTATAAGGCAAAATTCACAAATGCACGAAGAGTATACCGAGGCCCAGACATTCCTAAAACTAAACAACCCCATTGCACAGACACTTGACTCTCCTTTCTAGACATTGCAGTGAAGCAAGAAACCACACAAAGTACTACCAAATCTCATTCATCCTTTAGTCATCCTAAGCAGGTGTTTGAAATACTGATGCTATTCTGATATTCTTGAAACTTGAATTGTTAAAAATAAAAAAAAAGAATCGATTTTTTGGACAGACATAATATCAAAGGCTATTGTGATACTAAGCTCAATAGTTAGTATAGATATGGGTACCGTATATACTCGTGTATAAGCCGACCCGTGTATAAGCCGAGGTACCTAATTTACCTAAGAAAACTGGAAAAATTTATTGACTCGTGTATAAGCCTACCTGTTACTGTCTGTGACTGACTGTGCCGCCCAGATTTCATGTTTGCTTCCCTCTGCCACTTCCCCCCCATCTGTCGCTCTCCCCACCCCGGCCCTCACGTCTGCTTCTCTTCCCTCTGTCCTTCCCTCTGTCCTTCCCTCTGTCCTTCCCTCTGTCCTTCCCTCTGTCCTTCCCTCTGTCCTTCCCTCTCCTTCCCTCTGTCCTTCCCTCTGTCCCAGTAAAACGTGACCCGGCAGCAGGACTGCCTGTGACTGCCTGTGTCGCCGCCCGGAGCAGGTCCAGGAGCTCCGGGCGGCGCGTCCCTACCCACGTGGCGGCCATGGGCGCCGCCATTTTGAAAGCGAACACCGGCAGGGAAGGACGCGCCGCCCGGAGCTCCTGGACCTGCTCCGGGCGGCGACACAGGCAGTCACAGGCAGTCCTGCTGGGGCCGCGGAAGGAGGTATGACCTGCGTATAAGCCGAGTTTGAGTTTTTCAGCACATTTTGGGTGCTGAAAAACTCGGCTTATACGCGAGTATATACGGTATATAGAATTTAATTAAAAGTAGGGAGGGCTGTGTGTATGGATGCTGGGTTTTCATTTGGAGGGGTTGGACTTGATGTACTTTGTCTTTTTTCAACCCGATTTAATTATGTAACTAACTATGTTAACAGTTTGCTCCATTTTATGTGACTGTATCATTAATGCAATTTACTAGCATTTTTTCATTTAAAGTAATGACTTTTACAAGAATAAATTTGAAGGACCACTACATGATATTGTTTCTTCTACTTTGCTCTTTTTGTATTCAAATGATAAGTTACAGTACAGTACCCAAAGCTGTTTTTTATGTTCCTTTTTTTTATACCTGTAATGAAATGCTGCTTCCTGCCACTTTGTTGCAGTATCTGAGCAAAAACCCTTTACAACTGGACTTGCATAGCATATAACAGCCTTAAAATCACTCCAGCCTAGTGTGCAAAGTTAATGTGTTAATTGAGAAACAACAGGAGTGTCTCGATATTTGGGCATTTGTTGAGTTGGGATCTGCATTGTTAGAACTTAGTTCTGAACTGAGTCCAAAAGGCACTTATGTAGGAAGTTGAAACGCTCACAAGCTATAGATTGTCTAGTAAATATTTGGTAGTTTTTGCTTACAGAATTGCCAGGGCTATATTTTCAACATAGGCAGCGGGCAGCTATAATGTTCCATATATATATATATGTGTGTATATACTGTATATATGTATATAAAGTTGAGCTCTAAGTCTGCACACAAATCCAATCCAGAATAATGGGTGGGTGATCAAATAATGTAACATAGCAAGTTAGGTTGATAAAAATACACATGTCCATCAAGTTCAACCTTTTAACTCTATTTTAACCTACCTAACTGCTAGTTGATCCAGAGGAAGGCAAAAAAAACCCCATCTGAAGCCTCTCCAATTTGCCTCAGAGGGGGAAAGATTCCTTCCTGACTCCAAAATGGCAATCGGACTAGTAGTCCCTGGATCAACTTGTACTATGAGCTATCTTCCATAACCCTGTATTCCCTCACTTGCTAAAAAGCCATCCAAACCCTTTTTAAAGCTATCTAATGTATCAGCCTGTACAACTGATTCAGGGAGAGAATTTCATATCACAGCTCTCACTGTAAAAAATCCATTCCGAATATTTAGATGGAGCCTCCTTTCTTCTTTGGAATGGGTGACCTTGCGTCAGCTGGAAAGACCTACTGGTAAATAAAGCATTAGAGAGATTATTATATGATCCCCTTATATATTTATACATAGTTATATCACCCCTTAAACACCTCTTCTCCAGCGTGAACATCCCCAATTTGGCCAGTCTTTCCTCATAGCTAAGGTTTTCCATACCTTTTACCAGCTTAGTTGCCCTTCTCTGTACCCTCTCTAATACAATAATGTCCTGTTTAAGCACCGGATACGCAAAATGTAAGATATATTCTAGATGGGGCCTTACCAGTGCTCTATACAGTGGAAGAATGACAACTTCCTGCTATGAATCTATGTCCCTTTTAATACAGCTCAAGATCTTATTTGCCCTTGATGCTGCTGACTGGCATTGCTTGCTACAGCCAAGTTTATCATCTACAAGGACTCCAAGGTCCTTTTCCATAATGAATTTGCCTAGTGCAGTCCCATTAAGGGTATAAGTGGCTTGGATATTTTTACATCCCAGGTGCATGCCTTTACATTTATCAACATTGAATCTCATTTGCCACTTAGCTGCCCAGGTTGCCAGTTTGTCAAGATCCTATTGCAAGGATGCCACATCCTGGATGGAATTAATTGGGCTGGATAGTTTTGTGTCATCTGTAAACACTGATACTGTACATTACTTACAATACCCTCCCCTAAGTCATTAATGAACAAGTTAAATAAAAGTGGACCCAATACCAAGCCCTGAGGGACACCACTGAGAACCTTACTCCAAGCTGAGAATGTTCCATTAACAACCACCCTCTGTACCTGATCCTGTAGCAAGTTTCCTATCCATGTGCAAATGACTTCATTAGGCGCAACAGACCTTAGTTTAGAAAGCAGTTGTTTGTGGGGCACGGTAACAAATGCTTTGGCAAAATCAATTAGATCACATCTACTGCTCCCCCACTGTCCAGCATCTTACTTACCTTATCATAAAAAGCACCAAGCATCAAATTTGTCTTATATGACCTCTCCTTTGTAATGCCATGCTGATTGCTGCCCATAATGCCATTCACTAGGACTAAATTTTGAATGTGATCCCTTAACAAACCTTTAAATAGTTTGCCCACCACAGATGTCAAACTTACTGGCCTACAGATGCAGCCACTTTGGTTTGTCTGTTTGACACAGAATAACTAAACACAGATATCCCATTTATCTCATTTAACACAGAAAACTGTGTCACAACATCCCATCTAATTAAAGCATTCACCATTGTGAACAATGGAGCTTTGGTATGCTAATGAAAAGGTTAAATGCATTAAATGAGTTAAGATGACTTAAGATAACACAGTTTCTTCAATTAACCCTGAGTCATTACGCATTTAACTCACAAATCCAAGTGGCTTCATCTGTATAATTGCCAGGCTGAGATCATAATCACTTTTTAAATATTGGAATGACATCAGCTTTTCTCCAATCCATAGGTACCATACTAAATAAAAGCGAATCAGAAATAGGGGCTGGTCTAAAACCAAACTAAGCTCTCTTAGAACCCAGGGATGTATGCCACCTGGCCCTGGCACCTTGTTTACTTTAATTTTTATAACAGCTTTATGAATCATATCCTGGTTCAGCCACTGACTAGATTGAGCTGAGCCATCAGTGCAGCTATAAAGTGAGCCTGGGAACTCATCTATTGTATACACTGAAGAAAAGAACTGATTTAGCACATTGCCTTTTCTGTATCTGTTACAATCATACTGGTACCATTATTTAAAGGAGCAACACTCTCAACCCGCATCTTTTTACTATTAATACACATAAACACTTTTTTGGGGTTAGTCTTAGCCTCAGCTGCCTTCCAGTTTGTTGTTTTACAATATTTATCAAGATAAAGGTCCTAACGTGAACAAAAAAACTGGAATGCACAGCAGTGGCATAACAATAATGCACCCCCCTGCCTTGCATGCAAATAAACTCCTACAAGGAGTAAGAGGTTCTTTGGAGTGTTTTTACATCCAAGCTTGTTGAGTCTACAAGTGAGTGTTCCTTATTACATTCTTGGTGCACTGAAGAGTTATGATAGTGTAAAAGTTATTCAGTCATATTGAGTATGAGTATAATGGGTTACAGCAGTATTGACAAATTTGTATGGATATACCTGTTAAAATGCAGAATTTGGAGGTTTGGTTTTTAAAGAAGCAAACTCAATATATGTATTAAAGGGCATGTAAAGGCAAAAAAATAAAATCCCATTTTTACTTTCTTTAATGAAAAAGAAACCTATCTCCAATATACTTTAATAAAAAAAAATGTGTACCGTTTTTATAAGAAATCTGACTGTATGCAGTGAAATTCTCCCTTCATTTACTGCTGTGGATAGGAATTGTCAGATGGTCCCTAACTGCTGAGCAGGGAAACAATCATACTTATGAATAGCAGAGGGAGCCCCCGCCTTACTTCCCAGCCATGCAGAACTCAAGCAGCTTTGTTTATGACGATCCCTAAGCAGCCCAGACCACACTGAGCATGTGCACAGTCTTAGTCTTGCAAAGATGTTTAACAAATTTACAAGATGGTGACCCCCTGTAGCCAACTTTGAAAGCATAAATCATTTGTTTGATTAGGCTTGTGGTGCAGTAAGTTCATATTTATATTTAGTATACAAACTACAGCATTTCTAGCCTTATTCTATTTTACACTTTACATGCCCTTTAAGACACACTGACTGTATTTCAGTCAGGTCACTTTGGACCTAGAAATTGTGTATTGACCATGAAGCAAGACTAATTTCTCATATGCTATTTATAAGAATTGCATCTATTTCAAAATTACTTGTTGAAAATAGCAAATAGTACCTGCTAAAACTTAATTCTGATTCTTAGAAATGTGAAACCAGTGGCCAGCACTGGGTGTTCTGATATGGCCAGCAAATTTAAAAAAATATTTTGTATATTAGTGTGACCAGTGATTACTGTAGACCATTGTGTATTAGTGTAGCCAATCTCAGGATGAGTGGTACATAACAGAGAAGAGGAAAAAAACAGAGGTAAGTACTGTATGAGAGAAATAAAGTAAGGATAAAATGAGAAAGAGAAAAGATACAGTACGAAATTAGTTTTTGGAACCAGAAGCATGGATTTGTGAAAAATGTTACAGTTAAAAGGCTGACAGTTCTTAATCAGGAACAAAGCTTTATATGTAAATCTGGCCAACACATGGTGGGGTAAAGGTCCAATTTGGGATGCTTGCCCAACGCACCACAGTACAGGTATGGGACCTATTATCTAGAATGCTTGGAACCTGGGGTTTTACGGATAATTGGGATATTTTCATAATTTGGATCTCCATACCTTAAGTCTGCTAAAAAATCATTGAACATTATTTAAACCCAATAGAAATGTTTTGTCTCCACTCCAGTAAGGATTAATTATATCTTAGTTTGGATCAAGTGCAAGGTACTGTTTTATTATTACAGTGAAAAAGGATAATTTTTAAAATTGACGGGTATAATAAATCTCCATAAAGTCAAGTCTTTTTTTTCACAAAAAATTAAACTTTTTGGCCAAAAAAACCCAACCAGATAAATGTTTTTTTGATGTTACTGTTCCTTTAATGCGTGTATCAGAAAATTACTTAACGGTCAATGAATATGGGGTCCCTCTAATGACTGCAGCCACCCCTGCTGATGCTCATACTGTAGACATGGAAAGTGCAATCTTAATTTTTTTGACAGCACTGTGTACCCTTGTGACATCTAGAAATGGTAGTGTGATCTAATAAATGCAATCTGACAGCAGCAAAGGTGACAATGCATAGATACTTCATTATTTAAATGTAATGAATCACCAGGACCATTTCTCAGCATGTTAGCTTGCTCTTTTTACTCTATGAAGTTTCAAACATTACAGAGATTTCAGAACAGACATCTTACAGATGTCCACAAGGTGGTGCTCATGTAGTGAGGATAAATTTATAATTTTCTTAAAGATGGGGAATAGAGTGGCTAGACAGATGCTCTTGTCTTTGATGCTATATCAAAAATTTGGGTGGGAAAGATGAGGTCAGA
The DNA here is from genome assembly GCA_038501925.1 of Xenopus petersii. Taxonomy (NCBI): domain Eukaryota; kingdom Metazoa; phylum Chordata; class Amphibia; order Anura; family Pipidae; genus Xenopus; species Xenopus petersii. The sequence goes on along the minus strand of CM076672.1, from coordinate 50,629,918 downwards.
AAAGGGTAATACATTTATTATGTGGTGGAAAACATATTTCTGTTGGTCCAAGAAAGAGAGAGAGGCTATTATTTGTACAGCATAATACCAGCTTTCTTTTGTCCATTGTGACATCAATTTTCCCTAATCCTTCTTATAGTTTGTTTTCTGTTAATCTTTGTTTTCTTTATTCCTTTGTTAATGTGCAGGGAAAAGTGAAGGCCTCAAAAAATAGTATTGGATTAAACTGTAAATTTTAAAATAAAAGAAGCTAATGAAGCCCACATTTTGTAAAATGGATATTGGCTACTGTTAATCTCAGAGCAAATAACTATATAATAATGCATACTTTTTTGTGCATGGAACAAAATTTTAGCAACAATATAATCTTACCTTATATTTCTACAAAGATTTAAATAAATACGTAGGCTTTGGTAACACAGCCAGCTTTATTTATTTTGCTTTAAAGTCTCTAAATATCTGTGGAAGCTGCCACACTGCTCACAGTGAAAAAAAAAATAATTGTCAGTCCTAGATGTTAATGAGGCTGTGCTTGTTTTTTTCCAATCAAGAAATAATAAGTATACAGAGAAACTGAAACGAGTTACATTTTCCAACTTCCTGCTTCCTGTAAACATCCATGAAAGGAAAAAGTTTGCCCAGCAACCCTCAGAATGGGTAAGTGGCTAGGGATTTGCTGTTAAGGGCATCCTTTCCTTAACCCTCTTGGTTTATCATTTGTGACTCTAATACTCACCATGCTGATTTGCATGAAACAAATTCTGGAGTGTAAGAGTCTGATAGAGCACATCATTGACGTGGCTGCTTAAAGGAGAACGAAATCTCTCTACCAAAAATCCCCCATTAACTGCCTGGCATTGCCCCCCTTCCCCTCTCCCTCCCTGCGAATTAGTAAAAAAAAAAAAAACCCTTAAAAACTCTGACCCTAAAATGCAGAGCAGCAGAGCTCTAGGGCTCCATCTTCCACCACTTCATATTGTTTCGGGACTCAACGCCAATTTGCGCATGCGCAGTTAAAGCTGATTCCTGACTTGACTCAACTGCACATGCTCCTGCAGGCTTCGTGTCAAGAGAAACTGCAGAAGCGGCGGAAGATGGTGCCCTGGAGCTCCATGTGCTGCTCTGCATTTTAGGATCAGATTTTTTTTAAGGGTTTTCTTTTTTTACTAATGTGCGTGTGGGGTGCCTGGTAGTTAAGTGGGGCTTTTTTGGGGGTTTTAGTTCTACTTTAAAGGGCACCTGTCATAAGAAAAGTATTTTGACCAACAAAGGTGTGAGCTACTGTAATAGAGCTCGCACTCCGGTTAGGGGAAAATGCTTTCTTTTTTAAAAAGAATTCCCGAAAGAATTGCAGCCTAGCGTCGGAAGGAGGCAAAAGGGAGAGCGAGCTCTATTAGCACAATAATTTGGCACCAGTGGTTCTTTATGCTTAACCAGAGAACATAGTTTATTCAACAACTTCTTCCACATATGAGTTCATAGAAATCAATGAGAACATGTAGCAACAGAGGGTAGCATATACTCACAAACAGCAATGAACAGTTCAATCAACCCATACAGGCAAGGGAACATACACAGCAGCAATGAAGGTACACCCAGCTTTCAGCCTTTTCCCAAGTGTAACCCAAGAGAATCTCTACATCCCTAAGTCTGTGCACTTAGTCCCTACTTTTGGGCAATTAGTACCCGGATCTTAATCCCTCTGACTCTCCTCATCAGAGCCTTAGCTACTCAACTAAATAACCTGTCTATCTGTCACTCCTAGAGTGATCTATTACAGAGTATATCTTATCCTTCACTAGGCCTGATGTACCTAGGTTCCTCTACCCATTCCACTACCCATACCCTTCCTGCTCACTCAGGTAATGGCTAAAGCAAAGGACCTTGAGCACATAGTTATCCAGACCATTATACTCTAGCACAGTGCCATCTACTGGTCACTTGAGAACTCCAAAGGCATAGCTTAAAGGAAAAGTATACCCCCAAAATGAATACTTAAGCAACATATAGTTTAAATTAAATTAAGTGCCATATTAAAGAATCTTACCAAACTGGAATATATATTTAAGTAAATATTGACCTTTTACATGTCTTGCTGTGAGCCATCATTTCGTGATGGTCTCCGTGCCGCCTCAGAGATCACCTGACCAGAAATACTACAACTCTTACTGTAACAGGAAGAATTGTTGAAGCAAAATACACAACTCTGTCTGTTAATTGGTTCATGTGACCTAACATGTATAGCTTGTTTGGTATGTTTGTGTGCACAGTGAATCTTACGATCTCAGGGGACGGCCCTTCTTTTTTAAAATGGCAATTTTCTATTTATGATTACCCAATGGCACTTAATACTAAAAAGTATATTATTATGAAAATGGTTTATTTACATGAAGCAGGGTTTTACATATGAGCTGTTTTACGCAATATCTTTTTGGAGGCCTACATTGTTGAGACCTACATTGTTCAGGGGGTATACTTTTCCTTATGGGATACTGTCATTTTGAAAATAATATGTCTTCCTATGACAGTATCCTTTAAGGCAGAATAATGAAATAGGTCCCCATTAGCACCCATTAAGGCATCTATAACACTGGGGATTTGCCTGCCAATATTATCAAGGGTGGCTAATTTACCATACCCCTACACAAACATTATATTTACATTTGTATGAAGCCAGGGTCAGACTAGCCTGAAAGAACACCAGTAAAAACCTGGTGGGCCCCTCTGGCCCAAACCCACTCCACACAGTCGCCTGAGATTGTGCACACCAGAAAGTATTTACTTGTGGCAGACAGGGGTGAAGAGGGGGCGAGCTGCTGGTGGCCTGTGGCATTGGTGGAGGGGGCCCCCTGATGTGAACCATAAGCACCAAAAGGAAAATCCTGGGAGAGGAGAGCAGTGATCCTCATGCGACTAGCAGGCAGCCTTTCCACTCCGGTCACGTGGTATACCAAACAACGGCTTCTCGAGGAAGTTTGAGTCACGAAACACGTCAAGCCATGCTTTCACCCTGCCTGCAATATATTCGTGTTTGCACAATGTTTTTACTGCAACATTTTGAATAAAAATTGGAACTACTTTGGAATATAGATCCTATGTCTATGGCAGCCTGCTTATGTGCCTTTTGGACCCCTGATGTGGCATCCAGGAGGGCCAGACCCTCCCAGTCCGACACTGTCAAAGTATAAAACTTTGGCAGTCAAAAAAGTCCTTATTCGGGAAAATCCCTTTTCCAGGAATTTCTAGATCTCAAACATTCCATATTATATCTTCTAACCTCTACGACAAATGGTTCTGGTATGGTTCTGAATACCTCAGCCTCCTATACGTGGGCACATAACATTTTATACTGTACTGTATGTTTAACCATAGATGAAAAAAAGTGAACTATTGGTTAAAAAATAAGAATCTTATTTTATTGTTTTGTGATCGCTCTGTGCATTTAAAAATAAGTAGGACACTCTAATAAGAAAAGCAGCAATTTAAATATTTCTAAACAGTTGGGAAGGGCTTCCAATATACTATAATTATCCAAACCATTAATTATTTTATTTCTGATGGCTGTAGGAAAGGTAACGAGCAACAAAAAAACATGCAAATTATGAAGGGAAATTGTAAATTATAAATGTCTATAAACAAACATGCAGCTTCTGATTTAATTGTAGGTTCATTTTCTAGATTCATTACAGATCTGCCATTTACATTTTTCAAAATACAATATATTTAGGTAAAAAAATGTACTGGGTATTATTTCTATGCCTGTAGGACAAGCTAGATATATAGGCCAAATTTAGTCTTGTCTGCTGGGCTATTCACATCCTGGCTTGCCTCTAGCTGTTCTTGAAATTCTTTATTATTTAATAGCTCAGATAACTGCTTCTATTATATTTATGGTTTTGATTTAACAATATGAGGGTATAGGAATTAAGCAGCATAAAAAAACCCTGCATTTTGACTATTACAGTATATTTGTGCTTGCAAATATTTAATTAATTTATATGGAATCAGAATGGTAGGTATGGTATAACAGTGCTGATCAAATCCAGTTGGAGACTAAATGAGGAAGAGTGATTTCAAATGTGTCTCTCTCTGTATCTAGATGTGAATTCTTTATGACAAAACTCGAATATTGTTTTAAATGGGATGCATCATAATACATTTCTTCCATTACATCTACTGCATTTGTCGGATGCCACAGGCGATATAGTTTGTGAGAGAAACTTATATTAAGCTGTATGAGAACATTATAAATAAATGATGGAATGCCCAGTTTTGCTTTAACAGTACCTCTCCATGCTGGAAGCAGGCAGCATTCTTTTAAATGGAATATAATCACTGCACCTCCAAAACTTCTGTATTGTAGTATAAAAGCTGATGCCTTGACAAATATATTTAAAAAAAAAACATATATCAGTAGAATGATCAACTCAATCATTTGGTGCAATTGTTAGTTGCAAGATTTTCTAAAATGCCATTTCATGTCATTAACATCATATCAGTCTGTTGATCTGTGCCCTTATGTACAGTGCTGTAGAATAATCTTTTTTATATCTAATAATAATCCAGGCATATGCTTCACAAAAGGATTTTTAGATTATATAAATACATGTCCAAAAAGTCCTTGTAGTTCTCTTTTGTTCCAACTCTTATGAAACGCATTCCCGCTCAAGTGTATATTGTATAAAAAAAAACGAATAAAGAGAGTCAGCGCTAAAAGCTCAGGAGATTGAGTATGTTGCAAATAAGGTAGTGGGCAAAGGAAGGAAGAGAGAGAGGATAATATAGTGTAGTGAGTTTATCAATGTTGCAGTTCTACAACCTCACACACTCACACATTTCAACCTTAGTCCCCTTTAATACTTCCCCAGTGCTTGGGATGGCCTCAAAAGCAGCCAACTGAACTTTTTCAGGCCATCCCAAGCACTGGGAAAGTATTAGAAGAACTCGACTACTACTGCACATATGCACATGCATGAAGAAAAAAGAAGCTGAAAGAGGATTTTTCCGTGGTGCTTCTCCCCTGGGCCGGTGCTCCTATCAGCATCAAACTGCCCCTAACCAGCTTAAGTTGCTACAGTATGTAAAGAGAAGGAACGCACTAGGCAACCAGCTCCCTTAAGAAACGAGAGGTGCACACAGCATCACACCAAAGCCTCTGAGGAAGTCGAAGACCAACGAAATGTGTAAGGCAAGGCATCCAATGTCATCCCCAAAAGCCGAATAGGATAGACAACGCTGGTCATGGTCACAAAAACGTAATCCGGATCATCCTATGCTGACAAACACAAATGTGTACTCGATACGTTTATTTTAAAGTGCAATTTTACTAAAAAAAACTTTATTCAATAAAAAGATCTACACTATATCCATGCTCCATGTCATTCCAAAAGTGAGATGTGACTGCAGACAAGACACTATTGATATAATTGATACGTGCAAGATTAACCGTAAACATTTGTAAATACCCATCAACTGCCAACACGTGGTGCAATAAAAGCATGAATTGTAACCTATACACACCTTAAAGGGGACAAAGGTCGGAATGTGAGAGTGCGTGAGGTTGTAGAACTACAACACTGAGAAACTTACTACACTATATTATCCTCTCTTTTTTTGCCCACTACCTGATTTGCAACATACTCAATCTCCTGAGCTTTTAGTGCTCACTCTCTTCAAGCTTCACAAAAGGAGTTTGGCCCTAGCAAGAAAACATTCTCTTGGTGAGATAATGTATTTTAATCTATTTTATTAAACACTAGAGGGCAGATTTATCAAAGTGTGAAATTAGAGCACTTTGATAATTCTGCGCATAGGTTTTACTGAGAAGTCAGAGTTGAGTTGAAAATTAGGGAACTGCTTTCCAAGTATCTCTTGTCCCTAAGGGTGTCAAATATCTCTAGCCATGGACTAGCTTGTTATAGAATTCCACTTTCATTGTGAACAGATTTCAACTTGTGTATGTTTCAGTCAGATCCCATGAATAAACACTTAGATTGTAACCTCGGTGGGGCAAGGATTGCCTTCCTCTTGTCTCTTTTACATTTAATCTTTAATGTAGCTGTACTTTGTATTTATTTGTGTTTATTATTATAATGACCCCTATTCTTCACTTTAATGTTGCTGTTTTTTTTATAAATATCATATAATATCTTAATATGTTTTATTCTCACTTTATTGCGCAAATTCACTAAGCGCCGAATGCTATCGTTAATTCGCTAGCGTTTGGCATTTTCGCTACTGCGCAAATTCACTAACGAACGCTGGCGTAGTTTCGCTAGTGTTACTTCACATCTTTACGTTAGGCGAATTTTCTCTAGCGATGTAACTACGCAAATTCACTAACTTGCGCAGTGTACTGAGCGCTACCTTTTACGCTAGACTTCCTTCGCCACCTCAGACCTGGCGAAGCGCAATAGAGTAGATAGGGATTGTTTCCAAAAAAGTCAGATTTTTTTCTAAGTCCCAAAAAACGCTGGCGTGTTTTCTACATGATGGGTGATAGGCTGAAAAAGATTGAAAATTTTTTTGGGGCTCCCCTCCTTCCCCACTACATTTCCTGACTCATGGCAACTTACCTAGACAGTGGGCACATGTGTAGGGATGTAGCGAACGTCGGAAAAAAAGTTTGCGAACATATTCGCGAACTTGCGCAAAAATGCGAGCGGTTCGCGAACGGTTCGCGAACCCCATAGACTTCAATGGGAAGGCGAACTTTAACATCTAAAAAAGACATTTCTGGCCAGAAAAATGATTTTAAAGTTGTTTAAAGGGTGCAACGACCTGGACAGTGGCATGCCAGAGGGGGATCAAGGGCAAAAATGTATCTGAAAAATCTGCCTGTGTGTGCTTGGAAGAGATAGTGTAGGGGGAGAGCTGTTAGTGATTTCAGGGACAGATGATAGTAAGTTTGCTGGCTAGTAATCTGCTTGATACTGCTCTGTATTGGAGGGACAGAAGTCTGCAGGGATTTGAGGGACATTTTAGCTTAGGTAGCTTTGCTGGCTAGTAATCTACTGTTCTCTTTAAACAACTGCCATACGTTGACCTTGTAGGCATTGTTTGCCCAGTTTTTTTTTTTGGACGCAGCCACTGAAGCACAGTTGCCAGAAAAAATATGCCATATAAATGCTGAAAATAGTCATTTTTCGCCATACGTTGACCTTGTAGACATTGTTTGCCCAGTTTTTTTTGGACGCAGCCACTGAAGCACAGTTGCCAGAAAAAATATGCCATATAAATGCTGAAAATAGTAATTTTTCGCCATACGTTGACCTTGTAGGCATTGTTTGCCCAGTTTTTTTGGACGCAGCCACTGAAGCACAGTTGCCAGAAAAAATATGCCATATAAATGCTGAAAATAGTCATTTTTTGCCATATACGTTGAGTCAACGTATGGCAAAAAATGACTATTTTCAGCATTTATATGGCATATTTTTTCTGGCCTCTGTGCTTCAGTGGCTGCGGCCAAAAAAACTGGGCAAACAATGCCTACAAGGTCAACGACGTTGACCTTGTAGGCATTGTTTGCCCAGTTTTTTTGGCCGCAGCCACTGAAGCACAGAGGCCAGAAAAAATATGCCATATAAATGCTGAAAATAGTCATTTTTTCGGTCGCAGCCACTGAAGCACAGTTGCCAGAAAAATTATGCCATATAAATGCTGAAAATATAAATTTTTTTGGTTGCAGCCACTGAAGCACAGAGGCCAGAAAAATTATGCCATATAAATGCAGAAAATATGCATTTTTTTGGTCGCAGCCACTGAAGCACAGTTGACAGAAAAATTATGCCATATAAATGCTGAAAATATACATTTTTTTGGTTGCAGCCACTGAAGCACAGAGGCCAGAAAAATTATGCCATATAAATGCAGAAAATATGCATTTTTTTGGTCGCAGCCACTGAAGCACAGCTGACAGAAAAATTATGCCATATAAATGCAGAAAATATAAATTTTTTTGGTTGCAGCCACTGAAGCACAGAGGCCAGAAAAATTATGCCATATAAATGCAGAAAATATGCATTTTTTTGGACGCAGCCACTGAAGCACAGTTGCCAGAAAATATATGCCATATAAATGCTGAAAATAGTCATTTTTCGCCATACGTTGACCTTGTAGACATTGTTTGCCCAGTTTTTTTGGTTGTAGCCACTGAAGCACAGAGGCCAGAAAAAATTAAACCAGTAGGGTTTGCACCCTAGTTTGTAACGGTGGCGGAGGGAGGAGGACGCTAAAGGACAGCTGTGTGTGGAGTCATGAGGCTTGAAGAGAAGGACAGCTGCATAGAAGTCAGAACAAGTCTTCCGGCGTGCAGTAACCCTCCGAGATCCACCCCTCATTCATTTTAATAAAGGTCAGGTAATCGACACTTTTGTGACCTAGGCGAGTTCTCTTCTCAGTTACAATCCCTCCTGCTGCACTGAAGGTCCTTTCTGAGAGCACACTTGAGGCTGGGCAAGACAAGAGGTTCATGGCAAATTGTGACAGCTCTGGCCACAGATCAAGCCTGCGCACCCAGTAGTCCAGGGGTTCATCGCTCCTCAGAGTGTCGATATCTGCAGTTAATGCCAGGTAGTCCGCTACCTGCCGGTCGAGGCGTTCTTTGAGGGTGGATCCAGAAGGGTTGTGGCGCTGCCTTGGACAGAAAAACATTTGCATGTCTGATGTTACAGACCGGCCAAAGGGCTTTGTCCTTGCAGGTGTGCTCGTGGCAGGATTACTGGCACCTCTGCCCCTGGAATGTTGATGAGTTCCTGAAGTGACATCACCCTTAAAAGCATTGTACAACATGTTTTGCAGGCTGGTTTGTAAATGCCGCATCTTTTCGGACTTGTGGTATGTTGGTAACATTTCTGCCACTTTATGCTTGTACCGAGGGTCTAGTAGCGTTGCGACCCAGTACAGGTCCTTCTCCTTAAGCCTCTTGATACGGGGGTCCTTCAACAGGCATGCCAGCATGAAAGACCCCATTCTCACAAGGTTGGATGCAGAGCTATCCATCTCCGCTTCCTCATTATCAAGGACTGCATCATCCACGGTCTCCTCCCCCCAGCCACGTACAAGACCAGGGGTCCCCAAAAGGTCACCACTAGCCCCCTGGGAAGCCTGCTCCTGTTGGTCCTCCTCCTCCTCCTCCACAAAGCCACCTTCCTCCTCTGACTCCACTTCTGGCACCTCTCCCTGCGTTGCAGCAGGTGCCTGGGTTCGTTCTGGTGATTGCGACCATAAATCGTGCGCTTCCAGCTCCTCGTCACGCTGGTCTACAGCCTCATCTGTCACTCGTCGCACGGCACGCTCCAGGAAGAAAGCGAAGGGTATTAGGTCGCTGATGGTGCCTTCGGTGCGACTGACCATATTTGTCACCTCTTCAAAAGGTCGCATGAGCCTGCAGGCATCGCGCATAAGCACCCAGTAACGGGGGAAAAAAATCCCCAGCTCTGCAGATCCAGTCCTACCACCCAGTTCAAAAAGGTACTCGTTGACGGCCCTTTGTTGTTGCAGCAGACGTTCCAACATAAGGAGCGTTGAATTCCAGCGAGTCTGGCTGTCAGAAATCAAACGCCTGACTGGCATGTTGTAGCGCTGCTGAATGTCAGCAAGGCGTGCCATGGCTGTGTAGGAACGTCTGAAATGGGCCGACACCTTTCTGGACTGGGTGAGAACGTCCTGGAATCCTGGGTACTTGGAGACAAAACGTTGGACTATTAAATTTAACACATGTGCCATGCAGGGCACATGTGTTAAATTTCCCAGTCTCAACGCTGCCAACAGATTGCTTCCATTGTCACACACCACTTTTCCGATCTGCAGTTGGTGTGGGGTCAGCCACCGATCGGCCTGTGACTGCAGAGATGACAGGAGTACAGATCCGGTATGGTTTTTGCTTTCCAGGCACGTCATCCCCAAGACAGCGTGACAACGGCGTACCTGGCACGTCGAATAGCCTAGGGGGAGCTGGGGGTGCACAGGTGTGGAGGAGGAGAAGGAGGACCCAGCAGCAGAGTAAGAAGAAGAAGAGGAAGAAGACGAGGTAGAGAGCGATGGAGGAGTAGAGGTGGTGGCAGAACCGCGTGCAATCCGTGGCGGTGACACCAACTCCACTGTTGTTGTTGTTGTTGAGCTACCCATTCCCTGCTTCCCATTCCCAGCCATTACCAAGTTCACCCAGTGGGCAGTGTAGGTGACATACCTGCCCTGACCATGCTTGGAGGACCATGCGTCAGTAGTCATATGGACCTTTGGCCCAACACTAAGTGACAGAGATGCGGTAACTTGGCTCTGCACATGTTGGTACAGGTGTGGTATTCCCTTTTTAGAAAAAAAATTGCGGCTGGGTACCTTCCACTGCGGTGTCCCAATTGCTACAAATTTGCGGAAGGCCTCAGAGTCCACCAGCTGGTATGGTAAAAGCTGGCGGGCTAAGAGTGCAGACAAGCCAGCTGTCAGACGCCGGGCAAGGGGGTGACAGTCAGACATTGGCTTCTTACGCTCAAACATGGCCTTCACAGAAACTTGGCTGGTGGCAGATGACTGGGAATGGGAACAGGTGGTCAAGGTGGAAGGCGGAGTGGAGGGTGGTTCAGATGGGTCAAGGAGAGCAGAGGTAGAGCAGTAAGATGCTGGACCAGAAGGAGTGTGGCTTTTAGTTTGCCTGTTGCCTTTGAGGTGTTGCTCCCAAAGTGCTTTGTGCTTGCCGCTCATGTGCCTTCGCATAGAAGTTGTACCTATGTGGCTGTTGGGCTTAGCAAGGCTCAGTTTCTGACTGCACTCATTGCAAATTACAATGCTTTTGTCAGAGGCACACACATTAAAAAAATCCCACACTGCTGACTTTTTGGAAGTGTGCGATCTGGCGGTAACAGTAGAAGTTGGCGGCATTGGCGGCAATGGCGGGTGCGTTGGCCGGCTGAACACAGGTGCCGATACATGTTGTTGCCCTACTGATCCCTGCGGGCTGGCCTCCCTGCTTCTTCTAAGTCTTATTCTCCTACTGCCTCTCTGACTCTCCGTCTCTCCATCTGAACTACCCTCCTCTTGCTCTCTTCTACTAGGCACCCACAAAACATCAATCTCCTCATCATCATTCTCCTCAGATGCATCAATTTCTTCTGACACATCACAGAAGGAAGCAGCAGCGGGGACCTCCTCCTCCTCCTCATCACTCATCATTATGTCCATCTCTGTCGTGTTCTCTGCCAGAATTAAATCTGGTGTAACGTCCTCATCTCCTTCATCTTCTTCTGCCAATAATGGTTGCGCATTACTCAGTTCAAGAAACTCATGGGAAAATAACTCCTCTGACTCCAGTGAAGAAGGGGCACCGGTGGTGGAGGAAGTGTTACGTGGGGTGGCCATAGCAGTGGAGGATGAGGAGGATGTTGTGGTAAAGTTAGAAACGGTAGAGGATGGGGTGTGCTGTGTAAGCCAGTCAACTACCTCTTCAGCATTTTGGGAGTTCAGGGTCATTGGCTTTTTAAAACTGGGCAATTTGCTAGGGCCACAGGATTGCATAGCAGCACGGCCCCTAGCACGGCCTCTGCGTGGCGGCCTGCCTTTGCCTGGCATTATTTTTAAAAAAACAACAACAACAAAAACTCAGTTGGTTTTTCTGGAAACGATAATACACACAGCTAGATGGCAGTTTGAAGAAAACAGTGTGCAAATAATGCCTACAAGATCAACGTATACACTACTACAGCGGTGGATACGGATTACGTAAAATATATGAATGCTGCTTGAAAAAAAGTAACTCAAGTGGTTTTTCTAGAGACGATAATATTATCAATATTTAGACAAAATGTGAACAAGCTCACACAGCTAGATGGCGGTTTGAAGAAAACACTGTGCAAATAATGCCTACAAGGTCAACGTATACACAGCGGTGGATACGGATTACGTAAAATATAAGAATGCTGCTTGAAAAAAAGTCACTCCGGTGTTTTTTCTGGAGACGGTAATATTATGGATATTTAGACAGAATGAGAACACGGTCACACAGCTAGATAGCAGTTGGTTGAATAACACACTGGGCAAAAAATGCCTACAGGGCAAATAATGCCTACAAGGTCAACGTATACACAGCGGTGGATACGGATTACGTAAAATATAAGAATGCTGCTTGAAAAAAAGTCACTCCGGTGTTTTTTCTGGAGACGGTAATATTATGGATATTTAGACAGAATGAGAACACGGTCACACAGCTAGATAGCAGTTGGTTGAATAACACACTGGGCAAAAAATGCCTACAGGGCAAATAATGCCTACAAGGTCAACGTATACACAGCGGTGGATACGGATTACGTAAAATATAAGAATGCTGCTTGAAAAAAAGTCACTCCGGTGTTTTTTCTGGAGACGGTAATATTATGGATATTTAGACAGAATGTGAACACGGTCACACAGCTAGATAGCAGTTGGTTGAATAACACACTGGGCAAAAAATGCCTACAGGGCAAATAATGCCTAAAAGGTCAACTTATACACTACTACAGCGATGGATACGGATTACGTAAAATTTATTATGGCTGCTTGAAAAAAGTCACTCCGGTGTTTTTTCTGGAGACGGTAATATTATGGATATTTAGACAGAATGTGAACACGGGCACACAGCTAGATAGCAGTTGGTTGAATAACACACTGGGCAAAAAATGCCTACAGGGCAAATAATGCCTAAAAGGTCAACTTATACACTACTACAGCGATGGATACGGATTACGTAAAATTTATTATGGCTGCTTGAAAAAAGTCACTCCGGTGTTTTTTCTGGAGACGGTAATATTATGGATATTTAGACAGAATGTGAACACGGGCACACAGCTAGATAGCAGTTGGTTGAATAACACACTGGGCAAAAAATGCCTACAGGGCAAATAATGCCTAAAAGGTCAATTTATACACTACTACAGCGATGGATACGGATTACGTAAAATTTATTATGGCTGCTTGAAAAAAGTCACTCCGGTGTTTTTTCTGGAGACGGTAATATTATGGATATTTAGACAGAATGTGAACACGGTCACACAGCTAGATAGCAGTTGGTTGAATAACACACTGGGCAAAAAATGCCTACAGGGCAAATAATGCCTAAAAGGTCAACTTATACACTACTACAGCGGTAGTAAAATAAAAAAAAGTTAAATAAAAAAAGAATGAATATTAAAAAAAAAAAAATTAAAGTTGGTGCTGCTGAACTACTAGGAGCAGCAGATTAGCACACCAGTCCCACTCCCCAACACTGCTAGACTAATAGCACTGGGCTCTTATAGTAGTAGTAGTAGTAGTAGTAGTAAAACAACAAAAAAATAAATAAAAGCAGTCCTTACAAGGACTATTGCTATTGCAGCAGTCAGCAGATGAGATCAGAAGCAGGACAGCTGCCCACTGCAGCTACATACAGAGCACTGCAGTAGAAGGTAGATTACTAGCCAGCAAAGCTACCTAAGCTTAAATGTCCCTCAAACCCCTGCAGACTTCTGTCCCTCCAATAACAGAGCAGTATCAAAACGTTTACTAGCCAGCAAACTTTCAACTGTCCCTGAAATCACTAACAGGCAGCAGCTCTCTCCCTACACTATCTCTTCAGCACACACAGGCAGAGTGAAAAAAAGCTGCAGGGCTTCGGTTTTTATAGGGAAGGGGAGTGGTCCAGGGGAGAGCTTCCTGATTGGCTGCCATGTACCTGCTGGTCTGGGGTGAGAGGGCAAAAAAAAGCGCCAACAATGGCGAACCCAAAATGGCGAACGTCGCGCGACGTTCGCGAACTTCCGGCGAGCGCGAACACCCGATGTTCGCGCGAACAAGTTCGCCGGCGAACAGTTCGCGACATCTCTACACATGTGTAGGGCAAAATAAAATTTATATTTGCTGATGTGAAGGTTTTCTAGACATTTGTAGTACAGATACGTATTCCTCCATTGAAATTTGAATTTTGCGCCGTATGCAAATTAACCATCGCTAGCGAAACTTCGCTTCGCTTGGCGAATTAACGCTAGCGCAACTTCAAAAACTTACGCTACTCCTGTGCGCAACTTCGGATTTTATTTGCGGAGCGCTGGCGAAAATACGCCTGGCGAAGTGCGGCGAAGTGCGGCGAACTTCGCATCTTAGTGAATTTGCCCCTATATATCTATTACATACCTCATTTCATTGTGTTCTCTCTCTGCTTGTATTAGTAGTCCACAGCTTTATGTCTGATATTTAGAAATACTGTAGTCAGCGAGAGAAGTAGGTGGGCACCAGTCCTGTTCCACCAGCTCAGGCACATGGGCAGGCTGTGTGGTTCATCGGTAGAGAGTGAGGGGGCCTGAATGCATAAGGTGATCATTTACAGTGAGATGGTAGCAGAGATAATCATCAGGGCAGGGTGGTGTGTTGGAGCAGTGGATCCTTAGCAGGGGTAGTGATGGGCCCTTCAGGGGGGGGAGGGAGCAAGTGGTGCCCCATCTCTCCAGTCTGACACTGACTATAGTAGATAATAAATGAGTTACTCATTTACACTCTCCAAAGATTGACTTTATGAATGGTTTATATGTTTGAGAATTGCTCAAGGAGAACTGTAAAATAAGCTGCTTCAATTATGAGGAGTTGATTAACTATATAATTTTGTGTTCATTTATACAAATTTTACGTTATGATCATTCTGTGTTCCTATAGCAATATGACACATCCTGTGGCACTTGTCACATACAAATAAAAAACAATAGACATTTATTATATTCTAACATTTGCTACTGGTCTAATCGCCTATAGCAGTGATCCCCAACCAGTAGCTCGCGAGCAACATGTTGCTCTCCAACCCCTTGGATGTTGCTCTCAGGGTCCTCAAAGCAGGTGCTTATTTTTGAATTCCAAGCTTGAAAGCAAGTTTTAATTGCATAAAAACTAAGTATACTGCCAAGTTGAGCCTCTTGTAGGCTGCCTTTCCACAAAGGGGCTACCAAATAGCTAATTATAGACTTTATTTGACACCCCAAGGGACTTTTTTCATGCTTGCGTTGCTCCCCAACTCTTTTTACATTTGAATGTGACTCACAAGTAAAAAAGGTTGGGGACCCCTGGCCTATAGCATCCAATCAATAGGTACCATGTACTGGTATTGGTTACTATGGGTTACTGTACTTGAACAAACTTAGTACTTTTTATAACATATGGAGATAAGTATCTAATAGCATTGTTCCTATTAACACACAAGTGCAAAGTACAAATATGGACACAATTCTGGGTGAATATTGACATTATTCACAAAGGTATTTTCACCCATACGTGCTCCTAAGTCATTGCAAATGTACTAAGGCAGTCTGCTCTGATTAATTGCGTGAATGCACCCAAGAGAACAAGCAAAGCAAAGGGCATTATTCTCAGTCACAAATAAATGTTCTTCAACTAAAAATCACAGTATTTACACTATAGATTGTTTGCCAGTCTAGTTTGGAAATAACTCACAACAGGACAAAAAAAGTACATCAGAGAATCATAAGAACAGTGGAAAGAATTATTATGGGTGCAGCTCTTACCTCTCTCTGTATTTAGCTTGGTGTAGAAAAAGAACAGCAAGCTTATCCATATGGCAAGACTCTCAATACAGTATGAGACAGCAACAGCTTCTGTTTCCCCAACTTGCTGGAGGAGGGGTGTGCTTCATAGGGCCTGGAACAGAGGGAGGTAAGTGCAAAGTTATATTTGTAAAAGGTGAAAGGGAGTGAAAGGTTTAGTACTCTGCATGGTCAATGCTGCCAATATAGGAACTTAGGCTCTGAGTCAGGCTCAGAAATATTGAGATTCCTGGAGTAATACATCTCTGTGAGCTTTGCCTAGTGCTGGAAATAGTTTACCAAAGCAGGCAATATTACCTCTGAATATTGTGAACACTACATCTGTGAGTATTATATTTTTGAGTGAAGGTGAGAGTATCTCAGTTTACCGAAAAGAGTCTTATAAGTCTTATATGACTAAAGATTTTTTTGTGTTCTACCAAGATTTTTTATGTGTTCTACCATATGTGGCCATATAATTTGAATCTTTTTTTAAAGAAATGAAGGAAAACAAATGTTTTATCTGCTGATAAATTATTTTTAGAATTGTATATGTAATACATTTTTAATTAAGATGTGTATTCAATTTCTTCCAATAGGGAAAGAGTTAATTTCCCACCTGTAAGAACTAAAGGGATTTCTATTTAAAGTGTTGTACTTGTGTAGTTCCCCTTGAACTCCTGAGGAAGCACTATTGGAGTGCAAACATATTGAGGCTGAAGGGGATATTGATATGTTGGGAGTGCTCCTCTTTTGCTATCATTCTAAACAGATAATTTCTGTAGAAAATAGTAACAATCATATGAATTTATTATTCACTAATGATCTTCACAAATCTGCTCCTATGTAGAAATACTTAATGATAAAACTAAATACTAAATAAACCACTACCACCTTTGGACACAGAGCAGATAAAATGGCCAAAAACTATAATACTCTGTAAATTATTGGGCCGAGTTATCAATGCTAAAATTTGATTTTTTTTTGCACTAGATCTCTAATTTTTCCAAAACTCAAGTGTTAAACATTTTTCAAGCACAAATTGTGAAGGTCATGTAATGTGAATGTAAAATATCAAATCATTTTGAGATTTTGTAGACCCAGAATTTATGAATTTTTTGCATTCCAAGTTTTTTTTTATGGTTTATTTGAGTCTTTTAGATTCAAAATTTTAATAAATCAGAAATCGTTTAAGTTTGGTAAAATTTTGACTTTATTTGTATTAAAAAAAAAACTCTAAAGTTCACAATACATGTTTCCTGAGCTATTTCTGTAGTTTTAAGAGAAAATCAGGTTGAACTGCAAGCAGTGGAGAAAAAATGCATTAAATGAACGAGACATGTAGGCTTCATACAAGTATATTAAGAAGCAGATAAAAGGTTCTGTGTAGCAGGTTTCTAATGGACTTCAAACCATTTGCAATTTACTTTTCTTTCGACAATTTTAAAAAACAGGGCAGCTACATATTTTCAGTGTAACTATATTTCAATAGGGATTAATACGGTGTAAATATGTGAAAGCAAATGACTGAATCTGACTAAAACCCCTTAAAATAAGAAACCCCAATTATATGCAACATTCACTATATGTGTTAACATTTACTAGATACTGTTTTATTTAATGCACAGCTTTATACGCAGAAATATATTTTCAAAACTGCATATTTTAAGAAATATGAGTTTCCTCTTGTGACATAAGGACCCCTTAGCATCATGTAGAATTGTATTAGTATTGAATACATCATATAATTTAATTTGAATTTTATAAAAGATATCCTTGCTGTACATTTACTGAAACTGTACCCATTCACTTATCCCCAAAGAAATTAGTTCCTAATTGTAATTACAAGTACAGGTGGTGTAACCCTTGTGGGAGCCGTACATGACTATGAATAAACACAGTATGTTACATTACAAAATGTTTTAATCTACTCCCAAGGGATATGGGTCAATTATGTCTTGAACTTTTTATCTATCCTCATTGCTACTGTATGAGCTTAATTACATACTTTGTATATTAAAAGCAATGAATTGCGTGACCTTTATGAACTATGAAATTGTCCGTAATAAGCACTTCTTCACTAAATTAAATATATATTCTGCTGCTAGTTTAACTTTAGAATTTTAGAAGATACAACTACTCAATTGACTTTCAACAGTTCACAATGTACAGTAAATGCATACTGTCTGAATTTATTAACTATGAAAATGTATTCTGTCATCACAAAATACGTAAAGGAAATTTGAACCAGAACAACTAAAGCAATTGCATACTGTTTACTAATAATCATAGATGTAAATACATTTCTTAATATAATTCTTCAGGGCTGTTAATGTAAAAAATAATATGGATGTTATTCGTATTTAACATTGTATGAACCTCCGGTTCATATTTCTTGAATTCATTCTGAGTAAAATATATATTTATTCTATTAAAGTAGAGCATTCAAAGCAATATATATTTTTCTCTCTATTAAAAGAGACCTTTAAAAACAATGTATCTGTATTAAATTACATTGTATTTATATAGCACCACAAATGTATGCAGTGATTTACTAAGCTTAAACACAAAGAGGGATTTAGTTTTATTTATACATTAAAGAGCGAAAATAAATACTTAAGAGTCAGGAGTTTCAATACACAGCTGGAAAGATGTTTCTGTCCCCAAAGAGTTTACAATCTTTTAGAAAGAGGAGGCTTGGAATTTGGAAGAGGAAATGGTGCGTAGGTCAAGGGTGTATTACTGCAGCGGAAGATGAACAAAATGCTACCTCTAGAACAGTGATCCCCAACCAGTAGCTCGTGAGCAACATGTTGTTTACCAACCCCTTGGATGTTGCTCTCATTGGCCTCAAAGCAGGTGCTTATTGTTGAATTGGAGGCAAGTTTTGGTTGCATAAAAACCAGATGTACTACCAAACAGAGCCTCCCATAAGCTGCCAGTCCACATAGGGGCTATCAATAGTCAATCACAGCCCTTATTTTGCACCACCCAGGAACTTGTTTCATGCTTGTGTTGCTCTCCAACTCTTCTTACATCTGAATGTTGCTCACGGATGAAAAAGGTTAGGGACTCCTGCTCTAGAACGTGATTTTTAAGGATCTTTAGGAATATAGTTAGTGTGGGAACTTTCCTGATGTGAAATGGCAGAGCATTCCAGAGGTTTGTCAAAGGTTTTATGCATGATACAGATCCCATTTTAAACTTGATGGCATATAGATTGTCCTGAGCTGAGCACTGAGACAAGAATAGAATATATGGGGAGATGAGAACAGATATATAGTGAAGGAGAGAGGAATGCAAGGTTTGGAAGGAAAGGTAAAGAATTTATATTTTGTGTGCCAATTGACCAGGAAGAAATTTTAATAGTAAATTGGCAGAAAGATGATAAGGTACAGGTGAGATTATTCTGGCAGCAGTAAGAATAGATTGCAGTAGATGAACATGCGATTCAGAAAGACTAGTTTATAATATGTTGCAGTAGTCTGGATAGGATAAGGGCCTAGGTCAATGTTTAAGCAGTAGAGGGACAGAGGAAGGGACAGACTTATGAAGTGTTCCTTAGAAAGTAGTTGCATGCCCTGTCAGGGATCCAGTGTAAACTGAGAATGTGAGGGAGGGGTCTACACTGACACAGAGGCACCTGACTTAGGAAACTGCTAGAGCCATGTTGTTGACTGTAATGTCAAATGGAGGGAGGGGCCTAGTTAAGAGGTAGCTGGGTCTTTTGAAAAAGTATGTTTCAAAGGACGGGCAACCACCCAAGGTGCATTGTGTGATTTTTGCGTGAATGACAGGGTTGAAGTGAGAGAGAGCAAAGAGAGGAGAGAATAGGCCCACAAAGAAACCAACAGTGAAACTGTAAATCTGAAGGCACAGGTAGAGAGATAAAATGATAGGTAAATGGAGGGCACATTAATCAGTAAAATTAGCAATGTATGATAAGAGGTGCAGGAAACCAACAATTACTCCCACATAGAGTAACAAGATACACACTGTGCAATATGTTTAGTTTGCACACCCAGAATTTTTTTTTTCTTAGACAAAGTCGATATCACAAAAAAAAAATTCATTATGTAGAATGAATGTGGTAATTCCAACAATGTTGTCAGCATACATAATATTAAACATACTCTAGATACATACCACCCAATTGTATATACATGGCAGAAAAAGGCAACAAGGTGCGGAAACACCTGCCAAAAAATGAGAATGGCCTCAACGTTTCGGCACAACGGCCTTTGTCAAGGAGATTTTCCCCTTGAATCCCCTAGACAAAGGCTGTTGTGCTGAAATGTTGGGGCCAGGTGTTTCCGCAGGTGTTTCCACTCCTTGTTGCCTTTCTCTGCCTTGTATATACAATTGGGTGGTATGTATATATGTTTAATGCTATGTATGCTAATGTTTTTGATATAACATTGTTGTAATTGCCACATTAATTCTACATAAAGAGATTTTTTTTTTGGGATACCACCTTTGTCTGAGAAATATTTTTTTCAGAGTGTGCAAACCTAGCATATCGCATAGAGAGATAAGATGAACCACAATGAAGCAAAAACACTTGACACCTAAGTATTTGGAGTCATATTAAAAGAAGGGAACGGTTAACTGTATCAAATTCTTCAATTATAACATTCCATGAGTATGGATATTATTGATGACCTTAGTTAAAGTTCTTTCAGCACGGTGACTTGTGTGGAAACCTGCCTGAAAGGGGTCACAAATATAATTCTTCAAACAGTTAGAGATTATCGATTCTAGGAGGTTGAATAGAAATGGCAAAAGTGAAATTGGCCTTTAGTGTTATGTTGGATGAGAGGAGGGTTTCTTAAGAATGTGATAAGGATGTGATGTTTATAGGTGGTGACTGAGAAAGAATAAAGCTCTGTGTATGCATACAGTATTCCCCCAAAGCCCCCTTGGATGGATTCTGTTCTCAAGCTAGCTTGGTCATTATCACTCTGACCTTGAGGTTATTTGGGCAGTTCTTTCTTTTTTCCATGCCGTGAAGAGATATTTCTATGCTCTTGCAATGGTAAAGCCCTTTTATGGCCATAAGTTCTTATGTCATACATTCGCAAGTTTATAAAAACTCTGTGACTTCTTTCTTAGGGGTTCTGACTTTTTGTGAGTTCAGAATTCACTGAGCTTGTCTCAAATAAACTTTATCTCAAGTGAACTCAGTTCATGAAGTTCCATGAACCTTTGCATACTCACAGCCCACATAGTTTCATGGGTGTTAAAAAAAACCCATACAGTATATATATATATATATATATATATATATATATATATATATATATATACACACACACACACACACACACACACACACACACACACCCATACATACACATATATATAGGGGCTGATTTACTAAAACTCATCATTAAAGCACAAACTCAACTTTTATGATTATCTACTGCAGATCAAAATGTCAAGAAACAACTTTAGTGACATCTGCAATTGACTTCTACATGACGTTGCCAGTTTTCAGATGGTGTATTTTTGGAGTTTTAGCAACTTTGGAGTATGATAAATCTCTCCAAATTTGAGAGGTTTTTTTTTCCACAAAAAATTCGAGTTTTCCTCCTAATAACCTCGACCAGAAAAAAATCAAGGTTTAATAAATTTGCCCCATATTTTCAGTTTTGTGTTCCTGTCCAGTGTTTGTATTGATATAGACAAATACAAGAGGTCCTCTGCACTCCAACCCATTATCAATATTTTGAAGACATTGAGACATTTTGGGGCACATTCACTTAGTTCAAGTGAGGAAATAGAATAAAAAAACATAGAATTTCGAATGATTTTTTGTCTACTTCGACCATCGAATTGGCTACTTCGACCATCGACTACGACTTTGACTTCGAATCAAATGATTCAAACTAAAAATCGTTTGATTATTCGATCATTCTATAGTCGAAGTACTGTCTCTTTAAAAAAAACTTCGACCCCCTACTTCGCCATCTAAAACCTACCGAACCTCAATGTTAGCCTATGGGGAAGGTCCCCATAGGCTTTATCAAGCTTTTTTTGGTCGAAGAAAAATCGTTTGATCGATGCATTAAAATCCTTCGAAACGAACGATTCAAAGCATTTAATCGAACGATTTTTCATATGATCGAACAAATTGCGGTAAATCCTTCGACTTCGATATTCAAAGTCAAAGGATTTACCTTCGGCAGTCAAATATCGAGGGTTAATTAACCCTCGATATTCGACCATATCTAAATCTGCCGCTTTGTGTATACAGCTGCTAAAAAATTCCTTATCCTTTAAACAAAACAGGGATTGTTTGTCCATATTATATAAAAATATATATATTACATATATTTAGTGAGTCATGAGCCTTCTGCCTCATGCTTTTATATGGTCATGGAACTCCTTGGTAACTTATAATATTCATATATTTTACAATAGGGGGTAATTTATTCACTATATATTGTACAAGTTGGAGGAGATATATACTGTACCTATCATTCTTTAGATTTTAAGTCATCGCTTTAAGTGTTACCCCTTTAAAGGAAAACTATACCCCCAAAATGAATACTTAAGCAACAGATAGTTTATATCAAATTGAATGACATATTAAAGAATCTTACCAAACTGGAATATATATTTACATAAATATTGCCCTTTTACATCTCTTGCCTTGAACCACCATTTCGTGACTCTATCTGTGCTGCCTCAGAGATCACCTGACCAGAAATACTACAACACTAACTGTAACAGGAAGAAGTGAGGAAGCAAAAGGCAGAACTCTGTCTGTTAATTGGCTCATGTGACCTTACATGTGGTTTGTCTGTGTGCACAGTGAATCTTACGATCCCAGGGGGCGGCCCTTATTTTTTAAAATGGCAATTTTCTATTTATGATTACCCAATGGCACATACTACTAAAAAAGTATATTATTATGATAATGGTTCATTTACATGAAGCAGGGTTTTACATATGAGCTGTTTTACTCAGTATCTTTTAATAGAGACCTACATTGTTTGGGGGGTATAGTTTTCCTTTAAGAGCCATCACAGGGTTAACCAGGTAAAGGGGTGGGCTGGACATCCAAGGGCTGTTTTAAGGAAGTGAGCAGCAGGTGAATGGGTGAGAGAGTAGGAGCTACACGTGGGAGTTGATTTGCAATTCACCTGCTGAATGTACTTAGACTAGTCTGTTTGGGTCTGACAACATTTTGGAGACCTTTCTGCTAAAGTAAGCAAAATTCTGTTGGACTTTCGTTGCTGAACACAACCTGTTTTCTTTTGCCATTTTTCTGCTGCTGGAAAGCCCTTTTGATTTAAAAATACTGCACGCAACAGGCACAGTTAGAGTAACTGATTTTAATAGACAAGCAAAAGAAATTCCAACGTTTCAATCACATAATAGCGATCTTCCTCAGGAAAAAAAACTTTTTTTTTTCATTTTAAGTCATTTTAAAATAGTGCACCTGCATGGATGTTACAATGCATTGACAACTTCAAATGCATTTAGTACTGCATTGTTGTTAAAGGCACCCACCATTGTTCCCCAATACTAACAAAAATAATTTTGCTTACAAAACAGAGAAACATATTTTGAAAGGTTCAGTTAAAATATAACTTTTTAAATCAACCTATAACAAAAGGTTATAATCACAAAGAATTTTGATTGTAATTTATCAGACATCTTATATTCTCTTTATTGCAGTTCCCTTTACTGTACTAATGTTGTTTTAATCACCTTTGATGAACAAGGTAATGTGTATTAATTCTGGCCTGAATCCAGTTGCAGTGAAAAATATAATCTTTAAGTACTGAAGCTTTTTGTAATTGCATGTGCTGCAGGGGATTGTACAATCTGTATTTTGGAAGCTATCAGTGTTCATGTTACATTTGTCATTTTGCTGTAAGGAATTGAGACAAATTACATATTGATTGTGTCCACTGCTCCTCTAAATTGTGTTGGTGCCCTTGATTTCTGTTTATCTGGTCACATATTGCGTAAATGTTTTTTTTTTTAAAAATGATTCAGAATGATAAAATGCAATTTCTTTGCAAATATAGTTATTTACTTCTGCACGTTCTTGTTGAGGCTATCATTGTTCTCAGTTATTGCACAAAAAGCTTTTAAATCTCCTGATCTGTTTGCATAATAATACTTCCCTTCTACATCATACAGTTATATTTAGGGGCACATTTACTTAGCTCGAGTGAAGGAATAGAATAAAAAATACTTCGAATTTCAAAGTATTTTTTTGGCTACTTCGACCATCGAATTGGCTACTTCGACCTTCGACTACGACTTCGAATGGAATGATTCCAAATAAAAATCATTCAAATATTCGACCATTCGATAGTCGAAGTACTGTCTCTTTAAAAAAAATTTCGACCCCCTATTTCGCCACCTAAAACCTACCGAACATCAATGTTAGCCTATGGGGAAGGTCCCCATAGGCTTTCTAGCCAATTTCTGATCGAAGGAAAATCGTTCGATCGAAGGATTTAATCATTCAATCGAACGATTATTCCTTTGATCGTTCGATCAAACGAATATCGCTAAATCCTTCAACTTCGATATTCGAAGTATTTAACTTCGACGGTCGAATATCGAGGGTTAATTAACCCTCGATATTCGACCTTAAGTAAATGCGCCCCCTAATGTGCAATAGTTCCACTTAAATTACCAGTAACATAAAAAAAAATAAAAAGAAAATTTGTTTGGACTCAACACAAAAAAACACCAAGACACTTTTAACTTTAAATTCGCAAAAGTCTTTATTAAGAAATAACTTACCGATTCTCTGCTTGTGCTCCTCTTTAGAAACAATGACAGGGTGATGATCCTTCGTGTGGCACTCAATAGGAGGTAGCCAGGGAGGAGAAATCGAGCGCCACACGATGGATCACCACCCTGTCACTGTTTCTGAAGAGGAGTGGAAACAGAGAATCGGTAAGTTATTTCTTAATAAAGATTTTGTGAATTTAAAGTAAATACTGTCTTGGTGTTTTTTTTTCATTAAGTACAAAAACTTTTTTTTTTTACATTTTTTATGTTACTGGTCTTTTAATCTGGATGTTTGGTCACATTATCAAAAGCTTGCTGGGAATTAAAAGGCTCATGTCATACCTGGTGGCAGATCTGCATATTTCAAACAGAAATATAATTGTCATTATCATGTCATTGAGTTCAATACAGGTGGTATTCAGCCTGAATATTATTTTTTTTGCAGCCAAAAACTTTCTGATGCTTTAGGCCCTTAAATTCAATAAAAAAGTGCCACAGGTGCTTTCTGGTGTTTCTCCAGCAGTGGGAATCTGCTAGAGAAACTACCTGGTTTAACTATAACCTACCATCCAAATTAATCTGGCAACAGATTGGCAGATAACACTAGCAATAGTGATTAAAAGGTTTTTTAGCTTTAGTTCCCAATCTCATCTTCAGTTCTACTGAATTTGATTATCAATGTATGATTCAAATGATGAGCAATTTTACTGATTTCTACTTAAAGGGGAAGGAAACCTAGTCGGCGCAAACCCCCCACCCCCCCTCCCTTTTGTTGTCCACCCTCCCTCCTCCCCGTCCCTCCTACCCGTCCCACTGGGCAAATGCCCCTAACTTGTTACTTACCCTTCTGCGCAGGTCCAGTCCAGGGAGTTCACAGACGACATCTTCTTCCACGCGATCTTCTTCCTGCTTTGAACGGCATTTTGGCGCATGCGCAGTAGGATCATTTCGCCGGTACGGATCTACTGCGCATGCGCCAAAAGTCACGCACATGCGCAGTAGATCGTACTGGCGAAATGATCCTACTGTGCCGTTCAAAGCAGGAAGAAGATTGCGCTAAATCCTTTGACTTCGACATTCGAAGTCGAAGGATTCAGCTGCGACCCTAAGTAAATGTGCCCTCTAGTGTAGCTTTCACTAGACCTATCAAACCTGATCATTGCTATGGGTGACTACCCTTGTCCAGTTTTGTTCTGTTAGTAAATGTATTGTCATTTTACCTCAAGGTAAAGCAACTTTTGTCATATAAAAGTAATCTGCAGCTTCAAGGTCTTTTAATACAATTTCTATTAGTTTGTATCATATTTAGGGATATGCCATTCTAGGGGTTATTATTTGTATGCTTTTTAATGCACATTTTAAATTTGCAAAAAAAATAGTTATTTAAAAATGTATGTCCTTTTCCATGTATTGTTTCTATTGCTTTGTGTATCACTGTGTTAGAATACGTCATTAATTTTGTCTTTTGGATCAGTTTATGAAATTATTACTAAGCACTTTGTCTTTTTATTTAAATAGCAATGAACACAACATGCTGACATTGCACAGTGATTAGCAATGCTGCCTTACAGTCTGGAAGCTATAGGGTCCTGGATTCAGTTATAAAGGTGGCTCAATATGAACAGAGTTTATACATTTTCTCCATGCTTGCATGGCTTTCATGCTCTGGTTCTCAGTCCAAAAATACACTGACAGGTTAATTGGCTTCTAGTTAAGCTGACCGTAGTGTGTGTCCATTTGTGTGAGAGGAAAATTAGCTCTAATCTGTCTTGGGGCAAGGACTGATGAGAACGATTGACTATAATCCGTCTCTTCAGTGTTGGTTAATATGCTTGAGCTATATAAATGATAATAATAGTAATAACAAATATTTATGATATTTCGTCTGATATTCCACCTGTTAAGGAAGGGGAAATTTCTTGCATTCTCACTGTAAAATAGTATCACTTCTGTTTGTCCCTTGTGAACTCTATAATTACAAAGAGGGAAAATGCAGAAGAAAAACAACCTTTGTTCTCTTCAGCGTTTTCTTCCAGACTGTTATACCAATTGGCAAATGTTTTATTTTTCCTGGCATGAGATAACATTTACACCCTGCAACAGAACAGAAGATTGAATAGTCCATGTTGAAAATGTAAATAACTTATAGATTTATGTGTCTATATGTCTGGAGAAATCTATCATTATACATAGGACTAAAAAGTATTGAAATGTGTGCAGGTATCCTACCCTTGCTGCATTATGATCTCTTGTCCTCAAAAACACAATTGGTGTCAAAATTATTCTGACGCACAACAATTTTGCAACGAGAGACTATTTTTATATACGCGACTCTCTTCTCCAAATGCATTAAAGTCAATGGGCGTCCGAATAATTTTGACGCACGACAATTTTGACGAGTGACATTTTTTTTTTGTCGCATTTTTTGTCATGAATTTTCCCCACAGCGGTTTTGTGAAATTTCCGGAATCTGGAAATTCAACTGAAAAACATGTCTGGCGAATAACTTTGCCCATCACTACATTTGACAAAATTTCACTATGTGCTGTGGCCACCTCTAATGGGAGAAGATACCCTAGGGCCCATTTATTAAACTTCACATTTTTAAAGAGGAAATTTTGAATTTTTAGAGGGGGAAAAAATAGACTTTTAAGAGATTTATTATAGTTCAAAGCTTATAAAAATACGAATCAGAAAATACTCCATCTCAGCTGTTGAGGTCATGTAGAAGTCAATGGCAGATGTCCCTGAAGATGTTTCTTTACATGATGTAAAGAAACATCTTCAGGGACATCTGCCATTGACTGCTTTTCGTCCGATAATCCAATAAATACAAATTTCCGCAGCGACAATATAATTTGAATTAAAGCACAAATTTGTTGCAACTTTTTTGACTGTTTCGAGAAGAATTATTGATCCGAGAGTTAATTTGGGGGATGGTCAAATTTGTTTTAATAAAAAAGAGATATACTTGAGTTTAAGTAAATAATCCCCTTAGCGTCTTCTTTTGTGTCCACCAGGGAAGATACTACAAGGTATTGGGGGAGACTTTGAAAAGGTTTTTGTTAACCGGTGTTTAAAAATAGATTTTTGTACTTACCGTTAAATCCTTTTCTCTTGTCCTACATTGGGGGATACAGGCACCATGGGGATGAAGATCCTGTTGCTTGGAGAAAGGACACTAAAAGGTTAAAGTGGCTCCTCCTCCTCCTGCTCTGGGCTTCATCCCCACCTACCTCCTCAATCCTCAGTTTTCTGACCGAAGAAGAGATGACGAGCCCTACCAATTGCCCATGTGAAGAGAAGGAGCACCTCCCCATGCAAGCTAAGCACGGTATGAACCACCTGCTGTTTGAACTTGTTAGTATTTGAACAATAAAAATTATATAAGATATGAACTGATCAACATTAACTTGAACTAATACAGGGAGGGAAGGCCTGTGTCCCCCAATGTAGGACAAGAGAAAAGGATTTAACGGTAAGTACACAAATCTATTTTTCTCTTGCCTAGATTGGGGGACACAGGCACCATGGGGACGTCCCAAAGCTACCCATGAGGGCGGGACTTTTTACCCCTATTGTTCAGGGAATAACCACCTGCAACACTTCCCTGCCGAAGCTCGCTTCTGCTGAGGCGAATGTATGCACCTTGTAGAATTTGGAAAAGGTGTGTGGATGACCACACTGCAGCCCTACAGACCTGTTCTGCTGAAGCCTGGAGGCGAATCGCCCAAGAAGTGCTGAGTGAAGAAGTAGAATGAGCTGAACCCAGAAGGGTGTGGCCTTACCTCGTACCTCATAGGCCTTCAAGATTGTTGACCTAATACATCTTGCATTGGTGGCCTTAGATGCCTTAAGGCTTTTCCGTGGTCCTTCTGGTAAGACAAAGAGGTTGTCTAGCTTCCTTCTACTCTTGGTAGCCCTGGTTCATGTTCTGAGAGAACGAACCACATCTACGTATGTAACTGTTCCAAATTTGTCTTTTGTTCAGGACAAAATGAAGGAACCACCAGGTCCTGGTTAAGATGGAACTCTGACACCACCTTAGGAAGAAATCCAGGGTAGGTCTCAACAACGCCTTGTCCTTGTAAAAAATAAAAAATGGTGGACGACAGGGTAGAGCTGCTAGTTCTGAAACTAGTTTAGCCGAAGTGATGGCTAATAGAAAACTACCTGAAGAGTCAGCATAGGTAATGGAATTGATCCAATGGCTCGAACGGTTGCTCCTGCAATACAGAAGGTACCATATTGAGATCCCAGGGAGGGATTGTATGATGGTATGGAGGTATCATCCTCAGTGCTCCCTGGAGGAAGGTCTTGATGTTGGACAACATTACAAGCTGCTGCTGAAAAAGGATAGATAAGGCTGATACCTGAACATTCAGTGAGCTGAGCGCCAGCCCTTTTTTCTAAACCCTCCTGAAGGAATAACAATAGGCTACTTTCGTCCCAAGACTGTGAGTCTTTGGCTTTAGATTTACACCAGGATATAAATGTCCTCCCTACCCTGTGGTAGATGCGTGTGGAGACAGGCTTTCTGGCCCTTAGTAAGGTCGGTATGGCCTTTTTTGGAACTCCTGATCTGGCTAGGATTATGGCTTCAAGTGTCATGCCGTTAAAGCCAGCCATGGTGAACTCGGGTGGAGGATCAGTCCCTGAGATAACAGATCCATTCTGTCTGGAAGGTGGAATGGTGCGTCCACTGATGAACTTACGAGCTCTTCAAACCAAGTGTGGTGTGGCCAGTAGGGTGCCACTAGAACTGTTTCTACCCTTCTTGATTACCCTTGGCAGAAGTGCCAGTGGTGGGAAGACATATGCTAGGCGACACTGCCACGGAACCACCAGTGTGTCCCCTGCTAGGGCCAGAGGGTCGTTGCTTCTTGTGAAGAACCTCGGAAGCTTGTTGTTGTACCTGGATGCCATTAAGTCTACTTCCGGGGTGGCCCAGAGTCAGTTGAAAAACCTCTGGGTGTAGTCTCCACTCGCCCTGATCTAAGGTCTCTCGGCTGAGAAATCTGCTATCCAATTGTCCACTCCAGGGATATGAACTGCGGAGATAGCTGGTACTGTGTTTTACACCCACAGAAGAATTTGGTGTGCCTCTGCGAGGGCAGCTTGACTCCTTGTGCCTCCTTGGTGGTTGATGTAAGCCAACGCTGTCACATTGTCTGACTGTATTCTTACAGGTAGATCTTGAAGTCTGCCTGAGCATTGGAGCAATGACAGGTAGATTGCTCTTAATTCCAGGATGTTGATGGGGAGTAGTTCTTTCTGTGACCAACGTCCCTGTATGGTTAGGTCTCCCAATACTTCTCCCCAACCTTGTAGACTGGCATCTGTTGTGATGACTGTCCACTGGTGATTGGGGAAGGGTTTTCCTGACTGAAGTGTTGTTGGTCAAAGCAACCAATTGATAGAGGTTCAAACTAGTTCTGATAGGGGAATCCTGCAGTTTAGGTTCGCTCGGTTCCTCCTCTGGTGTTGGAGTAAGGCTCTGTAAGGCTCTGGTGTGGAGCTGCGCATATGGAATCGCAGGATGACACTATAGTCCCTAGCACTCTCATGGCAATCGTAAAGGTACCTGATCCGTTTTCTGGAGAGCTGACAGGAGCCCCTGCATTGAGGTGATCTTGGATTGGGGAAGGAAGGCTCTTCCCAATGAAGAATTTAGATCAAGCCCTACATATTCTGTACTCTGAGAAGGTATGAATCCAGATTTTTGGAAGTTTATCTGCCACTAGCATTAGTGTCTGGAGATGAGTTGCGGCCAGTGCCTGGGTTCTTTGGTAGGGAGCCTTGAGATGGAAAACCACCTTGGAGGTAGCTGAGCGAATTCTATGAGATAGATTTGATCTGTAGGACCCAGGGGTCCAGTACTCTATGCCGTCACACCTCCCGAAAGTGACTTAAGCGTCCGCCAAAGGGTAAGCTTTCAGGGGTGGGCACCTCCTCATGCGGAGGCTGTTTTGTCCTGTGCGGGCTTAGGTGCTGCTCTGCTTCCTGACCAAGAAGTGCTCTGCCTTGACTGGAATCTGGGCCGGTCGGAGCTTGTTGCTTTTCATGTTGGGACCTCTGGCTCTGATTTTGGCGAAAAGGACGAAAAAAAAAAAATGGTTGCCTTTTGAAGGTAGTCCTCTTGGGTCTGTTTTGCAGAAGTAAAGTGCTCTTACCTCCTGTGAGAATTTACCTCCTCTGTTCAGCACCAAAAAGTTGTTTTCCGAGCAGAGACCACTTCAAGGTAAGATCTGTTGACCAGTTTTTTAGCCAAAGGATACGTCTGGCTGCAATGGATTATGCCGAAGCCCTTGTGACGAGCTTGGCCGCATCCAGGACTGCTACGCAAATTTATATATATTTGTGTCCACTATCAGAGCTAGAAGAAGGTGGTCTGTGGAGGGGTCTTCTGAGTCATGAGTTGGGCCACCTGTTCCACCCAAACTTCCATTGACCTGGATACCCATGGGGTGGCAATAATAGGTCGGAGAGTTCTGCCTGCTGCTGTAAAAATCGACTTGCAGAAACCCTCAAGATGTTTGTCGATAGGATTGTTTAAGGAAGCTGCATCGGCTACTGGAATGGTGGTGGTCTTTGACAATTTAGAGACCGGTGGGTCCACTGCTGGGGGTGAAGACCAAGGTCTGTACAGTAAAAGGATAAGTTTGAGTAAAGCGATGGAAAATTGGACTCTGAGGTCTGGCGTTTTCCATTGTGCTTTAACAATGTCACCCAGCTGTTCATAGGCTGGAAAGACACAAGAAGACTTCTTTTGCCTCTTGAAAATGTTTTTGGTTGGCTCTGCTAAAGGTGGGGTGTGCCTGAATCAGGCTCTCGACCTCTCATTGTGATCTAGGGGTATCCTGATCCTATTCATCTGCGGATAGGTTCTGTCCCTCTTCCTGTTCATCAGGCAAAACAGGTGGGGAAAGGGGAGGTCGCTTTGTGGCCGACTGCTGAGTGACCGGTCTCTGAGGCTGTGTAGATAGGTGCTGTAGGACCTTATCTAGAGTCTCTGGAATTCTGGCTAGGTTTTGTAGACACGCTAGATATAGAGCGCACACCAATTCAGAATCCAAGCTCGTTTGATTAGCCGTAGCTGTCGCAGAGCTGGCTGGTAGGGCTGTGTGGGATTGTAATTGTGCAGTGACTGCTGCAGTCTTACAGGCTTCACATATTGGCTCAGCCAAAACACTAGCAAATTTAGGTCTGCAAGTAGCCCAAATACTAAATTGCATTGGTGGTACATGCAGTTGCCTGCTTGGGAAGGGACTGGTCATCTGCCCTGCCCGTCATGGCTATACTATGTAGATAGTGCCACCCAGTAAGTAAAGATATTGGGGCATATTAGGCGAGTCCAGAGGAGTGATCCACCTCTCCCTTAGAGTGTGATCTGTGGAGACAGAGGGAAGTAGTGAAAAACCCCACAGTAGGTCCCATAGAGAGAGGGAAGTGTTAATCCCCTAGAGAAAAAGTAAGGGAAGCGTAACTACCTATTCACCAAGGTAGGAAGGAATGGTGCCTTGTTCTTCTCTGTGAGAGACAGTGAGGCTGGAAACACTCAGTACTGGAGAGAGATGCGGATCCAAAATGGCCGCCAGAGAGGTTCCCGGGCTTTGGTATAGTACCTTAGTAAGATGGCGCCCGTGAGGCGCGTGTGCAGTGACTCGTGCACAATGAAATAGACGCAGCACCAGATGGTGGCGTGAAAGGTCGCTGGGAATGGCACTGAATTACCAATGCGGGGTCTACTTTTAGTGCTGATGTCCCATTATGATCTACATCTATAAAAGCATCGTTAGCATTCTGTTCCATAGAAAATATTACTTAAATATTTATTCATGAGAAAATGTATATTGTTATGTTTTAACATCCATTTTTTTATGTAACCTTAACATATATATCTGAATAAAAAGCATGAAACAGGAGGGATATTTAGACAAACTGTGTGTTGACAGTGTCTTGAGATCTACAGATGACCAGCTAAAGGTCTACTGGTAGATCCCATTCTACCTTTTGGACATCCCTGGCCTAGGGAAATCTTTGTCAGAGAATAGCAGTGAAAGTGAAACTAAATGCCTAGGGAAATCTCTGTGAGAGAATAGCAGTGAAAGTGAAACTAAATGCCTTTCTGCAGAGCTGATAGGCAGCATGTAATGGGGGGAGGGAGGAGGGAATTGACTTACCTCCTTGTGCCAGCCAGGAATGCTCAATAAAATATATACCCTCCATTGTGGCTACTGGTGCAGCCTCCGGAGAGCGGGAACCAGTGCCCAGGGTAGTGTGGGGGGGAGCTCCCCAGCCTGCAGCCTCCGTAGAGCGGGAAGGCTATAGAGCATCTTCAGATCAGAAGTCCTTGGCTGGAGGGGTTCTGGAAGAGAAACACTGACCCCTAGTAGTGGCATGATACTGAATAAATCTGTACCATTGTTCCCAGCCACGAAGTGTCCATCCTCCTTCTGAGGACACTAAAAGAAAACTGAGGATTGAGGAGGTAGGCGGGGATGAAGCCCAGAGCAGGAGGAGGAGGAGCCACTTTAACCTTTTAGTGTCCTTTCTCCAAGCAACAGGATCTTCATCCCCATGGTGCCTGTGTCCCCCAATCTAGGCAAGAGAAATATAATGTAAATGTCTTATATGAATGGGTGTATGCAAGTACTCAGCATAATACTGTGCCTCTTTCCATTTTCTCTTTATTCTTATGTGATTTCTACCTGAATTCAAGGGTGGTGGCTTTAGGAATTTTGAGATGGATTAGCCAAGAGCAGATATGAATGGTTTGATTTTTATTCCTTGCATTATTTCTATGTATGGTACCAGAACAAGACTCAGAAATTAAACTGTTTCAATAGGATTTTGCAAACACCAACTTCACTTATCACATTAGTAAGGGCTCCCCTGTGTCTTTTAGAACAATTAGAAGCTGTAGGTCAGTCATTTTTAAACAGTGCAATAAAAGGTAAATTCAGATATATAAGCTTAAGAGCTCTAGAGCAAATGATCTTGTTGTTTACAACCACGGAACAAAGATTTTGTGATATTTCACAGGATATGGTAACAATTAGCCTAATGTAATTGAGGACAGATCAATATGAAGCCTATGAAAAGTGTGCATTAAAAGGTAATTTGATCCTACTGTAATTACAAAATGCAATGCATTATTTAGATATTTGTCAATATTGTTGTTTTAAGACCACCTAAATTTGACAGCTAACATGTAACAGTTTTATTAAAGGTGCCTATGAAGGTTTTCATTCATACAGGTCAATGCTATACCGATTTTTGTTGATGTCACTGGTAATGCGATAGTTATGTAGGCATGTATAAGTGGAGACTTTTCAGTTGACTAACAATGAAACTCCCTATGTCTGTGTTCCAAAATGTAACTCAACTTTTATAACTCTATTGCCATTTTATCTTCAAGGGACAAATATAATACCGTATTTTGTGTTTTGTTCAATAGGTTAGCATAGCAATTTCTGTTAACTTTTCCACAACTGAAAATCTCCTGGTTTCCATTAAAGGGATCCTGTCATCGGAAAACGTTTTTTTCAAAACGCATCAGTTAATAGTGCTACTCCAGCAGAATTCTGCACTGAAATCCATTTCTCAAAAGAGCAAACAGATTTTTTTATCTTCAATTTTGAAATCTGACATGGGGCTAGACATTTTGTCAATTTCCCAGCTGCCCCTGGTCATGTGACTTGTGCCTGCACTTTAGGAGAGAAATGCTTTCTGGCAGGCTGCTCTTTTTCCTTCTCAATGTAACTGAATGTGTCTCAGTGGGACATGGGTTTTTACTGTTGAGTGTTGTTAGATCTTAGATCTACCAGGCAGCTGTTGTCTTGTGTTAGGGAGCTGTTATCTGGTTACCTTACCATTGTTCTTTTGTTTGGCTCCTGGGGGGAAAAAGGGAGGTGGATGATATCACTCTAACTTGCAGTACAGCAGTAAAGAGCGATTGAAGTTTATCAGAGCACAAGTCACATGACTTGGGGCAGCTGGGAAATTGTCAATATGTCTAGCCCCATGTCAGATTTCAAAATTGAATATAAAAAAATCTGTTTGCTCTTTTGAGAAATGGATTTCAGAGCAAAATTCTGCTGGAGTAGCACTATTAACTGATGTGTTTTGAAAAAAATGTTTTTCCCATGACAGTATCCCTTTAATGTATTGTTTTCTGTTTAACAGCAAGATTAAATCAATTCATAGCTCTTTAAACTAGAATTTGCTCTGCAGCACAGCAAATGATGTAGAGCATTGCACCCCTGATGTATCACATGAGTCAATAACAGAATCTAGGCTTATTCACATATCCCTTATGACTTTAAAGCCATCTGGTATGCTTAATTATAATTCCATTAAAACAAAACAAGTTCATTATGATTAATGTCATCACAAGAAACACCAAAGGAATTATTTATGATTTACTATGTGTCGTAATCTGTTGCCAATGATCATTAAATTATATTGAATTGAGCAATACATTGTGTACTAGTATTTCTTTGGTATCCATAAACTGTATCACACAGGTGTAAGCACCTGTGAGGAAATTAAGTTCTGCATCAGCATATAAACATCTATATTCATCTTAATGCTATGGCTGTTAATAGAATCAAAGAATAAAGGCATTATTTAAGTGCATGCACACAATTCTATCTTAAAATATAAATGGCTTCCCATTTGTTTATAGTATTTAGTGACATTATGCTTTATGACATTTTAGGAATAAATATTGTGGATACATTTTAGAATACTGTATGCTAAATGTCCCCAGACCCCTGTTTTATAAAATTAATTTTGTAAGCAATAATAATTCTTGTTTTTTTGTTTTTGTTTTTTAAATTGTTGAGTAAACCATCTAAAATTGCTACATCACTATGTTAGTAAGGTTAAGATTAAGGCATTCTCAAAGCACATGGATTGAGGAAAAATGCAGGATATAAGAACAGTATTGTCCTACCTTATCCAGTAGAATCCCACTGAGAAAGTCCAAGGAATGCAGGGGAAAAAGTGCATGAATCGAAAACTCCAGTGTCTTCAATCAGACCTGTTTTTTCCCGGGGATAAAAGAAAATGCTTTCAGCCAAGGGTGTAGTATGGTGCAATGCGTGCCTCTGCACACCAACACCCCATCCCAGGTCCACTCTTAAGCAAAACTTGCACTTTGTGATTTATTCATGCTCCTGAGCCAACCAGCAATTCACCACTTCTACCCATGTGCCTATCCCTAACGGGACCCCTAGGTCTGACTTTGGCTGCATGGTCTACATATTTTATAGTTACATTATTGCTTCCAGTGGACCAAAGACTAAAACAGAGGGACAAAAAGACACCAGAGAGGGGCTGGGGTAACTTTTAAAACTGTGAGAAGAGCCTTTGTGGGTGCAGGGCTATACTGGATTGTACTGATTTAGTAAACCAGGAAAAAATATTATTGCTGTGTGTGACTTGTCCTATACAGTTGAATTTGTTAAATTTTCCATCTCACACAACTTTTAATTAGTTTTCACCTGAGTCAGTTGATCGATTGATAGACTTGCAAGTTTTTGGGCCATAAGATAAAACCTGCTCATAACAATGGATAAAAGAAAAAAAAAGGTAGGAACTTCTTTTGCTAACTAATGGATATCATTAAAATGTGGGAAAAAGTCAAGTTGTGTTTCATAAATATAAAAAAATAAAAATTTTGTCAAGTATAACAGAAAAGCAGTGTGCCTTATCACATATTATCTAGGTGTATTAAAGTTTATTAGTTTTCATTACAGTTTGTAGTTGTTTGTAGTTATACTGTGGAATACACTAAACACTACAGACAAGCTAGCAGATGGTAGCTAATTTACATCAATAATGAGATGTGCGTATATACAGTACCAACATTTAAATCTTCAAGTTGACTTTCTATGATCCAATATATCTCCATTACTGCTCTATGATTGATTCCAATGCGAACATTTGCTTTCTATACAAATTTTACTCTTATTTCCAAACTTATGCTATTCAATGTTTTTCTCCTATTAAACAGATTGATCCTCAATCTTGTTTTGTCTATTCATTTAACAGTTTCCTTAAACAATGAATAATTAAATCAATATTTGTTTCCATGCATTTGAACAGAGTTTTCCACATTTATAGATATGCTTTTGTCTATTTTTACATGGAAATGTCTATATCTTGTGCTGACAACCTGCATTTTATGTTTGTACATTCTATTTCTTCTTGGAATCTGTCAGTAACTTCAATTGTTTTGCCTGCAGGGGAACTTTCCATAGTTTGAGAGATGAGTACCTGGACGTTATTGTTTTCAGGCACAGCTATGTATAAATTGAGAGTACTTACTGGGGACTGAAGCAGGCCTATTTCTTAGGATTAAATAAAACATTGTTAACCTGTCTTGTTCAAACAAGTGCTAATGATTTACCGTCATTAATATGTTATGTTATTATTACATAAAATATGCAGTGGTAAGTACAGTAGGATAAAATGAAAAGCATTCGGACATTCTAGTTGTGCCTGCTAATGAAGTCCAGACATACATCTTTGTTAGTTTGTATTTTCAGCTGAATTGTAAATAGTATTTTAATGAACATTAAAATAGATATTTTACTTCTTTAAGAAAAAAAAGAATATACATGTAATTGTTGTGATGATTCATAATACGTTGGCTGTATTACTGATTTTTTTAATTTGATGCAAATTATGTCAAATATGACAAACTTTAGCATGATTTTTGGTGAACTTTATATAAAAAGTATTTCAAAAGAGATGTGAGGACCTCCAATAATAAAGCAAAAGTTAATTAAGTGTTCTAATAGGCACGAAATGCGTTAGGTTTCTATGTCCTAATAAAATTATTTTTTAATTAACTGTTGCTTTATTATTGGAGGTCCTCACATGTCTTATGAAATATTGTTTTTGGATTTGCACCCTGGGACTGGGGTGAACTGTGAGTAAATCATGTTTGATTAATTTTATATTAGATTTTGTTTTTTTGATTTACTATTTTTTGAGTAGAGCCGTATATATATATTTTTTCTATGTGGCAGTGGCACAGACCTTTTCATTATACAAACTTTATATAATTCAATGACAATTTAACACGATTTGGTCAATAGATTCTAAATGGTGGTATGTCCCTATAATATTTGTGTGTTCCCTACAATTCTTGCCCATCTGTGATCATATAATATATAATAGCTTCCCACATTAATAATAATGTAATAGCTTCCCGCATTCATTCTTATTGGGACTGCTGGCAACATCCAGTTTATATGATTCTTTTAGAAATTGGGTGTAAAGAGAGTGGAGGGGCAGGTTAGCTGAAGGGTAGAGGAGTGGGTGAAGGGGAAGGAAAAAGAGAAAAAGGATACAAGGTGGAAAAGGCAAAGTATTTAATTTCAGTTAATATATTGCAAGGGCAAAGATTTATGGAAAAAATTAAAAAAAGCAAATTAAAGGGCAAGTAACACTAAAAATATATAAGTAAAAGATCAATTCTTCTCCCCTCCATTAATACGGCTATCCTTGACAACGTTAACTCTTTTTAAAATTTAATACATAAAAATTGCAATAAAATATTTCTTCCAGTGGTGCACAGTGTTTTAAAAAGGCGATGTGTCAACTTTGCACTTACAGTGTACGTGCGTGCTTCGATCTCCTGCTAGCCGACTTCCTTTTTAAAACCGGAAGTTACTTTTCGACTTTACAGACAATTTTCAGCCTGCATTCTTCTTCCTTTTGGTTAGCGTAAGCAGAAAAGGAGCGAGCGTGAGTTCACAGACTGTGTAGGGGTTTTATTTGGTCCTTGACAGATTTATGGCTGACCTATGTGCCACCTTCATTGCCCGCAGCTCTTAGAGAAATACCAGTCACGCACACTATCATGCCAAGAATATGAAAAAAGGGAGACAAAGGCAGGCTGTAAAAGTCTGTAAAGTCGGCAAGTAACTTCCGGGTTTTAAAATTAAGTCAGCTAGCAGGAGATTGGAGCACGTAAGTGTAAAGTCACCACATAACCTTTTTAAAACACTGTGCTCAACTAGCGATGGGCGAATTTATTCAGCAGGTGCAAATTTGCGGCAAATTCCCACGCTTCACCGGCGAATAAATTTGCGAAACTGCAGTGAAAATTCGCCAGCATAATTTTTTTTTCTGCCGCTGAATTTTCGTTGGTGAATTTATGCCCAAAATTTAGTTCGGAATTCGAAGTTTTTGAATTCAAAAATTCACTTCCAATTCAATTTGACCCTTAGTAAATGGGCCCCCATATGTATATATTTATGCTCATAGATTTTGTGAACTGTGATAAATTTCACTTCTCAGTTCTCAATAGCATCTTTAATCTATAATAATAAAGTTTTCAACAGAGAGACTGGTTTGTAAGTATAGGTGTGGCCTCATGGGAAAACATGTAATAAATGGCATTAAGGAAATAACATTTTGCAAATAAAAAATCTACAATTCATTACATTGCAGATATTAACTGAGCTAATTACTGAGATTTTCATCTACAATCTTTTTCTGCCTATTACAAAGATATTACAAGATATTAAAATGCACAAAGGAAAAATATTTTGCACAGCAAAACATTGTTCACAGTGTGTGTTTTTTCCAGCTAAAACCAATATGTGTACATGTTTAATATGTTTGAAATTGTATATGTTTGCCTATGTCTGATCTTCATGACACCACCTATAAAGTTATTACTTCACTTCACACATATGCAGCCACATGCATTAGTGTGTAATTTGTTGGACAAACCAGATTTTTTTTTTCAAATAAACTTTCATGTTAAACAACTACTACTATCTACTTTTGTTTGTAGCACCTAACAAACTTCTAGAAGTACAATATCAAGAGCAGACTAAAGAATGCTATATATCATTTAAAATCCACTTATCCAATCATATAATCACATGGCAAAATATTTTGCTCATCCCTAGTTATAGGCAATAGGTTCATATCCTCTCTGCAGTGGCGTAACTATAGAGGCCTGCTTCCTCTATAGCTAATTAAAAAAACTCTCCTCCCCAGCCGCTCTCTTTTACCAGCGAGGAAGAGGTAAGAAAGTTGGGCAGGAGATGACGGACTCAGGTTGGGAGGTGGGTGGGCAGATGTGGGATAGGAAGTGGGCTGGAGGATGGGGTTTGGAGTGAGCTGGACCCCTCTGAAGATTTGCAGGGGGGCCCAGTGCACTCTAGTTCGCCACTGCTTTTCTGGATTTTTTTTATAACTATGTTGTGTTATACTACAAAATTGTTATGGGATGAGTTAAGGAAGATTGTAATTGGACAAAAAAAAATAATTTTATTTAAAACAAAAAATGCAAGTTGATTCAGAATGTAAAAAGGAGGTATAGTGGACCTTTACTTGGTCTTGGTATCATAAAACAGAGATTGGTCATGAAATTATGAAAGCGATACATTTAATAACATTAGACTCATAATAAACCTATTATAGAAAACAGTTACAGTACTTTGAAAGTTTAATTTTCAACAATTTGTAATACTGATTTATTGGCTTTCTTTTGATAACTTTTTTTAAATGACCTGGAAATAAGACTGAGAGACACATGGCATTTATTTTCTTTAATTTCAAAACAGTTTAACTTTTGGACTAAGTTATAAACTTACCTGCACCTAGAGGCTAAATATGAAACACTTTAAGATGAAATGTGTCATAATTCTGCTTTGATGTGTGGCGTTGAACACCAAAGGCATCTCTCAGCCCAAAACAGCATGAATTTTTGGTATCTGCAATAGCAATTTTGGATGATAAAGGAAAAAGAAAATAAGCTTATATAATATTTTTAATAAACTGCATGACATGGATGTTAAATGACTGAGTATACTTGTCTTATGTGGCATGGCACCTGGAATACAATTATCTGAGAATTGCTTGGTTTTGCCCAAAGGCACATTATGTTCTTCAGTTCAAAAAGGGTCAAAATATTGTTAAATATGCACCTGATTCCTGATCCCACAACTCTAGTTTTACTTAGTAATTTGGAGAAACAAGCCATGCTGTTTTGGAATGCTACAAAATATTTAGGAAAGAACATCAGAGTAAGGAATTGTATTAGTGTGACATCTGCAATACAGAATACTGTAAAGAACATACACAAGAGGGCTCATTGAGAAACCAAGGGTTAGCAAAAAAACATTTCTCTTAAATCACAATATTTCCCAGCAATAACAAGTGCTTACCTGGAAATATGTTGATAGATGGGCATAAAACCATGCCACTTTGTTCCTTATTATGTAGGTGCCCTTGACTGTGAATAATACTTGGAGTAACCTGAACATACCTTACTATTATCATTTACAATGAGCTCACCGGGGGATATGTGAAGTCTGTGGTGATCATTTATAAAAAATTTTGTATAAAATTTTATTTGCTAATGGTTGTATTGCCCATGTTTTTTCCTGAATGCTGAAATATTGCTCTGACGTCTTTCCATTTTTTTGCGAATTTGCATTGCACAAAATTATTCTCAAATGGGATGGTTGTTTGCGACTCTGCAAGGCCATTGCGTGCAAAAATAGCATTGACAGTAATTTAAATTCACAATTTGCAAATATTTTCTTTGCCATCAAAGTTCTGGTGTAACTCAAAAGCAGAGTGCGTGCATTAATATTTACAATTTGAGATTATACCGTATTTAAAAAGCCCTTATGGACATTCACAGTGCAAATGAAATTCTTTTTCACCATTAAATACACCACTCAGGTTTATAAATATAAGCATGTTTAGGGCAAATTTTTTAACTGTTAGATTTGTTCTGTGCTGTGCAAAGCTTATAAATGAGCCCCTGTGTGTATCCAGGCCCTGTACTTAACTTCTTTAAACACAGTTAATACAGTGTTCCCTTGAAAAGAGAGTTACACTAGGTGCACTCAAAGGTTCAAGTTAAACAAGAATCCATACAGCTCTGCAGTTGTACAGAGAATAGCAGATCTGCACAGAGCAAGTTCCATCTAGAATGGATACTGATCTTTATATATATATATACAGTATGTATATATATATATATATATATATATATATGTAGGGGAGAAGAGAAATCCTTCCCCTGCTTTTCTGTCTGTGACATCATTCAGCCCAGTAACAGGCTGGAGAGCGACCTGATTGGCTGGACACCGCAGGGCATCCTGGGAGGAGAGGGTGTGCCAGACTGTGAAGCTGTGTGTGTAGGCCCTGCTGGATCTGTGTGTATAGGCCGTGTGTTTGAGTCTAACACGTGCTGTGGAGAAAGGATCAAAGGGGAGCCAAGTCCTGCAAGAGCTGCTGGATCTGTGAGTCTGCAGGAGTGCAGAAGAGAGGCTGTCTGACCCTGCCACGCTGCTAAAGCTTCAGAGGAGGAAAGTGCCATTGGAGAAGAGTTTCCACTGTGATCTGCCTCTGAGAGAGATTGCTGAATAAATCCCTTGAAGAGAGGATTTGCCACAGTACTGAGCCTAACAGGAAGACAGGCCTTGTGTAATTTTGCCTGCTACGTGGGAAGTTGCTATTTTCCAAGGGAAAAGGTACTCTGGGGAAAGGTAGCGCTACCAGGGGAATAAGAGCTCTGGGTAAAGGGACATTGCAATTTGAACTGTGTGCTTTTAACCCTTCCAGACAAGTGGGACTGTGATACTATAAGAACTGTGTTTGAACAGATAGTTAAAACCTAATAGGGATTTAGGTGGTGTCCCTTATATTCCCATACAGGCGTGACTTTTGTATTAGTTACTACTTTACAGTTTATATAAAGTTAAATATTGTTATCCGCAAAGTGTGTGTTTATTATTTCCTAGGGGATTCCTCTGAGGTAAGTTCCTCAGTGCTCCCTAGGTGGAGGCACTGCGCTGTGATTCCCAGTTCCCAGTACTTTTCGACTTGCAAAAGGGACTCAGGGCCCCTGAATTGCCAAGGAAGCTATTATTTAAAGGGACAGTAACCAAAATAGCGTTACATATATATATATATACCATTTAGTTTACTTCTATAACCAACAATTACGTCACACACAGAGACCATCAGCAGAAAAAAACAAAATTTGTTCTGAGTAATGCACCGTTTGTTCACAAACCAAATGCAGAGTTTTTGACTAAGAGTGATAAATTAAGCAATAATTAAAGCTTGAGGGTGGGCTGTTAAAATCATTCTATGAATGTATCACTCTTCAGATCTGTGTTCAATTTACTAAAACAGCAGTTTACAATAAGACTCTTCTTGGCAGGTCCACTTCTGCCTTTGGATTCAATTTAGAAAAAAAAATGAAGCAGAGAAGAAAATAAACTTCTTTTGTGCAGATAGTACAGTTACTAGAAAAGACTTGATCAACAATCCAATTAAAATTCCCAGAGACAGGGTTCTCTTCACAGTAATGAAAATACAAGAACTTCTTTCCAAAGTGTACTGTATATTATGGAATGAAGAAGGAGCCATTTATAAGTTCAATCACACTGAGGAGAGAACTTCTTAAAGAATATTTTCTTATAGTCACCACATAAATCAGCTGATATTACAAGTATTCATGATTTAAAATAATACTGTTTGTGATACAAAAGAAAAGTATTTTTATTAATTTTGTAATCTGAGCCTGAACATGGAGGAGATTAATAAAACCTATGCTATCTATGACTAAAATGTGGCAACATTGCCATGAAAAATACTTTAAAGCTATTGTAGCCAAGAATTTCCCTCTGATGACTATACTATACTGGCCTGATCAATTGCAACTAAAATGCTAAATAAGAACATTTATGCATTGTTTTATTTTAAATTTCATTTAAAAGAGAATTTGTATATATTAATATATATATATATATATATATATATATATATATATATATATATATATATATATATCCTCTATCTCCTTTTGTTTTCCATTTTTATATGCCCCCAAAAAAATGCATCCCTTCATTAAATTAATTTAAAAAAAAAGCAGAACGTTTTCCCAGGCGCAGTAACCTATACAACAACCCGGAAATAGTGATGGGCAAATCTGACCCGCTTCAGCAATAATTCGGCGAAATGCATTGAAGTCAATGGACAACAAACCTTTTTTGCGCTCTGACAAATTGTTTTTGATGAGCAATAATTTTTTTCACCCTTTGGAGTCTTCTATGGGAGTCATTTAAACAGTGAAACTTAGCTAAAAATATTGCTCATCACAACCTGGTAGCAATGTATTAGGGGCTGATTTACTAAAACGCTTATCTCAGTTTTTTTTATGAAAACAAATTCGACCAAACTCCCTTCCACAAATTTAACTCATTTATCAATCATTTTTCATCAGAGCAACAAAATTGAGCGTCAGTTCGTCTCATACAATTGATTAGATGTTATTGAATTTTCGCTGCAAAAACTTGATTATCCAGCTCAGATCACAATATCAAGAAACAACTTCAGGGACATCTGCCTTTGACTTCCACATGACCTTGAAAGGTTTGATATTTTTAGCGGCTTTCTAATTAGAGTTTTCCCCCTAAAAACCAGCAACCAGAAAAAATTGAGGTTTAATAAATGGGTGACTCAATGTATACCTGGTATAGCCTAGTATTCTGTAATAATAAATATTAAGAACAATGACATTTTTATTTAACAAGATAAATAATTGAACATAAATATGATGCTGTTAGACTTATTATTTGCTGTCATGCCACTTTATTTATATGTTATAACCATGAGAAGCACTTCCATCATATGGGGCAGCTACACACAAACTTCTGTAATGTTGTAAGGACCTTAAAGTCCATGAAAAGCCCTACAAATTAAACCTTGGCAAGTTATAGGGCACACTAGACCTTAGTGAACCACATCTGCCATGACGAAAGAGGCTAATTTATGATTAATAGGGAAAAACATGCTGTTCCTCACAGTCACAACGGCAATTTTGTTTCCTCAATGTTGTTGATGATGCAAACATGTCTGGAATGCACATGATTGCGTACCCCTCCTGGTGACCTTATATACCTGCATTTCTTCCTCTCTATGGTTTGTTACTGTACTGTTTGTTACTCTACTGTAATAGCTAGAAAACATGTTTGGCATATATGAATACACAAGCCGAGTATAGACTAAGCCAAGTATAGTTCAACCTAAAAGTAGTTGATCATTTGATGCAGGCACAGTACTGTAGTATATAGTACTGTAGCCTATTGGAATTTCTATGGCATTTCAAAATGTTCAAGTTTCACTTAATTTTCTTAATTGGTATTTTCATTCCATTTAATTAATTTTTGCATTGCAAATCCAGTA
This sequence comes from Xenopus petersii, assembly GCA_038501925.1. NCBI lineage: Eukaryota > Metazoa > Chordata > Amphibia > Anura > Pipidae > Xenopus > Xenopus petersii. The sequence goes on along the minus strand of CM076672.1, from coordinate 50,585,381 downwards.
AGTTGAGGAGCTTTCTAAAATCCATCCTAGAAAATTTTCTTCAAAGGAAAAGGTCATCTTTCAAAACTTGATAGTAATAATGCATTATATCAGTTGCATAAATTAAGTTTGAAAAATAATGCTTTAGTCTCTTTCTAATCTTTTTTCACATGAACATTTCTAATCTGTTTTTGGTAGAGCATTTTACATGAATGCACAACAAACTTCAAACCTGATGTCACGGTGACTGACATTTATTAAAATATTTTATTCTAAAATTAATATCTCGTGATGAGCGATTCTCTCCAAAAAAAAAATGTATTGAGGTGGGCAGTTTTTTTTGCACAAAATGCTTTGGAGTCAGTGGGTGATTTTTTGTGTGCCAAAATTATGTCAGTGTATTTTTTTTTTAATCTTGTACATGTTTTTTTACAGTGAAAATTTTTCCAGCAATATTTTGTAGTAGGCACTGTAAGTACTGTTTGTGTATCTTACTTGGTAAAGGTTATACAGTATATTTTGAAAAGCAACCAATCCAGTGTTTGTTTCAAATTGGGGACAAGTAAATAGTATAGGTATGGGACATATTATGTTAAATGTAAGGAACAAAGGGGCAAATTTACTTACCTCCGAAATTGCGCCAGCGATGGCTTCACTGACATCACAACACTTTGGCAGGCGTAGATTTGCCAGGACAACGCTAATTTGTGAAAATCCAAAGTTGAGTCCAGGATGCCGAACGCTTGTGAAGTTGCGCTAGTGTTACTGCAGCAAGCAAAGCGAAGTTACGCTAGTGTTGGCTAATTTGCATACGCTGGCAAGTTAAAGTTGAATGGACGTATACATTACACTACACAAACCCAGGGAACCTTAATAAAATAAAATAGAGTTGTTATATTGCCCAACACATGTGCCCACTGTATAGTTTATGTGCCATATGTTAGGAAATGTATGGAGGAAGCCTGGTACCCCCCAAAAAAATTATGATCTTTTGCACCCTATCACCCTGTAAAAAGTAAAAGACGCCTGCGAACTTAGAAAAAATTTAAACTATTTTTTGACCAAGTCCTATCTACTCTATTGCACTTCGCCTGGTCTGAGTTGGTGAAGGCAAGTCTGGCGCAAGATGTAACGTTCAGTCAAATCTCAATCTTTGTGAATTAGCGTATTATTATTATTAATATGTATTTATATAGCGCCAACATATTGCGTAGCACTGTAAAGTAAATGTGATTATACAGTTAAATCACATGAATTATACACATAGAACATATAGAGTTACATACATCACAATCAATACCGGTACAAAAGGAGAGGAAGGCCCTATGCAGAAAGAGCTTACACTCTAAAGGGAAGGGAGTAATACACAAGGTGTGGGAGTGAGCAAGATCGAATTAAGTGGGTGAGAAATGTGGTACTGTATGTGGTGTTGCGTTTGGTAGTTAAGCAGAGTGAGGGTTGGCTTCTCGAAAGAAGTGCGTTTTTAAGAGATTTCTTGAAAGCAGAAAGGTTGGGAGAAATTTGGACAGACCGTGGTAAAGCATTCCATAGGAGGGGTGCAGCCCTTGCAAAGTCTTGAATGCAAGCATGTTCATTCCCCAGAGCGCAACTTCGTCTGGCGTTAGGGTGCGAAGTACCGCTACAGCGTATCTCCTTCGCTAGCGAAGTTACATCAGTGCCGGTTAGTAAATCGCCGAAGAATTTCCGCCAACGTTAGTCACTTCGCCCTTTAGTAAATTTCCCCCCTATTGTTTTCTGAAACAAAAATTTACACCATGCAACATATTCCAGTTTGATCTATTAATCCTTTTACTTGTAAGAATACTATCAAATGCTACCAAGGGGATTTATCAAGAACAATTTACGTCAGATTTTAAATAAGGTGATATAAATGCCAGCTGGGTCTATCAGCAAAAAAACCTGTTTTAAATAGCCTCCAGTTAAGTTCATAACCTCTATCCATCTGTCAGCTTCAAAAGTCTACAGCAATCATGGACTACTTTCTGTAATTATACCTACTAATAAGATAACTGCTTAAGGTTAATTCAGTTAGTATTTGTCTCGGCATTAAAAAATTCTACCTTACTCTTTAAAATCACATATTGTGCTGTTGTTTCACAAATGTACTTTTCAAAATACCTGTTTCCAAGTCAGAAGTTATTATAAGTTCTGGTATCAACAAAATGTAAGAATACAATTTTCAGCATAAATTAGGAATCCCTACATCCCTTTTTATAAACTATAGACCACCAGGTTATTCAATTTAAACAGGTGGTTGTGACAACCTCTTTAATTAATATCAATGAATTGATCTGTTATATCATGTGAGTTGTGCTCACATGACTCCACTAATTAATTTATTTTTTCATTCTTCACCAGTATCTTCTTTGGCAATGGTATAATAGACTATGGCAAAGAGTATGTGATGAAAAAGAATCTATTATAATCTGAAACCAAGTTGTATTTCTACATTCTGAATTGCTTCTTGTCCAGAATTAATTTTGAACAGAAAATCTAAATAACTCTATTCCATTTTGGTAAAAAAATATGTGTACATTTTTCCAGTTCACTATTTTTATGAACATAGAGAGGCAGATTTAACCAAAATGTAATTTACACATTTTTGAAGTAAAAAAAATTGAAAATCTCAAATGTGCAACTTTTTATTAAATAATCAATTGTATCAAAAATCACCTTCTACCCATCATTTTCAATAAGACTGACAAATTTTAAATTGTTCTTGAAAACTTTAAAAAATAGGTTGAATTTTGCTAATAATACAGCTCCTATTGACTTCACTATGAATTCACAAGCTTTTGAAGGGCATGTAAAGTCTAAAATAGAATAAGGCTAGAAATGCTGTATTTTGTATACTAAATATAAACATGAACTTACTGCACCACAAGCCTAATCAAACAAATGATTTATGCTTTCAAAGTTGGCTACAGGGGGTCACCATCTTGTAACTTTGTTAAACATCTTTGCAAGACTAAGACTGTGCACATGCTCAGTGTGGTCTGGGCTGCTTAGGGATTGTCATAAACAAAGCTGCTTGAGTTCTGCATGGCTGGGAAGTAAGGTGGGGGCTCCCCCTGCTGTTCATAAGTATGATTGTTTCCCTGCTCAGCAGTTAGGGACCGTCTGACAATTCCTATCCACAGCAATAAATGAAGGGAGAATTTCACTGCATACAATGAGGTTTCTTATAAAACGGTACACATTTTTTAATTAAAGTATATTGGAGATAGGTTTCTTTTTCATTAAAGAAAGTAAAATGGGATTTTATTTTTTTGCCTTTACATGCCCTTTAAATACCACATTTCTATATTTGAGCTATTCGGTTCTTTGCACTTAATAAATTTAAGATTTGTAAACTCAAATTATAATTTGCAATTGTAGGTGCAAAAAACCTTGATTCTGGTAATAAGTTGAATTTGAATGTTGATGTTGAATGATTTTTATAAAAAAGTGTAATGAAACTCTTTTTAATGTAATAATTTTTAATTTCCGGTCCACAAAAGCCTATTGTATTCTTACAATTAAGGGTTAAGTAAATCTTTAAAAGGAAATATAAAATTGATGATTTTCAAAGCACTTTTCAATTTACATGCATTATTTTTTCAATTCCAAAATATTAAGGTATGCATGTACATTTATATGAATTAATTTTGTTACAATATTGCCACCTGCAGATCATTTCCAAACCATTCTGACCACCAAGTCGTCAAGGAAGCCAATAGGAGAAAGAAATAGGCCTGGTCTGATGTTCTGCTACTTAGGGAAAACATTCAAAATCTCACTTTTCTCACATCTTTCTTAATCAGAATAAAATCAGATCAGCCCTATTGACTACTTGGTGGTCAGAATGATCTGAAAATGACCAGCAACTGGTGCTGTTGTAATAAAATTAATATTAAAGTACATGTATCCCTTAATCAAAGAAAAATAAGGTATTTAAATTGCAAAAATGCTTACAATAGCACTCTCATCAATTTTACATTAAATTATTGTATTATTAGGGCCATATTTATGAAACTGGGTATGTCAGTTTATGTAAAAATAATCTGAAAAATGTGGATCAAAATTAATCATAGTGCATAGAAATGTGACAGTTATTTTTAATGTACAGTTCTGTATGTACTTGTAGTCCTTAAAAATATACATGCATACCAGAGATTAACTTTGAGAAAAAAAACTATTGTGCTTTTTATTTTCATAATTTTGAGTGAATGAATTGTTTTATAGTATTATAAACTCTACTTTCAAACTTGCTTTATTGTCCATTTACTCTTTACAAGTGGAATAAAGCTCTATAACATATTATACAAAAGTGTTTCTCTGAATCTTTTTCATGCAACTGGAAATTTTGCATGGATTACTTGATCACTAAGGGGCACATTTACTAAGCTCGAGTGAAGGATTCGAATGAAAAAAATTTGGAATTTCGAAGTATTTTTTGGGTACTTCGACCATCGAATAGGCTACTACGACCTTTGACTTACATTTCGAACGATTCGAAGTAAAAATCATTTGACTATTCAATAGTCGAAGTGCTGTCTCTTTAAAAAATACTTTGACTACATACTACTGAGGTTCTATGTTAGCCTATGGGGTCCTTCCCAGCAAGTTTTTTATGATTGAAGAAAAATCCTTAGATCGACCGATTAAAATCGTTCGATTTTTACTTCAATCGATCAAAGGATTTGCGATAAATCCTTCAAATTCGATATTCAAATTTGAAGGATTTAAATTCGAGGGTCAAAATTCGAGGGTTTATTAACCCTTGAAATTTGACCCTTGATAAATGTGCCCCTAAGAGTAGCTGTTCGAGTAGCGTATTCAGCATTTGCTTTGCTATTCTGTTCATTGTTGTAATCAGAACAATACGCAATGCACACTTTTGGCTATCTATTCATATTGAATATAAATTCTTCTCAAAATATGTGCAATATGTATTCATCCTTTTTTTTTCAAGCATCATGCTGTTTTTTATACTATTGACTCTTCCTTTATTTCTCATTCTACATCTTTTCAACATTCATAACAATCCTCTATCCTCAGTTTCCTTTTACTTATCCCATCATTCATTTTTGCTTATAGTTCCTCAGATTTCTGTAGACTTCCTGCTGATTTACCCTAAAGCACTATCTTGGGTTCCTTTTCCGTCTCATTTCATAAACTCTCACTGGGGCATGTAATTAACTCTTCTGACATCAAATATATTGGCTTATCTTCTTATGAATAACTTGAAACGGTAAAAAATTGGTTTTTCCATGAAAATATTGTTATTTATTTATATATCAAGTGACATAAGAAGGAATTGTATGTACTGTTCCTGGGTAATATGATTCTCTTCATTTTACAAGGGTTTCTATAGACATCAGCAGATATTCTCTGCCTAAATGGAAATAAATATACATTGGACCTGCCAAGCATTAACTTTTTGTTGTAATATATTCTTGTAATATGAAATATGGCAAACTATTTAGTACTTCCTGGCAATTTTTAAATTAATTACTTTAAATTCTGCTGGTTTGCTGTTTGGGTGATACAATTCTAATGATACTTTATAAGACCCAATCCAAACACATGTAGGGACTCCGTGCAAAATCATTGCACTTATCCCTGAAAGGGCACAAGCCCAAATCCTGTGTCTGTGTGCTGTAAGCTGCCAACCAGCTATTCAGTGATCTCAGTGCAACAGGAAGTGACACAGCAGCTAGTGAGTGGCTGGCAGGAAAAGAAAGTCACAGATACTGGCAAAAGAAGAGAGCCTGGCATAGAGAACCACATGGTGGTCAGAGAAGGAAGCAAGTGAGCTGCTGGAGGGCCCAGAGAGCTGAGAGGCTGCACCAAAAGTATTCATTTGGATCGGGCTGGCACAGGGAAGCCAGATACTGTGCCTGGAGAGACAGAGAGTGTGAAAAGAACCCAGACTGGAGGAAAAGACAGCAGGAGATTCCTTCGATATTCGAAGTCGAAAGATTTTACTTTGAGGGTCGAATATCGAGGGTTAATTAACCCTCGATATTCGACCCTTAGTGAATGTGCCCCTGTGTGTGTGTTATTACTGTATTCATAGTGGGGCCACCCGTAGGTGCATTCTCGAATCCCACTAGGTGGAGGCACTGCACTAGTAAGTACCAGGTACCCAGTCTCTCCCAATACCACAGCGGAGTGGCTCGGGTTTGTCCCATGTCATCAGGTAAGCGCAACACGTGGAGTATAACAACGACAAAGGGGCGTTGAAAGGGTTACACACAAATTTTACATACACCCCTGAAGGAGGAAAGAGGGATGGTGTTGGTATCATATAAATTAGTTCAATTTCCTCAGTTTGATTGGTTTTATTTCCAAAAGAAACACATGAATGCCTCTTCCCCCTACATACATACAGAATTTATAACCAAGGACCTGAGGTATTCTGGCCATTGCTCCTCCATGTTGAGCCACATAAGGTACTATGGTTGTAGCTTTCCTGTCTGCCTTCCCTGTTAGCCATTCCTATGATTCAAAGGCAGTCAGTTACCCAGTTAAGGGGCTAGTTAAGCCTGCCTTTGTCAACAGCTTGTTCTGGATTATTAGCCCATCTGCTGTGTCCAAGCCTCATGTTCCTGAGTTCTGGTTCCTGAGAACTCTGTCCATGGATCCACTCTTGAGTTCCTGCCCGAGTATAATTTCCTGTAATTCTGTTTCTTTCCTGCCCTTGTTTATTCTGATCTGACTTTCTGGTTTTGACCTTAGCCTTTTACCTGGGTTCTTGTTTGTCTACTGCCCACCCTGACTCTCTGCCTGTTTCATGGACTGTGTTTGATTGATGCCTGCCCAGACATTTGCCTGCTTTTGGACTTATGTTTCTTCCTGTTCCTGTATTGGAAAGTTCACTGGGGCAGATGGGACTGATGGGAAAGATGACAAAGCTTTGTAAAGTGCTGGCTAAAATGTGTTGTTGTGAAATAATACCAATTATACTTGTACAGCTTTGCAGTTGCAAATACCCTGGCACCCAAATTGCTTTCCTAAAAAAGAGTTCACATTCATTTTATAATCAATATGTTCATAATTATTTCACAATAAAGGCAATTTGATGAGAAAAGCATATCTCCTAATTCAATTTCAAATTTTCTCATAGAGCCAGATGCAATTCAGTGAGTAAAATATATCTCACATTTTATCACATGAAAACTCTATTGAAGTCTATGGATAAAACTGGAACTGAATCAGGAGAAAAGTTTATTCTCCTCAAATTCAATTTTGCACATAAGTTTTCATGTGATAAACCATAAAATACTGTTTTCTCATTGATCTGAATCTGGCTGACATCTGGCTGACATAAATTGAATATCGCTTCTTCTGGAAACCCAGTATCTTGCTAATTGTATGTTTATCTCATAAGCAACACGTTGCTAGTTAAATCAAGAAATTCTCGATATTTAACTATGTTTACAACAAGGATTTTATCATTTTTGGCACATTTTATAATTTCTGGCACATTTTGGTTCGAAAGGAAATGTATTTGCCATTAACTTTAGAGATTTTATCAAGGGTTGGCTAAGGATATGTGTATATTTTTTTATATTAAAGAAAATCCGTCAGCAACACAGATTCGTTTTGGACAAACTTTTTATCACATATATGTTTGCAGTGTTTTTAGATTTGCATAATGGGGCTTTTGATTTGGGTTAAAAAAAGAGAAAAGTAATTATACATAGAGCTATTTCTCCCCAAAAATGCCTTTGTGATTAGAGGAAAGGTAACTCTAATTAACATCCCAAATAGATGAATTAAAGATTTTCAGAGGTTATTTATAAATGCAATTGACAATATAATCAATAAATGTTTGTCTTTTTGATTCTGTGCATTTCTGACCTCCAATCAAAACTTAATAAAAGAAAGTGTAATTCTAAGCAATATTAAATTGTCAATGTTTCCCATTGAAGTCTATGGGCGTCGTTTCCGCAGTGAAACTCGTTGAAAAAATGTGCTCATCCCTAATTGTTAATGGTTTTAATTTTTATACTAAAATTGCAGATGAAAGCAAAATATGGTGTTAATGCCCTTTATGAAATGGCAAAATCTACAATAAGTATAGATATTGGTATATATAGTTTATATATGTTTGCATAGATAGGTCTGTAAAAGTGTGTATTAGTGAATTTGCCCCATTTATAGTCTATAGCCAACTTTTTTGCAGCAAATTATATTGGAGACTTTGGGCGACTTTTTTTGTCAAGGCAACTTTTTTGTAGCAAAATATATTACAATTTATGGGCCACTTTTTTTTCCTCGCTCCAATTGCATTAAAGTCAAAGGGCTGTTTTGTCAAGTTTTTTCTCACTCCAAAATTATTGTCAGTGGTTTTTTTTTCTTACTTCAAGTGAGTTAACGTCAATTGCCATTTTCTCACTCCAAATGCATTGAGTTTTATTTCAACTCAACTTAACTACAGTATATAACCCATTATATCTCACCTATTTTGTGACAGCCAGGCAGAACCCATTCCATAGTTTCTATTTTTGATATTTAAATAATTTTTATGTGCAAATAAACACATCATTTTATTAGGTCATTATTTATATAGTGTCAATTAGGGGCAGATTTAGGGGCAGATTTAGGGGCAGATTTATTAAGGCTTGAATTGTGTTTTTCGCAAAAAATGTATTTTTTGGTCAAAACTCACATTTTCAAATAAAATAAAAACTCTAATTTTTCAAGATGTATTATACCCCGACCCTGGAAATAGCTTGAATCTGAAAATACACCATCTAAAATGTGTTGAGGTCCTGTAGGAGTCAATGGCAGAGGTCCTTTGAACCATTTGTGCCAGCATGGTTTTATGCATAATAGATCTTGCCAGACTAACTTAATTTCTTTTTATGAGAATGAAAGTAGAGACTTCGATTCTGGGATGGCAGTGGATGTGATTTACTTAGACTTTCCTAAAGCATTTGATACAGTGCCACACAAAAGGTTACTGGTTAAATTAAGGAATGTTGGCCTGGAACATAGTATTTGTACCTGGATAGAGAACTGGCTAAAAGATAGACTACAAAGAGTGGTGGTAAATGGAACATTTTCTAATTGGACCAGTGTTGTTAGTGGAGTACTGCAGGGCTCTGTACTAGGTCCCTTGCTTTTCAACTTGTTTATTAATGACCTGGAGGTGGGCATTGAAAGTACTGTTTCTATTTTTGCAGATGATACTAAATTGTGCAGAACTATAGGTTCCATGCAGGATGCTGCCACTTTGCAGAGTGTTTTGTCTAAACTGGAAAACTGGGCAGCAAACTGGAAAATGAGGTTCAATGTTGATAAATGCAAGGTTATGCACTTTGGCAAAAATAATATAAATGCAAGTTATACACTAAATGGCAGTGTGTTGGGAATTTCCTTAAATGAGAAGGATCTAGGGGTCTTTGTAGATAACACGTTGTCTAATTCTGGGCAGTGTCATTCTGTGGCTACTAAAGCAAATAAAGTTCTGTCTTGCATAAAAAAGGGCATTAACTGAAGGGATGAAAACATAATTATGCCTCTTTATAGGTCCCTGGTAAGGCCTCATCTGGAGTATGCAGTGCAGTTTTGGACTCCAGTCCTTAAGAGGGATATAAATGAGCTGGAGAGAGTGCAGAGACGTGCAACTAAATTGGTTAGAGGGACGGAAGACTTAAATTATGAGGGTAGACTGTCAAGGTTGGGGTTGTTTTCTCTGGAAAAAAGGTGCGAGGGGACATGATTACACTTTACAAGTACATTAGAGGACATTATAAACAAATGGCAGGGGACCTTTTTACCCATAAAGTGGATCACCATATCAGAGGCCACCCCTTTAGACTAGAAGAAAAGAACTTTCATTTGAAGCAACATAGGGGGTTCTTCACAGTCAGGACAGTGAGGTTGTGGAATGCACTGCTGGGTGATGTTGTGATGGCTGATTCAGATAATGCCTTTAAGAATGGCTTGGATGAGTTTTTGGACAGACATAATATCAAAGGCTATTCTGATACTAAGCTCTATAGTTAGTATAGGTATGGGTATATAGAATTTAATTAAAAGTAGGAATGGGTGTATGTATGGATGCTCGGTTTTCATTTGGAAGGGTTGAACTTGATGGACTTTGTCTTTTTTCAACCCAATTTAACTATGTAACCATTTGTAGCTGTTAATAGCCTGAATAATGTTAGAGAGGAAACTCTATTAATTAAATCAGGTTGTTTCCATTTTAGTTTTTTCTTAAATAAGATACCATTCGAGGTGCGAGTTCATTCAAGTTCATTCGACGTGTAAAAAGCTCTAACATTCGACCTTTGATAAATAAGAGATCATGCATCATTCCCATCCGTCCCTGCATTATGGCTCCTACACAATACACACTGGATTCAATTTTATTTTCAGTTGCAGTATTATAGGAAACCAAGAAGAAGCTCACAGGAAGAACATATAAACTCCTTTGCAGGTACTGTAGTGCACAGGTCAGAATTGAACTCAGGGCCAGGATCAGGACCATGCAAATAACTGAGCCACTCTCCATGTAAATATTGGAACATAATTCATAATATTAAACTTGTTAGCTTTTCTCATAAGTTATTATTAACACAACATTGTTTTAGCAATGATTTGGTTAATATCCCTATATTCCTATCCATAGAATTTTTGTTCTGCACATTTAAATAAAATAAAAGGAAAAATGTATTGAAAGTCACATTTTTGTACTAGGTCTTGAAACACAAAGCACCTAATCAGTAGGTTGCATTTTTTGTCACCTGTTTTGATTGGTTTTAATGGGTTGCCTGGTGTGTTACTATGCACCTTTTAGTAACTTCCCCCAGCAGTCTGAAATGGCTAAGTTTCTTGGAGCAACCCCTCAGCATCAAATAGTTATACAAAATTAAACTTGCAAGCACTAATTTTATGGCTTTGTCATTTTTTTAAATGTACAATGTACAAATAAAGATTTATTGCATTTCTACTTTGATTTTTGCATGACTCTAATACTGTTCTGACTTTAGATGTTTAACCTTGAAGGGTAGTTCACGCAGAAATGTCATGTTTGTTCTATTATGGGTAACGATTTTCTCCTAAAAGTCACAAAATAAAATTTCCTTTCAATATGTCAGACAGTTTTCATGAAAATTCATGGACCATGTGTGTTGCTCACTGTCTCCTGTTCGATAACCAAGAATGATTTATCTTGTGTATTTTTATGGCATCATTACAGCACTTGTTCGGAATGCAGACTCTTTTGTAATGAGTCAGCACGGCTTGAGATAAGCTGTTATTAGTGACAAAACATCATTGCTTTGCTTGATGGCACTGAATGCTGATGAAGATATGAAACTCTCCATATGAGTTTTAAAATATTTATAATCTATTTCAGCTAGAAAAGTGCCTAAGGTCACTTCTCTTTGAATATAGAGAACTTTTTTCATAAAGTAGATTATCTAATTTAGGATTTCTCAAACCTCTTAACCTCTTTGTAATTGAGCTTTTTTTTAAGAATATCTGCCTGTGTTACAATATCAGTTGTGATTAAAGGTACAGGTATAAGGTCCTTTATCCAGAAACCCATTATCTATAAAGGAAGGCCACCTTCCATACAGCCCACTTTAATAATTACATTTTTTTTTTAAATAATTTCCTTTTTCTCTGTAATAATACCTTGTACTTGAGCATAAATTAGATGCATGAATCCATATTGGTGGCAAAACGCCTATTGTGTCGATTTAACATTTAAACAATGTTTAGCAGAATTAAGGTATGGAAATCTACATTACAAAAAGATCCCTTGTTTGTAAAATCCCCAGTCCCAAATCTTCTGGAAAATAGATACAATATATGTATTATAAATATCCCTTAACTAGCACAGCCTTTTTTCCATCAACAATGTTTTTAACAAAAAATTTTAATGTCATTTTTATGTAATTTAATTTTAAATGTTGATTCAACATTCTACATGACCTCACAAGCTTTATGATTTAAGTTTTCGGAACTACAGTTTAACCATCACATCCTCTTGAATATATAAAATATGCTAGTAAACTACAATCACAATATTATACATTAAAAATTCTATTTGTTTGTTTGGTTCAGGGCAGAATAATTCATTTTAGTAAACTTCTTAATGATCATGTGATCATTTAATATGGGTAGTCTTTGCTTTCGACTATGTTCATATGATGTTTAACATATTAAAAAATTCCTGCACTACTCAAATTAAAATGTATTTTTCTCCTTAGAAAATAATGCTACAATAATCTAAAATAATAGCTCTAAACAGCAACATAAATGTGAACACCCCGCAGGGATTTAGATCAAAACCCTCTCAGGTTCTTGCCATGACTCTTGAAGTTTTATCATAGGCTGCATTTTCTGGTGGATCTATTATTACACTGGAGAGATTTTTTTGTAGCAGCAAAAGAAAATAGCTTCAAAGGGTTTGTAAAAACAATCTATGTCTTGAAGCCATAAGAGAAACAGTTTAAAGCATTTCAGTCAAATGAACAACTGGCTTATTTTTCATATCGTTAAACATCCAATTTTTATTCAACCATTTTGAGTTTGTGGAGCAAAGTGTCAACTCATACAAGATGTAAAATAACAGATTAATGTGTATATATAGCAAGTGAGAGTTATAAATACAGGCCAATACTCAATACAGGTATGTATGAGAAATGTAATTCAATAAGGCAAAGTAAAATCTGGACAACCAGTATGAGTTTAATACTGTATTTGGGCAGATAACCCAGACTTAAGCATAACCCTGTTATTTGTTCATACAGTATAGATGTTAAATAAAATAGGGACAGAGTAGTCAAAGAGATAGAAAACATATAACTTTCAAACACCAAGGGGCATATTTATCTAGGATCGAATTTCGCATTGAAAAAACTTCGAAATTCAAATTCAAAAAGACCAACCGAACTTAAGTCAAAGTTTTTTTTTTGGTTGAATAGGTCCATTTTTGATCAAATAGGTCCGTATTCTACCGAATTAGAATCGTACGAATCGAAGTAATAGCGCATTTGATCGAATTCAATTCAACGTTTTTCCCCCAAAAAACTTTGATTTTTCATAGACCACCAATTGACTTCAAATTCTAGGAGGTCCCGCATAGGCTAAAACAGCAATTCGGCAGGTTTTAGATGGCGAATGGTCGAAGTCGAATTTTTAAAGAGACTGTACACGATAAATTTTTATATTAGAATTTTCGAATTTTTTTCAAATTCAAATCGAATTTGGACTATTCTCTAGATGAAGTACACAAAAAATAGCTAGAAATTCGAATTTTTTTCATTCAAAAATTCACCTCAACCTATGATTTATCTGCCCCCAAGAATGGTTATTACTGCACACCATAATCGGAACTGTATAGAAATATTAGCGTAATTTTCTTTTCATATCATATACATAAATTACACACAATGCAGAGCAGTCTAGGTACAGACCACCCTGTAATATCAACTAGCACATACATTATAAGGGAATGCCTGAGACCTTACTGAAATAAGTTTCAAAAAACAGCCTAAGATAGAGACATCCCAAGGTACATGCACATGCGTTGCGCCAATGAGACCAGTTAAGAAACTCAACTCAGGTGGCAGCGCCAAGCAGGTTACCAGGGGCTGCAAATCAGATGCCCCTGGTACATTTAAGAGCCAAATTTCTGTTTGGAAATTTAGTGCTCTAATGCAAGAGAGTGCAGTTACACTCTCTGAAGTATTGATATGCCCTGCCCCCTGGAAAGGGTCAGGTTAGACCATTGGGGGCCCACAGGGTTCCAAACTTCTGTAGCTCCCCGAACACTGGTGCGCATATCGTTTGCGCCGGGTCGCATATCGTGGGGCCGGCCCAGTCTGACCCTGCCACCATCTCCGGTGCAGGAACAGGTAAGCAATGGGGGCAGTTTGCCAGTTAAAGAAAATTACATGCCTTAACTTTTGGGGTAAAAGGTAAAGGAGGTTATCTGGCTCAGGCCCTACTTGGATATCCTTAACTGCTAATATACTGTAGTGGTCTTTTGATTACTTTCACCTCCACCACCCTTCAGTAATTACGGAGAGGGATGTAATTGCCTCATAACACCTTGTGGCTAGGCCAGTAAGGTACATGAATACTAAGGTAGCACTTGTCACCAGATTTCTTGCTAATGATGGGATGGCACATGGATCAAGTGTCAAGTGATACCACAAAAGGATGAAAATGAAATACTAAGGAACCTAATAAAAAGATGTTATGTGCAGGATAAAAGTGATAAAAGAGCTCATGGACCAAAATTAGTCCCTGCTAGTGTTGGACGAATCTGACTGATTTTGCTTTGCCAAAAATTAGAAAAATGGCTAAAAATCACCGAAATGCATTTATGGGCGGCAACATTTGTTTGACGTGCAACAAATTTTTGACACTCGACAATTTTTTTACCCATTAGAGTCTATAGGGGCAAATTTACTGAAGGGTGAAGTGACTAACTTTAGCAAAAATTTGGCGTAACTTCACTAGCGAAGGAGATAGACACTAGCGCTACTTCACACTCTTATGCCAGGAGAAGTTTCGCTCTGGCAAAAGAGCGTTATTTCACAAATTTTCTAAGATGCACATTTTACTGAACGTTACCTGTTCCGTCAGATTTGCCTTCACCAGCTCAGCCCAGGCGAGGTTCAATGAAATGTATAGGGCTTCTTCAGTTTTTAGTTGAAAAATTTTCGAAGTCCCAAAAAACACTGGCGTCTTTTATTTTTCAGGGTGATAGGCTGCAAAAAAGTCAGTAAAATAATTTTTGGGTACCCGGGCTCCCCCATACATTTCCTAACATATGGCACATTAACTATACACTGGGCTCATGTGTAGGGCATTATAACAACTCTATTTCATTTTATTAACGTTTCCCTTGGCTTGTGTAGTGTAATTTATTTGCTATGTCCATTCAACTTTAACTTCCCGCCGTATGCAAATTAGCCAACGATAGCACAACTTCGCTTCACTTGGAGCAGTAACGCTAGCGCAACCTCGCCTTTGGATTTTAGTGAATTAGCATTGTCCTGGCGAATCTATGCCTGGCACAGTGTTGCGATGTAAGCAAACCATCGCTGGCGAATTTACGGAGGTTAGTGAATTTGCCCCTATGGGTGTAATTTTCACAGCAAAATTTGGCGAGAAATTTGGCTCATCACTAGTACCTGCATAAAAACCTTGCTTTCAATGCATGCAGATGCAGAAGGACAAAAAAATGGCAGAATGGGGATAGAGCTACAGTACTTTAGCAAAGTATTTGGGTGCAGTCTGGAGGTGCAGTAACAGTCAGAACTCTTACCAATCAGTATGAAGCATGGCTTCAGTAAGCCATGCAGTAAGCAGAGGAAAAAGAATTCTCTTCCCAGAATGCCCAGGTTTCAAGAAAATACACAACATACAACTGCTTATTACATTAGGTGGAAAAAAAGCACCTAATGCAATCTTTTTGTTCATCCCACTGGATTAAATCTGAAAGTCTGCCGCTCAACTGCATCTGAGTAGGGATGGGTACATTTTTTCGCCTTGTTTTGCCGCGGAATTGACGCCCTTAGACTTGTATGGTGTTGTCTGTTAAAAAAAAAAAAAGACGTGCGCCAAAACAATTTGCAGCGCAACAACATTTTTTTGACACCCATAGACTTTAATGGGCGTCAACGACATTTCACTGGCGGCAAATTTTTGGTGAAACGAAACGGGTCATATTCCCCCATCCCTACATCTGAGTTGTTTCATTTAAAATCCATTGTTGTAATGTACAGAACCAAAATTAGAAAAAAGTTGTCTGTCCAAAGATTTATTGACCTAACTGTAGTTTGGTAAATCTATGCATATTGGGATTCAAACTGCTCAGTAAACCCCTGGCATGCTTATTTAGGATGGTACAGAAAATAAAGTGCTAGAATCCTCAAAGATTCATTGAGGAGGGGGATTTAACAGAAAGAATAAAATATAGTATAGTATTTTTTAAAAAAATTTTTTGTTTGTTTTTTGTGTTTTAAAAAACCTTTTTAAAACACCCACCGTGATTATTAACAGTGATAATAGTGTTCTTTTAATTAACTTAGAAGAAGAGAACCCAAAAAATGTGAAAGTTGTGAAATTATAAATGAAGAAAAATGAAATATAAAATAAAAAATAAAAAAGAGTGAAAAGAGTGAATTTGTTCAGTGAATTAATAAATACCAACGATTTCTCTCCAAGTGATAGTGAATGCAGTATTATTCATTACTTAAAACACATTCAGTGCAGTCGGTGAATATTAATCTAATTAGTGAATATTTAGTGTGGATTAAACTTCCCCTTAGATTTTTCTCGTTTGAGATCCACACTCTATGGATTAGAGGAAAGGTAACGTAGAATGCTTTGCCACAATTCCGGTACAACCGGTAGTGCAGCTCACTCACCAAATGTGAGTTAAGGGAGAGCGTCTGATAGGTCCTGTTTGCGCTGTTTCCACTCTTTTTCTACTATCCGAGTTTTTGCAAGAGGGATAAAAATAGAGAGGGGCATGTGCAGGGATCACTTTAAAACAGTTTAATAGAATAAAAATACACTCACAAACACGATCGATAAAACTGCAAAAGGAATGGTAAAAGTCCCGCGAAAGTCGCTGTGTCTCCTTGGCGTCCCTCGGAAGGTACAGACGTCTCTCTGGATCGGGTACTCCTGCAAAAGGTTAGTGTGGTCCTTTTCGCTTACGCGTTTCGCCTGGCTGGCTTCTTCCTGAGCGGAAGCAAAGCATTCTACGTTACCTTTCCTCTAATCCATAGAGTGTGGATCTCAAACGAGAAAAATCTAAGGGGAAGTTTAATCCACACTAAATATTCACTACCGTATATACTCGTGTATAAGCCGACCCGTGTATAAGCCGAGGTACCTAATTTACCTAAGAAAACTGGAAAAATGTATTGACTCGTGTATAAGCCTAGGGGCCCCATGTCAGATTTCAAAATGTGAATGTGACCCAGCCGCAACAATTGGGGGACACTGGGCAGGTACCTGTTACTGTCTGTGACTGACTGTGTCGCCGCCCGGATTTCATGTTTGCTTCCCTCTGCCACCCCTATTTCATGTTTGCTTCCCTCTGCCACTTCCCCCCCATCTGTCGCTCTCCCCACCCTGGCTGCTCTTCCCTCTGTCCTTCCCTCTGTCACCTCTGCTCTTCCCTCTGTCACCTCTGCCCCAGCATCGCTCTCCCCACCCTGGCTGCTCTTCCCTCTGTCCTTCCCTCTGTCACCTCTGCTCTTCCCTCTGTCCTTCCCTCTGTCACCTCTGCCCCAGCAGGACTGCCGGCGCCGCTACCCACGTGGCGGCCATGGGCGCCGCCATTTTGAAAGCGAACGCCGGCAGGGAAGGACGCGCCGCCCGGAGCTCCTGGACCTGCTCCGGGCGGCGACACAGGCAGTCCTGCTGGGGCAGAGGTGACAGAGGGAAGGACAGAGGGAAGAGCAGAGGTGACAGAGGGAAGGACAGAGGTATGACCCGCGTATAAGCCGAGTTTGAGTTTTTCAGCACATTTTGGGTGCTGAAAAACTCGGCTTATACGCGAGGATATACGGTAATTAGATTAATATTCACCGACTGCACTGAATGTGTTTTAAGTAATGAATAATACTGCATTCACTATCACTTGGAGAGAAATCGTTGGTATTTATTAATTCACTGAACAAATTCACTCTTTTCACTCTTTTTTATTTTTTATTTTATATTTCATTTTTCTTCATTTATAATTTCACAACTTTCACATTTTTTGGGTTCTCTTCTTCTAAGTTAATTAAAAGAACACTATTATCACTGTTAATAATCACGGTGGGTGTTTTAAAAAGGTTTTTTAAAACACAAAAAACAAACAAAAAATTTTTTTAAAAAATACTATACTATATTTTATTCTTTCTGTTAAATCCCCCTCCTCAATGAATCTTTGAGGATTCTAGCACTTTATTTTCTGTACTTGGAGATCGTCTCAAACAGGTGGAGGAGGACCTGCAAGTGCTGAACTGTGGGGAAACCAAAGTTTGTCCTTGGATACAACCTGATATATTTTTATTTAGGATGGTACCTAATGCTATGTAGGAGATAAGATGCTAGAAATTAAGCTGAAGCGATGTTTAGGTACTGTATTTCATCAAAACCATCAATTTTGGGAAAGCATTGTGATTCAGTAGTATAAAGACATGGCTACCCATTAGGATTTGGCTAAATGTATACTTTTCAAAAATATATGGTTTTGTGTTTAATGTATTTTTGTTTTTTCCCTGCAAAAAATGCAGTAAATTATTCAGTGGCTGAAGTGATTTCTAGGACAGTTTCAGGGTCAACATATCGTTTTGTGATTTTATCACACAAAAAATGCAGTAAATGTGTTGAATATTCAGTAGTTGAACAATTTTAAAGCGTTAACTTCATTTTGGGGTCTATAAGCATCAGTTACAGTACTTTGATAATCCTATGCGCAATGTGCATCAAACTGTTCCGTGTACTCCTGGCATTCATATTGGTACCTAATACTATATGGGAGATACACAGTTTCAAAATGAACGTTATGGGATGATTTTTCAGAATTTTCATAAATTTTTATAGAAATGTTTGGTACTTAAGAATAGCAAGACATGGTTACCCATTTTAGGTGTGGCAGACTTTGCCTATCTATATGTAGAGGCCTATTTATTAAAGATCAGTTTATGAAACCACAACTAAACTCACCTTTTCTAAACCATGAATGTCATGACTTTTATTAAAAAAATCTGAATGGAAAAAGCATGCAAGGGAAAAGTTGCTGAAAAATTGCAGACAAGTCACAAAAACTGCAACTTTTGCATATTGTTTCACAAAAGCCAGTGTCAAAAACACCCTAAAACCTCTAAAACCACGCCCATTGACATCTGAACATTATTCAGTGAGTTGCCGCACAACAGTTTTAACGCACATGACTTTTCCGATGCACGTCCAAAATTTTTTGCCACTGCCGAATTTTCGCAGTAGTTTTGCGAATTTATTCGCTGGCAGGAAAATGAGGAAAATCGTCACAAATTCGCACCTGGCGTATTTATTTACTCATCACTATCAGGGGGCACTGAGTGTTTGGCTCCTGTAATTATTGCTAGCCTATGGCTGGCTGAAGTACTTTGACACCCCGTGTTGTTCCTCTTGCTGAGCTGTATCAGAAAAAATATTAGAAAATTTTCAGGCACCAGAGGCTGTTTAAACAACCCTGCAAAAGAAAACCACTGTGCCTCTATGATTAATAAACCATTTTGATCAAAATGTTATACACCCCCATCCTTGCTGTTTTTTTTTTTTAACGTAGAGACTAATAATTCATGAGCATCATTTATAAATTGTGTGCATTTATTGGGAAAATATAATTGTTAATTTTTATTTGTGCTGTGATTGTCCTTAAGGGATTTCTAGATATGAAATATTTGTAGGTCAGAAAAGGACATCATTTATATATGCTTATGCAAAATTACTTTCAATTCTATATTCATGCACAATGACCGCACTTACACAAACACTCATCTCATTTGAGAGCCATTTGCAAATATTACGCTCAGTGGGTTACTCACAAAAATAGAAAAGATAGGCACGTCAGTGCAATTTCAAAGTGTTTAGGGAAAAACATACACAAAACAAACTTATGAAAATACATGTAACACCTATTTGGGCTGCATAGCACACAAATAGTTAAACTGTCCAGCTAGCAGTAGAAGCATGGGTTACACTGCGACTTCACACAACAGGGTCAGGGCCTTCGCCATGTGGAAGTGTTCCCTGTATGGTGTAGTGCAACTACATCCCCCCCAGGCTACTGTGCATACAACAAAAGATGGGCGCCAGGAGGTTCTTGCAGTAAAACAGAAACGGTTTATTTAACTATGCACGAGGCAAGTGACCACAGGTTTAGTACTGACGCAGGAGCTGAGGCAATAGCACATTTCTCACACAGAGCTGCAGGCATTAGGCATTTCTCACAGAGGAAAGGTCTCCATTAGGCATTTGCAGTATTACACACATTCCCTCCTGGAGGTTGTCAGGAAAGCAGCTTCTACCCTTACAGTCCCTCTTCACTGAGGTCCCTGACTGGAGGCAACACATAAAGCCTCTGGGAAGCTACTCCCTTACTGCAAATCCTTGTTGGAGCTTCAGCTGCTCTTTCTCTTTATCCTATCTGCCTTTCTCTCCTAGAGAGACTATGACAAGTCTGCCCTAGTATATCTGTTCCTCATTCACGGGGTTACCTGGTCCCCGACTTCTTCTCCAAAGCACATGGGCCTTTCTGGGCCTAGCTGTATCCAGGCTCCCCTGAGCACACCCAGCTGGATCACCATCCACAGGCCAAAGAGGAAGTGGCCACTCCCTACACACACTATATAGCAGTGTAGCAGGGGAGTGCCATTCTCTCCTGGCAGATCACTCTAAGAAAAAGGTGGGGGCCTGTTGTTATATTTGTACCTCTATGACCTCGTACGTAAAGCAAAACCACGAAATAGTGCAAGTTCAAATACAATGAGGTAGTTTATTGTGTCCAAAATACAAGACAATAGGTTTTGCTTGGGGAAGTAGTCGTGTGTCACCTAGGTGGTACCCGAATGCTTTCCAAGGATACTCCCATATAACATAAGTTTATATACCCATTTTGATGTCATAGATGGTGGTGATAACAAATGAGAGTACGCCAATACCATACATAGTCTGACTCCTCTTTGTACAATTAATGTCTAAATGATTTACTTAGTCTTACATGTTAGCAAAGGAATGTGGTAACACACTGTGTCTAGCTCCAACGGTCCACAGCCTCGCAATCAGCTATGGCTAACCAAGGCCATTGTTTGGTATTTCAAGTAATTCGAGCCGCACGTCTGCAGGAGGGGGCCACACCAGACAGACTGGCATTATGCTGATACTCTGGAATTTAAGAAACAGAGTGATGATCTTTTGATTGTATGGCCTAGTATAAGCTATATGATTGACCATTGTCCCCAGTAGACCATATGTCCTTCTAGTCCATCCTGCCTTAGGCCTTATAGCGTTATGGCGTCGTAGAGGGCGGGGGTGACAAATATCAACCCTCTGACACTAGCCATTCGTCCGTCATAGGAATTGGACCGTTCCCGATATATTTTATAATAACATTCCTCTCTTGAAACGTTGAAAGACGTTTCATATTAGTAATTACAGGCACAGTGAGAGTGCTGAGAGGACCCCCAGGAACAAGGGAGGTCTATTATAAATGGGACAGTGGCGTATGCTGTTGTGAGTTACGGTTCAACTGTTGTGGCAGCACCAATACAGAAGTGCAGCTGAAAAGCTGAAATGAATGAAAACAAAGAAAACAGGAAGCTAAGGAGCTACAGGTATATCCTGTTTTTGAGGAACTAACTGGACTAGGAACCGCTGGAATCGCACAATGAAACAAGAGCTGTCTGAATATAACATGTAGCCTAAGATTTAAGCAAATATATGATTAAAGTGAACTTAGGTTTCAAAATAAAGCAAAATAAAGCATTACAGAGAGATAATAAAAGGAAATCATTGCATAGAGATAATGAAACATAGTAATAATCATCCTGAGTAAGATAATACTGATATTGTAAAATAATACTGATTACATTAAGGTAAAAATTTAAGTTAGATTCAAAAATACCTTGAAATTAAGGTAAAAAATGGAAATAAAAATCAAAAATGAAAATATTAAAAAATGTTTTAAAAGAAGCAGTCTCGAAGATGAATCCATGTCCCGTGGTTTTCAAGTAATACGGCAGTGGGGGAGAGCTGTTGTATTTTAAAAGGACCGGAATATATAGGTTGGTCCCAACGGCTACGAGTAAAATTTCTCTTGTAGACTAGATCTCCGACCTGAAAAAGAAAAGAAGGAGTGACAACAACAGGTGCCTTGGAAATATTCACTTCAGACATTTGATGTGCTAACTGGAGGCACCGTATGAGATTGTATGGGCTGTCAGCATTGGGAAGTGGACGTGTACTGATGGTGTGGATAAGAGACATACGTCTACCAGTGGTGATTTCGAATGGGGTAAGTCCACAACGCCTAATAGGATGGTTGCGGAGTATGAACAATGCAGCTGGGAGACATTCCAGCCACGAGCCATTTGTAGCAGCTGTCAATTTTCTGAGTTGTGTCTTTAAGAGACCATTAGCTCTTTCTACAATGCCATTGGAGGTTGGTTTGTACACAGACACGTACCTCCACTTGATATCAGTACAATTTGCAAATGTCTCACAGAGTTGATTTTTGAAATGGCTTCCATTGTCCGAAACAATAGATTTAGGAATCCCATGTCTGGGAAAGATTTCATTGTATAGATTATCAAATACAACCAGAGCTGTTTCCTTCCTACATGGAAAAGCTTCTAACCATTGAGAGTATGGGTCAATCATGACCAAAAGATACCTGTATCCTTTACAAGGAGTTACCATGTCCGTGAAATCGATATGCCATTCTCTGAAGGGGCCAGCAGGCCTTGGAATCGCTCCAGGAGGAATCCTTGGAGTTTGATGACTGGTGTTGGTAAAACAAACATTACAAGTATTGACCACAGCTTTACAAATGTCTTTTAAATCTGGGCACCAGTACATTTCCCTTATAGTATTGATCAAGTCATTTGTTGGCATATGTGACCCGTAGTGTAACTGGTGGGCCAATAGGTGGCACTCACCTATGGGTAATGCTGGTACACCTGAAGGGTGCATCCAAATATATGGAGGCTCATTATTGTGATAGTAATGAGAGCACTCATTAGCCACCCATTTGTCTGTTTCTGCACTAGTGGCGCTTTCTTGCATTACTCTGATGGGTGCAAAGGGATTAGAATTGGAAAGATATTTTTTAGCTCGTGTTTGTACAAAAATGGTTAGTGGGTTTGTGGTTTGTTTTGCTAGTTCGTCAACTATCTGATTGCCGTATGCGACAATATCTGTGACATTATGTTGATGTGCTTTTACCCATTCACAGGATGTTTTTAAACCTTTGTTGTGTCTTTCCTGTAGTTCTTCCATTATAGCAAGAATCGTGTCATGATGTTGTAGTGGGGTTCCTTTTCCTGTAACAAAACCTCTCTTGTGCCATTTAGACACATTTGTATGTATGGTGGTAGTGACGTAAGCTGAGTCTGTATACAGAACTCCGTTTTTGTCATTCATGAGCCGGAAACCTTCTAAGGCGGCGGCTATCTCTGCTAATTGGGCTGATGTATCTGGTGGTAATGCATATTGTTTTTTCTGTATAATTTCTTTGGTGTCAGGATCTATCTGACACACGGCAAAGCCCGTATGTGTTTCTGTCTGTGAACCGTCAGAGAAAATTACAACATGTGACGGTGGTAAATCTGTTACTGGGACAATACCCATAAAGGGACGTTCCTCTGGAATTTCCTCAGAGGTACAATCATGGTTCTCTGCCGAGAACAACAATAAATCTTTAAGATTATTGAAAGGGTTAGTTGGAGGCATTCCTTTGAAAGAAATGTGACTTCGTAGGAGCACAGCCGTGCATTGTCCTACGCGTGCAGGCACAAAGTGTAATGTATTACTTTTGAGTAGTGCTGGCACGTCATGTGAGGTGTATATGATAACACTGGGAACAGTCACATGTGAATAGAGTTTTTCTACAGATGCTGCACAAGCGCATATGTTACGTTCACAGGAAGTGAAAGCTTGTTCTATGGGTGTAAAAATTCCTGAAAAGTGTCCTATAATACATCCCTCTTGTTGGGTGGCTACTGCCGCCCAACAGATTGCATTTGCAAAAACGTACATGTAGATAGGCTCACAGCTGTTCGGCAAATGGAGTTGTGGGGCCTGCAAAATATCAGACATTAGACATTCAAGAGCTGTAGAGTCAGATTGAGACAGAGAGACAGAAGCATAGCCAGGAGGATTGCCTTTGAGGTATTTTCTGAAAGGAAGTATGCGAGAACTGTAAGCAGGAATCCATAAGCGACAGAAGTTAAACAAACCCAAAACACTGCGTAATTCTTTGACTGAGGTAGGTAAATGCATACGTTGGACATCAGTGAGCACCTGGGGACCCATGAGTTTGGCTCCCTTGCTGAGTGTCATGCCTAGAAAAGTAACTGAGGTTTGACAAAATTGCAGCTTTGAACGATTGACCTTGTAACCACATGTATGCAAATGCAAAAGTAAGACACGAGTGTAGTGTTGGCACAGTTCAGCAGTGTCTGCAGAAAGCAGAAGGTCGTCAACATACTGTATTAGAAAAACAGAAGTAGGTAAAAGGTCAGTGAAAGTTTGCAGATCAGTGGCGAGTACACGGCTGAAGATCGAGGGACTGTCAGCTCTGCCCATTACGAGGCGGGTCCACTGGTAACGGTTATTGTTGTAGGTGAATGCAAAAAGTGGTCTGGATTGTTGAGATAAAGGAATGCAATAAAATGCTTGGGATAAATCCAAAACTGAATTATATTCCTTTAAGGGGTTGTCTTGTAAGAGAGTGGCAGGGTTGGCAACAACGGGGAACTCTGCTGCGACTACTTCATTTAACTTCCGTAAGTCATGGACTATACGGTAGGAGCCATTTGGCTTCTGTACTGGGTACAAAGGAGTGTTATAAGGAGAGTCGCTTGGTTCAATTATGCCGTGTTGCAAAAGTAGGTTAATTTCATCTGCCACACCCTGAATGGACTGGGCTTTAAGTGGGTACTGTGGTACCTTGGGGCCATCACACCCTGGACGTAAATTAATTTGCACCTCTTCAACTGAAACGGCCTTACCAAAAGGTGACTCGGGTGTGGCCCAGACTGCTTTAGGTATATCTTCAAATGGATCAACTGAATCTGCAGGAGAAGGGACAGTAGTTGCAAATAATACAGTTGGACGTGAGACAGCAAAATCAAGAATGATGTTAGCTTTGGTTAACAGGTCTCTGCCTAGCAAATTGACAGGACATGCAGGTGCATAGACAAAAGCATGTAGACAAGTGATAGTCCCAATTGTCACTGGAACTTCAGAGGTTAATTGGTTTAGCTGAGGCTTACCATCAAATCCTGTAGTGGAGACCGTGTGGGAAGAAAGGGTTAAACTAGCAGGAAGTACAGAGAGAACAGATACTGTAGCGCCTGAGTCAAGCAAAAAACATGTAGGCATCTCTGCTATAGAAACAGTGAGAAAAGGTTCTTCCGTGGACATGGGAACCCGTAAAAGCATAGACAGTCATTGCGATTGGTTCCTGGGTGGAGACCAATTAGGAAAAGATTGAACATTGGGATTGTTGCGAGATTGAAAGTTAGATTGAAAGTTAGGAGTGTTATACCGATTGCCAAATCGTTTTGGACTACGGCATACACGGGCATAATGTCCTGGCTTGTGACAGTTGAAACAGACACCCTTGGGTGTGTTATTAGCTTTAAAATCACCAGATGTCCCTCTATTAGGGTTGTTAAATTGACCACCGGACTGAACATTTGCAAAAAAGGTAGGGAAATCTTTTAAAAATTCCCTGAAAGAATAGGACTCAGTGGTGGGTGTTGGTTCTGGTGTTTGGTCTGCGGGCTTGCTTTCAGGCTTGGTTTCTCCCTCTTGGAGTTCCTTAATTTGCAAGGACATGAGTTTATGCTGGGTGTTTTTGAAATCCTTCTCTGCCTTTTTACTGTCTTCCTCATAGATTTTATGGTAGTGAAGGATATGAGTATAAATCTCCTTCCATGATTTGGCATCTAAGCCGACTATAGCATCTAATTTTTTCTGTAAGGCGGCTGGGAAACCTTTACGGAGGGCCTGATAAACAAGTGGCACTACATTTGGTTCGTAAGGATCCATTCCTGTTTCTTGTGCCCATTGATCTAAGAATTCTGAAATGTGTTTAGTTATGTCTGCACTTTCAGGGAGAGAAGTATTCATTAGTTTCCCGAAATCCTTGTGAGTGGGATAACAAACTCTGAGAGCTGCAAAAATTCTAGGTCTGTAAGGGTTAAATTCAGCTCCGTCGTGAGAATCTGAGGACAGAACAATATGAGGAAGACCTGCCTCGTTCCATATGGACTGCGCTGAGCGTCCAAGAATTTGAGCTAGTAATGCTTTTAGATCGCCTAAGCATAGAGACATGCCGGCAGTTAGTCTTTCAAATTTAGATATCCAGGGGTCTGCCCCCCTTAACAGAGGCGGCAGAGCCCTGATTATCCCTTCCACATCGGCAAAGTTCCAAGGGACATATTTAAGTCCTTTGGTAGTATGCATAAGAGGATACATCTGTTTGGGTGAGGGTGAGACAATGTTAGCAAGTGCGCTCAGATTTTCATATTTCTCCCAAATGCTAAGACCATTAATCATGTATTGTCTATCCCAATTTGGATCTCCCATGCCTCCTCTGATACAGAGGCGTGCTGTATTCAAGTTGCGGGTGTCTAGAGCTCCCTCTCTAGGAAATGGGGTAACATTAGGTTTTAAAGATTCTGACCAGCCGGCCAGATTGTCAACCCATGGATCTACAAAAGTGCTATCCCCCCCTTCTCCTCGGATTACTACATCCTTTGGGGAGAAGGAATTTTGTGTTGGAGTGGTGTTTTTTGGTCTTGTAACAATAGTTGCCAAGACTCTAGTTGTCGGGATTTCTGCATCTTCTAATATGGGCATTTCATCCTCTTCCTCGTCAAAAGACATGTTAGCGAGAGGTGTAGGTGTCCTGACTTCAGGGCAATTTCTCGTAGGAGTCTGAAAACCCTGACGAGGAGGTGCTGTGTTAACGGGGGTTTGGTGTGCAGCATCCTCAATAGGACAAAAGGGGTTGGTTTTGCTAAGTTTAAGACGCCCTGAGACGTCTGCCCAGTATGAGTCCTCATTACTGGCATGTGGCACTGTCTGCAAGTTTGTTGGTGGGGGAAGTGCCGGGGCAGTATAGCCCTGTGCTACCCTAGGATTGCCAATAGGCGTGTTTAGGGCAGTCTGTAATTGCTCCTGTGCGTCCATGTTAAGGACGGGATATAATTTGGCTGAACTCGGAGCAGTGTCTATGTTGGCTTGTTCAGCTGGGGCATATGCAGGTGGTTTTTCTGGGTATTGCTGAGCATATGCTTGCCAGACATCATGGCATGCGGTATGTGCTATTAATTCTTTGCCCTTACATTTAACATTGATCTGTTCTAACAGGCTAGCTAAATCTGTAGGGAGAATGCTGCAGTTTTCTGGCCAGGAAAACGTGGCATCCTTACTTGTACCCCACTTAACCCATGCTTTGTGACATGTTACAAGAGCCTTACGACATAAGGGGTTTTGGGCACACACCTTAGCCAGAAGTTCTGGGGGAGGTTTAGGTTTAAGCATATGAAACATATCGCCTCCAATAGTAAATAAGAAGAACCAAATTTAACAAGGCGAAAAAAAAATAAGATTGTTTCAAATGCTAGGTAGTATTTGGAAGAATTTCTATCTTCGTCTTTTGAAAGCATAAGAAATCTTCCTAACAAAGAAAGTGGGAGTGTATCTGTAGTGTTTTTACAGTGTGGGACTTACAAACTGAGTGTAAGGGGAGAAAATAGATTTGAAGCTGCAGATGTTTGACACCTAGATGCTTCTAGGGCTCTCTTTTGACATATGCAGATTCAAACAGACAGGAAAGTGATTCACACACCACACACTAAAGAATTTCCTTCAGAAAACCTAGTTTTCCGTTTTCTGGCCTGTGAGGTCGCCCTATAAACAGGAACCGCAGAAAAACTCCTAAACAACAAGCAGACTCTGAAATAGAGTCACGGATTCCCTTATGGACACTATCACACAGTTTACAATTAAACTAAAGTTATTCACGCACTCGGTTGATTCCGGAGGGTGTGGGTTCCAGTTTCAACCACAATCATTCAATCACAACAGTCAGGGATCCTTTGTCATTCATACATCAACATGCATGTGTAATTTCTATGACAGAATTTTTTTCTTCTTAATCTAACTGCTCATGATAAGGAACTAGGTACATACAAATTACAAAAACAGTAAGGAAAAAAGCGTATTCCTATCATGAACGGCAGAATATCAGAACTGGTTAGTACAACACTTAACACAATAATAAGCAGTAAAAATAGACTAGAAAATTACATTGATGCTCACCTTATATCAGAGCCTTCCGCGCGGGTATCATTCATCCGTGCGTAAAGCGTCACGGGAAATCCGTCCTGGTAGTCTCCTGTAGAAGCAGGAGCTCTCTTCTCAACTTGCCTGAAGATCCGACTGACAAACTTGGGCGTCCAGCGTCCGGGAATATCACGTCGGCGGGTCACCAAATGTTGTTATATTTGTACCTCTATGACCTCGTACGTAAAGCAAAACCACGAAATAGTGCAAGTTCAAATACAATGAGGTAGTTTATTGTGTCCAAAATACAAGACAATAGGTTTTGCTTGGGGAAGTAGTCGTGTGTCACCTAGGTGGTACCCGAATGCTTTCCAAGGATACTCCCATATAACATAAGTTTATATACCCATTTTGATGTCATAGATGGTGGTGATAACAAATGAGAGTACGCCAATACCATACATAGTCTGACTCCTCTTTGTACAATTAATGTCTAAATGATTTACTTAGTCTTACATGTTAGCAAAGGAATGTGGTAACACACTGTGTCTAGCTCCAACGGTCCACAGCCTCGCAATCAGCTATGGCTAACCAAGGCCATTGTTTGGTATTTCAAGTAATTCGAGCCGCACGTCTGCAGGAGGGGGCCACACCAGACAGACTGGCATTATGCTGATACTCTGGAATTTAAGAAACAGAGTGATGATCTTTTGATTGTATGGCCTAGTATAAGCTATATGATTGACCATTGTCCCCAGTAGACCATATGTCCTTCTAGTCCATCCTGCCTTAGGCCTTATAGCGTTATGGCGTCGTAGAGGGCGGGGGTGACAAATATCAACCCTCTGACACTAGCCATTCGTCCGTCATAGGAATTGGACCGTTCCCGATATATTTTATAATAACAGGCCTTAAAGCTGCAGGGCAGATTAACCCATAGGGGCCCCTTCATACATATGGTCTAAACTTTGTTTGCTTAAAGTTGTTTGGTATGTTAGTTGTGAAATGCCATACTTTAAACTGTTTTCCTGCATGCCAAAGTACACAGTCTGTACTAGTGGAGCAACACAAAGCTTTTCTTAGAACTCTGAGATTGTTCTAAAATAGAAATCAGAGGTTCATCAAACCCACAGTAAAGTGACTTACGTTGGACAGAAACTCTTTAGATAAGGGGGGGGGGAGAAAAAACATTAAACCCCCCATCCTTGGACACTTTATTCTAAAATCTCTCATGTTTGTTTATAATTTCTATCAAAAATTTGTTTATTTGTTTTAACAGTGATGAATCATAAATCAGACAATCAGGAAATCACACCTGTAATCACCAGTTTAACAAAATCCAGAGTGTTTTACCATCTGACTAGTGATGAGTGAATCTGCTTTGCTTAAAAATTTGCTAAAATGTCCAAAAAAATCGCAAAACAATGAACACTTTTTTTTCATGGCACCTTGTTTCTGCTTTGGGAGATCAACATCACATGCATTTTTCACTCAGTATACTGCTACACACTTGCCCTGCATAGTTAGAGAACCTCCTATCCACTAAGCTACAACTGCTTTTTCAATAAAAAAAAAGAGGCTCCCATGTTGCCAATTTCTTAAAAACATGTCTGTGATTTTTGACATTACATCTGGTTGCCCGGTAATGGTATCTCTTACTACACTATGGGGCTGATTCACTAAAGGTCGATATTCCTTAACGCACAGTTTTGTACGTTATTTAAGACGCATTATTCAAGGAATGATTCATCAAAGTATTTTCACATCCGTTAATAAACATAGCACAAGAGTTAATTCTACATTTCTGCACAGTGGTACTCTAATCGAATAAGAATAGAATTAATCCTAAAGCATCATTCACTAACATCTTTTAAGCAATAAAAGCATAAAATAGTGCGATAATTACTGTGGAATGTAACACCTCACAGGAGTAGGCTTTACTAAACAACATCAGATGGATTACTAGAGGAAGATTAGTGAGGAGCTGTAGGATAGCAATTAAAGACATTTATGAGGAACTCATTTTTCAGTAGCAGTATGCACAAAATGTCGCTGTCTTAAATATATTGATAATGGGTTGAGTGCAGAGGACTCTTGTATTTGACTATATGTATTTTGTGGTCACACCCTCATTGCACCCCCGCCTAATGGTTTTAAAAAATAGTGGTGAGCACAACTTTCCCTTGTTTGTTATATTTATGAGGAACTGGAGTCTTACCTACTGCCACTAACCAGTTTTCATGATATCTTGGGCAGATCCAGAATGCACTACTTTCTGTGTCATGAAATTATATTTAGGGGCCGATTCACTAAATTCGAGTGAAGGGTTCGAATTAAAAAAACTTCGAATTTCGAAGTTTTTTTGGGCTACTTCGACCATCGAATGGGCTACTTCGACATTCAACTACGAAAATCGAACGAGTCGAACTAAAAATCGTTCGACTATTCGACCATTCGATAGTCGAAGTACTGTCTCTTTAAGAAAAACTTCGAACCCCTACTTCGGCAGCTAAAAGCTACCGAAGTCAATGTTAGCCTATGGGGAAGGTCCCCATAGGCTTGCCTGGGATTTTTTGATCGAAGGATTTTCCTTCGATCGTTGGATTAAAATCCTTCGAATCGTTCGATTCGAAGGATTTAATCGTTCGATCGAATGAAAAATCCTTCGATCGATCGCAGGATTTGCGCTAAATCGTTCGACTTCGATATTCGATTCTAGTTCCTAGTCGAATATCGAGGGTTAATTAACCCTCGATGTTCGACCCATAGTGAATAGGCCCCTTAGTTTTCCAGGTAAAGGAATGACTAGAACACTGTAAAAAGAGACTTCTACTCTGCCAGTGGCATCCCGAATGTCTTAGGTGCTATAAATTGCACTAATAACGTGTGACAATATCAAATGCCCTAAAACATCGCACAAAATAACACATGCTATAAAATACAGCACAAAATAGCACACAAAATACACATGCTACAAAATACCGCACACAATTCATCTAAAATGAACGTAAAATATCACATCTTAAGTTAGACAAGCGAACTTTTAGTGAATCAATCGTTAATTCTAAAAATATAAGAAGTGATAACATTTTTAAGGCATGCTATAAATAATATATAATATAATAATAGGGATCCTATATATATATATATATATATATATATATATATATATATATATATATATATATATATATATATATATATATATATATATATTGTGAGAGAAATGCTGGATTAGAGGTGGAAGGTGTTTATATTTCTCCCAGATTTCTCTCTTATATATACTAAGCTCCAGGGAAAGTATGTCAGCAGTGAAAGAGTGTTCTTTCACTGCATTTGGCTTTTGGAAAAGCCGGTAAAAAGGGCCCTGGAGTGAATGGAAGTGAGCGGGTGGGACTTTCATTCACCAGGCTATCCAGGTTTTGATGAAGCCTGGCTAATTAGTGGCCTCGTTAGATTTCAGGGGAAATCCCTTTAAACAGTGTATCTCCAGAGTTACTCTCTCTCTCTCTTCCTGGGGAACTGCCTGCATGCAGTAAGGAGAGAGCCGGACACAGTGAGTAACCAAACAAACTACTGTTTTTGTAGAGTTGGATACTAGATCCTCTCTATTGTATAGAGAGGGAGCGACTGTATGTTAGTTAGAGCCGGACAGGCTAGGATTTCTTTTTATGTTTTGTTTTCCAATATGCTCCTGTGTGCCGGTTATATGTGAATAAAGCTGATTGCGGTCAGCTTAAAAACTCAATGCTGAGTATGAACTGTGTTTTTCTGAGACCAATCCGATCCCTGCAATCTACCTAAACCCCCAGAGACAGCACCACTTGGACGAGTGGCGTTACAATATATATATATATATATAAATATACATATATATACAGGTATAGGATCCCTTATCCAGAAAGCTCTGAATTACGGAATGTCTCCCATAGACTCCATTTTATTCAAATAATCCAAATTTTTAAAAATGATTTCCTTTTTCTCTGTAATAATAAAACAGTAACTTGTACTTGATCCCAACTAAGATATGATTAAATGAAAATTTAATGTTTAAATGAATTTCTAGTAGACTTAAGGCATGAAGACCCAAATTAGGGAAAGATCCGTTATCTGGAAAACCCTAGGTCCCAAGCATTCTGGATAACAGGTCCCATACCTGTGTATATATATATATATACAGTATATATATATATATATATATATATATATATATATATATATATATATATATATATATATATATATATATATATACTGACTTTTTCAACCTACAGTGAATCGGCCCCTATAACTAGCAACTAATAATAAATCTGACCACCAACAGATGATATCTGGGTGCTTTGTATCCCACATTAAAATGAATGAACCATATATTTATGTGTATGTCCTTATATAGGCAGTGGACAATTTGTAAAGCAAAACCATAGATATGATGCGTTCTTCAGACCCTAATTAACAGCAGCAGACAAAAAAAACTGTATTTCATATAAAAATCAATGTCTGAGGTGATCTGGTGTAGGTTATAATACAAATCTTGCAACTGTCAGTACAACTATCAGTTACAATAAATCATAAAGTCCATAATAGCAGAAGAAACTCTCAAAGGTTAGAATTTTTAAGAATACTTCTTGACAAAGATGACAAATGATATGACTTGATACTAAGGATATTATAGCAAATATAGGAATCTGTTGCTTTTGAGATAATACTGTATGTTTCTTTTGACTGTATTCACTGGATTTTGGCACTAAGACATAAAGAGGGTTATTTACTAAACCTCAAATTTATCTTATCTTTTTCGGGCAAAAACTCACATTTTTCAAGATTTATTTTACCCTGATGCTACAAAAAGCCAGAATCTGTAAATCCGCCATCTCAGACCTGTCAAGGTCATGTATAAGTCAGTGGGAGATGTCGTTATCCCAAGATATTGTGGTTTGAGCTGGGTTTAGCCTGATAATAAGATAATTGGTGGGTTTTAGGGCAAAACCCCAGAAAAATCAAACAATTTGGATTCAGGGTTTCTCTCAATTTTAACTGGGTTTTTCTGGATCTGATTTATTTAAGTTATTTTATTAAAAAATAAGGCAAAATCGGGCATGGGAGTTTGGTTGAACTTTTTTTATTTTAATTGTAAGAGAAATTCAGATTTTATTAAATAAAACCCAAAATGTATTCAGAATATTGTTATGCTACTACAAGTATTGAATCTGTTATCTGGAAACACGTTATCCAGGAAGTTCCAAATTACAGGAAGGTCATCTCCCATAGACTCCATTAAAATGATTACCCTTTTCTCTGTAAAAATGAAACAGTACATTGTACTTGACTCTAGCTAAGATATACTGTAATTCATCCTTATTGGAGGCAAACAATCCTATTGGGTTTAAATAATGTTCAAATAATTTTTTAGTAGATTTAAGGTATGGAGATCCAAGTAACAGAAATATCCCTTATGAGGAAAACTACAGGTCGCAAGCATTCTCGAAAACTGCTTTTAAATAACAATGGTAAATTTTTATAAGACACATTTAGGGGCATATTTATCAAGGGTCGGATTTTGAATTGAAAAAACTTTGAAATTTGAATTCAAAAAGTCCAACCGAAATTAAGTCAAAGTTTTTTTTTTGGCCGAATAGGTCAGTTTTCAATCTAATAGTATTCGGCCAAATCATATGAATCAAAGGAATAACAAATTCAATATAATTCGATTCAAAGTTTTTTCCAAAAAAACTTAGATTTTTCAAAGTCCAGCAATTGACTCCAAATTCTAGGAAGTTCCAGTAGGTCGCCCATAGGCTAAAACAGCAATTTAGCAGGTTTTAGATGGCAAATGGTCGAAGTCTAATTTTGATATTCATAATAAATTTCAATATTCTAATTTTCCAATTTTTTTCAAATTTGAATCAAATTTGGACTATTCCCTAGTCGAAGTACACAAAAAATAGCTCAAATTCTAATTTTTTTCATTCGAAAATTCACCTTGACCTTTGATAAATCTGCCCCTTATTGTTTTAGGCTTACATGCCTTTACTTTTTAAGAAAATGGGTTTATCTTCTTACATACCGAAGACTAGCTAACTAAACAGTATAAACTAACTGGGGCTATCTTAAAGGAAACCCTTCACTGAGTTACAAAACCACATTTAGGTAAAATTATGACTTTTTGGCACAAACCCCATGTGTAGTAAGGTTACAGGGGGTTTCCTTTTCCGTTAAGATTCTTTCCTTCTTCCTATAGTACATTGGTCCCTAAGTCTATGCTACCAGATCTTCTCTGTTCTCAGATTGGAGTTTAATTGAAAATAAATTTAAAAAATTATTCCCTAAACATATTCAATTTGAAGGTAAATTGTTGTAAATCTGATAAACATCATTCATTTTTTTTTAGATCTTGCTGTGTTTTTTCTATGTATAAATTTTTCCTAATGCATTTTACTATATTGTTCATATAAAATAATAAAGTGCAATCTGTTATCTGGGAGTGGATGAGTCACACTGCTAAACTTTCAGATGAATGCAAAAACTGTATGTGCAAAAGTTTGAGTAAAATAGCAAAAGCCCTCACTTTTCTCTTCAACACCCATAAACTCGTAATACTTTAACTTTGTTCTCAATCATATAATTGTTTAAGTAGGTGAACTTGCATGTGATTCAAAACAGAAGGGATAGACACATTGACATCATGCACAACTATAGTGAAAGGCATAATTCTTTGGATGCAAATACAATTAGGTTGAGTTTTAGAGGTTTGTGATCTTTTTTAGACCTCAAATGAACTCACAACTCAAATGGTTTCTAATTTATGAAAAAACTTGAATTTAAAAATCCCACCGACAAAAACTCGAACATCTTGAAGGCTACAAACATCTTCAAATGGTTCAAGGGACCTCTGCCATTGACTTCTACATGACTTCAACAGATTTAAGCTGGAAACTTGACCTTTGATAAATAATCCCCTTAATGAATTTGTTGAAACTGCAGTTGAGCTAAATAATGAGCAACTCCTTGTAAACTTTCAATACCAGTGTGATAAAGTAAAACAATGTTATTTTAAGTAGGATAATCTGCCCCTTTAGTTGGATGCTTGCAAGCCATTAAATGTAATTTAACATGCAAACACCAAATATACAATTATAGGGCACACTCGCCTCTACTGAACTGCATCTGCATGCTTTATCCATAACAGAACTTCATAATTGCATATTTCTATTCAATTGGGGTGGTCATTTTCTTCTGCCACCATCAAGATCTATCTCCTCTTGCTACCCCACCTTCCTGGTCATGTTCTTCAGGTCATGTCAGGTTGCATACACATAGCCAACCACATCATCAGAGCTCTGACAATTTTCATAACTGTGTTGCTCATACGTTACCTTGAAAAATGTCATTATGGGCATGTAAATGTGGCCAAACTCAAATAGAATGCAAACAGAACGTGACTTCCCATTTTCCTATATTTTGCAAATCTTTTGGTAACTGCTGCAGGCACAGTATTGATAATTAAGGAGGTTATTAATCAAAGGTTGAGTTGTGTTTTCTTGAGAAATGTAAGTTCTTCAAGGATAGTTTCTAGGGATGTAGCGAACGTCGGAAAAAAAGTTCGCGAACATATTCGCGAACTTGCGCAAAATTGCGAGCGGTTCGCGAACGGTTCGCGAACCCCATAGACTTCAATGGGAAGGCGAACTTTAACATCTACAAAAGACATTTCTGGCCAGAAAAATGATTTTAAAGTTGTTTAAAGGGTGCAACGACCTGGACAGTGGCATGCCAGAGGGGGATCAAGGGCAAAAATGTATCTGAAAAATCTGCCTGTGTGTGCTTGGAAGAGATAGTGTAGGGCGAGAGCTGTTAGTGATTTCAGGGACAGATGATAGTAAGTTTGCTGGCTAGTAATCTGCGTGATACTGCTCTGTATTGGAGGGACAGAAGTCTGCAGGGATTTGAGGGACATTTTAGCTTAGGTAGCTTTGCTGGCTAGTAATCTACTGTTCTCTTTAAACAACTGCCATACGTTGACCTTGTAGGCATTGTTTGCCCAGTTTTTTTGGACGCAGCCACTGAAGCACAGTTGCCAGAAAAAATATGCCATATAAATGCTGAAAATAGTCATTTTTCGCCATACGTTGACCTTGTAGACATTGTTTGCCCAGTTTTTTTGGACGCAGCCACTGAAGCACAGTTGCCAGAAAAAATATGCCATATAAATGCTGAAAATATAAATTTTTTTGGTTGCAGCCACTGAAGCACAGAGGCCAGAAAAATTATGCCATATAAATGCTGAAAATAGTCATTTTTCGCCATACGTTGACCTTGTAGACATTGTTTGCCCAGTTTTTTTGGACGCAGCCACTGAAGCACAGTTGCCAGAAAAAATATGCCATATAAATGCTGAAAATATAAATTTTTTTGGTTGCAGCCACTGAAGCACAGAGGCCAGAAAAATTATGCCATATAAATGCTGAAAATATAAATTTTTTTGGTTGCAGCCACTGAAGCACAGAGGCCAGAAAAAATATGCCATATAAATGCTGAAAATAGTCATTTTTTGCCATACGTTGACCTTGTAGGCATTGTTTGCCCAGTTTTCTTGGTCGCAGCCACTGAAGCACAGTTGCCAGAAAAAATATGCCATATAAATGCTGAAAATAGTCATTTTTTGCCATATACGTTGAGTCAAGGTATGGCAAAAAATGACTATTTTCAGCATTTCTATGGCATATTTTTTCTGGCCTCTGTGCTTGAGTGGCTGCGGCCAAAAAAACTGGGCAAACAATGCCTACAAGGTCAACGACGTTGACCTTGTAGGCATTGTTTGCCCAGTTTTTTTGGCCGCAGCCACTCAAGCACAGAGGCCAGAAAAAATATGCCATAGAAATGCTGAAAATAGTCATTTTTTTGGTCGCAGCCACTGAAGCACAGTTGCCAGAAAAATTATGCCATATAAATGCTGAAAATATAAATTTTTTTGGTTGCAGCCACTGAAGCACAGAGGCCAGAAAAATTATGCCATATAAATGCAGAAAATATGCATTTTTTTGGTTGCAGCCACTGAAGCACAGAGGCCAGAAAAATTATGCCATATAAATGCAGAAAATATGCATTTTTTTGGTTGCAGCCACTGAAGCACAGAGGCCAGAAAAATTATGCCATATAAATGCAGAAAATATGCATTTTTTTGGACGCAGCCACTGAAGCACAGTTGCCAGAAAAAATATGCCATATAAATGCTGAAAATAGTCATTTTTCGCCATACGTTGACCTTGTAGACATTGTTTGCCCAGTTTTTTTGGTTGCAGCCACTGAAGCACAGAGGCCAGAAAAAATTAAACCAGTAGGGTTTGCACCCTAGTTTGTAACGGTGGCGGAGGGAGGAGGACGCTAAAGGACAGCTGTGTGTGGAGTCATGAGGCTTGAAGAGAAGGACAGCTGCATAGAAGTCAGAACAAGTCTTCCGGCGTGCAGTAACCCTCCGAGATCCACCCCTCATTCATTTTAATAAAGGTCAGGTAATCGACACTTTTGTGACCTAGGCGAGTTCTCTTCTCAGTTACAATCCCTCCTGCTGCACTGAAGGTCCTTTCTGAGAGCACACTTGAGGCTGGGCAAGACAAGAGGTTCATGGCAAATTGTGACAGCTCTGGCCACAGATCAAGCCTGCGCACCCAGTAGTCCAGGGGTTCATCGCTCCTCAGAGTGTCGATATCTGCAGTTAATGCCAGGTAGTCCGCTACCTGCCGGTCGAGGCGTTCTTTGAGGGTGGATCCCGAAGGGTTGTGGCGCTGCCTTGGACAGAAAAACATTTGCATGTCTGACGTTACAGACCGGCCAAAGGGCTTTGTCCTTGCAGGTGTGCTCGTGGCAGGATTACTGGCACCTCTGCCCCTGGAATGTTGATGAGTTCCTGAAGTGACATCACCCTTAAAAGCATTGTACAACATGTTTTGCAGGCTGGTTTGTAAATGCCGCATCTTTTCGGACTTGTGGTATGTTGGTAACATTTCTGACACTTTATGCTTGTACCGAGGGTCTAGTAGCGTTGCGACCCAGTACAGGTCCTTCTCCTTAAGCCTCTTGATACGGGGGTCCTTCAACAGGCATGCCAGCATGAAAGACCCCATTCTCACAAGGTTGGATGCAGAGCTATCCATCTCCGCTTCCTCATTATCAAGGACTGCATCATCCACGGTCTCCTCCCCCCAGCCACGTACAAGACCAGGGGTCCCCAAAAGGTCACCACTAGCCCCCTGGGAAGCCTGCTCCTGTTGGTCCTCCTCCTCCTCCTCCACAAAGCCACCTTCCTCCTCTGACTCCACTTCTGGCACCTCTCCCTGCGTTGCAGCAGGTGCCTGGGTTCGTTCTGGTGATTGCGACCATAAATCGTGCGCTTCCAGCTCCTCGTCACGCTGGTCTACAGCCTCATCTGTCACTCGTCGCACGGCACGCTCCAGGAAGAAAGCGAAGGGTATTAGGTCGCTGATGGTGCCTTCGGTGCGACTGACCATATTTGTCACCTCTTCAAAAGGTCGCATGAGCCTGCAGGCATCGCGCATAAGCACCCAGTAACGGGGGAAAAAAATCCCCAGCTCTGCAGATCCAGTCCTACCACCCAGTTCAAAAAGGTACTCGTTGACGGCCCTTTGTTGTTGCAGCAGACGTTCCAACATAAGGAGCGTTGAATTCCAGCGAGTCTGGCTGTCAGAAATCAAACGCCTGACTGGCATGTTGTAGCGCTGCTGAATGTCAGCAAGGCGTGCCATGGCTGTGTAGGAACGTCTGAAATGGGCCGACACCTTTCTGGACTGGGTGAGAACGTCCTGGAATCCTGGGTACTTGGAGACAAAACGTTGGACTATTAAATTTAACACATGTGCCATGCAGGGCACATGTGTTAAATTTCCCAGTCTCAACGCTGCCAACAGATTGCTTCCATTGTCACACACCACTTTTCCGATCTGCAGTTGGTGTGGGGTCAGCCACCGATCGGCCTGTGACTGCAGAGATGACAGGAGTACAGATCCGGTATGGTTTTTGCTTTCCAGGCACGTCATCCCCAAGACAGCGTGACAACGGCGTACCTGGCACGTCGAATAGCCTAGGGGGAGCTGGGGGTGCACAGGTGTGGAGGAGGAGAAGGAGGACCCAGCAGCAGAGTAAGAAGAAGAAGAGGAAGAAGACGAGGTAGAGAGCGATGGAGGAGTAGAGGTGGTGGCAGAACCGCGTGCAATCCGTGGCGGTGACACCAACTCCACTGTTGTTGTTGTTGTTGAGCTACCCATTCCCTGCTTCCCATTCCCAGCCATTACCAAGTTCACCCAGTGGGCAGTGTAGGTGACATACCTGCCCTGACCATGCTTGGAGGACCATGCGTCAGTAGTCATATGGACCTTTGGCCCAACACTAAGTGACAGAGATGCGGTAACTTGGCTCTGCACATGTTGGTACAGGTGTGGTATTCCCTTTTTAGAAAAAAAATTGCGGCTGGGTACCTTCCACTGCGGTGTCCCAATTGCTACAAATTTGCGGAAGGCCTCAGAGTCCACCAGCTGGTATGGTAAAAGCTGGCGGGCTAAGAGTGCAGACAAGCCAGCTGTCAGACGCCGGGCAAGGGGGTGACAGTCAGACATTGGCTTCTTACGCTCAAACATGGCCTTCACAGAAACTTGGCTGGTGGCAGATGACTGGGAATGGGAACAGGTGGTCAAGGTGGAAGGCGGAGTGGAGGGTGGTTCAGATGGGTCAAGGAGAGCAGAGGTAGAGCAGTAAGATGCTGGACCAGAAGGAGTGTGACTTTTAGTTTGCCTGTTGCCTTTGAGGTGTTGCTCCCAAAGTGCTTTGTGCTTGCCGCTCATGTGCCTTCGCATAGAAGTTGTACCTATGTGGCTGTTGGGCTTACCAAGGCTCAGTTTCTGACTGCACTCATTGCAAATTACAATGCTTTTGTCAGAGGCACACACATTAAAAAAATCCCACACTGCTGACTTTTTGGAAGTGTGCGATCTGGCGGTAACAGTAGAAGTTGGCGGCATTGGCGGCAATGGCGGGTGCGTTGGCCGGCTGAACACAGGTGCCGATACATGTTGTTGCCCTACTGATCCCTGCGGGCTGGCCTCCCTGCTTCTTCTAAGTCTTATTCTCCTACTGCCTCTCTGACTCTCCGTCTCTCCATCTGAACTACCCTCCTCTTGCTCTCTTCTACTAGGCACCCACAAAACATCAATCTCCTCATCATCATTCTCCTCAGATGCATCAATTTCTTCTGACACATCACAGAAGGAAGCAGCAGCGGGGACCTCCTCCTCCTCCTCATCACTCATCATTATGTCCATCTCTGTCGTGTTCTCTGCCAGAATTAAATCTGGTGTAACGTCCTCATCTCCTTCATCTTCTTCTGCCAATAATGGTTGCGCATTACTCAGTTCAAGAAACTCATGGGAAAATAACTCCTCTGACTCCAGTGAAGATGGGGCACCGGTGGTGGAGGAAGTGTTACGTGGGGTGGCCATAGCAGTGGAGGATGAGGAGGATGTTGTGGTAAAGTTAGAAACGGTAGAGGATGGGGTGTGCTGTGTAAGCCAGTCAACTACCTCTTCAGCATTTTGGGAGTTCAGGGTCATTGGCTTTTTAAAACTGGGCAATTTGCTAGGGCCACAGGATTGCATAGCAGCACGGCCCCTAGCACGGCCTCTGCGTGGCGGCCTGCCTTTGCCTGGCATTATTTTTAAAAAAACAACAACAACAAAAACTCAGTTGGTTTTTCTGGAAACGATAATACACACAGCTAGATGGCAGTTTGAAGAAAACAGTGTGCAAATAATGCCTACAAGATCAACGTATACACTACTACAGCGGTGGATACGGATTACGTAAAATATATGAATGCTGCTTGAAAAAAAGTAACTCAAGTGGTTTTTCTAGAGACGATAATATTATCAATATTTAGACAAAATGTGAACAAGCTCACACAGCTAGATGGCGGTTTGAAGAAAACACTGTGCAAATAATGCCTACAAGGTCAACGTATACACAGCGGTGGATACGGATTACGTAAAATATAAGAATGCTGCTTGAAAAAAAGTCACTCCGGTGTTTTTTCTGGAGACGGTAATATTATGGATATTTAGACAGAATGTGAACACGGTCACACAGCTAGATAGCAGTTGGTTGAATAACACACTGGGCAAAAAATGCCTACAGGGCAAATAATGCCTACAAGGTCAACGTATACACAGCGGTGGATACGGATTACGTAAAATATAAGAATGCTGCTTGAAAAAAAGTCACTCCGGTGTTTTTTCTGGAGACGGTAATATTATGGATATTTAGACAGAATGTGAACACGGGCACACAGCTAGATAGCAGTTGGTTGAATAACACACTGGGCAAAAAATGCCTACAGGGCAAATAATGCCTACAAGGTCAACGTATACACAGCGGTGGATACGGATTACGTAAAATATAAGAATGCTGCTTGAAAAAAAGTCACTCCGGTGTTTTTTCTGGAGACGGTAATATTATGGATATTTAGACAGAATGTGAACACGGGCACACAGCTAGATAGCAGTTGGTTGAATAACACACTGGGCAAAAAATGCCTACAGGGCAAATAATGCCTACAAGGTCAACTTATACACTACTACAGCGAGGGATACGGATTACGTAAAATTTATTATGGCTGCTTGAAAAAAGTCACTCCGGTGTTTTTTCTGGAGACGGTAATATTATGGATATTTAGACAGAATGTGAACACGGGCACACAGCTAGATAGCAGTTGGTTGAATAACACACTGGGCAAAAAATGCCTACAGGGCAAATAATGCCTAAAAGGTCAACTTATACACTACTACAGCGATGGATACGGATTACGTAAAATTTATTATGGCTGCTTGAAAAAAGTCACTCCGGTGTTTTTTCTGGAGACGGTAATATTATGGATATTTAGACAGAATGTGAACACGGGCACACAGCTAGATAGCAGTTGGTTGAATAACACACTGGGCAAAAAATGCCTACAGGGCAAATAATGCCTAAAAGGTCAACTTATACACTACTACAGCGATGGATACGGATTACGTAAAATTTATTATGGCTGCTTGAAAAAAGTCACTCCGGTGTTTTTTCTGGAGACGGTAATATTATGGATATTTAGACAGAATGTGAACACGGGCACACAGCTAGATAGCAGTTGGTTGAATAACACACTGGGCAAAAAATGCCTACAGGGCAAATAATGCCTAAAAGGTCAACTTATACACTACTACAGCGATGGATACGGATTACGTAAAATTTATTATGGCTGCTTGAAAAAAGTCACTCCGGTGTTTTTTCTGGAGACGGTAATATTATGGATATTTAGACAGAATGTGAACACGGGCACACAGCTAGATAGCAGTTGGTTGAATAACACACTGGGCAAAAAATGCCTACAGGGCAAATAATGCCTAAAAGGTCAACTTATACACTACTACAGCGATGGATACGGATTACGTAAAATTTATTATGGCTGCTTGAAAAAAGTCACTCCGGTGTTTTTTCTGGAGACGGTAATATTATGGATATTTAGACAGAATGTGAACACGGGCACACAGCTAGATAGCAGTTGGTTGAATAACACACTGGGCAAAAAATGCCTACAGGGCAAATAATGCCTAAAAGGTCAACTTATACACTACTACAGCGATGGATACGGATTACGTAAAATTTATTATGGCTGCTTGAAAAAAGTCACTCCGGTGTTTTTTCTGGAGACGGTAATATTATGGATATTTAGACAGAATGTGAACACGGGCACACAGCTAGATAGCAGTTGGTTGAATAACACACTGGGCAAAAAATGCCTACAGGGCAAATAATGCCTAAAAGGTCAACTTATACACTACTACAGCGATGGATACGGATTACGTAAAATTTATTATGGCTGCTTGAAAAAAGTCACTCCGGTGTTTTTTCTGGAGACGGTAATATTATGGATATTTAGACAGAATGTGAACACGGGCACACAGCTAGATAGCAGTTGGTTGAATAACACACTGGGCAAAAAATGCCTACAGGGCAAATAATGCCTAAAAGGTCAACTTATACACTACTACAGCGATGGATACGGATTACGTAAAATTTATTATGGCTGCTTGAAAAAAGTCACTCCGGTGTTTTTTCTGGAGACGGTAATATTATGGATATTTAGACAGAATGTGAACACGGGCACACAGCTAGATAGCAGTTGGTTGAATAACACACTGGGCAAAAAATGCCTACAGGGCAAATAATGCCTAAAAGGTCAACTTATACACTACTACAGCGGTAGTAAAATAAAAAAAAAGTTAAATAAAAAAAGAATGAATATTAAAAAAAAAAAATTAAAGTTGGTGCTGCTGAACTACTAGGAGCAGCAGATTAGCACACCAGTCCCACTCCCCAACACTGCTAGACTAATAGCACTGGGCTCTTATAGTAGTAGTAGTAGTAGTAGTAGTAGTAGTAGTAGTAGTAGTAGTAAAACAACAAAAAAATAAATAAAAGCAGTCCTTACAAGGACTATTGCTATTGCAGCAGTCAGCAGATGAGATCAGAAGCAGGACAGCTGCCCACTGCAGCTACATACAGAGCACTGCAGTAGAAGGTAGATTACTAGCCAGCAAAGCTACCTAAGCTTAAATGTCCCTCAAACCCCTGCAGACTTCTGTCCCTCCAATAACAGAGCAGTATCAAAACGATTACTAGCCAGCAAACTTTCAACTGTCCCTGAAATCACTAACAGGCAGCAGCTCTCTCCCTACACTATCTCTTCAGCACACACAGGCAGAGTGAAAAAAAGCTGCAGGGCTTCGGTTTTTATAGGGAAGGGGAGTGGTCCAAGGGAGAGCTTCCTGATTGGCTGCCATGTACCTGCTGGTCTGGGGTGAGAGGGCAAAAAAAAGCGCCAACAATGGCGAACCCAAAATGGCGAACGTCGCGCGACGTTCGCGAACTTCCGGCGAGCGCGAACACCCGATGTTCGC
Source organism: Xenopus petersii (assembly GCA_038501925.1). Taxonomy (NCBI): domain Eukaryota; kingdom Metazoa; phylum Chordata; class Amphibia; order Anura; family Pipidae; genus Xenopus; species Xenopus petersii. The sequence goes on along the minus strand of CM076672.1, from coordinate 50,541,354 downwards.
TGCGAACAAGTTCGCCGGCGAACAGTTCGCGACATCTCTAATAGTTTCACTAAAAAACAAAAAAAAAATTGAGGGGAAAAAACGAAAATCTTTCAAGATTTATTATGCTCCGAAGCTGGTAGAAGCCTGAATCCAAAAATACTCCAGTTAAAACCTTTCAAGGGCATGTAGAAGTCAATGACAGAGGTTCCTTTAACCATCTGAAGATGTTTTTTACATTCATAATTTTCAGGTTTTTTTTAAGCTGGTTTACATTGTATTTGCTTGCTGCAAGATCACTATAACCATGAACAGAACCTGCTTTTCAATACAGAATACTGGAATAGTTATTTGACCAACATAGCACACCTCTCAAAAACTTTTTCTTTTGTTCCAAAATAAAAAATGTATATTTCTGCAGTATATCTATTCTGTCCATTAAATTCCATAAAAATATTTTACTTTGTTTTTACCTTTTCATCACATCCTATGCAGCATTATTATGCAATGTACATCTTTTTTAAAGGACTCTGTGTTGAAATAAACTGTAATATGTGTGATTGATATAATTCTGTAAAATGGCAGACTGGCTACTCTTTGTTTTCTTAAAAAGACAAATAAATAATAGACAAAGAAAGGGACAAACACATACATTATAAATGCAAGCATTATAAAGAAGTCAGATAAATCACACTTGTATTATACAGTATATAAAGTTAAAGAAAAAAATACAGAAACAACTTTACAGAGCAGTCCAAAGAGTAGATTTACCAAAGAGTGAAATTAGAGATCTCCACAGTCGGCAGAGTAAAATACCGGCTCTCTCCTTTACTTTCTATGGGATTTTTAAAGGCGTGTTTATCAAATGTGAACTTTCATTAACACACTTTGATAAATACACCTTTAAAAATCCCATAGAAATTAATGGAGCAGTATTTCACTCTGTGGACTATGGAGATCTCTAACTTCATTCTTTGATAAATCTACCCCCAGGTGATTTTTATGTTTGTGTTCCAAAAATATTCAACATGTGGTTCACTGGCTGTTAATGAACAAGGGCACACCAAAAATTCATAATTGCAGCTGCAAAATTACCCAGTTAATTTTAGTACAGCTTGATTATCAACAGTATATTTTCTCCATTCATAAAATGACAAACTTTCTTGCACGTGCAACAATGTAAAGCTAATTCCCTATGGGCCAAACTGTAATTTACTGTATATACAGTACTTATAAATGGTGTGTTTCTACGTTAGACTGATGTCTCATTAAAGCGCTGCTTTAATGAGACATCAGTTTTCACTGCCGTACTCTCCCTGCAGCTTTACCTCCTGCTTGTCCACATCATGTCTGACTTCCCCACTTCCTCCCTCTTGGCGCTCTCACTCCCGCCTCTTTTTCCAGTCTTGCTGTATTTCCTTCCCTCTCTGTTCTCCTTTTATCTCCGCCCTCTGCCACTTGCTCCCTCAGTGTCTCTCCCTCTTATGTCCCCCCCTTCATCTCTGGCCTTGCTCCGTCAGTGTCTGCTCCGTGTGCGTCTCTCTCCGTTTTCTGCTTCCCCTCCATCTCCAGTCACACTTCCTCTGTCCCTCCAACACCCTTTCAATCTTCGGTCTTGTTCTGTCTGCTGCTCCTACCCATCCGCTATTATACTTCATTCTTCACTCTGTTTGTCTCTCCCACCCATGTCCTTTTTCATCAATCTCCTCTCGGTTTCGCTCCCTCTGTCCCTCTCCCCCTTCCACTCTCTGTTCATCTCTGGTGTTGCCCATCTGCTTGCATCTTCCACCCTTTGTGTCTTTTTTCCCATTCTAACACTTACTGTATTAATCTGCAACAATATAACATTCATGGCCAGGATGCTGCAGAACTTAGATCAAAGGAGAAGAATCATGCAAATATAACTCAGTTACAGAGGGAAACCGGGAGATAATAAAATGAAAAACCAAAAAGGGGAACAAAAGGAGAATAGACTGGTGTGACATTGGTTAGAATAATATAGAGCAGAAGCAGAGAACTCCATGAAGATGCTGCACATAGAAACACTGTAGATTATAATGAATAATGCACCCCCTACCAAAATTTACAAACATATTAGAAGTCACCGAGGAGTTATGTGGCCATATAAAAGCATGAGACGACAGGCCGAGTGCTTTTATACAGGTCATGTAACATTGAGGTGACTTCTAATATCTACATAAATTACATTAGGGGGTGCATTATCAACTATATACTGTAATACACAAGAGATATGATTATACTGTAAGTTATATCCTTATAAACGGTGCTTAGTGATGTCATAATATATAATAGGTGCTTCTTATCGGTCATTTCTGTCACATGAGTCATTGAAACTTGTGAATTATAATAAATACAGTACCCCCTGATACGATCCACCAAGAGGTCTATGTTCTGCTGAAGCAGCAGACAGCCACATATGGCCAAGTGATTGGATCTGTGTACAACTGATCAAATGTGTCGCCAACTTGCACACATTAACTGGTTTTCCTGAATATACAGCCCATATTTGTGTCTCCTTCAGTCTTAGTTCAGATAGAATCCCATACAATATCAAAGAGAAAGTTTTAAATGATTATTCAAGTTGAAAAGGCGCTGCTCTAATGCAGTTTTCCAAGGTTAAGAATTTGTTTCTTCAAATTAAGACATTTGCTTGATTTGCTTTTTAGAGGACCAGTAATGCCAAGAAATGAAAAGTCTACAATACCTGAGTGTTAAAAGAGAACATAAATATATTTTTATGTAAAGTACCCCCTATTGTAAAATATATCATACATATTATATACACATATTGATATTATGTTACAGAGGTGTCTTCTAATATCCTCATACTTTGCAACTGTACAGCGGTAAGAGATTTGAGATTTGTCACCCTGCCATAGGGTATAACGAGCAGCACCCTGACTTCTAGAACTCCATGCGCAGTTTCTTTAACATATAAATAAATGGCTTTTTGGTTAAGGCTTTTAAAAAGATGATGTTGTAAGAATTGGTGATTTTGAGTAACTACAGTTGTTATACCACTGTTCATAGATGCAGAAAGAGTATTTTTTTTACTAAGGCTCACTGAATCAGTAAGTCTTTGTGGAAAAATTGAGGATATGATCCATCTTGGTACATAATGATATAGGTATGGTTCTCCTATAATTCTGCATTCAAGAATAGTTATAATGACACAACTTGAAGAACTTTATGGAAGTATCTCTTCAACATCAATACAATAGCATCCTCCCATGGACATAATAAAGAGAATATATGTTCTAAATTTCCTCTGTCTCTTTTTCTATCTCATGACAATATGGATAACAGTAAGTAGGAATCATTTTTACCTGGGAATGCCATATAGCATGGCTTCCTAGAAATCTTAGATTACATTTTACAAAGCCTGAATATGGATTATAACTGGGTTCATAACAGAATACAATTTTATCTAAATGGTTGACTTTTTAAAAGATAATACAAATACTTTGCCATAGTGTGCATTAAAAATGCAGATGTTAAGTTCCCCTTTAATAATGAAGAATATGTCACATGCAAATTCTAATGAAATATTAACAATAAATGATTCATAAGTATTATGCCTTCCCTGTGATGGGTGCTGTGATGAACAGTGTTTGTGTGTATTTGTACGCAAGTAAGCATGCAAGAAGAGAATATTTGATAAAGGATAACAGGATTATCCTGTCATATCAGGAATTAGAATTTCCTTGTCAAGTTTAAACCTTATCTAATTCACATTGTCATTGCACTTCATCTGGACTAATTCCTACATATCCCAATTTCCTCCATAATAAATGACAAATATATTTAATTATGGTGTTGATTTGTCGTTTCTTGTTGTTGTGTGTAGAATAGATTTTTGTAATACCCAAGGAAGAATATTTATTCTGTCTATATTTATGTCCCATCTGCATTATTTCAAATTGATTGCAAGATTGTAAATCACAGGGCTCTTTATTTGTTGGATACTTACAAGGCAACAGCAGTCATTTCATTATTCATAGGCCTTGAATGTAACGCTGATGCCAATTTAAGCAGTTGGACTTACTACATAAGCTTATTTTATTGTAATTGGCTTTTCCTGTAACCTGCTTCGAAGGTACATCAATATGCAGAGCAGTGTACTGCAAGCAATACTAATCTAATACAAACTATAACCTAGTAATTGCACAACATAACTAAAATAAGTATGAAACATGACTAATACCTAACCTGAAATGTTTTTTTTTCTATATGCAGCCCTGCATACCTTATTTCTCTGTGATCAAATTTGATGTACACCAGGCGTTAATTCCACAGAAACACAAGAAACACTAGGTTCTCTGTCTAGATAATAGTAGCAATTTTGCCATGTTTCAAGAAAATGATGCCCATAGACTCCAATGGGTAAAAAAATGTTGTGTGTCAAAAAAATGTTGTTGCCCAAAGAGTTCAATGCATTTTAGCTAATTTTCGAAGTTTTGCAAATTTTTGGTGACACGAAATGTCAGATTCGCCCATCACTAAAATTAAAGCATTTTCAAAACGCATCAGTTAATAGTGCTACTACAGCAGAATTCTGCACTGAAATCAATTTCTCAAAAGAGCAAACAGATTTTTTTATATTCAATTTTGAAATCTGACATGGGGCTAGACATTTTGTCAATTTCCCAGTTGCCCCTGGTCATGTGACGTGTGCCTGCACTTTAGGAGAGAAATGCTTTCTAGCAGGCTGCTGTTTTTCCTTCTCAATGTAACTGAATGTGTCTCAGTGAGACATGGGTTTTTACTATTGAGTGTTGTTCTTAGATCTACCAGGCAGCTGTTATCTTGTGTTAGGGAGCTGTTATCTGGTTACCTTCCCATTGTTCTTTTGTTTGGCTGCTGAGGAGGGGGAAGGGAGGGGGTGATATCACTCCAATTTGCAGTACAGCAGTAAAGAGTGATTGAAGTTTATCAGAGCACAAGTCACATGACTTGGGGCAACTGTATAATTGACAATATGTCTAGCCCCATGTCAGATTTCAAAATTGAATATAAAAAAATCTGTTTGCTCTTTTGAGAAATGGATTTCAGCGCAGAAATCTGCTGGAGCAGCACTATTAACTGATTCATTTTGAAAATTTTTTTTCCCCCCATGACAGTATCCCTTTAAGTAATGAGTGGGTGCACAGAATCCATTTTGCACTGTAGAAGATCTTACATTATAAGAACTGCATTGCCAGCCCTACTAACACAAATTGCTATGAAGATTTTCATTTATCCAGGTATATATATAGTATCGGTAATTCTAAAACAACTGGACTTGCTGAGTAATCATTGAAGATGTTTCACTACTCATCCAAGCAGCTTCTTTAGTTCAACTAACTGGTATGGGAAGTCCTTGGCATATAAACTCTTCTACTAATCCAATCACAATTGTAACTTTTCAGAGAGGTGACATCTGTTTTTACGTTTCATCGCCCGCAAATGTTTTCGTGAAACTGAATTGAAAATTCGCCAGTGAAAAATCTGCTGAGACAAAAAAATTATTGCGCACTCGCATAAAAATTGTCACGCGTCAAAATTATTTTGACGTCCATTGACTTCAATGCTTTTCGCAAATTATTCAACCCAGATTCGCCCATCACTACACTTCACACATCCATTGCCATTGTTATTGGATTAGTGGAAGAGTTTTTATAAAGAGGACTTCCCATACCAGTCAGTTGAACTGAAGAAGCTGCTCGGATGAGTAGTGAAACGTCTTCAATGGTTGTTTTAGAATTACCTATATCAGATATACTAACATAAATATTTAACAATTTTTTTATTCTTTTCTGTTATTATTTATTATGTAACAAAGTATAGTAGTGCAAAATAGTCAGTTAGCATAATTTAGGGCTTGGAATTTATACTAATGAAAACGGCATTCCCTAAACTGCTTGAATCAAGCAAGCTTTCTCATAGAGTCATTCTTAGTAAAGGTAAAGCATATGCTCCTGCGTTGACAGGTGGTTAAAAAATTATGCCCCTGTATCCAAGCCTGCTAATACAATGGGTTGGTTAAGTTTTTCTTTTATTTTACTCCACTGCACTTTAGCACACACATTTGAGATCACCAGGATTTTGAAAACCTGAATCGTACGATTTTTTCTGACTTTTTTTACAAATCGTTAAATTTCTTTCGGGGTTTGCCCGTGCTAAACCCATTGCAAACCACAATAACTTTAACCAATTGGGATAGGAGCATCTCCCATTAATGCAGTTGGCCAATGATCAGATCACAATGGGGACATAAGTGGACCCATCAGGAGTAATTAGAAAGCATTGAGTTGGTCCATGTCTGAAGGAATTTTATAACCTGCCCAATAGATATTTGACTGATTAAGGGAAGGCCATCAAGGTTGGCCATACACAGACAAGTACCGTGCTTGTCAGCTTTTGTAGGGTCATCTTAAAGGAGAAGGAAAGTCATCCTGCACTTGGGGGCACCAAATGATATGTGGTGCTCACTGGTATAACCCACGGTCCGGTGCATTTTTCTGCTTATAGGAGCACCGGCCCGGGGTTTCAGGTAAATCAATACAATCAATTGGGGGTGCCTAACATTTGGCACCCCCAAGTGCAGGATGACTTTCCTTCTCCTTTAAAATAACTGAAATTTCCTCATACCTCCTCCTGTGGACACTGAAGATACTCTGAACAGACTTGCTTTAACTTTAACTGATTAGAGAGAAAACAATTGATTTTAGATTTAGGCTAAGCACAACACAGGGAAAAGTTTAGAACAGTTGAACATCCCATTCAAATATGTATTTTCTAAACTTCCATTAAATATAGCTAACACAGATAAGGTGCCTGCTGACTCCAGAACAAACATACTGCAGCAAAAACTTAAAAAAAAAGATTATATATTATATACAGAATTGATACTGTGTATAAACTCATATCTTTTGTGTATTACTGGCTCTACATAGAGGTTCTGTGGAGGCCTAGTCTGGATTGGCAGAATGTTATAAAGGGAAGGCCTGGGCACTCAAAGCTGAGGATTCAGTAGATAATTAATACACTGAATAAACAGTTTCTTTTGTTGTGTATTCAAAGCCTAAAATACTTCTCTCTCTCTGTCTTGATGGAACCTAAATTTACTTTCACTTTAATATGATCAACTGGGCTACTGACCTGCAGCTCACTACTTGAGCCTATGATTAAGGGAGCTACTCCCGAAATGCGTCAGGTGATGTTGGTCAGTGACCTGTTGGAATAAACCACCTTTTTTATCTCACGGAGTACCGCCTTTTCATCCTTTGAGCAATTGCAGCTCACTACTGCCATATATTAAATTATAGGATTAGCTGTAAAGGTAAATAAATCACAGCACTCCAGAGAGAACTAATACCCGTGATTGCTAAATATGTAACATGTTGTGTAGATTGTTACGGTTTATGTAGATGTTCTTCTCTTTAGGAAGGCATGATCAGGTTGATGATTGTTAGCTGTCCAATATTAAAGCATACTCAAGATATCTCTTAGCCTGTCAGTTACCAGCAGCAGCCGGACTACCTGACTTCTCTTACAAGCTGTACCAAACAGGCATTCTCATCAAGTCAAGAAGTGTAATACATTTTCACAGCTCAAGCTGCAATTTATGTTTTTTTCCAGGATTACAAAATTCTATTTTTTGCTTTTGTTTTTGAGCAAAACGATCCTGCCTACAAACTGCTGTTAGAACAAAAAAAAAAAAAACAAACAAACAAGTAAAGATTTTAAAGACAAAATGGACATGAATAAAACTGTCAACTTAATAAAATAAAATTCAATATCTGTGACTTTTATCCGTGGAAGTGTATACAGAAATAAATATGCAGCTGCTGTGGCTTGCTAACCCTTAAGCTTTTTTCATATATTATTACAGTAGTTCACAGATTTCCTTAGTAGCTTTGGTAATTAAGTCTTATGACATTCCAGAAAGCATAAATCATCCCGAGATGTTTCATTATGGAGGATATTCTTGATGTGAAATCAAAAATAAAAAAAGACACTTCTAAAGGATCTTAACAAGCTGTTTTGCTGTTACCTTTGAAAGTCAATTGAATGGTAAAGTCATTTGGCCTAAGCAAACTGTTTAAGTACTATTGTTGACTATGATTAAAATTTCGTGTCACTTGTTACAATGGTGTTTTTTTTTTTTTTTAAATTATCTGACATAAAGAATTAAGATGCTTTAGGCGTCATTTGTTTATCATGGAGGTCCTAAAAAAAAATGAGGCCAGAGTTTTCTTCCTAGCTCAAGCAAAGGATGCCAAGAGAGGGAGATGATTTTTAATTCGACAAGTTCAGAGAGATTTCTTAGTTTGACGCGCACAGTAGGGGGTCTTTGAGCGCTTGGCAGTACTTCAGATTTCTGAGCTTTGAAAATCTTTCCCTGCAGCTGAAATTGTATCAAAAGCCAATGATAAAATTCCCTGCAAGGTAAAGCACCCTATTGAAGATTTCTAGAGCTACTTATTTATTCATCAGAATTTTTCCTTTAGGACATATCGTGAATATAGGTAATAATTCACATAGATGATCGAAATTAAAAAAAAAGAATGCACCAAATTTTTCTTTCTGAATAGTAATGTAATATGTTAAATTATATCTTGTTTCCAAAACATATCAATTCATTCTCAGTCCCAGTCTACCCGTTTCATCCAGATTCTCAAAGCTTTATTTCAGCCTACTTTTTACCACCAGCTGGGCAAATAAGATGTTTATGGCCATTTCTTTCCACTAAATCCTCAAAGTGATTAATTAATTTTACAGTGGGATATCCAATTTCTTAGGGGCCTTTTAAGTTTAAAATCAATTTATACCGAGCGTTACTGATCTACTCTCACTTTGGCTACATAAAATGTATATTTGTGCCACTGAAGTTTGAACATATTTACTACTGTTTTTCTATGAAAAATATTTTTTTCTGTGTTTCTTATGCAAATGTTGAGTACACCGTTCTCTGTCTATAGGCTAAACCACAATATGTTGCTCTGGATGAGACCTTAATTATCAATGGGTAAGTCCTCACAAACGGTATGGAGGCATGGTGAAGTATAACTGTAATTAGGTGCAGCATACAATATTTGGGCACCAGTGGTTCTTATAACTTAACCAGAGAATATATTTATTAAGTAGGATAATCCACAAAGGGGTGTACATGAAGAGAAAACAGAATCACACAGTGGATAGGCAAATACTCACAGCACCTTTGATCAGGGCAGCTATCAGGGGGGGACAAGGTGGAGAGTTGTAGGGTGCCCCAAGGGTAAGGTGGGCCCGGCCACGCCACACTTTCTTGATTAGCCGGGCCCCCTGCTTTCTGAGAGCTGCTGACTTCGGGAAGGCAGGGCGAGCACAATGGGAGGTATCTTCTGTCCATTACTTCCCCTTATTGGCCACAGAGTTTAAGTCCCGGTTGAGCTGCTCAGGGATTGGATAGCTGAGGTTTGAACTTCTCCTCCAGCTCATTCAATTACCATGCAGCTTTACCAGGACTTTTGTGACCAATGACCAGGAATTTTGTGACCAATGAGTGAAGAAAATGCTGTCACTGGAAGAAGATGCAGCCACTTGTGCTCCCCTCCTCCCTTCTGTAGTTGGCAGCTCACTGACAGCAGGTGGGCCACACTAATGAAGTAAGTATAACATGGCAGGGCCCCCTAAAGGTAACCCTTTCTGGTCCCTGTTGTGTAGTGGGGCCCTGGGTACCACATTTTTTTAAACTTCTGGGGGGGAGCAAGTTTTTTACATGGACGTTTAAGGGGGGCCCTAGCCAAAAATGTTCTTATAATGTGGGGGGACCCTGGCCACCAATTTTTTGAGTGGTGGGGGGTGGACCTGTGGGGTGGGGAGGGAGGACCTGTAGGTGGGGCTTATGGTGGGCGTAGCCCAGGGAGCCTAGTCATATTTTTCATATGGGGCCCTGCGCTTTTTCTGATGGCGGCCCTGCCTTTGATAAGTATCAGTCCCCGCAGGGAAAAGAACATGTACAGCAGCGAGAACATCCTTAGGTCTGTACACTAAGGGAAAAATTTACTTATGGTCGAATATCGAGGGTTAATTAACCCTCGATATTCGTCTGTCGAATGTAAATCCTTCGACTTTGAATATCGAAGTCGAAGGATTTACTGCAATTCATTGGATCGAACGAAAAATCGTGATTAAATTATGATTAAATCCTTCAAACCGTTCAATTCGAAGGATTTTAATCCATTGATCGAACAATTTTTCTTTGACAAAAAAAGGTTGCAAAGCCTATGGGGACCTTCCCCATAGGCTAACATTGAGTAGGTTTTAGGTGGTGAACTAGGGGGTCGAAGTTTTTTCTAAAGAGACAGTACTTCGACTATAGAATGGTCGAATAGTCGAACGCTTTTTAGTTTGATTCGTTCGATTCGAAGTCATAGTCGAAGGTCGAAATAGCCAATTCGATGGTCGAAGTAGCCAAAAAAAATCATTTGAAATTCGAAGTTTTGTTTTATTCTATTCCTTCACTCGAACTAAGTAAATGGGCCCCTTAGTCAATACTCTGGGTAATTAGAATCCGTGATCTTAATCCCACTACACTCCTAATTAGTACCTGGGATCTTAATCCCACTACACTTCTCAGAGGAGCCTCAAGCTGCTCAGCTAAATAACCTTACTGTTTGTCACTCCTAGGGGCACATTTACTATGGGTCAAATATCGAGGGTGAATTAACCCTCGATATTCGACCATCGAAGTAAAATCCTTCAACTTCGAATATCGAAGTCGAAGGATTTACCACATTTCGTTCGAACGATCAAAGGAAAAATCAAAGGATTTTAATCCATCGATCAAACAATATTCCTTCGATCAGAAATTACTTAGAAAGCCTATGGGGAAGGTCCCCATAGTCTTACATTGGTGCTCGGTAGGTTTTAGGTGGCGAAGTAGGTAGTCAAAGTTTTTTTTAAAGAGACAGTACTTTGACTATCGAATAGTCGAATAGACAAATGATTTTTAGTTAAAATCGTACGATTCCAAGTCGTAGTCGAAGGTCGAAGTAGCCAATTCGATGGTTGAAGTAGCCAAAAAAAACATGCGAAATTTGAAATATTTTTCATTCTAATCCTTCACTTGAGCTAAGTAAATGTGCCCCCTAGAGTAACCTCTTAAGGGGAGTAGCCTACCCTGACTAGACCTGACCTGTCTAGGTTCCACTTTAGCCCTGCTTTCCTGCTCAGGCCAAGGCATACACAAAATGGACCCTGAGCGCATGGCTGCCTAGGGCAGTTCCATCTACTGGGCACTGGGTAAACTACAGGGTGAATAGCTTTAAGCAGGATAAGGAAACAGGCCCCCCTCCTAACTGTATTTTAGGACCCAGTTAAGCGTCTATAACACTGGGGCTGCCTGCTAAATATACTGGGGGACTAATTTACCAGTTCCCTACCCTACACAAAGCAGAACTGATAATCTATCACAAAGCCTCTTATGTTTGATGTGCCACTGTCACAAACGAGCAATTATTTTTACTAAATGAAGAGATGAACTGATCTGTTAATTTACATATTTCATGACTTTATGAGATGAAAAATAGATTTGCAATAACGAAACAACATTGTTGAATAACTATATGATTGTTCTTAACCTACAGTATTTTGTTTAGTTTATCTGATTAAATTGTATAGCTGACAATATTTGCAAAACCTTATTTGATTTAAGGGGAAATGCAGTATTTTAGACTTAAAGGAAATAGTATTCTATGGTATCCACTGCATTTAATCATTGAAAAAAATATATCTTACATAAAATGAAAAGTATTCACAATTTCACTTCCATTAATAGGCAAATAGTGTTGGCAAATTATTCTGCCGTTTTTTTACACCACACAAAGGGCAGATTTGTCAAGGTTTGAATTTCGAATTTGAAAAAATGAATTCAAAAAGACCAACCGAAGTTAAGTCGAAGTTTTCTTTGGCCGAATAGGTGCATTTTCGATCAAATAGGTCCATTTTCAATCAAATTTGAATCGTACGAATCAAAGTAATAGCGCATTTGATCTAATTCAATTCGAAGTTTTCCCCCAAAAAAACCTTACATTTATCCATAAGTTATATTATACAACAGTTCATACTGGTATAAGGGGATTATTTACTAAATCATTGGGTTTTTAAGGCAAAAACTAAAATTTTTAAAAGAAAATTCAACATTTAGGGGCATATTTATCAAGGGTCAAATTTCGAATTGAAAAAACTTAAAAATTTAGATTCAAAAAGACCATCCAAAATTAAGTCATAGTTTTTTTTTGATCTAATAGGTCCATTTTCGATCAAATAGGTCCGTATTCAGTTGAATTAGAATCGTACGAATCGAAGGAATAGCGCATTAGATCGAATTCGATTCAGAGTTTCAAAGTTTTTTCAAAGTCCACCAATAGACTCCATAGGTGGCGAATGGTTGAAGTCAAATTTTTAAAGAGACAGTATATGATAAATTTCGAAATTTGAATTTTCAATTTTTTTTTCAAATTCAAATTGAATTTGGACTATTCCCTAGTCAAAGTACACACAAAATGTTTAAATTCAAATTTTCTTTTCAACCTTGATAAATCTGCCCCCTAAGTGTGCGGGTGATGTGCGCACCTTATTCTTTTGGCATAACTGCACTGCTGCAATTGACACAGGCCACTGCAGGAACCCTGGAGTTACCCCTTGACCCAGAAGGGTTTTTCTGCATCAAAGCATCTGCACAGGGGTGCCTTTTGACACAAGTACATTTAAAAGTGTTGTACACCTTTCAGTTAACTTTAAGTATGATGTAGAGAGTGATATTCTGAGATAATTTACAATTGGTTTTCATGTTTTAATATTTATGGTTTTTGAGTTTTTAGCTTTTTATTCAGCAGTTCTCCAGTTTGCAATTTCAACAGTCTGGTTGCTAGGGTCCAAACTTTCCTAGCAACCATGCACTTAATTGAATAAGAGACTGGAATATGAATAGAAGACGGCCTGAACAGAAAGATGAGAAATTTAAAATTTGCAATAACAATCCATTTGTATCCTTTAAGAGCATTCGTTTTTTAGATGGGATCAGTGACCCATTTGAAATCTGGAAAGAGTTGGCAAATAATTCAAAAACTATAACAAAAAAAATAAAATGACCAATTGAAAAGTTGATTAGAATTGGCCATTCTATAGCATACTAAAAGTTAATTTAAAAGTGAACTACCAGTTTAATGAATGCGATTATTCATGCAACTGGAAATGTGCATGACTGCTCTAGTGGACATAAGCTCCATAAACAGTATTAGAAGTTAGTTTGGACATGCTATTTAATCCCTATCTTAACTAAAACAAGCCTTTCCAAGCTATTGAACAGTAGAACATGTCTCACACTGGACCCACTTTCCCAGATGAGCACTAATTGAATGAGTGAATGAGGAAGGGAGAGGTTATTGTGCAGCTACACCTCTCTGTGCTGTATAGAAATAAAAGAACACCAGTGATTATTGCAAATAAAACAGAACTAGGTTATTGTCCACAGGGTTATATCTACAAATGTATGTGGTGTAGTATTAAAGTAGTAGATAATGTCAGATATGGGTCATTCTAGGGTAGATCAAGTTTCTGTGACCCCACCGTGGAGACGGCTTTGTAAGATTCATGGTTCACCTTCTGGGTTTCTAGCAATAGTGGTCCAGATCCCCTACAGAAGAAATGATTCAGGGAGTGAATATAACAGGAATCCCTTTACTTTAGACAAACCGAGCATAAGGGAGTTCTACAGTACTTCCAGATATTACTACACATGCTGCTCTTTGCATAACCGTCTTATGTTTCTAGAATGTACTTATAGAAGCTAGTCCTGTAACTGACTTTACCTCGATCATGAAGTTCCCCAACTTTCACTAGTAAGGTTGTTTTTCTAGGGCAGATTTCTTTATTGGGCATGGTTGATCCCAAGCTACCCAAATACACCCCTGGGTTAGCAGAGGATGGACAAAGAGGTCCCCCCTTTCCAGTTACTTTATTGAAGTGACGGGAAGTGATTACTATCTCTATGTACCAATAATAGGGATATGAAAAAGAGAGCGATTATATACATGGGTTTCTGTCTAGTAACTAAGGAAAAGAAATGTGTAGGTGTTTAAAGCCATAATGATTGTTAACCCTATGGATTCCTACAATATAATTGGAGAAACCAGGATTTACAGGAAATAGACACTAATCAAAAGGGCAATATTATTGCCCAGTGAACTAACCAACAGGAATATTCCAGCATCAACAACAGAGACCAAGTGCATAATTACAAACAAAACAACACAATTATGCATGCTTGCAGTATCACAATGCATGCTTCAACAGAAAAATACCAGTGGTGATGTGTGCATGCCTACCACAAAGTTCCGAAACTCATCCTCCTGAACGAAAGAGGACGTGCAATAAATATTACAGATAAGAAAAGCTTATCTCATTTATCTTGCTAGCAAAAACCTTCTCTTCATCATAGCCAAGTGCAGTTATGCAACCTTTAAAGACATAATAACTCATCCCAAATCAAACTGAGGCTTCATTGTCCAAACAAATCTATCCAACGTGAGACTTGTAGTGAATTTTATTAAAGGTGTATCAAGCATCAGTAATGCCTATATTCATAATAGGCATGACATCCAATCATAGATGTGTACACATTTTGTATTGAAAACCTTACCACCACAAATATGACTTTTGGTTAATCATGCAAGCTTTAATAAAGTTAGTATCAACTTTTGGTCATTTTTACAAAGAACCGAAGGTTTTAAATGCAATAATTACATTTGCTCTAGCATTAAAGGAAAACTATACCCCCAAAATGAATACTTAAGCAATAGATAGTTTATATCAAATTGAATGACATATTAAAGAATCTTACCAAACTGGAATGTATATTTACATAAATATTGCCCTTTTACATCTCTTGCCTTGAACCACCATTTTGTGACTCTATCTGTGCTGCCTCAGAGATCACCTGACCAGAAATACTACAACTCTAACTGTAACAGGAAGAAGTGAGGAAGCAAAAGGCAGAACTCTGTCTGTTAATTGGCTCATGTGACCTTACATGTGGTTTGTACTGTATGTGTGCACAGTGAATCTTACGATCTCAGGGGGCGGCCCTTATTTTTTAAAATGGCAATTTTCTATTTATGATTAACCAATGGCACATACTACTAAAAAAGTATATTATTATGATAATGGTTCATTTACATGAAGCAGGGTTTTACACATGAGCTGTTTTACTCAGTATCTTTTAATAGAGCCCTACATTGTTTGGGGGGTATAGTTTTCCTTTAAAAATAATCATTAGAATCCCTTTCTACAATCATGTTAACCTTTACACCATTCCAGCATATGTTTGGCATTCCAAATGATGAACTCCAGCTTTCATCCATAAAACACCATGCTCCAAACTAATAGCTCTTGTTCTGGCATTACTTTCAGAGACAGTAGTGAGTATTTAGTAGGACATGTGCCAGAGGACATTACTCTTCTGCTTTTGACACTGTTGACCATACTGTTCTAATGTAAATTGTATTTGTACAGCATATACATTTTGTACAGTGTTGCAGGTCCTTAAAGCACTTTACAAATAAAGCTCTGCCTACACATAAACATTTAGAAGAGGTGTTTGGACCATATACAAATATGGGAAAACCGCTATCCTGAAATTTCCAAATTACAGGAAGTCCATCTCTCTTTAGACTCCATTTTAATAAATGAATTCATATTTTGAAAAATAACTTCTCTTTGCTCTGCAATAATAAGCCAGTAACATGTAATTGATCTTAAGTAGGGGCAAATTTTTTTGTCTTGTTTCACCGCAGAAATGACGCCCATAGACTTGTATGGCTTTGCTCAAAAAAAAAAATGACCATAGACTTTAATGGGCGTTGGTGTCATTTCACCGGCGGAAATTTTTTGCCAAAACGAAACGGGTCAAATTCAACCAACCCTAATCCTAAATTATAAATAATCCTGACCCCCATGTCACCCCCTACCATGTGCACCCCCCTCCCATCACATATGTGAGCCCGCATGTGCACAAACAAACGTAAGAGCAGGACTCTGCAGAACAGACTGGGGTAGTGAAAGGTACATGCCTGGCGCCCCCCAAGCTAAGCGCCCTAGGCACGTGCCTACCCCTTGTTACGGCCCTGCTAACATATAAAGGTAACTGCATGTAACAGAGCATTTTATGTACAAAGGAGCTGTGTATTTATTAAATAGCAATTTTAATATATACGAAATATGTTTATTTATATATATCTTTCTTTTTTATATCTGGGTTGATTTCTTTTTTTTTATTATTTATACAGGCATAAATATGCACTCGTGCCGCTTGCATTCTTTTTTTTATTTTACTACACATGAAGTAGATGGGAATAGTCTGTGCTATTCTCAGACCCAGTATATATTGTATGCACAGAAACATGAATCTAATAATATTAAATGGTCTTAAGTAGTCTGCATTAAATTATTAATTCTCCTGTACTCATTATACCACCAAAATATAAGGTTCCTAATGGTTTTCCTGTAATCACTGTCTGTAGACCGTGGACTTAAAGACAAAGAACCAGAATTGTCTTTCCTATCACTTTTTTTTTGGTAGTTAATTTTATATTATTTTCTTCTTATACATGCCACAGACACACACTGCCAAACCCTGTCAATTAGCATAAAAATATTATTTGTTTGAGTAGGTAAAAGTGACTATAATTTACACAGCATTCAAATAACAGACCAGCATGAATTAGGCTGCAATGCTCCTCACCATAGCCCACATCACAACTTCATCTGTCCTCTTAATTTATCAGCCCTGTTCTCCATTTAAACATACCCCTTTAGTATGATCCTTGATCCTCCTTACTCCTTGTACAGTACATACACCTATTAAAATACCTTGAACTGCATACACTTTGTGGTCCCCTCCAATCTGATTCCGAACTTCAGCAATTCATGGAAGAACCCCCATCCCCAAGCTTTCCAAGTTTCTCTTGTCTTAGAGACAGGATATTTCCCTCCAAAACGCAGTAAAGCCTAATAAATGTACTGGCATTACATCAATCATGCTTCATACCAACATACATTTAGGGGGTTATTTACTAAAACTCAAATTTATCTCATAAATATTATTAAACCAAGCTTGACCAAACTCCCATCTAAAATGTTATATTATTTATCAATAAAATAACTCAAGAAAGTTAGGTTGGGAAAAATCTCAAACAAAAAGCTGAATCAAATGGATATTTCAGATATGACCTACGAATTCCTAGATTTTTACGGGTTATCACTCGATAACCTTGAATTTTTTCAAATTATAGGTTGAAATACAGAGCAGACCACAATATCTTCAAAATGTAAAAGGGACATCTCCCATTGACTTCTACATGACCTCGGCAGTTTTGAGATGGCACATTTTTGGATTCTGACTTTTAGCAGCCTTATTATTATGAGCCTCAGCCTCATAATAAGGGGCAGATTTATCAAGGGTCGAGTTGAATTTTCAAATGAAAAAATGTAAAAACTTGAATATCGAAATTTATCATGTACTGTCTCTTTAAAAATTTGACTTTGACCATTTGCCATCTATAACCTGGCGAATTGTTGTTTTAGCCTATGGGGGACCTCCTAGAACCCATTTGGAGTCAATTGGTGGACTTTGAAAAATCAAAGTTTTTTTGGGGGAAAAATGTTGAATCGAATTCGATCGAATGCGCTACTCCTTTGATTCGTACGATTCTAATTCGACTGAATACGTACCTATTTGATCGAAATCGGACCTATTTGACCAAACCTTCGACTTAATTTCAGTTGGTCTTTTTGAAATTCAAATTTCAAAGTTTTTTCAATTCGAAATTCGATCCTTGATATATATGCCCCTAAATGTTGAGTTTTCTTTTCTTCTTATATATTTGAGTTTTTGTCTTAAAAACCCAATGATTTAGTAAATAACCCCCTTATACCAGTATGAACTGTTGTTGTGTAATATAACTTATGGCCCTTATGGCATGTTATATATGATATTCCTATCTTCCGCTCCATTCTCATTTTCCTTTACTATGCCCACATCCTCATGTAACCTGTTTTCTAAAGTATATCGCATAACTCCCTCCTATGTCTAGGTTAAAATCTCCCCTGACAGCTATACCTATAACATTCACCATCACCATTGCTGCTAATAAGTTAATTAACAATAAAAAACAATTGTTTGCTGAAATAGGACACTATTGAATATTACATTCCTGTAGTTTGGCGGATTCTGGATAATAGATGTCATACCTGTACTTACATTTAAAGCACTACACAGCATAGGTCCTCTGTACATCCCACACCATAGGACTTCTCATGAACAGCAACCCTACTCTTCCTTGCTTTAAAACCCAACTTTACAGAGTCTATTCTGATACATCCTAATAGTTCTTAGCTTTATCTTTCAGAATGTAATATTAAGCACAACGCTGACCTTCTAGCTTAGTTTTGCATGTCTAACATAACCCTTGGCTTTTATGCATCACTACAGCATATCCATGCGTGTATAATTTGTAACTGGAACTCTAGATTGTAAGGCATCATGGGCAAGGCCCTCTAGTTCTATGTTTTGATTTATGCTTGTTTCATCATTAGTAATGGTTTTTCATTATCCTGCTCTTCTGCCTGCCATTGTAACAGTACTGTGGAACATGTCCATGCTTTTTTATATACAAACAATCTTTTCTTGTACCCAAATAAATACATTCTAATATGTTTAATGACATATAATGAGCTGTTTAATGTCTGCATACATAAATATTAATTCCTGAGCTGAGATACATTTGTTTTACAGTCTGAGCTCTATGCATGCATTAACATAGACATATACTATACACAACTTTTCAGCCTCTGGCATTCGAATGCCTGATATCATCGACTTGGCATCCCCCCTACACCTGCTGCCATTTAATTAATCATACAGAAAAAGAGAAATCCAGAATCCAGTCTTACTATCTTTAAAGGGAAAACTTCAGTGTCGTTTGGACTACAAATATTTTTACCTGCTAGTTTCTTATAACATATTAGGATTGCTATGGGAGAAGAAAAGGAAAGATGTGCCAGCAAATATGGGACAATCACAGCATGGAGAAGACTAAGATAATTAGGTGGCAGCTAAGAGCAGAACTGCTACTGCAGGTAAAAGGGGTGTGCTTCTACTTCTGTTTACTCTTCCCTGTATGTCTGGAGGAGACATGTCTCTCCAGAGTGTTTGGAGGAGAGACATGGTCCAGGTTGTTCCTAGTGTGTGAAAAGAAGCCTAAGAGAGGATCAAGGGGCCAGACTGACACCTGGAGAGAGTCTTTTAGCGAAAGTGCAGCAGTTAAGCTGACTTGGAAGTGTTTCCTCACTAAAAGAGAGAAGTCTCCGAACTGTGAGAAACAGGGTGTTAACCTTGTGGTGGTCCAGAGTCTGAGAGTAGTCGGGAGGACTACCGCCTTATGTGTGAGAGACTGTTATATTTTAGATGCTGTATTTCCATAGGCAGACAAACAAACTGTTGTTAAATTAAATTAAATTAAATTAAAGCCTATCATCTATCATCATCTATCTATGCTAAATATCTCTTTTTCGGGTGTCTACATAAATAAAACTTTCAGGGATAAGTTGAAGTTTAATTTAGAATGCAATAAAAATCTTTTTACACATAAGGTCTTGCTGCCTAATTTAAAAAAAATAAACTGACAGTTATGTAAATGAGGTTTACATGTTTAAAACATTTAGTGAAATATGATTAATGTTAAGGGTAATTAAATAGATTATAATGCCGTAGACAAGGATTTCTGATCCTCCAATGCTTTACCTCTGAGAATGGAAAATCCTCATGTAAATTAAGGTTATTGCTTTTTGTCTTATTGATTTCTGGAACTGAACCAAGTAACATTCTGGATTTCTGAGCCATATGCTTTCAACATGTCTAAAGTTTGTGTCTAATACAGAGAAACCCATATCTCTGAAACATAAGCAACAATTTAGAATTAGCTCTAATTTTATCCCAGGCAATTATACACTTCACACAACTGCACGGTTGACATATGTTCAATAATTATTTAGCAAATATTAATTTCTACTGTGTATCCAGAAAGGCATACAAATAAACACTGCAATATTTCATAAAACATTATATTAAAAACCAACAGTCACAGAGAGCCTGAAATTACAATTTTAAAATGTGTTATGCAGGCCATTCCCCTTTTTACCTTTAAAAACAAGGACTGTTGGAAGGGACTGCATTGTAAAATGTGGTCTGTTCCATCTTTAAATCTATATGTGCAAAAAGGATATGAATTAGTAGTGAACATTTGAATATGTCCTTGCAAAGGACATATTCACTTGAGCTAAAAGTAACTCTATAAATGAGCTACAATTTACATGTACTGTAAATGAACTATTATTTTGCTTTATGCACATGGATTTTTAACAATATTTTTATATTACAACACTAACATTTTTTAGAGAAATACGATTTTATTTGAAAGCCACACAGGGGGCACCAAACTGTGGTATAATTTTAAAAAGACTGTTACACAAAAAGACTGCTACACAAATTAAATTCGTTTTTTCACATGTAAGATACTGTTTATATTTATTACTCATTATTAATGAGTTTCTCTGCCTAGTTATTTATTGGTCCAAACGTGTCACTCATGCTTTAAGTGGCTGATTTAACCTGGTGGTCTAACAAACTGATTGAAGATTGCCATGGAAAGCCAGCCTCCAAACACAATAAATAAGCAGTTTAGAGATGTAAGGTCGAGGGAACAAATGAATAAAACTGTAGAAAAAAGTGTTTGTGATATTTATTTATTTATTAAACATGCTTAACACTATGGGGTAGATTTATTAAAGGGCAAAATGACTAATGCTGGCGACGCCAGCGTTACCATTTTTAGGCACTTTGCCGATTTAGTAATGGGCACAGGCGTAACTGCACTAGTGAAAGAGACAGATGCTAGCACTCATTGCACTCTATCACCAGGCGAATTTCCACCACCTTCATGAAGTTTCTGAAGTCATAAACACAGATAAAATGAAGATGAAGATTCTGCTTATGTAAATGGGCACTGTCAAAAGCTTTAAAGGAGTAGGAAAGCTCCAAGACAGTTTATTGGCAACAGATTAGCACAATAGTGCAAGCTAGAATGCTATATTTATTCTCGGAGCAGCATTACTTTGAGGGTTTACTGGTGTATTTATAACGACCTTTCAGATAAAGATACTTAATTTTAGCCTGTCCTTCTCCTTTAACCAATTAAATTGAAAATGATGTGATGAACACATATATTGCATAAAACAACAAATAACAACATTTTTGAAGTGCCTCTAAAACATTTCTTCATATTGTATTTTGTGCAATACTACATACAGTGTTAGAGTGGGGGCCCCAGGGCCTGCCGTCTTAGGGCCCCCCACACCATCCCCCCGGGCCCCCCAGCCACAAACTTCTCTATGCCGCATTTCCTCAGAATCCCAGAGCATGCGCATGCATTTGTTTTTCCAGCACTGCAGCACTGCAGTTTTTACGGCACAGAAAAGGGAGCACAGGAACAGATCTGGGCCAAAATGAGCTGTCCTGCCAGCCCAGTCTGACCCTGAGTACATATGGTATGCATACAGATGAAGCCACTTGGATTTGTGAGTTAAATGCGTCATGACTCAGGGGTAATTGAAGAAACTGTGTTATCTTAAGTCATCTTAACTCATTTAATGCATTTAACCTTTTCATTAGCATACCAAAGCTCCATTGTTCACAATGGTGAATGCTTTAATTAGATGGGATGTTGTGACGCAGTTTTCTGTGTTAAATGAGATAAATGGGATATCTGTGTTTAGTTATTCTGTGTCAAACAGACAAACCAAAGTGGCTGCATCTGTACATTTATTTTCTTATAAAAAGAACCATCTATTCAGCTGTTACTGAATCAGTAACAGCAAAACACCTATCTATGAGGAAACCATCACATTAATGAAAGTGTTTATTTCGCATAAGTAAACTAATTTTCAAAAATATACATTCATTTTAAAAACAGGAATATCAATGGGGGACATAAATAGTGTATTTTACAGAATAGGTTCCTTAGATTTGACAAACAATATCAAATAACAATAATCATAAATAACAGCTTGCTTTATTTTTTAATAAGATCATTGTTGTGAATAAGGTAATTGACTGACAAGGAAAATATAATGGACCATTTTCCGTGCTTCTTGAGCTGAACCAAATCCATGCACAATCCATTAATTTGCCCTGCTTGGTCATGTTCTTATCATAGCCTGTGTGTAGCTTCAATGAGTTATCGAGGGCTACTGTTTATAAATTCTTAAATTAGTTGACTATTCTGCTGGCACACATAACCAGTTATGTGTCAACCACAAGTCGCACAATTGAAATATCCAGTAGGTGGAGAGCAATGTCAATATATTTGATGAAAGCATAGATAAGAATCTATATAAATGGACTCTCTGCAGACTTCCGTTTGCCAGCAAAAGGAGGTTTGTGCATTTTATAACATTTTTAATAGAGAAATAATACAGCCATTTCCCCATGCACTTTTCATATATACTTGTGTGTTAATATACAGTATTCCTTTTGCATTATTTCATCAGTTATGTCATATTTGAAATAACAAAAAGAAGAATTGTGCTTTGGCTTTTAAAATATAATCTATATATCATTTGTACTGAACAATCAAAATTTCTGCATGTAAACTGAGCTATTGTTTATGGAGATATTGTTAGAGGAAAATCATGACTTTGTGTTATTCTTTAATGGATCTGTCATAACAGGTCATTTCGGAATATCCTGTTTAGCTTCCATACATATGCATTCTCAGCTAAATTTTTTCCGAAGAGGAAGAATCAAAGAGATTATGGGCCTATTCATATTTGCACACCTCTGCAGCTCTGTTAGACCTGAAAATTGCCCAGAGACAAACTTAAAAATCAAGTTCTTTTGAGGCAGAAAATTGCTTTTCAGCAATGTTGTCTAAAGGACACGATTCGACAGGAGGACAAGATGTTGTCAAGAGATACTGACAATGTAAAAATAAAGAGCAGTGATAAATGTGTTTGTTTTAAATAATCTTAAATTACCATATTCCCAAAAAAGAATACAAATGGTCGATACAGCAGAGCATTAAAACAAAATAATTTCCATGCATTTTATTCAGTTCAAAATTCATATACTGTAGCTAACAAGCATTAGGCAAGCACTTCTTAGCAATTTAGTGATAAATACTGCCTCTCTCTCTCTCTTTCTCTTTATTGCTATGTCAAACTACTGGCCTGCAATTGAGAAGAGCAAGTCTGAGCAGCATTATTAGTTTATTATTAATAGCATTGTTAGTCACCAAGTTGCAGCTGTTTCTTGGCCATATGTTTACATTACTGATTAACAGTTCTATAATGATAATGAAAAAATGTGATTTCACATGGTTTCACTTCTCATTTCCTACCTGCTCACTCGGCCATGTGCAAGCACCATCCAAGCTGTAAAGAAGAGACTTAGTAATGTAGAAGGAGCAGACCAACATGGCTTCCCTCATTGACATTGCTTATACTATGTCCTCCATTTCCAAATTTACATTGATTTAAATAGCATCAACTAATAAGACTTAATACATATGCATTTATTTGGTTGGTGCTGTTTTACTGCTGTTATAATATACAAGGTCAAATATATCTGGGATTTCTCTACTGCTCTATTACTTATGGCCCTGATTTCAGCACAAACTTTTGACATTCACGAAGTTGTAACTCTGCTGAAAATTTTGTTGGGTGTTCTTACAGAACTTTCCAAATGCAATAGAATAGAGGAGAGTACACTAATATTTTGATGGAGAATTAAACTTCTTCCATTTAAATATTTTATTGTATGTTATAAAGTACAAATAGTGTGTGACATGCACAATGTTTAGGGGAGCCCCTGCTTCCCTTCTTCAGGTGAAGATAAATTAAACATCCATCAGATTTGAATGTCCTTTCCCAATTAACATTTTAATACCTGTGGTGCATTAATTAGCCCAGTGTTCATATCTTGGACAATTCAATGTGCCCTTTAATTAAATGCAATAACTTTACAATATTAAAACATCCCTATATTAAAATGTACCAACAATTACATTTAAGAGAAAAAGAATGTGTAAGTCCATTTAAATATGCAAGTATGGGATCTGTTATCCAGACTGCTTGGGACTGGGGGTTCTAAGTATAATGGATTTCTGTATTTCAGACTTCCACACCTTAGGTATACTAAAAATCATTATAAAATAAATTAAACCCAATAGGCTGGTTTTGCCTCCAATAAGGATTAATTATATCTTAACTTGGCTCAAGTACAAGGTACTGCTGTATTATTACAGAGCAAAATGAATTTGTTTTGAAAAATTTGAATTATTTGGATAAAATGTAATCTATGCGAGACATTCTTCCTGTAATTCTGAGATTTGTGGATAACAGGTTTTCGGATATCAGATCATATACATCTATAAATGTAGAACACTTGAGAAAAGGGCTGGATCCGAAACGTAGTGAGGAAACCAAACATATTTAGCACATTTTGCATGTGTGAATAACATCTGATTTCCTGCTTGTTCTGGCTGTAATTGGAACCCCTGAGCAACAGAGTTCCCAGATAGAGCGCCACCTAAGTCACCGCACAGAATATGGATTTTTGTAAAATTAAAAAAAACATACATAAATATCAAATTTGTAATCGTTTTATAGTGCAAAAATTAGATTAGCCATATTTCTGAAACCTAATGGTAGATAAGGAATAATACTGAAAACTGCAGCAGTATATACAGACACTGACTTCTTCTGTAAGTTAGGAATAAAAGCTTCAGTGCCTCCTGCAGTTCAATGATTTGTGTGTCTTCACACATTATCTTTTCATCACATACAATATCCTTTTGAGAATATAAATGCAAATGTTCATTCAGGATGCTGAAGTCCATATCCCTTTTCCAATCCAAAAAAAGTAATTTGCAATGATATATTAGATTGTTTTTGCCTATTTTACATTATTGCCTGTAATTTGTCATTTAGTTTAAAAGCTATTGTATCTAAACTGATTTAATGAATCTTTAAGCATGGTTGTAATTAAACTTTAATCAAATTTATTTTAATTATTTTTATTGCATATATGATCACATTCAAAGCATGTATACCGCACACAATACATACTGTGCAAAGAATTTACATTCCAAGAAATATGTTTAAATTATTTCAGAACCAAAATATTTCAGGATCAGGAAGTGCTGGTCTATATCCATATAATCTAATTGAAGAAACTCTCAGACATGGGGTTTGGTATAACCTGGCACATTTTATGCAGGATTATAATTTTTGGTGAAACCCCCTCGAAAATTCGCCTGCGTTTTTTTTTTTGGACGCCGACGCATTTTCACCAGCTAATTTGCTGCTGGCGTCAAAAAAAATAGACACCGGTGTCAAAAATGGGCGCCGGCATCAAAAACGGTGTATCTTTAGCCAGTTTTTGTGTTATGGTCATAATACTGTACATTCCATGTAAATGCTAGCCCTACATATACCACAAATAGTCTAAATTAAAAATTAGTCTAAATAGAAAAAATGGAAAACCTAGAGTTTTCAAAGTATACTATAATTTCCACTCACCAAGGAAGGGCTATAAATTCCCAATTCTACATATTTTTTATAAAACAGGCTTACTTGTTGCAGCAAGTGTGGTTCACCCACACAAATCTTGTCTATAATTACTGGAGGAGGTGAGTTTGGCCACAATTCTAATCTTTTGGTACATGATTAACCACCTCATCAAACAACTTACACATATTTCTATATTAAAGGCATTCTGGATAAAAATATCCCACATACCAAGCTTGACATACAATTATTATAACACATAGAGGCCCATTTACCAAAGGTCGAATTTCTAATTCATTTCATTTTTTTTTTACTCTAATACATTCAAATATTCTTGAAATTCGAATGGGAAGACGAAAAAATTTGAATGTCTAAAACTCAAACAAATATTACCTACTTGAAAACTCGAATTGAAATTGGATCGAATTAGACTAAACTCGAATTGTGTTTTTTCTCAGAAAAAAACTTGAATGTCAGGAAGGCTATTAACATCTTCAAATGGGTCACTGGACCTCTGCCATTGATTTTTACATGCACTTTTCAGGTTCTAGGTGGCCAATTGTTCCAAGGGTCAAGATTTGATAAATCTTTAATTTTGAATTTGAATTCAGTTTGGATTATTCCCAATTCAAATTTGAGAGTTTTGGCCAACAATACAATTTGAAAATTCGAATTCGAATTGACTGTTCGACCCTTAATAAATCTGCCCTTTTAATTATGAAATCTATTTCATTTGGCAGCCATGGTGGTACTTTGCGAAGAATTATTCTCCACCTCCAGCAGAGAAATCAAATACCGTATCATTTGAAACAAGCAACCATAAAATGCACATGGGCTATAGCTATACTAATAAATCAAGACTTAATAAAGGTTTTTTATCCGAAACATGTTTGTGTAGAACTATAGGTTCCATGCAGGATGCTGCCACTTTGCAAAGTGATCTGTCTAAACTGGAAAACTGGGCAGCAAACTGGAAAATGAGTTTCAACGTTGATAAATGCAAGGTTATGCACTTTGGCAAAAATAATATAAATGCAAGTTATACACTAAATGGCAGTGTGTTGGGAGTTTCCTTAAATGAAAAGGATCTAGGGGTCTTTGTAGATAACACGTTGTCTAATTCTGGGCAGTGTCATTCTGTGGCTACTAAAGCAAATAAAGTTCTGTCTTGCATAAAAAAGGGCATTAACTCAAGGGATGAAAACATAATTATGCCTCTTTATAGGTCCTTGGTGAGGCCTCATCTGGAGTATGCAGTTCAGTTTTGGACTCCAGTCCTTAAGAGGGATATAAATGAGCTGGAGAGAGTGCAGAGACGTGCAACTAAATTGGTTAGAGGGACGGAAGACTTAAATTATGAGGGTAGACTGTCAAGGTTGGGGTTGTTTTCTCTGGAAAAAAGGCGCTTGCGAGGGGACATGATTACACTTTACAAGTACATTAGAGGACATTATAGACAAATGGCAGGGGACCTTTTTACCCATAAAGTGGATCACCGTACCAGAGGCCACCCCTTTAGACTAGAAGAAAAGAACTTTCATTTGAAGCAACGTAGAGGGTTCTTCACAGTCAGGACAGTGAGGTTGTGGAATGCACTGCCGGGTGATGTTGTGATGGCTGATTCAGTTAATGCCTTTAAGAATGGCTTGGATGATTTTTTGGACAGACATAATATCCAAGGCTATTGTGATACTAAACTCTATAGTTAGTATAGGTATGGGTATAAAGAATTTTAATTAAAAGTAGGGAGGGGTGTGTGTATGGATGATGGGTTTTCATTTGGAGGGGTTGAACTTGATGGACTTTGTCTTTTTTCAACCCAATTTAACTATGTAACTATGTAACTATGTAACTATGTGTGAATAAATGCACTTCTGTAGTTATATCTGCTTTGGCTTTGCTCCTTCCTATTTTCCTTCCAATTTTTACTATAACCATACCAATTAAACATATAGTATTTGTAATATTTTATTTTGTGAAAGACAGCCTCTATATTAGTTCAACTCAGTGCCCCCAATGCACATTATTTCCCCCCTTTCTATCGATCTCATTCTTCTTATTTTTTTTCCTCTCTATGCTTCTCAAGCTTTACCTCTTGTTATCCCAATATTATTCATTGTTTAAAGTCTCTATTTGTGATATGAATTAAGACCTAAAAGTTCATACAAAGACAAAAATAACATATGTTTAACAAAATAAACCCTGGGGAGTATTTCATCCCTACGAATTAACAGGTTATTTTTCTAATATAATATAGTATAAACCATGACTACCTGACAAAATGAAAGCTGCAATATGTTAAAAACTGCATTACAGGTTTATATAAGGGGTATTTGACAATTCAATAAGCAAATATTTAATGATGTTCTCATTAGTGTAATCTAGCATGCCAATAAACAACCCACATCAACTCCTGCTTACATAGTCTACATAGTCTAAATATAACTCGGTGAAAGCAGCACTCATTTTTTTTCTGCCAAACTAGAAAACCAAATAAACCTGGACATTATATTTCACAAATAATTGTTATGCAAACACATCAGGCTGAGATATTTTATGCTGATTTATGTAGAACAATCAAACAGGTTTTTCAAGAGCACATTCTGAGCTCCTTC
This sequence comes from Xenopus petersii, assembly GCA_038501925.1. Taxonomy (NCBI): domain Eukaryota; kingdom Metazoa; phylum Chordata; class Amphibia; order Anura; family Pipidae; genus Xenopus; species Xenopus petersii. The sequence continues at coordinate 50,513,089 of CM076672.1, read as the reverse complement.
ACCTCCTATGATTTCCTGCAGAGTAGTCACTGTTCAAGAATCTGGTATGTGGGGTAAGAAAAGCATTCTAACCTATATTCCAAACTGCCTTATACATAATTCTCTATAGTTACATGGCACAGGAGTTGATAATGTCATGGAATTGTATCAAACGTTTCACTTTAGATCTTTTTACACTTACCTGACAGTCCTGCTGGTAGCTATTAGACATACAATTCAGATTTACAGCAGCAAATCAAGATCAAAGATAGTAAAATCTAAACTTGTTATATATTCCAAAAAAATAAAGTAAGCATTAGTAAAAAAAAAGAGTTTACTTCCTACACCGAACCTGTAGTCAAATCATGTTGGATAATAGATAAGCTATACTTCATATTTTTATAGCTAACTAATTAAAGGGCATGTAAAGGCAAAAATATAAAATCCCATTTTTACTTTCTTTAATGAAAAAGAAATCTATCTCCAATATACTTTAATTAAAAGATGTCTACAGTTTTTATCATAAACCTGACTGTATGCAGTGCAATTCCCCCTTCTTTTACTGCTGTTGATAGGAATTGTCAGATGGTTCTCAACTGCTGTGCAGGTAAACGATCATACTTTCAAATGGCAGGGGGAGCCCCCCCCCACCTTACTTCCCAGAACTCGAGCAGCATTGTTGGATTCCCTGTAGAGATTTGTATCCAGAGACGCAGTGCAGTCTCTATATTATGATTATTAATCAGCCTTGCTGTATTGGCTTCTATGGCAGATATTATTTGACTTGTGCTGTTTTGATCATTTATGATGATCCCTAAGCTTAACCTCCCAACTGAAGCCCAGACCACACTGAGCATGTGCGAGTCTTGATATTGCAGAAATGTCTAACAAAGTTACAAGATGACAGCCCCCTGCGCCAACTTTGAAAGCATAAATAATTTGTCTTATTAGGCTGCTGGTGCAGTAAGTTCATGTTTATATTTAGTATACATAATACAGCATTTCTAACATTATTCTATTTTAGACTTTAGTTGCCCTTTAACTAACGATGCCAATATGAGCTGCATGGTTATTTGTGTGTAAAGTAACAGTATTTATTTGATTTATTTGCACATATTAATGTGACTTTTTTTTTCCTTTATTTGCTTTTTTGCTTATACCCATGTGTTGCTTTTTCAAATAATGAAGACTTTTTAAAATATCTTTCCTGTCTGTGAGGCCCCTTGATATCAATTAGTGAAGATAAGAAGGATTTTAACTACTCAAAAAATGAAACTGATTAATCTTATCGTTCTTTCTAGTTAGATGCATATTGCCTAACTTTTCATCCAGGTCCTATTCATTGAGTTAAGATTTATATAAATCCTTGTGCAGGGCTCTTTGCTGGAAACCATTGGTCCAATTTGTATACATCTGAAATACCTGTTCTAGCTAATGTTGACAGTATAAATTCAATTTCATGTTTATGAAGAGAATTTGATAGTTATCTAACCCAATACAAAAACAATGTGAGCACGCTTTAAAGATTGAATCAAATAAGGGGATGTTGTAAGAGTTGTTAATTGTAAAATATGTACAATGTTAATTATACTTTTGCATACAGTTTATTTAATATAGGTTTTTGTTAAATTCTGCAAAAGTATTTTGTTACCCAACTGCCAATGGAAACAATGGGAGCCTTTTTTTATGAAGGACTGTTGTTGCATAGGGGAAAAGACATACTCTAACATAGCACTGTCCAACTGTAGCACAGAGGAATGGAAATTTTCTGACCTACTTTAAACCGCATCCACACGCATTTTATCACAAATTTTTTTTTTAGTATGTTATAGAATGGCCAGTTGGACTGCATTGCTCTAACATGTTAGAAAAATGTCATGTGCAGTATATGCTATTGTAGAGATAAAAAACACCTTAACTGCAATTTGATTTTACCTTCCCATTGACTTTGTATACCTTCTACATTGACAATGTATTTTGGCAAAATTTCACCATTTCATGAATTTTTACCATGGTTTTGCAAATTTTTTGATGCAGCAAAACTGGCCCATATCATTTGTCACATCTGAAGTGCACATTTTCTGATACATACAGTATGACAGTGCTAGAGTATGTGGAATATTAAAATGCACAATAAGATATAAATAATGACATGCAAAAGTGGCTGCTCCATATTTTTAATGTACATTCACCAACCTGAACCTAGCAATATTCCTATTGCCAAAAACATGTTATTTGTACATTAGTGAAGAGAGAATTGTCACCTAGCAAAAAGATGTGAATGTTTGCAAATATAAAGTTAATTCAACAAAAATACACAATTTTGAGTAAGTTGTAGATGTTTTGGCAAATTTTATTTTTTTTGTTTGAAAGTACTTAAAGTAATTAAAATCTTAACTTCACTTATGTTAGGTAAGCTGTGGCAACCAATGAGTAAAGTAAAATTCACTGGTCACTTCTTTGAAACAACTTGCTATGGATTGCTGGAGTTGGTGCATCCTTTGTAACTTCAAGGGGCCGATTCACTAACTTCGAGTGAAGGATTCGAAGTAAAAAAACTTCGAATTTCGAAGTGTTTTTTGGGCTACTTTGACCATTGAATGGGCTTCTTCGACCTTCGACTACAACTTTGAATCGAAAAATTCGAACTAAGAATCGTTTGACTATTCGACTATTTAATAGTCGAAGTACTGTCTCTTTAAGAAAAAACTTCGACCCCCTAGTTCGCCATCTAAAAGCTACCGAAGTCAATGTTAGCCTATGGGGAAGGTCCCCATAGGCTTTCCTAAGTTTTTTTGGTCGAAGGATAATCCTTAGATCTTTGGATTAAAATCCTTCGAATCGTTCGAATCGAAGGATTTAATCGTTAGATTCGAAGGATTTAATCGTTCGATCAAAGGATTATTTGCGCTAAAATCCTTCGATTTGCGCTAAAACAAGGATTTTAATTCCCAGTCGAATATCGAGGGTTAATTAACCCTCGATAATCGACCCTTGGTGAATCGGCCCCTAGGTGTACACAAGAATTAGCAGATCCCCTAACATAGGGTTCATTTGGGGAGATTTTTTTCTCTATTTGTTAGGATTCAGTTTGGATATCATATATAGTTATCAACATTTGAATTCAAGATTGTGAATTTGAAATTGCGTTTGATATTTTTATTACCAAAAATGCAAATATAGAGAGAGTGGAGGTATTGTGTACGTGAAACCTGCTAACTGACTCTGTTGGTAGTCACAGGCACACATTGTAATCACATTTTTCCAATTTTTGACTTTTAACTTACACTCCATTCAGATGAATAGTGATGGGTGAATCAGCAAGAAATTCGCGAAACAAATTGAAGTCAATTGGCCAAATAATTTTGTCATGAGAGTCAATTTTTATATCCAAATGCATTAAAGTCAAGGGGAGTCCGAATACTTTTAGGGGCATATTCATCAAAGGTCGAATATCGAGGGTTAATTAACCCTCGATATTTGACTGGGATTTTGCTCAAATACTTTGATCGAATGATCAAAGGAATAATCGTTCGATCGAACGATTAAATCCTTTGAATCGAACGATCGAAGGAATAATCGAAGGATTTTAATCCACGATCGAAGGATTATCCTTCATCCAAAAAAACTTAGCCAAGCCTATGGGGACCATAGGCTTGGCTAAGTTCACTGCAAAACCATGCCTGCCAAATTCATTCGCCCATCACTACAGATAAAACTTATAACTCTCAAGTGGCAAAACCTTGGTGTCTCATGCTGAATGATTTATCAAGGGTCGAATTTCAAAGTAATGGGAGTTTTTCAAATCCAAATAATTTGGACTATTCCCTAGTCGAAGTACAAAAAAATTTGCTCGAAATTGGAATTTTTTTAATTCTAATTTTCACTTCGACTTCACTTTGATAAATATGCCCCTAAGTGCATTAAAAAAAAATCTTACACTTAATTACTTATTTTGCGAGGGTCATGCTGGCATACCATAAGTGTCCTCTTGCATACCTTGTTCAAGTTCAAAGTGGTTTAAGGCACAGATCAATGAGCATTTTTTCTTGCTATTTTTCACTCAAAAATGCATTAAATCAATGGACGTTTTTCTAGCTGCAAATTTTTTTTGGGCACGTATAAAAATTGTCACTTGTGTCAAAATTGTCAAAAATAATTTTGATGCCCATTGACTTCAATGTGTTTCGCAAATTTTTCACCAATTCACAAATTATCCCCAGAATTTCACAAATTTTTCGGTGAAGCGCAACAGATTTGCCCATCACTAGTATATGGTGTTTTCCAGCTAGCTGCATGACAAAAGTGACCCATGGTGTTTTAGGATTTGTATTTCATTTCATAAAATTATGAAATGATGCCAATAGTTTCCACAATCGAACATTGCTGCTGAATGAGAATCAGTGGTAAAGAAAGTTGCTTTCATCTTGGATTTGTCATTTTAACTCTTTAAATCTTTGGATAAAATAGAGTGTACATTTCACTAGGCAAGCACTCATTTACTGAATCAGTAAAGGAAATAAAAAAGTCCCCAAAACAGACTAAGTTGGCATTGCAAGTTTAACTACAGATGCAAAAGTATTCTTCAGAAAGAATCATAATTACCAAATATAATTTAGCCATCTCATTTTTTAACATATTGAGATTGCTGTGCAATTGATGATTGTTTAGGGCTAGAAAAATATAGTTATATATGTATTTTGTCTATTTTGTATATTGAAACAAAATAGAGAGTCACATGCAAACAGAATTTTCATGGGAGGATACTCTTGCATCAGCTTGCCCACTGGCCCTGGTGAGAAAAAGCTTTATCATTAGTGATGGACAAATTTCCCACGAAATTCGTGAAATGGTGAAAAATTCACAAAATGCAATTTTTGAGGGTGGCAACAATTCGCCAATATTGTTACAAGAATCAATCTCTATAGTTGCTGGACTACAACTTTGATTATTTTTTTCTTAAACCTAATATTATACAAGAAAATACTGGAAGTTGTAGTACAGGTATGGGACCTGTTATCCAGAATGCTCAGGACCTGGGGTTTTCCAAATAATGGATATTTCTGTAATCATGGGGTTTTTCAAATAACAGATATTTCTGTAATTTGGATTTTCATACCTTATGTCTTCTAGAAAATCATGTAAACATTACATAAAACCAAAAAGCTGATTTTGCTTCCAATAAGGATTAATCGTATCTTAGTGTGGATCAAGTACAAGATACAGTTTTATTATGACAGAGAAAAAGGAAATCATTTTTAAAAATTTGGATTATTTGATTATAATGGAGTCTATGGGACATGGCCTTTCCGTAATTTTGAGCTTTCTGGATAATTGGTTTCTGGATAACACATCTCTGTACTGCAACATTTGGATAGAGCAACATTGCTATGAATGCTATAAGTCCCCTAGTTCTGATGAACTGAGAATTTAGTGAAAGTCTTTGTTTAGACCATAGTGAAAAATGTTATGAATCTGTGTTAGAGTTTCTACATGCATGCAGGTTTGCCAGGGGAAAAATAAATATCTATTGTGCCCCTCCAAGAAAAAAACATAATTCTTAAATTATTACCTGCCCTTACCTTCCATATCAACTGGAATCATTCCCATACTGCCCTTTCTGTCTATGGAGCTGTTCTAGCTGTTCTTGCTCCATATTTGGAAAATATTGGCAACACAGGATTTTGTTTTTTCTATGAAAAGTTGTTGCAGCAAAAGGAAAAATATCTTCTTTAACAAGGGAGGACAATGTATGTACTATTGCAAAGTTAAAATGGCTTACTTGCAATGCAATGTCTCTTTTATCATTCACATTAATGTATTCTATTGAGTGGAGTTTCATGATGTGCTGCCCCAGCAGTTAATTGTTTTATTATGTTAATATTCATGTTTAATTGCTTATGTTTATATGTATTGTTATGCTGCCACCAGTGAACAATGACCAGTGACCAAAGCTTTATTACAAGCTTTTTAATTCCCTTGTTTGCAAAAACCCTCCTATTCCCCTTCCTTATGTGTGAAGTAAGTTCCCCCCATCATCCTTTTGTGCTCCTGCATTCCATGAGTGAGGAGCACATTCATTTTGACCATCATCATGTGTCCATCCACCCCAAATAAAGAATCTTTTGTGGATTCAAAGTGTATGGCGAGTTCAGATATCTGGCAAAGATTGCCCTCAGTGGTTGTATCATCTCAATAAAGGTCAGGCAGAGAGGTCTCAAAGGAAAATCAGCCACTATCACAGCAATTGGGAACAGAATACACACATTTCATGAATGAATGAAAACTGCTACATTTGCATTTGTTGAATTACAGGAAAAAATGTACAAAAGGTAGGAATCATTTATCATGTAATAATTATGTTAAACATATTCAGCAGATCAAAGTCCGTATGATTGAGATCTTGATCGCTGCATTGCACAAACATAGCAGTAGGTTCTAGACATGAAACTCATTGTGAATAACAGCTTACAGATAAATTATCTACGTTCATAATTCATGTATCATATCAATCTTGCATTCACTAGAATTCTCAAAAAGTAAAATGCCTCCAAAATAACAATATACAGTACTCCACCTAACAGTTTTCACCTGGAAAAAGAAACTGAAAAAAGGAGGAACATTTTTGGAAGTATAACTTTCATATTCCTATACAAAACAATGTAAATATGTTATTATCTCATACCATCTAAATCTTCACACCAGCAAAGCTTTTTTTTAACAGTAGTAAGTTATAGCAGAATGACATAGAAGAACCATAAACAAAACACCTGCGCTTGAGTGAAATTCATATATGTGGTGTCCTACCTCCACCAAATGTAGCTCAAGTTAAAGTTAAAATAAAAGAGATGCAATAATGGAATGTTTGCAACCTGGCCACAGTTCTGCACATTTTTTGTGCTTCTCATCTACTGGGCCTTTTTGACCCTCAGCTGGAGAACATGATTCAGGTAGACTTGCCACCTTTCTGGTTGAATAATTCCAGCCATATTGACAGTGGATGGGGCAGAAAAGTGAAGAAGTGGCATGGTATTGTAAAAGGGGCAAAAGCATGATGTAAATGGGGCAGGGTTGTAAAGTGACTGAGGTGCCCATCTGGAAGAAATGTTGCAAGTAGGGGAAAGGAGGCTGTGCTGGAAGTTGGGATTGAGGGCAGTACAACAGGAAATTATAAATTTACTGGCAAATATATTTCCGGCAAATTTGTAAATTCAGCCCTGGCCTTGGGTGGTATATTACCAGCTATGCTGGTGGCAATCCTAGTTACTGTGTCCTTGTTTGTTCCTGAGTTTTGATGTTCAAATTTCTATTTGTCAATATACCATTGAATGTTTATAATGTTTAAATTTAAACATTTCTTCTTTAAGTTATTATTTTACAAATGTATGTATGTTTGTGTGTAAAACTAAGCAATAAAAGTTTACTGCATCAAATATGCCTTGCTTTGGAATGATTACATTTTAATTATATGTTCCCTTTGAGACTGCTATAAACAAATACAGCTATGAAAATAGTAGTAATAGAAGTAGTAAATAAATGTGTGTATTCTGTTTTACAGAACTTGATCACCTGAGGCTTGCTGCTGTCATATTCAGTCAATAAGTAAACTAAATTGAGCTTGGTAGTAAAATAAAAAATAGTTTGATATCATGTTGTTAGGAGAAATGTAGTTTTTTTTTATTGGGTGCAGATAGAAACCAGTCTAAAAAAAATTAAATGGCTCAAAGAGCAAGGGGTTAGATTTATGGCACTGACCAAATGCAATACAGGTATCATAAGATGAAAAAACATATTATAAAATATAACAGTGATGCATGGTTGTATTAACCTTACCTAATACAATACCAGTGATCACTCAAAAACTCTCAGGTAAATAAAGATAGTATGGAAGCCTTTGTCAGTAAAGGTATGAGAACTGTTATCCAGAATGCTTGGGACCTGAGGCTTCCCGGATAAAAGGCCTTTCCATAATTTGGTTCTTCATACTTTTAGTCTGCTAAAAATCATTTAAAGATGTAATAAACCCAATAGGATTGTTTTCCCACAAAAAATGATTAAAATGGTATTGTAGGGGCAGATTTATCAAGGGTCGAATTTCGAGGGTTAAAAAACCCTCGAATTCGACCCTCAAAGTAAAAATCCTTTGAATTCAAATATAGAATTCAAAGGATTTACCGCAAATCAATTTTAATCGATCAATTTTTATTCGATCAAAATAAACTTTTAAAAGTGCTGGGGAAGGTCCCCATAGGCTAACATTGAACCTCGGTAGGTTTAAAGTGGCGAAGTATGAAGGCAAGGTATTTTTTTAAAGAGACAGCACTTCGACTATCGAATGGTCGAATAGTCGAAGGATTTTTACTTCGAATCGTTCGAATCATTCGTTTCCATCGAATTTGACCCATTTGATGGTCGAAGGACCCAAAAAAATACTTAGAAATTCGAATTTTTTTCAATTCAAATTATTCCCTCGAGCTTAGTAAATCTGCCCCCTAAAATAGAGTCTATGGGAGAACGCCTTCCCCTAATTTGACGGTTTCTGTATAACTGGTTTCAGGATAATGGATACTATATATGTACTATAGTTATGTGCATTATAATATACCGTTATATGAAATTACTTTTATGCAAAAAATATTCATATAAAAGATGTATTAAACTGAATGAACCAAATCTTGTCCTGGTGATTTAATGTTTATCTAAAATTGAATAAAACAAAAGGAAAAAGAAGTTTCCAGTTTTTCAGGCTTTTTGCATGTAAAGGTGCAATATAACCAACATGATTGTGTATAATATACAGCCATGAATATCCTGTAAATTATATTCCTATAAATGCTGCTTAATGATCTTATCAGTTATAATCAGTGCTTATTGATGTAATTTGTGCAAAATGAGTCACTGAAACTTGTGTATTATAATAAATAATGTAACCCCTGTTATACAATATGAGGATGAGGATATTTGAAGTCACCTTGAAGTTCCATGACCTTAAATACAGGAACACCTTCCCATAATTTGTAGCATTCTGGATAACAGGTTTCTGGATAATGAATCCCGCAGTACTATATAGGCAAAATCTATTCAAAACATTGATTTACATACCCAGCATCCAATGTCTATGACAGTGTATAATCTGTTGGAAATAATGGATTTTATACACACTATAAAATATTTTTATCATATCTTAACTTTACATTTATTGTAAGAAGGTTGTACAATTTGTATATTGATTTCACAAAATGTTAACACTTAAAATAAATTTGAGGCCTGTAAGATACAGAAGCAAATTTTCTGTTGTGGCATGTTCTGTATTTCACTCTTAATAATACATTGCCTGTATCAAACAACATCTTATGGGCATTTAGATCTAGGTGTTGGTAACTTAAAAAACTGGTCAGGTGTATGAGCTAACAAAAACAGCATTCAAATAAATTAATATATACTACTGAGTAAAATGATGGTGACTTTTGAAATACAAAAGAGTAATTAGTCTGGATACCAGTCTCAAGTTACAACTCTCCTGTTATACTTTGGCATCATACCTTCAGAATTATTGTTTACTTTGTTTATTACCATTAGCTTTGTATGTCTTCAAAAAACAGGAGGTTTAAGAATATATATTAAGATCATCACGGTCAACTAAAAGTTGATTGTGTTAAAAAAAACCCTACTAATTTAGCAATACAAAAATAATTGAGTCCAAGATTGGACTTAACATATTTGTTTGATCTGTTGAATTGGCAATCATACAAGGTGTAGGCAATCAATTTAATGAGTAAGAACATGTCTTGAGGGAAATAATACAAGTGATGCTGATCCAAAAGGTCGGTCATTTTGCTTAAAAATACTCAGGAGATGGAAGTTTGCTTAGGCATGGATTCCTATAAGCTGTCTACATTTCTTGTTTGTTTTTCTTCCAGCATCATAATTGTAATGTGCAAGCAATGCACCCTTCCAAATGCCAATAAACACAATTTGCAGCTCAATTCAGTAAGCAATCTCTATTATGCATGACAGAATCAATAAACTATGGCTCTACACAAATTTATTTCAGTGTAACTAAACCACAGGAAAATATCAATACTGAACAGAGCTACAAAAGTACATAACTCAAAGTATTTTTGTTGTCCTTACATTTAATTACAAATATCATGGAATTTAAGTACCAAATTAACAATATAGTTAAACACATTTAAGTAACACTTACACATTCACTAAGTTGTAAAGAGGCCAGGATCATAGAAATCTAACACAATGCTATAACCTTTAGAGAGAGCATTTAAATGAAAATGCATGCTAAAATCACTTTGGTTGCCAATTTTTAGGCAGCAACCAGTGACTCTAACCACTAACCTGGGACCCCAGACTTGTCCACCTTTATTAAAAAAAGCACCTTTGATTCACAGTGATCTTTTGCACCACCCTGGGTGAGCACACATGCAATACAGAAGCTGGATTTCTATAATGCACTTGAGCAAAATTGAATCCATAGCAGTGGCTTTCTGGGAAGAAGAGTTAAAATGGCCTGGTTGCAGACTGAACCCAAAACAGATTGCAGATTAGAATTACTGGGGTTGTCTAGCATATGCACCTTCTCCAGTAATTTTGGCTTGCATTTTTCTTGAAAGAGTTGAAAACCCCAAACATTTGCAGTAAAAGCAAAATCTATTCAATTATTCCAATATTTATTAATGAAACATTTTTATATTTTTTATATTTTGTTTTCTTAATGTACATTAAATTGCTATTGAAAGCAATAGCTGTCTGTGATTTTATACACTGTGGGTACTAACTAAACATATTTTTAAAAAATGTAGTATCAGCTCTCCCCCAACTGTGGACCTGAGAACCTGAACACTGCAGATCCAAAGCATGGTACATTCAAAGATTAACCAGAGTCATAGTCAAGGACAGACAAGGAGTCAGGCACAGTCAAAATCCAGGAAAGAACAATCACAAGGCTTGGGCAGGAACTATAATAACAGACCCAACAGAAAGCATCTTTTAAAATTCGCACATAAGGATGCACGTGATGCATGTGCATTCACAAAAGGCGTGATGAGAGGTAAAAGCGTGCACCAGTATCCCAGGGGACCTTAGTGAGCCCATGTATACACAATGTGATTTTTATTTGCAAATTTTGTGAATTTACAAAATTGTGCAGTCGCAATAGTAATCCATCAAAATCGATGCATTTGTATCCAATTCATTAGGTGCAAACAGATGAGCTTTAAAGTTACTGTCAGGTCCAGGGTGATGGTAGCTCCAATGTTTCTCCAGTGTCAATATTTGCAGAAGCATGTTTGCATATGCATCAATGTGTTTTCTCCATTGGGAACATTCTTGAGTGTCTGCAATTGTGAGTGCATTTGTAATTGAGCTATAGTTTTTTTTATTACATAGCCTTGCAAAAGTGAACGTATAACTGATTGCTAAGTAAGGTTTACTTACTTAATTACTAAGAAAGAATTAATATTCTTTTTAGTAATAAGTAAGTTAGTCAGTTGAGCTGTCTGTCAACAGAATAGAAATTGCATTCATATTTGGCTAGTAAAAAATAACAATAATTAAATACCACCTGATAAGGAAATTCCTTTTTATCATTCACATGTTTACAGAGACAGCCACCTTCACTCATTCATTATATCTTTCCAAATAAAACAGATAGGGATGAGCGAATTTGACCCATTTCTTGTGCCGCTGGCGAAATGTAGCTGACGCCCATTAAAGTCTATGGGCGTCAAAAAAATGTTGTTTTTCGCCCATCCCTAAAAACAGGGAGTTGCCCCATTCAATTCATTAGAACACCAGCATAGTACCAACAAATTACCAAAATGTACTTTTATACAGAAATTTTAAAAATTGCCATTTCTTTTAGAAATCAATTAATATGCCAAAGACTAAATGATATCCCAAGGACCATGCTGACCAAGCTTCATAATGTCCAGAAATGCAAACATCACCAATCATTTAATTTTGTATTAATTTTAATGTCAACATTGAGGCATGCCCTTTACAAACCGATTGTTAATTTAACATCGGCCATAAAAATTAATGTGCCATTTTGTGTGACTTATTATCTTATAATGACTCAACAATGTTATCTAATAATTCTTAATAGTTTTTTAAAGTTGACAACTCTTTGTTACTTTTGAAGGGTGTGAATATTTCAGTATGCACAAAAAACCAGTGAAACATCTCTTAGTTATATAAATAATCTTCTGCTATAAATACCTTGTATTTGATCAAAGGAATAAAACATGTTAACAAGACAGAATAAACAACACTTCTTGTGATCACATTGGGGCAAATTCACTAAGATTCGTAGTTGCGCCAGGCTAACTTCGCCGCACTTCGCCACACTTCGCCACACTTTGCCAGGCGTAGTTTCGCCAGCGCTTTGCAAATTCACTAAAATCCGAAGTTGCGCTCAGGGGAAGCGTAAGGTTGCGAAGTTGCGCTAGCGGAGGCTAATTTGCATACGGCGCCAAAATCAAAATTCAATGGAGGAATACGTATCAGCACTACAAATGGCTAGAAAACATCAAATAAAAATTTTATTTTGCCCTACACATGTGCCCACTGTCTAGGTAAGTTGCCATGAGTCAGGAGATGTAGGGGGGGAGGAGGGGAGCCCCAAAATTTTTTTTGATTTTTTCAGCCTATCACCCATAATGTAGAAAACACGCCAGCGTTTTTTGGGACTTAGAAAAAATGTTGACTTTTTTTGAAGCAATCCCTATCTACTCTATTGAGCTTCGCCTGGTCTGAGGTGGCGAAGGAAGTCTAGCGTAAAAGGTAGCGTTCAGTACACTGCGCGTGTTAGTGAATTTCTGTAGTTACGTCACTAGCGAAACTTCACAAGGCGTAAGGGTGCGAAGTAACACTAGCGAAACTACGCCAGCGTTCGTTAGTGAATTTGCGCAGTAATGAAAATGCCAAACGCTAGCGAATTAATGCTAGCGTTTCGGCGATTCGACGCTTAGTGAATTTGCCCCATTGTATTAGTAAACAGATCTAAACAAGCTACATCAAATCTGGGTTATACTTGTAAAATAAATGGCATGATCCATATCAGAAGCCTCTGTTAGTATCACTCCAGGTACAATACAGAGAAATTAATAATCAGTGATGGTAGATTGTAAAATAACTGCATCTCTTTTGTACTATTTTGATCATATATACAGTATACCTGTACAACATCTGTTCAATGTTTAAGAAAGAAACTGCAGCAATAAATGCCCTCTAAAAACCTATTGATTGATATGTGGTAGTGGATAATAATTGCTTCCCATATTGTATCTAGCTAGTCCTTTCTTTTTCCAGACAATACTTGATCCTTTTTATATAGAGGAAGGCCACATAACCTATCTGTATGTAAATCAGATTTTTCTTATCCCTTTTGTAGCAGTTGAGTTTATTTTATCTTGTGAGCTCTTTTGTTTAGAATTGATTTCTCAAGTTGACTCTTCTATGTTGTGGATCATGGGTGTTTCTCACAGGTGCTCTGTCACTATGCCTGTCATTCAGAAGAGAAGAATACTCAAGACATAGAAAGCTTGCAATATAAAATGTATTAGTCTGAAAGAATGCCTTACAAGCAACAGAAAATGCCAATTGAGCAAAAACAGGACTTTACAAAATGAAATGCAGCCTTACTTGCTACATTAGAGTATTTGGTCAAAAGAGTGTTCCTTGGTTTCCCCTTTACCATTATTGCATACTTTTGTATATATTGTTGTGTGCTATATGCTGTAACTTAACTATAAAAAAACTATAAAACTGTAACATGTCCACTAATGAATTGTCTGTCTAAATAAAGTTCATAAATTTTGACTGCATATTAGGATCTATAGGACTATCGTCTTTTAAATAAAAGTTAAGGTATTACTTGCCATTGAAATCAGTTGTAGGATAATGAAGAATATAGCTTAGTTACATTTACAAGAACTAGTGCATGGAAGAGGAAATAAAGAGGCTGGTTGATACTGGACTTTTATGTCTTAAAATAAATTACTGGGTATAAGACACAAGATGTGGGAATGGATGTGGGTTTAGAAGTCAAAAGTGAGAGATGTGGCACTGAGCTTTGCTTTAAGCAGGTGGTAGTAGCATATAGAGTATACAAAATAAATGCTGGGCTAGGTAAAGTAAGCTAAGGAATGAGTATTATGAGACTTTTTTAAAGGCAGAGAGCTTGGGAGAAAGTCAGATGGATTATTAAAGAAGATTTCAGAAGAGGTACAGCCCTAGCAAATAGTGATGAGCGAATTTTTTTGTGCATAGACTGCAATGGGTGGAAAAAATAGTTGCACGTCAAAAATTTGTTGCACAATTAGTCGGTATCGAAAACCATTTTGTCACTAGTGATGGGCGAATTTATTCGCCAGGCGTGAATTAACGGTGAATAAATTCGCAAATCTGCCAAAAACGGACACCAGCATCCATAACGAGACGCCAGTGGCGTTTTGCGAATTTTTCGACGTTTCACAAATTTCGCTGGAAATTTGTGAATTTTTTGCTGAAGCGAAATGGGACAAATTTGCCCATAACTATTTGTCACCCAAAGACTTCAATGCATTTTGATGAATTTTTGACATTTTGTGAATTTTCGCCCCAAATGAAATGGATCAGATTAGCCCATCACTACAGTAGCAAAGTTTTAAATGTGTGTATGTGTATAGGTAATAAGAATAATAAGGGTAATAATAATGAGGAGAAAGGGAGCCCCCCCATAAGATTTATTGTATCTAACCGTCAATGAAAATCTGACACCCAATGCCTGCAGGAAGACAGAATCATGAAGAGAAACATGATTATTTCAGAAACAATACAGATTTTTTTTATTGTATCTATAAAGTTTCTTATTTCAGTATGATGAAGCTTATATTAAATTTTCATTGTCGCAATAGTTCCCCTTTAAGGTATTCTTAATTGTAATATTGTCCTGGAATATGCACAGAATATGATCTGTATGAATATTATCCACACTGGACAGCTACATCAACATTTTTTCTTTAGTGAAGGATAGGTATAACTAAAACATACAGGTATGGAACTTGATATGCAGAATGCTCTAGTCACTAGAGGGATCTTTCCGTAATTTGGATCTTCATACCTTAAATCTACTAAAAATCAGTTGAACATTAATTTAAACCAGTAGGATTGCTTCTTAGAAGGATTCATTATATCTTAGTTAGGATCAAGTGCAAGGTACTGTTTTATTATTATAGAGAAAAAGAAAATAATGTTTATAAACTTGAATTATTTGATTATGATGGAGTTGGAGATGGCCTTCCCATATTTCCAATCTTTCTTGAAAATGGGTTTACTGATAATGGATCACATGCATGTAATACCAAGATGTTGAGTTATTACTAGCTAGCTTTATTGGTAAATGTACTGATGCTAGGATTTCTGGGCTTGAATTGGCCTGTAACCTGCCCCGCCAGTCCACTCTTACCATTAGAAGTGCTAAACGGCGATTTCAGGTTGAGGACCTTTCCGGCGCATTCTCTTCCAATGCACGTCTGGCAAATTGTTCAATAGTGACTGGTGCCTGAGTCAGTTTTGATGCTAATTGTCATATGAAAAAGTTTGGGAACCCCTCTCAGCCTGCAAAATAATTTACTCCACTTTTAACAAAAAAGACAACAGTGGCATGTCTTTCATTTCCCAGGAACATCTAGAGTACTGGGGTGTTTTCTGAACAAAGATTTTTAGTGAAACCATATTCAGCTGTATGAAATTAAATCAAATGTGAAAAACTGGCTGTGCAAAAATTTGGGTACCACAGGCACAATTGCTGTAAAACCCAGGTCTGGCAGGCCAAGAAAAATATAGGAGCCGTATATGCGGAGGATTGTGAGAATGGTTACAGACAACCCAAAGATCACCTCCAAAGACCTGCAAGAACATCTTGCTACAGATGGTGTATCTGTACATCATTCTACAATTCATCACAATTTGCACAAAGAGCACTTGTATGGCAAGATGATGGGAAAGAAGCCCTTTCAACATTCGCTTGTTGTATGTAAAAGCTCATTCAGACAAGCCACAGTCATTTTGGAACAAAGTGCTTTGGACTGATGAAGACAAAAATTTAGTTTTTTGATCATAACAAGAAGCACTTTGTATGGCGGAAGAAGAACACCGCAGTTATCCAAGGAAAACACCTGCTACCTACTGTCAAATTTGGTGGAGTGTCATCATGCCCAAGCTGGCTTCTGTGTATTCAGTTCCTTCCTAAGCCTTGTTCGTGTTGTTCCAGTTTTTGACTCCTGCCTGCCTTTTGACTCCGATCCTGCCTAAGCCTTGGTCATATTCACTATTCTGGTTTTGACTCTTGCCTGGTTACCAACTCTGATCTGATCTGGAGGGGAGTGTTTATGGATGCTGAGTTTTCATTTGGAGGGGTTGAACTTGATGGACTTTGTTTTTTTTTTCAACCCAATTTAACTATGTAACCATGTACAGTAACTACTATGCTGCCTGTCCCTAGATGTGTTCAGGTTCCCTGTTGGTTCTGCAGCAGAAAGTCCTGGGCCCCAAAGGAATTCATTGTTAACTAGCATTGCATGCCTTTTGTTCCCAAACTTAGGAACAATAACCTTTGGTCACACAGGTAGTACTACTCTATTTCAGTGTTCAGGCATACAGAAGCATACTATATGACAAAACCCTGCTGGTATTAAGGTAACTGTTTGATAATCTATCAGATTTATATCTGATATTCACTGTCTTATCCCTAGATGGAGAGATTAACCCACTAAAAGGCAGCTCTTATAAAGAGTCTTATAAAGAGAGCAGAACTGGAAAACATAAAACCGAGGTTTAGATCAATTCTAGGCATTTTCAGTAGATACAGTATCTAAAAAGTTTTATATTGTTGTTTATGACAAAAATAGATAGAAATGTTGTAAATGAACCAAAATGAAATGAGATTGAAGTTTCTGTGTATGCCATCAGAAATGGTAGAGATTTGGTTTATCTTTCAGTATTGTATTGAAGTTGCAATTGCAGCTAAAGGGCCTGTCAGGACAATGTTTCTATCTGTGCTTCAATGATATATTAAAACACAATTGCTTTTTTATTTATTTATTTTTGAATTATTGATTTAAAATATTATTGCTCTCCCACAATTAAAGGGAATAAAGTATTAGGCTAAAACATTGTTAAACTCCATTTATCTCATTGCACCAAGAATATTAAAATGCTCATGGCAAGAAATATTAAAACTGTGAAGTGTAAAAATGCTATGAATATAAATCAGAATATTGTGATTAGATAAGGTGGGTGAAAAATGGATGCATGAGATATTTAGGGGTAAAAAAAACCATCCCAAACTTCTAAGAACTGTCTTATGTATATGTGTGATTGGATCATAGTGGGATAGCAAAACAGTAAAACTCTTACTTTCTTGTATTTCAAACATGTCATGATAGCCAATTTTGAACATCAGCTGGAAATTGCATTTCGTTTTTTCAAGTTTTGCCATTTCTTCTCTAGAAGCACTGACTTTATTTAGATTTGATGCATATCTCTCTCTCTTTTCCTGTTTGTCTGATTTTAAGTGAACTTCTATTTCTGGTAAATGACAGATAGCAATAAACATATGTAGCTGTTTTGGTTTTTTTGTTTTTTTTCAAATGTTGTGCATTAAAAATGAAACATACAATAGGAAAAATGTTACATGGGTTGCAATGTGGTTATCTTTTTGGAGAATTAAAAAATTAATCAATTATAACTGTATTTAAAAATACCCAGTAGAACTATGAATATGAACCATAACAACAATGTTTCTGAATATAATGAATCATTTTACAAATTTGGAAGCATTATTATAAACAATTAACAGAATGGATATGAAATGCCAAAAAAAACCTTCAGTGATCTCAGAAAGTGAACACCAAGGACCTTGGGTATCCTGGCTGCTGCCCTCCAGGATAAGCCAAAGGAGGCACAGTGACTTTGGCCTGGAGAATATTATCAGTAACTTTACCTTTTGGCTGTATGATAGTGTGATCCAGCTGCATGCATTAATCAAATGAAGTGAATATTTAAGCCTGACACTTTCAATATCCTGGGCTGCATCATTGATCATTGTGCTTGTGCCTTGGCCAAGCCTAGCAAGTATCCTGTCCTATTATCTTGTATTCCTGTATCCTGTGTTTTGAAGTTTCTGTCTCCTGCGATCTTGTGAGTCTGTTACTGCCCTGTTCCTGTTCCCCAATTCTCTGACTACCTGGTTTTGACCCTTGCCCTGTTATATGGATTTCTGCTTGTCTGCTACCAGCCCTGACCTTCTTCCTGTTTTGAGAACTCTGTTAGCTTTCTGCCTGCTCTGACCTGAAACAGAATGATTCCTTTAAATCATAAAAACTGAGGGTGGGGTAGGATTATGATCTCTCTTAGTCATCATTTTACATGGGAAATATAAGGTCATAAATTCTGTTGCTCTACTGAATATTCCCATCTGCTCTCCATTGATTAGTTGGAAGAATCCTTAAATTCTCATCCTTTTTCCTGTCCTGGAGACATATTACTAATCAAAACTAAAAGATAAATAAAACAGATTAATGCTTAGCCTAATATTTTCCACAAGAAGGGGTTATTTGAAAATAACCCTACTATTATTTTTTTAAAGAGACATATTTCAGATTTAAATACCACTAGTATATTATGTCGAATTTAGACTTGTAGGATTAATTATGTTTTAGATTTAAAACATATTGCTGAAGACTTGTTGACTCATATATTGGCTTTGTAATACACTAATGAATATGGATTAACAGCAACAGAGCACATGTATACCTACAGTTTATTAGGTAAGACAAGAACCCAGGATGATAAAGTCTGTGCAGCATTTGCTAAAAGGCTACAATCATTGTATGCCTTTAAGAATAGCAGTAATTCTGAAATATTCCTTGTATTGTTTTGGTTGGTTATAAATGAAATATCTAGCTTATGTCAAGTGAAAGTTCTTGTGATGATGGACTATAAATTAAGTTATTTAAGGATACAGAAAGCCCCCATTAAAACTTAGTATAAAAATGAAAAACAGTACTGAGAGGGGGTTTAAATTTTGTCCAAGGAAATGAATCAGCTAACAGAACTTCAAAATAGTACTACCATGACAACAGAATATCTATGTTAATGCCATCCAAGACCATATAACCATTTTCATCTTTTAGATGTCTTGTCTTTAAAAATATATATCAAAGTATGAGCAGCACATAGGCAAAGGCATTTTAAATGCCTTGTTAACAACTACTAGATGTGACTTTTGATTCCTTCATATCTGTCTTAAAATTAGTGCTGCTGTGTACTGAACTTTATGTACCTTCAAAAGGAGCCAGTGGCAAAGCCTTCAGGATCTTTAGAATGACTTTTCAGAAGCCATGTGATGATTCATGTACAGTCTATTAATGCAAGGAATTAAATGAATGTCATAAAACATTCCATGCATTGAAAAAAGTAAGGAATGTGTCTTTTTAGCATAATAGTTCTACAATGAAAAGGTCTTAGAACAATCATCTGTCAGACATTAATACTAGTGTCCTGTGGGACTTACTTTGGTACTTTGTCAGCTTTCCAAGCATTAATACAATTCCATGTTTTTGTTTGTTCAAATAATGAATATCTCATCATTATACCAAAATTGTAGAAGAAATAACTTTTTCCCATTCTCTAAACATTCTGGCTGAAGAGCGCGATAGTAAGAAATTTCTTCTTCTTTGCCTTGTAAAGAAAGCTAATGATCACATTTGCATTTTTTTAAATAGGAAAACAAATGCTTTTTATGCACATATTTTTTATATATGTTTTATCAGAATTGTAATGTATAGTTTGTGTGCTTCACATTGCTTAAGCAACATTATTCATATAGGGGGGTAAAAGAAAATGACTTTGTAATAACCATGCCATTTATTTATCAACAGATAGTTTATGTTAATATTTTTAAAGGGTAACTGGAAAATACAAGACATGCAAATAAAATCAATTAAGGTTAAAAGAAATGAATTAAGAATAATTATTGGAGATTGGCATCATGACATTAGAAAGACTTTCTGTTAAAATTAGCTTTTTTAGAGCAGGCACAATAACAAAAATACATTGGCGTTGTGGAAAAGTGGCAAATTCTAAACAACTTATCAATTGATCTTCACTTTTTTTTTATATATAGTTTTTTAATTATTTGCTATTTTCTTCTTCTTCTGACTCATTCCAGCTTTCAAATGGGGGTCACATAGCTGCTTGCTATCATTTTAAATTCCCAGACTGAAGTAAACAAGATTCAAATAATTTATACAGTGTAATTAAAGTTCATTTTGCTTGACTAACATGATAAAATAGGATTTGGAATAATTTTGTTTGGGTGACGGGTCCCCTTTAAGAAGCAATTGCCATGGATCAAAGAATCTATGGAACTGGTTCTAAAGGACCATAATAATTTTAGCAGGATAGAGAATTTTAAATACTGAAACAATTTGTCTGACTAATATGAGTTATAAGACTTTGGAAATTCTTCTGGTAAAAACCTGGTGAAATACCATTATTTCTCAGGGTAATGTTTATTTTTTGTACAAGAGGGGGGTTGTGGGTGCACTCCTAAGGCCATATAAAAAAATATATAAATACAATAATCCCCTGTCTAAAAAAAGAAAAACAGGGTTTTTTGTTACAAAGTTATGATCATAAATTTGGTAAGCCGCCATACCACGTCAAGGTAAACCCCATATGGCGGTCCCTAACCTGTTTAACTGTGATCAAAATTTAAAACCTTGGTTTCAATCTGGACTAGATCCTCCCCCGCCACCTGCATATGCGGCTTTTGAAGGGGAGACTGCCCAGACCAACTCCCATTTAAAAAAAAAAAATGTGATTGTGAAGAGACTATAATGACAGAAAAGTAAAGTTATATATATATAAGTGCACACTTATGTGTGTGAGTATAAGTATAAGTACAGGTGTGAGTATAGATTTAGAGGGAGATGAAAAAGGAAAAGCTAAATGTGGAGTGTAATAGATGTAATGTGTGTGGGTCTGTGCAAGTGTTACCTAGTGATAAGTGCAGCAAATATAATGGGTGTCTCACAGGCGTTGGTAATAAAAAGGTCAAAGCCTCCCCAGCCGCTAGCATTTGTGGCTTTTAAGGGAGAGAAATTGCCCAAACCAAGGATTAATAAAAAAACAACAAGGACACAGGGCCACCGTTAATTTAAATGGGTGGATATGAGGGTGCACTAACCACATGAAGCTCAGCCACAGCTTCCGGCTACATTTCAGGTACAAGAGGGATGTTGTGGGTGCACTCCTAAGGCCATATAAAAAAATATATAAATACAATAATCCCCTGTCTAAAAAAAGAAAAACGGACCGGACAGGTTTGATTTTGTCCCGACTGTCCTGCTGGAACCCATTGTGCTCTCATCGTAATCCGATCGTTCGGCCTGATATAGCCATGCCCGTTAGTGGCATATTGGGGAAAGATCGGCTCGTTTGGTGATGTCACCAAATGAGCCGATCTTTGCGTCTATGGCCACCTTAAGAAGCAATTGCCATTGATCAAAGAATCTATGGAACTGGTTCTAAAGGACCATAATAATTTTAGCAGGATAGAGAATTTTAAATACTGAAACAATTTGTCTGACTAATATGAGTTATAAGACCTTGGAAATTATTCTGGTAAAAACCTGGTGAAATACCATTATTTCTCAGGGTAACGTTTATTTTTTGGCTAAAATTGGTATCACTATAATTTCCCTGTTTTCATTCAATTTTACATCAACTTCCCTCTGACTTTAATTTAAACTTTTTGAACTTTTTGTTTATAAATCTGAAGTTCTAGCAAAGATGAAAAGTTAGTTGATGCATACACACATCTGCCACCAATGCCATCAATTCTTGATATGGTGTCCATTAACATTATCATGTCCATTACCATATTGGTGGGCATATAGTGTGGATGTAAAACCTGATAGGCATCACAAAAGGAAAAAGATTAACTTACTAGGAATGCAAACTTGCTATCATTTTAACAATATAAATAATTCTACTAACAAGCTGTTTTGAGCAGAATGCATGATTATGTACTGAAAAATATTCACATAGGCAGCAAGAAATGTTATATTTTTTATACTGGAAAAACATAATTTTTGCTGTATGTATGTGCTTAAGGTTTTTTCTGCAGCACCTGATGACCATATTGATATGAAATTGTCACTGAGTCATTTCTATATCTTGCAGAACTTCAATTCCCAAAAACCTATATGAACCAGTGGGAGTTATAGTTTCACAGCAATTGAGATAGCTTACAGTATGTTTCATACAAAGAGTCAGACTTACAAAACAAATATAAGAAACGTTAGTGTGGAAAAATACTGATTTTATTTGCCAAGGTCCCCACTGTCTTTAGCATTGTAAACACATGACAATATCTTATGTTTGTATCATTCAGGTAAAAAGTAGAAAAATACTTCCCATGAAAGAACATTTATACAAGCTACATTGCTGTTGGATGAAGGAACACAGGACAAAGGCAGTCTATGCCAAAAACATCACAAAGTAAGAAATCTATATTTTTTTATTTGTCATGCTGATATCATAGTGTTCCAGTGGTCTTTTCTTTTAAATTTTGCTAACCTCTTCTTTTGATGCTTAAGATGGTTGCTTTTATTTCCATTTTGAAAAGTGCCCATTTGCTGTTTGTCGGACAGCCTTTTTGTGATTAGAACCCCTAAGGGTTAAGG
Organism: Xenopus petersii; assembly: GCA_038501925.1. NCBI lineage: Eukaryota > Metazoa > Chordata > Amphibia > Anura > Pipidae > Xenopus > Xenopus petersii. The sequence goes on along the minus strand of CM076672.1, from coordinate 50,490,359 downwards.
AATGCCTGTGCAATTCACAGTTTGAAGAGTTATTGCAAAATGTAGCTTTCTTCTAAAATTGTTATTTGTACTGGACTGTTATCTGTATTTCTGAATTATTTTACCCGTTGAACTGTTACTGTATATGTACCGATCAAATTCAACAAACTTGTAAAAATGGGGTATTAGGTATTGTGATATTAGTGATTCTAATACATAGTTATTACATGTATTTTAAAAACATATTCCTTTGGCTTATTCCTTTAGCATATTAATAAACAACAAAGAAACAGTAGAAAGTAAAAACAAGAAATGTATTACTGTTATTAATGTACTTCTGCATACAAAAAAATTGGTCTGCTGTTTCAAAGGAAATATCTAGGGGCACATTTTTTTTACTAAGCTCGAGTGAAGGATTCGAAGTAAAAAAACTTCAAATTTTGGAGGTTTTTTTTGGGTTCTTCGACCATCGAATAGGCTACTACGACCTTCGACTACGACTTTGATTTCGATTCGAATGATTCAAACTAAAAATCGTTCAACTATTAGACCATTCGATAGTCGAAGTACTGTCTCTTTAAAATAACTTCAATCCCCTAGTTCGCCACCTAACATAACTTCGACTACATACTTTGGTAGTTTAAACCTACCTAGGTACAATGTTAGCCTATGGGGACCTTCCCCATTACTTTGCTAAGGTTTTTTTGATCAAAGGAAAATCCTTCTATCGGTGGATTAAATTCCTTCGAATCGTTCGTAGGATTTGCGGTAATCGAAGGATTTCTACTTCAAGGGTTTATTAACCCTCAATATTCGACCCTTAGTAAATGTGCCCCCTAGTGATGGGTGAATAAATTTGGCAGGCATGGATTATGGCGAATTTTTGAGTTTTGTCGCCGGTTTTTGAGTTTTGTCGCCGGTTTTTGTGAGACTGCTGTGAAAATTTGTATGTGAAAAATCTGCCGCATCCAAAAAAATGTGTTGCTCATAAAAATAATCGCTTGTCAAAGATATTGGGACACCCATTGTTTTTAATGAATTTGGACAAAATAGTTGCGCATATAAAAATTGTCGCTCGCGTCAAAAGTGTCACATGTCAAAATTATTTTTAAGCCCATTGACTTCAATGTGTTTTGCAAATTTTCGTAAATTTTTCAGCAAAGTGAAACAGAACAGATTCACCCATCACTACAAATATCTAGTTCTTTACTTTGGATTATTAGAGTGGGTGCAGCAGTCTCTTCATCAACTGAGGAACATATAGAGAATATACAGTATAGAGATACACCCAACTGTAATTCATAAGGTTATTAGAAGTCAAGGAAATGTTCTGTTATTGTATAATACACTTGGTCTGTGCCCATTAAAAAAATATAAATATTCCTTAGGTGGAATTATACAAGGTTATGTGTCTAAAACACAAATTTAGATGACAAGAATATGATCATAACCTTGAAAGTGTGGATTAATTGGCTCCAACTTTCAGTCTATAAGGAAATAACAATTCTGCTGCCCCACATACAGACAGCATACTTTTGATACTATTGATCTTACAACATGCTATATAATTTTTGAGCGGAATGCATATTCCAAACATAAAACATAAAATTTTTAAACAAATACGTGGGTCCAATATTAGGTGTTTTTGATTGCAGCTGCCCTATCACTGGCACACTGCTGGACTCTAAAAAGATCTCTGTAAGGAAGCACAAAAAAAACTTCATGGCATCGTGAAGGCTATTAACATCTTCAAATGATTGAAGATTGACTTCCATTGACTTCTACATGACCTCAACAGGTTTTACTTGGAGTATTTTTGGATTTGAGTTATTTCGAGCTTCGGGGTATAATTTTTTTTACAAAAAAACTGAAAAATGTGAGTTTTTTTTAAACCCCTGAAAAATTTTAGTTTTTTTTTAACCCAAAAATTCAAGTTTTTGACTGAAAACTACACATGAAAAATTAAATTTTTCAGGAAAACACAACTGAACTTTTGATAAATTTGCCCCTAAGTCTAGTAAATCATTAAAACGTTAAATAAACCGGAATGCTTTGTCACCAAAAAGATAAATTATATCTTAGTTGCGATTAAGTACAAGGTACTGTATTATTACATAGAAAAAGTGAATGCATTCTTAAAAATTGGCTTTGACAGCCTTCCCATAATTGATAGGTTTATTGATAATGATCCCATACCTGTAAAATTAAAATATAAAACACTGTTTAAACAAACATAATATTTCTTCAAATGCAACATAAATGTAGGAAAGATGTAGGAAAGGTAAGAGCAATACAATAAATATGTAATAAAACCCTTTTAACCAATAAAACTTTTACTTCAGTGGTATTTATGATAACTTGTTAATACTGATCCAGATTCAATTTGATGAGAAAGGCTTATCTCTTAAATCAGTTGCAGGTTTTCTTTAGTGATGGGCGAATTTGTGCAGTTTCGCTTCGCCGAAAAATTCGCGAATTTCGCGCGAAATTCGCGAAACGGCGAAAAATTCGCGAAACGGCGCCGGCGTCTCGTTTTTGACGCCGGCGCCCGTTTTTTCGACGCCAGCGCCCGTTTTTGTCGCCGGCGCCCGAATTTTTTTCGCGGCCGTTTCGCGAATTTATTCGCCGACGGCGAATCGCGCAAATTCGCCGCGAATTCGCACCTGGCGAATAAATTCGCCCATCACTAGTTTTCTTCCTTATCAATGAGATTACATTTTTTTCTCTTCAAGAACCTGGCATCTTTTTCCAAGAACCTGGCATCACTTCTAACCTAGCAACTTTATTTCTTTTAAAACTTTGGATAGGGTCAAATATCCAAGATCTATTTCTCTGTAATAATCTTAAAGCTATCTGTCACATCATGAGTAACATCTTAAAGAGCATTATCAATGAAATCATGTAATATTCTTGGTGTCACAAACGTTCTAATAAAATAAGTAAAAACTTTTGTTTGATTGCCTAATTTGGTCTTCTTAATCTCTTATCTGTAATGAATTATCTGGAGAACTGAACTTTCCTGAAAAAGAACCTTGTGCTTTTCTAATTTTCTTCAGTATTTTGTACTCATCACATAACATATTTTGCCTTTTCCTCCAGAGATAGATAATGCTATCTCTTTTTGTTTGCATTTTGGCTCATAAACCAGAAGGTTCCCAGTTCTAGGATGATGTGGCTTTACTCAGCAGCTACTAGGCAGCACCTTGTGGCAAGAGAGAAAACATATACCTAGGGGTTTTGAAGGGTGGAGACCTAGGTTATATTGTTAATTTGACTTCTTCATCAGAAATGCTGGATACAGGCCCAACTTTCTATCCAATTCATTTGGGGCATTCCATATTGGAGAACTAATCAGCAGTGAAAATGTTTAGCAACTCAGAATGCAAGCACATGCTGTTGTTTAAAAGCAATGTGCATTATATAGGCTATATAAGAAAATCTCACCATTCTTCTGCACTAAAATCAAATATTGATTCTCAATGTGAAACCAAAATATGCCCTTAAAGGTCAAGACATGCTCACCACAGACTTTTTAACAACATTTGAATTCAACGTTTTACTGCAATTAAAGTTTTTTATTTTCTGGCAAAGATAGTAAATTTTAATTATGTTTTCGTAGCGTTTTTATAATTGCAGAAAACTTTAATATTTTGGCTAAATTGACAGGAAAAGGCATGCACTTAGTGCTTATTTAGAAAGGACTTGTATCCAGGGTCTGGCTGCATTTTGCACCTCGTGCCAGATAAAAAAAAATTGAAACAAGGTGTAGAGGGCAGATTCAGGGGGCAAAAGACAACCCTATCCTTACTACTTGCCAAGCATTGCATTTACTATATGTCCCTGCCCACTGCATTCATGAGGGCAAACGCAGGTCTATGTGCTCTATTTTGTACTTTACACACAGCCATACAGGTAGTGAAAGACCTTTACAATCTTATTAACAATCAGTATTGTAGTAAACACAGTTGAACTGAAGAAGCCACTCAGATGAAAGAAAAACTCTAAAAGTCCAGTTGCCTTTTGACTTAATTCTACTAGATACTGTACATACATTGATTATTGTAAAGGGCACCTTTACCTATTTCACATATATATTGCAGTTTATTGTAGACAGAAAATGTATCTTTTTTGTATTTTGTATTTATTTTTACTAATGTTAACTATATAATTTTACAATCAAATACTGGTTTGACTGCTTCAGTGGAGGAAATGCATGATTTTAGGTATATATTTTCATAGATTCCCACAGTTCTGTATGAAAAATGTTATATATAAGTTTATAATTACATCACTTGTACACATGCCTTGTTTATTACCAACACACAATTCTATTTGTGAGTTAATAGAGTTCAGCTGCTCATGTTTGCCAGTTTATTTAGCTAAGATGTTTTATTTACTAAAAATAGTAGGCATCAGTTTAATTCTCGACTATGCTTTTTGATAACACACCTAATTTGTACATTCCTTCAGGACATAAGTAAATGAATTATACAGCCAACCTATATTTATGATTTCTTAGGGAGGAAAACATGTTCAAACTAGATTCATTTGTAGCTGGTGGTAATGGTAAATTTTATCAAATTATATTTCTTTTAGGTTAAAGGTTATTTTTATTACATTGCATAAAGATTAGCCAGGTTGGCATCACAATGTTTTTTGTGATTTATATTAAATAACATTACTGTCTGCAATAATTCAAGTAATGCCCTTAAGAAAAAGTGCAAAATTATATTTTTAAAGGGACATTAACATCCCATTTGAGCTAGTTAAAATGTCCTCCTCTGCAACTAAACAATATAGCTGTAGATTAGTGTGACCCTGTTAAAAAAAATGATAAGCTACAGGTTATGAGTGGTCCAAATATAGCAACATATTAAACCAAGCTACTATAAGAGGTGAGTGCAGCCTGCTAAAGAAATATAATAATAGGGAGAATTAAAGCAACTAGTGACATATAGGAAAATGATGATAGCATAGTATGAAACATATAAAAATGCTAAATAGGGCGGGTAAATATAGGTCATATATATGTCTATATGTCTTTATGAGTGATGTTGGTGCAAATGCTTGAAGTGGCAACTTATTTAAAATGTCCAAGGAAGCAAAATAAAGACAAAAGAGATCATCTTATGTTCTAGACATAAACCCACCCTAAGACAAATATGGCATGCCCCTCAAATGGTTAAAAACAAGTATTAAAAGTAAAATATTGACAGTTTCAACTTTTAAACACAATCCCACTTTAAAATATGTAAAAACGCCAGAGTTTTTTTTTTTTTTTATTTTTACAACTTTTCGGCATACAGGATATGATGTCTCTGACAGAAGATTGAGGAGGATGTAGGTTCATTTAATCATACATTTAAGCATACAAGTTACTTACATGTGATTGGTCCGCATCTGCCCTCATGGTGGCCCTCCGCCGACTGGACTGCGCTCCAGACACAGTGACAATGTCCAAAGTGATAATAGATAGATGGGAGCTCCCGTCTATCTATTATCATTTAATCAATTAGCCAGGTATAACATGGCAAAGGAAACTCTGGCGAAAGGGGTAACGTAATGGAAATGGCACTATAGTGAATTTGCAGAGTAACGATCGGTTTCTTGAGCGAAAATTTGTCTGGTGAAAGGGTGCAAAACTTCGTTAGAGATGTACTCTTTCACTAGCATATTGTCCTCTACACCTATTAGTAAATTAGCAATATGAAACAATTCAAATACACTCATGATACTTTGTACAGCTTGTTAACTTGCAGCACAATGTATCTTCCGATCACGTGACCCAGCGTGAAATACCAATAGCAGCAACAAAGAAGAAGACGCAATGCTGATTTTCAAATGGTGTACCTAGGGTACCTCCAAATTTTTTTTGTGCGACTTGTAGCCAAACGTTTCAGGAGCCTCATGCTCCCTTCCTCAGTGGATAAGTGCACAAGTAAATTGCTGATGTCCCTGCAGATTGGATTTTCGCCAGTGACAACCACCTCACACTTTATGCATATGCATTGCACATTCCACTATTTATACTCTATAACACAGCTCCATTTAGTGGTACCTTGTATGATACAATTAGTTAAAATAAATAAAAACATTTATATCTCCCATCTGGCTTAACCTTTTCGCTGCCAGACAATTTGGCTGATTTGGTACTTCTATTGCCAGACCGTTTTTGAACATTTTGTACTCTTTCACTTTAAGAGCATTTCCTGGGGGGGTGTTTTAGTTTAACCAGGGAAACAATATATGTTTTTTTTCAGGACAACCTGAGCTTTCAAAATATGTTAGAATTTTTGTGTAATTCAACTTCTGTAAAAAAATATAGGCTTCAAAGTACCTAATAAAATGAAAAAAAATCAGGTTTCACATAGTACAATTACATATATCAGAAACATCATTTATTTTATGTACGAGAACACAGCAGATTTGGAAAGGTCTATGTCTCCTGAACGCAACAATACCAAATATATATAGTTTTATTGAGATTTCTCACTAATATAGATCAAAATCTACAAGCAGTACACTAGCAAATTTCCAAAGCACCGCTCCACAAAACGGCATACTTCTGATTTCAAGGCCAAACATTCCACTAACAGTAGGTTCACCCCAGAAAACCATATCTTTTCAGAAAGTACACATTCCCCCGAATCTAAATTGGGTATGCATGTCTTTCTACCCCAAAGCACCAAGCCGCAAATCTTTCCTAAATTTGCCAATTTTGGGGACATTTCCAAAAATCACCTCAAAACTTCCACCCTGCAGCATCTTATATCGAACATACTATTGGTTAACAAGACAAATGACCCCAAATATGAAAGCCTAGGGTCCGCTGAACAGTTTGATGCCCAATATGTATAGGTGTACCTAAGCACGTGGCATATAGGGGCCTCAAAAGGAAGACCCCCATTTGGTCTGTCATTTCAGGTGCTGCAAAATCAACACATTTACATCATTTTGGGGTGGGCAAAGGTAGAAAAAAGTACATTCACCCCAGAAAACCATATGTTTTCAGAAAGTACACATTCCCCCGAATCTAAATTGGGTATGCATGTCTTTCTACCCCAAAGCACCAAGCCGCAAATCTTTCCTAAATTTGCCAATTTTGGGGACATTTCCAAAAATCACCTCAAAACTTCCACCCTGCAGCATCTTATATCGAACATACTATTGGTTAACAAAACAAATGACCCCAAATATGAAAGCCTAGGGTCCGCTGAACAGTTTGATGCCCAATATGTATAGGTGTACCTAAGCACGTGGCATATAGGGGCCTCAAAAGGAAGACCCCCATTTAGTCTATCATTTCAGGTGCTGCAAAATCAAACATTTACATCATTTTGGGGTGGGCAAAGATAGAAAAAAGTACATTCACCCCAGAAAACCATATCTTTTCAGAAAGTACACATTCCCCCGAATCTAAATTGGGTATGCATGTCTTTCTACCCCAAAGCACCAAGCCGCAAATCTTTCCTAAATTTGCCAATTTTGGGGACATTTCCAAAAATCACCTCAAAACTTCCACCCTGCAGCATCTTATATCGAACATACTATTGGTTAACAAGACAAATGACCCCAAATATGAAAGCCTAGGGTCCGCTGAACAGTTTGATGCCCAATATGTATAGGTGTACCTAAGCACGTGGCATATAGGGGCCTCAAAAGGAAGACCCCCATTTAGTCTATCATTTCAGGTGCTGCAAAATCAAACATTTACATCATTTTGGGGTGGGCAAAGGTAGAAAAAAAGTACGTTCACCCCAGAAAACTATATATTTTCAGAAAGAACACATTCCCCCGAATCTAAATTGGGTATGCATGTCTTTCTACCCCAAAGCACCAAGCTGCAAATCTTTCCTAAATTTGCCAATTTTGGGGACATTTCCAAAAATCACCTCAAAACTTCCACCCTGCAGCATCTTATATCAAACAAACTATTGGTTATCAAGACAAATTACCCCAAATATGAAAGTCTAGGGTCCGCTGAACAGTTTGATGCCCAATATGTATAGGTGTACCTAAGCACGTGGCATATAGGGGCCTCAAAAGGAAGACCCCCATTTGGTCTGTCATTTCAGGTGCTGCAAAATCAACACATTTACATCATTTTGGGGTGGGCAAAGGTAGAAAAAAGTACATTCACCCCAGAAAACCATATGTTTTCAGAAAGTACACATTCCCCCGAATCTAAATTGGGTATGCATGTCTTTCTACCCCAAAGCACCAAGCCGCAAATCTTTCCTAAATTTGCCAATTTTGGGGACATTTCCAAAAATCACCTCAAAACTTCCACCCTGCAGCATCTTATATCGAACATACTATTGGTTAACAAAACAAATGACCCCAAATATGAAAGCCTAGGGTCCGCTGAACAGTTTGATGCCCAATATGCATAGGTGTACCTAAGCACGTGGCATATAGGGGCCTCAAAAGGAAGACCCCCATTTGGTCTGTCATTTCAGGTGCTGCAAAATCAACACATTTACATCATTTTGGGGTGGGCAAAGGTAGAAAAAAGTACATTCACCCCAGAAAACCATATGTTTTCAGAAAGTACACATTCCCCCGAATCTAAATTGGGTATGCATGTCTTTCTACCCCAAAGCACCAAGCCGCAAATCTTTCCTAAATTTGCCAATTTTGGGGACATTTCCAAAAATCACCTCAAAACTTCCACCCTGCAGCATCTTATATCGAACATACTATTGGTTAACAAGACAAATGACCCCAAATATGAAAGCCTAGGGTCCACTGAACAGTTTGATGCCCAATATGCATAGGTGTACCTAAGCACGTGGCATATAGGGGCCTCAAAAGGAAGACCCCCCATTTGGTCTGTCATTTCAGGTGCTGCAAAATCAATACATTTACATCATTTTGGGGTGGGCAAAGGTAGGAAACAGTACGTTCACCCCAGAAAACTATATATTTTCAGAAAGTACACATTCCCCCGAATCTAAATTGGGTATGCCTGTATTTCTGCCCCAAAGCACCAAGCTGCAAATCTTTCCTAAATTTGCCAATTTTGGGGACATTTCCAAAAATCACCTCAAAACTTCCACCCTGCAGCATCTTATATCGAACATACTATTGGTTAACAAGACAAATGACCCCAAATATGAAAGCCTAGGGTCCGCTGAACAGTTTGATGCCCAATATGTATAGGTGTACCTAAGCACGTGGCATATAGGGGCCTCAAAAGGAAGACCCCCATTTAGTCTATTATTTCAGGTGCTGCAAAATCAACACATTTACATCATTTTGGGGTGGGCAAAGGTAGGAAACAGTACGTTCACCCCAGAAAACTATATATTTTCAGAAAGTACACATTTCCCCGAATCCAAATTGGGTATGCATGTCTTTCTACCCCAAAGCACCAAGCCGCAAATCTTTCCAAAATTTGCCAATTTTGGGGACATTTCCAAAAATCACCTCAAAACTTCCACCCTGCAGCATCTTATATCAAACAAACTATTGGTTATCAAGACAAATGACCCCAAATATGAAAGCCTAGGGTCCGCTGAACAGTTTGATGCCCAATATGTATAGGTGTACCTAAGCACGTGGAATATAGGGGCCTCAAAAGGAAGACCCCCCATTTGGTCTATCATTTCAGGTGCTGCAAAATCAAAACATTTACATCATTTTGGGGTGGGCAAAGGTAGAAAAAAGTACGTTCACCCCAGAAAACCATATATTTTCAGAAAGTACACATTTCCCCGAATCTAAATTGGGTATGCATGTCTTTCTACCCCAAAGCACCAAGCCGCAAATCTTTCCTAAATTTGCCAATTTTGGGGACATTTCCAAAAATCACCTCAAAACTTCCACCCTGCAGCATCTTATATCGAACATACTATTGGTTAACAAGACAAATGACCCCAAATATGAAAGCCTAGGGTCCGCTGAACAGTTTGATGCCCAATATGTATAGGTGTACCTAAGCACGTGGCATATAGGGGCCTCAAAAGGAAGACCCCCCATTTGGTCTGTCATTTCAGGTGCTGCAAAATCAATACATTTACATCATTTTGGGGTGGGCAAAGGTAGGAAACAGTATGTTCACCCCAGAAAACTATATATTTTCAGAAAGTACACATTCCCCCGAATCTAAATTGGGTATGCATGTCTTTCTACCCCAAAGCACCAAGCTGCAAATCTTTCCTAAATTTGCCAATTTTGGGGACATTTCCAAAAATCACCTCAAAACTTCCACCCTGCAGCATCTTATATCGAACATACTATTGGTTAACAAGACAAATGACCCCAAATATGAAAGCCTAGGGTCCGCTGAACAGTTTGATGCTCAATATGTATAGGTGTACCTAAGCACGTGGCATATAGGGGCCTCAAAAGGAAGACCCCCATTTAGTCTATCATTTCAGGTGCTGCAAAATCAACACATTTACATCATTTTGGGGTGGGCAAAGGTAGGAAACAGTACGTTCACCCCAGAAAACTATATATTTTCAGAAAGTACACATTTCCCCAAATCCAAATTGGGTATGCATGTCTTTCTACCCCAAAGCACCAAGCCGCAAATCTTTCCTAAATTTGCCAATTTTGGGGACATTTCCAAAAATCACCTCAAAACTTCCACCCTGCAGCATCTTATATCAAACAAACTATTGGTTATCAAGACAAATGACCCCAAATATGAAAGCCTAGGGTCCGCTGAACAGTTTGATGCCCAATATGTATAGGTGTACCTAAGCACGTGGAATATAGGGGCCTCAAAAGGAAGACCCCCCATTTGGTCTATCATTTCAGGTGCTGCAAAATCAAAACATTTACATCATTTTGGGGTGGGCAAAGGTAGAAAAAAGTACGTTCACCCCAGAAAACCATATATTTTCAGAAAGTACACATTTCCCCGAATCTAAATTGGGTATGCATGTCTTTCTACCCCAAAGCACCAAGCCGCAAATCTTTCCTAAATTTACGATTTTGGTGACATTTCCAAAAATCACCTCAAAACTTCCACCCTGCAGCATCTTATATCGAACATACTATTGGTTAACAAGACAAATGACCCCAAATATGAAAGCCTAGGGTCCGCTGAACAGTTTGATGTCCAATATGTATAGGTGTACCTAAGCACGTGGCATATAGGGGCCTCAAAAGGAAGACCCCCCATTTGGTCTGTCATTTCAGGTGCTGCAAAATCAATACATTTACATCATTTTGGGGTGGGCAAAGGTAGGAAACAGTATGTTCACCCCAGAAAACTATATATTTTCAGAAAGTACACATTCCCCCGAATCTAAATTGGGTATGCATGTCTTTCTACCCCAAAGCACCAAGCCGCAAATCTTTCCTAAATTTGCCAATTTTGGGGACATTTCCAAAAATCACCTCAAAACTTCCACCCTGCAGCATCTTATATCGTACATACTATTGGTTAACAAGACAAATGACCCCAAATATGAAAGCCTAGGGTCCGCTGAACAGTTTGATGCTCAATATGTATAGGTGTACCTAAGCACGTGGCATATAGGGGCCTCAAAAGGAAGACCCCCATTTAGTCTATCATTTCAGGTGCTGCAAAATCAACACATTTACATCATTTTGGGGTGGGCAAAGGTAGGAAACAGTACGTTCACCCCAGAAAACTATATATTTTCAGAAAGTACACATTCCCCCGAATCCAAATTGGGTATGCATGTCTTTCTACCCCAAAGCACCAAGCCGCAAATCTTTCCTAAATTTGCCAATTTTGGGGACATTTCCAAAAATCACCTCAAAACTTCCACCCTGCAGCATCTTATATCGAACATACTATTGGTTAACAAGACAAATGACCCCAAATATGAAAGCCTAGGGTCCGCTGAACAGTTTGATGCCCAATATGCATAGGTGTACCTAAGCACGTGGCATATAGGGGCCTCAAAAGGAAGACCCCCATTTGGTCTGTCATTTCAGGTGCTGCAAAATCAATACATTTACATCATTTTGGGGTGGGCAAAGGTAGAAAAAAGTACATTCACCCCAGAAAACCATATGTTTTCAGAAAGTACACATTCCCCCGAATCTAAATTGGGTATGCATGTCTTTCTACCCCAAAGCACCAAGCCGCAAATCTTTCCTAAATTTGCCAATTTTGGGGACATTTCCAAAAATCACCTCAAAACTTCCACCCTGCAGCATCTTATATCGAACATACTATTGGTTAACAAGACAAATGACCCCAAATATGAAAGCCTAGGGTCCGCTGAACAGTTTGATGCCCAATATGTATAGGTGTACCTAAGCACGTGGCATATAGGGGCCTCAAAAGGAAGACCCCCCATTTGGTCTGTCATTTCAGGTGCTGCAAAATCAATACATTTACATCATTTTGGGGTGGGCAAAGGTAGGAAACAGTATGTTCACCCCAGAAAACTATATATTTTCAGAAAGTACACATTCCCCCGAATCTAAATTGGGTATGCATGTCTTTCTACCCCAAAGCACCAAGCTGCAAATCTTTCCTAAATTTGCCAATTTTGGGGACATTTCCAAAAATCACCTCAAAACTTCCACCCTGCAGCATCTTATATCGAACATACTATTGGTTAACAAGACAAATGACCCCAAATATGAAAGCCTAGGGTCCGCTGAACAGTTTGATGCTCAATATGTATAGGTGTACCTAAGCACGTGGCATATAGGGGCCTCAAAAGGAAGACCCCCATTTAGTCTATCATTTCAGGTGCTGCAAAATCAACACATTTACATCATTTTGGGGTGGGCAAAGGTAGGAAACAGTACGTTCACCACAGAAAACTATATATTTTCAGAAAGTACACATTCCCCCGAATCCAAATTGGGTATGCATGTCTTTCTACCCCAAAGCACCAAGCCGCAAATCTTTCCTAAATTTGCCAATTTTGGGGACATTTCCAAAAATCACCTCAAAGCTTCCACCCTGCAGCATCTTATATCGAACATACTATTGGTTAACAAGACAAATGACCCCAAATATGAAAGCCTAGGGTCCGCTGAACAGTTTGATGCCCAATATGCATAGGTGTACCTAAGCACGTGGCATATAGGGGCCTCAAAAGGAAGACCCCCATTTGGTCTGTCATTTCAGGTGCTGCAAAATCAACACATTTACATCATTTTGGGGTGGGCAAAGGTAGAAAAAAGTACATTCACCCCAGAAAACCATATGTTTTCAGAAAGTACACATTCCCCCGAATCTAAATTGGGTATGCATGTCTTTCTACCCCAAAGCACCAAGCCGCAAATCTTTCCTAAATTTGCCAATTTTGGGGACATTTCCAAAAATCACCTCAAAACTTCCACCCTGCAGCATCTTATATCGAACATACTATTGGTTAACAAGACAAATGACCCCAAATATGAAAGCCTAGGGTCCGCTGAACAGTTTGATGCCCAATATGCATAGGTGTACCTAAGCACGTGGCATATAGGGGCCTCAAAAGGAAGACCCCCCATTTGGTCTGTCATTTCAGGTGCTGCAAAATCAATACATTTACATCATTTTGGGGTGGGCAAAGGTAGGAAACAGTACGTTCACCCCAGAAAACTATATATTTTCAGAAAGTACACATTCCCCCGAATCTAAATTGGGTATGCCTGTATTTCTGCCCCAAAGCACCAAGCTGCAAATCTTTCCTAAATTTGGCAATTTTGGGGACATTTCCAAAAATCACCTCAAAACTTCCACCCTGCAGCATCTTATATCGAACATACTATTGGTTAACAAGACAAATGACCCCAAATATGAAAGCCTAGGGTCCGCTGAACAGTTTGATGCCCAATATGTATAGGTGTACCTAAGCACGTGGCATATAGGGGCCTCAAAAGGAAGACCCCCATTTAGTCTATTATTTCAGGTGCTGCAAAATCAACACATTTACATCATTTTGGGGTGGGCAAAGGTAGGAAACAGTACGTTCACCCCAGAAAACTATATATTTTCAGAAAGTACACATTCCCCCGAATCTAAATTGGGTATGCATGTCTTTCTACCCCAAAGCACCAAGCTGCAAATCTTTCCTAAATTTGCCAGTTTTGGGGACATTTCCAAAAATCACCTCAAAACTTCCACCTGCAGCACCTTATTTCATACATATTATTAGGTATCAAGATAAATCACCCCAAATATGAAAGCCTGGGGTCCTCTGAACAGTTTGATGCCCAATGTACATAGGATTATCGAAGTACATTGCATGTAAAGACCCCAGAATCTACCTTTTGCATACTTATTTGATGTCTTACATTTACACTAATTTCCAAACACTACCAGATTTATATGGGATAAAAGCTACAAAAAGTTATGGTAACCCCTAAAAGCCATATATTTTTGGAAAGTACACATTCTGACGAATCTAAAATGGGTAATTATGTCTTTTTACTCCAAACTACCTTACTGCAAAGCTACGCTAAAGGCAGCGGTTTTTATGACATTTCTGAAAACTGTCTAAAAATATTGCAATTGGTCGCATTTATCTCACCCAATTTATTACATACAATTGTAAAATACCCTAAATATTGACGCCAAGTGTCTACTGAACAGTTTGATGCCCAATGTGCATAGATATACCAAAGCAGCTGGCATGTGCGGACCCCCAAAAAAATTGTGTATTTGAATTTTCTCTGCTGTCTTTTCGCCTTCTGTGAAGTATGACACGTGACTGTGTATTATTTGCCAAAAGACCCTCCTAACAGCACATAGACCCCCAAAACCATATATGTTTGGAAAGTACACATTCTGACGAATCTAAAATGGGTAATTATGTCTTTCTACTCCAAACTACCTTACTGCAAAGCTTCGATAAAGGCAGCGTTTTTTATGACATTTCTGAAAATTGTCTAAAAATATTGCAATTGGTCACATTATCTCACCCAATTTGTAACATACAATTGTAAAACACCCTAAATATTGATGCCAAGGGACTACTGAACAGTTTGATGCCCAATATGCATAGATATACCAAAGCAGCTGGCATGTGCGGACCCCCAAAAAATTTGTGTATTTGAATTTTCTCCGCTGTCTTTTCACCTTCTGTGAAGAATGGTCCGTGACTGTGTATTATTTGCCAAAAGACCCTCCTAACAGCACAAAGACCCCCAAAACCATATATGTTTGGAAAGTACACATTCTGACGAATCTAAAATGGGTAATTATGTCTTTTTACTCCAAACTACCTTACTGCAAAGCTACGCTAAAGGCAGCGGTTTTTATGACATTTCTGAAAACTGTCTAAAAATATTGCAATTGGTCGCATTTATCTCACCCAATTTATTACATACAATTGTAAAATACCCTAAATATTGACGCCAAGGGTCTACTGAACAGTTTGATGCCCAATATGCATAGATATACCAAAGCAGCTGGCATGTGCGGACCCCCAAAAAAATTGTGTATTTGAATTTTCTCTGCTGTCTTTTCGCCTTCTGTGAAGTATGACACGTGACTGTGTATTATTTGCCAAAAGACCCTCCTAACAGCACATAAACCCCCAAAACCATATATGTTTGGAAAGTACACATTCTGACGAATCTAAAATGGGTAATTATGTCTTTCTACTCCAAACTACCTTACTGCAAAGCTTCGATAAAGGCAGTGTTTTTTATGACATTTCTGAAAATTGTCTAAAAATATTGCAATTGGTCACATTTATCTCACCCAATTTGTAACATACAATTGTAAAACACCCTAAATATTGATGCCAAGGGACTACTGAACAGTTTGATGCCCAATATGCATAGATATACCAAAGCAGCTGGCATGTGCGGACCCCCAAAAAATTTGTGTATTTGAATTTTCTCCGCTGTCTTTTCACCTTCTGTGAAGAATGGTCCATGACTGTGTATTATTTGCCAAAAGACCCTCCTAACAGCACAAAGACCCCCAAAACCATATATGTTTGGAAAGTACACATTCTGACGAATCTAAAATGGGTAATTATGTCTTTCTACTCCAAACTACCTTACTGTAAAGCTATGCTAAAGGCAGCGGTTTTTATGACATTTCTGAAAATTGTCTAAACATATTGCAATTGGTCGCATTTATCTCACCCAATTTCTTACATACCATTGTAAAACGCCCTAAATATTGACACCAAGGGTCTACTGAACAGTTTGATGCCAAGTATGCATAGATATACCAAAACAACTGGCATGTGCAGACCCCCAAATAAAATTAGTGCATTTGAATTTTCTTCTCTGTCTTTTCACCTTCTGTGAAGAATGACCCGTGACTGTGTATTATTTGCCAAAAGACCCTCCTAACAGCACATAGACCCCCAAAACCATATATGTTTGGAAAGTACACATTCTGAAGAATCTAAAATGGGTAATTATGTCTTTCTACTCCAAACTGCCTTACTGTAAAGCTACGCTAAAGGCAGCGTTTTTTTTGACATTTCTGAAAATTGTCTAAAAATATTGCAATTGGCCGCATTTATCTCACCCAATTTCTTACAAACAATTGTAAAACATCCTAAATATTGATGCCAAGGGTCTACTGAACATTTTCATGCCCAATATGCATAGATATACCAAAGCAGCTGGCATGTGCGGACCCCCCAAAAAATTGTGTATTTGAATTTTCTCCGCTGTCTTTTTACCTTCTGTGAAGAATGACCCATGACTGCGTATTATTTGCCAAAAGACCCTCCTAACAGCACATAGACCCCCAAAACCATATATGTTTGGAAAGTACACATTCTGACGGATCTAAAATGGGTAATTATGTCTTTCTACTCCAAACTACCTTACTGCAAAGCTACACTAAAGGCAGCGGTTTTTATGACATTTCTGAAAATTGTCGAAAAATATTGCAATTGGCCGCATTTATCTCACCTAATTTCTTATATAGAATTGTAAAACACCCTAAATATTGACGCCACGGGTGTACTGAACAGTTTGATGCCCAATATGCATAGGTATACCAAAGCAGCTGGCATGTGCGGACCCCCAAAAAATTTGTGTATTTGAATTTTCTCCGCTGTCTTTTCACCTTCTGTGAAGTATGACACGTGACTGTGTATTATTTGCCAAAAGACCCTCCTAACAGCACATAGACCCCCAAAACCATATATGTTTGGAAAGTACACATTCTGAATAATCTAAAATGGGTAATTATGTCTTTCTACTCCAAACTACTTTACTGCAAAGCTTCGATAAAGGCAGCGGTTTTTATGACATTTCTGAAAATTGTCTAAAAAAATTGCAATTGGTCACATTTATCTCACCCAATTTGTAACATACAATTGTAAAACACCCTAAATATTGACGCCAAGGGACTACTGAACAGTTTGATGCCCAATATGCATAGATATACCAAAGCAGCTGGCATGTGCGGACCCCCAAAAAATTTGTGTATTTGAATTTTCTCCGCTGTCTTTTCACCTTCTGTGAAGAATGGCCCGTGACTGTGTATTATTTGCCAAAAGACCCTCCTAACAGCACATAGACCCCCAAAACCATATATGTTTGGAAAGTACACATTCTGACGAATCTAAAATGGGTAATTATGTCTTTCTACTCCAAACTACCTTACTGTAAAGCTACGCTAAAGGCAGCGGTTTTTATGACATTTCTGAAAATTGTCTAAAAAAATTGCAATTGGTCACATTCATCTCACCCAATTTGTAACATACAATTGTAAAACATCCTAAATATTGATGCCAAGGGTCTACTGAACATTTTCATGCCCAATATGCATAGATATACCAAAGCAGCTGGCATGTGGGGACCCCCCAAAAAATTGTGTATTTGAATTTTCTCCGCTGTCTTTTTACCTTCTGTGAAGAATGACCCATGACTGCGTATTATTTGCCAAAAGACCCTCCTAACAGCACATAGACCCCCAAAACCATATATGTTTGGAAAGTACACATTCTGACGGATCTAAAATGGGTAATTATGTCTTTCTACTCCAAACTACCTTACTGCAAAGCTACACTAAAGGCAGCGGTTTTTATGACATTTCTGAAAATTGTCGAAAAATATTGCAATTGGCCGCATTTATCTCACCTAATTTCTTATATAGAATTGTAAAACACCCTAAATATTGACGCCACGGGTCTACTGAACAGTTTGATGCCCAATATGCATAGGTATACCAAAGCAGCTGGCATGTGCGGACCCCCAAAAAATTTGTGTATTTGAATTTTCTCCGCTGTCTTTTCACCTTCTGTGAAGTATGACACGTGACTGTGTATTATTTGCCAAAAGACCCTCCTAACAGCACATAGACCCCCAAAACCATATATGTTTGGAAAGTACACATTCTGAATAATCTAAAATGGGTAATTATGTCTTTCTACTCCAAACTACTTTACTGCAAAGCTTCGATAAAGGCAGCGGTTTTTATGACATTTCTGAAAATTGTCTAAAAAAATTGCAATTGGTCACATTTATCTCACCCAATTTGTAACATACAATTGTAAAATACCCTAAATATTGACGCCAAGGGACTACTGAACAGTTTGATGCCCAATATGCATAGATATACCAAAGCAGCTGGCATGTGCGGACCCCCAAAAAATTTGTGTATTTGAATTTTCTCCGCTGTCTTTTCACCTTCTGTGAAGAATGGCCCGTGACTGTGTATTATTTGCCAAAAGACCCTCCTAACAGCACATAGACCCCCAAAACCATATATGTTTGGAAAGTACACATTCTGACGAATCTAAAATGGGTAATTATGTCTTTCTACTCCAAACTACCTTACTGTAAAGCTACGCTAAAGGCAGCGGTTTTTATGACATTTCTGAAAATTGTCTAAAAAAATTGCAATTGGTCACATTCATCTCACCCAATTTGTAACATACAATTGTAAAACATCCTAAATATTGATGCCAAGGGTCTACTGAACATTTTCATGCCCAATATGCATAGATATACCAAAGCAGCTGGCATGTGGGGACCCCCCAAAAAATTGTGTATTTGAATTTTCTCCGCTGTCTTTTTACCTTCTGTGAAGAATGACCCATGACTGCGTATTATTTGCCAAAAGACCCTCCTAACAGCACATAGACCCCCAAAACCATATATGTTTGGAAAGTACACATTCTGACGGATCTAAAATGGGTAATTATGTCTTTCTACTCCAAACTACCTTACTGCAAAGCTACACTAAAGGCAGCGGTTTTTATGACATTTCTGAAAATTGTCGAAAAATATTGCAATTGGCCGCATTTATCTCACCTAATTTCTTATATAGAATTGTAAAACACCCTAAATATTGACGCCACGGGTCTACTGAACAGTTTGATGCCCAATATGCATAGGTATACCAAAGCAGCTGGCATGTGCGGACCCCCAAAAAATTTGTGTATTTGAATTTTCTCCGCTGTCTTTTCACCTTCTGTGAAGTATGACACGTGACTGTGTATTATTTGCCAAAAGACCCTCCTAACAGCACATAGACCCCCAAAACCATATATGTTTGGAAAGTACACATTCTGAATAATCTAAAATGGGTAATTATGTCTTTCTACTCCAAACTACTTTACTGCAAAGCTTCGATAAAGGCAGCGGTTTTTATGACATTTCTGAAAATTGTCTAAAAAAATTGCAATTGGTCACATTTATCTCACCCAATTTGTAACATACAATTGTAAAACACCCTAAATATTGACGCCAAGGGACTACTGAACAGTTTGATGCCCAATATGCATAGATATACCAAAGCAGCTGGCATGTGCGGACCCCCAAAAAATTTGTGTATTTGAATTTTCTCCGCTGTCTTTTCACCTTCTGTGAAGAATGGCCCGTGACTGTGTATTATTTGCCAAAAGACCCTCCTAACAGCACATAGACCCCCAAAACCATATATGTTTGGAAAGTACACATTCTGACGAATCTAAAATGGGTAATTATGTCTTTCTACTCCAAACTACCTTACTGTAAAGCTACGCTAAAGGCAGCGGTTTTTATGACATTTCTGAAAATTGTCTAAAAATATTGCAATTGGTCGCATTTATCTCACCCAATTTCTTACATACCATTGTAAAACGCCCTAAATATTGACACCAAGGGTCTACTGAACAGTTTGATGCCAAGTATGCATAGATATACCAAAACAACTGGCATGTGCAGACCCCCAAATAAAATTAGTGCATTTGAATTTTCTTCTCTGTCTTTTCACCTTCTGTGAAGAATGACCCGTGACTATGTATTATTTGCCAAAAGACCCTCCTAACAGCACATAGACCCCCAAAACCATATATGTTTGGAAAGTACACATTCTGAAGAATCTAAAATGGGTAATTATGTCTTTCTACTCCAAACTGCCTTACTGTAAAGCTACGCTAAAGGCAGCGTTTTTTTTGACATTTCTGAAAATTGTCTAAAAATATTGCAATTGGCCGCATTTATCTCACCCAATTTCTTACAAACAATTGTAAAACATCCTAAATATTGATGCCAAGGGTCTACTGAACATTTTCATGACCAATATGCATAGATATACCAAAGCAGCTGGCATGTGCGGACCCCCAAAAAAATTGTGTATTTGAATTTTCTCCGCTGTCTTTTTACCTTCTGTGAAGAATGACCCATGACTGCGTATTATTTGCCAAAAGACCCTCCTAACAGCACATAGACCCCCAAAACCATATATGTTTGGAAAGTACACATTCTGACGGATCTAAAATGGGTAATTATGTCTTTCTACTCCAAACTAGTGATTTAGCGAACTGCCGATTTGATGTTCGCGAACGCCGTTCGCGAACACCGGCAAAAAAGCGAACAGTTCGCGAACAGTTCGCGAACTTCGAACGCTCGATAAAATCGTTCGATCGAACGATCGAAGGATTTTATTCGTACGATCGAACGATTTTCGTTCGAATCGAACGATCGAAGCTATTCGATCGAATGATTTTAATTCAATCGAATGCTTATAATCGTTCGAACGAATGGAAATCGTTCGATTTTAGCGATCGAACGGTCGAATGGTCGAATGGTCGAACGAAATTTTACTTCGAATCGAACGCGAACACCAATTGGCGAACGTCGCGCGACGTTCGCGAACATTCGGCGGACGCGAACAGTCGAAGTTCGCGCGAACTAGTTCGCCGGCGAACAGTTCGCTACATCCCTACTCCAAACTACCTTACTGTAAAGCTACGCTAAAGGCAGCGGTTTTTATGACATTTCTGAAAATTGTCGAAAAATATTGCAATTGGCCGCATTTATCTCACCTAATTTCTGATATAGAATTGTAAAACACCCTAAATATTGACGCCACGGGTCTACTCAACAGTTTGATGCCCAATATGCATAGGTATACCAAAGCAGCTGGCATGTGTGGACCCCCAAATAAAATTAGTGCATTTGATTTGAATGGCCTGTGACAGCATATTGAGCCGCAATACCCTCCTAACAGCACATAGACCCCCAAAACCATATTTTTTTAGAAAGTACACATTCTGTCGAATACAAAATAGGTAATTATGTCTTTCTACTCCAAACTATCGTACTGCAAAGTTACGCTAAGGCAGCGGTTTTTATGACATTTCTGAAAATTGTCTTTTCGCCTTCTGTGAACATAAAGCAGTGACTGTATATTGTGCCACAAGACCCCCTAACAGCACAAGACCCCCCCAAAAACATACATTTTTGTAAAGTACACATTCTGACATATACAAAATTGCAACAAAAAAAAAAAGCCTGAAAAGAAAAAGAATAAAGCTAACTTAGTAAAATGTGTATTGTGTATTTGTACATGCATGTAATTAGTATGTAAATGTGTGTATAACTGTAAAATAAATGCTACTTACAGTTCTGATGTCCAGCAGGGTCCTGGGCAGCTAGGGGGGGTCCTAAAGCAGAGTGCACGCAGCAGGAAGCAGCAGGCTGGCTGGAACAGGCACAGAAGACGCAGCACAAGGAGCAGACACGTGTCTGCATAACTGTAGACGGGTCCTGCGATGATCGCAGGACCCATGTGACCTCCCCCTCCTCTCCCCCTGCTCGTTGCCTAGGGGGTGGGGAGAGTAAAAGATCCCTCTGCTGAAGCGGCAATCGCCGCAGATGCAGAGAGGAGCAGAGGAGAGGAGAGGAGAGTCAGCACAAGGAGCAGACACGTGTCTGTGTCTGTAACTGTAGACAGGTCCTGCGACGATCGTGTCGCAGGACCCACGTGACCTCCCCCTCCTCTCCCTCTGCTCGTTGCCTAGGGGGTGGGGAGACTAATGGAAGCCTCTGCTGAAGCGGCAATAGCCGCAGATGCAGAGGGGAGCCCTTTACAGCCAAGAACGTAGGTACTACGTGCTTGGCAGTTAGGGCTTTTCCCTGCAAGAACGTAGTACCTACGTTCTTGGCAGGTAAAAGGTTAAATCTCCCATGTGGCTTAACAGCACAGAGGTGACAGAGACATGCAGCTCAGAGTATAACTTATACTGGGAAGCTAACACTGGCACTAGCAGCCCTAATATAGTCTGAGAAGCATCCAAGGCAGCTGCTAGGGGCACCATTTCCAGGGTACGTACTACAGCTAATCAAGCCATTGTTGATGCAACGGAGGAGGTTCAAATAGCTGAAAAAGCCTACTGCAACCTAGAGGATAAAATTAATCACCAGGTATTGGTAACAACACAAAGAAATTTGGAGCTAGCACAAACAACTGTGCTAAAACAGCCCAACCATCTGCAACTGATCCCTAGAATAAAAACACCAACAGGCACATATGTAACAGATCCAACTGAAATAGCAGACTTGAGGCTATCTCTGTGATTTTTTTTCAGATTCCACCTCTTTGAAGAGTTACAATGTGCCATTGTGATTGGATTAGTGGAAGAGTTTATATGCCGAGAACTTCCCACACCAGTCAGTTGAACTGAAGAAGCTGCTCGGATGAGTAGTGAAACATCTTCAATGATTACTCAGCAAGTCCAGTTGTTTTTAGATTTACCTATACTAGATAAACCATGACCTCGATGAATGAAAATCTTCATAGTCACTTTGAGGACCTGTATTCCTCGCAGGCAAGGTACTCGGACACTGAATTAGAACAATTCCCTTTCCCCTGACTCACCAGGGAAGAATCCTCTTACCTAGATAGCCAAATCACAATAGGTGAAGTTACAGAAGCCATTGGCAGCTTCCCTTCGGGGAAGACCCCGGGCCTTGATGGCCTACCATCAGGCCTGGTACCGGCTACTTGGGGACCAACTCGCCCCACAGCTCCATGCTACCTTGCTAGAGGTTAATTATGCAGGCTCCCTCTCCCAATCCTTTTACTCGGCATTGATTGTACTTATACTAAAGGATGGGAAAAACCCAGACTTGTGCAACTCTTCGCCCCATCTCGCTTATAAATACAGATGTTAAAATATTGGTGAAATCTCACTCTAGGCACCTTAATAAGGTGATAACTTTGATTGTACACCCGGATCAAACAGGCGTTATGCCCAATAAGAGTACTACCGTACATTTACACAGATTATACTCTCACCTACAAACTACAAATGGAGGCTATAGGCTCATGGCGGGACTAGATGCCACTAAAGCATTTGATTCAGTTGAATGAACATATCTTTGGAAAGTCCTAGAGAACTTTGGCATAGGCCCTAATTTCATAGTATGGCTCAAGCTTCTGTATTTAACCACAGTTTTGGGTCTCCCTACCCTGGGGTACTAGGCAGGGCTGCCCACTTTCCCCTCTCCTGTTTGCCCTAGCGATAGAACCATATGCCATTATGGTCCGGCAGGCCGACAAAATCATAGGCCTCAAGTGTGGGAGACTTGAAGAAAAATCTGCACTACTGTATATGTGGATGATCTTCTTTTGTTTCTGGCTGACCCACAGGACTCTCTTAGTCACACATTCCACCTGGCAGACAAGTTTAGTGTGTACAGTGGCCCGGTCATAAACAAAGAAAAATCAATTCTGTTTTCACTAGAGACCGGACAAAGGGAGGGTGTACGCTGGGTGCCTAGGTTCAGATTTCTCAGAATACAGGTCTCCAAAACTACACAAAACTGTATATCTGAAAATGTTGAAATGTTAATACAAAGGTTTAAAGGAGCTGTCAGTCAATGGGTTAACCTGCCACTGACAGTGTGGGGCAAACCTCTTTAAAATGATGTACCTGCTAAAATTCTTGCACTTCCTACAAAATGCCCCAGTATGGCTTCCCCCTGCAGATTTTTATACATATAGACTTCATTCTCCTGGGCAAATAAACCTCCCAGGATTAGCAAACAGACACTCATGGCCCCACTAGATAAAGCCCTACCCCACCTGCAAATGTACTACTATGCAAGCCAACTGACCTTTATACATAATTGGTTCAATCCTGACCCTGAAAACTCCCCCACAGCGCTACATGCCACCTTAGCAGCCTCACTAGAGGCATTCTGAAATGCACCATACAGGAAAGCCAATGACACTCCTGAGTTGCCTCCCACACTAAACTGTCCACAAAGAGCATAGGCACTTGTTACCAAGATGCTGGCAAAACCCACCCCCCTAACCTCTCCCTGCACTCCCTTATGGAGAAACTCCAATTTTGCACACCTGCGACACCTCCCAGATTTCAGCTCTGTCATGCCCTCGCAGCTCAATTTAGCTCCCTAACTATCATGACCAAAATAAAACCACACAAGGAGAGGGTGTGGAGCCCTAGCTCCCAAAAATTGGTTTCTAACCTCTCTCAGAAGCCCGTTTGTGAAAGCCAGAATTAAGTGGAACAATGTCATCCCCAATCTAGAGGATGAAGCATGGGAAGAGGCAACAAGTGATATTTATAATTTTTTAATTTCCACAAAAGACAGAATGGTACAGTTTAGAATTATACATTGCACATATCACCCCACTAAGACTCAAAATCATGGGCATGAGTTCTTATGACAGTTGTCCCAAGTCTCAACACCCAGATGCTGATTTCTTTCACCTATTATGGTCCTGCCCCTTAGTGCACAGATTCTGGGCCAAGGTAGTAGCCCACCTAACCAACAAGGTCCTGCTCCCTGGAGTGCTTGAGCCAGAGGTGTGTCTGTTGGGGATAGTGGAGGAACTGGCACCGCTCGTTAAAACCAGATGTTTGTTATGAACCCTCCTGTTTTATGCAAAAAAACTCTGCCCCCTACAGTAAAGCAATGGGAAAAACTGGTGTAAGGAATAAGCTTTACCCTGGTGGTCCAGTGGCTCTCCGTGGTGCTCTAGTGGGCGGCGGGGTCCCCCGCCATTTCTCCCGTGTGGACGCCCACCACGCCACATATGTCCTTTCCTCTTCAGCGCCGGTTTCTCTATGGCACGTGCGGCTGCGTGTTCCCAAGGTTAGCCACCAGCATGATGACGTCATCGCGCAAATTCAAACTATTTAAAGGGGTTTTGTAAAATAACACATTGCCCGTTGTTAGGTTCTATTAGTAGAGTTCCTGGGTGTTTAATCTTTGTGATTCCTGATTGATCTTCTGTTACTGATCCTTGCTTGCCTTCTCAACTACTCTGATTTCTCCAATCCTGATTCTAGCCTGCCTCTAACTACTCCGACCTCTCCAATCCGACCTTTGCCTGTCTGACTAATCTCTGCTTGTGCTGGCCCAATCTGCCTGTTCCAAGTGGCGTTCCTCCTTCCTGGTGAGACGATCATGCCCCTTTGCTCGTCCTGAACCATAAGCTTTGCTCCTCTCTCAAATAAGAACTGGCGAGGGTGAAAGGCGGAAGTTATAGGCAGAAGTGAGAGCCAAGACCAGGGAGTTTAGATTGGGTTCTGGATTTAGGATGCCGTTCGTGACAACTGGTCAATGATAGGCTTCCGGTAATAAAATTAACCTACTTAGCCAGACATTGCCCCCAAAAGTTTGAAAAAACCTGGGGACCATGGCTAGAAGCTCACACTGAAGTGAACCCTATGGTATAACAAAGGTAAAATAAATTACATGGACTATAATACATAACTACCTATTCTCTAATGCATGCTAATTTTGACCTGAATACTCTGTGGTCCGGTGTGACGAAATGGATCTTGAGGTAATTGTACACATAGGGGCACATTTACTAAGGGTTGAAGTGAATTCTAAGTGAATTTTCGAATTCAAAAACTTTGAATTTCGAAGTAATTTTTGGGTACTTCGACCATCGAATAGGCCAAATTCGACTTTGATTCGAATTGAAAAAACTTCGAATATTTTTTCAATTCGATGGTTGAATTTAAAAGTTTTAGCACTTCAAATTCGACCCTTAGTAAATCTGCCCCATACTGTAATAGCCTAACACATTGTGTGATGCTTGCTAATAAATGTATGCTTTTTACTCATGTTTTAATACGATGTGGTCCTGGGAGACCAAATATATGCTGACGTAAAATGCCTATTTTGTTTTGTGTTGTATGTTTTATTTAAAAACAGAATAAAAACCTAAAAAAAAACATTTATAAAACAAATTGATCTGTGCCAATTTAACTGTTTGGTTCTTTAAACCTATTAAACTAGTTAGCCCTGTAAAATTACAGCACGTCTTCTTGGAAGATGAATATATAAAGGACCCTTTGCCAGTATTATTTTTTTATTGTGATTCCCAGCTATTTTTGTTTGTGACTTGGTATTACATGTCAGTCTGTGACACATCATATGGGGTTTTATCTGCAGGTTTTGTGCAGCCTGTCACTTTGAAAAACATGAAAAAAGAAAAGAAGCCTTAAATTCCCCTCTTCTTCATAAATCATAGAATCTGTTCATCAGTAAGCATGGTGTGTTATTCATTTCTGTCTTTTTTTTTCTCCCTACTTTATTTCTCTCCTGACCTCGAAGTGTGCCCATCAGCACATTTTTCCTTCTCTGGGATTATGTCAGGAAAACATAGTCACGTTTACTACAAGCAAAGACAATTTTACTGGCTTGTAAAGGAGGTTTATGTGAATGCAACATCCTAGCTTTCTTTCCCATGGAGACAATATACCTCACCTAAACAATGCAAACTCCTACTCAATCGGTGATCAAATGGATGTCTTGTTTCTTGAATTCTTATTTTACCAGCACTATCAAACTACCCTTGAAGCATGCAGATTGCATATGAATCATGTAGTCCTCACGAGTCATATTATGGCTTTGGTTCAGGTGCAGACGGTAGTTCTGGAAAGCAATGAGGGAAACATTTTCATTTTAAAAAAGACCCTTCATCTTTCTTTAGTACTGAAAATATTGTGTCTCTGGGGATATATTATTTTACAAGAGATGTGAAGTTGGCCAAATGGCTCTC
This sequence comes from Xenopus petersii, assembly GCA_038501925.1. Classification (NCBI taxonomy): domain Eukaryota; kingdom Metazoa; phylum Chordata; class Amphibia; order Anura; family Pipidae; genus Xenopus; species Xenopus petersii. The sequence goes on along the minus strand of CM076672.1, from coordinate 50,463,211 downwards.
ATTATAAACCTCTAAGGGTTAAACAACTCATATTAAACCTATATTTGAAACTGAAAAAACAAGTCTGTGTTTCTTAATTCATATAATAATGGCTAAATGAAGATGATAATAAAATGATGATGGCATTAGTGATAACTTAAAAAGGTAAAAACAATGTTAAAGAATTATTGTTGCTAAGAAAAATAAATGGCCAACATAAAGATGGGACAACATGCAAAGTGCCCTGCGTTCTGCATTTTGCTTGATGTCCCACTATTTACTCCCAAAGGAACAGCTCTTAGTGCTCCTAAAATGAAGCAAGTAGCACCTATCTCTGTATATACGAATGACTGCATGTCAAATGAGAATGGGTAAGCACAAAAATCTATGTATTGTGATTTCTGCTCTTCTCATGGCAAAGCAACAGTGCATTTTCTTTTATATACTACAGGTATGGGATCCATTATCCAGAAAGCTCCAAATTATAGGAAGGTTATCTCCCATAGACTCCTTTTTAATTAATTATAATTTTTAACAATCGTTTCCATTATGTCTATAATAATGAAACAATACCTTGTCTGATTAATCCGTTTTGGACGGAAAACAATCCTGTTAAATTCATGTTTACATGATTTTTTGCAGATTTAAAGTAAATATGCTTTATCTAGAAAACCCAGGTCCTGAGCATTCTGGATAACAGGTCCCATACCCATACTATAGAATGCCTAATTATGGCTCTTGACCCAAATGAGTACATTTCAGCTACTATGAAAATGTAGATTATTTGGCCAATAAACATTTTAATCGAGGGGATGCTAATTTGACCATTGGACTATTGAACTTGAAAGGGATCAAGCCATCACCATATTTTTTTTTCTTCTTCCAGAATTACATTGCATGGGGTTGTGGTGTACATGTACAATACACGAATATTAGTAAGTCATAATGTAGTTCACATGCAAGCAATAGCTTTTAGATGAAAAATATGTTGGTTGCTCGCTCATGTTTTATAGAAGATAAGCTTTCCTTCTCCTTTAAATTTTTCCATGAATGAATTTTTCATTCCACTCCAGTTGTTTTGAAGATTCACACCCAGCAGGAATTGGGGTTGTTGTTTGCAAATAATAAACTAGACAAACTATTGATCCATAGAGACATTACCGTAAATAAGCTCAGTCCAGAAGGCATTTGGGACAAATGTGTAGGAACTCAATAATGTTTTGGTTTATTGTCTTCATTTGTAGCTCAGTTTTGTCCATCATTTTCCATACAGAGGTTAGAGTTGAATTATTAAAAAATGCTAATTTCATCCAATATATTCTGCCAAGCCCTTTGCCAAGATAAAGGCCATTGAAATTTCTTGGCCTAATTTTATAATGTAAGCATCTGAGATTTTCATTAATGTTTCATGTACCTGAATAACAGTGTTAAATGTACTTTTGCAGAGAGGTTTTGTCTGACACTTATTAATAGCTTTGCCCTTTGCTTTTCTGAAAATGTTGGCATCTTTTCTTCAGTGATTCCTGTATCCTTGATGTCTAATAAGTTAAAGTTCTTTTTTTGCTTTTCACTTTTTTTAATATAATCTATTCCTTTGTAATTCTGTCCGTAGTTTGGGTTTTTATTAAGGCTAAAAAATGTGTTTTGTGGACTGTAAGAACAGAAAAGTAAGTAATGTATCCCTGACACTTCAGTCATGTGAGAAACTTTTTTTTAACACAATCACTTCATTTCAGGTGCTCAAAAGTAATTGGACAAATTAAAAAACTGTAAATAACACGTTCATTTCTTATACAGTACTTGGTTGAAAACCCTTGAACTCATTTTGTGGTCACTGTTATTAAGGTAAGCTTTGTATCACCCAACGAATGGGGGACCTGATGTCCATGTACATGCCAAGGCGACATAATTATATATGTGAGGAGGGAGGGGGGATGAGAGGAGGGCAGTGACATCTATAAAATGCAGAATAAAAAGTGAATTTATTGCCTTAGGCATAGATGCAGGGCAGGCAATATATGGTTGACAGCTAGATTTTTAATTAGGTTTATAACAGGCTTGGATGTTTAATAAAATAATTTGGGTTTCATGTTTAATTTGAGGTAAAGTTGATGCACCGTGTTAGCTAGTAAAAATGTTACAGGGCAGCCCTTTTGAAATATAAAAAAAATAACAAAAGTGGTATAAAGGTGATACCTTTATTGGCTAACTAATATAATCATAGCAAGCTTTCAGAACATTTTAGTTCCTATTTCTAGTGGATTACAATGAAGCTGTGGTGTTCTCTGGTATATATACAACATTCAGCTCATAGGTCAAATGACCAACACTGAAAAATCTTGAAAAAGGAACTAAAATGTTCTGAAAGCTTGCTACGATTATATTAATTAGCCAATAAAGGTATCACCTTTATACCACTTTTGTTATTTTTTTATTTCAAAAGTGTTGCCCTGTAACATGTTTAATTAGAAAAAGGACTTTTATTGTACAGCTTTGACAGGTCCCCTTTAAGGACTTAGCATTCTCTGGTGCTGCTGCATTGCTCTTCCTAAATTATCCACAAGTTATGGACATACTTGAGGGTGTCCACGCCCTTACATGAAAACATGAATCCAATATAAACACCTATCCTCTAGGCCACCACATGCTGTATATTGCAAGAGTTGTGCCTTTAGGTAGCACTCTTTAATAGCAGTGAGGTAATATCCAAAGTGATAAAACATGACACTTTGCACCTATTTCTTGCACGTTGCACCATGCCTCCCATTGTTAAGTTGTTTGTTTGTTGAGTTGAATCCTACTGATTTAAATGAGGAACACAGAATAGTACTATTCTCTGGGTTATTGACTAAAGGTGGCCATACATGAGCGGGTTAAAGCTGACGATATCAGTCCTTTAGACCAATTTGGCAGCTTATCTGCCCATGTGTGGGCTCCCGACGGGTCCTGTCGATCGATGTAAGGCCAAAAATCGTCCAGATATTGATTGGGCAAGCTTGATTTTTTTCTGCGATCTAGGACAGCATCTGCTAGTTGATGCAGTCCTGTGACCCATCGCCGCCCATTCGCAGCATTATAATCTGATTGTTCTGCCCCAGGGCTGACCGTTCTGATTCACTCTAAATCGTCCAGCCGTTAGTGGGCATATGGGGTTAAGATCCACCAAACAGGTGGATCTAATAGTGTATGGCCACCTTTACCCATAGAGATATTTCTTATTCTCTAAAATGTGCAGTAGTATTTTCCATGCATGCTATAGTATTCTAAAATAAAATATTTTTTAAACACTAACGATAAATATTTGTTGATTTCTGCTAACTGTATATCCACTGCAATAACATTACAAATCATTTTGAGTAAACGTTGAAAAGTCTTCTTACAAAATCTTAACTTGGCCTCTTTTTAAACTTTCCTGTAAAGTATTTTTATTTAACAGTAGCAAAGAGCAGCTGGCTTCATACAGTAAAGATTTCATTTGTTTCCCTGCCCCAGGGGTGCTGAGCCCAGTCCTCAGGGGTTGCTACAAGACTGAATTTTAAGGATATTATTGTAAGAGCACAGGTGTGTCAATTAAAATGACTGATCCATTGCAGAATCCTTAAAACCTGGTCAGTTAAATGGCCTTTGGGACTGGATTTGTGCACCCCTGATTTGGCCATTTCTTGCTAGAGCATTCAAGTCACTTATGCCCCATGTATTTTGGGATTTAATATTTCAAGCTCTCTTTTAATAACACCAAAGCAAAATCTGTTTTGTACTGGAATTCCTGCTATTTCTTTCCTTGACTGCTTTGGTTGCTAAAAATGTTACTGTGGCTTTTCTCTAACTCAGTCCAATTCCTCCATAAAAAGTCATGTAAGGCACATTTTGCTGTGCTGATTATTCTTTAGCAGCACATTTTTATTCCAGTAGAACTTTTCTGTTCAGTAATAAGACTCATTGTTTGCTTGATTTTTGGATTTTCTGATGATTCTTTATATAAACTACTTGGGGTGAAATTAATATTGTCCTCTGTCTAGTTCTGACCCATTCATTTAAATTTTTAGAGGTCCTTTTAGATATTCAGACCTGACTTCTTGATTAAAAGAAATACAGACTTTATTTGCTTTAGTAGCCACAGAATGACATTGCTGGAGTTAGACGTGTTATCTACAAAAACCCCTAGATCTTTTTCAATTAAGGAAACCCCCGACACACTGCCATTACGTGTATAACTTACATTTATATTATTTTTGCCAAAGTGCATAACCTGCATTTTTCAACATTGAACCTCATTTTCCAGTTTGCTGCCCAGTTTTCTAATCTAGACAAATCACTCTTAAAAGTGGCAGCAACATGCATAGAACTTATAGTTCTGCACAATTTAGTATAATCAGCAACAAAGGCCCTTACACTTTCACTCTTTTTTTAAGTAAAATACTTTTAATTATTACTAAAATTATTTATTATAAACAACAATGCTTAAATTAAACTATTTTACCTTCAGTCATGTATCAATCCCATTAACAGACAAATACCAAATGCATTTAAAAATTCAGCTTGGGTAACATTGGCAGAAGAAAATGTGTGCTACTTTGTTTGCATGTTGTGACCAATAGATGTCTCTGTTTTCTACAACATGGAATAAAATGCACTGTCCACTTTCCTCCATGAATAGAAAACTAGATTGTGGATAATGTAAGAAACATACCACATGATCTCAGTTTCAGAAACAAAATGCCAACTGGGGGTGTAAGCAACATGGTGTGACCAATAACAGAAACAAATTATAAATGAATAGCATCACACAGGGCAATTTGCCTTGTCAGTCACTTAACTTTTCAAAGGCCGAAGAGTTTAATTTATTCCAGCAGAAAATATGATTATATACAGGATTTTTTTTAAACAATTCTTGTATTATCAGTATTTTGTACTGTAAATTTTGTTATTCTCACTTAAATGCCTTTATATAGCTGTACTTCGTGCTGATAGACTAATAGTACTTTACTACATTATAAATGGCCTACTGTGGTTCATTTGTTATGTGATATATTACTAATTTGTCCTGAAGTCTGGAATATGTATTTCCTATAGTGCAGCATTTTTTCCTTGACATGTGTCATAGTTGCACAATTCAAAGCTGTATTTACGCATTTCTGGCATCACATCAGTCACAGCAAGGTGCAGCCAATACTAATGCCAAAAGCTCCCTAAATACCTAATTAAACAGTATGATTGGTACTTGGTTTTTAGAAGCCATTGAGCCCAAGATGTTCTTGACCAAGACTTTTAGTGATCTATAGTGATGGGCGAATCTCTCCCATTTCGCAGAAAAATTCACGAATTTACTGCAAAATTCGCAAAAAATTGTGAAAACTGAAAGTTCACAAAAAAATTGTAAAATTCTGACGTTTTTATGAAAAATTTGTGAAATTCTGACCTTTTCATGCAAAATCGAGCAATTCGCACATTTTCATGAAAAAATCAAGCATTTCAAACGTTTTCATTAAAAAACCTGAAAATCGGAAATTGGCGCAGGCGAATTTTCAATGGCGAATTTTGGAGAGAGAGATTTGTGAATTTATTCGCCGGCAGCGAAACACTGGAATTCACCGCAAATTAGTGCCTGGCGAATTTATTCGCCCAGCCATCACTAGTAATCTATAGTTTCATGAAAAATTCAGGGTAATATGATTATACTTGTAGTGGGGTAGTTGTGAACTGCACTAATTATAACAAATAGCCTGTATGGGTAGAAATGCTGTATTTTATATACTGAAATTACAGTGCCAGCCTAAAGTTTTAGCAGCTCTATAAAAGTTTGGATTTGTGCACAGGGGGGCACCATCCTGAATTATTTTAGAAGTCAGTGACACGCACATGCTCAGTGTGGTCTGGGCAGTTGTTGAAAAACTAGGCGTAGGGTTTGTTGCAAGTCATCAAGCAGAAAATTATGTTTGCATGTCATAGAAGCTGATGCTACAGGGCTAGCTATTAAATTCTAATGAAAATTTCACTGCTTTCAGAGCTGCCATGTAACGAGCAACAAAATGAATTACTTTAGCAGCCTTGTACTGTGACTTAAATATTCTATATCTACAGTATATTGTGAATCGCAGCACTGATCATGTGTGATACAGCTTACAGAAGACGGAAAACTACTTTGGATTCATAGATCTTCATGTTTAAAGGCCGGTGGTCACCTTGGGTGTATATGAAAGCTCAAAATATAATGTGCAATATTTCTAGTCTACATGTAAAGCTTTAGTTCTCCTTTAAATACATGCAACAATGTTTAGCTGCTTTAAAGGGACACTAAACTCTAGTGTTCTGCACTACTCAACCACACTTTGTTGTTGAAGTTCAAATCCCAGCTTTAACATATTAACATGGATAAAGCATGCTGGGAACTGTAGTCCAGTAATATCAGGGTTGTATTATTAAAGCAATTTTGCTCAAGGGTGCATACTACATAATGAGAAGTGCCTGCCATCAGTTAATTAATGGCAAAACCATTTTGTTATTGCTTATTTTTTTCTTATTTTAATTACAAAATGCCAATTATTCAGCCTTGTAGTGATTGTCTTGGACAAGGATTTCCCAACACTGCTGCCAAAACAGCAGTCAACCTGTTGAGCTCTTTTTTTGTGCTCCATTTGGTGCATTGGCATTTGCTTGCTCTTCTTGGTTCCATGGTCAAAAGTATGTATGAATTACACCACATTGAGGTAGCCCTCACATGAAATCACAAAAATGTATAACTAAGCGGAATAAGATTTAGTCATTCTTATAATAGAACCTCACAACTCTGTTTAACGGGTCACCTTTTCTGTTTAAATGCTAAGTGGTTAAATGCTCCACTAAAGTTTTTCTCTCTGCTTCTTGTCTGCATGGCTGTCTTGTCCCAGCCTCCTCCTTTAACTGTCTGTAAAAGAATCTCCTTCTTTCCTAGGATTTATGTGGTGTAAAAAATGTCAGGATAATTCGCCATACACAGGCTTCACAGTGTAAAAGCGGAGTAAAAAAACTGTGTAATTTTTTACTAGTTTTTTCTTGGAGTGACTTCCACCACAACTTACAAAGGTCTGAAGCAATATAAAATAATGGTGGCAAATCTGGTGTTTGCATGGTTTAAAATAAAAAACACCTTTTTAACTCACCATTTATTTTAGGCAGCTATTCAAACAGTTTCAGTTTCGGAGAATTTCGTTTTACACAGCATAATAAATATGCCCCTAAGAGTAGAGTAATTAAAGTTAATAAGTTAAATGATTCCATGAAATGACACCTTTAGAGGCATAGGAGAACTAAACCCAAAAAATGCATATGGCTAAAACTGGCTTATTTTATATACTAAACTTATTGCACCAGCCTAAAGTTTCAGCTTGTCAATAGCAGGGCCGTGCCAAGGGGAAGCAGGGTAGGCAACCACCTAGGGCGCAATCATTTTTCAATTTTTTACTATTCACTTCACTTGGTAGATGTTGGCCTTTATTAAAAAGCATTCATTTGTAAAAATTGGATGCAGCAAACCCCCTCGGGGGTTTGTTTTAGCCTGGCAAAATTGTGAAAGGCTAAGCACTCCCCCATCCTGGAGCGTGAGTTGATGCCTTCCATGCTTGCTGATGCTGGCACGAGACGTCATTTCAGTCACATCAAACCTTGGAGCATTGGGCAGCTGCAGAGAGGACCTGCAGAGGGGAGCGCTCAAAGTCGCACTGAAAAGGCTGTCTGTCCTGTTGGCTGGGGCCTGGGCACTTTTGGCAGCTGCCTGCACCTAACCCAAGTTTTACTACTGTCTTCTATGAAGCTTGGTGCTGGCACAGGTAGATCATGGGGGCTTCTTTGGTTGAACACAGGATGGTACAGGTGGGGGCGTGGGCTTGGGGCCTGCAGACAGTATTAAAGGTGGAAATGGCTGGGCTGGCAGTGGCACAGCCTTTGGTGGGGTACCGTATAGATCATGGGGGTTTGGGTTGGGCACTGCAGAATGGTACATGTGGGGGCCTTGGGGCCTGCTGCAGTATTAAAGGTGGAAATGGCTGGGCTGGCAGTGGCACAGCCTGTGGGGTACAGTGGGGGCTTCAGTATGATGGCTGCTGGCACAGGTACATGGGGGCATAACTGCTGGGAAATATGGGGCGGGCGCTGATTGGAACCCTTCCTTAGGGTGCCAAACCACCTGGGTCCGGCCCTGGTCAATAGCAGCAATGATCCAGGACTTCAAACTTGTCACAGGGGGTCACTATCTTGGAAAGTGACATTCACATGCTCAGTGGGCTTTGAGCAGCTGTTGAGATGCTAAGCTTAGGGGTTGTTGCAAATTATCAAGCAAAAAGGTTGAGGTTGGCCTGTAATATAAGCTGATGCTACAGGACTGATTATTAAATTGTGATGCTAATTGCACTGGTTTCTGTGCTGCCATGTAGTAATTATCTGTATTAATTACTAATCAGCCTTATATTTAGGGATGTAGCGAACCGCCGACAATGTGTTCGCGAACGCCGTTCGCGAACACCGGCAAACAATGCGAACAGTTCGCGAACTTCGAACATCCGAAAATCGTTCGATTCGAACGATCGAAGGATTTTAATCGTTCGATCGAACGATTTCCGTTCGAATCGAACGATCGAAGCCATTGGATCGAATGATTTCATTCAATCCAATGGCTTCGATCGTTCGATTCGAACGAAAATCGTTCGATTTTAGCGATCGAATGGTCGAATGGTCGAACGATTTTGACGCGAACGCCTATTGGCGAACGTCGCGCGACGTTCGCGAACTTGCGGCGGACGCGAACAGTCGAAGTTCGTGCGAACTAGTTCGCCGGCGAACAGTTCGCTACATCCCTACTTATATTGTGACATTTCTATTATATGTGTACTGTATATTGTGAGTGGGTCCCTAAGCTCAGTAAGTGACAGCAGCACAGATCATGTGCAGTGAATCAGCAGAAAAGAAGATGAGGAGCTACTGGGGAACTTTACAGATCTTTACTGCTAAAGGGCTGTTGTTGCCTTGGGCTGGTACAGAAGCACAAAACATAATGTACATCATTTCTAGCTACTTCTTTAGTTTAATTTTCCTTGTCCTTTAAAGGTTGAATTTCGAATTCATGTGAGTTTTTTTAAACTCTGTTAAATTTGAATATACTCGAAATTCGATTGGGGGGATTGTTTATAAAAAAAACCTTGAATCTCAAGAAGGCTATTTGAATCCGAACTAAAACTCCAATCGAGTAAGGATAATTCACAATTCAAATTTGAGAGTTTTGATCATATAAAAAATTGAAAATTCTAATTTTCAATTCGACCCTTAATAAATCTGCCCCTTAATGTTTAAAGAGGCATACATAAAGGCTGAGTAAAGCCCTGATTGTTCAGGGGTTATATGAATATCCAGAACTTACTCACCTGAGTAGGGATGTAGCGAACCGCCGCCAATGTGTTCGCGAACGCCGTTCACGAACACCGGCAAAATTTGCAAACAGTTCGCGAACAGTTCGCGAACTTCGAACATCCAAAAATCGTTCGATTCGAACGATCGAAGGATTTTAATCGTTCGATCGAACGATTTTCGTTCGAATCGAACGATCAAAGCCATTGGATCGAATGATTTCATTCAATCCAATGGCTTCGATCGTTCGATTCGAACGAAAATCCTTAGATTTTAGTGATCGAATGGTCGAATGGTCGAACGATTTTGACGCGAAAGCCTATTGGCGAACGTCGCGCGACGTTCGCGAACTTGCGGCGGACGCAAACAGCCGATGTTCGCGCGAACAAGTTCGCCGGCGAACAGTCCGCGACATCCCTACACCTGAGTACTAAAAAAACTTTATCTATAGATGAAGCCACTTGGATTTGTGAGTTAAATGCGTCATGACTCAGGGGTAATTGAAGAAACTGTGTTATCTTAAGTCATCTTCTCATTTAATGCATTTAACCTTTTCATTAGCATACCAAAGCTCCATTGTTCACAATGGTGAATGCTTTAATTAGATGGGATGTTGTGACGCAGTTTTCTGTGTTAAATGAGATAAATGGGATATCTGTGTTTAGTTATTCTGTGTCAAACAGACAAACCAAAGTGGCTTCATCTGTACCTGTGCAGTTGGCAGTAATGGTCTTGGCAGTTTATGTCACCTAAGACATCATATAAAGATGCAGTATGAAACAGTAGCTATAAATTAGACTGTTTTTTTTTTTAAATATAAATACTGTATTTTATTTTATTTGATATACAACTGCTCATTCTTTTAGATTGTTATTAGGGACGCATTAAAGATAAATATGCATAAGACAAATGTAAATGTATTGTCCATTTTAGTAGCAAATGTTATATTTTTTGAGAAGAAAAGTAGTATAGAAATCAAAGGGGTCAGTCAGTTAATATTACTAACACCTCTCCCTCGATGCTTCAGTAACTGATTAAACTGCAAAAGGTGGGGTTCCAGCTGAGTAAGTCAAAGTGTTGTTGGCTTTACCCTAGGGGGTAGATCATGTGAAAACACTAAAGTTCAGAACTGTCATATTCTCAGCAGTAGGTACATTTTCTACTGAAATTAATGGACCAAGCTGGGAAATGTTTTTTAAAGTTGCATCTTCCCTTGTGTCAAATGCAAATTCAGAGAGCTTTTGAAGCAATGAAATGGTAGTTAAAGAGATGAATTTACATGTATTGACATTGATAATATAGCTACCACTCGGGCTGAGGACATAAAGCAGAATTTTGAAATGCAAGCTAAAGTACTGTATGCAACTAAACGCAATACAAACAAGACTATTTCTGAAACCACTGGTGTGGAATTTTTTTCTTAACAACCACAACGGTAAGCATTATATGACAGACTCCGTAACGCTGGTGATTGACTGACAAGGCACATGTTTTTATTTACATAAAAATGCTTCATATAAATATATCTAGCATGATTTGGGTCTGTGTTTATTTTAACCCTCAATTCTTCTCTCAAGAGCAAATATTAAATACCCTTACATCATTTAATGTTACATTTTTTTGGGCAATTATAGAAGATACTCCTGATTTTACCTTAAATACAGTCAGGATAAAACATCTGATGAAATTGCAATTAAGATTTTAGGACTCATTTAGGTCCACAAGTACAGTGATCAAAATGCAATTTTGAGCATAATCGTCATGTTTTTCCTCGTAATGATGTGTTTTTCACAGATTTCCAGCATCCAACACTTGCACTTCACCATTAACTGGATGCAATTGTGCTGTCCAGTAGGCTTCACGTCTGGTGTTCAGCATGAGAGTGGCTCATGCCCCCAATTATTTAGATAAAGTGCTCCTGTTGACACAAGGTGTTTATGGAACCCTGGAGCTACCACCTCCAAGCAGTAGCTCCAGGGCTACTTTAGCACAATGCATCAATAGGTGCAACTGTGCTCAATGTGCAATGGAAGTACTGAGCGTCACTGAGCATGACTATATGTTAGTGCTAAGAGCACCGTTTAACACAAGTATCCAGTAGCTAGTAGAATTAAGTCTAAAGCAACTGGAGTTTTCTTAAACTTTTCATCACTCATCTGACTTTTTCGGTTTCACCACTCGGATGAGAGGACAAGTTCTGGCTCATTGCTGCTATTGAAATGCTGAAACTTTAGGCTGTTGCAATAAGTTCAGTATGTAAAATATGGCATCTTTTACCATATAAATTTTTAGGGTCTAGTTCTCCTTTAAGTCTACTCACTTAAACCAACATTAAATAAGCCAATAGAATTATTTTGCAACCAATATGGATTTATAAAGCTTAGTTACCATCAAGTACAAGCTACTGTTTTATTATTACAGAGAAAAAGGAAGTTGTAGTCTCTGGATGATGGCCTACCCATAATTCGTAGCTTTCTGGATAATGAGTTTCGCTATAAGGAAACCCATACCTCTAGTTCTCTAACTTTTAAATATTTTAATGTTTCTTTTATATACTTTTAATGGTGTTAGTGAGAAAAAATATGTTTTTCAACATTCAATGCATGAGATTGTTTCCCATCACATATTTATTCAGAAAACATATAGTGGATAATGTGTAATTTATAAGAATATTAGAAGTCACCAAGGGCTTTTTACCATATAAAAGCACAAGGCTGCAGGCCAATTGCTTTATACAGGGCACTGAACTCCGAGGTGACTTCTAAATATTTATAAACTGCAGCATGTGGTAAATTATCTTTTATAATAGATAAGTACAATTTCAGAAAACACAAAACAGATAGTGGGAAAATAGATAATCTTTGTAAACATTTTACAGTTAAAGTCACCTTCCCTTGCCAATGTTGTCAGTATCTACTAAAATGCTAGACTGCAATACTTTTGCATAATGACAGAAAATGTAATTGTAAGCAACTTTCCAATATACATTATTGTGTTTAAAATTTATTTGTAGATATCTAAAGCGTCTCTGATTCAAGGGGTCCTTTTCCACTTGTGTAATGGTGCACATGATTCTAAGAGCTTTAATGTTTCCATTACAAACTATTGAGTCTCAAGGCTTTCCCAAAAGTTGTGGTTTTGCTGAAATACCTGTTAATTCCAGCAAAGCTTCCACTTCTAAGCATCTTATCTCCCACATATTATTAGGTACCAAGAAAATACTGTTTGGTGTCCACTGTGCAAAAGATTACCAAAGCAGCTGGCACTTAGAGACTCCAACATGAAGTTAGTGCATGCAAATTAGCTACTGAATCAACACATTTAGAGGCACATTTATCAAGGGTCAAATTTCGAATTCATGTGAGTTTTTTAAAACTCCAATAAATTTGAAATTCGACCAATCGAAATGTATCATCAAAAACTGATTTTTTTAACTCGGACGATTTGAATGACTCGAAAACTCGATTATAAAAACTCAAATCGAATTTCAAAAACTCAATTCATGTTTTTTTCTCCAAATAAAACTTGAATGTCAGAAAGGCTGCAAACATAACAAAATAGACCTCTGGACCTCTCCCATTGACTTATACAGTAATTCGGCAGGTTTTAGGTGGCAAATATTGTAATTTGATTTTTTTAAGGACCAGAGTATGAATTTAAACTTGAATCGAGTTTGGATAATTCACAATTCAGAATTTGAGAGTTTTGACCAAAAAAAAAAAAAAAATCTGCCCCTTGTTTTTTGTGGGGTAAACACACAAATAATCTGTTTACACCCTAAAACCATATACTTTTGGAAAGGACACATTCTGCTGAATTCAAATTGGGTAACCAACTCTTTCTACTCTTTCTAGCCACAAGGCTTTCCCAAAATTAATGAAATACCTGAAAATCACCTCAAAGCTTTCAATTTCCAGCATTGTATCCCCTACATAGCATATCATTCAACCCCAGAAAACCTCATGTTTAGTGATGAGCAAAATATTTCACCTCGTTTTGCCATGAAAATAAAGCCCGTAGACTTTAATAGATGAAAAATAATTTTTTCTGCATCCAAACATTTATGTCTCCCATAGGGGCAAATTCACTAAGCGCCGAAGCGCCGAACGCTAGCGTTACTTCGCTAGCGTTTGGCATTTTCGTTACTGCGCAAATTCACTAACGAACGCTGACGTAGATTCGCTAGTGTTACTTCGCACCCTTACGCCTGGCGAAGTTTCGATACGGATGTAACTACGCAAATTCACTAATGCGTGCAGTGTTCTGAACGCTACCTTTTACGTTAGACTTCCTTCGCCACCTCAGACCAGGCGAAGCGCAATAGAGTAGATAGGGATTGCTTCAACAAAAAGTCAAAAATTTTTCTAAGTCCCAAAAAACGCTGGCGTGTTTTCTACATTATGGGTGATAGGCTGAAAAAAATCAAAAAATCTTTTGGGGCTCCCCTCCTTCCCCCCTACATTTCCTGACTCATGCCAACTTACCTATACAGTGGGCACATGTGTAGGGCAAAATAAATTTTTTATTTGATGCTTTGAAAGTTTTCTAGGCATTTGTAGTGCTGATACGTATTCCTCCATTGAAATTTGAATTTGCGCCGTATGCAAATTAGCCATCGATAGCGTAACTTCGCTTAGCTTAGCGAATCAAAGCTAGCGCAACTTCGTAACCTTACGCTACCCCTGAGCGCAACTTCGGATTTTAGTGAATTTGCGAAGCGCTGGCGAAACTAGGCCTGGCGAAGTGTGGTGAAGTGCAGCTAAGTGCGGCAAAGTTACGCCTGGCGCAACTACGAATCTTTGTGAATTTGCCCCATAGACTTCAATGCATTTCAGTGAATTTTGCAATTTTGTAAATTGTTGGTGAGACGAAACGGGTCAGATTCCCCAATACTACATCATGTTTCCAAAAATAATGCACATGCTGCCAAATCTAAAATGGGTAAATATGTCTTTGTATGACAAAGCTTGCTTGATTAGCAGAATCAGCTCCTAATTCTTTATGCCCAAAAGTCCTGGTGCACATACCATGAATGGCCACTGTCATCTAGTACAGCACCAAAATTCTTATTGAATAAAAATGCCTTTATTTGGAACACTTGGCTGGACCTGGATAAGCAAAAAGCAAAAGCTATGTTAATCTGAATTTTACTCTATTGTATGCCCCACATTTTGTATCACACCAGTATACAACTTCCTAAATATGAACGCCATGGAGCTACTGAATAGTTTGATGCTCAATATGCATAAATCTACCAAACGATGTGGTATACAGAGGCACCCAAACGAAAACAGTGCATATTAATTTTCACGTCTGACAGTGGCTGTTGCAATATAAGCACCAAGTGTATTAAAGCGATACTGATACGTTCCTAGAAAATTCATAGGAACATGTCAGTATCAAGTATGTGCTGCACCCGGAATAGTTCCCCTCAAAGCCCCCCTGAAAGCCGCCCCAGCCCCGCAAACCTGCATGAACCCAACCCTCCGACACTGCTAAATGATCTTCGGTGCTGTTTCAGTCACACTGGGCTGGGGGCGGTGTGATCCTTCCATAGGCTAATTACGAATGAAAACAGGACTTCAGCCTATGGAAGGATCGTTCTGGCCCCAGCCCAGCGTCACTGAAGCAATACAGAAAATCTGTTAGTAATGTCTGCCAGTCCGCTGCACCAAGCTGGGGTGCGGCTTTGTGGGGAACTATTTTAGGTGCAGCACGTGTCGGTATCGCTTTAAGACCTACTAACATTAGGGAAACCATACAAAATTATATTATTTTGGAAAGTATACATTCTGACAAATACAAAATGGGAAAATATGCCTTTCTACTGCAAACTACCAAACTGCAAAGCTATGCTAAACATTAGAGTTTTTATGAAATTTCTGAAAATACACACAAAGTTTGCATTTTACCCCATTATATGCCCCACATTTTACTTAAAAATATAAAGGAAAAAGGATACCCCGTGGGTAACAACCTAATCAATAACCAGCATACAATAAGCTCTTAAGATTAAATAAGTTAATTCAATAAATAGATTAAAGTGCAGTAAATGTCTCCAAATAAATTAATCAATTATACAACTACTCAATTTTAAGTTAATTAATACAATTCTATAAAGTGCCGATTAATGCATGATATCCAAGGGTAGTTTAGTCAATTATCATTCCCAATAACAATTCATGGTTAGACTAAACCAAAGAGGATAAGATAAGATGACCAGGTTCCTCTAGGAGTGTAATAAATTGTGTAAAAAACTAAATTAAGTGAAAATTATTAGGACCAAAAGGAATTATATTGAATTAATCACTAATGTGTATATGATAAGTGCTGGAGATTAAATTAATTAAAAGATCTCGTTAAGTTAAAAAATGACCAAATTAGGATTAAAAACTAAAACCAAATACTGCGGTCAGTAGAATAGAGAGAAGATATAATGAAACATAAGAAGGTGGAGCTGTCCCAAAGCTAACTGCCTGTTGTTTTCTAAGACTGGGACACCACAAAGAGGAAGCCAGGACAGGGTAACCGAGACTGTGGCCTTGGTATATTAACTTGCCCTGATCTTATTGAGACTAAGTTAACCCTAATAAGCCACAAATCACCGGCCCCTTGGAAATGCCCCACATTTTGTCATTAAAATATACAAGTTAAAGGTAGAGGGGGAGCGGAGAAACTTACGTGCCCTCATGAATACAACACTGCAAAACACAGGCAGAACTGCATTCATGGAGGAGGTACCTGTGGGTGCTATTGGCAGGGCAGAGTGCCAATAGCACCACAGATATTTATTATTATGATTTTTTAGAGGAATATTTATCAAAAGGTAAAAGATAGACTGTTTGCTCTTTGAAAAATATGCTCTTAATATGTTTATGAAAGTATACAGTAAACTGTTACGTCAAAGTAACACATTTGGCAGCCATTCAATGTTAATAATATCTGAAGCAGATAGGGACTAGGGAAATGTGCATAAATTGAGCAGTTTAGCATAGTCCTGTGGGCAGATTTAGAGCTACATAGGTCAGCAGATAAGTTGCTAAAATATAAACCAAGGGGCTGATTCACGAAGGGTCGAATATCGAGGGTTAATTAACCCTCGATATTCGACTAGGAATTTTAATCCTTCGACTTCGAATATCGAAGTCGAAGGATTTTTGTGCTATCTCCGGGCGAAGTAAAATCGTACGATCGAACGATTTATCCTGCGATCGAAGGAATAGTGCCTTCGATTCGAAGTATTCGGTCGTAGCGTACTGTCGAATAAGATCGAAGTAAGATCGAAGTGAACCTTGCCCCACTTGTATTCGAATCGTTCGATTCGAAGTTTTTATGCCCCACTTCCTTTTTGCCATTTTTTTCAAACAGGAAGCCCTCTAGAGGCCATTTTAGGTGCATTTTCGGCCTAATTGCGCACTTGCTATTTAGACTGCACAGGTGGAGGAGGTGTCTGAGGCAGGTTGCTTTTTTTTCAAAAAATTTTAGAAAATTTGCCTGGAAATGGCTGGGAGGAGGAGGATGGAGGAGGAGGAGGAGGAGGGGGAACGTCTCTCCAGCCCTGGGGAGGTGCCAACGGCGGCTGGATCCCACACTATGTGGGATCTTAGTCGTCGCAGGAGGGGGAGAGAGGGGGGCACAGGCTGGGGAGTCACTGGGAGGGGTTCCTGGGGGGAGGAGGAGGAGGAAGAGAGTGGGGGGTCCCGTAGGGGAGGGGAAGAGAGTAGGTCAGGTGGGGGGTCCCGTAGTGGGGGTGAGAGTAGGGCAGGGGGGTCCCGTAGAGAGGGGGAGCGTAGGGCAGGGGGGTCCCGTAGAGGGGAGGAGAGTAGGGCAGGGGGGTCCCGTAGAGGGGAGGAGCGTAGGGCAGGGGGGTCCCGTAGAGAGGGGGAGCGTAGGGCAGGGGGGTCCCATAGAGGGGAGGAGAGTAGGGCAGGGGGGTCCCGCAGAGAGGGGGAGCATAGGGCAGGGGGGTCCCGTAGAGGGGAGGAGCGTAGGGCAGGGGGGTCCCATAGAGGGGAGGAGAGTAGGGCAGGGGGGTCCCGTAGAGGGAGGGAGGAGCGTAGGGCAGGGGGGCAGGAGCATAGTGTAGGGAGGGTGTCCCCCAGCCAACGCAGGGAGTCCCCCAGGGCACGCTGCGTGTCTCGCTCGCCATCTGGGGCACGCAGCGTGTCACGCACCCCACCCAGGGCTCGGAGAGGCTCACCCAGGAGGAGGACACAGAGGCTGCCCAGCAGCGAGGAGGAGATGGAGGCACCCCCAACTGCCTCAGAGAGGAGACGGGAGGAGGAGGAGGAGGGTGATGATGATGACGGAGGAGAGGAGGGCCCCACCAATAAAATGGCCAGAAGATTTACCAGTGATGAGAATGGAGCACTGGTGGACGAGGTGGTAGCACGATGGGATGTGCTGTTTGGGAGTCGGTCCCATCGTATCAGTGCTGCCAGACGTCAACACCACTGGCAGCAGGTAACGGACAAGGTGAACACTGTGGGCGCTTTACACAGGGATCGGCCCACAGTGTATAAGCGCTTCAGTGACCTGAAGCGTTGGCTAAGGGCAAAGCTGGTTACCAGGAGAGCTAAAGCCCAGAAGACCGGCGGAGGGCGAGTCCCTCCACTCAGACTGAAGCCCTACGAGCGCCGGCTTCTGGACATTTTGAGCAAAGAGGGCAGTGAAGGACTGGACACAGACTGGAGAAGTAAGTTGAATTTTATAGAAACAAACATCTGACTCCTTTTTTCCACATTCACATCATTTAGATAAATGTCTAATTTCCCCTTTAGCATTTCACTTCTTTGCTAAAATATTGCTCCTGTTTTGCATTAGAGGAGTTTCTTGTGCTTTTCTTTACAACTTTGCTGTTTGTTCATTACTAGTTATTAAGTGCAGCTGTAACATAGACAAAATGGCAGCCATTTCTTTATTAACCATTTCCCCACTATAGTACAAATGTTTTGAAACTGCATTAAAGGGGTGGTTCGCCTTTAAGTTAACTTTTAAGTATGTTCTAGAATGGCCAAGTCTAAGCAACTTTTCAGTTGTCCTTCATTATTTATTTTTAAAATTAAAGGACTCTTTCCAGCTTTAAAATGTGGGTCTAGAAATGCTCTGTAAGTCTACACATGTTATGTTATTGTGAGTTTTTATTACTCATATTACTAATTAGACCATCCCCTAATTATATTCCAGTCTCTTCTTCAGATGAATGCATGGTTGCTATGCTAATTTGGACCCTAGCAACCAGATTGCTGAGACTGCAAAGTTTAGATCTGCTGATTAAAAAGCTAAATAACTTTAAAATCACAAGTATTGTCATATATTACATTCTCTCCTGCTCGCACCATTGCAAATGTATTTAAAGGAACAGTAACACCAAAAAATATAAGTGTTTTAAAGGAATGAAAATATCATGTAGTGTTGCCCTGCACGGGTAATACTGGTGTGTTTGCTTCAGAAACACTACTATAGTTCATATAAACAAGCTGCTGTGGAACAGGAATTGAAAAAAGTCTATATGGCACAGGTTAAATAGTGGATAACAGATAACTCCATTATGTTCTACAGAGCTTATCTGCTGTGTAACCTGAGCCTTTTCTCATTTGAATGGCTGCCCCCATTGCTACACAGCAGCTTATTTATATAAACTATAGTAGTGTTTCTGAAGCAAGCACAGCAGTTTTACCAGTGCAGGGCAACACTATTTTCATTACTTTAAAACACTTATTTTTTTATGTTACTGTTCCTTTAAGTTTTAACCATTCCATCTCACTTGCTGTACCATTCCATTGGAGTTAGTATTTGGAATGAGAAATAAAATAGATTTGTAGCATGTGGGAGGTCTCTTGCAATTCCATATGATTTTGTTTTTTTAATACTTTTTTTGTTTTCTTTATTCACAATTGCAGTACCGCCGCAAACATCGCGGCCTGACTCGGGCAGTGACCAGGACCAGGACGACGCCGCTCAGCAACCCCAGGAAGAGGGTGAGGCTGAAGATCCTGATAGAGCCCCGGAAGCTCAAGGTACAGACATGTTCAATGTTGTGGCCAATGTAGTTGCTTCCTCGACTTGTTTACAGCATTACTAATGTCCTATCTCACATTACAGAACACCGAGCTGAAAGCCGCGCCCAGTCACCAGCTGTGATACCTGTGGTGCCCCCCAGACGTAAGAGTAATTTTATAACTAATAACCCCTTACTTTATTTGTCTGTGTGTCACCAAAGATGCCATGTATTGGTTAAGCTGAGCTCAGGAGAGGTGGTTAGGAGAATAAAATCAGATCAGACAGCTAGAGCAGAGTTTCTATGGGAACCAGTAATGATATCTGCTCAGTGGCTGTTAGACTGGAGGGTGTGTTTAGTAATCTGAGCTGAGAAGAACTGAGCATGCTCATTAACCAACAGCCAAAGGGAATTCCTGAGGGAGGGCCAGAGTGAGTTAGAAGAGGAGAAGGAATTCTAAGTGATTAAGGGGATACTGCAGACTTTACTGTTAACCTTTTAAAAACCAGTGGCAGGTATCTGAAGCTCCTCCTCACTGGGAGGGAGGGTTTACATGTCCTTTCAAACTTTTTTTTGTCTAAAAAAAAAATAAAACATTGTTTTCCAAGCTACAGACTGGTGTGAAATTTTCACTCCAATGTTGTGTTTATGCCCCCCCCCCAAAAGAAAACACCACCTCCAATCTAAATGTGGCCAAACAGGGGCCAATAAAAGCTGCCAACATACCGACAGCTTATTGGCCCGTGTATGGGGGCCCCCGACGGGCTTCCCCGATCGAGATCTGGCCATAAGTCAGCCGGACTAAAATCCCGTCGGATCACGGCGGCATCTGTTCGTTGATGCGGTCCTGCGATCCGACCGCCCGTTCCTATTCGTTAGGATGCGATCGTTGGTCCCTAGGGCCCACAATCGGATCAGTGCGATATTGCCCACCTCAAGGTGGGCATATCGGAGAGAGATCCGCTCGTTTGTTGTGGGTTATGCACATGTCCAATATATATACTTAGATCTGATTTTTCTTGTAGGTCGTGCTGCTACCACTGCTGCTGCTGCAGCAATTGGGGGACCACCACAGGAGGAAGGACGGCGACTGGGTGAGCAACCTGCGGCACAACCGGGGCTCGTTGACGCGATGATGGCTGCCATGCAGCCTATGCTCCACCAGCAGCGCCGCCAGGAACTCTGGATGAGGCGGTGGATGGCCCAAATCCATAGGGATATTCGGGAGACCCAGGGGACCATCCATCGTGGATTCCAGGACCTGGTGGCAGCCATGGCAGCCCAGCCTCATCGACCAGGGGGCTCTGCTGAGGGTGAAGTCCCTGGTCCACCTGCTGCTCCCCCTCCACCCCCTTAAGCTCCTCAACATCGGAGTGAAAGGGGGCATAGAAGGGGAGACGGTCCTGTCCGAGGGGACAAACGTCCCTAGCTCCAGTCTGTGTCATTTTCCATCTGACACTGGCCTCTTTGCCTGTTTTTCTCCTGGTAACAAACTTTGCCCTATTGACGCTTCAGGTATCACTTTGTCCGTTACCCAGCAATGGGACTGACTCCCAAACAACACATCCCATTGTTTACACTGTGCTCCATTCTCATCACTGAGGGGTGCCATTTTAACATCTATTGGCACCCTTTCCAATAACACCTGGAAAAGCACTTCAAAACATCTAAGTGCATTTGCTCTAACATATGTATATATGTATGGTGTTATCAGCACCAAGGTGTGCCATATCTAACACCCATTGGCACCCTTTCCAATAACACCTGGAAAAGCACTTCAAAACATCTAAGTGCATTTGCTCTAACATATGTATATATGTATGGTGTTATCAGCACCAAGGTGTGCCATATCTAACACCCATTGGCACCCTTTCCAATAACACCTGGAAAAGCACTTCAAAACATCTAAGTGCATTTGCTCTAACATATGTATATATGTATGGTGTTATCAGCACCAAGGTGTGCCATATCTAACACCCATTGGCACCCTTTCCAATAACACCTGGAAAAGCACTTCAAAACATCTAAGTGCATTTGCTCTAACATATGTATATATGTATGGTGTTATCAGCACCAAGGTGTGCCATATCTAACACCCATTGGCGCCCTTTCCAATAACATCTGGAAAAGCACTTACAAACATCAAAGTGCATTTGCTCTAACATATTTCTATGGCGATGCTGCAGTGTTGCCGAACACATTCACTTGGCCAAAAAATGTAAGGGTCAATGAATTCTATTGCAAGCATATGACTACACTTTTTTATGGTGTATTTATCACTAGTGCAGTGTTGCTTCAAAGGTTCCATATGCTAATCAAGCTCTGTATTTATGTGGTTTACATGTTATGTGCATTCATGTAACAATGGCCTATATTCTGCAACTGTCAAAGTGAAAACAGTGTACCTTGTGCTTTGCACTATGAAGTTATGTTGGCTACCTCTGGCCTACTTTGGCTACCAAGCACTCATAATAGGTGCTAACGCCTACCTCCTCCTCCTCCTCCTCCACCTGTGCTGATTAAATAGCAAGTCCAAAGTGTATGATATGCCTTAAAGGCACAAAGCATTGTTACTTTGCACGAGAAGTTATGTTGGCTACCTCTGGCCTACTTTGGCTACCAAGCACTCATAATAGGTGCTAACGCCTACCTCCTCCTCCTCCTCCTCCACCTGTGCTGATTAAATAGCAAGTCCAAAGTGTATGATATGCCTTAAAGGCACAAAGCATTGTTACTTTGCACGAGAAGTTATGTTGGCTACCTCTGGCCTACTTTGGCTACCAAGCACTCATAATAGGTGCTAACGCCTACCTCCTCCTCCTCCTCCTCCACCTGTGCTGATTAAATAGCAAGTCCAAAGTGTATGATATGCCTTAAAGGCACAAAGCATTGTTACTTTGCACGAGAAGTTATGTTGGCTACCTCTGGCCTACTTTGGCTACCAAGCACTCATAATAGGTGCTAACGCCTACCTCCTCCTCCTCCTCCTCCTCCTCCACCTGTGCTGATTAAATAGCAAGTCCAAGGTGTATGATATGCCTTAAAGGCACAAAGCATTGTTACTTTGCACGAGAAGTTATGTTGGCTACCTCTGGCCTACTTTGGCTACCAAGCACTCATAATAGGTGCTAACGCCTACCTCCTCCTCCTCCTCCTCCACCTGTGCTGATTAAATAGCAAGTCCAAGGTGTATGATATGCCTTAAAGGCACAAAGCATTGTTACTTTGCACGAGAAGTTATGTTGGCTACCTCTGGCCTACTTTGGCTACCAAGCACTCATAATAGGTGCTAACGCCTACCTCCTCCTCCTCCTCCTCCACCTGTGCTGATTAAATAGCAAGTCCAAGGTGTATGATATGCCTTAAAGGCACAAAGCATTGTTACTTTGCACGAGAAGTTATGTTGGCTACCTCTGGCCTACTTTGGCTACCAAGCACTCATAATAGGTGCTAACGCCTACCTCCTCCTCCACCTGTGCTGATTAAATAGCAAGTCCAAGGTGTATGATATGCCTTAAAGGCAAGCATTGGTTGTTACTTTGCACTATCAAGCATTGTTGGGTGTCCAACACTCTACCTGGCCAGCACTAATCTCATATTGTTGATATTGACGAGTGTCATTTGAAGATCATATTGATTGTTATATTATTGTTTTGGACACAAGCTTATCAAGGGCCAAATTTTCGGATACTGTTTAATGTAAAGTTGGCCATGATGAATCCTGGGGTGCATTATCAATGTCATGCAACAAATGCTTTGTAAAGCTTTTGCCCTTTAGTGGTCTATAGGGGCTGCTATATTTTGAAATATATGTTGAGACCAAATTCGTCCTGTGGCTTCCAGCTTAGGTACATATTTAATGGTTTAAAATAAATATTGTGTGTTCCAAAAACAAACAAACTTTATACAGATATTTATTGTCTTTTTATTGTTGTTCAACTTTTTTGGATTTTGACAAAGATTGTGTCAGTAAAGCCACTAAAACATTACTGGGTGTGTTTGTTTTTCTTTTTTGCCAAGGCGCTTGTCCAAAATAGTAACATGGGTAATGTCATTTGAAACCAAAAAACAGAAGAAGCCATACGTGTAGATCAAACAAGAAAAATTCATTAACACAAATCAAAATAAATTTAAGTAGCCACACAAAAGCCGGTCATTGCTAAACAAACACTGCCACTTACCGATATGTTTTCTAAAGGTGACTCCACCCAGGTTCAAATGAGCATTGGCGCAAAATAAAAGAGGTAATCCCCCCCCAAATGCAAATAATTGTGTGTGTGCAGATCCATTAAGAAATCATCCCTTTAACACATCTCACCTGTAAACTGAATCAGGTGGCAAGAATTAAAAGCCCTAACAAAGTGAGCTGATTGAACTAAACTACAGGTCCCAAGATGCATAGTGCATCTATTGTAGCCAGACTGCAAAAAGAGAAACAATTCTTGAAAATACATACATATCACCTTTAAAATAATATTTGAAGTGTCTTTGTATGAAATTGAAAATAGAACTTACCCACAAGCCTGCCGTCCAGCATTTCTCCTCGGGTGAAGAGGCCATGGAGAGCTGACTGACGCAGGATAGTGGCATCATGGACACTTCCAGGAAAGCCAGATCTCACACTCATGATGCGCATGTTGGAATCACACACCACCTGCACATTGATGGAATGGGAGCGCTTACGATTTTGGTAGCGCTCCTGGTGATGGCGAGGTGGTGTGAGTGCAACATGAGTGCAATCAAGGCCTCCTAGGCAATTTGGAAATTGGCCAATTAGGAAAAAATCCTGTTTCAATCTTATCCACTCTGCCTGAGTTGAGGGGAAGGAAATGAGCCTTTGCGAGTGCTGCAGTAGTGCCCTGAGCACTTGTATTAGTATCCTGCTAAAGGTGGGCTGGCTCATGCCAATGAGGCGTGAAGAAACCAGCTGGAAACTGCCAGTGCCCGGGAAATGCAAAACTGCAAGCAGCTTGCACATCCCAGGCACTGCCTGAGACCGTGCCGTCACAGGTTCAATGGCCTCACTGATGAGACCACAAACCTGCACTATGGCACGACTAAGGTGGAACATCCTCACAAGCTCATCATCAGACAACTCGTCCAAACAAAGTACAGGTCTCCTGAAGTGATCCTGCCTGATCCTAGCAGGGACAAGGTGTTCCTGCTCCTCAGCCTGCTCTTGGGCCTCAAAAATGGCGGCTGGCAAAATGTCCATTCTGAAAAAAATCTAAGCCAAATGGCATCTGGTGGGGGTTTTTATAAGTAAGCCAGTGTTTCCCAGCATTCCATGCAGCTTTAAAACATTTAACCATTTAGTGAAGCGTAAGGATAGATAGGGCCAATTAATATTTGAAGTGATGTTTAAAAAAAAATAGAACTAAAAAATAATCTTTTAAACCATTGATACTTGAAAATCTTAGGTTATATTCTGATAGATTTTAAAACAAACATGTTTGTGGTGTCAGTATTTATTTTAATGTAATTCACCAAACCTCTAGTGCAGCCAGAACTAAAAAAACTGTTTATAAAGTGATCCCATAGGTGTCACTATACACCCACTACAGTGGAGAGCACCAGCAAAGAAAATCGAATAGTCGAACGATTTTTTACTTCGACCATTCGATTATTTTTCTTCGGCTATTCGATCATCTTCGAATGTCGAAGTCCAAAATCAACTTCGGTAGGTCAAAGATGGGGTACAAAGAAAACTTCGGGGGAAAATGTGATAAATAAGGTATCCTTCGAGTGTAGTCGAATCGTCGAATAGTCGAACGAATGCATCCTTCGATAGTCGAATAGGTGAACTAATACATCCTTCGATAATCGTACTTGCTCACTTCGATCATCGAATTCGACTATTCACCTGATCGGAGGATTGCTCGACCGTTCGAATCGAAGGTCGAATTCGAAGTAAAAAAACAGTCGAGGCTTTGTGCATCTGCCCCCAAGTGTCACTGCTTGTGAAACAAGTGATTCAGAATGTTTTTTCAAATCTTTGTGGAACACAAAAGTATCAAATGCTTCTCTGTGTATTAATAATGACAATATAATCTGAAAACAGTGCAAATAACTTTAGCTCCATCTGTGTCCCAGAATAGACTTTTAGACAATGAGAAATACTGTAGGTCAGCAGATAAGTTGCTAAAATATAAACCTAGGGGCCCATTCACTAAGCTCGAGTGAAGGAATAGAGGAAAATAGAGGAAAAAACTTTGAATTTTGAATTTTTATTGGCTACTTCGACCATCGAATTGGCTACTTCGACCTTCGACTACGACCTTCGACTACGACCTTCAAACTAAAAATTGTTAAGAATATTCGACCATTCTATAATCAAACTACTGTCTCTTTAAAAAAAACTTTGACCCCCTAGTTCGCCACCTAAAACCTATCGAGGCCAATGTTAGCCTATGGGGAAGGTCCCCATAGGCTTTCCAAGGTTTAAAATCCTTCAAATCGTTCGATTCGAAGAATTTAATCGTTCGATCGAATGATTATTCCTTCGATCATTAGATCAAACGAATTGCGCTAAATCCTTCAACTTCGATATTCGAAGTCGAAGGATTTCAATTTGGCAGTCGATTATCGAGGGTTAATTAACCCTCGATATTCGACCCTAGGTAAATATGCCCCCTAGTGTCACTGCTTGTGAAACAAGTGTTTCAGAATGTTTTTTCAACATCTTTGTGGAACACAAAGGTATCAATTGCTTCTCTATGTATTAATAAAGACAATATAATCTGAAAACAGTGCAAATAACTTTAGCTCTATCTGTGTCCCAGAATAGACTTTTAGACAATGAGAAATAGTTTGTGGAAAGGTTTGGGAGGGCATCCTCTATAACATAAAAAAATGTGACCCCTAAAGCAACCTAGAATATCATTAAATGAAATTAAAAATCCATTAAGTTTGCTGATATATTATTTAGCTCATAAAAAACATAAAACATTGATATTTGCACCTAATTTATATTCAGTCATTGGTGCTAACTAATGAATATCTGTAGCTGAATCGACCACTCTTAGATTACAGAACATCACTTTTTTATTAAATGAATACTGAGCTGGCCATTGTTGCATTATTCTCTTTTTAGGTAAAGAAAAACCTACAGATCTTTTTTATATCTCAGCTTTATAAGTTGTATTTTTTCATATATTTAACATGGACTGTGACATATGGACCATATATGGGGCCAAAACAATAACGTCCTCAAGGCTGGAATATTCCATCAGGTGAAGACTATGTTAGACCATGTATGTAATCTTTTACTGATTGGGACCCTCATGTCATATAAATCATTCATTTAGCTACATTTATATGGCCGCAGTAGGCAGAGAACCACTTGTTTAGTGTACAAATTTACACATGTATGGTCAACATACTTTTTGTCTTCTTAACATCAAGCTTTAAAAATTGGCTTTAAAGATGAAGATATCATGGGTTAAGGCTTAAACCAGTAGATTAGACTAGGGGGCCCATTTACTAAGGTCTAAATATTCGAGATTTATTACATGTAAAAACCAAGATAACATCTAACACACATCTTCGCCAGGTAAAAGTTGTCAAGGTCCTATAGAAGCAAATGGAAGATGTGTTGATCCTATTGGGCTGTTTTGAATCAATTTTGAACTGTTTTTTTTTGCTTGGAATTGTCTGAAAAACTCTTAACCCTTAACCATGCTGTGCATGTTAAACCTGGAAGAATCCAATATAATCAATGTGCAGCTATTATTTTAACATGATGATGACATGCAAATAATCTTATAGAGCTGATGGGTAGTTATCCAGAGGACACAGAAATCTATTGGATAGAAAATAGTAAAATAGTAAATATAAAAACTTCTAAGCATTTAAACGTAAGCATCTGTTGCAGAAACAAACAGTACACACACATAATGCAAATGTGAAGGATGAATGGAATAGATGCTCAATACACAAAGAAAGCATCTGTTAACTGTAAATTAACTGAAATCAGAGGGATCCAGCTTGAGCCCTCAGTACCACCAACAGTGCAGGTTTTTAGGATAGTCTCGCATGAGCAAAAGGCGATCAATCACTTGCTTAGTTATTCTGACAGATCCACTTGCCAAAAATAGAATCACCTTTGCTCCTGTTAGGATTTCTTGTAAGCCTGCCCTGTTGGAGGTTATTGTTATCTTTTATTTATGAAGAGCCAATATTTTCCCAGAGCTGTACAAAAAGAGTAGTGAGTAAAATAAATATATAGAAATATTTTTTGGTACATTTTCAGTTTGCTGTTTTACAGTTGTTGCAGAATGAAATCACACAGCGATACCACTATTAGAATACAGCTATTAAATACAAATCTAACAAAAGCAACGTGATGCTCAAAAGAAGATGGAGAGTCACATGTGTGTTTATATTATGTAGGAAGGTAAAGGTTTTGCTAACCTTTAGGTTCTTTGGTTTCCTTTTTCCTATGTGAAAGTTTTCTGTTGGCAGTTCAGTGACTGGCCTGTAGATGTCACTATAGAAAAGGGTAAAGGTTTTCCCTATGCCCCAGTGAATGTGTTAGCAAGCTAGGCTGGGTCAGTTTTCCCAGAGGGGAGGGGGAGTAGTTCCCCAGAGGTTATAAAAAGGGATGTTGCCATGTGTTCTGCCTCTTTCCAGTGCATCCATTGGAAGTGGGTTGTTGCTTTTAGGGCCTGAGATGGAGGTAGGCCTCAGAATAGGTGCAGCCAGTGTCAGGTCATAAACTATAATAGATCACTATAGGAGTGACAGATAGGCTCAGCAAAGTTAGTGAGCAGCTTAGGCTCCAATGAGGAGTTTAGTGAAGGGTTAGCACCCTGCCAGGACAAGGCTGTCAGGTTAGGGACTCAAGTGTTTAAGCTCAGGGATAGAGAGATCCTTGGAGTGTAAGACCAGCTGTGAGGTCGCCTTCAATGGGGATTGTGCACCAAATGTCACGGTCGGCACCCTAATCCAGAACTAATGCCAAGCTCCCTGGTCTCGGCTCGGCTTCACCAGTAGTATGACCGCCTTTGGCTTCGGGAGGAGCCCTCAGCATACTCAGATGCCACCTGGACTTTTCAAGAGGAGCAAGGCGAGGAGTTCTGGCAAGCAAAGGGGCACGACTGTTGTTAAAGTCAGTTAGGCCGAAGGTCGTGGTACAATAACGTAAGACAGATTCGTGCTCAGACAGGCCGGATCGAGGCAGGCAGATAGCTAGAGTCGTCAGGCAGGCAAGGGTCAAACCAGATAATCAGGATCAGATTCAAACAGAATAGCAACAGCTAATAGCACCAGGAACAAATCCTATCACGGGCAATGACAAACAGTGGGAATGCCCCTTTAATACTTTTGAATTTGGCGCCATTGCGCGCTGACGTCATTACGCCAGCGCGCATGCGCCTTTAAATACAGAAGTGCGCATGCACGCACCCACTAAGGAAGAGCCAGAAGACAAACAGCGCGGCGGGCGTCCCCACTGAGGGGGTGGCAGGCGTCCCTGCCATCCCCACTAGACCACCAGGGTAAGACTTTATTACATTACCCCTGGACCCCCAGGTTTACCAGGAAATTTGGAGTGGAATTGCTTCCTGAGGCGGTCAGCCTTGATGTCTTCAACTGAGACCCAAGAGTTCTCCTCAGGACCAAAGCCCTTCCACCTAATAAGGTATTGTAGCTTACCACACACAAAACGGGAGTCGAGAAACTCTTGGATCTCATATTCAGGCTGACCTTCAACCAACACTGGGGGAGGAACAGATAAGTGACGAACATTAGATGCAGGTTTTAAAGGACCAGTAACGTCAAAAATTTTTACAAAAAAATTCGTTAGAATACAACAACAAAAAAAAACACCAACACAAATTAAAATTTAAAATAGCAAAGCCTTTATTAAGAAATAACTTACAGAAACTCCACTTCCTGTCCTCTTCAGAAAGGGTGACCATCCATCTGCAGTGCTTGATTTCTCCTCCTGGCTATACACTGACAGCATGTCCTCTGCCCGATCGCCTTCTCCAGCTCTTCTTCATCCAGCAGCAGTAGGAAGGCGATGTCTTCCGCTCCTCCGCTCCAGGAATGCAGCCCTGACTGTCGACCTCCCCCCGTACCCACTCCGTCACTGTCAAGGCAGCTGAAACAAAGCAGCTGCAAAAGAATGCGTCCCAACACTGAGCCGGCAGGAGGAGTAAATAAAAGTAAATCAAATAACCCTGGCTCTTTGCAGGCCATCGGGCAGAGGACACGCTGTCAATGTATAGCCAGGAGGAGAAATCGAGCACTGCAGATGGATGGTCGCCCTTTAGCCGTTTCTGAAGAGGACAGGAAGTGGAGTTTCTGTAAGTTATTTCTTAATAAAGGCTTTGCTATTTTAAATTTTAATTTGTGTTGGTGTTTTTTTTTCGTTGTATTCTAACAAATTTTTTTGTAAAAATTTTTGATGGTACTGGCCCTTTAAAAGGGAAACATGAAAGGAGTTATAAATTTTTAAATTAGAAGGTAATTTTAGACGAACAGAGGAAGGATTGATTATGGCAATGATGGGATATGGACCAATGAACCTGGGACCAAGTTTGGAAGAAGGAACCCTCAGTTTAATATTCTTTGTAGATAACCATACTAAGTCCCCCACCTTGTACTGGGGTGCTTCCCTACGGGATTTGTCAGCAGCCCTTTTCTGAGCTAGGGAAGATGCGGACAAAGAATTGTGCACCCGAAACCAAATTTCAGAAAATTTAACAACAGAGGAATTGGCAGAGGGTACAGGGGAATTAGAGCCAGAAAATGAAAATGCTTTGGGATGCAATCCATAGACAGTAAAGAAAGGAGATTCTCCTCAGGAGGAATGGGTAGCATTATTATATGCAAATTCTGCCCATGGTAACAAATCAGACCAAGTAGACTGATTATCAGACACATAGCACCTAAGATATTGTTCCAGGGACTGGTTTACTCTTTCGGTTTGACCATTCGTTTGGGGGTGATAGGCAGAGGAAAAAGACAATTCAGTTCCAACCAGAGAACAGAAAGCACGCCAAAATTTTGAAACAAACTGAACCCCCCTGTCAGAAACAATATTTTCAGGAAAACCATGAAACTTGAATATGTCAGCCAGGGTCTTAGCAGAAGGGAGATGTGGAAGAGGAATAAAATGAGCCATTTTACTGAACCTATCGACCACCACCCAAATCACAGTCTTACCCTGAGAAGGGGGCAACTCAACAATAAAATCCATGGAAATATGGGACCAAGGTTTCTCTGGGATGGGTAAGGGATTTAACAGACCCTGGGACAGCTGATGAGATGATTTAGACCTTAGGCATATCGGACAAGAATTAACAAAGGCCTTAGCATCCTGTTTGACAGAAGGCCACCAAACGTAGCGGGATAGCAGAGATACAGTCTTAGCAATGCCTGGATGCCCTGTCATCTTAGAATCGTGAACCTCCTTCAACACTTGTTCCCTTAACTCCTTAGGTACAAACCACCTCCCTGGGGGAGTATCGCTAGTAGCCGAAGTTTGTAAAGGGAATAATAAAGAAGTGAGGTCAGATTCCAGAGTCGCTAAGATTAATTCTCTGGGAATGATAGGAATACACTCACTAGACTCAGAAAAAATGGATTCAAAACTCCTAGAGAGTGCATCCGCCTTGGTGTTTTTGGATCCAGGTCTGAATGTTAGAGTAAAATTAAATCTTGTAAAAAATAGAGCCCAACTAGCTTGCCTTGGATTTAGACGTTTAGCCGACTCAATGTAAAGCAGGTTTTTATGGTCAGTATAGACCGTCACCAAATGTTTAGCACCCTCTAGAAGATGTCGCCATTCTTCAAAGGCCCATTTGACAGCCAACAACTCCCTGTTACCAATATCATAATTTATCTCTGCAGGAGAAAATTTCCTAGAGTAAAAGGCACAGGGATGCATTTTGTTGGTTGTCGGGTGCCTCTGAGAAAGGACTGCCCCAGCTCCTACCTCAGAGGCATCTACCTCCACAATGAATGGGAGCGCAGAGTCGGGGTGTCTAAGGATAGGGGCAAAACTGAATTCCTTCTTAAGGAATTCAAAAGCTTGCACAGCTTCAGGAGACCAAATGCTGGGGTCAGCACCTTTCTTAGTTAAATCAGTGATGGGAGCCACAATAACGGAAATATTGACGGTAATAATTAGCAAAACCTAGAAATCTCTGGATTGCATGTAACGAAAGAGGTTGGGTCCAATCCAGGACAGCTCTCACCTTGCCTGGATCCATTTCTAGACCCTTTGTTGGAGATGTTAAACCCCAAAAACTGGACAGAAGAAACCCCAAAAGTACACTTTTCTAATTTTGCATTAAGACCATTTTCCCTTAGCCTTCTCACGACCTCACAAACATGCTTTTGGTGTTCATTCATGTTGGAGGAAAAAATTAAGATATCATCAAGGTAGACCACTACAAAAACCCCCAGCAGGTCCCTAAAGATATCATTGACAAATTCTTGGAACACTGCGGGGGCGTTACAGAGACCAAATGGCATTACGAGGTAATAGTGGCCATCCCTGGTGTTGAATGCAGTTTTCCACTCATCACCCTCCCTGATCCGTATCAGGTTATAGGCCCCCCTAAGATCAAGTTTGGTATATAGCACCTTTAACCTGGTCAAATAATTCAGAGATTAAAGGGAGAGGATAGCGTTTTTTAATGGTGATCTTATTGAGACCCCTGTAATCAATACAGGGGCGCAAACCACCATCTTTTTTCCCAACAAAGAAAAACCCTGCCCCCGCAGGGGAACTAGAAGGCCTGATAAACCCCCTTTCTAAGTTTTCCTTTATATACTCTTTCATTGCCTGGGCCTCCGGCAAGGAAAGAGGTTATGTTCTACCTTGAGGGGGAGTAGAACCTGGGATGAGGTCAATGGGACAGTCATACTGTCTGTGTGGAGGTAAAGTTTCTGCGGCTTTTTGGGAAAAAACATCAGAGTATTCTGCATAAATAACAGGAAGACCCTCTAAAGAGGTAGTCGCCACCACCGGAGAAATACAGACCCACTTACATTTAGAACCCCAATCAATAAAAGGATTATGGGTTTGGAGCCAAGGTAATCCCAAAATAAGAGGAGAGGAAGCGCCTTCAAAGAGAAAAAGGGCTATCTCCTCGCAATGAAGATTGTTGACACACAAGAATAAAAACACAGTTTTCTTAGAAATAAAACCTGGCCCCAGAGGAATTAGCGGAATGCCATGTTTGGCTGCAAAATCAGCATCCAAAAAGTTACCCTCAGCCCCAGAATCCACAAAGGTGGACAAATTAATAGAGCCCGTGGCCAGGTCAGTTTAACAGGTAATAATACCTTAGAGGCAGATTGGGGAGAGGAAACGCCTGCACCCACATGGAGCTCCCCTTCTCCATTTAGGCTTGGGCATTTCCCAGCCTCTTAGTATTGTTTAAGAAAATTACCCTTATCCCCACAGTACATACATAGCCCAAGGGTACGCCTGCGTGTCTTTTCCTCAGGGGAAAGATGAGATAGGCCTAATTGCATAGGCTCCTCCTGAGGTGAAGACACAGAAAAATCAGAAGACTTAACATAGGTCACTAAGTTAGGTTTCACATTAGTAACCCCAGAAAAATTTGAATTACCCCTTTCACCCCTTCTGTCCCTTTGTCTTCTATCAATCTGAATGGCTAGTGACATGAGATCATCCAAACTGGACGACAAGGGGTAATTAACAAGGCTTTCTTTAATAGAATCTGATAACCCGATACGGAACTGGCTGCGCGGGGCCATATCATTCCACCCAGTTTCAACTGCCCACCTGCGGAATTCGTTGCAGTACACCTCCGCATCCCGTCTCCCTTGGCGCAATTTACGAATCGCGGAGTTGGCAGATGATGCTCAATCCAGGTCATGGTAAAGGATTGCCATGGTGTGAAATAATGAATCTAGGGAGTAACAGGCAGTATCAGAGGTGGGCAATCTGAGGGCCCAAATTTGGGGATCACCCTGAAGCAGGGTCATTACAAATCTTACTTTTTCCTCACCAGAAGGAAAAGAATGTGGGAAAAAGCTAAGATACGATTTACACGCCTCTTTAAAGACAAAAAATTTAGACCTGTCCCCAGAATTTCTCAGGGAATGCAATTTTGGGTTCTTGGGGCTTAAAGGTATTACCCCACATGGCAGATGAACCCACAGGAGGAGCTGGAGCTGGTACAGGCAGCTGCTGTGGAGTTTGCGGATTTTCCAGCTGGCGGGTTTAGTTATGAAAACCCTGCAGGAGATAGTTCTACTTTCGCTCCTGATCCTCCAAGCGCAGTAACAAGGCAGAGAGAAGCGCTTCAGTGGTAGCAGGTGGAGTGGGCGGAGCAGCAGCAGCAGAATCATCACGACCTTGGTCTTCCATGGCCCGTGATAATGTCACGGTCGGCACCCTAATCCAGAACTAATGCCAAGCTTCCTGGTCTCGGCTCGGCTTCACCAGTAGTGTGACCGCCTTTGGCTTCGGGAGGAGCCCTCAGCGTACTCAGATGCCACCTGGACTTTTCGAGAGGAGCAA
Organism: Xenopus petersii; assembly: GCA_038501925.1. Taxonomy (NCBI): domain Eukaryota; kingdom Metazoa; phylum Chordata; class Amphibia; order Anura; family Pipidae; genus Xenopus; species Xenopus petersii. The sequence continues at coordinate 50,429,348 of CM076672.1, read as the reverse complement.
AGCGAGGAGTTCTGGCAAGCAAAGGGGCACGACTGTTGTTAAAGTCAGTTAGGCCGAAGGTCGTGGTACAATAACGTAAGACAGATTTGTGGTCAGACAGGCTGGATTGAGACAGGCAGATAGCTAGAGTCATCAGGCAGGCAAGGGTCAAACCAGATAATTGGGATCAGATGCAAACAGAATAGCAACAGCTAATAGCACCAAGAACAAATCCTATCACGGCAATGACAAACAGTGGGAATGCCCCTTTAATACTTTTGAATTTGGCGCTATTGCGCGCTGACGTCATTACGCCAGCGTGCATGCGCCTTTAAATACGGAAGTGCGCATGCGCGCTCACACTAAGGAAGAGCCAGAAGAGAAACAGCGCGGCGGGCATCCCTGCCGTCCCCCCACTAGACCACCAGGGTAAGACTTTATTACCCAAAGGCAGGAAAGGCGGCTCAATTCACAAAGCTGACTAACAAAGGATCAGACAGTATCCATGAGTGATACAATTGTGTGTAAATGTCCTGCTGCCACTACTTGCTTTGTGGAGTGTACCATCTGAGCATATATCTTGAATGTGTTACTGAGTATCGAGAAGTATACCATCAGTTCAATAAATGTTCTGCTGTTTTAAAGAACCACTGGCACCCAAAGTTTATTTGATCAAGAGTGAATACCGTGTGTGCTTATACCAAGTGGTAATCCCTTCCTCCATACCATAAGCGAGGGCCCCACCTGAGGATAAAGAGTCTTATTATATTGTGCCTTCTGGGAGTTGCTGGGAGTTGAACCCCTTACCTGAGTACCAAAACCAGAGGATAGTAACCCAAGGAAGACCCTGACCCATCCACCTGTTACAATTACTTTAAAATCATGTACAAACACAACAGCAAGATGATCAAAAATGGTGTACTATGCTATAATAATATTCTACATATGTCCTACCGGCCTTGTCAACTCCCACTATACTCAACAGAAAGTTCTGGAGTTCCCAATGGCCACATGGAAATGAACTCAGCACCCATTTTTTGTAGATTATCTAGTCAAGTACAGTGCCAAGGAACAATGCAATACTTATTTATGCAAATAATTGTGCAGTTACAAATGTTACAAAGATTTAACATTTCCAGTTTGTATTTATAGTGTTAATTAAATGTTTGTATGCAGATATTTTAGTCAACACCATCCAGTAAGTTATTAAAACATCTGCTTTTTTCTATTAAGCATTCTGTTCCTTGCTATCCCACATGTCCTTTTCTACTTCAGCAGACAAAATTACCCAATCTAAATTTCAACTCAAGTGTTTGATAGCTTTCATGCTGAGCTCAAACTGTTAGTGCTTCCCTCGGAGAATAGAAACAGGATTTAATATGAAACAACTGCACCAATATATGTACATTTTTACACACCAAAACGAGCTAACATTCAGTGTTTCTGGAAACTGTGGGTCTATATCAAATACATAAATAGTTATTATATTTTACATTTTTAATATGTGTTTTTTTTCCAAAGATGGATTAGTTCAGTCTATTCAGTCTTGGTTATAATTTGCTTTTGTTTCAGCCATGCATTTTACAGTGCTGTGTGTTCAACAACGGTTTTATTTTGTAAAAAGGTACTGTGATATACGTATAGGCTCAGTTGGATGGTCACATTTTTTTACTGAACTGAACATTTATCGAAATATAAAAAAAGCATGTTTTTTTTCAAATGCAGATAACAAAAGAGGGTTGAAGGGAAGGCTGGCAAATGTTTGGCTTAAGAGGCAAAAAAAAAACAAAGTGACCAATAATTATTTACTAATCAGCCTCAGCCCTAACATATAGTAACATAGTAACAGTAACATAGAAAGTTAGGTTGAAAAAAAGAAACACGTCAAGTTCAACCTTTTGGCTCTATTTTAACCTGCCTATTCCCTCACTTGCTAAAAAGCCATCCAACCCCTTCTTAAAACTTCTTAAAGCTATCTAATGTATCAGCCTGTACAACTGATTCAGGGAGAGAATTCCACATATTCACTGTAAAAAACCCCTTCTGAATATTTAGGTGTAACCTCCTTTCTTCTAATCGGAATGGATGACCTTGTGTCAGCTGGAAAGACCTACTGGTAAATAAACAGAGAAATTATTATATGATCCCCTTGTATATTTATACATAGTTATCATATCACCCCTTAAATGCCTCTTCTCCAGCGTGAACATCCCCAATTTGGCCAGTCTTTCCTTGTAGCTAAGATTTTCCATACCTTTTGCAAGCTTAGTTGGTATATATATATATATATATATATATATATATATATATATATATATATATATATATATGCTGCTATTTGGTGCTATTTGTTTTTATCAATCTTGATGCATAATGGCTAGGGCAGGATTGTGGTAGCAATAACATAGTCAGGGAAAGAAACAGTTTCTGTTTTCTTCTGACACCTTTTAAGATTCCTTAATTTCTTTTTGAGATTTCTCCTCTCAAAAAGAGCAGCATAACAGCATTCATAGCTGTTATGAACTCATCTAAAAATATCAGCTGTCAATCAAATATTGCCTGCCCCTCCTCTATGTATTAGGCATAGAGGTAGGGCAGGCAATTACTTTCACTTTCCATTCTGCATTTACTAGTTTCACTGCTCTCCCTGCATTCCCCCTCTCTCTTTATCATTTAATTGTGTAACTAGTGCATGGGGATAGACAACAAGATTTTAAGATGACACAAGGCTTGCCTTAATTACAGTGTCCACAAAATGGCTCCAGACTCCTTTCTATAATTATGAATTTCCAGACTGAAGGAATCGATTCAAAGCATGATAAACTAGGATTTGGAATATTTTTTTCAGGTGACAGATCCCCTTTATTGCAATGTTGTAAATGTGTCAACATACCCTTATGCAATGCATATAAAGGTTAAAGTGGAATATCTGGCAACCCTACAGTATGGATACTTGCTAACATTATGCAGCCAAGTAGCAATAAACAGGGTTAACGAAAATACTGTATAATTCATTTTGATCTGTTACTGTTAAAACAGTACAGAAAAATGGAAGATGCAATTTTAATGTTCCACAGTATGAAGTGTTTCAGAAACAGCTGTACTAACTCTATGTATGGAATATCATCAAATACACAGCATGTTCTTTGCAGACCATTGAGACAACATTTAATTTTTAGAGGCTCTGGCAAGTGAAAGTTCGACATACAGAGCTATGTTTAATGATGTAACACATAACAAAAGATTTAGGTGTGTGCTGAATTAATACATTTAGTTCCAATAGTGCTAGTTTTTTTATGTCATCCTGAAGTGTAAAAAAATAAGTACAGTATTGTAGACATGGAACTCAGTTTGACTATAACTTTGCTTAGGTCAAAAACATTAACTATTCATACACTGAATATATATTTTTATTAATGCATATTACACATTTATAGAAACACAATCATTTTATGAATCCTGGAGCTTATTTAACAAAATTCAATTCAGTGTTTTTCAAAACTCAAACACTCACACAACTTAAATTTGTGATTATTTATGAAAAATACTTGAATATGAAAAAATGGATTGAATAAAAATTCAAAAAAAATCAAATGCAGCCAATTTGTATTCTACTCAATGTTCAATGGGTCTACCACCTCTCAAAAAATGTGAGAAGATTTAAGAACTGCTATGGTTATAACTTATTTGTTATTTTCTACTTATCTTTTTTTTGCTTTTTCCTTCAGTTGTACTACCTCCCCCTATTTATGGGAATAATGGAGATTGTTCAATAATATTAAGCTAATTTTACTTTCAATCTATTAACTAACACTGAAATGACGTAAATTGAAAAACTTGCTTACATTTTGCCTAGGAAAACTCCAATTGACTACTACATGAATTGGGCAGCTTTTAGATGCTGAAAATAAATCTTTAAAATTTAAATTTTAAATTCTAATTCAAATTTGTAAATTTGAACTTGAATTGCTGCTAAAATTTGGATCAAAATGTTGATAAAATCAGCTTCCTAATGTATTCCAATCACATGAAAATGATGATGATACACAATTTATGAATTAATTAATTAAATCACAAATTGGACAGTAAATTTAAATGTCTTAAGGTTTTAAGTAAATCTAAGCATTTTAATTTTATTTTTCAAAAATGATCAAAAACATTCTGCAGTTAGGCTTAGGTGAGAGCCACAAAGAGCATCCTCCTTCTACATGTTAAAAAAATATATATTAATTTAAATAAAGATTCAAACACTTGAAATTATATGAATTAATTGTGTATATGTAGCGATCCCGATCTGAAATACAAAAAATATCTATACAAATATAACGAGTAATCATAACCTCTGCCAGTTTCCAACTAAACCATCTACTGGACAGTAGAGAAAATCTGTGAAGTGAAAATTTAATGTAATCCCGACATTTAAAATTGACCATTTAAATGTGCACAAAATGCTGCCTGTATATTATGTTAACCATTTCCCATGTAATTGCTCCCAAGAGCAGAAATTAAAAAAAAAAATATGAAACAATATCAGCATTAGATTTTGATTAAAGTACAAGGTTTAGGAAGGGTTAAAGCAAGCTGAGCACTCCTGTCAAAGAACCAAAACTGCCTAACTTGAGCTAACAAAACTATTTTCACTAGTGGAATAGTTTTTCACTGAACCTTTGTCAATGTAGCAGTATACTAACACCACCATAAATTTGATACACAACACCCAGATACAACTACTGATACACACAGGGGAACTGCTCATGTGCTGTGCTTTTCATTTCCCCTCGAACTGCTCTCAATTACCAGGAAAATGGTTAAAATAAAGGCTGTGTTTTGTATGCTTTTTAAGGTGCATAATGGTGCATACCTTTTTTAGGTTTATGGTTCATTTTAACAGAGTCACAACTGGCAAGAAGCAATTTAGTAAGTGAATGAAATCAAAAATGTGTCACATCGTGTGGAAAAATACATTCTTTCATTCGTGATTGGATGTACAGGGCAGAATCACTGATAACCTCAGGAAGCACATATGAGATAACGGTGTGGTGGCAAAATTGTTAACTATAATAGAAATATATAGAATAGGTGCTGTAGGGTGCACAATGCATGACATGGGCAGGGACAAATACCTGCCTTTTCCCCCAAACTGGCCTAGGAATAACCAACTCGCTCACCACACATTTTATTTGTTGGAGTCTTTTTGTCCACAGCTTTATTGCACAACAGATTATTTAACAATAGATAACACATATATCAATAATTGCTATATTAACAACATTATAAACATACAAATATGAACAGTGAAATACCATTAACATTTTATCCTCTGCAAGGCCCCTGGCAATGGACCCAATTAGGTGCATGCAATCGTTAAGCCACCAGCCGCTTGTGCCTTCTAGCATGATGGGTACGCAGGACTGCATGCTACCCCCAATAGAACATACCCTCCCAGAGACCACCGCTCTTAGAGAGGAACACCACCAACCAAGTTGCATTAACCAACTTGGTAAAACTCCACTTAATTAACTCTCCCCATTGCCAGGGACCCGCCGCCCGGCTGTGACAACAGGCTATTCCCTCTCATCACCTTCTTGGTTAGTCAGCTCAATACTCATCATTCCACATCAACTTATCCTGTGCCCCACTACCCAGGCCACAATTGTGACAACTAGCACAAAGGGAAATACTAGGGAGGGAGGGTGGGACTCCTTTTCTTCTTCCAAAATGGATGCCCTCCTTAGCCGTTAGTGCTACACATCCCCTTACAACTCCACCCCCCAACTACGTCACTAACCCACTACTAAACCCCTGCCAGGCAGCTCTGTCCCGCCCCTGTCATGCACTCTTTGCCAGCATGCACTGTCCTGGGTTTCACTTTCCCTTTACTTTTTTATCTGTTTAGAATGGGTTCATCCAAAGAGGGATTCAATTGCAGACTGTGGATATGCAATCAAAGATCTGATTTAATAGAGCTGAATTGTGCTTTGGAAACCACATGAATGATTGTTATTTGCTGAGGGTGTAAGTGCTATTTGCAGAGGCTCTAGGATAAAACCTTGAGGTTTCCTGACAAAAAAAACATTCGGATAGTATCAAAGAGGAATAAAGGAAAGGGTGAGAATTTAGAGAAAATTATAGTTGAAGAGTCAATAATAATCTAAACCAAATAAGCCCACCACAACAGGTCATATGCATGTTGCAGTTTGGAGTTCGACCACCTCTAATTTTGCATAATGCATTTGGGTTATTTACAAATCTGTGATAATATAGATAGAGGTATGGGAGCTGTTATCCAGAAACTCATTATCCAGAAAGCAAAAATATTCAAAAATTTTACAAATAATGTCCTTTTCTCTGTAGTAATTAAACAGTACCTTGTAAATGATCCAAACTAATGTATAATTAATCCTTATTGGAAGCAAAACATACTATTGAGTTAATTTAATGTTTAAATGATTTTCGAGTAGACTGAAGGCATGAAGATCCAAATTATGGAAAGGGAAATTTTCTGGAAAACTCCAGATCAAGAGCATTCTGTATAACAGGTCCCATGCCTGTACTAAGAAATTTATAGTACTTATGCCCAAAGACATTATTTTTTGCCCAGACAGAAATGGTTTCATTTAATGTTTTTAAATTCTGTGGTTAGAGAAAGTATTTAGTTATTTCTTCAATTCAGGTCATATATGAGCTTATTCTATGAGCATCTATGCTCTCTTTAAATCACTGAAAACATAAATCTCTCCAGAATACAATTATACAATTATTAAGCTTAAACCACTGAGTAGAGTTTGGTGACCTTAATTATAACATGGTCTCTAACTAGTCACAGCGGGAGCTTGTATACATTTCATGTTGAATACTATTTATAGTTTTGGCCAGCTATGTGTTCTGTGCCAAGATGTAAACAGCATTGTGCATATGAAACCATTAATTAAGATAATATCTCTACATGCATATGCAGTTAAATTAATCAATCAGTTTTAATGTGTCAGCTGCTTGGGGCATATTAACCAAAAGATGTCATTAGCACAAGGGACATTCATTTTAGCAAAGGGTTTTTCAAGCTGGTAAAACACTAAACACATTAATATCCTTTGAGAACATGGTAAAACCTGCATATATATATATATATATATATATATATATATATATATACACAAATGCAGGATGGCAGCACAGGATTTTGCAACAAGATAAGGTGTCAAATAAAACAGGTTTATTAAATCCGACGTTTCAGTTCCATACAGGAATTTTCTTCAGGGAAAAACAGAACACAGTGCACAGTGAGGTGTTCAAATCTGCAAATAATAGGCTGGGTTATAAACTGTATAGAAAAACTACAGATCGTAATACTTTGCTTTATTCTACAAGCTTTCATCCACCAAGTTCAAAAAATGAGTGCCTTTTTCACAGTTTTTGCGTACCATACGCAATAACTCAGAAGATGACACTTGCGAGATACAAATACGAGAAACATTTAATCGTTTTGTACAGAGAGGGTACAAGCCACATGTACTTAACACGTCATTGAAAAAGGCACGTACACATATGTCACAGCAGGAGGAAATAAAAACCACCCCTAATAAACAAAATCGCTTTATTGTAACATCGCAATACACCACAGGATCACCAAAAGTGAAGGACATTGTTGATAGCCAATGGCCAATTTTACAAAGTGATAAAAAGTTATCTAAAAAACTGACACAAATGCCCATGTGGGGTTACAAACAGGGGCCAAATCTGAGAGATCTACTAATGCAGACTGATCCAGTTAACTGTTATGAACAAAAAAGAGATAGTTTAAGTAAACTCAAAAAAGGATGTCATAAATGTGCAGGTTGTATTACGTGTAGCTCTATGATACCTGGTGATACATTTAAACACCCCCATTCAGGCAGAACAATTAATATTAGACATCGGATAAATTGTACATCCACCCATGTCATTTATATTATATTATGCCCGTGCGGATTAATGTACATGGGTAAAACCCAAAACACACTTCGTATAAGAATGGGGAATCATAGATCATCCATCAAAAAAGCATTTGAAACAGGGGAAGCAGACCAGCCCCTTCCACAGCATTTTCTAAGGGAAGGTCATAGACTCCCAACCCTAAGGTTTATGGGTATAGATCTAGTCCCAGAGCCGAATAGAGGAGGGGACTGGGATCGTTTATTGCTACAAAAGGAAGTTTTTTGGATCAGAACACTTGACACTTTAGCTCCCCGTGGTCTGAATGAATATTGTTCCTTTGTACCTTTTTTAGAAACATAGACTATGTAGGATCCTTGTTAATATCATATAATTTGAGATAGCCGCTTCTCAGAAAAATCTTCTACATTTTTATTGTTTTTAAGTTTTACATTTTTTTACACAATCATATATTTATATTCATATTTATACATTTATATATTTGGATATTTATACACTACATATAAATTTTAACATGATTTTAAAGTTATAAATTGAAACAATGTATGTTTGATTCACAGGTCACGCCCACAAATGGAACATAACATGTTAACTGAATAACGAGTGTACACATGGGTTAATACATGTAATTGGAAATGGGTGTGGTCTGGTGAAGGGTCACAGATGGGTGAGTCTCTATATAATGTGTTCACTTGTATTGAAATGTGTCTTGATAAAGGTCCCAGACGTGGACCGAAACGTCGATTAAATAAAGAAAGTAACTTTTAAAAGAAAAATCCTGGTGTGCATCAGCATTCTATCACTATGGGGCAGATTCACTAAGGGTCGAATTTCGAAGTTAAAAATACTTCGAAATTCGACCCTCGAATAGAAATCCTTCGACTTCGAATATCGAAGTCGAAGGATTTAGCGCTAAACATTCGATCGAACGATCGAAGGTTTTTTCGTTCGATTGAACGATTAAATCCTTCGAATCGAACGATTCGAAGGATTTTAATCAAACGATCGAAGGAAAATCCTTCGATCAAAAAAAGCTGAGCAAGCCTATGGGGACCTTCCCCATAGGCTAACATTGACTTCGGTAGGTTTTATCTGCCGAAGTAGGGGGTCGAAGTTTTTTTTAAAGGGTAAGTACTTCGACTATCGAATGGTCGAATAGTCGAACGATTTTTACTTCGAATCGTTCGATTTCGTTCGACTTCGATCGAATTCGATCGAATTTAACCAATTCGATGGTCGAAGTACCCAAAAAAAACTTCGAAATTCGAAGTTTTTTTTATTCTAACCCTTCACCCGAATGTAGTGAATCGGCCCCTATATATATATATATATATATATATATATATATATATATATATAAAATGTCTTTTGAAGTAAAAGAGCACCCTGCTGATGTTTTGTTGCTTGCAAGTAAAAGAGGCCTCCTGAAGTTACAGGGTCAATTTCCTCTATAGTTACACCCAGCCTTATGTAGGACTCTTTGAAAATGTATACATTTTACACAAATCTAGACTATCCAAAATGTGGTTCAATTGCAACTACCAGCATTCTCCTGGCAGCTGTTGGATTGCACATTCCCCCTTCCAGGAGCCCCAGGTTTCCTGCAATACTAGTATCCCCCCTCCCCATTTTCTAACTCCAGTCTCAAGGTAGTGATGGGTAAATTATAACACAATTTGGGAGTCCTTTACTAAACCTCAATTTTTTTCTGGTTAAGGTTACTTAGGGGAAAAAAGCTCATATGTTTCGAGATTTATTATAGCCTGAAGCTGCCAAAAGTCTGAATCCGAAAATCCGGCATCTCAAACATGACAAGGTTATGTAGAAGTCCATGGTAGATGTCCATTTTACAATTTGAAGATACTGTATCATGATCTGAGCTGAGTTTTGTCCGATAATCTGAAAAATTTAGGTGATAATCTGAAAAAAATTGCTTGATTTTATTGAGTTATTTTATTAATAAATAAATTAAAATTATGGATGGGAATTTTGTCAAGCTTGGTTTAATAAAAAGATGAGACAAATGTGAGTTTCAGTGAATAGACCCCTTAATGTTTTAACAAGCAAACGTAGTACCTATTGGCCACCTGTGTTTTCTTAAATAAATAAAGATAAATGCTACAGTTACGTTAAAGTAGTTTTTGCTAAACTATTAAAAATTTGTACATCTTGAAACTGTATTTTTTACAAAGACTGATCATGTCAATGGATTCAACCATTGCCACCATCATCTACTGTTATAACCATTGTTATTAAAGCATTTGAAATTATTTTTAAATAAAATACAAATATCTGTTTAATATTCTTTGTATTGTTTTCTCTTAAGGATTTAATTTTAAACCTTGGCTTCCACAAAAATTCTTACTCCTAAGTATTTTTTTAATTTTCCTAAGGAATATTACTTTGATTGATTACGATTAGCTTCCAAAAACCTGTTGAGTCTACCTTTTTAACTATAATGTTTGACTGTAGAACCTTTTTTATGTATAGTTCTTAATCTTTAGTTAGTATTTCATACTAAAAAATATATCTTTTTATGTATAGTTCTTAATCTACAGTTCTAATACTACTGATGGACATGATCACTTTCGAAAAAGTCTTTACTTATTTACCAAATCAGGATAACATCTTCTATAAAGATCTATAAAGCTGCTCCATAACAGTAAGGGGCAGATTTATCAAAGGTCAAAGTGAAAATTTGAGTTAATGAAAATTCAAATGTCTAAATTTATCATATACTGAATTAAACTTCAACCATTCGCCATTTAAAACCTGCCGAAATGCTGTTTTAGCTTATGGAGGACCTCCTAAAACCTATTTGGAGTCAATTGGTGGACTGAAAAAATCGGAGGCTTTTTTGGGAAAAAATGTGAATCGTACGTTTTGAATGTGCTTATGTTGATTCGTACAATTCGAATTAGATCGAAAACTGACCTATTCGGCCAAAAAAAAAAAATTGATTTAATATTGGTCTTTTTGAATTCGAATTTTTAAATTTTTCAAATTCGAAATTCGACCCTTGATAAATCTGCTCCTTAGTGTGTTGAAATCTGCAAAAGGCATAATGAATTGATCTTTTTACCATAAATAAATTACCATAGTCAGACCTTGTGGTTGTCCTACACAACTATTATAATGTGGTCACAAATGAGTAGTTATGTTTGATTTTAAATTGTATTCCTTTTATTCTGATTTACGAAATACAACAGAACACCAGTTTTACATCTCACAAATTTACATTTACATTCTATATTCTGTTTTTTATGGATTTTACCTTTATTTTACTTGTTCCCTTGAGAAACATAAAAGTGGGGTTCTGTATGTTATTTTATTCCCTAGCCGTGTTTTTTTTTAATTGTGTTCAGTGATTTAAACAGAGAAACAACAACATTTATCTTCCCATAAAATCTATTTGTATGATCTCTAAAAACTTATTTAGAAATACGTTTTATGAAGATACTCATAAAGATTTAAATCTATATACTCTAACAGGCTAATTTTTTTATAGAAAGATTTCTGATATAATCATCATTCGGTGAATTAATTTTCTTTCTGTTCAGACCCTCTCCTATTTATATTCCAGTCTCTTTTTTCAAATGAATGCAAGACTGCTAGGGTAATTTGGTCCCTAGCAGCCAGATGCTGAAATTGCAAACATGAGAGCTCCTGAATAAAAAGCGAAATGACTCAAAAACCACAAATAACAAAAAATTAAAACCAAATGCAAACTGTTTCAGAATATCACTCTCTACATCATACTAAGGGGTTGTTTATTAAATATAGAGTTTGTGAGGTTTTTTTTTCTACCTCAAATTAACTAGAAAAAACTTGAATGTTTGCTTATTTATGAAAAAAACCTGAATGTAGAAAACTTGATTGAATGCAATCAGGCAAAAAACATGTAAACTTCGAATTTATCGAGTTTATAGGCTAAACAACCTCAAATACCTCGATTTTCGAGTTTTCGAGTGCAAACCAGTGTAAAACACCCAAAAATCATGAAGAAAAAAACTTCTTCAAATGGTTAAAGGGACCTCTGCCATTGAGTTTTACATGAATTTGACAGGTTTTAGCTGGAGTATTTTCAGATTCTTATTTTTAGCTTCGGGGCATAATATAGCTTGAAAAATCTGAGTATTTTTTACCTGAAAGATTCAAATTTTTTCAGGAAAATGCAGCTTGACCCTAAAAGTTCACTCAAAGGTGAACAACCCCTTTAAGACTTTGACAGGTAAGTTATAAACTCAATTCTTATAAACATAAATTGTTTGGGTTTGTATAAGTGGTTAAGGTCCCATACAGCTTTAGAATAATCTTTGTCATCCTTGTTATTCCTATAATCCATTGAAATCTTGTGTGGTAACTCTTTATGAGTTAACTGTTCCTCCCATAACAGGAGACTGGAGGACTTTTCTGCAATACCATACAAACTATTTTACAAGAATGATAGCAAGACTTTAGAGTTAACTTTATAATAGGAATTGCAACTTCCTGTCCTATACCAATTTGAACATAGCATCTTGGATGCTGTCTTTCATAGTTATTTGAACCTTACATAAGCACTAATATTTTCATTTAAAATGCAGGGATTATATTTTAAGTAAGTTTTTAAAGCACTATACATCTGCTGAGGTTTAGTCTTGAATGTTGAGGATGGAATGAATAACTATGATACAGATATTATAGTTGAAATAATTGTACAACTATTAGAACTTACTTGCCAACTTGGCAGGGGATAGTGACAGTTGAGGTTCTGTGACAGCTGAAGGGTGCCCTGTACCTGCTGTACATTTGGTATTATAAATGCATCAATTGCAATCAGTAATTGAAGATTTTCCATGTTAAAGCATTGTACATCTGTTCTCTTCGTTCGAGCATTTTAAAGAGAGTACAGATACTGAAAGCTAAAGTATATCTACATCTTCATGGGATGACGACAGTTCTCAGAAGAATATTTAATTAACTTGGGCCCTAAACTGTCACACAGAGGAGTAATAACTGAAATTAATTGTCTCTTGTAGCTTTATGTTGGTTGAAACGTACTGTAAAGTATAATTTAAAGAATTGGCAGCACTCCCAGGCCTTGTATAAAACCGCCTTTATTCTTTTATGTATAGTAGCAGCAACGTTTCAGACGTGCAATGATCCTTTTTCAAGCTGACAAAGCATAATTGATCATTACCAACAGCTTCCTTAAATAGCAAACATTATTATGCCCTCTAGTGGTCACAATATTTATTCTAAAAATTACATCAAGCAGGGTTATGTCTACAATACCACACCATAATTGTTACATATTTCAGATCAAAAGTATATATATATATCAAGAACAAAATTTCTAGGGCTCACTTAGCTGTTAAGCCCATCAGCTCCGCTTGTTGTTTCTTATTCGCCACTGAGGATTTAAAAACAAAGGATAATATTAAAAACAATTAAAAGAACAATACTACAGAATGCCATGCAGTCAAAATAGGATACTTAACTCATATTCCTTGTTTAAACCCCCTGGTGCTAGTGTACACAGCCTTTTAATCCAACCTGCTTCACACCTGAGAAGTTGTTTCACTCTATTCCCACCCCTTCTCAATTTGGGGACGTGCTGTAACACCTGGAATCTCAATTGTGCCACCCCGTGGCCAGTGTCCACAAAATGGCACGCTACTGGATTTTGTCTCACATTCCTTTTTATATCCGATTTATTTTCACCAATTCTATCCTTTAAATGTCTGGTTGTCTGACCTATATATAACAATCCACAGGGGCACTTAATTGCATATACAACATAGGTTGATAGACAGGTGTGATATCCTCTTATCTTAATAGCAGTTCCTTTATGTGGATGATATATTATATCCCCCTTCACACAACTATTGCAGTGTCTGCATGATAGACAGGGAAAGGTGCCATTTTTTGCATCACATAACGTTTGTTGCCGAAGGAACTTCTTAGGGCCCACATCAGCCTTCACAAGTCTATCACGCAGAGATTGTGCTCTCTTATACGAAAGTAATGGTGGTTTTTGAACTGCAACATTGGGACATTCTACTTTCAGAATGTCCCAATGTTTTCTTACAATCTTCCAAATCTGATTTGATAGAATGTTGTAGCTACTGGTAAAAGCCACTCTTTCCCCCATTTTTGGTTTAGGTGTCTCACAACTCTCCATTAACACTTCCCCTTTATATTTCTCCAAGGCTTTTCTCGGATATCCTCTGTGTGCCAATTTGTTGCCGTTTGGTCAAATCACCCCTTTCTGATACTATTCTCTTAACCCTAAAAAATTGGGACTTAGGCACCGATCTTTTTATATGTGCTGGGTGAAATGAGGAATACAACAGCAGAGTATTTTTGTCTGTAGGTTTTACATATAGATCGGTTTCAAGGATATTCACATTTTTGTACACCAATACATCCAGGAAATTAATTTTTTGTAAATCTGAGTGTACAGTAAATTATATCTATGGTAAGTATCCATTCAATTCATTGTGGAAGGCAATGAGAGTCGAGCAAGAACTTACTTGCCAACTTGGCAGGGGATAGTGGCAGTTGAGGTTCTGTGACAGCTGAAGGGTGCCTGAAGTGCATCAATTGCAATCAGTAATTGAAGATTTTCCATGTTAAAGCATTGTACATCTGTTCTCTTCGTTCGAGCATTTTAAAGAGAGTACAGATACTGAAAGCTCCAATATATCTACATCTTCATCGGATGAAGACAGTTCTCAGAAGAATATTTAATTAACTTGGGCCCTAAACTGTCACACAGAGGAGTAATAACTGAAATTAATTGTCTCTTGTAGCTTTATGTTGGTTGAAACGTACTGTAAAACAGACTTCTGGTGATCTGATAGCTTTATGGTCCATTAATTAATGTCTCATTATCTGTTTTCTGATTTTCATTTCAGTTTTAGGTTTCCTATAATAGGGAATAAGATTTATACCTAGAATTATTCCCCTACGATAGTTTCCCAGCGTTTGTATTTTTGTCCCAGCTAGTTACAACCGGATAACCTGATTTCATACTGTGCTTTAGTGCAATAAAAGTTATCAAACTAAAGGAACACAGCAAGTGGCCACATTAGCCATCATTTTGCTTGATCACTTCTGGGAGCTTAAATGAATTCATTCTCAGAGAAGATAATGAAATATTTAAGACATGCTTAAAGAAAATGCAAGGTGGAAACTCATATTTTCATTATAATATAGATGGATAGACAGACAGATAAAATGTTTTTATAAATAATGCAATATTAAGCAATATTAAGTTATATATAAGTAATGTCATGGTAATGGGTGGTGGAAATTACAGGTGTAAATGGAGATGCAAAGTTGCTATAAAGGTGTATGTAGGTCACATAAGCCAAATATAGATCTCAAGGCAATATTACATTGCATGCCTTTATTCTAACAACTACTTATAGTTATTGTTATGTCTGTTGGCATATTTTTATGCAATGTTATAGCAATCTGATCTGAGGTTTTACCATATAAATAATGTCTAATACTGCCAAATGCATGTTCCAACCTATGAATAATGAGACCATTACATTATGTGGCCTATTTACTAAAGTTCAAAATTTTCTAGTCGAGTTATTAAAGGGGGAAAACTCTATTTTTAGAGGAAAACCTTTTTTTTTTAATTTTTAGAGATTTACTATACTTCAAAGCTAAAAATCTGAATCCAAAAATACTCCATCTAAATCCTGTGGAGGTCATGTAGAAGTCAATGGCAGATGTCCTTAAAGGAACAGTAACGTCAAAAAATAAAAGTGTTTTAAAGTAATGAAAATATCATGTACTGTTGCCCTGCACTGGTAAAACTGCTGTGTTTGCTAGAGAAACACTACTATTGTTTATATAAATAAGCTGCTGTTTAGCAATGGGGGCAGCCATTCAAAGGAGAAAAAGCTCATGTTACACAGCAGATAGCAGATAAGCTCTGTCTGACTAATGGTGTTATCTGTTATCCATTAGTTTTCCTGTGCCATATAGCCGTTTTTCAATTTCCGCCATTGCTCAACAGCAGCTTATTTATATAAACAATAGTAGTGTTTCTGAAACAAACAGATCAGTTTTACCAGTGCAGGGCAACAGTACATGATATTTTCATTACTTTAAAACACTTTCAGTTTTTGGTGTTACTGTTCCTTTAAAGATGTTTCTTGACATTGTGATCCATGCTGGTTTTCGTCTCACAATCTGATACATTTGAGTTTCGGCAGTGACAATTCAAGTAGAGTTTTCGGAATATCAATTCAAAAAAACAATATGATTTGAATTGACACACAATTTTGTTGAAATGTTTTTTTTTGCACCGACTTTTTCTAGAAGAATTATTGTTAAATTAGTTAATATTGTGGATGGGAGTTCGGTCGACTTTGTTTCCTAATAAAAAAAAATAGATAAATTAGAGTTTTAGTAAATACCCCCATATATCTATAGATCCCACATAACCTCTGTTATCTATCTTAGTAGACACATGGGAATCTCACAAAAACAAACTGTCACATATGGTTTACCAAGACGCCAAAGTTCCGGTCATGGCTCATACTTCTGCCTATAACAGCTGCCTTTTACTTCAGAAGGAGCCCTCCACTACTCAGATGCTGCCTGGTCTTAAAGTGAGAGAACCAAGGTGAGAGTTCTGGGCAGACAAGGGAACCATAATGTATGACAGAAAGAACGGGGTTAGAGCACAGCTTGGTAAAAGAACAGGCTAGGGTCAAAACCAGTCAGCACAGGGCAGGATCTGGAAGAATAGTCAGTAACAAGCAAAGGTTGGTTCAGGCAGAGATACACCAGTGGTCAGAGTCAAGGGTCAAGGAAGAGAGAACCCAGACTTAAAGTGCACCCAATACCTATGTACAATAGACCTTTGTGCGGTCGATGGGAAGTAGGATGTGGTTCCTTTAAATATTTCAATTTTTCACCAAGAGCAATGATGTCACATGCATGCAGAAAAGAAAAGGTGAACCCCTCAAACTCGAGACAGATCAGCCCCCAGAAGAAGATTGTGCTAACTTGGAAGATTATTGCGGGTGTACCCTCCACCTCCCAGGTTTCCTTACACAAACACTAGTTACCAGTACTGTAGTAGGATTTTCTTTTAGAAAAGGGTCTAATTTAATGACCTCTTACAATTAACAGCTAAAATGTATAGTCCTTGATTAAACAATACACTTAAAGAACTTCTCTAAACGGGATACAAACTGCAGTTGACATTAGAAATACAACTCCTTATAGGAATTATCCTAGTACAGGATGCTCCTACATCTTTTTCTAAACCCATAGTTCAACCTGGAAAATATTTCAATTAGAGGTTCTTTATCCAGTCAAAACAATCTATCATCTCCAGAATCTAAGGCACCTATTGTCATAAACAGATGCTCAGATACAGCAAGTAAATCATCACCCCCGCCCCCCGTGATCACCTAACATAGTCAGGGATATGCCACTAAATTTAATATGACCCCAGAACCATACTTGTTTGTTTACTCAATACATATATATATATATAAATATTCTCACACAAAACTCCTGTCAAGAGTATGTATAAAAAATTATTTGCACAAAGCCTTAACTTTTAACACAGTTATGGTTGATAGCTGTGGACCACAAACATTTGAGGGACTACATATATAATGATCTACAATTATTTAATAATTAGCACAATACCTTTAATATTATTTTCAGCCAATCATTGATCGCCATATCATAACCTCACCCCCTAATGCAATAGACACAGCCTGAATAATAACCAGTCCCACTCTTGATGTCACACACCTGACCACAACATCGTCCATTCTGCCCCCTGCCCAGAGTTCCCCACTGGAAATGGTGGCAACCCTAGTCCCAACCAGGTGCCGCCATCAGAAGGGGACAGGCATACCAGGCCTGGTGGGTTTTTGGGTCTTAAGAGGGCCCGGTCATGCTGTTTGTCACTAAGGGGGGGGCATGTAATTGTACCACCCTTCTGCCCTGACTTGCAAGTTATTCAGATGCTCATGTTTGTGCAACAGGCCCTGTCCTTTCCAGCTGCCCTATGGCAGGTTATGAGGATAGGGCAATCCCTATGCTGTGGTTTCCACTTCGTTCCAGATTTTTATCTGAAATGGTGTCTGACAGCAGGAAGACAAGGAGAAGAAAATAATGCTCTTCTTCTGCTGGTCCCAGTAAACGAACCCTTATATCCTATCAGCAAATATTCTAAAATAATCACTAACTTGTAAAAGTATACAGGAAAAAGTGCAATTTCAGACACAAGTTGGAATTTTCCTATATAGTATTTTCCTATAATTCCATTGCAATTGAGGCTGCTAGGGGAAGTTGCACCAGACACAATTGCAGCAATACATCAAACCATGCACCGTTGTGTGTGCATGTTTTGATGAATTGGATGAGCTACAATGAAATAGTTGGAATCAGAAGAAGCACATTTGGATGCCAGCAACACAACTGTGGTTGCAGTTGTAAATGAGCCCTTCTTGTTACTGTGTGGCTAAAAATAAGAGTATTTTTCTACTGCCCATTTTAACAAAGATATTATATATAATTTAAGTATGTCAGGAGTAATACCTACATAAGTAAATTATACTGCCAATTTTAATACTGATAAAGTTGGATCTTTGGTAGTTTTTCTTTATGCTGTGCAAACTCTAAGATATTTTATGTTATTGTTGTCATTTCTAGTTTAATTTAATTAATTCAGCTTATTCAATTGTCGCTCGTCTAACATTCAACATTTACCTTAAGCAGATGGAGTGAAATCAGTCCTTAATTCAAATTAAATTTAAATTTGCCGCATAGTAATTAGGACTTTGCAAATGACACCAGGGGCCCATTGATTTAATGAAAAACCTAACCTTACAGTAAGTATTTAATTAGTTGCTGTATAAGATTCAGTGCTGACCTAAATATTGGGCAAGTGAGAACCAGGTATTACTCACACTTACTTTAAAATGGAATATACGTACAAAGGCATATCAAAAATCAACATTTTTTTTTTCATTTGAGCCAAAGGAAAGGGGAATAAAAGGCATTATTTTACAAACAGCAATATATAGTACCATGCCTTTATACATCCATTCTTCTTTTGCAGAAATAGATCTTTTGTAATGATATGAAGATAATTTAGAAATGTATATGTATACACAACAATATTAGGTGCAGATTTATCAAGGGTCGCATTTCAAATAAAAAAACCTTTAAAATTCTAATGAAAGAAAAAGCAACAACCAAAATGTATTTAAAAAAGTAACGTTTTTTTTTTTGGTCGAATAGACCATTTTCATTCAAATTTGAATCGTACGAAGTAACAGCGCATTTTGATTGAATTTGATTCGGATTTGAGTTTTTCCGAGAAAATTTAGATTTTTCAAAGTCCACCAATTGACTCCAAATAGCAATAAACAGCAATTCGTCAGGTTTTAGATGGCGAATGGTCGAAGTCGACAGTACATGATGAATTTCGATATTCGAATTTTCTAATTGTTTTCAAATTCAAATCGAATTTGGACTATTCCCTAGTCGAGGGAACACAAAAATAGCTCGAAATTGAATTTTTTTTATTGAATTTTCACTTCAACCCTTGATAAATCTGTCCCTTAATGTTAAATGGATGTTTTGAATGGCTCTTATGTTTTATAAAATACTATTAGAATTATGTATTTTACTGAAAAAGTAAATCATTAACGTAAAACCCTTAAACACGATATTTACATTTAGCTTCTCAGACTATATACTGTATCTTCCTGTCAGAAAGAGCCAGGATTAGAGTTCAATAAATATATTACTGGATGGCAGAGCATTGTAGTTGAAGTAATGTACAAAAGAAACCCATAAATAGTGTTTTAATTTAAAGGGGCATGTAAATAAAGTTATTAATTAGAGAAGAGTTTGGAAACTGATAATATTGTCTTTGAAAAGAAGTTTAAAAATAGATATCATCAGGCGTGGATTTATGGAAAGACCACAAAGACCTGGTCTATAGTGGCAGTATTTTAGGGGTGGAATGCTGCTCAACAGCATACGTATTGGTTGCAAAGTACTGGAGAGACAAAGCAGTTTTTAAAATGTCCTGCTTGCCAATCCCAGTGTTCCAGACTCAAAGGAGAAAATTTGCACATGTGCATGCTTGATAAGGGCGGGAACGGTGAGCAGTGGCTGGTCTAGGGGAGGTCTTGGATTTCATAAAAAACAAAAAAAAGCTTAGAATCTTAAAACTGGATGCATTAAGTAACATCAAGAACAACCCCTGCATCAAAAAAGGATGCAAATTTTATGCTGTTTTGCAAATTTTGCGCGAAATTCACAAATGTTTAGGCAAATCGAAAGGTCCCAAATTCGCCCATCACTAATTAATAGCATAAATCTTGATTGACCAGTTGATTTTGGCCAAGTATTTGTGGTCTGCATTTGTCTAAACATCAATACAAGTGACACATTGTAGATATATCCACTTGTGTGACCATGTCCTAGAATGGGTTTATTTATAACACACTTAAAAGTAAAGGATAATGGAAACTTCCTCTTCCTTCTTCTTTTTTTTATAAATGTCTCATGGGTTATGCCATTCTAATTAGTCACTGAGTAGCTTTTTCTGTTACTTAATGCATCCAGTTTTAATAAAATTACATATATTAAAGCTTTGGCAGAGTTCGTTATTTTGCCT
The DNA here is from genome assembly GCA_038501925.1 of Xenopus petersii. NCBI lineage: Eukaryota > Metazoa > Chordata > Amphibia > Anura > Pipidae > Xenopus > Xenopus petersii. The sequence goes on along the minus strand of CM076672.1, from coordinate 50,408,770 downwards.
TGTAAATCATCATAATTATTGTAATTGCTCTAAATTATGCAGTGTTATATGCAATCTGATTTCAGATTAAAATCTTTGACCAATTCTCTGAACTCTCTGTTAAAATGATAGCTAGAATGTCAACTAGAATATATAAAAGAACTACTAATTTTTGAGAGCGAAAAAATGAACTATTTGTAGATCCAATGGTTACTGAACTTAATACAAATGTGCAAGGTGGAAAAAAGACAATCACTGTACAGCACTTTGTTCCCCAGAATTATAGCATGATAGCAGGTAACCACAAGACAACATATGAGTGCCCACATTGTGTAAAAGTTGCTAATCGTCATTTTACATATTGCATTTTTGTAAATGAGTCTCTATTTTTTTATTACTACTCTGCTAAACATACAGTAACATGGGGTAATTCACAAAAGTGTTGGTAAGTATACAGTTCTTAAAAGGATTCTGTAATGAATTTTATGGTTTCTTCCCTAAAATACACTGTTTATACTGCAATTCACTCTTGTATATAAAATAAAACCAACAAGTGTATGTTTATTAGTTGTAACATTGGTGTATAGGCTGCCATCTCAGATCATTTTAACTGAAAGAGTAACAGAGGGACTTGAATTTTTACTATGTGGTGCTTCTCATATCAACCAAGAAACTGTGTCAGGGAGGCTGTTATCTTGTTACTGTACATTCCCATTGTTACGTTGATAGTCTGCTGGAGGGATGGAAAGGGAGGGGTTGATATCACTCTAGCTTGCAGTACAGCAGTAAAGAGCACAAGTGACATGACTGAGGGCACTGCTGAAACTAACATGTTTAGCCCCATGTCAGAATTAAATATAAAAAAAACAGATTTCCGTGCAGATGCCTGCTGGAGCAGCACAATTAACTGATGTATTTTAAAACGAAACATGTTTTCCTGTCACACTGTAAAGTGTTGGTTGCCAAATTGTATACATTCTGTAATGATGACAAATTTACAGTAGGTATCTTAGAATTGTATGGATTTGTCCTTATGCAGCCCAATATTAAAAAGTGTTGTATACACCATAAACAACTGCCGTTATTGCACTGAGAAACTGTTGTCTATATAGAGACTTAAGCCATATTGACATTTCTTGTTGACATTTTGTTGTGACAGAGACATTTTGATGTAAAAAATGTTGTGGGTAAGACTAATTCCCCAAAAGGTCACACCCTCTATTGTCAGTAGAGATGAAAAATGATGGAAAGTTGTCGTAAATGCATTTTAATGGCATTTTTACAATGTTTAACAACATGTTTTTGAATTCTCTCCCCATAGTGTTTTTTAGTAAAAATATTACAACAGGAACGGAAGGAGTGGGAATTCAATTTCATGAGAAAGTTTAACACCCTAGAATGTGGCCTGAACAGAGACAGGGGCTTTATGTCCAGATATGACTTTAACTAAGGGATATGACACCTAGGAAAAAACACATCTTAGGACAATCTACATCTTAAAAGACACTTTCCTTAGGTTGAATTCACTTCACAACAAGGTGCTGACTGTACTAGTGTTTGCTTCCTTGACTAAAGCTAAAGTGCTCACCCTTGGGGACTTATCAATATCTGGGATGAAGTATTGTCTTATCCTTACCGGTCACAATTCCTATTTGTAGTTTATTTGTTACAATCTGGTATGGAAATGTGAAGTGGATAAGTTCTGGTTCCATATGTTATCCCACTCAGTGGAACCCTTACTTGTACTTTTTTCTCCTAATTTGCACTGTTGTGTTAACCTTACCCTATTCTGTCTTGTCTAGTTCAAACTATGTGACCTGACTGAATCCAGCCCCTTGGACTATTTACAACCCACCCTAATTACTTTTATTACCTCTACAAGTTATCTCTGTCTATCTTTAACTTTCTAATTTATTGCCCATAAACACCTTTTCGATGATCTAACAATATATATGATGTGCCTTTCCAGCCTTTCATTTGTATTTTGCCTGAGGAAGGGGCCTGTGTGTTCCTTAGGCTTGCAATTGTTACTTATTCAGTTAGCCAATAAAAGGTATCACCAAACTTTACATTTTCTGGTAAAAATATTAGCAAAGCAACTATTTATTAGGGTGCATGATATGTTTGGTGATTACATGCATGCAAAACAGATAAAGATCATTCAGTTAAAACAATATCTGTTTTTATGAGATTAGTTAAAATTAGCTCTTTTCTTTGGTTTAAAAGGACAGCGTGTTGTTAAACTGATATTATATACATATACAGACACACACAAGAAAGACTCTACATTTTATATAGATTGCAAAGAAATATTATAGATTTCAAAGAAATACTGCCAATATAATATAAATTTTAAAATCTTAAAAATATTATTTAATTCACTTTAAACTATAATTAGAACCATTTGTTCCATAATTAAATATTTTTTTTTAATAGTAATAGGAATTAATAAAACTAATAAAACTTGGCAATTTATTTGTACTTTCCCAACATGGATGGTGAGGAAAGTGCAATTATAATCCTTAAACAGCACATGAATTCATTATTATGCCTGTTGAGAGAATGGCTAATTAATTAATAGCAATGACACTCTTAAAGGAACATTTGATTTCACGTCACACTTCTTTATTCAGAGACTAATAGACAGTCACACATTACTTGCAAATGATTATTTTTGTGTATTTTAAAAAGGAAAAACTTTTATTTTCACATGTTATTTCACAGGAACGTTTGTATCAATTTGGAAAAATCTAAAAATGAATTGAATTAGGTAGATTGAATGTGCAATTTTCGTGAACTGTATTCTGAGCTAGCTCCTTGCCATTTACAGGTCCGGGTATAGTCATTATTTAAAAGGCCACCATAAGCCAAAAGGGATTGGAAATATGTATAGCCTATATAACATAGGTAAGAGTAATTCTAATTATATATATTATAATAATTATATATATATATTTGCGGAATGCCGGCACTCACGAAAAAATTATTGAAATAAATGCCTTGGTGCAATCCTTAATCGTATTATCAAAGTAGTCCTCAAGAAGGAGCACTCACAGGTCTTATAACTAGAAACAATCTATTTATTATGGGCACACAACTAACGTTTTGGCTGGGACACCAGCCTTTCTCAAAGTGATACTATATATATCTGTATATGGCAAAATGTTTCGCTCATCATTACCAATAGCCATATATTACATATGCTGGAGATGGATCTTTAAAACAACATAAATGCTGGAGGCACTTCTTAAACCATAGTGGGCAAAATTAACATTAAAGGAAACATCTTACACTGCAGAAATGTAAGTGAACTGGAATACTATCTTCAAATGAAATTTAAATCTACGGTGTCTTACTATTCACTGCAAATAAAAGGTATCCTCTGTGTTTGCAGCCTGCTATCATTATAAACAGCTAGTCATCATGAGCTGATTCTTGTTGCTTTAATACACTGTATGAATAAAAATTAATAAAATAAGCACAACAAACTGATTTATCCTTTACCATCATCAAACGTTTCTACATAAGTATTATGATGGTTGCCATCAGCAATAGATGCATGGATAAATGTATAAACAGACAGATGTGTGTGTGTGTGCCATACCAAATCTGCAGTAAGTTACAATGTTTTCCTATTTAGGGAGTAAGTGCTGAGTGGTTAATAGATAAAAATGATTGATATACAAAGCATCCAATTAGACCTCCAGCAAAAGCAAAATCACTTAAGTAAATAAGACCTAATTTTCATCAAGGTTAAATTATTCAGCTGAGTGTAGTACAAAGTCAGAATGTTAGTTCACAACACTCCACTGAGAGTAATACAGATCACATATGAGTGCTTTTACTGTATAAGCTTAGTAAAAGCATTAGCTACAAAACTAGACATGAGGCTTCCAGAAAAGTTTAAGGGTGGTGGCACATGTAGCGTTCTGGGGAGATTAGTCACCCATCAACAAATCTCTTCGGGCGACTAATCTCCCTGAAATACCTTCCCACTGGCAAGAATATGGATCGCTGGCGCAATGGCACTCGGATCACTTTGGTTTTTTGAAGTCGCCCAAAATTTCCTCGTAAGGCAACTTCGGAAAACAAAGTGATCCTAGTGCCATCCAGCCCGTGATTCACATTCCTGCTGGCGGGAAGGCATTTTGGGGAGATTAGTCGCCCGAAAAAGAAGAGGAGATTTGTCGCTGGGTGACTAACCTCCCTGGATGCCACGTGTGCCACCACCCTTAAAAAAAAAATCGGTCACTTCTTGCATTGTTTAAAAAAATGCAATGTTTAACTTTTGTATAGCTTTAAAAATTAATCGCTGTTAGATGTACAGCACACGATTGCTGAATTCTATTATTTGCTCTGAAAAGTTTGAATGTGACAGTTCTGTTCTTTCTATTTTCTTGTGACATTACCTGTTCAACATTTATAAAAAGTGTCAATCAGGATATGCCTATGGATGTTTACTCTGAACTGAAGTCTATGTAAATCAAAGCATATCCAAATCTCAGTGACTGACAAACAGTTCTGTGCACACCAATGCTAAAATCTATAGGATCTCAGCAGGAATGCAAATGATTGTTGTCAGCGCATAAGCAAATGCATGTTATGATTTTCAGAAAGCTTCCAGGATAATATTACTAAAAAAACTCCCTACTCTACAGGCCTACAGAAATTCTGCAAAGCATTGAAGTGTTATGTGTTTGTCTCTTGGGCTAAGGCAGATGTTGATCATTCAATGACCTTGAGTTTGCCAGTGATAGTAATTACATATTTCTGTCATTTGTGTTTGCAGATATGTGGTACAGAGCAGACAGGGTAGAAGCGCAACTATAAATATAGAAATAGCGAGATAATATATGTTTTATTAGACATGAGATTTTTTTTGTTATTAGTAAATAAATATTTATACACTGAATACCACCTTAGGACCTTGTCTCCTGTTAAAGGCATTACAAAATGCATAGTAAAGCTTAATCTTATTGTGTGTCATAGGGTTACATATTTATGTTGTTTTGTGTTGCAGTAATTATATTTTGGATGGGCCAGTTTATAAAATGGTTGGTTGAGATGAGCTATTGGAGAATACTTAAAATATTAATTGGCAACTATATCAATGAAACAATAGAGTACTGTAGAATATGTACATTTCTCATCTACTGTAATCTTCAGCATGGATTGGCTTCTGTTCAAAGCCAGATCCCAACAGAAATAAAAGCAATGGGCATTTTAAACGTGTCATAAAACATAAGGATACCATGTCTTTAAAATTGTATTCAGTCTAGACCACTAGGGAATAATGACTTGTTATGCAAAAACCACAAAAGAAGATTAATTAAGATACTCCATCCTCTCATCAGTATGAGAACTTTGAACCCTTAGCCTATTTAAATTAACTGGTAAATAAATGAAAAGAAGTGTGCATACTATATAGAGATGCATAATGTACAAAGACAAATAAAGCAATAATAAATCTGATATGAAATTACTTTTTATACATAACACATGTTTCTGCAGTAGACTAATATTTCACTTATTTAAGGGTATGTAAAACATATATGCATATTTCCTTGTATTTTACCAAATGATTAATTTGTTTTACAGCAAGTATTGTACATATAGGTTTGCCATGCATTCCAAAAACTACAGAGCACATATTTTATGAAAACGTGGTGGTGGTGAATATAAAATTACTTAAAAATATTTGCTGAGGATGAAGAGTAAAACAGTAACAGTAACAACAACAAATGAATGTGTTTTAAAGGGATCCTGTCATCGGAAAACATATTTTTTTCAAAACGCATCAGTTAATATTGCTACTCCAGCAGAATTCTCACTTTTTTGACTTTTTCGTATTGTTGCAAAAAAGCCCGCATTAAAGGGCATGTAAAGTCTAAAATAGAATAATGCTAGAAATGCTGTATTTTGTACAGATGCAGCCACTTTGGTTTGTCTGTTTGACACAGAATAACTAAACACAGATATCCCATTTATCTCATTTAACACAGAAAACTGCATCACAACATCCCATCTAATTAAAGCATTCACCATTGTGAACAATGGAGCTTTGGTATGCTAATGAAAAGGTTAAATGCATTAAATGAGTTAAGATGACTTAAGATAACACAGTTTCTTCAATTACCCCTGAGTCATGACGCATTTAACTCACAAATCCAAGTGGCTTCATCTGTATACTAAATATAAACATGAACTTACTGCACCAGAAGCCTAATCAAACAAATGATTTATGCTTTCAAAGTTGGCCACAGGGGGTCACCATCTTGTAACTTTGCAAGACTAAGACTGTGCACATGCTCAGTGTGGTCTGGGCTGCTTAGGGATCGTCATAAACAAAGCTGCTTGAGTTCTGCATGGCTGGGAAGTAAGGCAGCCCCCCTGCTGTTCATAAATATGATTGTTTCCCTGCTCAGCAGTTAGGGACCATCTGGAATTCCTATCCACAGCAGTAAATGAAGGGAGAATTTCACTTCATACAGTCAGGTTTCTTAAAAAAATTGTACACATTTTTTAATTTAAGTATATTGGAGATCAAAGAAAGATCTTATAGTTGTAAAAGGGACATATGTCATTGAATGCTACATGATTTCGACAGGTTCTGGCTGGAGTATTTTTGGATTTGTGATGCCAAAAAGCCCGAACTGAAAAAGTTGTGGTTTAATAAACCATAGGGTTTGTTTGTGATCCTCTGCAAGGCACCTCCTTACTAATGGCAGGACTGAATGGATCATGTGGTAGATCTCACCATGGGCTATACTAGAATGTACTCACACATGAATGTAGCCTTCTAGACCAGATATACTATATTGCTGTAGGTCCTCCAGTTGGGTTTCCTGTCTGGTAGAGGAGTAAGTTTAGAGGTATAGAGGCATATACAGTATGTATCTTTAAGAGATGAAGATTGGGCATCTTTGCAGGGTCAGGAGGCAGGGCATGCATATATAGAAGACACCTGTAAGTCTTCACTAGGAAATTCTAGCTACATTAGCACCAGGTAAGTATGGTCATTGCAAAACTAGACACTTGGAAATGGAAAGAAAGAGAATGAGAGAAGGAAATTCCAATAAATACAAAATACTTAAATACTGTAGTTGTCCTTTACACATAACCAGAACATGTAAAACATTTTACGGTCAGAAACTAGGGAAGAATTAAACAACAAATTTAAAAAAAATCAGAATTTGACTTTTTAATTTCTCACTTCATAGCTTTACTATAATATGGTTAAGCAGGAGGAGCTTCTCATTCTCTATTTACTTTTACTGACGTTTTAAACCTCAAAGGAAGTGGTCTAAAAAAGATCATTCCCTTTTGTGTCCGTTTCTAAAATTGCTGGCATCCCATCTAATTTATGAATGTTCCAAGTTGGCTGGATATTCTGAAAGCATAGACATACAGACTGGGCTGCCATGTGTTTAATTTCATACTGGTTTTACTTACTAAAGCAGAACAGGAATGAGTGTGGCTATTAGTAATTCCAATCTTGCTATGGGGAAAAAGAACTGGTGCAAACGTTGAGAATTTTATTTTACCCTGTACATTTATTACATTAATAAAAAGTAAATCCACATCTACAACATAATATATTGCACAGCTATGTTTATTATTGAGTCTACAGTTTTGCAGATGAATATGTTGGCTTGAGGACACATATTTCCATGACATAATGATACTTATAGAAACTACGGAGAGCTGGAAAGGAGAGATTCTTTATTTTTACTAAAACATGTGAGTGTTATTTTTATCTATAATATTGTAACATTATTTGCATTATTGAAAATGTTAATATGCTGTGCACAGGATAAATGATCTGCTATAAAGGAAATGCTATTAGGATAAAGTTGATCCTGTGCTTAACTGTAACATATCTTCCAATAGGTTTTATGAGCATTGCCATTTTAAATACATGATATATGGTTTTGTATAAAGGTTGGTCTTTAGGTAACAACAGATCATCATATTGTCATCTTTGTTGTATAACATATCTAATGGTTCTATAATATATGATACAGTATGTTTCCACACTTTTTTCACTATTATGTTAATATAATATATGTCCCTAATTGCTTGCCCAAGACCACAAGCAGATCAGACAGGGACCATTATCCTTATCAAAGTGTCTAAATAAATGAATTTCTGAATCCCACCTCTTCCCTTATATTAATTGTTACTTTTACAGAGTCCAGAACCAGTAAGAACTTCTAAAGGCAATGCTAGTACTGTTAACATTACAGTAAATTAAGTAGCAGTCTAGAATAAGTATGAAACCTAAGGTAAGGAGCAAGAGGTGTTGTGTTCTACTGTGTTTTCTCTCTTCGTCATGTGATTTACCTCCAAATCATATCTATTGAATAATATTATGTTTCATGTTTTCATTCAAAGCACAGGTTGATCCTAACCATAATGAAAGAGATCTTCCAGGAAAAGAAACAATTTTCTGAAAAGTATTACCTGGATCTCAATAAGTAAGATACAGCTTATCTCATGTGCTAGTTGAATTTGCTGCAATATTCAGCCTCACAGATCCAAAAGATGCTGACTTTATGAATATTTTTTTTTTTTTACATTTGTATCTGTTTTGTTCTCTAGGCTGCACATAATTCCACTCACTTCTGCAATTGTGTATGCACAGCACATTAGACAGGCCAGAGAGAGCCTTCTATATTGTGTACAGTGAAATTCAGTCTCATAAAGGAACATTGCATTTGTAATTATACTCCACAGAATGTTTATTGTGAAAATGCAGTTTTTTTTATGTTTATACAAAAAAATATTTGCAATTGACTTGACAAACTCTTAGCAGTTCACTTGGTTCTAAGGATTCTAATGGGCACATTTGTTTACTCTGTATGTAAATGCAAAGTAATTGCGGTTCTACCTTATTTTTTAAAAGCTGTGTTGGTCAATATAGACATACAATTTGAGCTTTTGCATTTCAAATTTTACAACATACACAATTTATGATACAACAAATGCAAAATGATCAGACATTTCATCCTATCAGCTCTGATCTATGGAGATACCATAGGAATCAATGGGAAGTGAATAATTGCGGGGAGTTTATTTCACAACAACTTGAAAATTGAGATGTCTCCTAACTTCTCATATGCCTTACATATGCATGGAATAATTGGAAAAGAAATTACCACAATTGATCTATGCAATCAATTGTAATTAATCCATTTGACATTTTTCTTAAAATAGGTAAGAATTGCAGGAATTCCATATGACTATTGTGATCATGATTATTTGCAATTTTTAAATAATGTTCCCCTGGTTGGCATATGAAATACAATATTAAAAAATATTTTGTATTAAAGAAGAATTAAAAAGCAACATACAATAATCTTTTTTTCCGCTTTCAGATTACTACTTATTCTATTTTTATACTTGCTTAACTATGAACTAATAGGTAATGATTTCAGTGCAATGTAATGAAAGTAATACACATACTGTGCTCACTGTTCTTAACACAAAGTAAATATACATATATATATATATATATCTATATATATCTATATGAAGCAAAATTGCACAAAAATAACCAAGAATAAATTATAATATCACATGCCTGTGAATTTAAATAAACTAATATTTAATAGCGTAAATGTAACTTAAAATTATAAACTTTAAATATCTGAGCTCTAAGAATGTTTCAAAGTGTTGTCGTCATTGTAAGCTGTTATCTGAGCATTGTGTTTAGTAAAAAGGTGGTCCTTCCTAAGCGATCAATGCTAACAAATAATTGCAAATCCACAGTTGCATTTTTATTGTCTCCACATGTTGCTTTGCCAGCTGAATTTGCTTAAGAAATAAGCAGTCAGGTGCTGGTGTAGCTGCAATACAGATGAGATCCTCGAATCGATTGCTTTATGAATGATCATTTATAGATTAAAAAAAATAGTTTTAATGAGAGAATTTTGTGTTTGCCAATGTGATGTTAATGAAAGAACACTGCGTACATTTTTCTGTGCATACATATTTTTGTTACCCATAACATCTTTCATTATTGACTCATGCCCCAAAGAAAAGGCGATTAAAATCTGCTTTGTTTGATGTAGCTTTTATTGAAGAATGAAATAGATCTTTCAGAAGCTTCCTGGTGAGATGAAAGTCTAATTATCTCCACAAATGAAAGGAAAAGCTTTAATTAGGTCTATGCTGAATCTGTGCACTGTGAATTTGTGCATTGTGATGGATGGAACCCATATCTCCTCAGTGACTGCGGTTAAAATAATGAAGGGAAGAGAGAAGTAACCTGCTCCCATGATTCAGCTGGAAGGGTTGAGTCAGAGAGGTGCACATGTGTTATGAGAGTGTGCCCAGAGCAGCTGCCACAGGCCATGTTTTTGTGCAGTGCATTCGGCTGTTTTCCAGTCTCCTCCTGAGCTTTGATCTCTTTGCAGGCAGCAGGGGTCCTAACAAAACAAGCTTTCATGTTTCACTCAGTTTCAGTCTCTCATGCAGCATCATTTACACTGAAGCTATAACAAAGATGGATACAATATTGTGATTTTCTAGAACAATTAATGGACGTCTACGGATGTGATTGAAGTGAATAATGTTATTCAGAGGAAAAGATATTTTAGTAGCCTGGAGGTTCGGAGACTAAATGCTTAATCGTTTTTGACAATGCATACTAATCGATATTGTATTTTTATTTGCTTTCAATTTTTTTCCCATAAGATACAGCAGAATAACAGATTTTCCCTTCTTGCTGTGTTCCTATTGACATCTGAGCGAGAGACTGAATTCCTGCAATGCATTTGGTACTTTAAGTGTTACAGCATGACTACTTTATATGTGCCAGAAGAACAGAACATGCTGCTTATTTTGTCGGCAAGTAATCCAGCTGCTATCAGGAAGGTCAAACTGCTACTTAGCCATATCATTTACTTCAAAATATTCTCATTTTCAGTAAATCATAAAGTACCTTTGACATTAAATGATGTTAGGGGAATAGTTGGCACACTTACTGGACAGGCTAACAGTGAAGTAGGGGAAGGTGAAAAGAACATAACGCCAAATCAGTGATTATAAACTTAAGTCTATTGTTGCATTTTATAACGTACAGGTCATTTTCAAAACGTCTATCATAATTAGTTTTTTCGGTCACAAATTATGGAGCCTTAGTATTGGAAAAATGCCAAATAGGCAAAGTCCAAATATTAACTAGCTAAGACAAAAAAAAAAAGAAAAATGTAGGCAAAGAAATTCTTCTAGCAAATATCTGTGATATGTCCCAGGATGTAACACTCAAAAATCTAAAATTGCTTAAAGCAAAATAAAGCCCTAGGGGAGATACTGAAAAATGAGAATGGAATTTAGGACCATTCGTGTGAAGTTAGCCTATATAAGTAGATGTTCCCTCTTGAATTCAGCCTTGGTATCTATTAAAGCAACATTTGAGGTGAATAGGAGGTCAGAATAAAACTTATTGAGATTTGCCAAATTATATAAATATGGATGAATAAAAAGCACTGGGGAAAACGGTAAGAGATATTGAAAGAGAAACATAAAATGGTATACCAGTCAAACCCTAAGAAGTGTTAAGTGTAAGGAGACAATGGAAGAAAAGTGTTAGGCCTGCAATGATACTTTATAAAATGATCTAACATATATTGTAAAAACAAGGCCAGAGTGACCTTTTAATAATTTATTTTATTATTGACACTGAAACAAATACTTCAAAATTTTCTAAATAAGAGAGGTTAAAGAAAGTCTAAATTAATTAAGTAGTGGGAATATTTGAATGCATTAGCTTTAGTATCTGAAGGAGTAGAATTAAAGTATTACTTAAAGGGTTACTGTCATGGGAAAATAAATCAAAATGCATCAGTTACTGCTCCAGCAGAATTCTGCACTGACATCCGTTTCTCAAAAGAGCAAACAGATTTTTTTTATATTTAATTTTAAAATCTGATATGGGGCTAGACATATTGTCAGTTTTCCAGATGCTCCCAGTCATGTGACTTTTGCTCTAATAAACTTCAGTCACTCTTTACTGCTGCACTGCAGGGTTAAATAATATCAATGCTGAACGATGTGCTAAAAAATATGAATACCTATAAAACCTCTAAAAATATTTGTTTTTCTGTCAATTCAGAATCGTAACGAAAAAAAATCGAAACCTCTAAAAATCTGAATTGATTTGAAATGGTCCAATAGAATCAGTGCAGCTCCCTTTGAAATCTATAGGACCTCAATGTTTACCTTTTGTAAATTTTGTATCAAAGGTTTTCGTGGTTTTCAAACAATAAATATTTAATTTTTAGAGTTTTTTTTTTAAACTAATCTAAATTTTTAGAGATTGGTAGAAAAAAATATCTAAATTCGATTGTTAGAACATCAGCCCCTAGAGGACCATTTATCAACATTTTCATGGTTTCAGAGGTTTTTGAAATGACAAATAAACGAATTTTCTCTAAAACCATGAATGCCATGTAATTTATTAAATTATTTGAATATAAAAAGCATGAGTGCAAAAGAAACACTAAACAGCATGCTAAAAAACAAAAAAAACTGGCTAAAAAATGGTCCAATAGGATCAGCGCAGCTCCCATTGATTTCCATAGGACCTTGACTACTTGGACCTCAACTTTTATATCTGTACCTTTATACCCATAATAGATTCAACCATCACAAGAAATTACAACCTTTATTAATAGTCAGAATATAATGTACAGCACAGCTATAACATACATTCATAAGCATTCAGGGAATGCCAAACGATAACAAAATAAAGTCAGTTGTGACTCACTGTGACTCACTTAGTAATGCTGAGAAAAAAATTACATTATCATCTTAATTCATAGCAAATAATTGGACAATTGGATTTGATCAGTCTGCTGTAGGTAGAATTCTAAAAGCATATCCTGTAGTGACTGGTTGCTATTGGCCATTAAATTTGCCCAGCATTAGTATTTACACCGTCAGTGGATTTTTTTAGTATTGCTCAGAGCAACTGAAAACACACTTCTATTGTGTATATCTCATTCAAAACAAATTCCGTGGCTCATATCTCATCCTCCTCCTGTTGACAAGCAAGGTAGATTTACCAGACCTCCTCTATTTCACTAAATATAGTGCAAAAACAACCTAAATGCTTAGCTGGAGTAGAATATAGAAACAATGAAATAATGAATCCCTCATTATTTAAAAGTGATGTGGATCAACTTGCTGTTATGTAAAACCAAGTCTTTCAAGTCTTTATGACTTTTTTGAGTTTCTTTACCTTGACTGCACATTGCCTTATCTTCTGCTTACTCAAAAAATGACCTTATCTTTGCCAGTGTATATTAACATATCATGATTCCTGGATCCCTATGATTTCAGTTCCTGTGAAAGATTTGTAAATTGTCAAGTCCTGTCTCTCATAGCTTGAACAAAATTGGGTTGCTGCTTTTAGTCTCCTATTGCAAGAAAGTATCAATGTTTTTTGTACTGTGGTAAAATTGGGAATGGACCTTACGTTTACTGAATTGCCAAAATGCTATTTTACTGAAAGTAAAGATGTAATCTCCAGGAATCAGGTCCTGGAGATAACAGTGATATTACTACTAGTGATGGGCAAATGTATTCACCAGATGCGAATTTGCGTAAAAAAAAAATGGCATGCACCCTAGTTTTTTTGATGCAGCAGAGAATTCTGGCCCCGGCATCAATTTGGACACCCATGGACTTTAATGTGCGGCAAAAGTCGCTGGAGTCTGAATTGTTACTGGCGTCAATATCATGGCGAAACGGGACAAATTTGCTGCAAATATATTTACATAGTAATATTACCCTCAACCCCCTTTTCCAGCATGAACAACCTCAACCTGGCCAGTCTTTCTTCATAGCTGAGACTTTACATACATGTTACTAGCTTAGTTGCCCTTCTCTGGACCCTCTTCAATTTTATAATAACTTGTTTGAGCACGTTAGACTAAAGCTGTATGGCATATTCTAAATTGTGCCTTATCAACAAAGTGGAAGAATAACCCCCTCCTCCTATGCCTCTTTTAATACAGATCAAGTTCTTGTTTGCCCTTGATGCTGCTGACTGGCATTGCTTGCTACAGCTAAGTTTATTAGCTACAAGGACTCAAAGGCGATTTCCAATATGGATTTGCTTAGTAAAGTCCCATTAAGATTAATCCTAAAATTATTTAGGATTAGGATTAAATTGCTGAAACTGCACAATTTATAATAAATAAATGTGTTCTTAAGTGCTGATGGGAAGGATTTTTTTTTGTAACCTAAATAAGTAATTTAAAATATGTACAGCGACATTTGTATACCTGTTGGAGTCCATTAAATATTTTCCTTGTCTTTGGTATTTGAATGTGAGGATTCAAGATTAGCGCACCTTGAAAATGGGAGGGGTTTTGAAAAGAGAATTTTAGTAACAGGCTTGCTTGAAGGAGACTGAAGGTGATCCCTCTTTAGATTTAGATAGATCTCCATTCTACTTGGTTGGTAGGATTTACACCTGCCAATTTACCAAATTTGGGACCCCATGATTTCTTAAAGAATTAGGTAATTGGCTCTTGTATGTATGCACCCTTGATTGTTCTTACCTAACTAAATTAGAATGGATGAATTAGTAATGTAAGGTTCCTTGTCAAATTAGTGAGGATTAAATGCTCTGCCTAAAGACATAATAAGCTATTTCAGGTTTTTATTTTATTTATCTTTATCTGAACAAACTTTCTTCTATCGAATATTGGTGTTTCATCTAGATCTTTAATGGACATTGAATTATCCTTTGTTGGTGCTTGGGGAAAAAGTAACTTGGCACAAACATTAATATGCATATTTTGTTGTATATAATTGGGTTATGTACTCAGTCACTACAATGATTGATTAGTCTTAGAATGCCGTTTTGTCCTTTTGATTTTTGTGAAGGAGATATATTTATATTTTGCTTAGGGAGCCAAAATTCTAAGAAAAAGTCCCCTTGCAGACTTTACAACCCTTTTAGTAGAGTTACAAAAATGTCAAAAGTTAGCACTGAAGCCAGAAACAAAAAAATCATTTATGAAATGTTGTTTTCAAATTAACTGAATTGGTTGAAACTGCATTCTCTCACCATACAGAGATAATGCACTGATTCCGGCAGCTACTATACAGCTACTATACAGCACCAGTAGTATGGCACAGTGTGTGCTTTTTTTGTCCATGTAACATTTTTCTTTTGTTCATGTTATTTCTTTTTCATTAACATTTCTAGAATTAAGAGACCAAAGGTATAAATTTTAACAGTACTGTGTATCCTGCTTAAAGCATTGTATAAAAGAACATGTTAATCGGATCGTTCACCTTTCAGGTAGAACTACTATAGAGAAGCAGATTTTTAACAACTATTCATTTGGTCTTCATTTTTTATATTTTTTACATTATTTGCCTTCTTCTTCTTCTGTTTCTTTCCAGCTTTCAAATTGGTGTCTGTGACCCCATCAGTCAAAAAACAATCACTTTTTAAGGCTACAGTTTTATTGCTATTGTTAAAATGTATACCTTATCTTTCTATTCAAGCCCTCTTTTAATCATATTCCAGTCACTCATTCTAACTACCACCTGGCTGGTAAGATAAATTGGACCCTAGCAACTTGCTGCTAAAATTCCTAACTGGAAAGCTGCTGAACAAAAGGCTAAGTAAAAAGCAATAAAAAATGAACACTAATTGCACAATTCCTCTGAATATACATCATACTAACAGTTAATTCAAAGTTAAAATACCCTTTTAAGTTTTGATAGTAAGACAAGCTACACTTCGCCAATCCTTAAGGACCTGGGAGCTGGAAAAAGACCCGAGTTGCCTTGCAGGAATAAAATCTTTATGAAAGCAGAGTTAAAAAAAATCCAGTGATAGGGTGCCATTTTCGAGGGCAACACACCTAAGCTGGAAACTTTGGCTAAGAATTCTGTGTCAGTAGAAAGGAACACCAGTTCTGTAAACGGACTTCAAATTATAAGCACACAACTATGGTCCCTGGGATTGATCGAGCAACACTTCTGTATCACAGATGAGCAATAAAAAATAGAAGCTTGCGAAGTGTCAAATACAAATTAGTGAGTTTAATTAAGAGATATTGCAATTGACAAAAAAATAAACTAGCATGCGTATCTATGTCTATATCACTCCCAGTTTCTCAAAATAATTCACAACCTTCTAGCTCTTCTTCAGGAAATGGTGTTGCAAACCATAACCTTATATACCAAAAATTTGTGTCATCTTGGGATCTGCTTTAATTAGCTAAGGAAAGTAGATTATATAGTTTAATTGCTTTAAAAATTGTATTTCAAAGTGGAAGAAAAGGCATAATCACCAGGGGTCAAAATGTCAGTAGTTGCAGTCATACCCTGCATTGGTAAAACTGGTGTGATTACTTCAATAACACTGCTATAGTTTATATAACATAGGTGTAGGTTACATAACAGATAACATATATGCTCTGTAGAATACAATGTATTTGGTTCTTACACATGATTCTAAACCCATTATGTATATTCAACAGAGCTCATCTTCTATCTGCTATGTAACCTGAGCCTTTTATATTTTTTCATATTGAATTGCTAGAACCCCCCACCCCCTTTCTGAAGCAAACATATTTTGAAGCAAATGATATTTTAATTACTTTATAATACTTTATTTTTTGGTGTTACTAATAGGTTTAATTTAAACCTTTTTCTTTTATTGGATTTTAAAATGTGCAGTAAAAAACAGTGGGGTTGTGCCAGGTGCTATCACATTCTGGCCCAGTGCTGCTCCATGTTAATAGTCTATTAATTACTTTGATTTTTTTTTTTACATTTACAGTAAAGTAAATTCAACAAGAACTAAATCTTTGCTGCCGTTGTTGCAATATGATCAATTAACAAATAGGAAGATTCACATTTTTTTTTCCAGAAAAGCTGGCAGCCTTAGAGGGGCTTGACCAAAATTTTGACCACAAAGTCTGAAAGTGAAGTCTGAAGACTTCTTCTTTAACCTTTAAAATAATCAGTAATTCACTGCAATTTGTGTAAAAAATATTTATAGGGCACTAATTAGTGTTCACTAAGGGGCAGATGTATCAAGGGTCGAATATCGAGGGTTAATTAACCCTCGATATTCGACTAGGAATTGAAATCCTTCGACTTCGAATATCGAAGTCGAAGGATTTAGCACAAATGCTACGATCGTACGATCGAAGGATTATTCCTTCGAACGAACGATTAAATCCTTCGAATCGAACGATTCGAAGGATTTAAATCCAACGATCTAAGGAATATCCTTCTATCAAAAAAAGTTAGGCAAGCCTATGGGGACTTTCCCCATAGGCTAACATTGACTTCGGTAGCTTTTAGCTGCCGAAGTAGGGGGTCAAAGTTTTTTTTTAAAGAGACAGTACTTCGACTATCGAATGGACGATTTTTCGTTCGAATCCTTCGATTCGTAGTCGTAGTCAAAGGTCGAAGTAGCCCATTCGATGGTCGAAGTAGCCCAAAAAATACTTCGAAATTCAAAGTTTTTTTACTTCGAATCCTTCACTCGAATTTAGTGAATCAGCGTAGCTGTGCACCAATATCTGCTAACTTATCCTTTTAAAACAGTTGGGCATTTTCTTTACCTTTCTATCCACCATGATCCATCTAAATTGCATCTATTTCTTCTTGTAATCTCAACACCGTTTATGCCGAAAATTTTAGAACTAGAAGAATTCTATATTAGAAGAATAAAGGAACAGGTATTACAACTATGGTGTGTGCTTCCAATGTGCATAATTTGCAGCAAAAAAAGGGTAAAGGTATATAGTGAATAAAGTACCCCCTCGTGTAAATTATAAGGATATTATAAGTTACCAAGGAGTTTCATGACCATATATAAACACGAGGCCGAAGGCCGAGTGTTTTTATACAGGTCATGGAACGCAGAGGTAACTTCTAATATCCTCATATTTTTGACATCATACTCACCGTTTATAAGGATATCATTTACAAGATATTCATGGCTTTTGTGTATTATACAAATATAAACTCATCTCGCGTAGAAACAGTGGCCAGGTGCAGCAGCCCCAGATTCTCTATGCAAACCAAAGGGGGGCTCCAGACACTCTAGGAAATCCACAGGACCACAGATATGAAAGTAAAAATAGTTTTTATTGAAATAAAATTAAAATCAAAGCATCTCAAACGGGTTCAATGCTTTCAATGTGCAACAGTGGGAACCAAAACTGATTGAACAACTGCCCAACAGAAATGGTACATTTTTGAAGAATAAATATTTTTATTGTTTCTTTAAATTCCATTATAATTGTTAATGTTTTGAGTGCAAGTAGAGATGAAAGGAAATACAGACCCTTTCATTTTAGCCAAAAAATTCAAACCCTATTATAAAGTAAACTGTATTAAGGACAAATCCTTTCACTATGTAGAATGGCAAAAAGTACATAGACAGTTAAGCATAGTAATTTTAGCATGGATTTTCTTTTGTAAGAGAAAGAAAGGACCAAATACTGTACATATGCACTCAAAGGTTAAACAGATTTCAAGTGACATTTAATAGCAGTTCTGATATTTAAGTATTTGATCCAACAGGGCAATAAACACTGTCAAAATGTGAAAAAGCATCTTATTACATATTGTAGCTCTGCCTCTTGCATGCACTATAACATCTACATTCCAACTTGTTTAAATATTAAGCCAAATTCCTTTTGTAAAGCAGAGGGAATCTATAGTTTAGAAATTTTTCATGTTTACATTTTAATTTTGTTTACCTAACCCCCAATACAAATAACCTATTAATTTATCTGCAAAGTGTTTATTTTTATTTTTTGTAATGATTTATAGATTTAATCCTTTAAAAAAGAAACAGTGAGGGTTTACTGAACCTATTGCCCTGTGTTCAGTAGAGAGGTTTAGTACCCTAGGCATCATCCTCCAGCATAGGGCTTAAAAGAGAGATAGGGAATGAAATGACAGTTCCATGAGGTCCTTCTACTCTGGGGCTGTTCACCTGTTTAGTCAGAACTTCTATTGGTTATAACTGTCTGTAGCATCTTAGGGACATTATAATATTAGCTGAAAATACCTGTACCATCTGTGAAACTTTTTGAGAAGTTTGTGAAGATACTGTGTTCTGGTAATAAACCAAGTAACTGTAAAACTTCTGGTGCCCATTTTATTGCAGATCTGTGAAGTGTGTGCATTAGATTCCACCAGTGCTACAGCAAGGGCCTGTCTGACACAGGCTGTGCTGTGGGTGGCTGGGGCAAAAACCATAAGAATAGTGCAGCTTCTACAATTCATTTTGGAAAATGTCTGGAAGAAAAATCTGAATCTGGTGAAAGTGATTAAATGTTTTGATGAAACCCACACTAATTACCATTTTTTATGTGCAGCATGATCTAAATTCATCAAATGTTAAAACTGATTCTATTATTGCTAACATTCAGCCATCTGTATTTTCATATACTATAGGATCATTATTGGATATTATTTAAAATAAAAAATGACTCCTTTACAAATGCAAGTGCAAACTGCTAAGTCTACAAATGGGTGAAAAACTGAGCAAGCACTGACACTATTCAGAAAGGTACAGTACTTAAGCCTATACAAGCCTTTCAGTCTGCTTTTATAAATCATAAGCAAATGAATAGACTGACACACGGGAACCCTGGAACTAACATGAGCCTAGAACTGTATGTAACTCCCAGGTAGAAAAGTTGCAACTGACTTGCACCCAGTGAATCAGCTTCTCATCCTGTTATTAAAACCTGTTGTTGTAACCTCATTCCAAAACAAACGCAGGGACAATAGTGTGCCCTGTAATCTCTCTGTAGTTTACCAAAATGCCATCAAAAATATACCATCTGTATATTTATTTTCCAATAATGGTAATGGATACTCATTTGTGTCAGTGGTAGTGCACTGTATTCAAGTTGCAGTATACAGTATACAATTTAAGTATGTAAATGCAAGCAAGGAACACCATGCACGTTTATTGCAGAAGTGAGCAGCGTTTCGGGGTCACGCTCCTTTATCAAGAAAAGGGGCTTTCCCTGAAACGTTGCTCACTTCCGCAATAAACGTGCAAGGTGTTTCTGTGTGCCTTTGGATAATTTTTACCTGACTATTGATGTGAGGTGGGCGAGCCTCTACCATAGAGCACCAGACATGATATTTAGGGTGTGCGAGAGCCAGTTGTATTATCTTCCTTTGACATCACATTCTTCTATTTCTCCACCCTCAACCTAGCTTTCCCCTACCTTAACTCATTCCTTCTCACCCAATCAGATCTGATTCTGCCAATCATTACACATAATCTAGTGCAATCTGGCTGCTCAGCATTCAGATCCCTTGTCATGCAGCCCTTGTGTATATAGCTCCAGGGCTATTCTGACTCCAATTGTTGTGATAATGGCTCATTTCCCAGAGAGGCATCTCTACTGGGCCGGTACGGAGCTGTTACAACCACTCAGGGAAACCACAAAGTTGCATTATTTGGGGTGGATGGACACATGTAGCAGTGCATGTGCAAGTGATGCAGGTCAAAAAGAATATTAGTTATCCTAACCTCAAAGTAGCTCCTGACTCATGGAAGGCAGGAACACAGGATGATGATGATGGGAGGAACTGACATCACACATGAAGAAGGGAATAGGAGGAGGGTTTTAGAAACAAGGAAATAAAGAGCCTGCTGAATAGTTTTGGTCACTAGGTGGCAGCGTAATGATGAGTAAGCATATAAGCATTAACCATACATTTTAACATAACAGATGTTTAACTACTGTGTTAAACTACTGTGACAGCCTTCCTATATTTTTCTTTTGATTGATAAGGTTTGCATAACCTATATTAATAAAAATGTTTGCATTTCGGGTATTTTATCCATTAAAGAAGCTTATTACATTATTCCATAAAAGTTATCTTTTTTTTTTTTTTTGCATTTCATTCTGCATATATAGGGGAGGTGTTTTTTTCAGTGGAAAAATAGATACAAATCTGCATTAATAGCATGCCGAACAACAAGTGCCATATAAAACAATCTAGTTTCGAGGGAGGTCCCAAGTGTGTTAAAGCATGAAAGAAATAGTTTCTTGAATCTAGATCCCTCAAGAGGTCTATTTTCCGTAAGATGTGGTTTTGATTTTACCATCAGAGATTGTATAAAAGGCTTTTCTCACAAGTGAATGAGTCTTATGGATGCACTTTACTAATAAATAACATTTACATAATATGAAATATAACTTTTGTGCAATCTGCCTTTGGCACTCCTATTTTTATTAGTGTTGTTATTATTGTTGTCAATAGGGAATCTATCATCTGAAAACCTACTATCCAAAAATCTCTGAAAAACAGAATTATTTGTTTTGTACAAATACGTATCTTGTACTTGATGGTAACTAGGCTGCATAAAGTCATGTTGGTGGCAAAACAACATTTTTTAAAATATATAAATATATCTATTAAGATCTGGAAATGCCGGCACAGCACATATACTGGTATAAGGTGCCTGGGTGCAGAGCTATGTATTAGTATTTACAATGGCTCAAAAGAAGCTAGCACACACAGGACTTATGGAGAAAAAAAGGCTTTTATTTTAACAGAAAAAAAACTAACGTTTCGGCTAGGTCCCTACCCTGTGCGTGCTTTTTCTTTTTTTAAATTTTAAATTTTTTTTGATTTGAAAACATATTCCAATGTTACATTACATCAATGCAATAAGTCACACGTATAGATAGATTACATGAACAGATTATATGAACAGTCCATGCTCTACAACATATGCATAGGAAAAACCGGACCAATCTTATCTGTGATAATAAAATGTACTGACGCTCTCACTGAAAATAGACTGCACCGTCCGCTGTCGTTATAGATTTAGATATAATTTCTGTATATAGAATTGGATTTATAAAAGGAGAAAAGGAAAAGAAAAAAGAAATAAGTACATAAATAAATAAAACGGAGGGAAAGGGGAATTCCAGGTTTAGCAAAACCATCCTGTGCATGCTTTTTCATGCATGCCAGGTGGACATAGTTCCATTCATTTTCAATGATGCTAAAAATCTTGAATTTTTTAATAAACTGAGAAATAAATATTCCATTTGACTTCTATACAACCTCACCAGCTTTTACTTGCCGACTTTTCTGGTGACTTTTTTGCATTTTTTCCTTCAATAAATTCCAACTATTAGAGGTTTCATGAGTATAATATACAATTATTTTTTTCTTTACAGTTGCATGTAGGGATGCCACCCGGTAAAACACCTGCCAAGGCTGGGGCCAGTATTACAAATTTAGCTGGTGTTAAATTTGTAATACCCTTAAAAAAAGCCCTTGGCCTGCCACCAATTCACTCAGAACTTCTTTTTTCCGGCCTTCTGGCCATCTCGCAATATGGCTCCATCCCTTTTTGCATCACAGTATGTGGCTCTGCCCCTTTTGTTCCAGCCCCCCCCCCGGCTGGTAAAACCTTTTAAAACAGGTGGCAACTCTAGTTGTAAGGATAAACAATGTGTTTTCTGGACCCTCAGAACAGATGCAACTATTTCTTGGGAGGAAAATCCAGGGCCACATTGTGGCACCAACATTATCTGCTAAGTGGGAGATTTGTGGGGTTTGGATAAATTAAGTGCCTCCACCCAGGGCTAAAATGGTGGCCATACAACTCCCTGGGAAATACAGTAGCAGTGATAACTGTACACAATATAACAGACAATAAACCATGCAATAGGTAGAACTATAATAGTGTATTGCAATAAGACCAGAGAAATAACAATAACACAACAGATGTTAGACAATATAATAATGATCACCCCTTGTCTGTAAATGTCCACTGTCACTTTAAGAATGGTGAGTGTGCACACTGTGGTCTGCAGGGATATATTAGTAATCCCAAAGTAGTATGATCAGAGGTATGTGTGTAAAGTGAAGGTCACACCAACTCCCAGTGGTAGTGAAATAACTCCTCTGAGGCAGAGCAGAGTCCAGATCCGGTGTACACATTGGCAACTCAGGGCTTAAGTCCTATCTATCCTATAGGGATTACTTCCCTAGCAATAGCTCAGGCCTGCTGCACTAGTTCCATTCATTATGATGGCTGAATGGAAAGGGTTAACTCACTCCCTGTGCTCTGAGTATGGGGTTCCCTATATGGGGAAATGTTCTATAGGTGAAACCCCTAGCTCCCTATTTAAATAGATCAACAGGACCACTCATAGGAGAGAAGAAGAAATTGCAGGCTGGTCTCATTTTGTGCAGCGTCCATGCTTTTGTTCTTTTCTTCTTCCTGGAAAAGATCTGCCTCACTTTCATTTTGGCTCCAAACCTCCTTCGTAGGGGTCAGAAGCTCAGAAGCAAATCCTTTGTGCTGATTGGCCATGCTGGGGCTGAAAACTGTCTCACTGCAGTGCAAGCAGCAGCCATGTTGTTGGTGGCTCCAGATTTAAAGTCACAGGGTTATGCATTTAGGGAAAGGGAATATAAAACTTCCCTACACAGACATTGCACATCCAGTGATAAGCATACTTGCTTCTAATTGGCTCCTGCACATAGAGGATTGTGCATTAGGAGACCTATTGGATTACATCAAAATTGAAGCAGGGACTGGCTGAGGCGGCCGCTGTGGCAGCAGAGGAAACTGGATCAGTTAAAAAAACTAGGGATGCATTATTTTGGATTCGGCCGAACCCCCGAATCCTTTGTGAAAGATTACCGAATACCGAACCGAATCCAAACCCTAATTTGCATATGCAAATTAGGGGTTGGAAGGGGAATTTTTTTTCACTTCCTTGTTTTCCTGCTGAAAAAGGCGGAATCCTGGCCAAATTCCAAACCGAATCCTGGATTCGGTGCATCCCTAAAAAAAAACAATGCATATATATTGGAAACGTACTTGTTTTCAAGAGTCCCTTAACTTAACGGGATGACTATACCCCTTTAACAGGAATATCTCAGGCCGTGGAGAATAAAACCCATACCTGTTGTAATGGTATATACTACAGGCATAGAGAAATTTATACAGGTATAGGATCTATTATCCTGAATGCTTGGCACCGGAGGTTTTTTCGATAAGGGATATTTCTGGTTTTTTTTGGATATTCATGCCTTAAGTCTGCTAAAATCATTTAAACATTAAATAAGTTGAGTGCCACCTTGTTCTTTACTATGAGAAAAATTATCCCTTCTATCTGTCCTGTAATATTCTTGTAAATAATAATCATGTCCCCTTGTAAACCTTTTCTCCTGAGACAACAACTCTAACTTTGATTGTCTTTGCTCATTACTGAAGTTTTTCTGCACATCTTTGCACTCTATCCAGAGTATTATCTTACGAATACCTTAAGATTTTTTTCAATCACTTTCCATTATTTCTTTTTTACTGTTTTTCCAAAATCTAATTTTAAAGTTTAATGTCCCTGTCTCTGGTGTTTCAGTCTGGCAGCTCAGTAATTCAGGCGCAGACTCTAAACTGTTACAATTTTGCAACATTTAGGTGATACATTTCTCAGCAGCATCTCCGGAGTATTAGCAACTATTGTTTCAATTCTGTCAAATAACAGCTGCTTGTAATGAAATCCAGAGATTCTGCTCAGCAGGGACAAAGATAAGAAATGTATCAACTAAATGTATCCATTTATAACAGTTTACAAGGTCGGCGACCCCCCTCTCAGGGCTGCTTCAGAAGGTGAAAAATTAGACTTGACACTTCAATATTAGAAAAACAGTCACACATAGAAAATAGAAAGTCATTGGAAAAAGTCTTTATTTCTGGTGATCTATCTGAAAACAACTAGGCGTTTGAAGGTGAACCACCCCTTTAACAACTCCCTTGCATGCTCAAATGCAAGAGAGTACTTTATTTCCTTTAGTAGCCACTGAGTGGCACTGTTCAGATCTAAAGAGTGTTATCCCCAAAATTCCCAAATCATTTTCAATCAAAAAAAGTCCCCAACACACGTTATTTTTACCCTATTGCATAACCTTGTATTTATCACAATCAAACCTCATTTGCTAATGTGCTGCCCAATTCTTGTCTGCAAAGTAGCAGCAACCTGTATGGAACTTACAGTTCACAATTAAGTATTTATTGCAGTACCTACATTTAAATTAAAAAACAAAGGACAAAGGACAGACCTCTGAGATACACCACTTACAACACTGATCCAATTACAAAGGGTCCCGTTTACCACCCCTCTTTGTAATCTATCTTTCAGCTAATCTGTTGTTTAATCAGTAACATTCTGTTTGCTACTACCTTTGAAATGAACTCCATCCCTGGGCTACACACCTGTGTGCCAGGAGAAAAGTAGAGACTCAGAGAATTGGGCATAGGAAGAAGAAAGACATGCTGTGATTCTCTGGTACTGGGCAAAAAAGAGGTTTTATTATTGTTATCAGTATGAAGATAGCTATTATTTTAGAACATTATGTTTTCAATCCATTTTTCCACTTAGTAGATCAAAAGCCAATGCACCTTTTTCCCTATAGAACATAATAGAATGCTTTTATAGCAAATGGTATTTAAAGTTTCAACACAAATTGTCTACCATTTGTTGTTAGTGTTTCTCTGACACTCTTTATTTTCAGTTTCCAGTCTTACACCATTAATAATATCTGAATGATTGGTTGTTAAGTAATCTGAAAAAAATGTTGAGTGAATTGTACAGCTGTGTAGATGTGATTTTACAAATAATTGCAAAGTATGAATGAACAATGTATGTTGGTGCAGAGAATTAAAAAATATTCCTTATAGTACGCCAGGCAATAAAACACCACCCATAAATTAAATTGTACAGAACATACTGTATATGGGGAATAGTGTTGGGAAATTAATTTATGGCTTTGCAGCTTTTATTTTAGTTTGCAGAGATAGCTTAGGTTTAATTGACATAGAACAGTCTTACAAAAAAAGTGTCAGCCTATAATAAATTAAAAATCCTTAGTTACTTATGTGGTAAACCAGGGGTCCCCAACCTTTTTTACCAGATGAAGGGACCAGCCCCTGAAACATTGTTGTTTGGCTTGGCACAACCACGGTAAATCCCTGTTAAGCATTCTACCAGTGTGCTGGAGTTTTTTAATGCATTTTATGTATTGTGGAGGTGCCGTCCTCCTAAATTCTACTGCACCAGGGTCAAATGCAAAGTATCTTTAAGTACCTAACTTTTTTTTACCCATGAGCCACATTCAGTTGTAAAAAGAGTTGGGGAGCAACACAAGTATGAAAATAGTTCCAAGGGGGTGGAAAATAAGGGCTGTGATTGGTTATTTGGTGGCCCTTCACTGGCAGTCTAAAGGAAGCACTGTTTGGCATCTGGTTTATGCAACCAAAACTTGCCTCCAAGCCAAGAATTAAAAAATAAACACCTGCTTTGAGGCCAATGGGAGCAACAGCCAAGGGGCTGGTGAGCAACAAGTTACTTGCGAACCACTGGTTGGGAATCACTGTTGGGAAAAAAAAGAAAAAAATGTTGTGCTCTTTTGGAGCAAAGAGTGAATGGAAAAGATAACAATGGATCGGTTGGGGTTGCATTTGTGCAAATACTGTAAAATATGTTACATTTACAAAAAATTAAAATGTGTAGCAACTATAATTTTGTATTTTTGTGTGTTGTTGAAGTACTAAAGTAGTACAGGTATAGGACCTGTTATCCAGAATAATTGGGATAAAGCACTGCGTATCTTGACAGCGCTATATAAATAAATGATGATGATCTGCGATAACAGATCTTTCCATAATTTGGTTCTTCCTATCTGAAGTCTACAAGAAAATCATGTTGTTTTTGCTTCCAATAATGATTAGTTGTATCTTAGTTTGGATGAAGTACAAGGTACTGTTTTATCATTGAAATATTTTTTACAAATTTGCATTATTTGTATAAAATTGAGTCTATGGGAAACTGTCTTTCTGTAATTTGGAGTTATTTTGGATAATGGGTTTTCGGATAAAGCATTCCATATCTGTAATATATTACTTATCTGATCCAGGACATAGATCCAGTACAAGATTTGTGAGCAGTAACTCTTGCAACCAGGGCCAGAACTAGGGGTAGGCAGAGTAGGCACATGCCTATGGCGCAAAGCTTGGGGGCACCAGGCACGTACCTTTCACTACTGCCTACTCCAGTCCAGGCTTCAGAATCCAGCTTGTTGCTGTGTGCCTACAAATCTGGCTTGTTGCTGTGCACCTACGAATCGGGCTTGTTGCTGTGCGCCTACAAATCCAGCTTGTTGCTGTGCTCCTACAAATTCGGCTTGTTGGTGTGAGCCTCGCTGGGAAGGGAGAGGGTGACGCTGTGGTTTAGCACACAGGCGTGCGCTCACTTAGGCATGCATGCAGCGAGGGGAGATGTGGCCAGCTGGGTTGCCTAGGGCGCCCATCTTTAGCTTAAAGAGGACCTGTCACCCAAAGAAATAATTCCAAATTTTTTTCTATTGTATTTGTCAAACAAAATTAAACTTTACTTACATAATATCAATTATTTAAATTTGTTTTCTTCATTCTTGGAAATAACAACCTCTATGCCTCTAAGATATAGGGGCGGGCAATATATTGACAGCTGAGATTTTTAAATACCTTTATAATGGGTATGGGTGTGTTAATAGGAAAAATAATTTGATTTTCATATTTAATTTAAAAAGGACTTTAGTTTATTTCTGTCTGGGTGACAGGTCCCCTTTAAGCTTCTACTGGAGACTACCTGAAAATGACAATGCTTGGTGACTTGGGTGGTGGTTATCACCAGGGTAATAGTCACCCTTGTGCTCATAAAGGAGCTTAGACTGCTTGGGTACTAAAGTTACCACACATTGCAACAAAAGTAATGTAAGTAACTCTAACTTTTGTTTTCCCTTATGCAGAATGTCTTTTCACTCATATAAACTTCACTGGGGCCTTATACCCCAGGTTCTGGACACACATCCATCCTACACAAGGAAAATGGGGTAAGAAATGGGGTCAGAAAAGGGTGTGTGGCATATGCAATCTCCTTAGGAAAGTAATACAGGGAGTATGTATAAAATAAACAATAAATATAATGAAGTTTCACTGCCTGTCATTAGAGTAATTGAATGGGGAGCAGGCCATTACAGGTTATAATGGTATGCAAACCATTGTCCAGAAAGCTTAGAATTAAGTGAAGTTCATCTCCCATAGTCTCCATTATAATCATAAAATAATTTCCTTTTTCTCTGTAATAATAAAACAGTACATTGTACTTAATTCCAGCTAAGATACAATTCATTGTTATTGGAGGCAAACAAACCTTTTTTGGGTTATTTAATATTTTAAAGTAGACTTAAGATATTGAGATCCAAATTATGGAAAGACCCCTTATCTGGAAACACCCATGTCATGAGCATTCTGGATACCAGGTCCCATATCTCTAATAAGGAACATTTTTTAAATAGTTTGTGAGAGAATTGATATAATTGAATTTGGTTAGCACATTTTCCACTAATACACAGATTTGCCATTGAAGGGCATGTAAAGGCAAAGAAATAAAATCCCATTTTTACTTTCTTTAATGAAAAATAAATCTCCAATATACTTTAATTAAAAAAATTTGTACCATTTTTATAAGAAACCTGACTGTATGCAGTGAAATTCTCCTTTCATTTACTGCTATGGATAGGAATTGTCAGATGGTCCCTAACTGCTGAGCAGGGAAACAATCATACTTATGAACAGCAGGGGGAGCCCCTGCCTTACTTCCCAGCCATGCAGAACTCAAGCAGCTTTGTTTATGACGATACCTAAGCAGCCCAGACCACACTGAGCATGTGCACAGTCTTAGTCTTGCAAATATGTTTAACAAAGTTAAAAGAAGGTGACCCCCTGTGGCCAACTTTGAAAGCATAAATCATTTGTTTGATTAGACTTGTGGTGCAGTAAGTTCATGTTTATATTTGTATACAAAATACAGCATTTCTAGCCTTATTCTATTTTAGACTTTACACGCCCCTAAAGGACCATGCATGCATGTCACTGTCCCGTAAACTTGGGCTTGGTACATGCCATGAAAAGTATTGGTCTCACTTGTTCACTTAATATCTATAACTCTATGATAACTTATTTGCTGGGATGAAGTTAAATGCAAAGCATGCAGAAACGTTACAGTAATGCTCCTTCTCCATAACAAATTATATAGTATACATAACTAATTTAGTTATCTAAAGATGAATAAGTTATTATAGAAATATTACAAAGAAGATATAGACAGGGTATGCTGGCATATGTAGGCGTCATAGTTAGTCCTTTGGTTAGGGTGAATATGTTTCTACTGTTGCTTTTTTGTATGTGGAGAACCTGGAAAGGACCTTAAACAGGTATATTTTAATAACCAGCCGTTGTGCACAGGGTCCCACTGCAATCTGCATGGTAATTTGTAGCAGTCAATAGAAGATAAAAGGTGGTCTTTATGGGGCTTACACAACATACTATATAATCATAATGATGTGTATGAGGACTCTTGTAAGTGATGCTAGTTCATAACAGAGTAGCAATGAGCAATAAAGTGGAGTGAAGGATTCTGCTGCTCTATACACCCGCCCCCATAAAAATATGGGACCAATAATCTGCACACACATTCTTGATGCCTGATTAGGGATGTAGCGAACTGCCGTTTTGGTGTTCGCGAACGCCGTTCGTGAACACCGGCAAAAAATGCGAGCAGTTCGCGAACAGTTCGCGAACTTCGAACACCCGCAAAATCGTTCGATTCGAACGTTCGAAGGATTTTTCGTTCGATTCGAACGTTCGAAGGATTTTCATTGTTCGATCGAAGGATTTTCATTCGAATCGAACGTTCGAGGGATTTTAATCGTTCGAACGAATGGAAATCGTTCGAACGAATGGAAATCGTTCGATTTTAGCGGTCGAATGGTCGCGAACTCAAATTGCGAACGTTCCCAAACGTTCGCGAACATTAGGCGGACGCGAACGGTCGAAGTTCGCACGAACAAGTTCGCAGGCGAACAGTTCGCTACATCCCTATGCCTGATAGCACATACTGTACAAATATACCTGAAAATAAAAGTCATTGTTTAGTGTCATAGATCCTATGATGATGTTATACATTTGAGAGATTGATTCTTCACCTGAGTACTGAAATACAGTAATTATTTCAAACAGGCAAAGTGTAATTTATGTTGTTTTTTTTTTTTTACTATTTAATGCTTTAAACACATCAACATATTTAAATTCCTTCCTCTTTAATAGTACTTTGATTTGTACCTTGTAATAGTCTGCATATTATTCATGTGTTTTTACTTAGATTTTTTGTTTTTTTTTGTTTGTTTGTTCAGTTTTCACGACAAAGAAAATATTAATGTGGTTTGTAGGGTGTACAGTAAATGTATCAAATTACCTTCCTGTCTATCTGTGATTTAAGTATAGTCTGATGAAAGAAAGGGAAATCGTAATTGTATTTCATAGCACTATACAGAGGTGTAAGTAAATTTAATGGGAGTAATATGTAAGTGCATTTAGTGTAAGAGGATAGGACATAATGATATTAATTGATTTCCAGGGCAACTGGGTTTGGAACTTGATTAGTCTCTTATCTAAGGATTGTGTTCAAATGTAGCACACTCCAAGGGAAGCCAATTAACTTCTTTTCTCTGTGGATTATGATTACATCCAGCCAATTAAAATGTATAAATACCTTAATAATAGAAGGCAGAGGTTAAATAAAATTATGAAGCAAATAGAATAGAATTTTGAAAAATGTAACTCCACCTTCCTTTGTTCCTACTGTGTTTTTAGATTAATGGATGAATTATTTTCTTCTGGACATTAGTTGTTCTTATAATATGTCAGAAGTCTAAATGAAATATACAATTTTATTATTCAAACAACTGTGTCTATATGTATTTCTCTAAAAATAAAGGCACACACACAGTACATTCACATACGCATGCAATTATTTCAATATAATATACATGATTTGACTATCAATATATATGATTTTATTCAGATAAATTACTTTTAAAATCAGCCATGAACTGGCACGGGTAAATGTGCATAATAAACAAATTATTTTGCTCCTCTCTATTGTTAACTGGGGTAAACACAAGAAGTACAGTATAATATTCATGTGCGGTATTCTTTGTTGTAGATGGCAAAGGGCACATACAGTAATAATCCCATCTGTAGTCTCCTTCCGGTGAAACAGACTATTATTTTCCCATAGAACTGCATAAATGTTACTTTAAATTCATGAAAATTTTAGCCAATAGTCCAATATCAATTTATGGTGGGAGCAAACATCACAGGGAGAGCTTGGTATTATCAAGAAAGCTTTGAATTACAGGAAGGCCATCTACCATAGACTCCATAGTAATCAATGAATTCATATTTTTAAAACATCATTCCCCTTTTTCTCTAATAATTAAACAGTACTTGATCACAACTAAAATATAATGAATCCTTTTAGAGTCTAAACAATCCTATTGGGCTTAAATCATTTTTAAACAATTTTTTATAGACTTAACACATTGTGATCCAAATTGTGGAAATACCTCTTAACTGAAAAGCCCAGGTCCCGAGTATTCTGGGTACTTCATGTCCCATACCTGTACATGAGCTGTGTTTTTAAATATTGCTGCGTGTAAAATTGAAGACAAGCTCCCCTTGGCCAACTTTTAAGTTTTACTTGTGGCCTTGTGGATTTCATAGAGTGTCTGATGGCCCACCGTCTGTCTGTCTGCATAAATATTGAATACAGATCCCCCATAGTTTACTTAGACGAATCCATAGAAATCTCAAGGTTTTTAATCAAGCACGAGTGAGTGTTTAGGGTCCCTTGTTATGATGTTAAGCATTGATTCACTTTGTAGCCCTGCATATTTACACCTTCTAACCTCCTGCAGCCTAGGCATTTTAGTGCCCAGCAATTCCATTACATCTTACTCCATGCTTATTAATTTCATGGCAGGAGAACAGAAAATAAAAATCACAGCTTTCTCTGTTTTGAGCTCTTTCAGTTTATATGTCACAACAATATCTACTTTCAGTCTTCCTGTATAATTTCATGTGGTGTAGTTCTATTGAATGGTCAAATAACGACTCACTGGAATTGATGAAAAATTACTTATGCTTAAAATGTGTGTACCACAAATGTGAATGGAGCAGTCAAATGTTTTCATACCCTAGTTTCTTCTCATGAGAATATAAGGCTTTAAATGTTTTTTTAGCTGGAGCAGATGAAATTATAGCTCTCAGACACTTTTATAACTCTGAAGTAGATAAGTGATGTATTTCAATGTTGTATTGCTTCTGGCAGTTTTTGTCAGCACAATTAGATGATACAGTTTCTAAGGCGAACTTCAAGTACATCGTGGCATGCACTATGCTTCAGACAGTTTTACAGATTGTAAAGGTAATAGTTTATGGAAGGCGTTCAATATATGGGAATGGTTTGTACTTTGTTTAATATTGCACTTTTAGTTAATACATTATTTAAGTATTTTAAGTTAATAGAGTTAAGCGCTTGCTATTTAAACCGTGTTGCTAGTGAATACTGTATATCCCAGTGGGGGGGGGGGTTATTTATCAAGCTGTGAAAAAGTGGTTGTTAAATATGAGATCAACTTTGCTGCAGTTTACCAGGCAAAATACTTTTCTCATTCTCCTTCAAACTGTGAACTGCTTCTTCGCCCACTCATGCACATAGGTAAAATATTATGTTTGCTAACTGCAATTATTCTCAGGGCCAAAACTAGGGAAAAGTAGAATAGGTAGTTGCCTAAGGTCCTAGAACCCCCCACAGTTGCACCCTAGGCATGTACTATGTCTGCCTGCCCCTAGTTTGGTCATTGATTACAGATATCTACAGAGATAACACGTGTATATGTTAAATTGACCTCTCTGCCTCTCTTATGCTCATGCTTCTGGTAGTTCTGGTATGTGTGTCCTCACTCCATGCTGGCTTCAGGCACTACCTAACTAAACTAAAACCCATTCTTTTACCCAAGACATTGATTATTTGGTTTATGTTCCAATCCTGATCGGTCAGTAAATATTAAGTTAATTTGATGGACATAGATTCCTGAGGCTCCATTTAAGTCTGTGTGCCAAACAGTATGGGGCAGATTCACTTAGGGTCGAATTTCGAAGTTAAAAATACTTCGAAATTCGACCCTCGAATTGAAATCCTTCGACTTCGAATATCGAAGTCGAAGGATTTAGAGCTAATCCTGCGATCGAACGATCGAAGGATTTTTCGTTCGATCGAACGATTAAATCCTTCGAATCGAACGATTCGAAGGATTTTAATCAAACGATCGAAGGAAAATCCTTCGATCAAAAAAAGGTTAGCAAGCCTATGGGGACCTTCCCCATAGGCTAACATTGACTTCGGTAGGTTTTATCTGCCGAAGTAGGGGGTCGAAGTTTTTTTTAAAGGGCAAGTACTTCGACTATCGAATGGTCGAATAGTCGAACGATTTTTACTTCGAATCGTTCGATTTCGTTCGACTTCGATCGAATTCGAACGAATTTAACCAATTCGATGGTCGAAGTACCCAAAAAAAACTTCGAAATTCGAAGTTTTTTTCATTCGAACCCTTCACTCGAGCTGAGTGAATTGGCCCCTATATGTTCAGGGCTTGCATTTGTCGTATACTGATACTATCTAATGAGTAAATGCTCATATATATGTATATATAAAATATACAGATACTTTGTATAATAAAGATATGGCACAAGCATGTCTCCCTGTGGTAACAGTAAACTTTGAAAAAATGCATTTTTTTGAATTGTTACAAATAATTTTTTGTCAAAACACAAAAATATGCATTCTTTCTGACCTGTACACATCGTTTTTTAAAATGCGCACACAAGTTTAAAATGTGGGAACGAAAGACATTTTTGTGCACATAGCTGAGAAGGAATTAGAGTAAACATTGATTACACCTCGTGTTAGTTAAGTTAAGTGTGAGAAGGACATGCATTGCAATTACTCCCACAATTTCAAATAATAACAAAGACATGAAAAGGCAATTTGTATGTGTAACTTGTTTTATTTTGTTTACCATTTGGTAGATTTCTGATGGTTTTAGTCTTTACACAAAGAAGGCAGGTAGGCTTGGGCAAATTTGACCCGTTTCGAATCGACAAAAATTCGCCACCGGAGAAAATGACACCAAAACCCATTAAAGTCTACGGTATTGTGTGTAAAAATAAATTTCGCGCGCACCTCATTTTTTATTTTTACGCATGACACCATACAAGTCTATGGGTGTCATTTCCATGGCAAAACAATAAAATTAGTCAATCCCTAAAGGCAGGTTTTTTTTTAAGTCTGATATTTGAAGCATCTCATACTCATACTACCTATTCCAAATGGTTGCCAGACATTTTGGTGAATTTTACACATCAAAGAACCAGTGCCGGCCTGGCCCACCGGTATACCAGGAAAACTCCCGGTGGGCCTAGGTATCAGTGGGCCCTCTTGATTCTCACCATTTGGCCTATTTCATGGTCATTCCAAATTTCTTTAAGAGGCTTGATAATGGAAGAATAGAGTATAGTATGTAGAGATAAAAGACTAGAAAAATAAAGAGGTTGAGTGAGGAGAGGAGGAGTGGAGGAAGAAAAGTTTGAAAAGTGGGCCTACTATCTAAGGTTTTCTGGTGGGCCCCTGACATCCTAGTCCAACACTGTAGAGAACCCACACAGAAGTGTGGCTTTTATGTATGAATGTTAACTAGGGGCACATTTAATTAACCCTCGATATTCAACTGTCGTTGTTAAATCCTTTGACTTCGAATATCGAAGTTGAAGGATTTAGAGATATTCGTTAGATCGAACGATCGAGGGAATAATCGTTCGATCGAACATTTCGAAGGATTTTAATCCATCGATCGATCGATTTTCCTTCGATCACAAATTGGCTAGAAAGCCAATGGGGACCTTCCCCTTAGGCTTACATTGAGGTTCGGTAGGTTTTAGGTGGCGAAGTAGGGGGTCGAAAGTTTTTTTTAAAGAGACAGTATTTTGACTTCGAATGGTCGAATAGTCAAACGATGTTTAGTTTGAATCGTTCAATTTGAAGTCGAAGGTCGAAGTAGCCAATTCGATGGTCGAAGTAGCCAAAAAATACTTTGAAGTATTTTTTATTCTATTCCTTCACTCGAGCTAAGTATATGTGCCCCCTAGTGTACAAGCCAGAGGGGATATATTGTGGATGATAGATACAGTATATACCCCCAGTATTTAGGTTTTAATGTCATCCCTTTAAAAGCTAACCTTAAAGAGACACCAGGGGGTTATCCAGCCACGTGAAAGCTGCCTGTGCTATACCTGCTGAATGGACTGATACCAGAGTTTTGGGTCTGATAATAAGGGAGATTTTCCTGTTGTGACATTCCTCAGGAGACCAGCCTGTTTAGTCTCCTGGTGTACCAAATGCTAGAACTGCTGAAGTAAGCTGTTTGTTTCATTTTTGGATTTTTGGTTGCTGAACACAAGCTATTTTCTGTTGTTATTGCTCTGTTGCTGCAAAAGCCTGTCTGGAGTGGCCTGCATTTATGGTGCAAATCCCACTGTGATGCCCTAAACTTCACATTAGGTTTTTAGCACTTTCCTTTTAGAGATATTTCGGTTTCACTCATGGAAACCTTAAAAACAAGAATAACCAACTAACATGGAACACCCTGGATTTATTGGGATTAAAAATGTTTGGTACAGCTGGTGCACTCCACAGTAAAGATGTTGCTCTTGATTCTTACAACTTACGTATGAAACATTCTACTATCACAATATTTACACCCTCATTGTTATGAACCATTTCCATGCTTTGGGTAACAATGTCTTGATCATTCTTATCAGAGCCTTTACTATTTGTCTATAAATTCAGTACTAATGTATTTGAGAAACATTATGATATCAATGGTATAATTATATTTCTTTGCAGGAGGTGGTAGGAGCTAGTTGCTAATATATATTGTTGAAAAAAGTTGATGACAGAAAATGGCAATATACATATGTTTAAAATGAGCCAAACAAGTAGCTATTAAGCACTTATTTTGTCTGTATTTGGAGTTAAACTCACCCATGTTCTTAATGTTCTTTTTGTTTAAAGTACAAATGGATAATTATTTAAAGAGTATAAAGCCTTCCCCTCATTGCTACTGTATCTCACCTGTATAGAAAAGGGGTTGTGTATCATACCTAAAGCTTAACTGAATTCCAATCAACCACTTTCTGATAAATTTCTTACACAAGTTTTAATAAGTGGGCTCATGTTGACCAGAATTGTATATTGCCCTTGGAAATATTTATGGTCGTGAATATATTTATTGCTGACTACTGGGTATTTTGAAGTAAACCACTTAGGGGCCGATTCACTAAATTCGAGTGAAGGATTCGAAGTAAAAAAACTTACTACTACTTCGACCATCGAATGGGCTACTTCGACCTTCGACTACGACTACGAATTCGAATCGAAGGATTCGAACTAAAAATCGTTCGACTATTCGACCATTCGATAGTCGAAGTACTGTCTCTTTAAAAAAACTTCGACCCCCTAGTTCGGCAGACAAAAGCTACCGAAGTCAATGTTGATCGAAGGATATTCGTTCGATTCGAAGGATTTAACCATTCGATCGAAGGAATAATCCTTCGATCATTCGATCGAATTTTCTGCATCCTTCGACTTCGATATTCGAAGTTGAAGGATTTCAATTCCTAGTCGAATATCGAGGGTTAATTAACCCTCGATATTCGACCCTTGATACATCTGCCCCTTAATGTAGGTAATCCATTTCATTATCTTCAATTTAAATAGTTATTTTGTTTGTGCTTATTCTCTAACATTTCCTAGAGGGAATAGAACTGCAAGAGGGGGGGGGGGGGGGGTAATTCACATGCAAAAAAATACCTTATTGTAAAAAAAGTGCTTAGATTTTGCAAAGTATGTTTTGATCATGATAATACACCAGTAATAGCTCTCTGTAGAATATCGTTGCAGTTTAATACTAAAGAAGGTAGTTTACATTTCCTAAGGGAACATATAACACATATTTAATTTACTGTATTACCTATGAAGTTGGGTTTCTGTTCTTATTAGAACTCCTAGTTTTCTATAACCAAAATTGTCCTATAAAAAGAGTGCTAAATGATTTCCCATTTTATAAAGCCGATAAAAAATATGGGAGGATTTAATATAAAGTCAGTGTAAATAAAGAAAGTGATATAAATTAATTGATTTTTACTTCAAAAACCTTACAATCCACACAGATTTTCTTTATTATATGATGACATTATAGTTGTGCTACCCCCTTGTGTACCAATCAAAGGTTCATATAGGCCCTCATCGTATTCAAATCATCAAATGGTATTGCCACTTGTTGTATTCATTTATTCTATATCATTCAAAGTAGTTATGAGCAGACAGAAAATGCATTCAAATTAACTCCTTGACCATATATTTGAAATTATCCCTCTATTAAATAGATTTGCTCCAAATAATTCATAAGAAACTGGCTCCCCAACTTTAAGTAGGAGAGATACCACAAGTTAGTCTAAATTAAAATTGAACTGAATTGTGAATACCGACAGTGAGTACAGAAGTTTTGATTGTCTTGCTAGGATTGTCAGGAGATATGATTCTATCTGCAGTACTGGTAAATGTTATTAATGGGTTTTGGGA
This sequence comes from Xenopus petersii, assembly GCA_038501925.1. Lineage (NCBI taxonomy): Eukaryota > Metazoa > Chordata > Amphibia > Anura > Pipidae > Xenopus > Xenopus petersii. The sequence goes on along the minus strand of CM076672.1, from coordinate 50,371,151 downwards.
ATTTTTCAGCCTTCCTTATTCAAGCAGAAACTCCCCATTTGACAGTAAATCAGGAGAGTGTAAATGTTAAGGTTCCTTATACAAAATAAAACACCCTCTTATCATAACAATATCTGCAACATCCTTTAAAAAACAAAACTATAATTTTCAGAAACCACTAATTATTATATCCAAATACAGTTTTAATAGTTTGCTATTCTAGTTTCTGCAAATATTTTTGCTAAGACAAACAGTTAACAATTCTTTACATGGATATTTTTACCTTTTTTTAACTTTCTATAAATTAAAGCTTTATAACTTATTGATTTTAACACTAAACAAAGCTGCAAAGTTTTATGTTGTCCTTCCACATATATACCATTTTAATCTCTGTAGGTTCCTAAAGTTAATGTGGAGCATGACTTTTACAGCTCTGAAGCCGGTATCACTCTCTGCAAAGTAGACAGCTAAATTGGCCTCATTTCAGAGATTTATTTTTGTATGGTTTTTAATAAAACTAAATGACAATGGTTTACTTTGATCATTGTACAGAGCACATACACGGAAATAAAAATAGGAAATAAAAAAAAAACTTCATATAGCTTTCTTTTGTTTTGGAGAAACTCTTTTTAATAATAAGCAATAAATACAAAAGGGAAAAAGTCATATCTGATATTGCTGTTGTGACATTTGTTTGAGAAAAATAAAGCATGAAGTACTGAAAGCAGGGGCAGAAAATGTGTTTGGTATTATTGTTCCAAATGCTAAATTAAATGAATCTTATGTATTTTAATTTTATCTCTCAGAAAATGCAGCTGGAGTACTTTATTACAGTACATCTGTGTGTGTAATGTATAATTATATATTTATATTTTATGTATCTTTATGTAGCTGACAACACTATCAACAATGTCCACATTATAGATGAACACCAGCATAATAATATGCATGAACGCAGGATAACCTTCTGCAAAAAAAAAAAGTATATGGTGTCCCTGTTTCAAAAGAGATCTCTAAAAAGATGGCAACATTTTAACAAAGAAGTAGGGCAGAATGATGTACGTTATGGGGGTTATTTATTAAGGTTTTAAGTGTGTTTTCCACAAAAATTCAAGTTTTCGAGTTGAATTTTTGGCAAAACTCACATTTTCAAGTTACAAAACACTCTAATTTTTCGAGATTTATTATATCCCAATGCTGGAAATAGCTCAAACCTGAAAATACGCCATCTAAAACTTGTTGAGGTCATGTAGGAATCAATAGCAAAGGTCCTTTGAACCATTTGAAGATGTTCATAGCCTGCATGATTTTTGAGTTTTTACAAAAGGAACACTTGATTAATTCAAGTTTTTCGGCTTGGCAACTCGAATTTGCAGAATCAATTTTTTTTCCATTTTTTTTTCTAAAAATAAGATATATTTGAGTTGTAAGTTCATTCGCATTCATTTGAAGTATTAAAAACTCAGGCTTTTGACCTTTAATAAATAACCCCTATGTTTAGGGGATCTGTACCAGTCCAAGGCAACCACAGCCCTTTAACAGTGTAGATCTGTGTCTATTAATATGCCCCCAGTAGCTCCCCATCTTTTTTTCTGCTGTTTCCTGAGCTTCGGAACTGACTCATAAGATTTTGAATGTATGGAACATAAAAGTCTTGATACAAGGCTAGTTATTTTGATAATATTTGATTCAATATTGTCATTACATAGCTCTCAGAAATCAGTACAATATCTTTTAGAGTTTAATGCCCCCCATACTGAAAATCTTTGAAGGGGCCTGGCATGCATAGTAACAGTCCCCCTCTCCTTATCCCTTCTCGATTGAGCATGCACGCCTGCTCGATGCGGCGTGCATGCAAAAAAAAATTTAAGAGCGCGCTGAAGGGAAATTTTAGTGCTGCAGCCTCCCTGGTTGCCCAGGATAGAACTTTTGAATGCAACCCCACTTTAAAATATGAAAAAATGCCAGTGTTTTCAGAATTTTATGACTTCAGCATAGAGAATATGATATCACTAGCAAGATTGGGGAGGATGTAGCTTCATGTTATCAGTTCACCAGGTCTAAGGTGGAGAAGGAAACTCTTGGCGAAAGAGGTAACATTCTGTAAAATGTCTGTGAATTGTCCTCTACTCCTTTAAATTGCAGATATCCCTGCAGATGGAATTTCTGGTGAATTTTAGCTAGCGACGGCCACTTCATCCTTTAGTATATCTGCCTATGAAGTGGTTTAGTTGGAATGGTTTTATGTCAAACAATAGATACATTTATTGCAGATTTGATTGTATTGATTGCATTTGTAATTTTATCGTAGCAAAGACAACGATTTTTTTCTAAGGTAACCTTGGTTTTTGCAATGTTTTAGACTTTATATTGTACATTTCTATTATATTTTCAGTTCAGATGTTATGGGTGCTGCAGACCATTTTTTATTCATTTTATACGAGATATTTACTGGCCTATAACAAATCACTGATTCAGTGTTGAATAACTTTAAACAGTATACCAGTTAACAATGTATAAACTTAGCTGACAAAAGGCATTTTAATGGACATATTGAGTAGGCTTTGTGAAAAGTCACTGTAATATCTCTTTAACAAAGAAAGATAAAGCAAAAGTACATCCTGCAGTTCCACAACCACCACATTTTCCACATTGTGAATGAATGATGGGCCATTCTTGCATCAAGGGGCAGATTTATCAAAGGTTAAGCTGTTTTAAGTTGTTTTTGGCTGTAAAACTTGAATTTTTAAGGTAAAAAAAATATCTCAAATTTTTTCGAGATTTATTATGTCCCAAAGCTGCAAATAGCTTGAATCTTAAAGGGAGACTGTCATGGGAAATTTTTTTTTTTCAAAATGAATCAGTTAATAGTGCTGCACCAGCAGAATTCTGCACTGAAATCCATTTCTCAAAAGAGCAAACAGATTTTTTTATATTCAATTTTGAAATCTGACATGGGGCTAGACATATTGTCAATTTCCCAGCTGCCCCTGTGACTTGTGCCTGCACTTTAGGAGAGAAATGCTTTCTGGCAGGCTGCTGTTTTTCCTTCTCGATGTAACCGAATGTGTCTCAGTGGGACATGGGTTTTTACTATTAAGTGCTGTTCTTAGTTCTACCAGGCAGCTGTTATCTTGTGTCAGGGAGCTGTTATCTGGTTACCTTCCCATTGTTCTTTTGTTTGGCTGCTGGGGGGGGGAGGAGGGGGGTGATATCATTCCAACTTGCAGTACAGCAGTAAAGAGTGATTGAAGTTTATCAGAGCACAAGTCACATGACTTGGGGCAGCTGGGAAATTGACAATATGTGTAGCCCCATGTCAGATTTCAAAATTGAATATAAAAAAATCTGTTTCCAGTTGTGAGTTTATTCGAAGTGTAAAAAAAGTGTAAAAAAACCTTACATGGACATTTTTCCACACAATAGAAACATGAACACTATTGAAAATAAATAAGTAATAAACATAAATGCACAGTAAAGTCAAACTTAGATACAATATCCATTTTCTGAAAAAGATTGAGATACATTTTTTTTTAAAACTACTGTAGATTACCCATGTTTATGGACTTATTCTAGCAGCAATAATAATATACATGGGAACTGTTATCCGGAATGTCCATCGGGACCTGGGGTTTTCCGGATAACAGGTCTTTCTGTAATTTAAATCTCTATATCTTAAATCAACTAAAAAAAAACAATCAAACATTAATTAAACCCAATAGACTTTTTTTGCCTCAAATAAGGATTACTTATATCTTAGTTCAAGGTTCTGCACTATAATTACAGATAAAAGGGAAATCATTTTGAAAAACTTTATGGTTAATGGATCCCATATCTGGGACTAGCATTTGTGGTGCAAATGGTACTTCAATAACTATTATAAGGAAAATGGTGTGACAACACTATGCCTGTTTCAAAGGAACTCGACTGTTAGGCAGCTGTCGTCATAAAACTGTGTTTTTAGCATTATAAAAGTTTACCACATCCCAGATGTTTTTAAGGGTTCTTTAAATGTTCCTGCAGTTAAAGGGCTTGAATACAATGTGGTTGCTGTAACTTGCCCACTTTGATTGCATTGTACATTCCATAACTGTCCAGTTAAATTACCGGCTAGGCAGACACTGGGCTCCAAGTGAGTCAAATTGATTGTTGGCGTAATACACACACACACACACACACACACACACACCACACACACACACACACACACACACACACAATAAATGAAAATATATAAATAAATAAAAACAATATGTATATGTGTGTGTGTGTGTGTGTGTGTGTGTGTGTGTGTGTGTGTGTGTATATATATATATATATATATATATATATATATATATATATATATATATATATATATATATATATATATATATATATATATATATATAAATCCCCATTCCTTTTGCATTCCATAAAAGTTAATAATATAGAAATATAGAATGCATACATTTGCCTTTTTTATGAGACGTGAGAGTAGCAATTGAAATATTTGTCTAGCTCTGCACATGTCTGTGTTACATTTTATGCAGGTGAATCACAAAACATGGAGAACATTTGGACAAGTGCTGGGAGGTGACAGAGAGGTAAAATTGATTTTGTTCTGCATTAAATCAAATTTCTGCTCAGTGTGCTATCACATTTGGATTTAAAATGTATCAGTTCATATATTATTAAAATTCATTGTATTTTGTGTTTTAAAAACTGGTACCTCATATTCAGGTTTAATAAATGTATGAGCAGAATGAATTTGTGAGTTTTACATCTTTGAAACTCAAGATCTTCAACACAGTCTTCAAGCTTCAAAGAATTTTGTATTGGAATCATAAAAGAAGTTTAAGAGAGGAACACTTTAATAAAGTAAGAGGAATGACTGAATTGGTATGCCTTATCATCCTAAAAGTGTTTTATTGCTTTAATTTCATGTCGTGGAAACACAACAAGTAGTATAGCTGTAGATATATATGGTTGCAATGTGTACAAATGATTGCAAGTCACAAAGTAAAATAAAAATTGTGGTTTGGTTTACGAGTGAGTTGCAATTGGGCAGCAACACTGTTGAATGATACTATTGAAGAGTGTTGTATTTGTTCTAAACACAGTGCTTAGTCTAGTATTGTATGAATATAAGTGTATGTCATGAAATATAAGAAAATGTTTTGAGACCTCTTAATCAAGATGTATAAGAAACATTTAAATATACCTCATATCTGTCTGAAAGCTAGGTATCACTGTGTAAAACCAGTTCTAAAGATGTATATGGGTTTTAAGAGAACAGTATAAAATAACAGCTGTCACTTGAATGCTTTAAAAAGCTCAGACAAATTAAATATAACTACCGTATATACTCGAGTATAAGCTGAGTTTTTCGGCATCGAAAATGTGCTGAAAAAGTCTACCTCGGCTTATACTAGAGTCAGTGGGCAGTAGCGGAGATTGCAGTCACTTTTAATCATTCCTATACCAACAGTTCACTTGGGGAGAGACTGCAATATCACACAGCGCCCTCTGTTGGTTATATGAAAGAATAACAGTGAGCCCTCTGTTGGTTATATGAAAGAATAACAGTGACTGCAATATCACACAGCGCCCTCTGTTGGTTATGTGAAAGAATAACAGTGACTGCAATATCACACAGTGCCCTCTGTTGGTTATATGAAAGAATAACAGTGACTGCAATATCACACAGCGCCCTCTGTTGGTTATATGAAGGATTAACAGTGATGGCAATATCACACAGCGCCCTCTGTTGGTTATACAAAAGATTAATAGTGATAGCAATATCACACAGCACCCTCTGCACATGGTAGTGGGACAGTGGGACAATGCACACATTAATCCGTTTGGCAATTCTCTGTCACCATCAACTTTGCAAAGAAGTCCGGTTGATCGCTGGGGGGGGTCGCTTTGGCAGAATGTGCGCTGCTGGGAGACAGGGCTGTCCCAGTTTTCGTAGGTAAAATTAGGTACCTCGGCTTATACTCGGGTCGGCTTATACTCGAGTATATACGTTAAATGAAAAATTAGTTAGCTTCAGTTATAGCAAGTACATTGTGGTGTTTATACAAATGGCCCGTAGATGTCACTGTGCTCAAGACTTATACTCTTCATACTTTCTATACAGCTTGTGGTGTTAGAGTTGCTTACTGTTGTGTAATGGCTGCATGAGCCTGCTAATAAAGCACTGTTATACTCTACTCATCCTCAGCTAGCAAAACATAAGATACATGTTATACAGTTCTTCTAATTTCTGTTTATTTGCATTTATTATTGTTTAGTCTCATTTTCATTGTATCCCTCCTTGTAGAAAACTTCCACAGTATATAAATAAACATTTTCATATATCAAATGATGTAGTTTGAATACTGCTGAAACTATTGTGTAAAATTGGACACATTTTATTTATGATTTATGATGAGCAACACATCTCCATGTAACCACAGAAACAAAAAAGACAAAAGTCTTTTTGAAAACTGTTAAAATAATTCCATACATTTTTTTCCGAATAAAAACACAAGTGATTAACTACACAGCATGGTTCTTGTACAAGGTAGAAGAGTTGATTTTAAATTGAACTGCTAATTTATTAAGCATAATACATCTATTTACCAGTTAACTATTTAACTTTCTATCTATCTTCTATCTATCTATACATCAAAGATAAATTAAGACTGAAGATTGCAGCTGCTGGGAGAGACAGGCTAGAAGAGTGTAGCAAGAAAAACCGTCAAGACCCTTTTCAGAGCTGGGGACAAGGTTAAATCCATATGGCACATGTTAGCCTTATAGATGCATGGGCTACAAAAGAGTTGAATTAGGGACCAAAGTGCACAAAAAAATGTGTCTGGGTTAAAAGTAGTCTTCCACTGTAGGTGCTAGACCAGTTTCCATAATCAATGATACCGCCACCACTAGCCATCTCTTACATAGGTAATGTGGGCAGCTATTGAAGTTAAAAAAATAACATAAAGCTCACCATTTATTTGATACATTTGTTTGGAGAGAAGTGAAATTACACATGCTTAGATCTGAAGAGAATATTAAGTGTTTCTTGAACTTAGTATATTATTATGCACTTTTATAAAACACAATGAACGTTTCACTTTCTTTAGTTACTCTGGCAGTCCATGCCAAAACTGATATGGGAAAAGCTGTAACTGTAAAATGTTAATTTTCTGAGCATGCATTCCAAAGAAAAGCATTTTATATTGTAATTTAGGAATAATTGGCCTCTTGTGTTAGCAACATTCAATTTGTTATGTTTTATATCCTAAATTATCTATACAGTTTCTGTACGAATAATGAAATATAGGCTTTTCTCAATACTGAGACACAATGTATTTCCGTTGTGTTGCCATATTCAATCCTCTGGCATTAGACTAGTCAAGTACAGTTAGCTCAAAGTGAATAGCTTCATTCTAATCATGGGATCTTTGATTTCTCAGAAAATGGGCTCTAGCTTGTATTGTGTCACTGCTTTTCTTTTTTCTTTTCTGTTGGAAATCTTGAGGCTTCATTTTTGAATAAATCTTTTTACTGCCAAGGCTGGATTTATAGCTTTCATAGAACTGCAAATACCTTTTCTAACATTGGTTTTGGTGCAGTAGACTATTTGAGACAATTTAAGCAAATATTTGTTGAGCTGTTTTACCAGTGTGGGTTCTCAGTATGATGTAAAAGCAATTATGTGGACATAGTGAGTACAAAATTAATAAAATAATTACACTTAGGACTACTATAAACAATCATTACTTGTTCTGTCTTAATTAGTTCACAATGGGAAACAAGTAAATAGCTTACACATACGTAACACCATTGACAAAATTAGTTCTTTTATTGTTTTAATTAGCACAAAATTCATGAAACATTCATAATACTATAAGGATTATTTATTTTGTTTATAGTGTTGCATCTGCATGCCTACTACTGTTTTGTCAGATGTATTGATGATTGGATGAGAAAAATACACCTGCTCTTCATCTAAACAGTGCTTATTTTACATATTTTACAATTTTACTAATTATTTTAGATTTTAATGTAGGAGGACTAGGCAGGTGTTTACATCAATAAAGATAATTAAGCACTCGCAATGGCAAATACTTTTTTGTTATGTTTTTCAATAAATGTGTTAGCTTTAATTCACTAACCTGGGGATTCTAAATGTACTAGGCCAGAGTTTTTCAGACCTTTTTAAATGCCTTTCGAAGGCTAACATTTGGTTAGGTACTCCTTAGCTGATAACACAGCTGAAGATGTATGAACACCATTAACAAAAGACATTCAGCTATAGTTAAAATATATCTAAGAGTGCAATTGTTTGTTCATCCCAAATCCCTCCCTCCCCATTCGGCATCCAGAAATATAACCCAACCAGAAGGGGTGCAGTCCCCTGGATATTTTTTGCTATGGTATACTAAACCCTTGCAATATGTCCATATTACTATATACTATTACTTTGATGCTCTGAGCACAAAAAAACTCCATCATGCATCAAAGAACCAGGAAGAAAAATTATGAATGCAATTCATTCTCATTAATCCATTAAATTTGCATGTGTGTTTATGAAAATGTATGCCTGAGATGATTCCTAGGGGCATATTTATCAAGGGTCGAGTTTTGAATTGAAAAAACTTTGAAGTTTGATTTCAAAAAGACCAACTGAAGTGAAGTTGAAGTTTTCTCTGGGTCGAAGAGGTCCGTATTCGTTCAAATTCTGATCGTACGATCGAAGGAATAGCACATTCGATCGAATTCGATTCAAAGTTTTTCCCCAAAAAAGCTTTGATTTCTCAAAGTCGAACAACTGACTCCATATAGGTTATAGGAGGTCCCCCATAGGCTAAAACAGCACTTCAGCAGGTTTTAGATGGCGAATGGTTAAAGTTTTAAAGAGACAGTACATGATACATTTCGATATTCGAATTTCGAAGTTTTTTTCAAATTCAAATCGAAGTTGGACTATTCCGTAGTCGAAGTACACAAGTTTTTAAGTTCGAAAACTCACTTCGACCCTCGATAAATCTGCCCCAGGTGTCTGAATAACGACATAGCCTGTCCAGTCACCTTTGAATTTTTTTGATCACTGTTTCTGAATTAAATAGTGGCTTTTTTGCCCATTGATGATTATTTTTACTATGTGAACATGTCTATCACTTCCTGCTTAATTGGGGTAGCTTGTGATTTAATTGCTGTGCTAACACGAGTTCTTTCTGACTTTTGTACCATTATCCTTGGTGTAATGGTTATTCCAACTGATTCATAAGTTTTGCAACTCCACCAAAAATGTTTTGTAACCTCAATTTATACATTCTAATTAATTTGCCAAATAGAGAAATATGATACGATGGAGGATAACAGGTGCATGGGGATTAATGTTACATTCAATTGGCAAAAAAAGAAGTTTGTGGTTTTGTTTGTTCATCCCAAATCCCTCCCTCCCCATTCGGCATCCAGAAATATAACCCAACCAGAAGGGGTGCAGTCCCCTGGATATTTTTTGCTATGGTATACTAAACCCTTGCAGTATGTCCATATTACTATATACTATTACTTTGATGCTCTGAGTAGGGATGTAGCGAACTGTTCGCCGGCGAACTAGTTCGCGCGAACTTCGACTGTTCGCGTCCGCCGCAAGTTCCTTCTTCAGACACCAATGCACCAGGATTTCACAGTGGGCATCTGTTGCACTGATCTGTATATAGTGATTCATATGATAAGTGGATTGTGAACACATCAAGTCACTACTAAAAAGTCACTGAATCCAGCACAAAACGAGCCAACTCTTTGTCACTCCCATATTTATTTGCTAGTCTCCTCTGGGACACTCTGCCCAAGACCTTTGTAAAAATGAGAAGGTTGATTGTACTACACATGAAAATTGTAGTTACAGCAAAGACTGTGAAGGTCATTAAATACATGAAATAACTGCAATCTTTTTTCAAGTAATGATCTTTGCATATTACTGCACCAAATTTGTGGGCAGCTATCAGAAGAAATATAATACAATTGATACAAAATACCTAATGAATTCCCAGGCAACAAAAATTGTATATAGATGGATTAAAGCACACATATTCTTTTGAGCATACCATAAGTTATAACAAGCTGCACAGTAAGAGGTGACAGCCAATCTTCTGTTAGTGGACAGGAATTGTCACTGCTCAAATGTCCATAAGATTTCAGAAGAAGGAGGGTGAGGAGTGCTGCAAGTCAGCAGTCAGTATCCTATTTTAACTGAATTTATGATCACATGCACATTAAAAGCTCCTCTGTTACTGTATCCATATGTTTTTTCTTTTTATTATGGGCAGATGAGAGGTTTATGTTGTCAGAGACAGAAATACAAAAAAAAAACAGATACAAAAACTCTTTAAAGGGCACCAAAAATGCTTATTCTCCTAGAAAAGAAATCACATTGGATTTGTAGTGCATTTACACTAAAAGACTCACAACAAACACACAAGAAAATATGCTTGCTTTCAGTGGGTGCACATTTTATGTGTGGATTCTGACTGACAGTTCTGCTGTTACCTTTTGATCAGAAGGTGGGAAAGAGGAATACTGAAACAAATAATTTTGGACATACAGTGAGTTTGAACTGCAAGTAAACAAAATCTGACAGGTAGAGCTCTTGTTAATCTTGCAGCTCCTGAACAGCTGATGGGTAGGTTTCTGAGTGACAGCTCTCCTGTTACCTCTGATCAACTAGTGAGAAAGAGGAGTTCTGCCATAAATCATTTTGTGTACCCGAGATACAGAAATCAATTCAAAAAGCTTGGTTTGCTCATCTGTGACTGAGATCACCTGGGTTTTCCTGGCACAAGATGAATGTTAAAATGCTGATATTCATGTTATCCTTCTAGAAACAGCAGCTTGTGTGGCATTTGTTTTTAATCGTTGGAATGTGTTTCTTGTAAGTACAAATTGCTAAATGGGATAGAAAATATAACAAGCCAAAAATCTGTTTTGTAACATTTAAGATCATCAATTAATTTATACTATATGGAAATAACCGCAAGAATATGTGGTGCAATATAAATAATAAATACTCCTTAGTCTGAAACTTATACAAAATTTGTTTTCATGAAAATAAGCAAATACTGCAAATATGAAAAATGTAAAAACTTTCTCCAATGCTGAGAATTTCTGACAACTTAAAGCACCATGTCAAAATCTGGCAAAAATATTTAAATATTAATAGGATGTTTTGCAGTCTGTTTTCACTTACAAGGTGCTGCCTAATTATTACCCCAAAAACACAAATGTGAACAAAATGAAGAACTGTGTACTGTGTTTATATATATAGATAGATAGATAGATAGATAGATAGATAGATAGATAGATAGATAGATAGATAGATAGATAGATACATTGTATATAGATAATACAATGGATGGACAATTAATAGCTGTTGTTGGGCTGCTAAACCACTGGGCTGGTACAGTTCAATATGCAAAGTACACCATTTCTAAGTCTTGTAAGTATTAAATAGTTTATTAAAAATGTAAATTGTATGAACCAGTGAAAGTATTGTATTTAGCTATATCCACCAGCAGAATACATATCTAGCATGGCACAGTATTTATAATAAAGCTTCTAACTGAAAAGTAATTGTTTACAAGAAAGTAATTCTTTATGTAAGAGCTATTGCAATGTAGTTACTGACTAGTGTCTACTGTTCTGGTGGAGAACTGCACGCGTGAAATGGAGAGTTTCTCTACTTTTATTATATACTCACCTATCAAACATACTTCCTGATTTAGATGGTTTGTGCCCTTTGCACATACTTATACTCTATACTCTAAAGCTGTCTACCCACAAATTTAAAATAGTTATTGCAGTTACATATGTCTTTAAAGAACATTATGAGGGTTATTTATCAAGGTCTGGATTTATCCCAGTATTTCCAATATCCAACTTCGAGCAACATCCGAATTCCTGAATGCACCTTAATTATGAAGAAAAATGCCCGAAAAATATGGTCTGAAAACGTCGAATTGTTCAGAGTTTTCCACAAAAGCTACAATTTTTTCTGAGTTTTTTGCTGCTAATCCCTAAAATCATCAGATATTGGTACAGACATCAGCACAGACACTGGGACCTTACCCATTGACTTATACGGGAGCTTGAGAACTTTTAGATTCCGGGGTTTCGGATCCTGAGTTTAGACCATCGGAATTTAATAAATCTCGAATAATTTGCTCCAAAAACTACGAATTATTCAAGGTTCGGATATTCAGAGCTTGATAAATAACCCCCTACAGTATATGTATGTATGAAAAGGCACTAGGCTTGCTGTGGTCCATTTGTTAGGTTATACTATGGCACCTTAATATGGTACAAAACAGAACCAGCATGACTTCGCTCACTGAGATCATAAACCAACCACTGAATTGTTTTTATACATTAATATTGTTTTTTCCTTTGGCGGCCTGCATACATTGTTTTTATAGCTTTTAGACAGAAACATGCAGTTCAAGCATTTATTACTTTTGATTGCAAATCTATAAGAATGGTATAATTTATAAAGCTGTAAATGGTACATTCATTTGAAACTGATTTATTATTTAACATGAGAATGTTTCTGTTTATAGAACTACATGTAAAATAAAGATCTTATTTCTGGTTTACAGTTCTGGAAGTCACATTTTAGATGAATTTCAGTAAAAAGGGACTAATGAAAGAAATTTGTAATTCGTTTTACTATTTTTGGAAACATAACAGTGGCACATTAAACATGAAACCCAAATTCTTTTTTTTATTAATACATCTATATCTATATCTATATCTACATCTATATAATAAAAATCTTAGCTGTCAGTGATATGTTGCCTTCATTGCCTCCATGCCTAGGTACAACAATCACTTTCATTTTTGTACTTCCTAGATACTGTACCTCTGCTCTCCCCACTTACCCCTTCACTACTCAGTGTGTAGCCTGTACAGGGGGGCATCAAATTCTTCTGTTTGGCACATACATTCGAATTGGGGAGTTTCCTTGCAAGACATGTTTGGGTGACTTAAAGGGGACCCGTCACCCAAAAAAATTATTCAAAATCCTATTTTATCACATTAGTCAAGCGAAATGAACTTTAAGTACACTAAATAAATTATTAGAATCTTGTTTCCTCCAGTCTGGGAATTCATAATTATAGCAAACAGGCAGGAGCCATTTTGTGGACACTGTTATTAAGGCAAGCCTTGCACCATCTCTTAATCTTGTTTGTGCACCAGAATGGGGGACCTGAAGTCCATCCCCATGCCCATGCCCTGGCTACACAATTAAATGGTAAAGAGAAAGGGGGAATATGTGGATAGCAGTGACATCTAGTAAGTGCTGAATGGAAAGTGAAAGTAATTGTCTGCCCCGCCTCTATGCCCAGGGCATAGAGGAGTGTCAGACAATATTTGATTGACAGCTGAGATTTTTAAATGAGCTTACAACAGCTATGAATTCTTTAATAAAAAAAATTGGATTTCATGTTTAATTTGAAAAGGACTTTTATTATACGGATTTTTGTGTCTGGGTGACAGGTCCACTTTAAGAAAACTGTGTTCCCACTGGCGATTTGCTTTATTACTGCTGGGAAAGAATTTGGAGGAGATTAGTTGCCCATGCTAGATGAGCTTAATTAAGGGATCATTCATCGTTTCACCTTAGAAATGAAGGCCAGGAATTACAAATTTCAAATCCAGTACCCAGTGACCTACCTCCATCCTTTCTGAAGGTTTCCCCTTGTTGATAAAAAATTTGATCATTATATATAAACATATATTGTCTAAACACTTAACCAATGATCTATATCATTAATTATGATGATTATTAAAGTACAGCAGACCCAGTAAAAAGAAGGAACATCATTGTTATGGAACAATGTGATTCATTTAATATTTTGAATTATGTCCATTCTGTGCTTCCAGGAAAGAGAGTTTGAGTAATATTAATGATTAAATCAACTAAAATTTGTTGGAATTGTCTGTAGCAAGAACTTTTCTGCACTCGCGCATATCAATATATTTAGGACATTAGACAGTTTGTGAATTAAGCTAATAAAAATGTCCTCCCCCTTTAAAAGAAACCAAAGATTATTTGATAATATATTGCTGAATATTCAATCTTGCCAACTACATCAACATCATCCCTAGATTGGCCATCACCCTAGTCTGTCATTAAGATTTCTACTATTCTTTAGTCCGTTTTATAGGAACTAAGTTTTATCTATAACTTGCTTTCCATAGTTAAAACTCTCAAGTGGTTGCCCTTATTACTGGACACCACTGGTATCACCTGACTGAAATTGGAATGATTTAAGCAATAACATGGGGCTGGGCACTGCTAGTGCATAAACCATAGCAAAATGTGAAGGGTGCACTTAACAACTAAACCATTTTTACTTATTAAGTAAAATGTTATAAATTATTATTGTGTTGAATAGTTTAGATGATAATTCTGGAAAACTTGGACAATGTTAAATGTCAATATTGATCTGAATTTATCAGAAATATTGATACATTTTAGTTTCTGAAAATTTGAAGTCAAATCATATTAGGCTTAATAATTAGAATCCTGTGGGGTTCCAGGTTCAGATTGTGATAAATCAGTTACAGACTCCTATAAAAAACAGATCAGTTAATTAAAGAAAATAAGGTTAAAACAAAATAAATTAAATAACTATTTAATTCTCACATTGTTTATCTTCAGGTTTTCTTTAGTTAAAGTAGAAATTTAAAAGAAAATCCTATGGAGCTAATCCTTTCTATCATAGATGGCATCATTTTTTAATATATTTTATGAAGTTTATTCAAGATCTCACTGCAGGAGAGATTTGCTTAGAATGTATATGTATGCATGTATAAATAATTAAATCTAAATACTCCCACAGTGCTTTATATAGAACAAGCTGACACCACGGGTCCATTCCTATGGTGCACTGCCATGTCAATGTTCCATGAAATCTTACTATTGCATACATTTTACTTAACATAACCAATGTAATTAATGAATATAAAATGCAGCAAAACAATAATCATATTATAGATTGGAAGAGGGGCCCTCGTCATACAATCCTGCCTAACTTATAAGGCAGACACTCCAAAATGCAACATTACCTAAACAAATGTTTAAGGGGAATGTTGTCAATAATTTAATATTCAGTAACTAAACTTTTTAGTTCTTTAGACAAAGATGATTGCATTACTTGTACACATTATGGTCACTGCCTATTCACACAATACATTGCTCCTTCTACAATCCAGCAGCATTGCTGTTGAGGTTAGTGTAGTATCAAAATGTGATGAACGGATGTGCTAAGTAAGGTGGGATTTTTTTAACTGAACTGAGCTCATAGAAGAGCTGTTTTGTACCCATCTATACCAGGATGTCAGTTGAAGTGCTGAGTGCTAAATCCTGCAAAAGGTAAGGTAAGCCCTACTGTATGTAGACATTTAAATTGGATCCGGTTGGTAGCATTAGTTTTTAAGTGTAAAGCTCCCAAGTGGCTGCCCCTTTACTGACCATCCCTGAAATAGAAGTCACCACAGCTCTATTCATTCCTACGGGCTTTTTAGAGGTGTATTTATAAAATGGTGAACTATAACTTTCACCCATTGATAAATATCCCTCTAGAAATCTCATTAGTAATGCATAGAAATTGCTGGAATTTTACTGTGGTAAGCTCAAATTTCATTTGCTTCCCATGAATACAGTTTTATATGTCTATATAAATTTAGTTTCATTAAATGGGAAGTTTTTAGTGATGCGAAGAAGTTTGAGTGTAAGAATTTTTTTTTTTAAGTTTTGGAAAGTTGTCACAGTGACAAAAGAAACTGAAACAGTTGGAGAAGACAATTGTTCAAAGACAATTTTCAAGCAATTAAAACATGAGAGCAGTATCATGATAGGAATGAAACTTGTAAGTGTCCTTTGTACTGTATCTATTAGGTGATGTGAATTTAATGTTAATTAACCAAAAACTTAAAGGCACTAGATGATTTTATAAGACATTTAGGGTAGGGGCACACGGCGCGATTTCGCCGCGATTCTGCGCTGGGCGAGTTGCGAGTCGCTGCGTTTTTTAAGCCGAAATAGCTTTGTTAACTTTGGCGCTGGCGTCAATGCAAATTGCGGCGAAATCGCTGCGCTAATTCACACGCGGCGATTCGTTTTCTATTGTCGCCCGAAGTTGCCTCGCTGGGCGTTTCCGGGCGACAGTAGAAAACGAATCGCCGCGTGTGAATTAGCGCAGCGATTTCGCCGCGATTTGCATTGACGCCAGCGCCAAAGTTAACAAAGCTATTTCGGCTTAAAAAACGCAGCGACTCGCAACTCGCCCAGCGCAGAATCGCGGCGAAATCGCGCCGTGTGCCCCTACCCTTACATTTGTATATCCCAACCCTATGTTAAAAATAAATGATATGCAAAAAAATGAAAGATTAAAACCACATCAACTTGTCTAATTCCAGAACTGAATCAGTCCCCAAAATCACTGAAAAGTTTTACAACCATACAAATGTTTTACATTTTAAAAGCTAAACGAAACTAACAAACACAAAACGTAAATTAATAAGGATGTACACCAAAAACATAATGAAATAAAATATAACCCTAAAGAGTCTTTTAACTGAAGGCAACTGCAATTGAAAGCAGTACCTTTCTTTTCTTTGGTTCTGACCCACCATAATAAAACAGAAATCAGTTTATCTTTAAGTCAGTTAAGCAACTGGTTCTTGGGAGGAGTGGTAAAAATAGAGCATGCATACCAGTAATATCCTGCCTCAGTTTGAACCAGTGACCTGCAGGTTGCTATGTAGGCTCCTCTGGAAAAGACTTCGATCAACCTCCCAAACTGAAGCAGTATGTCCCCCAATACTGAATTTGACTTGTTCGGAAAAAGCAAAGTAGCATAGTGGGGTTGATGAGTGCTATCTTACACTGCTTAACCACCTCTCAAAGCAATTGGGGGCGAGCAGTGGTGCAGTTCAGTATGCAGTAGAAGGCCTCTCCAGAGGCTTGAAGAAGTGCATGGCTAGGCTTGAAACATTGCATTTAATGTGCACAATGATGGTGGTGTAATATGTTTAATACTAGTACAATATAATAATGAATACAATAATTGGAATATTAGTGAGTGTTATATATATTTAAAAGCCAAAACAAGGGGCTCACACTATTTCCCTTACAGGGCAGTCGTGACAGGTCAACTTTATTTGGCAGCTGTGATATCCTCCCCGATTCTAACATCATGAAGCAGACTTGCCTCTTTGTACTACTGCTGGGAGTGTGCTCACAGTATTTAAAAAATGCTGCTAATGCCCACTGGTAAAAGGGCTTGAAAAGAAGCAGAGAACAGTAATCTAGAGGTAGCAGAACTTCACACTAGTACACGAAGTGGATAAACTGTGCAAATGACTATAATTTGTGTGATCTTCTGCATCACTTTTATTTCCTGCATTGTTTGGCTGCTCATGTTAATTGAGTAATCATATTAGCTGGTGGTTTCCAAATAATGCATTCAAGCGCAAAGTCAAACCAATGTGTTACTACTGTTGCTATGTCCAAGTGCATTGTCAGAGGTGGAATTTTATTATATTTGGGGTAGGATGGGTAATGTACAGCTCCCAATATTCATGAACAGTACCTACAGAAACAATGTGAGCCTCTAATATGCAGTAATGGGAATATTTAGCCAATAGCTATTGCATCTGCTGACAAATCACTACTCAACAAATCAAATAACAATATATGGCCCTTGCTATCAGTTTTTTTAAAAAAAATTAACTTTCTGACATTACAAATTCAAGCAGACGTTGAATGTATCAATTATTTGTAGAATAAAGGAATTTATTCACTGTACTGTAAATACAACTATCCATTAGCTGTTATTATATGCTTGACGGTACATCTCCAGTTTTTATTTGCTACACATAATAATCTGGGCTGAATAGTAATTGAGTTCATCCATTCTAATATTCACTTTGTTATAATATTTAACAAGCTTGAGTATGGGTTTGATTCTCATGACAACTCCCCTGTTATGTCTCTGTAATCTTGGGCAAGTGACTAATGTCTTTATGCCTCAGGCACCAAACTTAGACTGCAAGTTCTACTACTGGGCAGGGACTCACTTTTCCTGAAAAAAAATCCTATGTGCAGAAATTCTTGCTTAGAATTCTTGCTTAAGGAGTAAAAATAATAAAGTTTATATTGAACTGAACTGCATGCTAAATGATGTAATGTATATATTTAGAATTTATAAATATACCAGTTAGGTCTGATCTCTCCTTCAGTGTGCATGGCTCCACATGGAGTATTATGATTTGGCTGTCCTGCTGGCAGTAAACATGAAATTCACAACTGTGGATCAGAACTTTTCCCTAATTGAATGGAAGCCAAGCAGGCAAACTAAATTCAAAGTGAGTCTGAGCTTTCATTAACCAAGGAAGGTTTGGAACGATAGTGGGGACTACTAAAGTAAAGTAAGAAAATATTTTTTTATATTACAAATGGAAAAGATCTTTAAAAAAACAAAACAAAAACACTTAGTCAACAGTTATTCCAATTATTGTACATATTTATGTATATTTTGTACATTTTTCCTTATTTAAAATAGTTTTGATGAGTTAGCAATACAATGAACCCTCAAATTTACACATGCCAATTTTAAATGTGTCCCTACTAATATAGTGCATATCCTTGATTTTACATTTTCCTAGATTTTATATTTTTCTGTTCCCCTAAAAACTTAAAATGGTGTATCTACTTTCTTGTAATTTTCTTTACTGCAAAAGCTGTTTAGTGTGAAGTGAAGTCATTGGGGCTAATTTATCAACACTGGACAAATTTGCCAATGGGCAGTTACCCATAGCAACCAATCAGTGATTAGCTTTTTTTAAAGCCAGCTGCAAGTATAACTATGAATGCAACAATCTGATTGGTTGCCAAGGGTTATTGCCCATGGGCAAATTTTCCCAGTGTTGATAAATGACCCCCATTGTGTTAAAAAAGGCTTTCGTTTCTCACATTTTTATGCAATCTTTGTGTTAAAAGCTGAAAGTCTGCAGTTTAACTGCATCTGAGTTGTTTCATTTAAAATTCATTATGGTAATATACAGAACCAAAATTATAAAAAAGTCGTCTCTGTCCAAATATTTATGGACCTAACTGTATACATAGAAATTTAAAAATGTAACCTCATAGTTCCATAACCATATAATGCCCCAAGGTTGTAGGTGACTAAGGGGCATATTTATCAAGGGTTGAATTTAGAATTTGAAAAACCTTGAAATTTGAATTCAAAAAGACCAGCCGAAATTAAGTTGAAGTTTTTTTTTTGGCCGAATAGGTCCGTTTTTGATCGAATAGGTCTGTATACGACCAAATTCAAATTGTTTGAATTGATCAAATTCTATTCGAAGTTTTCCGAAAAAAATGACCCATATGCTCCCCAGTCAAGTCACTGATTGGTTCCTGACTGGTAAACAATCAAAGAGCTGCAAAGCAGGAAGTTGTGCTCTGGCTATTATGTTAGACATCAGTCACTCCAATCTTTATAGATTACATTTGACTATATTGAAATTTTTTTTATTTTACACCGCTTATCTATTAACTCAGTTTTTATTTTTACACTGAACAATTTATTTAAGCTAAACAGGGCAAACAGGGAAACTAAAGCTACTCCATGTTTGACTGTTTCTAGATACTTAGAATACCAGTATACAAATTCCTTCCCTTGTTGGGATTATTTGCACACTAGTAATCTAATTTTCGGCCTTGCAAGAATCTTGCATGGAATTGCTCCAAATTCTCTGTTATCCCTTTTAGCTCAAGGTTTGTTGCTAACATCTATGATGTATCTTCAGATCTTATTACTGAGAAGTATTGAGTCTAGATCCTTTCTATTGTGTTGTAAAAAAAAAATCAGAACTGAAACAGTAAAGGGCATATTTATCAAGGGTCGAATTTCTAATTGAAAAAACGTTGAAATTCGAATTCAAAAAGACCAGCCGATATTAAGTCAAAGTTTTTGTTTGGTCGAATAGGTCAATTTTCGATTGAATAGGTCTGTATTCGGCCAAATTTGAATTGTACAAATCAAAGGAATAGTGCATTCGAACAAATTCTATTTTTTGGGAAAAACTTTGATTTCTCAAAGTCCACTAATTGACTCCAAATAGGTTCTAGGAGGTCTCCATAGGCTAAAACAGCAATTCGGCAGGTTTTAGATGGTGAATGGTTGAAGTCGATTTTTTAAAGAGACAGTACATGATAAATTTTGATATTCAAACTTTCAAATTTTTTTTCAAATTCAAATCGACTTTGGACTAATCCCTAGTCGAAGTACACAAAAAATAGCTCAATATTCAAATTTTTTAATTCAAAAATTCACAATGACCTTTGATAAATCCGCCCCTTAATATTCTCATATTTTACAACTGGAGGTACAGATAGAACCACTTTCTTTTGTTCTGTAACACTAGATAAGCAGCAGAAAATGCAATATCCATCAAGATCTGTATCTGTTTCGGGAGCACTAACTGAGCCACTTCCTGTCCCGGGTGAATCTAGACAAAGATTGGCATAGAATGGAAAGGTAGTTCAGGCGCCTGGTGTCCATTACTGGAATCGCCCCTATTTTTATTGCTACTGATCCTTTTTAAACATTGGGACAGTGTGTCTCCCTACACTTAACGCGACCAGTACATTTATTCTGATTAGATAGACTCACAATTAGGGATGTAGCGAACTGTTCTGCTGCGAACTAGTTCGCGCGAACTTCGACCGTTCGCGTCCGCCGAATGTTCGCGAACGTTTGGGAACGTTCGCATTTTGAGTTCGCGTTCTATTCGAATAAAAATCGTTCGACCATTCGACCATTCGAATTCCTTCGACTGCTAAAAATCGAACGATTTCCATTCGTTCGAACGATTGTAAGCATTCGATCGAATGATTTTCATTCAATGGAACGCTAAAAATCGTTCTGATCGAACGATCGAACAATTTTAAAACGTTTGATCGAATGATTTTTCATTCGTTCGAATGCTTAAAACGTTCGATCGTTCGATTCGAATGATTTTAGCATTCGATCGAATGAAAATCCTTCGATCGAATGATTAAAATCCTTCGATCGTTCGAATCGAACGATTTTAGCGGGTGTTCGAAGTTTGTGAACTGTCCGCGAACGTTCGCATTTTTTGCCGGTGTTCGCGAACGGCGTTCGCGAACACCAAATCGGCAGTTTGCTACATCCCTACTCACAATCCCTTCTGGCTTCATCTGTACATTATTTTTTACAATACACACATTTCAGTGAGGCATGTGACAATTATATCACCAATCACCGAATATAACTGATTGCATCACCAAACACCATTTATAAGGATACATTGAAAAATATAGGCTATGTAATCCAGAAAATTTGCAATGGGTTGTTTAAAAACATTTGCAAGAAGTGAATTATAGTTGGGCGGAATCAACTGCACAGGATATCCATAAAACTAAAACATAACACAAAGCTAAATAAATAAATGCTAGAGATTCATATGGACCTTAGAAGCTTTCAAACAGAGATAACTAGAAAGAGTTCTTCCAAATAAGCCAGGTGACAACATTTTGTATGGTGTTTTGAAGGCACAGATGCATCAGTAGAATGTTAATAATGCAATATAATAAGCATTTAGAATCACTATGTATTATTTCTTTTTGACTTAAACATTTAACTGTGGTCATTGTCGAGTATTACAGTATATCACTCAGAATACAGATTACATCTCCTACTAATTAGCAACAAAATTAACATGTAGCATAAGGTCAAGAATGTAAATAAAACAAGCCTGCTCATAAATACAGTCTTCTTTTGCTTATATCATGTCATTATTATGAAATGCAATCTGCTTGCTTTGGAGGCATGGCTAATATTTAGCCCAAAATGTCAAAGGGACACAAATACAGTGGTACTTCAAATCAAAATCAAATCAATGTTACAAATTAAAATTCCTATATTAGTTAAGTCCACTGAAGTACTTACAAAAATGTATGTGGTAAGTTTAAAAGACCAGTAACTTAATTTTCTTTTAAAAAAAAATAATTTATTTTTAACGAACCACACCAAGACAGTTTTAACTTTTAAATCGCAAAGATTTTATTAAGAAATTACTTACCGATTCTCTGTATGCGCTCCTCTTCAAAAACGGCAACAGGGTGATAATCCATTGTGCATATGGATGCACCGAATCCAGGATTCGGTTCGGGATTTGGCCAGGATTCGGCCTTTTTCAGCTGGATTTGGATTCGGCCGAATCTGAATCCGAATCCTAATTTGTATATGCAAATTAGGAGTGGGGAGGGAAATTGCGTGACTTTTTGTCACAAAACAAGGAAGTAAAAAATGTTTTCCCCTTCTTCCCCTAATTTGCATATGCAAATTCAGATTTGGATTTGATATTCGGCCGAATCTTTCGCGAAGGATTCGGGTGTTCGGCTGAATCCAAAATAGTGGATTCGGTGCATCCCTAATTGTGCGGGGCTTGATTTCTCTTCCCTGGCTATCTCCTAATCTCCTATAGAAGGCAGGGAGGAGAAAACGAGCACCACACAATGGATCGTCGCCATGTTGCCATTTCTGAAGATGAGCACATGCAGAGAATCGGTAAGTAATTTCTTATAAAGGCTATACGGTAGGGATACAAAGAGAGTCTCCACATATGTAAAAAAGAAAAAAAAGGAAAACCAATACCTAACTCCAACCCTAGTTCAGCAACCACTGTATTGCCCTGTGAAGACCTGTAACACCCCGTTAAACCTTGTGGGAAATATAGTAAGCCCACTTTGACCAGGTTTTCTCGTGTTGGGGGATCTTCCCTCGAAGCCTAGCTGTCATTTCCTCCATCAATTTCATCTCCCGAACCCTTGTAATTACTTCAGTAATGGTGGGGCTCTCAATCAGTTTCCACTTAGAAGTAATAGAGAGCCTAGCAGCTGTGTAGATATAATTCAGTAGTTTCTGTTCAGAGGTGGAGATGTCTAAGTGGGGGAGACCTAGAAGAGCATTCGATGCCTGAATCGGTAATTCCACAAAGAGGAGCTTCGCTACAAGCTCCTGGACATTTCTCCAGAAGGTGGGAAGTTTTTTTTGTTCAAATAGAAATCCTTCGATCGATCGCTAAAAATCGTTCAAATCGTTTGATTTATTCGAACGCAGGATTGCCAAATTTGTTGAAAAAATGTCGAATTCAATATTCAAATTCAACATTTTTTAATTCGATGGTTGAATTTGGAAGTTTTTTTGTACTTCGAAATTCGACCCTTAGTAAATCTGCCCCTAATAGTTAAAACTGTCTTGGTGATTTTTACATTTTTTTTATGTTACTGGTCCTTTAAAGCTAGTAAATACTTATCAACAAACATTTATCAGATAATGTTACAGGGCTATGCTCTCTTTTATTTCTATACACGTAAGCAGTAACTTGTCAAAAGTAATAAGGCAAAATGGAAGCTCTTTAAGGTCGACATTGTCAAAGCCTACATCAGCTTCTGTTTGTTGTAGTGAACCTGTAAATGCCAATATTCCAATATTAGTGTTTTCAGTTATTAATAATCTTACTTAAGAATGTAGGCAAATAAATTACAGATTTTTTTTGATACTTGCATGACTATGACAAACATATGCATGTGAAAAGCATGATCCATTAACCATGTGTCATATTTTACAATGGATTGTAATTTTGTGCAAAGCAGTTTTTGTGATTTTATATTAATGGCACCAAGCAGTCTCCTATACCAACAAATATCTAAAGTGAAAAGTGTTAGCGGAGATCTGATCTGAACTGCATGTGCAGCTTCTCTGTAAGTGAGGACAGACACACCAACTTCTGTGTGAGCAGAAACACTTCAACATAACATGTCTGCAACAGGAACTTTTCTTAGATAACATACACAGGAAGAGGAAGAAGAAAATCACACTGGGTTGCAGGTCAAACATGATATCACAATGCTAAGCAACAATAGACCCTCCCTGCATTAAGTAACATGCACTGGAAAAATCTCTGTCTGTTGTTTTCCATCAAAAAGAAAGGTGATTTATCCTTAGCCATGTAATTTAATCATATTGTTAATTATTTACTGTACTCATATAACCAATGATTGGCATAGTAACATTTTCAAATAATAACGTTTCTTTTTAAATGTATTATTAGAATTATAGTAATTCTCATTGGTCAGGAAGGGTATTGAATCTAAAGAGAAAACAGAGTATTGTGCATGCTACATTAATGCAGTAAACATAAGCATTGTAAATTACTAATAGCAATTTGTACAGGTACAGAAAAGTTTTGTTCTTGCAACTGCAATAATTGGTGGTAGCAGGATGGTGGTCTAACTCACAGGAGCCTTAGGGGTAGATTTATTAAGGTTTGAATTGTATATTCGATTTTTTTTAAGGATCTTTATAGTAACCTAATTCTTAATGGTAAAGGATAGGTGGTGAAGAGAGTGGAGATCGTGGAAAAACTTTTCAAACTGTCAGGAACATTTTTCAGTCAGTTAAGGTTAAACTAATTGACATATTTGTCAGATTTCTTTAAGGCCTATTTATCAAAATTTGATAGTAAAAATAATTTTAATATTCGACCATTCGATAATCGAAGTACTGTCTCTTTAAAAAAACTTCGACTTCAATACTTCGCCAAATTAAACCTGCCAAATTGCTATGTTAGCC
This sequence comes from Xenopus petersii, assembly GCA_038501925.1. Classification (NCBI taxonomy): domain Eukaryota; kingdom Metazoa; phylum Chordata; class Amphibia; order Anura; family Pipidae; genus Xenopus; species Xenopus petersii. The sequence goes on along the minus strand of CM076672.1, from coordinate 50,346,462 downwards.
TATGGTTAACTTCTACAAACTTTTTCCAAGGCTTTACACATCGAATTATAATCCTTTGATCGATCGATGAAATCCTTCGAACAATTTTAATTTGATCGATTGATTGCCAAATTTGCTGAAAAACTTCGAATTCGATATTCAAATTCGAAGTATTTAAATTTGATGGTCGAAGTTCGAAGTATTTTCAATTTCGAAATTCGACCCTTGATAAATCTGCCCCCTAGGTTTTAATAAAATCTGCCCATGTTCGTTGTGTATAAGAATCTACATTGTCAGTGTTCAAACAAAGAAATTATTAATACTAGAAATCTAGACTGCAGTTGCTCTGAAATTTAAATGATCAGTGTTAAAAATGATAAGAAAATGAATTTAAAAGGAAGGAGTCAAGATGAATTTGTGTTCATAAATGTTTGCATCAGTGCTGTTTACAAAATAGTCTAGATTAACCTTTCAGCTTCAAATTGATTTTTCTCAGTTTTGTATGCCCTTAAATTGCTCTACTGCTTGAGAGGAAGCCTCATTAATCATATTTTGCATATTAATCACGCATTGCTGCTGCCAATAAAAATGAAATTATTTGTACACACTGCTATCCCATATAGCCTAAACATCTGTATGAAATATTCCATGCAGTCATTTATAACAGAGACTACAATAATTATGGGGCTATGCTATATTGTAGATTATGGCATTCAATATAAAAATTCTCTTTAGTGGGTACTAGGGATCAGCAGATTTTTTTTTACAGTTTTACTGCCAAACTCGCAGTATTTAGGTCAGAAAAAAAATCTGTTTTTTGCACACTAAACGCTAAAAAAAATCCAACAACACTATATTCATCAAAAAGTCCTGCATTTTTTTTTGTGCTGGAAAAACCTCAGAAAAAAATACTCATTGACCCAATGCATTTGATGTCAGAAAAAGTGTGGAAGATAAAAATGCCATTTACTCAAATGCAAATTTCACAAGTTTTACAGAGGTCACACATTTTGCAACAAAGCAAAATAGGGCAGATTTGTTTATCGTTATTTAGTCTGGCAAAGGAGATATTTTCCAAATGTCAAATAAAAGAGGGGTTGTAAAATATTCTCAAATGTATTATTGTAGGAATACACCATAAGAAATGCATTTACTGTATATAATACCTGATAATGATGACATTAATCCACAAAGCTACTGTAACCCAGAGAAAAGCAAGAGAAGCTGCTAAACTAGTTGTAAAAATATATCTCTTCTTGAAGTCTTGTATTGAGATCAAATAGCTAAAATTTCATACACAACAAACAACCGTTTAAATAAATAAACCATTCATAGTCAAAATATTTTCATCTACTCTTATCTGATGTCTTTATTTCACAGCTAAGTGCACAGTAGAAAGGATTAGTCTTGTGTTCATGTGTCGGTTTGCTAACCTTAAGGGTAAGGGCACTCTGGGGTGATTAGGGGAGATGTAGTCGCCTGGCCTGGATTAGTTTCCCGAAGTCGCCCGAAGTGTCCTGGTGAGGCAAGTTCAGGCTACTTCAGAAAACGGATTGCCGCGTGTGATTAGTGCCGGCATTTTTTTATTTTAGCCAGGCGCAGAGTGAGGGAAAGCATTCGGGGAGATTGATTGCTGCAAAGTCGAGGAGATTAGTGGCCAGGTGACTAAATCTCCCGAATCGCCTAGTGTGCCCTTACCCTAAAGGGGCAGTGTATGCCTATATACTTTTTTCAATAAGAGCAAAACAGAACTTGCACTGAAAATGTATTTAGCCTATCTAGTCTTTTAGTTAAAAATCCATATTTTCTTATCAATTATTATATACTACCTCCATGTAATCTGCCAAGTTTATTTAAATATAAATTATAAAGCTTCATATAAACAGTACCTCCCTGTAGCATGACAAATAGTATAGTTGTTAAAAATGATTATCCTAAGGTAAATGGACAATTCACTTTTTGCATAGCTAAAATTGTCTTAAAGGCAAAACCAGCATAGGTTGGAGACTATAATAAGCATTATATAGTAACATCTGTCCATAGGGTTTCTCATTAATGAAGTTGACCTTCAATTTATCACTGCATCAGACATATCATCCACCCAGTAAAAATGTAAAGTTTACTGTATTGCAGGCCAGAATTTAAATTTAGACTTTTGCTATTGCATCTTAACGGAACTAACCAAGGGCATGTCCCAGGCATAAGTAAATAGGGAAAAGAGATCCCCACAAAATTATGTATATAATACTCCTCAACACTACTCATATCATGGATAACATTGTGTAGAATGTTTCAGCAGTCTTTAATAAATCTGTGGCACAAGTCTGCACTTGTGTATATATAGGGTATAAAAGTGAAAAAAATAATATATTGAATAAAATTTGTATTAAATAAGAACACAATTCCATTCCACAGTGTAACATTCATCATTAGCAGAAGAAATTAACAATGGAGCAGCGCAACGCCAAACTTCATTAAAAAACGTCCTCCTTTATAGCTTTCAGTTAAAAAGATACACAACATTCCATGCTCTTCTGCCCTTAATCATAGGCAATTCATCATTATCATTAGACAGCTATTGTATTGCAAATTTTAATGACACATATAGGGGTTTTACGACCTGTATAGGTAGTGTATTTCTGTGACAGACAAATGTTTTATTACATACACTGCACACTGGTGGCAATTCTAAAATATACAATCTTTCTTTTGCTGTACCATGGAATCACTAAATACTTTCGGAGTTCACAAAAGCTTATTAAATTCTATATTAAAGTATTAAAGTTGTTGCACAAGTCAGTAATTTGCACTTTTCAGGAGAATATTATAACTTGCTATGTAGTGTATAATGCTGAAAGGCCAATGTCAACTTACAGGGAAATTTGTAACATCCCCTAGAGAATAATACTCTACCTGAATCCAGGGTTTTCCTTTGGGATTATACACAGTGTCAAACACAAAATAAAGGTCAAGCATATGTATGGCAGTTGTAATATTCACTAAATTGTACAATTGTAAAATGTAAATCATTTTATGTATGTTTCTTATTACAACTACTAAGTCATACTAATTCTTAGTTTTGATACAATTTGCCAGCAATTAGTCCCATATCCCTTTTTTTTCTTTGTTGATCTGTTTATTGTGCCCAGTAAATGTCCTCTGGTGTAGCAATAATCTCGAGTTAAATGGTAATTGCTCTATTGACAACATTACTGTACATTTTTGACACATCATTATTCATAGTTAACCACTTGACCTGAAATAAATGTTAAGGCAATTACCAATGAGAGCTTTTTATGAGAAATGAATCAAAGTTTAGAGATAATCTAAATGCAAAGACGATCATGATAGCAATTGGAAAAATAGCAAATCCAATCAACAGATTTTTATTAGCCAAGTTGATGCCAGTAGATATTATCTAGTAATTTAGTCTTATTAAAAAGAAAATAAAGTAGCTAATTGTTTACTATGCTAGAATTCATTGCTTCTTCCACTTTGCAGCTAAATAAGTCTATATGTATTTCATCTATTTTGTCACTTTGAAATATGAAAATAGTTTAGTAAAAGGAGTCTGCTGTTCCCCTTTTTTCACACATTCAATTATTTAAACACAATGGTGGATACCTGTATGTGATGTATATGATTAGGTTCTAAATTGTTTGGTTCATCACTTTTTTAAAATAAATTGTCACATTACAGACTGTTTCCAATAGAGTCTATTGTGTGACATATAAAATGTAATTAAAATATGAGTTTTTTTATCAATTTGATTCAAAGTTTTTCCAATTGGCTCCAAATGGGTTCTAGGAGGTCCCTCATAGGCTAAAACAACAATTTAGCAGGTCTTAGATGGCGAATGGTTGAACTCTAATTTTTAAAGAGACAGTACATGATAAATGTCGATATTCTAATTTCACATTTTTTTCATATTCAAATCGAATTTGGACCATTCCCTAGTCAAAGAACACAAAAAAAAGCTCGAAATTCGAATTTTTTCAATTCAAAATTCATTTCGACCTTTGATAAATCTGCCATTCAGTTTTGCTGAACTTAAGAATAGATACAAAATGAAGAATATCTTGGTTCCCTTCTGTAAAAGCAGCCTGCTGTGAATTTATATAAAAGGGGCAGTAAATGAATCAATAAGACGTGCAAGATAGAAAAATGTTCCTAAAATAATTATTTTGTCAAAAATGAAATTATGTCTAACACAATAGACACTACTTCCTCCTTTGCATCTCAATAACCTCTTAGTTAGTCAGCAACTTGAAGGGGGACCACATGGGACATAACCATTCAGTTTGTTTGTTTTTGATCCTTAGCATACAGGTCAGATTAAAAAACAAACCATGATGACCCATATGCCCCCTCAAGTCACTGATTGGTTCCTAACTGGTAAACAATCAAAGAGCTGCAAAGCAGGAAGTTGTGCTCTGGCTATTATGTTAGACATCGGTCACTCCAACCTTTATAAATTACATCTGAATAACTATATTGCAATTTTTTTTATTTTACACCGCTTATCTATTTACCCAGTTTTTATTTTTACGCTGAACAATTTATTTAAGCTAAACAGGGCAAACAGGAAAACTAAAGCTACTCCATGTTTGACTGTTTCTAGATAATTAGAATACCAGTATACAAATTCCTTCCCCCTTTGGGATTATTTGCGCACTAGTAATCTAATTGTCGGCCTTGCAAGAAGCATGCATGGAATTGCTCCAAATTCCCTGTTACCCCTTTTAGCTCAAAGTTTCTTGCTAACATTTTTTTCATTTGAAAATTCACCTCTACTTTTGATATATCTGCCCCTAAGTGTGTAGTCGTCACCTTGTGTAGTCAGTCTAGTAGTTTTGTTACCCATAGCAATCAACCAGATGTCTGTTTCCAACTTTTTGAATTTTATTATAGTGTACTATAACAAACTTGTAACAAACTTTGCACCTTTTATTACATTACCTATTTTGTCTGTATTACAGGGTGTAAATAAAGTATCTGTGATGACTTCCATAAAGTCAATTTAACCCTCAAAGTATGTAGTGTTTAGGTTCTGATGACTTATATTTCTTATTGTGAACTAGCCACTTGGAAGGTTAGAAGAGAGTGCACTACAAATAAAAATCTAGTCTGTGACATTGAAAAAGCCTCTTCGATAAGTGCAACACTGGCATGTTTAATTGAATGTTCAGTGCATTCACATGAACACTTAAATGCATTTAAATGTGTCTATGTGATTTTACTTGAGGTTAAACTGAGGTTTCTCAACTTGTACCAACTTGAAGTGGGAGTAAAAAAAGGAGTAAAAAAGATACATTTCTGTGCATGTAAATACGTATGTCCATATTTAGTATAAACCAGAGATCTTCAGGCCCCCTCTGTTGTCAAAAAAATGTTTTGCCCTCTCAGCTCACAAGAGTATGACAAAAAGTATGAAAAAATGGACATACTGATTTATAGTTTCTGGCATACTAAATAGATAATTTACCCTCAAATTACTTTTTGCCATGCCCCCCATCACTGAATTCTGCCACTCTCATTCCTTCATTTGAGAAACCACTGCCATATTTATCAGAGTGAAAATAGTCACTGCAATTCACAAGAGAGTAACTGTGCAGTAGCCATTTGTATAGAATTCTAGACACATATTTAACAAGCAGTGAAAGAGTTCACCCCAAAAAATATTCATTATCTTATTTTATCATATTAGTCAAGCAAAATTAACTTTAATTACACAATATAAATTATATGAATCTTGTTTCCTTTAGTCTGGGAATTCATAATTATAGCAAGCAGGCAGGAGCCATTTTGTGGACACTGTTATTAAGGCAAGCCTTGCATCATCTCAGAATTTGTTTATGCTCCAGAATGGAGGACCTGATGTCCATCCCCATGCACTGGCTACACAATTAAATGGTAAAGAGAGAGGGGGAATGTGGGGAGAGCAATGACATCTACTGCTGAATGGAAAGTGAAAGTAGTTGCCTGCCTGCCTCTATGCCTAAGGCAGCAATGAATGCTTTAATAAAAAATAGAAATTTTATTTCATGTTTAATTTAAAAAAGGACTTTTATTATACAGCTCTTTGTGTCTGGGTGACAGGTCCACTTTAAATACTCTTCTAAAAAAGTAAAACAGCTATGACATTTTCTACATAACCCAAACAGCTATTATTGTGCATTTATCAAAGCTTTGCCATACTTTGCCTACTTTTTTTCTTCACACATACAAAAAACTGGTAGCTGTAACATTAGAGCATAGAATCAATATTTCTGAAAGCTATAGCTTTCACTTTGGTAAAAAATTAAATAACTTCTAATTTTACACTTAAAGTATGCTTGGATGTATTTGGTTAAACATTTTAATGTAGCTGCCAGTGCTTCAGCTAATGTGTATCCTGTACTGGAATGATGCTGCTGTAGAAACACTTTAGTGCATTCAAATTTTTACCTAATATAGTTCTGTAGCGGGCTATAGGGGGCAGCCTGCCTGGATTTCCTGTCATCGAGACACTGCAGATTCAGGGCTGCTGAACTTCTCTCAAGGTGGGAGATGCAGCTCCTGCTGGTAGCAGAGTTTGGGGCCATCCTCTCTGTACTGTAGGTAGAGGCAGCCTAATACTCAGTGGTGGATATACAGTAATAACATAGTGCTGATCTCAAGTCTTCAGTAATAGCAGAGCATAGTAGTGATCTCTTATGTAATTCTGGCTTTAGAATATTGCCTTAGGTTAGGCTGGCAAGGTCCTATTTATTTAATAAAATGTGAAAAAATGTGCCTGTGGCCATTTTACCCCATTTCAGGCTCCTGGTGTTTCTTGACGGTATGTAACAATGGGGTTCAGCGCGATGGCTGAGGGCAAAGGGTCAATTGAGGAGACCCCTTGTCATGTGTTCACCTGTTCCTTTATACGTTATATGTTTTACATATTCATATACTATGGGGCACATTTACTAAGTTAGAGTGAAGGATTTGACTATAAAAAACTTTGAATTTCGAAGTTTGTTTGGGTACTTCGACCATTAGATAGGCTACTTCAACCTTCGACAACGACTTCGACCTCGATTCAAACGATTCGAAGTAAAAATCGTTCGACTATTCGACCATTCGACAGTCGAAGTACTGTCTCTTTAAAAAAAACTTTGACTACATACTTCTCCACTTTAAACCTACCGAGCTACAATGTTAGCCTATGGGGACCTTCCCCATAAATTTTCTAAGCTATTTCTGATCGAAGAAAAATCGTTTGATCGATGGATTTAATCGTTCGATCGAATGTTTTTATCTTTGATCGATCAAGCTAAGTATTTGTGGTAAATCCTTCGACTTCGATATTCGAAGTTGAAGGATTATACTTTGAGGGTCAAATATCGAGGGTTAATTAACCCTCGATATTTGACCCTTAGTAAATGTGCCCCTAGGTGTATTCTGTATAGTGTATACTAAAATGTAAATATCTATGACCAGTACCACATTTAAACCAGGTATTTAAAAGTACAGAATTGGCAGACTTGCACTAATTCCCAATGTACCCTCAATTACATAGCAGCAATTAATGTTAGTTTGGATAAGTTCCCAAGGGCACATGCCCCATTTTCTATGTGTAACACTATCATTCTGTTGAGAAATATACACTACCATTTACTGCAGCTAAAACAGCTCTTTTGAAACAGAACTTCTTTCTACTATAAAAGATTGTCAAAATATTAAGCAAAGTTGTTATGGTCATCTGTTTTGTTGTGAATCTGATATATTGCCATGCCAAATGAGACTTGTGTCTAGAGAGTGAAACTGTACAAAGTTCATAGAGCAGTAAAACATGAGAAGCATCGGTAAGGTAAATTAAATGAGGCCATTAGCTTACAACAACTTGGTTCCTTATAATGTATCATGAAAGACCAGCTATTGGAAGGCTAGCACAGCAGGAAGATATTCCGCTATAACATGGAAATGCTGAGCTAGCATGATTGTATGGGTTTTGGACATCAATGATATAAAGTGCTTTTAGAAAATCTTGTAGTACTAGCAACATTTTATTCAAGAATACATTTTGTGACTGCAAAGGAAAATAAATACCCTTTTAATAAATAGCATTAAATGTGATTTTAGGATGCCACTTTTACCTCCCAAAGAAAAAAAGGATTAAATTATTTTGTAAAGGAGAAAGTATAATGGATTGTGCATAATATAGGGAAATGCCCTGTTAAAAAAAGCAAGATTTATTTTAAGTTCTTAATTCGATTGAGAATCTATGGCACTATTTAAAAATGAATGTGCACAGGTGTTATCAGACTAACCTGAACAACCAGGAGCAAATATACCCGGTAGAATGGGAGAGGATTGCTCAAACCTGGTACTTACCCCCATACAATTAAGGCTATTAAACCTGCAAACAATAAGAAGAGGAAGACAAAGAAGAAGAACAGAAATATCATAAGAATACAGTAGAACCCCCATTTTACATTTTCCATGGCACCAGAAAAACATGGTGTAAAATCCAGGAAAAATTAAAATCAGGGAAATGTATTATGCATAATATATAGGTGGGACAATGCAACAATGTAAAATGAGGGAAAACCTAAAATCAGGGTATGTAAAATTGAGGTTCCACTGTATAGCAATGTGGTGCTCTTACAGAAGTACCCTGAGGTACCCAGGTATCAGGCAGGGTTTACATAATAATGCTGATAATATATTGGATTATTATTTAACTTTGGTTGATAGCATGGACTATGACCACATTATCAATAGTCTATCTCTAACATTGATGGATCTTGTAGCTGTACATGTTTTTTTATTGTGCCAAATAGAGTCAAACCAAAACAACTATGTGTGCTATACTTTACCTAAATATATAACTCTATATACAGTCATATGAAAAAGTTTGGGAACCCCTCTTAATTCTATGGAGTTTTGTTTATCATTGGCTGAGCTTTCAAAGTAGCAACTTCTTTTTAATATATAACATGCCTTATGGAAACAGTAGTATTTCAGCAGTAACATAAAGTTTATTGGATTAACAGAAAATATGCAATATAAAAAAATTAGACAGGTGCATACATTTGGGCATCCCAATAGAGATGTTACATCAATAATTGTTGTGCCCCCTCTCTAAATGCCTCCTATAGCCTTTGATGAATGTCTGGATTCTGGATGGCAGTATTTTTGACTATTTGTCCATGCAAAATCTCTCCAGTCCAGTTAAATTTGATGGCTGCCGAGCATGGAGAGCCTGCTTCAAATCATCCCATCGATGATATTCAAGTTGGGGGACTGTGACGGCCATTCCAGAATATTGTACTTCGCCCTCTGCATAAATACCTTTGTAGATTTCAAAGTGTGTTTAGGGTCATTGTCTTGTTGGAATATCCAACCCTTGCGTCTTTGTGACTGATGCTTGAACATTATCCTGAAGAATTTGTTGATATTGGGTTGAATTCATCCGACCCTCAAGTTTAACAAGGACCCCAGTCTCTGAACTAACCACACAGCCCCACAGCATGATGGGACCTCCACCAAATTTGACAGTAGGTAGCAGGTGTTTTTTTTGTAATGTGGTGTTCTTCTTCCACCATGCAAAGCGCTTTTTGTTATGACCAAATAACTACATTTTTGTCTCCAAAGTGACTGTGGCTTGTCTAAATGAGCTTTTGCACACAAGCAACTCGGTTTGCGGTGTGAGTGCAGAAAGGGCTTCTTTCTCACCCTGACAACAGATTTTCTTTGTGCAAATTGTGCTGAATTGTAGAACGATGTCCCGATACACCATCTGCAGCAAGATGTTCGTGCAGGTCTTTGGAGGAGCTATTGGGTTGTCTCTAACCATTCTCACAATCCTCCACATATGCCTCTCCTGTATTATTTTTTGGCCTGCCAGACCTGGGTTTTACAGCAACTGTGCCTGTGGCCTTCCATTTCCTTAGTCCATTCCTTACAGTTGAAACTGACAGTTTAACCTCTGAGATAGCTTTTGTAGCCTTCTCCTAAACCATGATACTGAAAAATCTTTGTTTTTAGATCTTTTGAGAGTTGGTTTGATGATCCCATGCTGTCACTCTTCAGAGGAGAGTCAAACAGAAGCACAACTTGCAATTGGCCACCTTAATTATCGTTTCTCATGATTGGACACACCTGTCTATGAAGGTCAAGGCTTAACGAGCAAATACAACCAATTGTGCTGGTGTTGCCAGTAATCAGTATTGAACAGTTAGCAAAACTACAGGGGTACCCACATTTTTGCACAGCCAGTTTTCCCATTTGATTTAATTTCATACAACTGAATACTGCTTCAATAAAAATCTTTGTTCAGAAAACACCCCAGTCAGTACTCCTGGGAAATGAAAGACATACCACTGTTATCTTTTTTGTTGAAAGTGGAGTAAATTATTTCACATGACTGTATATTATATATAGCACAACTTAGTAGGTGCCTAGATGTTAGGGGTGATTTAAATAGTATAAAAAGCAATAGTGCTAAAAGGAATTGTGAAAGAATATTAATTACAAAATGTCAGGTAACAGTTTCACATGTCTGTAAATGCTGTTGTTTTTAGTTATAGCTACTGTATATGGGTGTCCAGTTAATAAAATCAGAGTGTAGTAACTAACAATTACAAAGGTGAGTCTTATTCATTTAAAGCTAAATTAAATAAAAAACCTTTAAACCAAAAATGTCAAATGTGCACGTATTTAAAAATCTACTCATGCACAGTGAAATTACATTCTCTTTATTTTCAATGTCGAAACATTGTAAACTCGAAAAATCTAGTGAAATTTAAACATAGTTTTTTGAGCCTGATTAACCTCTAAAATAAGCATTTTGGAAACTCAATTTGAATCTGTCATTTTTGCCACAAATATTTCAAATCATGATGAAAAACAAAAAGTAAATATTGGTAAGTCTGCCCCAGAGTGTATTTGTACTGGAACGCAAACGAATATGTTTGTGATGACTGGAAAATGGAAATCGGTAAATTGTTTAAATTGTTTACACTGACATAAAAACATTTAAAATGCCTTCTTTCCTTTATTAAATGAAATTGTGTTGCATTTTATAAATACAGTATTTTGTTGTTGGCTAAATATTCACAATGGTTCAGCCCATCCATACAGTATGTAGAATGGAAAATATTTGATGTCTTTTCCATTATGGATTCTTTTTATTCATTCAGGGACAACACAAAAAAAAACCCAACAGTGTATACAATAATTAGTAATGCTTTTTTCAAGGTTGTGTTTCCATTTGCTTCATCTGCAATGCAAGAAGAAAATAGATTTCATTCTGCGCTGTTTTCAAAGTACTAAACACTAAAGGTGCCATTTCAGCTTTCATCACTGAACTTGGAATGAAAAAATAAAGTTGCAGTAAGTCTCGACACTGAGAACTATTATATACACAGTATGCCTTGTAGTGAGAGCTCTGAATATAAATGAAACATTTATTTCTTAGCTGCCCGAGGGCAGGAACAAGGGACATTAATAATGCAGCATTTATTTGAAATATTTTATTATAATATACATTTAGAACAATGATAAACAGCAAATAAAACATTTTGCACATTTTCAGTATCACAAACTAGGGATGTGATTGGCACTTAGGTTACAGTTCATAGCTGTTTTATTACAATCGCAAAATAAGTCCCAACATAGTGCCAATTAGATAGACCCATCAATAGTAAATAAGGCATGCACTGAGGCAGACATGGCTTTAAGCTTTAGATAAATGGATGCTACTTTCTGCTGGTGAACCATGCTTATTTGGCCATGAGAAGTTTATTTTCATATATGTATAGCTTAACAAATTAGGCAATCTTAATGAGGCGGCAGAATACTTCTGTCACTGAGAAATGCTATTTATATTTTAATTGCACACCATGGTACCATAACGTTCAGAGTAAAGAAAAATATAGCACGTACATATGCGTTTATAGATAGATATAGATAGAAAAATGCATTTTACAGGAATTTATCGATATTACTCTGCAAATAGTCTTTCAGTAGAACATGTAACTCAAATTATCATGTTGCTGATCCGCAAAGAGTATTTTACCAGTACTCTACTTAAACAACAAACACCATAGCTTGCACACAATTTAAAGGTACTATTTTGCATCTACTTCAATCTGTGATTTGCTTTAATCAATGTCTCAAGGCAGTTGTTAATTCCAGGGTTTCCTTGTCTCTGCACCCTGTATATGACACCTTGCACTTTAGTTTTTTCAATAAAGGTTGATTGACAAGTTGCCTAATTTAGCTCTCCATTGAATGTCTAACAGTGTGGTAGAAAGGTAATATTGGGATTTATGCCTGTCCCACTGTTTGTAATTGTTTTGGTTCTGTCTGTCATACTGTTTGTGTTCTCCTTAATACAATGTGCAGTGCTGCGAAGTATAATGGTACTTCAAACTAACTCTGCTCACACAGAGCATACAGATGCACATTATCCCCTTTGTCATTGAGAACAAATTCAGTTTATGCACATAATTAAATACAACAACAAAAATGTGTATTATATAACAGCACAAACAGATCTCTGTATAGTCTGGTATGGCACAAGGGACAAAGCAACGGTTTCCAACACTATCAGAGTAATCAGCATTGTGTACATAGTGACACAATTAATGTAAATGGAGTCATGTTGAAGGGATAAATGAAATCAGGAAACATAGTTTAACAGAGAGATTGGAATAAAGATCCTTTTGTTTGAAACAAAGCAACAAGAAAACAAAAACTGGTAGTGAGCAAAAAGAGAGCTTTGCATATATGATACTAAACGTTTTTACAGAAATATATAAAAACCATGATTTTTTAGAGACTTGTGAAAAAATGATGTTAGTAAACCAGCCCCTTATTAATCAATTTTCCCAAAAAGTTCAGTTTGGAAATAAACTGTGAACTTCATACAAAAATTCAAATAGTATGAATTTTTCAGATTTTCTGCCTGAAAATCACGAAATCTTCAGATTTTTGCATGAAACCCATGAAACCCAGCGCAGATCAGGATATCAGGATATCGGATTTTATAATTAAAAAACTTTTTTTGAGTTTTTGGCATTCAAACTTTAATAAATCTGCCCCTTAAAAAAAAATTACCAGTACCAGTTGCTTCACATAGTGCCATATGAAGTGCTAAAATCTGATGCAAGATTCACAGCTGAATCCCTTGCAAGGGAATTCTTTATCTAAGATTCCTATGTACACAGATACAGAGATACTGATGATAAATATTACCATAAAAATACTTTCAGTGAATGAGGCTTCAGGTCTCCTTTCAGGCTATTGTAAGTGATATGTAAAGACAGTGGTGGTATATCTACACTGGGTGAGACAATATACAGTATTTGTTTTGTTTTTCTAATCATCACAATTTTATTTGATAAGCTTTTCTTTTTGTCCATCTAATCTAACTTAGAGGTTAAGCTAGAAAAAAATCACATACTTATCTGCTGCTTGCATTATTGACTTATCACTCATAAATGCCTATTATGCTTGTTTTTTAGAAACCTCACATTTTTTTGTCAAGTGCAGATAGGTCTAGGTGTTTTTGAGAGCTTATAGCTACATCTGGCAAAGAATGTCTAATGATCTATTTTATATTGGATAACAGTGGTTGTACACTGACCTTTATGATACATTCGTACTTTCAATTTCAGTTTTATCATCAGTTATCAAAGCTAATATTTCTTCATGTGTTTATCAAAATAAACAATATACAAGATAAACGAGAGTCTCCATGAGTCGTCATAAAATGGGGAAATACTACTGTATTGAGTAAAAACAGGAATGACACTCACATGCATTTAAGGCATTTAGCCATTTGTATTGATTCATAGTCTGACTTAGGCTGATTACTGATAAAATGTAAATCTTTTTCACAGGGATAGTCCCCTTTTGGTTAAAGGTGTACTGAATTATAAGCATGGGACATTCCTATTACTCCAGACAGTGTTATAAGGTGATGTCTAACTGAACACAAAGGGGAGCAAGAACATCACTAATATGTTGACAAGATATTTTTTCTATAAAATCCATCTACTGCTAATTTACAGAAAAAGGCCTTTCACACTTTTTTGTCTATGCAAAATATATGTCTACCCACCACTGAAGAAAGTTGTAGGGCCTTCAGTCAAGGGTGCCAAATAAGTGCTGTGATTGGCTATTTTAGTCCCAGTTTTGACTTGCAGCCGACAGTACTTGGAAGTACACATAGGTTTTATGCAATTAAAATTTATCTCCAAGCCTGTAATTCAAAAATAAGCACCTGCTTTGAGAACAACATTCAAGGGGTTGCTGAGCAACATGTTGCTCGCAAGCCAATGGTTGGGGATCACTGGTCTGTATAAATAGAAATTATGACATCATTTCACACCATACCTTGTTTATTTTAGTATTTTTGTTTTGTTCTCACCAATATTAAATCCTGACAGTGCCATTATCTCCATGTCCTATTTAGATATATTTGGAACAAATCAAAACTGGCAAAGAATTATTAAATCCACCATTGATTTGTTAATGTATAAATGCATTATAAAATCTGGCACCTGAGAGTTTGTTTAGAGTGTGTGCTCCTAGAGCAGCAATGTTTGGTTGTCTCCTCTTTCTCGTACTTATATCTAGTGATGAAAAAATAATATATCTGTCACAAAACTACCAGAAAATGTGCGAAATAGCAAAAATTTGCAAAACATATAGTATAATATATATATATTCACCCATCACTATATATATATATATATATATATATATATATATTTTTTTTTTTTTTTTTTTACACATTTGTCTATAAATTGCCAAACTTTAAATCACTTGCTATTCACATCAGTCTGGTTCACGGAAGTCACACAAATAACCTCCTTTTCCCTTTAGTATAGCTTTCCTACACCAGGAAATAAGGTGTGTAGAAAAAATGCACAACAACAGTACAATCATCTTGTTACTCTGATGTTATTGTAATCCAGTTATAACTTCTTTCTCACATCCTTAATCAAAACCCTCTTGCTACTGATATTTTTAATGCATTTTTACAAGTACAGATTAGTAGAAGACGTCTTAATGGACAGAAAAGACACCTTGGTACTAATGCAATTTGAATGTAGCATCACATTAGCTGATTTCTATTCCCTCAGTTCCGTAATTCTTCATATTAGTATTAGTTTTCACTACTAAGACACGCACTTTTTCAATATCACCGGATGTGTTTAAGACTGCAGTTTAAATTGAAACTAATGCAAACTCCACTAGCTGTGGCAATTGCTAATAATATGGCATGCTGTACATTTGATTCAGCCGTCTTGAAAAATGAGCTTCTAATTGGAGGACAGCTCATTCAGTTTGCTAAACATATGTATTATATACATTTGAAGATGTAAGACCCTAAGCTATTGATGATAAAGTAAAAGCAAAACTAGTATTGGATCTTTATCAGAAGTAAGAATTTGATGTATTTAATTTGATATATTTAAAGAGTCCTTTTTAAGCCAATAATTATTATTTTTGATATTTCTATGTAATAATAAAAGAGTATGCGGTTGGTAGCTAAAATACATCCAGCCATACTGGCGGCAACATAATCCTACTGTGATTAAACATTTATGTCTTTATGTTGATATGTTAAAAAAGAGTAGACGAACAGTTAATGGAAAATACATGGAAAATACTGTACATTGGGACCTATGGGCGAAAATAAAACATGGTGGCAACAAGCCCATAGACCCCAACAAATTTTAGTGAAAAAAGTTGGAATGGTGAAATGCAGAATTTCGCTACATTTATGCAAAAAAAATTTCATCCATCTCTAATGAAAATTACTAACTGCCTTCTAAATTGGGAAAAGGTCTCATTCACATGAACATTAGTACTAGATTGCTTTGATTCACAAGCTTGGGTTAGCTTTGTTTTAAAATAATGTTAATATTAAAATAAAGTTAAAAGAAAAATTATGTTTTGAACGTCATAGAGCATCTAACTTGTGTACAGTATTGTTTTTTTTTTAAATCAAAAATATCTTTTATGGTTTTATGCCTATAACTTTCAAATAGTAAAATTAGCCCTTTCTCACAACAGTGTACAGCAATACTTTTTAAGCATAATTAACTGATTTTAATATTTTGTCACTTTTGTAATAGATATTGCAGCATTTCTAGTTGACAGAATAACTTGGTACAGTGGCTATTATGTGTGCTTCATTTTGTGCATTATTTACTAATTACTATGCCTTACTATTACATTATTGTGTTTCCTTTTCTTTAATGTCTTACTGGGCTATAAAATTAAATTAAATTATACTATTACATATCAGTAAATTTAAGGTCATGGCATTTAATTGTCTGTAATGTTCAGTTTAATCCAAATTAACAGAAAGATAATTCAGGTTTTCAGAGTTCTGGAAATTAGTATATTTACTGTGCTTACATTATGAGTGGGTTTAGTTATGATTATAGGTTTAACATGAATTCTCTCCATTAGCTGTGTCAGGGCAGACAAGGATTCATTTCAGATAGAAAGCTCTGATCTAGTTTGTGTGAACTTACTATTACTGTACACCTCTGATCACACATATTAATATCAGGATCTCATGTCTTGTGAGAGACTTCAGGCACACACGTAAAAATATATATTATATTTGAATTGTTGCAAACTGTAATGTAACTGTAACTGTTATATTGGTTATTTGGAAAAAACTCACAGGAAAAGGTAAATAGTTCATGTAAGTTACAAAATAAGCTTCTATATGGTGGTCCAGTCCAAGAATCCAGTTATTGCATGAGAGGAAAGGGGCAGGGTACACATTTAAACAGTATTATCTAGCACTATTTGGATCAGAAAAACAAGGTTCCTTTTACAGCTTGGATCCTCTAAGCGCCCCCCAATAACTGGAGAAATTCTACCAACTACTGTTTACTATCGTCTCCCTGGAGTTCTAGGATATTTATGCTATCATTATGTACCTTGTTCGTGTTAAGTTTACTATGATGTTTTAAACATTTCTATGAAGATCATGATATACAGTATCTAGTAGAATTTAGACAAAGGCAACTGGACATTAAAGGGCAAATTTATTAAGGCTCGAATTTTGAATTTGAAAAACTTTGACATTCAAATTCAAAAAGACCAACTGAAATGAAATCAAAATTTTTTTTTGGCCAAATAGGTAAATGTTCGATCGAATAGGTCCATTTTCGAATTCTAATTGTACTAATTGAAGTAATATCGCATTCTATCGACTTTGATTCAAAGTATTTAAAAAAAAAAGTCCACCAATTGACTCCAAATAGGTTCTAGGAGGTCCCCCATAGGCTAAAACAGCAATTCAGCAGGTTTGATATGATGAATGGTCAAAGTCAAATTTTTAACAAGACAGTACATGATAAATTTCGAAAATCTGAATTTTCTAATTTTGTTCAAATTCAAATCGAATTTGGACTATTCCCTAGTCGAAGTACACAACAATCAGCTAGATTTAAAATCGGATTTTCACTTCGACCTTTGATATATTTGCCCCTTAGAGTTTGCTTGAAAACATTTCACCACTCATTCGAGTGGCTTCTTCAATGTATTTGAAGGGGATGCAGCTGTGCAATGTAAATTGGGTGATGACTACTAATACCCATTATACTATATTGGAAAGTTGCTTAGAACAACATTTTCTTTCATTATGCAAAGAACAAAGCAGTTTTTTTAGTGGAGATCACCCCTTTTTAATGCCACTTAGAATCACAGAAACATCAGGTTTGTAGCGTGGACAGACTTCGATCTAGTATAAAAGCTATGTACTTGAGGTAGCTATAAATAACCAGATGGTCATGCATTAAGGTCAAACACAACCAGATTGCCTCACCGTCTGTGCAAGCTTTGGTTCAATGACTTTAAGTTAGGTCTGTGTGCAAATATGGACTCTTTACTTCTTAGACCATTTTCTCTGCCATTTATAAAATTCAGTACAAAGATGTGCCATGCAATGGTGCTTGAATAAATATCACATTCCTGTTTAAATGACTGCCTTTGGCTGTATCTTTTGCATACACTTTTAAACATACTTTCCACTATTGATCTCTAGGGTGCCCCACTCAAATCTATGGCCTGCTTGGAATACATTCTATTTATAATAAATGCCTGATCTCTGTGACAGTTTTCTCCCAAAGTACCAACCTTTTGTCCTAGTTCCCTAATTTTATGCACCAATCTTTTATACTTCAACATCTAAATAAACCTCTTTGTTGCTTTACCATGATCCCAGTTGAAACGTATACATATAGAACACCTATTTGTTCAAGAACTCTTAAAGCAATTTAAAAATGTTTTAAAAAGTATGAAAACCGCTCACTCATCCTTTTAAAAAAAACTCTCGGGTCACTATTTAAACAGTTAACTTTGTTGACATTATGTTTCATTTCACAATCTAAAGCTAACTATGAATGTTTCACTGATACTCTGCATTCCTTTTGGGAATGCTTGTGTTTCAAACCAGCCTCTGGAGAGAAGAAAGCAAGTGTCACTGCATCTCACCAGCAAGCCAATGAAAAGTAACTGACACAGGAATATATATCTTGACCCATAAAAGTCATTCTGGTCCGTTGGGCATCATTTGTCACTTCACTGAAATAGACTATGGCTAGAGTGTCTCACTTCTGCAATGCAGAATTTATGACAATGTGTGCTTGTGTGCATTCTCCTGGAATTCAGTTTTACTATGAACTACTGAGATGGGTGTCTCAAGAGTCTTGGGCAATGTTGTTTGCCTCCATTTGACTGATTTGTTGTTTCTTCTACCATGATGTTGTTTTCTGTTTGTGACAACCTATTTGCAAATCTTTGAAATGTTTGCTAAGCATTTTCACTTCAAAACAAAAAACAAAGAATGAAAGATACATACAAGTTGGTGAAATATACACAGCATGTCTTGTATTCTTATAACTTACACCTAGTACAATAAATATAAATATATATATATATACATATATATATATATATTGTCATCCATTGAGCTTTAGTCTAATGCAGCTTTCTCTTGGGATGATCTGCTTACACTGGCATTTTAACAATATGCATGTGTGTGCGTGTATAGCTAATAAATATTTACAGTATACAGTGGGTAATACATATTGCCAGTTATAGTACTCACCCAGTAGGTTTACAGCTAAAGAGTACAAAATTCATACAGTGGTGCTTCTTTATGGGATACGTCTATCTTTGAGATCAAGACCCTACACTAGTTGGTGATACCTATGGTACTAATCCAAGGCAATCTCTGGCTCTTCTCACTATCCTCATCCAATCTCTCACTCCTAGAGTGAACTATTACAGGCACTTACTGAGATATACATTTCATGCCAAGATATATTTCTGGGCAAAGATATTACCTGTAAATGGAAATAATAATTTCGATAAAAATATTTAGATTTTCTGGTTTTACCAGTAGTGGTGAGCTAATCTGTCCCATTTCAGTTTACCAACAATGAGTGAAACTGTAGATTTGCAAAACACATTAAAGTCAATGGGTATGACTTTTTAGTGCACTATACTGTACATTGAGTCTATAGGCATTTTTTCAAGGCAAACCCTGGCAAAACGGTTGCTCATCCCTAGTTGTTAGACTTTCAACTTGATATCACCCCATGGTTACAGTAATGTTCTCTTGTATCCTGTGTAAATAAATGAATACGTTTAACTGTATAATATAGCTGAATGCTATACCATCTGGTGGCTAGTGTTATTTGGAGAGTTATTTAGGCTTATAAAGACCACCTTTTTCATTCATATGGTTAGAAGAATAAATGGGAGCACTCGCCCTTCTCTCACCTGCACGTGAAGATTCAGCAAGCCTGTGTGCTTACACGCAAGAAGCCCCCGGTCCAGGCCAATATCATGTAGAGACAAACCAGAAAATTGCGGAGCATGTCGGTCACTGAATCTTTAAAATCTTCATTTATTGAAAATCGTTAAAACATGAACAACTGTGACATATTCCCCTACGCTTGACGCGTTTCGTGGCGTCTCGCCACTTCCTCAGAAGCATAACTTGCTTCTGAGGAAGTGGCGAGACGCCACGAAACGCGTCAAGCGTAGGGGAATATGTCACAGTTGTTCATGTTTTAACGATTTTCAATAAATGAAGATTTTAAAGATTCAGTGACCGACATGCTCCGCAATTTTCTGGTTTGTCTCATTCATATGGTTATCCTGATTATGTTATGCCTTTGCTGGTAATTTACATTTATATTCATTTGATTTGAAACTGACATTCTAGTTTAGAGACTGCCCCATTACTAAAGGGAGGGTTTAATCGCTCTCTGCATCGCCTAAGGGAGTTTGTCCTGCCTCCCCAAAGTGACCAACACGTGGTCACTTCTCTGGCCTTCAAGCTCTCAAGCCTAGTTCTTCAGCCACATCCAGCCATTCTTCTGTTTCCTATCCTGGAAGGATAGAAAAAAACACTGATACCTGGAGGGAGGATGTAACTCTTATAGGCTAATTAAGATTGTTTTTTATTCTGTCCTATCAGGGGGAATGAAACCTATTACCCAATTGTGATTTGCTGCCTGTAGGACGTAAAGAAAAGCAGTATTTCATTGCTTCATTTGTATTGTTTATACTCTAATGATGTAAAGTGGTTGTCAGGTCCTGACAACAGAAAAATTAGGGTAAAAAACTCATAGCTCCCATGTTCTATAAAAAATTTCAAGGAATTTTTCATCCCCTGCTTACTCTGTATTTGTATGTTATTTAGAGTAGTTGATTTATTACACTTTAAGACAAAAAAAGATGTGACATTTTGATTTAAAAAAAAAATTTTCTCCAGCAGAGATAGATTTTTAGGAATGCATCCATTTTCTCATGTATTTGAATGAATATTTTTTTATCTGTCCACTCAAGAATTTGTGAGAAATGCTGTACATAGACTACATGTTATGTGAAGATTTTTTCATGGTTTGACAAAGCTGCCATTAAATAAATGTGAATAAGCATGTTGCTATAAAAATCTAGTTATGGAGTAGTCATGGGCTCATAAATGCTATGAATATTTTGCACAATTTACATTTCCTGCTCTTTTTTTAATGTTTTGCTTAGAATGCTATCCTCCCATTTTTAAATCAAGTTAACGTATGCTTTCCCAATTCTTATTTTCAGTATATTTTGCAGGTGTTATTTGCTTAGGACTCCAATCTGCAGGTTTTCAGGTTGTTCACTAATGATCATGCAGAGATGAATAAGTGAGCGAGTTACTACAACAGCTCTGACAATTCTAATGAGCTACACCTGTTCCCATGTGACAATAATCCCCCGCACCAACATAACAAAACAATAACACAAAAATGAAACAGAAAAAAACATTTTTTTGGGTGGGGGGGATAGAATGTATACTAACACCAAATGACAGACAACTTGGTATTGGTGATTTTACAGTAAAACAGTAAAATGAGAAAACTTGCAGAACAAATACATTCACTTTCCTAGGATTTTTGCCGTTTTTTTTTTCTTTGCAAATTGCTGAATCTCATTAATAGAGAGTAATTTGAGCACACAGTATAGATAAGATTTCTACTACTGGCCATTAATAAGTAAGAGAATCTTGTTCTTGGACCACTTAGGAAGTGTAAGCTATTGTTAATGATATGTTTTAACAAAAAGCACACGTCTACCCATCATGGCATAAATACATCCCTAATTTTCTCTAGATTCTCTAGTTATCTGTCTACTTTCATTGTCCTTTTTTTCTTCTGCTGGTATTATATTTGAATAAGTGTTTACTCTTTTAAAACTGTACTTAAGATTTGTGTAAACTACAGTATGTTTAAAAAAAGCTATTTTGATGTATGTATAAAGTACTGTCCAGATATTACTTATTCTTGATTCATTCTTGTGATTTTCAACAATCTTGAGATCTGCATAATCTGTTTCCTTACTGCCTCCATCTGCTTTAAATTGCAACATAGTTCTGTGGCACATTCATGGCCTGACATGTCATCTTTTATTGTACCAACACCTATGCATGACCAAACTAGACTTGCTTACTATTTCCTGCTGTATATCCATTTTTCCAACCATTCTTATATTTTAGGCTTCCAAGAGGGAAAAAAAACCTGTATTTGTGTTAAAGGAGACATACATTGATATGATTATACATTTCCAAAATTGTTAGTGCTGTTTTATAATACCTTTCTGATCCTGCCCCCCCAGGGCCTGTGTTATACCACTGTGTTAGATTTCATTCCCACCACTTTTATTTGCTAATCTTCTGTTATGTATAAGTCTCCTTTAATGCAATATCACTATTATATATTTTGGTGTGACTCCCCTGCTGCCAGCAAAGACTTTAGAAGACCTTAGATTTAGCTAATTGTGATTTGTGACAGCTAGAGGACCACTGCTGTCATGGAGTAAGTAACCAATAGCACACATCAGAATGAGGTCCTCCCTGATGAACTACCTCTAGGTAATGATGTAGGCAGCTCTTGTGCTGTAATAATTGGGGGACATAGCTCACATGGAGGAATATGTTTTTATTCAACAGTACATATCATCAGACAGTGGCTCTCCAGTTGTTTTTGAATAACTACTTCCAGGAAATGGTGTAGTCAGTTCTGATATAAACTATTGGATAATGAAAAGAAAGCATGTTCCTCCATGTGAGCAAGTGGTCCTCCATCTGTCACAGAGCGACAAATGCTTCTACTGTATTTAAAGCAGGTCAGTTGAAGCTGAAGTAACCTAGTTACAAGGAAACATTAGAAGGTGGCCCTTTAGCTGTTTCTGTTAAATTAAAGTTTGCTTAATCTAAGGTTGAAGGGAGTTTATCATTTAGCAGGAGGGACACACCATAGATTCAAGAGCTAGTGCAATGAAAACTATTATACACTGTACAAGATGTGCAAATACAAGTGTTTGGATTATGATCTAACAGTGGATATTGGGACAGTAAAAGTTTGAATTTTGCAGCTCCACTAACCACAGTTTCAAAGAGATGAAAACAGCGAGACTGGGGCAAGATTGGGGCTGCTGCTGAAAATGCTAGTGCAGAGTTCTGATTGTCACTCATAGTTATGACCATATGAGAATGACAGCCTATGCCCAAACGTAATTTCAGCCTAGACACACAGCTGATGTCACGCAGAAAGGGGTCACGGTTATAGAGGGGATATCAATGGAAGGGAGGTGATGGAGAGTGACAGAAGAGAGGAGAGAGTGGCATTGGGGAGAGAACGCTGACTAGGGGTAGGCAGAAGGCCCTTTAATAGGTACCTGCCCAGTGCATTGCGCCCTAGGCAGGTGCCTCTTCTGCCTATCCCTAGTGCCAGCCCTGATAACATTTTAAGTACGTATTTTAAGAGGTAAAACACAATTTTAACAATTTTTTGCTTTGACGCTATACATTTAAAGGAAGTGTATAAAGAATATAATGCAAGCAGATAAGGCTGACACTATGGGACTGATTTATCAATGCTTGGATTTAATTTTTTACTGTGATTCTATGGGTTTTTTTGTGTGCTAAAACTCACAAATTTGAATTATTACAAATTAAACTTGGAAATATCTGGAACAGATCCAATATTCAGGTTGATTTTTTACCAATGCCACCCATTCATCTTAGAATTCCATTAATAGTTAAAGTCTAAGGTCAGGGTTATTAAACCTTTGACTATATGATGTAAAAAAACTTAAATTTTCCTGCACAGAAAACTGACCACTTTACTAGTAATAAATAACAGTCTACCGAATATGCCACATATGAACATCTCTTGAGCATAAATATTATCATATTGTCACTGCTTTTGCTCCTGCCAATCGTGTTTTTTCTCATGAGCTTGACAATCAAACATATTTCTCTTGTTTGATTATGTGACTTATTAAAGTTCCATCACCACGTCACTTGTCTGGTACTCAGTTGTAAAAATCCAAGTCCCACTGCAAATCCTTTGAGTAGGAGAAACAATAGCTTATCTGAAAGCAGTTTAATCATGAAGTGTTGGCTCATTCTGAAATAACAGGATCAGTGATAATGACCTGAGATGGCTGCCTACACACCAATATTACAACTAAAAAAATACACTTGTTGGTTCAGAAATAACATTTTATATGATTGCAGTGTAAACAGTGTAATTTAGAAATAAAAACGACACCATAAAAACCATGGCCGAATCCATTTAATGTGCAGCATTCAATGGAATAGAGTCCATTAAATTCATATACTGTGCAGAGTATAGCTCTGAGTAAGTATTGTAATGGAGAGTAGAGGGTAGGTTATTACATGATCCCCTATGTATACATAGTTATCATATAACCCCTTAAGCGCCTCTTCTCCACGTGAACAACCCCAACCTGGCCAGTCTTTCCTCATAGTTAAGATTTTCCATACCTTTTACCAGCTTAGTTGTCCTTCTCTTTACCCTCTCTAATACAATAATATCCTGTTTGAGCACTGGAGACCAAAACTGTACGGTATGTGTACTACATGGGGCTTTACTAGTGCTCTGTACAGTGTAAGAATAACCCCCTTCTCCCACGAATCTGTGCCCCTTTAAAGGGATACAGTGATAACAAGGGGACTTTTACAAGGGTCTTTTAGTAAGGGCCGATTCACTAACTTCGAGTGAAGGATACGAAGTAAAAAAACTTTGAATTTCGAAGTGTTTTTTGGGCTACGTCGACCATCGAATGGGCTACTTCGACCTTCGACTACGACTTTGACTTCGAATCGAAGGATTCAAACTAAAAATCGTTCGACTATTTGACTATTCGATAGTCTAAGTACTGTCTCCCCCTAGTTCGCCATCTGAAAGCTACCGAAGTCAATGTTAGCCTATGGGGAAGCTCCTCATAGGCTTTCCTAAGTTTTTTTGGTCGAAGGATAATCCTTCGATCGTTGGATTAAAATCCTTCGAATCGTTCGATTCGAAGGATTTAATTGTTCGATCGAAGGATTATTCCTTTGATCATTCGATCAAACTATTTGCGCTAAAAACCTTCGACTTCGATAATTTAATTCCCAGTTGAATATCGAGGGTGAATCGGCCCCTCAGTGTGTAAAATGGTTAAAAAAAGGATTTGAAAAAATGTGTGTTTGAAAAAAATGAATATTTACTTGTGCGAAAATCAAGAGGTTAATCACGGATTGGAGATCAAGAAACAGAATTTATTCTAATATTAGTCACTGAACATATCTAACATGAATCAATGCAAAAAGGTACCAGCTCTTCTGATTAAAGTGACATATTGAAAATGGTATTCCAAAGACTGACAGTTATAGCTATAAATGATAAAATTATTCAGTAGTTCAGTACTTGCTCTTAGTCGATACTCATTTTGCATCTGATTACTACTCTGAATTTAATTAAAGTTCTAGGTAATAGAATGAGACCTTTTGTGTCTCTTAGTTTTACAATGTTTTAAGTCTTTCTTTATACTTTTGATGATCATATAACACATTTATATCCACTGATTTGTTTAAGCACCTTTCACAAGGTCTTTAACTTACCAGACATTCCCCTCTCTATTCTATAACATATGTTGTTGCCAGACTATATCACTTTGATCATTCCTTTTTTTTTTCTCAGAGACTTTCATTTATGACACAGGAACACCAACCTCTCAGAATTTAAAATACAGAGCTTATAATAAAATCCTTTAGTAATATTTCCACCTTGATAACCAAAACATCTTTTGTTTTTCTTATGTGAACTCGTCCTGTCATATGAAACCCTAACACTTCCTAATATTGCTAATGTATAATATTTCTATATGTTCTAAAGTAAACCTAAAAAAAATAAAAACAAAGATTTTAGAGTTCTCTAAACTAATCTAAACATATCCTAAATTTATTTACTTTCAAGGGCAGATTTATCAAGGGTCGAAGTGAATTCGAGGGAATTTTCTAAGTAAAAAAATTCTAAATTCAAAGTAATTTTTTGGATACTTCGACCATCGAATAGGATACTACGACTTTAACTTTGAATTTGATTCAAAGTAAAATAGTTTGAATATTCGACCATTCGATAATCGAAGTACTGTCTCTTTAAAAAAACTTTGAATTCAATACTTGGTATAATGAAACCTGCCGAAGTGCTATGTTAGCCTATGGGTACCTGATAGAGCAGTTTTCTACGTTTTTTTAAGTCGAAGAAAAAACATTGATCGATCACTGAAATCCTTTGAATCGTTCGATTCAAAAGATTTAATCGTTCAATTTTACTTCGACCGCAGGATACCCAAATTCGCTGAAAAAACTTAGAATTTGATATGAGGCTAACATTTGTCCTGTTTTTCCCATTCATAATGAACATTAGCTGCCAATTGTGCTATAAACTTCAGGGTTTATTTTTGAAATGGTTATTTTTGTGTTGAGAATTTTATTACTTTAAGAAGGTTTTTAACAAACATCAAAATAAATCAAAAAATTTTACCAGAATCGTATGTTTGCTTATTTATAACATAACTAAAATCTTAAAAACTTGATAAAAATAAACCGTTAAAAAAAGTTAATGCGTTGAATTTTTTATTCTATGCTAAATAATTTTAAAAATACAATAAAAACTCAAAAAACTCAAAAAACAACAAATTTTGCCTAGGAAAATCCATCGAGTGTTATACATTTTTTTGTGCTTAAGTATTGAACATTCAAAATTTTGAAAAACTTAATTTGATTTCATGGGTGTAAATGCAAAAAAAAAAGTGAATTTATATAAAAATGTTAATTTGCATGTTGATAAATTGGCTCCTTAAATTCAGAACAAATTCTGATACTGTATTTACTACTGTTTAATATAGCAGTTACACTATGTTTCAAAAACAGATTTGTAGAAGCAAATTGAAGGGGCAGTTTGCCTTCGCAAAGTAGTTTATGTGTATTAAATAGTAATAGTAAATAATAATAGCAAATATCTTATGTTTGAAACATTTCTGCAAATTGCTTTATATTACGTTTCATTAAAACTTCAAGTTGGGATTTAGAGATGTACTATTTGAAAACAATAAAAACTGTTAATATGAACCACATACCTGTATTTAACAAAAAGTGTTATCAAAAATGTTCTGCAGATCATATTCCAACTATAGGTTTTCATTTCTAATTAAAGATACAGTATTAAGTGCTAATGCCCTGTAAGTTGTAATTAGCATTTAATGTACTGTACTCTGCACTTTACAGATAAAATCATTAGCAACTACGATGGAAAAACATACTTGATTAGCATTCTTTGTGGATTTCACTGAAGTTGTGTCTGATGCATCATAGGCAATATCTCTTAATTCAAACTACAGTACAGTAGATGGAAATTAACTGAACCATTACATAATGTTATAGAAAAGCGTAGCTGTAAAATGCCCCTGTGCAGCATACTGTATACACACACTTTGCAATTAAGAACTCCTAATGCTGCAACAACACTTTATAGACTCTAAAGTTTTACTTTACCACAACTTTAATGTCTTAAGTGTCTGCATTAAAGCTTTTCAGTATTTTCTCCCCATCTCCCACAGCAGAAATTAAATCAGTTTTAATTTATTTTATTTGCTAACACTGTGAATATAATTATTGCTGTAGAGACTTTTTAATTGTTTTCAACTCAAAGCTGGTCTTTAAGTTGCAATAGACATCCAGTTTTGCACTGCTTATATTCCCCTGTTCACTCTGACAAAGCATCATAAATCCAGGTATTTAGGTTTATTGAATTTTTAAATGAGGTGATTAGTCGGTGCACAGATGAAAGAATTGATGTAAAGTAAAATGAATTTTATGATTTACCATAGCTTGTATATTCCCTTGGAACCATTCTTTAGAAATTGTTAAAAATAAAGAAGCACATTGGTAATCAACTCCCTAAGATTTGATCAAATAAACATGCAGAAATGGTTCTAAATAAGCATGTGGTGTACACTATTAATTTTCATTACATATGTTAACTATGATTAGATTTGCAGGAAAAAAATGTAATACATTTCAATTTAGCATAACAGACATACACTCTGTTTTTTTCTGTTTTCCTGTTATTGCTTTATCATTACATGCCTATTGTTTGTCTACTTTCCCTAGTTTACAAAAGAAAATAGCAGAGCAAGATATTTTTGGTTATATTAAACCTGGAATTGATAGAAGAGTAGTGCAGGTATTGTTCAAGAAATCTAGATTTAAAGATGATTGCAGCAGGCTGATCTTCCAGGAAGTTACATAAAAATCAAGGCTTAGCTCAAGTCAAATGCATTACATAGGTCACCATGTCTCTTTACCCATAACAACTCAAGAAAGCATTACATTTTCAAAAATATTATTATTATAATTAACATGTATTTATATAGTGCCAACATATTACGTAGCACTGTAAAGTCAATGTGATTATACAACTAAATCACATGAATTATATACATAGAATATATGGAGTTACATACATCACAATCAATACCGGTACAAAAGGTGAGGAAGGCCCTGTGCAAAGGAGAATACACTCTAAAGGGAAGGGATTAATACGCAAGGTGTGGGAGGAGGCAAGATCAAATTAAGTAGGTGAGAAATGTGGTACTGTATGTGGTGTTGCGTTTGGTAGTTAAGCGGAGTGAGGGTAAGCTTCTCGAAAGAAGTGCGTTTTAAGAGATTTCTTGAAAGCAGAAAGGTTGAGAAAAAGTCGGACAGACCGTAGGAGAGGAGGGGTGCAGCCCTTGAAAAGTCTTGTGAGGAGGTCGAGCATGTGAGGAGGTAATGAGAGAAGAGTTGAGTAACAGGTCAGTACAGGAGCGTAGTAAGCGTTTGGGTGAGTATATAGAGATGAGTTCAGAGATGTAGGGTGGGGAAGAGTTATGAAGTGCTTTGAATGTCAGGGTCATTAATTTGAATTTAATTCTGAGAGGTAGTGGAAGCCAGTGCAGGGATTGACAGAATGGCGTGGCAGAGTAGGAGCGGTTGCTGAGGTGTATGAGCCTCGCAGCAGTGTTCATTATGGACTGGAGAGGTGACAGTCTCTGGAGGGGAAGGCCAATTAAAAGAGAGTTACAGTAGTCTACACGTGATATGAGAGTGAGAGTGAATAAGAATTTTGGCAGCATCTTGGGTAATAAATGATCGTATTTTGGATATGTTCCTTAGGTTGAAGTGACATGATTTAATAAGTGACTGGAAATGAGGAGTGAATGACAGGGCAGAATCTAGGATAACCCTGATGCACCAGGCCTGGGGAGAGGGGGTGATAGTATAATTGTTAGCTGTGATGTATACTTCTGGGATGTTACTGGTGTTAGTTGGAGGAAAGAGAACCATTTCAGTTTTAGAGAGGTTTAATTTAAGGTAGAGTTACAACATCCAGGTAGAGATAGCGGACAGGCAGGAGGAGACACAAGTTAGGAGTTCTGGGTTGAGATTAGGAGATGAGAGATAGATCTGAGTATCGTCAGCATAGAGGTGGTAGTGGAAACCATACGAGTTGATTAATTTGCCGAGGGAGGAAATATAGAGTGAGAATAGTAATGGTCCCAGGACAGAGCCTTGTGGAACCCCAACAGAAAGAGGTAGGGGAGAAGATGCTACTCCGTTGTAGGAGACACTGCAGGAACGATTGGTGATGTAAGAAGAGAACCAGGACAGGGCTGTGTCATGAAGGCCAAGTGAATGGAGGGACTGGAGGATGAGATGGTGATCTACAGTGTCAAATGCAGCTGAGAGATCACGCAGTATTAGTAGTGAGAAATGATTGTTGGCTTTAACGCTTAAAAGGTCATTAGTTAGTCGAGTCAGGGCAGTTTCAGTGGAGTGTTGTGGCTTAAAACCAGATTGTAGGGGCACTTTTGTATGAGCAGTATGCCAAGGTTGAAGTGGTTTGGGTCTAGCATGTTTAGTTTTAATAGGAACAAGCTCATTAAAGGCAGTGGAGAGAGTACTATAGTAGACAGAGGTAGCCACATTAGGACAAAAGATGGCTGACATATTAGAGTGAAGAGAGTCAAAGGAAGAAGAGAGATGTGACACTTCTACAGCTTGCAAGTCACGGTAAGTACGTGTTTGGGGAATAGCAGGGGGTGAGGAGGGTTAGTGAGAGTTGAAATGTGAGCATTTTGTGATCAGAGAGGGGAAATGGTGGGTTAGTAAAATTGGTGGTTGAACAGAGTCTGGTAAATATGAGATCCAGAGCATTACCATTGGAGTGAGAGGGGGAGTCTGAGCACAAAGATAAACCTAGGGAGGAGGTTTGTGAAAGAAGTTTAGAGACAGAAGGGTTGTTAATGTTGTTAACGGGTATATTAAAGTCACCTAATTTGATGGATGGGATGTTAGAGGAAAGAAAGTAAGGAAGCCAGGCAGCAAAGTTGTCCAGAAATTGTGCAGTTGGTCCTGGTGGTCGATATATGTCAACAATGCAGAGTGAAACAGGAGAAAAGAGCCTAATGCAGTGAGCCTCAAATGAGGAGAATGATAGGGAGGGAACAGGTGGGAGAACTTTAAAAATACAGCGGGGAGAGAGAAGCAAACCTACCCCACCTCCAGGTCTGTTACCAGGTCTGGGAGTATGAGTAAGGTGTAGGCCCCCATAGGACAGGGCAGCAGGTGAGGCAGTGTCAGTAGGAGAAAGCCAGGTTTCAGTAAGTGCGAGTAGGTTAAAGGAATTTGCAATGAAATGGTTGTGTATAGCGGTGAGTTTGTTGCAAACAGATCTGGCATTCCAGAGAGCAGAGAGTTCTGTACTGTTGGAATTTGCACCAAAGAGAAGGAGCTTGTGGCCGTGATATAACTGGGATGGGGTATGGGCCAGGGTTTGGGAAATGTCCCTAGTTGCCAGCAATAGAAAGGAAAGAAAGACTAAGTGAGAGCGGAATTTGTAAGTTTGTTAGTTTGTATGAAAATGAGGCGTTTTGTGGAATAGCTAAACAGAGTACTTTATAAACTTCATGTGTGGAGAGGGAAGGAGAGGAGAGTAGAGAGGCTGAGATTTGTATAGAACTTGGATTTGATTGGGGAGGTAGTGAAAAATGTTTTGTGAGAGTGAAAAAGAGGAGAAATACAGGATAAAGCATGTTTGGAGTAAAAAGTTACAAACTGGCAGGTACAAACAAATCTGTGTTCTTCTTATTGCCTTGTCCAACTGCCTTGTATAACTGCCATTTCTAAGCACTTGTGAAATGTTAGCACGAGTGCCATGCCCTAGACACGAGTTCCATCCCCAATACTGGGCCTGAATTTATATGTAGCAGAATAAGGAGTTGCAATAGATATATAGCAGTATATGCATAGAGCAGTATATGGATAAGCAGAATTACCTGTAGGAATGAGAAGAGATAGGAGTTAGTTCCATGGAACTGCCTTGTATAACTGCAATATTCAAAGTAGTAAAATCTCAGCTTAGCTTCAAAAAGCTTAGCCTCAAAATAAAACAGAAACTATTTTGCCTGTTCTTAAAGCCCTTCCATAAACTTGCATTTCTTTAAATTGGAAGCAATACTCTTTTTTTCCCTTCATCTTTACAAATCACTTTTCTAAGAATTATACGTACACTTGAAAGATTTTTGCCATTGGAAGCAATGGGATTTGACTGTTCAGTGCTGGAGAACATTTCTTTTTAAAAAATAAAGCAAGTGGAGCAAATGCTTTCATAAAGAGCCAATTAATAAAAATCTAGAATGCCATGGCAACCAATCAGATTGCAACCAATCAGATTGCTGCATTCATTGTTTTAGTTGCCACTGGTTTGAAAAAGCTAATCACTGATTGGTTGCTATAGGTAACTGCCTATGGTCAAATTTGCCCAGTGTTGATAAATGAGCCCCACTGTTTTATTACTACAGAAAAGGAAATCATTTTTAGAAGTTAGAATTATTTGCTTAAGTCTGATTAATACAGGCTGTTTTTGGGAAACCTGAAATTACTATATTCAGAGGTTGCGGTAGATTGAGCATTCCCAATGTCAATTAGCACACTTGCTCTTAATTGGAGGAAGGTAGTAGGAGGAAGGTGTGGGCACCAAGCACCTTTGGAGCAAGGACCTATAATGAATGGGATTTTTCACACATAAAACTGTTTAAAGCAGTATGCTAGGGAGATTTATACATTGAAACATTTATTGATACATCTGCCTTTTTCCAGTGAAGTGAATTGTGTTCTTTTGCTCTTAATTACAACATGTACTCGGATGCTTTTATAAAGCCTATGTTATCTATATGTTTGGTGACATATCATTTCTTACTAGCAGATGGTGCAATGTTTAATGTCAGATCTCTTTCATCTCTATCTTCACGATAGATCAGTGCTTTAACAGGTAGGATACAGCATAGTTAAATGAAAAGTTATGCATTTGGGGAAGTATGCTTTTGATAGCATAAATGTGTATAGACTGTAATTACACTGGACTCATGGATAAAAACATTGTGAATATGCTTGAAAGTGCCTTTAGTGTTCTGCAGAGCAGTAAGTAATGTCTGTGCTGGGATTATAGAAAAAATAGATTTTTGGCTGAAACGCTGCAGCACAGACCATGATATTTTCATATTTGAAATGGGACCTTTTCCATTGACTTCTACACGACCCGACAGCTTGGATATGGAATATTTTCAGATCCAGACTTTAACCTGTAATAAATCACAGGAAATTCAAGTTTTTTTCCACTAAAAAATTCGAATTTTGTAGTAAAAAAAAAAACTGCATTCAGCCATTAATAAATAACCCCCTTAGTTTATGCTGAAATCTAGCAGATTTATGAATAGATAGTTGTCTACAATTATACCGGTTATGTCGATACCTGTCACTATGTGGGAGCTGGCAGCTTTGTGAGACCAGAAAAAATATTAAGTGCAAGCTTATGGTCAAAACAAAACACTTGCTTCCTGTAGGCTACACAGTGTTCAAATCTGTTTTCTATTACAAATTCTAGAACTGCAACACAGAGTGTTGCAATCACATTTAGTGACAATTATCTGTTGGCATTTCATGAAGGAGAAACTACCGTGATTAATGAAAAGTGACATTCATCAAATACTTTGGTGTGCTAGTCTCCTTCACGTAAGTGTGCATGTCTGACACCCGACAGGTGACATGAATAATTCACTAATATTGTCAAACAAATATACAGTTTAGTAAACAAATAATAGAATCTCCAAAAGTATGTCATATACAACAAAATAATAGTTTTGTATTTTTCTGTTGCTTTTCACTAAAGTGTTATGTGTAATAGGTATTTTTAATTCATTATAAGAGTTTTTGTCTTTGAACAAGATTGCCTGCAGAAAAGCATTATTCAAAATGTGTGAAAAGTGACAATACTCAGCATTTTACTGTGTTAAAGCCATTATTTTAAAAATAAGATGTATATTCTGAATAGACCTCGGAATCAGTGGAAGACCATCTCCCATATAATACATTTTATTCAAATAATTAAAAAATGTAAAATGTATTTCCCTTTACTTTGTAGTAATACAACATTACCTTCTGTTGATCCAAAGTTATAATTAATCCCGATAGGAGTATCCTATATTTCACTTGGGTATTAACTATCAAAACAATGTGGAACTTTTTTCCATTTAGTCTGTGACTTTTATCTTCACATCTCCCAGTACCCCATTAAAAAAAAAAATTTTCTTGTTTTTCCCTGTTAAGCAGAAAGAAAAGGAGGGAGGACAATTTACTGTATACATTTTCTAGTCAAGTTTAAAAAAAATTGCTGAAAAAGATCAAAACAATACTTGTGGGACATTTTTTTTCCTTTCCTTTAATTGCTAGCACATTTAGGAAACCACTTGCATGGGTTAAGCACAATTTCATTTAACTGGGGTAAAAAAGCTAATTGCACATATAGTGGATTATTTATTAAAATCTGAATGTTCAAATTTCAAAAAAAAATCCACCAGAACACTCACATTTTTGAGAAAAAAACCCAAATGTTTCAATGCTGCCAAAAAAGCCTGAATCCGAAATCTGCCATCTCAGACCTGTCAAGGTCCTGTATATAACAGGAGAGTCACCTATTTCACTTGAAGTATTCTTCTTGGTCTGCTCTGTGTTTAGCCTGAAAATTCAACTTTTGTTTTTTTGGGGCAAAAAAATCCCAAAAAATTGAGCAATTTGGAGAAAAAGCCAGAAAAAATCAAGCTATTCTGGTTTTTGTTCTTCTGGTTTTGTTCGATTTAATTGAGTTTTTTCACAATCCGATTAAATCAAGTTGTTTTATTAATATTAAATAAGCTAAAATCAGGCATAGGAGTTTGATCATGTTTTTTTAAATAAAATATGAGACAGATTTTAGTAAAAAAAAAACCCTTAATTTGCATTGTATAATCCCAACTGCTTTAGGGAGTTATTTATCAAAGGTCGAGTTTAATAAATAAATTTGCCCCCAAATGTTATTCTTTAGTAAGTCCTTCATCCCTTATTCAGTTTAAATATGGCATAGTGAATAAACATGGACGTCCAAAGAAAATTTTGCAGGGGGCAGGAAGTAAGTAACGTAGTAATAAAAGTATTGCAAATAATGGCTACCAATATTTTGGTGGCAAAGGCACAAAGCTTGAGTGTTAGCCTGCATTATTTATTCAATCATAATATTTCATTAAAGCTGCTCACCTGAGACATACACATTGCTGCCAATTTCACAATAACAGAGTTTTCAAGAATCAGAAAGAGCTGGGGCGTAGAAATCTGTTGTTAGTGCGAGTGCAACAGTATCATATGGCATCCTATAGATCAGATGGTTTTTACAAGGACAGACATATTTGAAGATTTGGGCTGCCAGCGCCAGAGATAACAGCAAAACTAAGCTAAGGTGCTACTGACCCATTCCAACATGACAAGCAGGCCCAGGACATGAGAAGCCCAGGTCTCAGGGCATGCCCCCTATTCATACCTGAATAACAGGAGCCACTCAACTGTCCGAGTCCCCCCGGGCTATGTGGTGTTCCTGTAGGCAGCAGCGGGTGGCAGTTAGTTCACAAGGGCCTATTGTCTGCCGAGAGCATCCATTAACTTCTTCTTGCAGCCTCGTTCATTGCAACTTAATTCCCGCCCTGGCTACCCTTCCCTTACTGCCAGTCATTCACCATGCTGAGCTGAGCTCCCACTCATTGGCTGACTTGCTCCTGACTCGGATACTGGCACCAAAATAATGCCCAGGGCTGGCACCCAGCTCCCAGAGTGTCACACCTAAACTGGAACATTTCACGGGAAGCTTTTGGGGGGGTCACAGCGGTGGACGATTGCAATCTGAGGGCAGTGAACAGGCCAGGCAGGTGTTGGGGAGGGAGTGGAACAGGTGACCGGGAACAGTCTAGGGCCTTGGGCAAATTGCACCCAAGGCAGGACCTGCGACTCATCACCCTTCCTCTCTTCCCCCTTGGCAATGTGTTTCTCCACACTACAGGTCACAGAGGTCATTGAACAATTGGGTTGAGGAGGAGCAAAACATAGCAGTGACAGTCGGCAGGCAAGTGAGGAGGAGAAGTGATCTGCTTAATGAAAGTAGCTGTATCCCAGCAGTAAAACACATTCAGTCTGCTTAATGCTGAAACTGATTAACCTCTAACCTGATTAACCGCTCCTCCCCCCCTCCCTAATGAATTTCCTTGCACTACAAAACAAGGAGGGGGCAGGTGCTGGGGGCAACATCGATTATCAGATCTCTCTGTCTCTCCTGCAATTTTGCCACACATAAGGCATCCCCTGAGGTGCAAGATCCGGGGGGGGACAAGTGCCCCCCCTTGCCCCTATATGTGGACGTCCATGTGAAGACCCACATGGGAAATCTGCTAAAATACACGCAGTAGAGTGAGTGCTTCAATGTGAATTAGAAACAATTGTGTTTGAAATCTTAAGTGTTCAGACGTTATAATTTCTGCAAAACTGAAAACTGTGCCTGATTTTTCATGCATTTCTTTGACTGCATCAAATGATGCACCTTCGAGGTGGATGTAGCTCCAGGCTGAAATGCCCTGTGTCAATCGTGCTGAGTTCAGATGTAAGCTGTGATGCCAAGCTCAAACATGAGGCAGGGAAAGAAGTGGCTTAAAATGCAAGCACTCAATGAATGATGTATATTCACTCAAGAACTGTACCAAAAATTGCATGAACACAACTGCAGTAACACTAAGTGAACCATTTCTTTTATACGCCATACACTGTTAAGGGAGATACAGATGGACTCATACCATGATATTATGGACATGGTATCATTGACATACCAGTACCTTGCACATGATTATACAAGGCTAACATATGAGACCAGGTTTTATTCTGAAAAGCTTTTACTGAGTCATCAGATAATATGGGACTGCTACCAAAAAGTATTGATTGGATTAATTTACTCCTACCCCACTGGTAAGGTGATGGGTAAATAGGTAGTGGCTAAAGGTGTATTGTCCATTTGCAATAAAAGCAGAAACCACACCAAGAAAGGAAAACCGACAGGATTATCTGTTTATTTATGTATTATGTATTTTTAATTACAAGTTTTGTTTTTTTTAAGAAACTACTGTCCAATTTAATATTGTTTACTCTTACTTACTTTAATATTTGGATACTTTATATTTTGTTAGCTTGAAGGGTAAGAAATGATGATAGATATGCTCCAAATTGCAGTAGATGCTTAACAATTACTTTCATCAGGTTATATTCCTTTTTTCCCCATTTTTTTATTGTTTTTTTCCCCCAAAAGAAAAGCAATGATATCCCACTGCTATAACATTGTAAGGATCGGACACTGTCCTTAAATAATCAGATGGGATCCTGTATGGTGGTGAACTAGGGGTATAGCCAAAAATAGCAGTACCGAGTCTTAGAGACATGGTGAAGGAAAATTAGGTTTAATGAGTCAAAAACGTAACAGGTGGTTGATGAAAATATTAAATAATATACCAGTCAGTGAAATAAGGAATCAGCAGATGAAAACAGTGTCCAGTAAACAGCCTGTGGTCGGTCAGGCAATAGGCTAACAGGGTCCAGGCCAAGGTCACAACCGAGAAATTCAACA
Source organism: Xenopus petersii (assembly GCA_038501925.1). Classification (NCBI taxonomy): domain Eukaryota; kingdom Metazoa; phylum Chordata; class Amphibia; order Anura; family Pipidae; genus Xenopus; species Xenopus petersii. The sequence goes on along the minus strand of CM076672.1, from coordinate 50,309,566 downwards.
AGACAGGTAAGGAGGGAACAGGAGAACTGGAGCAAGACTGGGAATCAGGAAAATAGGAAGGTCTCATGAACAGGTAACAAGGAACAGGAATCAAGGCACGGAAAAAAAAAGATCAGGGCTAGGATGCAAAATTACAAAGCCAGGAACTCTGTTCAGGCACAGGCTTATAAGGGGTTCTGAAGAACACATGAGACTAATGAGGTGGGCGGAAACAAGGTTGCAGACAGAACACTATCAATATGAAAATAAGACGGATCAGAATATCAGAGAACCTCCAGTGGCTCTACTGGAAAGTGCATAGTCCCTAGAACAAACATCCCAGAGTTCAAAACTCAGCTGATCCTGACAAACATTAACACTGAATGAGTGACTTAATGAAAGAAGTCTGATTAAAGCAAGATAATTATGCCATCTACGAACAAAAACTGTATGTCAGTAATCAACATAAAATGTATTCCATGGTTGCCAATATCTAGCCTTTTTAGGGAAAGTTCCAATAGAGCAGTCTAACATGCATTTAAATCTTGCTGTAACGCTTACAGTGCAGAGCCACTGTTACTGCAGTTAGCCACTCACTGGGCAGTGGGTATGGCAGAAGCCCAGGGGGTGTACCCATAGACAATAGCAGACAATGACATGTGCATGAAGTTTTAATGGCAAACAGTAGACAGAAACAGGATCAGGCAAAAAACAATAAACAGGGTCAGGCCAAGGTCGATACCAGAAAATCCAGGAGAAAATGGGGAACACAGGCTAGGAACCAGGATAACAGGAACAGGGAACTCTGGAACAAGGTACTCAGGAACAAGGAACTCTTGAACAAGGAACTCACTCAGGAATAAGGTACTCACGAACAAGGTACTCAGGAACAAAGAACCCAGGAACAAGGTTGGCAGATTATGCAGGGGGTACAGGAAACCACGGTTCAGGGCTTGGTTTATAAAGGGATGGTGATGTGGAATGGGAAACACAGGTGGGTGGAGAACAGGAGAACGAGGTGGGTGGAGAACAGGGAGGAGACAACTATAAATATGGAAAACATCCGAACCTATAGCATAGGTAATGCGATCAGCCCTAAGAGCCTCCAGTGGCTCACGGAGTAAGTGCAGCACACTTCTGAGAGTTCAAGTCCTGGTCTGATTCTGACACTTTTGTTTTTGATTGTGGCTGAGTTGACAGCTTATATATGGCCTATGTAAGTGGGAGTGGGGGAGGTTTTTGGGACAATAGTAAAGGCTGTATGAAAATTAAGAGCTAGCAACAAAAATATTGGATACCAGGATTTACCTGTTCTGTTGCACTGGAAAAACAAATATAGACATTATTATCTGCCACTTGCCTTTAACACCAACCAATGGGATTTGAGCTCTCCCCCATCTATTTAAGAAGCTGTCCAGACTCGATTTTTCAGGAACAGGTGTAGCATAATGAAATGGAGCTTATCTAACAAGATAAGGCAATGTATATGCAGGAAAATGCCTTGATTAAAATGTAAGTTTGCCTTCCCATTGGTTTCATTACAGTTACATGTCATTGTTTTGCAAATTTTTCCACTGTTTTATGAATTTTTCAGTGATATGTCCCAGTACTTAATAGAGTTTTACTAAAACCATTGTTAGCTCCAATATATTTTATGCATGAAATGTCAAATTCAAACTTGCACTTTCATTTGAAATACATTCTATTAGAATATATTTTTCTGTCAACATTTTGAAAAATAAAATGATGCTTTAATTATAAAAAACTGAAGTGAAAAAGCTTCAGTTTTACATTCATGATTACAAACGGTCTTTCTGACAGTAGTAGTAGAATCAGCAAGACATGTATGAATGCACTGTCCTAGGAAATTGGGCGTCACTATCGACATGGCATGTATAAATGTAACGCCAAAAGAAAATGTAATCACAATAGTTTCTGTCAGCATGTCAAAAATACTTAAAGAGCAGCCACTGGGAATTCCACAGTAGCCCAGAAATGTCCTACCTTTCCTTGTTTCTTTTATGAAAATCTTTAGTGACCTTTATAGAGGGATGCCATGTATATAGATATATATTTTGAAATATTTTCCTGTAATATCTTAAGTATACACAAAATAAATATTTACATTCTTTCTTGTTTCAAAATATATTCACAATGAAAAATTAATCCACAGTTCCTATATTTTTTTCTTGATAGATCAAGTATTTAAGTCTATTATCAATGTTTATATATATATATATATATACATACATACAGTGGTGTATCATATATATATATATATATATATATATATATATATATATATATATATATATATATATATATATATAAAAGGTACACCACTGTTGGCTCAATAGATTCTTATGCGTGTTGTTTTTCTTTTCCATTCTCAAGATTTTGAACATTAATAATAGTTTTACATATTATATACAAGACTGTGGTTTTATTACTCCAATGCTGAAAAAAACTCAATCCTGCATTATAAAAATTGTGCCCATAATTAAAGGAGTACTGTCATGGGAATCCATTTTTCAAAAAAACAAACTGATTTTTTTTTTTATATTTCATTTTGAAATCCGACAAGGGGCTAGACATTTTATCAGTTTCCCAGGTGCCCCCAGTTATATGACTCTGATAAACTTCAGTGAATCTTTACTGCTGTACTGCAAGTTGGAGTAATATCACCCCTCCCCCCACTAGCAGCCCATCAGCAGAACAATGGGAGGGTAACCAGATAACAGATCCCTAACACAAGATAACAGCTGCCTGGTAGATATAAGAACAACACTCAATAGTAAAATCCAGGTCCCACTGAGACACATTCAATTACACTGAGTAGGAGAAACAACCTGCCAGAAAGCAGTTCCATCCTAAAGTGCTGGCTCTTTCAGAAAGCACATGACCAGGCAAATTGACCTGAGATGGCTGCCTACACACCAATATTACAACTGAATGAAATACACTTGCTGGTTGAGGAATTACATTTTATATTGTAGAGTGAATTATTTGCAGTGTAAACAGTGTAATTTAGAAATAAAAACGACACCATAAAAATCATGACAGAATCCCTTTAACAAGAGAACAAGGAAAGGGGATTTTGATATTGAACGTGAGCAATCATGGGATTGCCAGTTAGTGTGCAAATATCAGTGATTCAGATGTATATGTATCTGTTTTAAATACAACTCGCTATCCAAAAGGTCTAAATAGCTATAAGGCTCCATATAACTCATTTTAGCAAATAAGCAAATAATTCAGATAAAAAAAACAGTACTTGCACTTGATCCTAATTAAGCTGCATGCATCCATATACTGTAAGTGGCAAAACAATCCTAATGGGGTTATTAATGGCAGATTTATTAAGGTTCAAATTGTGTTTTTCATGAAAAATGACAGTTTTCCAGGTTATTTTTGAGAAAACAGATTTTTCAGGTTAAAAAACTCAGATTTGTTAAAGATTTATTATATTCCAACCCTGTAAATAGCTAAATCTGAAAGTACACCATCTAAAACCTGTCTGACCTCATTCGAGGTCTAAAAAACTCTAAAATTCGACCTTTGATAAATAACCCCCTACATTTTTGAATGATTTTATTAATGCTTGAGCCTCTGGGCTCACTACTAGTGAGTTCCTAATTCACACACGGTTTCTGTATTCAAATACCTTGGGTTGTTGGATTTTTGCTTTTGATATTAAAATCATTAATGTGGAAGCCTGTCTAACTAATAGCTGCCATCAGAATTTTAGCAGTAATAGCTTTTCTATAGAATCTAAGCAGTTTGGCAGAAAATTATACTCTTTCTTAGAAATACCTGTAAAAAATAACTTTGGTCCTGTCAGCCATACAGTAGTTACTTGCTGTTACTCTGCATCTCAAATTATGATGGGCTAATTATTAGGAATCATTTTTTGTTTTTAAAAATTATGTTCACTTAGAAATAATAACTCCACTCTAAATAATATGAATAATAAGATGAATAAACTTTTCAGTGCTTTGTATTTTCTACATTACAATCACAAATGTAACTGTCAATTTAAATTATAGATATAGCAGCACTGTAATTAATGAAAGACAAAGCTGCCAAACAAGCTTCATAAATCATATAACACTCTTCTGACTCCAATTGCTGTGATAATTGGTTGTTTTTCTCGTGAGACCTCCCTGCTGTATGGAGCTGTTACAACCACCATGTATGGAGCTGTTACAACCACCAGATAGCCAAACTCACTAGACACTTGGAATCCACAAAGGTGCTTTATTTGAGCCGTATGGACAAATGTAGCAGTGAATGTATAAGTGCTGGAGGTCAAAAATCCAAAGGAAACCATAATAAAGACAGAAGAGATCTTCTAATGCCCTACACATGAGCCCATCCTAATACAAATGTAGCATGCCCCTCAAATGTCTGGGAAAAATGTTAACACAAACTTCTTTAATAGTTCGGACTTATGATGGCAATCCTGCTTTAAAAAATTAAAAGTCACAAGCGTTTTTTTACAACATTAATACATTTCCGGCATAAAAGATATGATGTCACTGACATAAGACTGAGGAGGATGTTGCTTAGTTTTCTCAGTTTGCTGGGTCTGAGCTGGTGAAGTAAACTCTGGCGAAAGAGGTAGCGTTCTGTAAAATTTACACTTTAGTGAATTTGCGGAGTTATGACTGTTCAACAGAGCAAAAAGTCGCCTGGCGATAGGGTGTGAACGAATGCTAGTGACTGTCTCATTCGCTTGCGAATTGTCCTCTACACCTGTTAGTAAATTGATGTTGTCCCTGCAGTTGGGATTTCTGGCGAATGTTTGCTAGCAACAGCCACTTCACTTCAGTGTATCTGCCTCTATGGGAGGTGGCATTCCTGTATTTGGGGGTTTTCTGGATAATTAATAAAATGCAAATGAAATGTTTCCTGACATTTTATAATCACCCTTTCTATTCTGTAAATTAAAGGAACAGTAACACCAAAAAATTAAAGTGTTTTAAAATAGGTAATGAAAATATGATGTAGTGTTGCCCTGCACTGGTTAAACTGATATGCTTCAGAAACTGTTTGCTTCAGAAACACTACTATATTTCATATAAACAAGCAGCTGTGTAGCAATGGCAGAAATTGAAAAAAGACTTGATGGCACAGGTTAAATAGTGGATAACAGATAACACCATTATGTTCTACAGAGCTTGTCTGCTGTGTAACTTGAGCCTTTTCTTTTTTCAATGGCTGCCCACATTGCTACAAAGCAGCTTATTTATATAAACAAAAGTAGAGTTTCTGAAGCAAACACATCAGTTTTACCAGTGCAGGGCTACACTGCATTATATTTTTATTACTTTAAAATACTTTTATTTTTTTTATGTTACTGGTACTTTAATGGGCACATTTACTAAAACTCAAATTTATCTAATTTCTTTGGAAAATAAATCTGACAGAACTCCCTTCCATGATTTTAATTCATTTATCAATAATTTTTCTCGAAAAAAACGGAGCTACAAAAAGTCACACTAAAATCAAATGTCAAATTCAGATTTTTAGCAGCTTTGGGGTATGATACATATAGTTTTTTTCATGTAAAAGTTTTCCCCTTAAAACCTCGACCAGAAAAATTGAGATTTAATAAATGGACCCCTAAATGTGAGGTGTTTAAGATATAAGTAAAATATAGTTCATTTTTCTCTAATTTTTTCCACATGAAGCAGCGAGAATATGTACATTTAAATGCACTTTGTAATGGGAAAAAAGAGGACCCTTTGATGCTGCTGTATCTCTATCCATAGGACAGTATTCTATATCCATTTTGCCACTTAGGAATCTAACCCTGATCTAAGGCTGTTATTGACTGCCCTGCTTGTCCTCACAATACAATACATGCCAAATCAAACAGAATCAGTTATCTTACTGCATATCTCAAAAGTTTTTTTTTTGAAAAATCCTTTGAATCGTTCGATTCGAAAGGTTAAATCATTCTATTTTACTTTGATCATACTTCGATCAAATATGGACGTTTTCGCTGGAAAAAATACTTTGACTCAAGTACTCAAATTCGATGGTCGAATTTCAAAGATTTTTTACTTCAAAATTTGATCCTTGATAAATATGCCCCTAGATACTTTTGTTCCTCAGGCTGGAGCAAGATCATAGATTATGTTAGCAAGCTCAAAGGTAAGTAATTGTACTTACAGTCATAAAAAGTTAACTATTATACCCAAACATTTAGAATAATATGCCTAAAAAATGCAATGCTACATTGCTAATTACTTATTGTATAACATACTAATAGTTATAATTTAAGTTGAACCACCCCATTAAGTTTAGGATTGGTTGATAATTGAATCAAAATCGGACAGCAATTTGATGCAAATACACATGCCAGTGATTATTCCAGCTACTTTTAATGTAATTGCAATACACTTTGGCATGCTCTTTACTTTTATAAGTTGTCTGGAGGTTGATCCTTTAACTACTTTAAGATTTTATAGTTAATTAGATATTGTGGGCAGATTAATTGGCTCCTGATAAAATGTATGTTTATTTGATGTGTTGAATACCATGTTTGTTGCATGATAGGACCTTAAACCGTTTGCTGATGTTGATGATGATCAGGAATAGTCAGTAGTAAAATTATTCATAACTGATGGCACCTCTAGTGTTAGGAACAATGATTTCATTATTCAACGAAATATTGGGAAGAGAAAAACCAGCTCACTTTAATACATACTAAGGGGCAGATTTATCAAGGGTCGAAGTGAAAATTCGAATTTAAAAAATTTGAATTTCAAGCTATTTTTGTGTACTTTGACTAGGGAATGGTCCAAATTCAATTTGAATTTGAAAAAATTAAAAATCGAAAAAATATGGCCTATTCACCCCAAAAAAACCTTATGTTTTTAATAATTTTTGGTTGGTCTTTTTTTTCTAATTTTCAAAGTTTCAAAATTTGCCAAAAAAATTTTAACGTTAAACTTAACAAACACAGTTAGTAAACTTGTGTAAAAAATGTAACCCTGATTAATTTACAAATATTAAAATATTAAAATTTTTGAGATATGTATTTAAAGAAAACAGGTAAATAATACAACCCCTTAATTTTGCCTAAATTGACTATTTTGTATATGAGGAGCCAAAGTTTAAATAATGAATACAAATTAATGGCTTAAAAGTTTACAAGACAGAGTGAAGCCTCATTATATGATATGGGCATCATTTTTTAGTTATCAAAATAACATCTGTCCCTAGAGCCCACCATAGTCATATACGTATACTTCTTATATTTATACTGTACTTCTGTTGATCCAAGGAATAACAAATCCCCCTGAAGTCATTTACCATTTTGCTCATTTATTTTAGATTTTCAAAGTACCACTACCTACTTATAAATAAATTATTTGTATTCCTGAATCATGACTCTTTCTGCTTCTACTATGTTTTTGAGATATGTATTTAAAGAAAACAGATAAACAATACAACCCCTTAATTTTGCCTAAATTGACTATTTTGTATATGAGGAGCCAAAGTTTAAATAATGAATACAAATTAATGGCTTAAAAGTTTACAAGACAGAGTGAAGCCTCATTATATGATATGGGCATCATTTTTTAGTTATCAAAATAACATCTGTCCCTAGAGACCATCATAGTCATATACGTATACTTCTTATATTTATACTGTACTTCTGTTGATCCAAGGAATAACAAATCCCCCTGAAGTAATTTACCATTTTGCTCATTTATTTTAGATTTTCAAAGTACCACTACCTACTTATAAATAAATTATTTGTATTCCTGAATCATGACTCTTTCTGCTTCCAACATATTTGTAACCTTGTCTTGTTTATAGAGACATTGACTAATTTTTAGTGTGGAAAACAAAATCACTCCGTTTAATTTGATTATAACCTTTTATTTTGTAAGATAAATGAATATCAATGTTTTTTTTGCATCCTATGGATTAAAAAAATGTTAAAAAGTAATACTTTAGATAGATTTATTAAACAATCTTACAATTTGTACAGGGTTTTGCCAAAGATGCATTAAAGTGCATCATTAAATTGAAGTATTCTGAATATTCTAAAGATGAAAAATAAAAATGTGCTGCTGTATGATAGGTAACCATTTGTTAACCTTGATTTTTAACTTTGCTTCTTTCCTGGATATTCCTATATCAGTATTTTTGTCTGTTTTTGTTATCTTTTTGTCAAAAATTATGACGTTCAAAATTGACTGCTTCACAAATACAGAATCAATTAAAGCCAACAAAGGAGAATAAAACACTATGTAAAAGCTTTTTTGTAAACAGTTCTTTTATTAACAAGGAAGTCTCACTTCTAATAGCATGCAATGTCTTATTGCTTTTTATTTGATTAAAAAAACTTTTTCTTCCTAAAGAAAAAAGATTTATATAACATACCATATTAACAACATAACTATAATTAATAAGAAACTGTCAAAGTGCAGGATGTAAGTAGTCTTGTTTACATATTATCCAGAATTCTTTTGACCTGGGGTTAAGTGATCTTTGTAACCTAAAGAAGTTTAACCTTCTGTGAAACCAATGAGAACTTTTGGAACTCCAACTCAAGACTTGGAAGACACTCTTAAGCTGGCCATACACGGGCCGATAAAAGCTGCCGACAGACCGTGTCGGCAGCTTATTGGCCCGTGTATGGGGGCCCCCGACGGGCTTCCCGGATCGAGATCTGGCCGAAAGACGGCCAGATCTCGATCGGATGGGGTTAAAAATCCCGTCGGATCGCGGCCGCATCTGTTCGTTGATGCGGTCCCGCGATCCGACCGCCCGTTTGTGAGAGCTAGGATCCGATCGTTGGGCCCTAGGGCCCATGATCGGATCTGCCCGATATTGCCCACCTTCAAGGTGGGCATATCGGAGGGAGATCCGCTCGTTTGGCGACATCGCCAAACGAGCGGATCTATCCGTGTATGGCCACCTTTAGACTCTTAGATGACATTGGAAATGCTATTTAAGACCTGTCTTAGCCGTTAAAGTCTAACTAACTATATATCTATATCTCATTATATGTTAAACAGCTTAACAGTTTTTTTTATTTTATTTTTATTGTTTCTTCATTTTCTTTAACTGGACATTCATACATATGCATATACAAATACCTGCTATGACACATATGCCGACTTTGGAATCTATTGCACTGTAAACAAGAAATAGATATTGAATACTGAAGTAGCCAATGATTGCAGATTGTAGTACAAATGTTATACCAATACTATAATGAAAAGTACATGTTTTATTTTTTGTTTTATGCAACTTATGTGAATAAAAATTCTAAGTTTCAAAAAAAAAAGACCTGTCTTAGCTGTTTATATATATATTACTGTATGAAATCAGGAAACTAAAACTAGAGGGCCTTAACAAGATGATGATCCAAAAGAAATGTGTGTGTTTTTAAATGTTTTAATATTCATGCTTGCTCCTGTTTTCAATGCAGTAAACATGTGGTTCTTTCTCTTATTCTCACTGATTACAAATTAAACTGCAGAATTGTTTTGCAACCAATGTTTCTATTTCATTTTCAATTCTGCCATGACCAAAAACTGAAGTGTGACTTCTTAAGCTGGTCTTTCTTATCAAAGGCAGCTACAGCCAGAAGTCAGATAATAGAAAGGTGTCTTGTTTAGAGGTAACTGTAATGGAATCCATGGAACAAAAATACCCTATGTCCAATGAAAGAATTTCTATTTCTAAGCAATATTCCAATGCACATTAACTAAAATGACATGCAAGTTTAGTAGCGGTTGTTCACCATCCAACACTTGTTTTGAGTTAGTTTCAAATAGTTCACCAGAAATAAAAACTTTTTTCAGTTACTTTATATTTTCCATTTGTGGCCATTTTTCTAATATTGAAGTGTAAAGTTTCATTTTTCATCTTCTTATGTCTTTTTGAAGCAGGAGACTGAGCCAAATTAAACTTAAAGGGATACTGTCGTGGGGAAAATTTGTTTTTTTCAAAATGAATCAGTTAATAGTGTTGCTCCAGCAGAATTCTATTTCTCAAAAGAGCAAACAGATTTTTTTTTACATTCAATTTTGAAATCTGACATGAGTCTAGACATATTGTCAATTTCCCAGCTGCCCCAAGTCATGTTTCTTGTGCTCTGATAAACTTCAATCACTCTTTACTGCTGTACTGCAAGTTGGAGTGATATCACCCTCCTACCTTCCCCCCCCCAGCAGCAAAACAAAAGAACAATGGAAAGGTAACCAGATAGCAGCTCCCTAACACAAGATAACAGCTACCTGGTAGATCTAAGAACAACACTCAATAGTAAAAACCCATGTCCCAGTGAGACACATTCAGTTACATTGAGAAGGAAAAACAGCAGCCTGCCAGAAAGCATTTCTCTCCTAAAGTGCAGGCACAAGTCACATGACCAGGGACAGCTGGGAAATTGACAAAATGTCTAGCCCATTTCAAAATTGAATACAAAAAAATCTGTTTGCTCTTTTGAGAAATGGATTTCAGTGCAGAATTCTGCTGGAGTAGCACTATTAACTGATGTGTTTTGAAAAAAACATGTTTTCCGATAACAGGATCCCTTTAAATTGTGGAAAAATTTAAAAAAAAAAAAATGTTTGGCAATTGAAAATTGTCTATTTCTGGTGAACAATCTAAAAACAACTGAACTGAAAAAATGGTTTGGAAGGTGAACAACCACTTTAAAAGCTCAATAATATTCACTGCTTATTCTGAATATTGAAACAGAAGCCAGTCGATCAACGGGCCGATAAGCTATTGCAAATATTCAGCAGCACATTGGTTTTTGTGAATGTAGTGCTACAAAGTGTTTAATTTGCTCATAGTGGCATAAATACAAAATTTTCGGGACATGCAAGACCCTTTAACAGGCCAATAGGCATTGTGGAAAATGAACCTTTGGCTGATTTCATTTACATTGTTTCCAGTGATAGACATTGTTTCTAGTGCAGAGACAGAAGAATATTGCTTTTAATTACAAATATATTTAGTCTTGTTTCTTTTTCTAACTTTAAAACCACTGGAAATATTTAACCAATACATATTGGAAAAATATTGCACATATTTACAAAATCAAGCCTACTTTCCTTACCAAAATTTTAAAAAAAAAAGTAAATTGTGTCACCAAAGCAGATGAATGTTATCCATAGGGGGCACAACATTTCTCATTAATAATCAAGTTCAGCTTTTGACCTTCTGCCAGGTGTTATCTGTACAGATACTGCAAACAAATGTGATTCACCATGGGGCAGGTCACACATACGCTGCACAGCTAAAAACCCGAGTGACACTGAACCGACTTTGTGACTCCATTTATACAGTGTATCTGAAGCAAAATTTCAAAGATTAATTGTACTTAATAATTATTGATATATTATTTGTATTTTAACAGTTACTACAAAAGTATATCACAGTAAAGATCAATATGAACATATCCAGCTTAGCTGGGATCAAGTATAAGAGTATAAGGTACTGTTCTATTATTACAGAGAAAAAGGAAATTTTAAAAAAAAATTATAATTATTTGCTTAAAATGGTCTCTATGGGAGATGGCCTTATCGTAGTTCTGGCAGTTGGGTATCCAGCTAAGGGCTGCCTTTCTTGTATTGTTTTTATAACTATTTCAACACAGTTTTCTGCCCTGCTTTTTACACAGTAGTTAACCATATAAAAGACAGCTTTTGCATAGAAGCCGCTGTAAGCTAGTAAATTTTCTTAGAAAAATGTATTAACTATGCTGGAGTTTTTTTGAACTAGAAAGGAAGAATTATTTGCACAGAGAAATAATTGTTCCCACTGTGAATATTTTTCCTCTAATGTTGTTTACTACATAGGGGAGATAAAATATTTAAGTTTACCATTCCACCATATGTCTTTCTGCTTCTCTCTACACACTAAAATGAGGCCTCAATTGCAATCCAAAGATAGCCCAAAGACTCTTATTAATTACATTTTGGTGGGCTTATTGAAGTCACAAGACACACTTGGCCAGTCTCCCAAACTGTAAAAATAATTTGAAACTTACATAAAATATATATACTGTACATGTAACCTGTCATTCTTCTTTAGTATTCAGTTGGTGCATATTTTTCGATAAGCTGTGAAAGGGGGTTATTTTTTTCAGATTTTTTTAAAATAAAAAGTCTGACCAAACTAGAATCTACAATGTGACCTTATTTATTATTAAAAAAGATCAATTTAATCAGATTAGGGACAAACTTGATAAAATTGAGCGAAAAACCAAAACGTACATTTTTTCTGTTTTTTTTCCGAAAAGCCCGAATTTTTAAGATTTTCGGGCGAAAAGTCCAAAATAGTCAGATTTTCAGGCTTATTCCAGCGCAGACCACAACTTTCAAATAGGATAGGGATGTCTCCCATTGACTTCCTCAGCAGGTCTCAAATGCTGGATTTCCTGATTCTGACTTTTTCAACAAGGCAGATTTGCTCATCACTAGTTATAATATGGAATACTGAAATAGAAAGTTAATTAACTAGTTATTAACTGAAAAGTATGTTTCTCTGACATTTCCCAGTGCAACTGCATTCTCTACTAGCCAGATTGCATGAGCATGAAAAAGTCATTAACGTCTTAAGGTCCACATTTAGACATAGTTTAAAACACACTAATGCCTCTGGCTTTGCTGACTTCAGCAACCATATAGTGCTTTTGGAATTCCAAGTTCATACCCTGCAATATAAATCACATAAGATTAGTCATAGCAAGCAACACTTAAAAACGTGGAGACAATTTGCATATTCTTCAATTCACTTTTATCACTTGTCAAATTTTTACTTTGCCGAATATCCACTTATTCTACAGCATATACTTTTAAAGGGGCACAGCTCAATTTTACAAAATTCCTTTACATTTTAGAAGTGTTAATGACATGTGTGTTCACAATTAACCTTATTTTATAGATTAATAAATAGATAGATAGATAGATAGATAGATGATAGATAATAGATAGATAGATAAATAGATAGATGATAGAGAGACGATAGATAGATATAGATATCTTGATGCCAACAACATACTCATACACTCATTCCTTAAGATTCCTATTATATTTCTTTGCTAGTATATCTGCACATTATTATTTCCTTCAATGTGTACTACCAATTTTACTTGTGGTGTCCTACATACAGTCTTACTGAAAGTCTCACATGAACTTAATCATCCAAGGATTTAGTATATACTGTATATTTTTTTGTGTGAAAAAACATAACGTAGAATGCTAAAATGGAATAAAAGTATGGCTTAATACTCCAAAGTATGACCATTTCACAGCACAACAATTGCATCCTGTGTTGTGACAGATTAAATATATAATGGGGTCTCTTGAACACTGCATGACATTTTCCATGGTGCTTGTCCATTCCTGTAAATTACATTTTCTAACAAGCATAACAGCATTAAACACTTGCCCCTTGAAGTTTGAAATGGGGGGTGAACTGTATATTATGTGATTTTTAACTGAAAGTCAGAAGCATGTCCAGATTTATGATTTAGTGTAAGAGCTTGGTGCTCGGTTGGGAATTTTGAATCTCACTATATGACAGTGGTCACCTCTACAAGATCAAAATAATGATTATAGTTGCTAATCTGTAGTGCTTGGGGATCAAGAAGAGAGATACAGATAGTGTCCTTGATCTTATGGTGGCCCCAGGAAGGTAACTTTGCTGTCATATATAAATATTTTTTAGCAGATTAATGGAAATGTCAGCACAAATCTATTTTGAGACATATATTACCATATCTGTATATAGCTTTTTTTGGAATGTAATCAAATAAATGAAGGGAAGCATATAAAAAATGCAGAGTTTATATTTATGTGTCACAAGAATTTTAAATTATATGTTTATATCTTATTGTGTGTTAAATTTAAGATAAGTAAAATCAGAATAGTTTGCCATTATTAAAGATATATACAATTTTATCACCATTCATTACAGGTATTTGTGTCCAAAGATATTTTTTTGCACATTGCTATAGTTGTGTTTGGTGTCATCCAGGGATGGGTGAATTTTACCCATTGCACTTTGCCAACAATTCACCAAAAAGCAATTAAAGGACAACAACATTTTTTTTGAAGTGTGACGATTTTTTTTGACATGCAACATTTATTTTCTCCCATTGGAGTCTATGCCGAAACTCTGTTAAAAAAAACCCACTCATCCCTAGTGCCATCCCATTTCCTATTTTGAACTGCACACCAGAGCGTCTATTAACACAATGGAATCTCTGGAGTTACTGCTACTTTCAACCTGGTGGTAATTCCAAGGTTCCCACTGGGGGATGTGTCAGTTGGTGCAGCAGATTTGTATTCAAATAATCACACACATACATCCCTTGGAAAGTGCCAGAATTGACACAATCCCAACTACCGAGATTTTCACTATACTTGCATCATGTTTCAGCAACATTGGCACCATACACAATTCCCCCTTTTGAACACATTTACACAGTTACAAATTGAGAAAAAAACATGCCGATTGTTATCAAAAATGTCAGTTTGCACCCTCCACAAGTATATGAACACCAGTGATGGACGAATTTGTCCCGTTTCGCTTCATTGAAAAATTTGCAGTGAATTTGCACCTGGCAAATAAATTCGTCCATCACTAATGATCACACATACAATAATGTAATGCACAATTAAGTAGAATCCCTGAATTATCTACAAGGAAAACCAAATACTGGTGGTTTCATATTCACAAGGACAAGTGCTCAAGATGTTTTCTTTTCTATTTTTTTTATTTGGTATGTTCATTTATATGGTATGTTCATCATGTGCAATTTTTCCTTGGGCAATTTAATGTCGAAGACCTACTCATGGCAATAAGAGCTTCATTAAGTCACTTGCTTTAATTCCTTATATTATCTTACCTCGGTCCCTCCAGAATCTCAATTAACTCTTAATCTGTGTCTTTGGTCCTCTCTCTCTCTCTCTCTCTCTCTCTCTTGCATACTACTTTTGTGTCTTGGCTAAATGTGGTGGACTGCACCCTAGTTCTACCATTTTGGGTGGTACTAATTATTAGTTATTTAAAAACTTTTTGATCAACATGTACAGTGTAACAGATGACATATAAGAGCAAAAGTGGACATCATTTGCAATACAATTGGATTCCTGGCATAACTGACACATTCATATACTAAATTATATGCAATATATTATAATATTAAGCAGTTTGTGACAAAGCGGCAAAATCTTCCCATAACCTGAACCAGGTATATATACAGTACATTTGACCCTACATTTTAGTCTAACAATGGGAAGTATTATAATTCTGTATAATGTTCTTGGCATCAATATGTGCTAATATCTATGTATATAATAAATGCTTCATTAAAAAAAATACTTTATTAAAAATGTAACCTTTAAGACATCTAACTATATAGAAATGATTGATTGGTACATTTAACATCACTAATTATATTCTTTCATGCAATTTTTTTTTAAATTAATGTAGAGTAAGTTTTGCAGAACACCTAAAATCACTTTTTACTTATGACATACTGTCTAGAATCTAATTAAAACTTTCTTTTTATTCCTTAGGTGGAAGATGGCTCTGCTGAGATATGTTCTTAATTAATGTAGAGCTCCTGTAAGTCCCACCTCTCAACTGTAATGATTGACATCCAAGGTTACCTAAATTACACTAATTGAGATTTGCGTTCACACAGAAATTTTACAAATAACCCATCAGAGAAGGTAAGTGAACAAAACAGTGGTACCGCTGAGAAAAAGGAAAATGTTAATTGGTATGTTTCATTTATGGCATAAACTGTTGCATGACACAGACTGCTTTCAGATATTAAGTAAACATTTTTTTAATTAATGAAAAAGGGTCATTCCTTAAGCAACATATTTATAGTTATTCAAAGTTAAGAGTGCGGAGCTTTTTCATAGCATACAATGCAGTTGGAAAATTTGTTTTTCAAATATGTCAATAAAATGTGCAAGAAAGCATTTATGGGGCAAATGCAGTTTAGCTTTCATTTTGATTTTCCTTGTTTGGGGGATTTGGTGTATTTTGAATGTTTGCAAATCAAACATTTACTGTCAAAGTAACCTGAAATAAAGAAAAAAAAAGAAACCATCAGTTCTGAGGTTTTCCCAATGCAAGCATGTTTATCTGTAAACCATATGGCCTCATTCAGACACTCCTTGATCTACTCCTTGGAACATCTGTGGTAACAGTCTATCTTGAAGTTATGTTGCTTCATCTTATTCTTTCTAAGTTTGCCATTAGTGCCCTTACAACTTCATTCAGGATCTTCATACTTATGGAACTTGGAGACATGCTCGGAATTTGAATTTCACTGAAAGTGCAGAATAGCTTGCATGCTCCAAAAAAAAAAACAAAAAAACACGTAGACAGCTTGTAGAGGGCATGTAGAGGGCATGTAGAGGGCATGTAGAGGGCATGTAGAGATGGACTCCTGATCTCACTGCAAAAAGACATGAACTTTCTTCATGGTGGTACAGTTCAGCCAATATATCACCATAACCTCATTATTGTGCATATTGTCTAATATGATAATGCAAATCTGCATTCTAAAGGGATGTGGCCACTTAATCCTGCATCCCACTGCCTATATTTGTCTCTCCTCTTCTGCCTCCTCATCATTTTAATCTTCTTTGGCACAATGCAAATAGAACAAAAAGCTGCTCTCTGGCGGTGTCTAAAATTAGTATATGGTTGTTTATCTTGAAAATGAGAGAAATAGCATGATTGTATAATTTGGTTCCCCATGATTCTGAAAGATATATATGCAAAGTCTTGAGAGTGGGGCCCTCTAATCCTATTCTTACTCTGTAAACCCTGGTGTGTTACATTTTTGTAATATACTTGTTTATTATAAATTAATGTAAAGTACTATGTAATTTGCTGGTGCTATATGATGCCTTTAACCCCTACCAATCTATGTTTTTTTATCTACATTGAACCCTTTGAAAAAGATTTGCAGACCTGGGGAATGCTTGTGACATTACCCAATTGTAATAGAAACAAATTGGCATAGAACTGTGCTGATGGGTGTATATGCTGTTTCTGGTGAAAGGCTCATGAACTATGTATGCATACAGACTGACAGACAGACTGCTTTGCCAAGCTAAAACGAGGGTTGTATCTGATGTCTTGTACCTGAACAGAAACTGTCACCTTGATTTTTTTTTCATTTATTGGGCCAGATTCAATTCAGTGAAAAAAAGTTATCTCATGGTTTATCAAGTGAAAACTCATGGATGAGATGCAATTTGAGGAGGAAAAACTTTTCTTCAATTTTTTTCTATAGAGTTTTAACATTATAAACCATGAGATAACTTTTTCTGAATTGAATTGCATCTCAAATTGAATCTCAGCCTTGAGTTTTGACACAATAAACTGTTTTCTCACTTAATTGAACCTGGCCCTTTGTGCATAAAGATAACTGGGTCAACACTGCCTCAGCAATGCTTGTATTCAGCAGAGCAAGTTAGGGGACTAGGTGCTACCCTTACCATCTGCCCCATGACAGAAGGTAAGACCAGATTGTCCTGTACCCATTAATGCTGTGCTCTTTACTTTTGCAGAATTCTGCATATACAAATCAATAAAAAACTGTTAATGCTAATGCATGGGACATAACTTTTCAGTGAGTTTGCAATTGATCCTTAGCATGCAGCTCAGATTTAAAACCAAACAGTTATGATCCATGTGCACCCTCAAGTCACTGATTGGTTACTGACTGGAAACAAATAGAGCTGCAAAGCAGGAAGTAGTGTTCTGGCTATTATGTTACACATCCAGTCACTTCAGCCTTTATACATTACATTTTTGGTTAACTAACTATATTAGAAACATTTTTTATTTTGCACAGCTTATCTATTTACCTATTTTTTATTTTTATACTGAACAATTCCTTTGAAACAGCTTAAAGGAATAGTTACGTCAAAAATAAAAGTGTTTTAAAGTAATGAAAATAATAATACAGTGTTGCCCTGCACTGGTAAAACTGCTGTGTCTGCTTAAGAAACACTACTATTGTTGATATAAATAAGCGGCTGTGTAGTAATGGGGGCAGCCATTCAAAGGAGAAAAGGCGCAGGTTACACAGCAGATAGCAAATAAACTCTGTCTGTCTAATGGTGTTATCTTTATCTATTAGTTATCCTGTGCCATATAGCCGTTTTTCAATTTCTGCCATTGCTCCACAGCAGTTTGTTTATATGAACTATAGTACTGTTTTCTGAAGCTTATATTTTTATTACTTTAAAATACTTTTTTGGTGGGTGTGGCTTAAGCACGTATGTGAGGCAGACGTCTTTGAGAGAGGCTCCTGACCCAGTGCCATAGAACAGCACAAAAACTCGGGCATAACACCTATGTCATCGACCAGAAGCGGCGCAAAAAGCGGAGAGATGACTAAGCGCAGAGGTAAAGCGCAATCTCTACAACTGACCGCATTCTACGGCTTGCAACCTAAAGCGCCGCTCCTCGAGGAAAATCAAGATGGCGCACGGCCGTCGTCGGCTGAATCATCCTCGAGACGCAGTGAGCCGGACACTGAGCAGCGATCAGCTAAGTATAAACAGCAAACTGACACGCTCACTGACTCACAATTAAAATCTCTGCTGGCACAACTCAGAGAAGACATAAAGAGAGACACTAGAACTACTGTGCGCGAATTGAAGGCAGACATACAGGCCTTAGCCACGCGCACAGATTATCTTGAGAATAAGGTGGAAGAGATAGTCACAGTACACAACACTATGGCTGACTCGGTAAATGCCCAAGACTCTCTTATTTCAGCATTGCAAACTAAGATAGCTGACCTAGAAGACCGTTCCAGACGGAACAATGTCAGATTAAGGGGAGTGCCTGAGGACATCACACCACAGTTACTCAGCCAGTACGCACAAAACCTCATTCTCCTAGCGCTGCCAGAAACTCCGGGTGAGCACTTACTCATAGACAGGATCCACAGGTTGCCCAAACCAAGGACCGCTCCTACGGGTGCTCCCAGGGATGTCATATTAAGGATCCATTTTTACCACATTAAGGAAGATTTACTGCAATACATGAGAAAGCAGAAATCCCTTCCTCAACCATATGAGAAAATCCAGATTTATACAGACCTGTCCCCAGCCACGCTGGCAAAAAGGCGGGAACTCAGCACCATAACGCAAGCCTTGCGAAACCACGAAGTGCCTTATAAATGGGGCTACCCGATGAAGCTCATCATACAATGGCAAGATACACAAAAAATCATTTCTACTGTCGCTGAAGGGAAAAAGCTTCTTGCTACCTGGAACATACCGCTGGATCAGCAAGGGAACTTACCCCAACGTGAGCATAACCTCCATCTCACCCAAGAATGGAGCAAAGCTCCCACTTAATTGCCATGCGGCACTGCTGCTCCACTTTTCTCAGCCTAGCCCGGGCCTCCACAGCGACCCGTCAGCACGGGCACCGGGAACCGGAGTCACTGACCCTGCTGAACACTCTTACACCCCCCCATACCCACCCTATACCTAAACACCACCACGGTATGCAGGATGATGGGTAATGTGATTGAACAACGCTTGTATATAGTTTATTGCTTGAATGTTTCTTACATGTTCTGTACTGCGATTCCTTTCCTTCCCCCCTTTCTTGGAGCTAGGCATATATTGTGTATGTATATGTACCGTACCTACGGGGTCCTGCCAAGAGTCAGTGCAGCATCGCTAGACAATACGTAATGGTGTTAAAATGCTTAACAATTAATGTGAGGGGCCTAAATACTCCACGCAAGAGATTATTGACTTTGGCGGAATGCAAAAGACAAAATGCAGACTTAATATGGGTCCAAGAAACCCACTTCCGCTGCAAAGACCAAATGTTCATTAAAAACAAACATTACAAAATGATAGCGGCAGCTACGACGTCTGCAAAGAAAAGGGGAGTAGCAATATTAGCTAAGCAGAACTTAAATATTCAGAGCACAATGCACCTGGCGGACCCTACAGGTAGATGTCTTATTTTATTATGCAACATCAACCAAGAACAGTACACTTTAGTTAATCTTTATGCCCCGAATAATGATCAATCCCGATTCTTTAAGCAAGTTTTAGACCAATTGTCACCTATACAACAGGGCACTCTGATTATTGGTGGTGACTTTAATTCCATACTTGACCCTGTAATGGATAGGACCCCCCCAGCCTCTAATCTACCTAAAATGTATGGCCGTGTAGTTGTGACTGAAGCACGTCGCTTTTCCTCACTCCTGACCCAGTATAACCTATACGATATTTGGAGAGTCCAAAACCCGACTACTAAAGACTACACCTACTACTCCCCACACCATAAGTCGTATACCAGAATAGACTTATTCTTAGTGCGACCTCAGACATTGAACCATATAACACATAGCTCAATAACGACCACTACCTGGACTGACCACTCGGCAGTGAACTTTACTTTAACAGAAAAATACCAATTCTCCAACAGACCTCCTTGGAGACTAAATAATACACTTCTCACTGACCTCTCTGTCAGGGACCGAATACATAAGGCGATAGATAGCTACTTTACAGAAAACGACAATCAAGAAATTAGTGATTTCTCCCTGTGGTGTGCCCATAAGGCGACTATAAGGGGGCAGATAATTAGCATAGCCACTCATAAATCTAAGCAAGCTAAAGCTCGTCAGCACCTAATATTAGTCCGTATAAATGATTTAGAGAGAGATATCTGTAGCTCCCCCTCCCCTGCCAAACATCAGCAACTGTCCAAATTGAAAGAATAATTCAACTTATCAGTTCTCCATAAATGTCAAAAACAGCTCCTTAAAATCCAAAGCCACTCTTATGTGATGGGCAATAGAGCTAGCACAGCCCTGAGGAAACAATTGATCAAACAAGCCGCCCTTCATAAAATAGACAAAATAAGATCTACCAATCAGGAAATCAAGATCAACCCTACAGATATAGCGAACACTTTTGCCCAATTTTACTCACGCCTGTACAACCTCGAAGGTGACCCTAGCTTGCAAATTCCCTCCGCTACAGAGATCCGCTCATTTCTGGACACTTTACTACTCCCTTCTATCGACCAAGATAAAGCAGCTACACTAACAGCACCAATTCAAAACTCAGAGGTTCTCAGCGCCATTCTTAACTTGCCCTCGAGTAAAGCACCAGGCCCCGACGGGTTTACCAACAGATACTATAAAAGCTTTAGCTCTCTGTTGGTCCCCTACCTCACTAGAACACTCAATCAGGCTTTTCTGACAGGCACATTCCCTAAGGAAATGCTACTTTCCCATATTTCAACTATTCCCAAACCTGGGAAAGATGCCGAGCTCTGTGCAAATTATAGGCCAATCTCCCTTCTTAATGGCGACATCAAAATATATGCAACTATTTTGGCTAAACGATTGCAACCCTTGCTCCCGATACTGATAAATAATGATCAATCTGGCTTTGTCAAAGGACGGCAGTTATACGATAACACCAGACGGCTAATTACTCTCATACAACGCTTACACCAACACAAAATACCTTCTCTATTATTAGCGTTAGATGCCAAAAAGGCGTTTGATAGAGTGAACTGGGTCTATATAGAACAAGTGTTGTATAAATTTGCTATGCC
The DNA here is from genome assembly GCA_038501925.1 of Xenopus petersii. Lineage (NCBI taxonomy): Eukaryota > Metazoa > Chordata > Amphibia > Anura > Pipidae > Xenopus > Xenopus petersii. Next base: position 50,287,954 of record CM076672.1, on the reverse strand, counting down.
AGCCCCCTTGGTGACCGCTATTATGGCTCTCTACTCAAACCCATCTGCTCAGGTTAACATCCAAGGCTTCCTGTCACATCCCTTTACCCTGTCAAACGGGACCAGACAAGGCTGTCCCCTGTCTCCTCTCATTTATATACTGAGCATGGAACCGCTAGCCCAACAAATAAGGCAGAACCAACTGATACAGGGTCTGAAAATAGGTCCTAACGACCATAAAATCCTGCTATTTGCAGACGATGTGGCCCTAATCCTGATGAACCCATCTGAAGCTTTACCTGAAATTTTTTCAATGCTAGCAGACTTTGGCAAACTGTCCTACTATAAACTCAATGTATCCAAAACCCAAGCGCTCCCTATCCATATGCCGCTAGGGATGCTGCACCAACTAAAGGCTAAATATTATATGGACTGGAAGTCTGCTTCTATTCATTACTTAGGTATAAATCTCACTGCCAATCCTAATGCACTATACAAACACAACTTTGCTTCAATGCTACAAGACATACATAACGAATTACAAACCTGGAATACCACTTTTGTATCCTGGCTTGGAAGAATAAATGCTATAAAAATGTTAATTCTTCCCAAGATACTATATAAGCTAAGAACGCTTCCTATACCTTTGGGAACTTCCTTCTTCCAACCACTACAAAGACTCCTCATGTCCTTCATTTGGGGTCCAACAAGACCTAGAATCGCGAAGGAAATTATGTATACGAGCAAAAGGAAGGCGGGATTAGCTTGCCCGCACCTTCAGACCTACTACAGAGCAACACTGCTCAGCCAATTAGCCGACTGGCACCTCCCCCCACACACTAAGAGCTGGGTGGACCTAGAACATTGGCTTTATCAATGTCAGACTAAGTGTACGATCACATCCAGCTTATGGGCGCAAAGTAAAAAGCCTATGGTAAACAATGAGCCGCTGCCGTTACCGGTTACAGCAACGCTACGTATATGGCGAACCACAAAATCCGTGACAACCTTAGTCAAGTTCCCTGTGGCCTTGGCTCCGCTATCTACATTGGAAGGAGCCATACCGGATCTTCACTTAGACGCATGGTCCCAAAGGGGGTTACAAAAATTAGGTGATTTGTACAACCAGGATGGCATCAGGACTTTCTCAACACTCCAAGCACAATATGGACTCCCCCAAAATCAACTTTATTCATATCTGCGTATAAGGCACTATCTCCAGTCCAACAAATGGCTAACAGTTTCACCTCCGACACTATTTGAGCAAAGATGTCTAACGAACCCAAATAAAAGAAAAGGAACGACTGTTGCATATAATGCTTTAATATCTCTGTATGATAGAGAGAATCTCCCAGCCCTGAGAGCATGGGAACAGAATCTTCAGAGGGAGATCACTAGAGAAGAATGGGACCATCTGTTTAAACTACCACCTAAATATTCTAAAGCACTCAACCATCAGGAAACAACTATTAAATTGATGTATAGATGGTACTTTACCCCAGAGAGAATAAAAAAGGCATACCCAAACGCATCAGACGCCTGCTGGAGGTGTCAAAAAGACGTTGGCACCTTTTTCCATATTTGGTGGACGTGCCCACAAGCCAAAATCTTCTGGACAGAAGCACAGACCCTAATTCAAAGGGTTACAGACCACCCATTTTCATTATTACCCGACCTTGCATTACTGGGCATCTTCCCTCCGGATATGGAGAAACAACATAAACGCAATGTTTTACGTATCATCTTTGCTAGTAGATCACTACTGGCTCGACATTGGAAAAAATGCTTTCTTCCGGATATGGAATCAATCCATGCAGAAGTACAAAGAATCACAACTTATGAACAAACATTTGCTTCTTCTATAGAAAGAACCTGATGCTTGACAACATCACTTATGAGCCTAACAATAGCATTTTCTCTATTTGGAACATTGTGTCTCGAACCACACACACCAAGGGGGCAGGCATTTGTCCTAGTTAAACGTACATTGCTATATTGCTTAACAAATTTTATGCCAAATTTATGTCAACTTATGTGTAACCAGATTGTACCTCAGAGATATGCCTTCCCATGTAATAGGTATAATGTACCTTTTTTTCTTTTTTGATTAGCATTGCCGATGCTCCAACCCCCCCCTTCTACCTCTTTATCCCCCCCCCTCCCCATCTGCTTTTCTATTGTTTAACTTGGAAAATCAAAACTGTTAATAAAAAAAAAAAAAAAATACTTTTTTGGTGTTACTGTTACACCAGGGGTTCACTTCTTCACTGGAATGGATACCAGAAACCAACTTTTTTATGGTTTAAAGCATTTAAAATGTCTACTTATTCCCCAAAAAAAATGTCACCTGAATTTCGAAACCTAGTTTACAAGTCAAGTCGTACCAAATCAGCCTTATATTATGACATTTGTATTCTATGGGGCAGACTTATTAAGGGTCTAATTGAAAATTCGAATTCAATTTTTTTAATTTTTTTATGGTCAAAACTGTTAGGGAATTATCCATACTCAATTTGAGTTTTTTTAAAAATTTTAATTTGACATTCAAGGTTTTTTTGGAGAAGAAACTCGAATTGAGTTTGGTCGAATTCGAATCAAATTCAATTCAATGAAATATTAAATTTTTAAATAAATTTCCCCAAATCGAATTTAGAATAAAATCGAATTCCTGTGAGTTAAAAAAACTCACATGAATTTGAATCTTGATAAATGTGCTTCCCCGTGTACTGTATATTTTGGGTCAGTCCCTAAGCTCACTATGGGACAGCAGCACAGAGCATGTGCAGTGAATCAGCAGAAAAGAAAATGGGCGCTACATGGGCATCTTTTGGGGCACAGATATTCCCTGCTAGAGGGTTTTAGTTGCTTTGGGCTGGTACATAAACCCAAAGCATAATGTACAACATCCTGCTTCTTTAGTTAAGGTTAGTTCTCCTTTAAAGTCAATAGTCACATCAGCTTTTCATTCATCTGTAATAGCTCTCTCACTACCTATTTTTTATTTTTACACTGAACAATTCCTTTGAAACAGCTTAACACCAGGGGTTCACTTCTTCACTGGAAAGGATGCCAGAAACCAACACATTTTCCAACTTCTTCGTGATTTAAAGCATGTAAAATGTGTACTTATTCCCCAAAGAAAATGTCACCTGAATTTCAAATCCTAGTTTACAAGTCAACTTGTACCAAATGTTTTACAACTTTCCAGTAGTAAATAAAAACCTTACATTCAGTCTGACCTTTACGGATGACTGTGCTACATCTAGTTATTAAAAAAAAAATGCAAATTCTATATGGAATGCTGATGCTAACTATGCTGTTAAGTATGAAGCTTAGGTCATTGACTAAGTTTACCAAGATGATCAAACAGATAATACATTCACATAGTCTAGCAACAGTGACTTATAATTGGCAGCTAGCCAGTTGTGTGATAAGTTTTATTAATACCCTTGAATGCTTAACCAACCTTCATATACTGTAAGAAAAATGGTGAACAGATACATGCTGGGTAAGATCTTACTAGCTAAGCCTCCACGTATCATACTCAACTAGGAGGCCCTAGGTTCAAAGTGCTAAAGTGCATTTGCTTAAAGTAGTACTGATGTATTTATAGTAACATAAAATACTCCTGCTAGTCTACCTTACTAAGCCTGTTAAATACAAATCAGTAAAAATTATTAATTGTTGCCTTGGTTAGTTAATTAGAGCCTTTTTATTAGATCAGTATTTCTTTTTAACATTGTAAAATGTACCGGTTATTAAACCTTATACAGAGTCACATTGTATTTGGCACAACTCCTATTAGAAAAATATACCTGTATAAAAGAGCCTGTAAAGATATCAAATTATATTTAATTATCCTTTATTCATTCAGTCAAATTGTTTAAACCTTGTAATTATGTTCTGGAGCTCTATTGCAGATTCATTAGTGGAATAATCCTTGTTAACCTAATAATAAATTGCTGCTAATAGTCTATTTATTTTTTTTTTCCTCTTTATTTTCTAAAGGCAATTTTTCGATTATGTGATTAGGCCGTGAGTCTCTTCTTTCGTCCACCTTTGTATTCTATATACAGAAACAAATTAGTGCCCACCTCATATCCTTCAAAATGATGATATTCAAACCGCTTTTTTAACCAAAAGTTGACATTTTGCCTTGCTCGGTCTTATTTAAGAGCTGATTATTAAGTTGATGTTTGCACCTGCATCTTTGCAGGAGGGCACACAGTTCCATCAACCAAAATTGTGAACGAAGCAATACAACTCATGCAATTGCACATGTGCATTTGCAGGAATCACTAAGAAGCTGCAGCTAGCATTCTCAGAGTAGAGTTAATGTAAAATTAAGGGGCAGATTTATCAAGGCTCGAATTTCGAAGTTGAAAATACTTTGAAATTCGACCAACAAATTGAATTACTTCGACTTTGAATATCGAAGTTTTTTTTTCATCGAATTTGGCCATTTGCGGTCGAAGTAAAATCTATCGATCGAACGATTAAATCCTTCGAACCCAACGATTTGAAGGATTTCAGCATTCAATTGAACAATTTTTCTTTGACTTCAAAAAACTTAGAAAACTGCTCTAGAAGGTCCCCATAGGCTAACATAGCACTTCGGCAGGTTTAATTTGGCAAAGTACTGAAGTCGAAGTTTTTTTAAAGAGACAGTACTTCAATTATCGAATGGACGAATATTCAAAGTATTTTACTTCGAATCGAATTCGAAGTCAAAGTCATAGTATCCTATTCGATGGTCAAAGTATCCAAAAAATTACTTTGAATTTCGATTTCTTTTTTTACTTTGAGAATTCCCTCAAATTCACTTCGACCCTTGATAAATCTGCCCCTTAGAGAGCCAATGCACACAGCATTAGCATAAAGTCCACTTGGCACAACTTTGTTGAGTCTGCTGATGCAACCTACTTTGATAACCCAGGAATTACTGAGAAATCCAGGGTGGCGGTAAAACCAGGGTTCTCGTTTTCAATTGACACACTTTCACTCCATTCAGCATGTCCATAAATCCAAATTGGCATCCATTTTTGCCCTCTACATTTGCAAATTGCTGTTAATAGTCTGTTTTTTTTTCTCTTTATTTCCTAAAGTGTTCTTAAATTATGCTTCTATTTTCATGTGCAAGAGTTCATAATTGCTCATTAAACTGGTAGAATTAACTTTACTGTGAAGTATATCTTCCATCATTGCAACTAGTATAGTAAACACGGGCTCTTTGTGATTTCAATTATGGTTATTATAAAGGAATAGATGTGTCAAGTAATCAAGTTGATGACTTGTAACTCCAATATCTGTATATTGCTTGGAAGACAAATTATAAGTAATAATATATAATTAGGTGCTCTCTTGAATTTATATTTCACAATATGTTTCTGTTTTTAGACACTTTTTTTATTAAATGTAATCTTAACAAGTAAGAGTTATTTTCCAACAAGCGAGTGTTTATTGACACTATTTAACAGTATTTGTAATAAAGCTGTCTTGCTTCAATTAAACATTCACTAGGAAATATTTCAAAATAGCAATTTTCCCAACGTTATTTTTTATATCAGTTTATAATGTTTAAAAATAAATGTATTGTAAAAATACACACAATGGCTGCAATTGTTAGAAATGCTGTATTCCAGATTATTGCCCTTTATTTTGGTTCTTTCTGTTTTTACTGTGTTTTATACTTCATACATACTCATGTCAGCCTAGCAAATTTTGAAATATGCTGTCATATGCCTTGCAACATTAAGGGGGTTATTTACTAAAACTCAGATTTATCAGACTTATATTATGACATTCATATTCAATGTGGCAGATTTATTAAGGGTCAAATTGAAAATTCAAATTCAAATTTTTTTTATGGTCAAAACTGTCAAATTAGAGAATTATCCAAACTCGATTTGAGGTTTTTTTTTTAAAAAAAATTGAATTTGATTTTCAAGATTTGACTATTCTCCACTTGCCAAATTACTGTATAACTCAATGGGAGAGGTGCAGATGTTTGGAGTCTTCCTGAAATTCGAAATTTCTTTGGAGAAAAATCTCAAATTGAGTTTGTTCGAATTCGAATTGAATTCGATTTGAGTTTTCAAAATTTGTCTGAGTTTGAAATATTCAATTTTTTAAATAAATTTCCCCAAATCAAATTTCAAGTAAAATCAAATTCATGTGAGTTAAAAAAAACTCGCATGAATTTAAATCTTGATAAAAGTCATGTCAGTCCCTAAGCTCACTAAGGGACATCAGCACAGAGCATGTGCAGTGAATCAGCAGAAAAGAAGATGGGAGCTACTTGGGCATCTTTTGGGGCACAGCTATTCCCTGCTAGAATGTTTTGGTTGTCTTGGGCTGGTACAGAAACCCAAAGCATAATGTACAACATCCTACTTCTTTAGTTAAGGTTTAGTTCTTCTTTAAAGGCAATAGTCACATCAGTTTTCCATTCATCTGTAAAAGCTCTCTCACTTCACTTACTATAGAAGGCTATAGGAATCTCACAAACATTCGTTGGTATCTTTACATTTAGGGAAATGAGTGAGAAATTAGCACTTGAGAAACCGAACTTCAGTAATTTAAAAGGGAATACTTAGGGGGATATTTATTAAAGTTTTGTGTTATGTTTTAAACAAAAATTCTACTTTTTGGGTTGATTTTTTTTGGTCAAATTGTACATTTTTGGTTTAAAAAAACCTCAAATTTTCAAGATTTATTATACCCCAACCCTAGAAATAGCTTGAATCCAAAAATACACCATCTAAAACCTGTCAAGGTCATGTAAGAGTCCATGGCAGAGATCCCTTGAACCATTTGAAGATGTTAATAGCCTGCATTATGTTAGAGTTTTTTTTCCTGAGGGTTTTGCCTGAAAACTCGAATAATTAGAGCAATTTCAGTTTTTTTCCCATGGAAAACTCAAAAAGTTTTCAGGTTTTGCAACTCGAGTTTTTTCTTAAATAAGATACCATTCGAGTTGTGAGTTCATTCATATTAATTCAAGGTATAAAAATTTTTAACCTTTGATAAATAAACATTCACCTCAATGGTGAGATTAGGGGACAGATTTATTAATACTTGAGCAATTGTTTATGATTTCTTTATCTGAATGCTTGCTGCTTGCCAGTCAAATCATTTAGCCCTTACAAAGTAGTTAAAGACAGGGGGAGTCACATTTATTAAAGGTCGAATTTCAAATTCATGTGTGTTATATTTATATTCATGTGTATTATATTGTAATGTAACGCTATTCAATTCGAATATACTCGAAATTCGACTAGGGGGTTATTTATAAAAAAAATTGAAAATCTAAAATGTAGACGATTTATACTGACTCGAAAAACTTGAATCAAAATCGAATCGAATTCGACTAAACTTGATTCAAGTTTGTTCTCCGAAAAAACCTTAAGGGGCAGATTTATCAAAGGACGAGGTGAATTTTTGAATGAAAAAACCTATTAGACCCAAAAAAACGTAATTTCTGTTGGGCTTTTGAATTCAAATTTCAAAGTTTTTTCAGTTTGAAATTCGACCCTTGATAAATATGGCCCTAAATGTCAGAAAGGCTAGTACATCCAAATTGATGCCTGGACCTGTCCCATTGACTAATACAACTCAGCAGATTTTAGGTGTGAATAGTGGAATTCGAGTTCTTAAAGGACCAGCGTATGATAAATCTCAAACTTTGAATTCGAATTAAAACTCGAATCGAGTTTGGATAATTCACAATTCGAATTTGAGAGTTTTTACCATAAAAACATGCAAAAATTAGAATTTTCTATTGAACCCTTACTAAATCTGCCCCATAGCTTACATAAATGTGACCAATCATGAAATCTCCAAAAAGTGAAAAAAGGTGGCATTTGACTCAAGAGTCGGGACATGCATCCTTAAATCACAAATGTATGTGAGGTAGCAATGCTGTGGGTAGCACTGTGCATATTTGACGACTTAATCCAAGACAAATTATTTGGGGGGAACCATATCTCTTGTGGATCCAAGAATTCCAAGTCAAAGTTTAGCAATGTTATGCATCCCCCTATCACAAACAATAGAAATAATACCGCTGCATAGCCAGCTTTAGCATTTGACTTTTTCTTTTTCTTGACACTGTTATTACTGTTTTGGATTATAATAAAATGTACTTGGATTATTAGGTTCAGGAGAGAATAATGTGAACTAAATGTGCTAATTTACAGTGAGCAGATGCTTTACACAGGCATGTTCAATGTCATTTTATTTGCTTAAATAATACAATTATGTAAAGATACTGCGCTGTCCACCAAGTCATCTGCCAATTCCAGTTTGTATTTTTTCAATCACAAGAGTTTAATGAAACAGTCTGAGCTATATTAACTTCAATTAAAATTGCACTGTGCATTTGCACGACTACTTACCAAGTAAGCGAAGAGTTGGTGGACTTATCAGTTCGAGATGAGTTGTGTGATATAGTTAAAATATATATATATATATATCCTAAGGAATGTGAATATTGGTCTCAGAACTATCTTTCAGAATCTGTTCCTGCTCTAAATTTTGTTGAAAACGGCATAAAAATAGTATAATTTTATCACATGCTTTTTCTTTGAGCAACATCTGCCGGAACTTATTTACAAAGGTCTGAAGCAGTGTAAAATAACTGCGGTAAATCTGGCTTTTGCATCACGTAAAATAACACACAGCTTGATAAATTTGCCATTAATATTATACTGCTTTTTACACCATTTTTTAGGTGAATTTAATTTTACACAGCATAACAAATTTGTCTCTAAGAATCTGTTTTGTATTTGACTTCAATTTGTTATTCAGAGGAGGTACAGAAATGTGTACTGCTAAATACACTCCTTAAGATCAGCATTCTTTAACCCTTTGCCTAACAAGCAAATTCTCTAAATGGTAACACTGTAGAATACAAAAAAGCAGGCACTTACACATTCCAACTTTGGCGTTGGCTGCTGGTTTTTCAGGCTGACAGCTCCAAGAATGTGATCATAGAAGGCTGTCATTTTGCTCCTTGTGCCGTATCATCCCAGTTATGATCCTCAACAGTAGACACTTGAAAACCAGGTGTCCTTCAAAAAAAAAAAAAATCTGCAACTATTTAATATCCTTCAACCTGCTTCCTGATCCAACTCACAAACACACATAGCATATACGTTTATCATTTTCACACACTTTTGCACATAAAAACACATGCACACACAAAACAGTTGCATGTATACAAAGGCATACAAACATACTACAGCCCTATCCTGCCTCTTATTGGGAAGGCTGGAAATATGTGGAAGTGATGCTTGTTTTATAGCTGATGTTGCCAAATTAAAACAGAGTGATTTTCGATAAAACATTCGATAAAACATGTTCAACATTTTTATTTGATTATCCTTTAATTATTCAATGAACTGGGCAGTTACCTACTAAACTTGGATAAAACCCGGTTCACCCTTCTTCAGTACTGAATATGGGACATGAGGTACAATATCCTGAACCAATAAGTTTTCAAGCATAAGGCAGATGTAGTAGAATCACTCACCAAAGTAAAAACGTGGCCCAGGTGTTCCAGCCTCAGGCCCTCAGCTCAGGGGAGCGGACAATCCGTATAGAAAAAGCATAAATGTTGGTGCAGGGCACACTGGCAAACTCAAGTATTGATTAAACCAGAAAAATAGTAAATTAAAAATTGAAGCTTTATTATATAGTCAACTCTCGCCTGATGCATTTCGTGTCACTAGGACACTTAGTCATAGACTAGTCACAAGATGAGACTTCAGACGAGAATCCTTACTGAGCCACAGCGTGGTGCTGCAGCCCAGCAGTCGCCATCTTTATTTTACCGAGGAGAAGGGACACGGAGGGGAATGAAGGGGGGCTACAGACACGGGGAAGGAAGGGAAGGAGGGCGGGCGTTTCTCATAATCAGCGATATCCCGCTGCAGAAAGACCCAACTCTTACTTTGAGTCAAAGCCAAGCAGGAACTAGTTTTAATGTGAACCGGAAGCAAAACTGACCTTTCAAATGAAGCTTTGTACACTCCAGGAAAACATGAGAAGGGAAAGAAAAGGCAAAAAAGAAAGATGTGAGTAACCGGTGGAATATTTGCAGCACAGCTTTAAATAAATAAATGGGCGTTTGTACATACTTAACTTTAGCTAATAAATGCACAGCCCTGGTGTGTTCAGGGTGAATGCATTCTTGTAAAATATAAACATGAACTTACTGCACCACAAGCCTAATCAAACAAATGATTTATGCTTTCAAAGTTGGCTACAGGGGGTCACCATCTTGTAACTTTGTTAAACATATTTGCAAGACTAAGACTGTGCACATGCTCAGTGTGGTCTGGACTGCTTAGGGATCATCATAAACAAAGCTGCTTGAGTTCTGCATGGCTGGGAAGTAAGGCGGGAAGTAAGGCGGGGGCGGGGGCTCCCCCAGCAGTTCATAAGTATGATTGTTATATTGTATATAAGTACAACCGATTAGCAGCCACCATTGGTCCCTTTTTGAAGTAACAATTTTATCAGTCTTCCTAATACATGATTTCAGAATATGTAAGCATTAAAGGTCAGAAACCACTACCCCTAGGCTTTACCAATTAAATTGTTTTCTTGAAGAAACTCTGCCTTCTAATGGGGGGATTTTGTGGAAAACGCCCACTTGCTCTGAAAGCTAGCACATCAAGCAGGTTTTCTTTTTTAACTAAATTGTCTCTCACATGTGTAAAGCCACCTGCACTGGGTTCTGCACATAATAAATGCATTCCCAAGCTTGCTCATTAATGCACATGTATTTCAGTAAACATGGTTGCTCACACCAGATGAAATTGGCCATATTTTCTCACCTAGCTGTGGATTACTGAATGCAAAGAAGCCTTATATTTACTGTGTGCCATAGGGCAATCAGTAATGACAGAACTGCCTTGTACCTACTGGCGCTGCACCTCATGCCATAATTTTTACATGTATGTCCATTTATAAAAATGTTGCCCCTAAATTTTTTTACTTGCTTACCTTGAATCAGAGAGTTTGTCAGTTGATTACCTGATCTTATTTTTAGCGGGCTGTTATAGAGATATATCTGTATTTGTGTTTATACAGCTATATAAAGTGTTTTATAAAGGACTATGTACCATATTGTTTATATACTGCATGTATAATAATGAGAAAATAGAATCATGTAGAAACTTTTTTTATATGACAACCAAGGATTTTCTATATACACTTAAGCTGGCCATAGACTCAAAGATCCGCTCATTTGGCGACATCGCCCGTGTATGGCCACCATTAAATCTGAAATAAGTGAGTTCTTTTCAACCTTGAGAACAAAATTTTGGTGTTTGACACCTAGACATCAAATTGTGGTGGAATATAACCATTAATTATAATATACCATTAAGCCTTAAATGTACAGTAAAGTTACTGATTGTGTGAACTGTTTTTTTGCACCATAAGAAACATTATTTTTATATCATTTAGATGTCATTTTGAGACATTTTGTTCTTAACATAAATTACTGCAATCAATAAGAAATATGCGTAAACTTGTTCTAAACTTAATTTGGAAACTGCATATGCAAAATGATAGAGTTTTCCTTGACATTACAAATATTTTCATTGAGCTAAAATCCATCTTCCCCTGTGACTATCTTTTAGCAGTACACTCACGGAAAGTCAAAAGTCAGTCTGAAATTTGAGACAAGTGCATGCTTAGAATATTATTTCAAATTAAATATCAAGGTACTAAATTTTATACAATACAAAGGCTGAGCTCAGTTGCATTACAATTAATTGTTTACTGGAAAGATTATTGCGTGTCAGTAATTCAGCTCTACTTTAAATCCATGTTAGTAAACTAATCACAAATTGTAAAATATTTTCATGGAGAAGGAATTTGAAGGGATAGAATAATAAACACAAAAGCAGGATTTTGTACATGGAAAACGTACTATAAATTGTTAAAAATTGTGTACTACTGTAATCATGCTTTTTGTTGAAATCTCCAGGCACACTGCACTGCATTTCTGCTTGCTGTTTCATTGTCTGCCCTATACCCTCTATGATATTGATCTGCATCAAACTGATCATTTAATGAGAACTTTGATCTTGTCTTCCCCATCAAATTAAGTTGTGTCAACAGAGTATAAGGTGGAATACACAGTTTGCCTACAGCCTGCCGTCAAGTAAGCAGAAGTAGGTTAAAGTGAAGTCTGCTGAACTTTGGACCTCCATGGATTGTGCACTGATACATATACAGTATTGGAATTCTTTCATATTTTCTTTAAGTGGAGAGCTGATATAATGGAAGTTGTAGTAACAGAAAAGAGAAGAACTTGTGATGGGAGATGCAAAAGACCTAAAAAGCCGTAAAATAAAGGGGAGACTGATTAAGTGGAAAAAAGCATAAACTGACATGATCTATGAGTAGAGAACAATAAAAAGTGGAAGTAAAGGCGAAATGCTTAAATATAGAGAGCAGTGGAGAAAATGGAAGGATGAAAAAAGCGGAGAAGAGATAAGGGATAAAGCTTAATATAGGCAAGGTGAAATTGGAAGACTGGAAAGAACATAGAGCTCAAAAGAGAGGAAATCAGGATTCAGATTCAGAAAGGCAGAGAAGATGGAAGTAAAAACTGCAAAGAAAGAAGATCATACGAGAGAATGGAAAGGGGGTGGAAGAAAAGTAGATGAAGATTTGGAAAATGGAAAAAAAGGAAAGAGTGTGTTGATTAGAGATAAGTGGACAAACAAGAAGGATGGGCTCAGAAACCATAAACCCCAGCTGTCTGTATACTGCTGAATTTAAGTAAAATTAAGAAATAATAGAAAAGTAGCTGATATGTGGGCCCTTCTAAACTACACCAATCTGAACCCGAGTTTTCCTATTATAATAATTATTTTGACATTAATATATATCCAGATTATTTGGGCACAAAATAAACATTTGACCTTACAATTAAAGTGTAGTATGAGGTAGACAATTATGTTTTTGATCTTTTCCATGTAAAGGCATTTTGTGAGATATTTTAGTTTTCTCTGCTGCACTAGAGTTGCTAAGCATTTGGCGTATTGTCCAAAGAAGTAGGTTGAGCTTTAAAAAAATAAAATTAACACGATTGTGAAAAAAAATTGTTGGGAAGTAAAGTTGTGCAGCAACAAACAACAGATGGCAACAAAACACAGGGGCCCATTTATAAAACCCTGAATTTATCTAGTTGAGTTTTTAAAGGGGAAACAACTTTTTAGAGGAAGTTTTTTCTTGACACTGTGATCTGCGTTGGGGTTTTCATTAGAAAATCTGATAAATTCCATTTCCCACAGCAACAATTTGATTGTGGCATATTTTTGCTCCAACTTTTTAAAGAAGAATAATTGATAAATGAGTTCATGGATGGGAGTTTTGGGTTAATAAAAAACTGAGATAAACTCGAGTTTCATGAAATTACCCCAAAAGTGTCAACAAATAATCAATAAGTCTCTAGATATTTTACATTAAAACACAAGATAAAATTAGATTTAGGTTAAAAACGTATGTATGTATGTATATGCTTATGGTGCATAAACCATGGATATTAGCAGAAGGCATCACATGTGGATAACTAGTAGAATTGTCCTTTCAGTTAAATTTACATACCAACAAACCTAAAAGAACTATAGATGAATAGCTGCATGGGGATATAGCTTTCCAGTAAAAGTAACTGCAATAAAACTATGGTGTGACACCATACAATGACCCACAGAGAACCAATAACGTAAAACTGAACAAACATTTTAATTTAGTAGACAAATTTGAAGTTCAGCTGTATTTTTGAAGAAAATATTTCCTACTATAAACATAAAATGTAATCAATTTAAGCTTATTTTAACATCAACACGTGCACATTTTAGATTATCTCCAGCATTATCAGCCAATTATAAAACATTTCCCTCAGTCAGGTGGACGAAAATGCTACATACTGTAATAAGCCAGCCAATAACTTATGATGCCTTCCAGTAAGCGTATTCTACATTTCCAGTGTACTAAATGGGTATAGTCCAGTAGTGACATTAAGAGGAACCATAATATTTTCTAGAAAAGTATTCTGCTTTAAAAAAAGTCGCATACAAGATATGAAAAATCAGATCAGATATCTTTATTATTTTCCCAAATGGGAACTTCATATTTTCCAGAATATGGAATGGGGCATTATATTATGTTATGTCAAATAAATCAGTTGTCTATATACTAATATTTACCTAAAATGCAATAAATGTAAATAAAGTGTTGGCAAGTATTGAATGTAAAGCACTAGGATTATGGTGGGTAGATGTTTGAGACAATAAATATAATGAGCAAGATTCAAATACTATTAGGTATAGACAGCAATTCAAACTAATGACATAGAAAGGTGTGATCAATGATCTTCTAATAGAACACGTTACCGGCTGCACATACTGTGATTCCAAGGGGAAGGGAACAAATCAATTCTTTAGAAAGAGGAAGAAGGGTTTAGTACAGTAGAGGAAATGAGTAGAAAAGAACAGCAGTAGGGAATAGTAATAAGATAAAAATATAACCAAGAAGTAATGAAAAACCTGCAAAACTGCTCCAAAGGTAGAATTCTAAGGCAACAGAATTTTACCTTAAACACTCTTAAATTATTACAACAAAAAATAAGACCCATAAAAATTAGACCTCTAGAGAGGATGAGACTTTTTTGGTCTTAAGCACAAACTGGATTGATAAAGGATAAGATAGCTGCACCTCTACCTCTTTACTTCACTACCCTTTTTAGTGTGTGATATTTACCCTTAATTATCACAAACCTTTTAATTTAATATGTTTTGCTATGAAATTAGAAACTAGTTACTGTTGAGTATCCCCAATTCAGTATCTCTTTATGCAGGAGTTAGCGTCAGAATTTGATTGGCATTTAAGTAAAATATTGTACATGTGTGATCCCTTTTTCTAAACAATGTATTATATTCAACTGTCTTTCAGAATAACAGACTCCTACACAAAATTTGAAGCAACTTGATAATTTCAAAAATAGTATTGAATTTTAGTTGAGCTGTATGTGCCTACAGATGTGCTTACGGGACACAGAAGGGAAGGGCATGAACAGGATAACACAGATGAAGTGTCAGAACTGGACTAGACAGGATGAAGAGCGTGGTGAGTCAGGACAGGAACTGGAGCAGACTGGATAGGACAGGACAGAGTGGGCATAGAACAGGTACAAGGACTGGAGCAGGAACAAGGACTGGAGCAGAAACAAGGTCAGGCAAGGCAAGATCAGGACACGGCTGACAAGAAAAGGATTGGAGTGTGGTACAGAGAAAGGTTCAGACTAGCCCAGGAAAGGTACAAGGTAGACAAGCAAAGGAAGACAATGCAAGGAACAAAAAAGGTAAAAAGGCTACAGCAGGAACCCAGCTCGGAGTAATGCCACAGTGCTTTGGAAGGTCAATGCTCAGGCATTGAGGGTGAGGAGGGCTGGCCTAATATAGGACAGAATTAGCCCTGATTGGCTGACCCCAACCCACCAATCAGGCTGCTGCTGGGCTAGGGCTGAAAAGGCCAGATAATTGGTAGTGAGCCAGCCTGGCGGCCACTCACCTGGCCCAAATGTTTAGACATAGATCCAGAAACACAAAGGTCCCAGCATAGCCTGACAGAAAGTTCCTTATTTCCATGAGCTTGTATTACATTTTCATGATTTCCATTTGAGATTATTGTTTAAAGAATGTATTTAAAAAAAGCAAGGCAGAGGTAAGCATTGTATTACTAACTTGCTCACTATGTGCAAGGAGTTTGCATATGCACCCCAGGTCTGTGTGGATTTTTATCCCACACTGCAAAAACATACAGATACAGTACATAATATCACAGATGGAACTAACCCCATTGTGTGTTTTTTATATGAATTAGATAGGTAAATTGGAAGCTTTTTAATTAAAGGTCAAATTTTAGTGGTTTTAGAGTTTTTGGAAACCACAGGGGTCTTTTACTAACAACTGGATTTATTTTTTTGTGGCTTTCTCAGTTTTTTCTCAGATGATTGTTTCTAAATACCGATTTCTTGGATCACTCCATAATGCTGTCCTGGTCACACTATCAATGCAAAATAACCTTAAGCTTTAAAGTATGCACTGTTGTGTTTAATTTCCCCTACAAAAACACAACAACCTGGTTGCATTTTAATGAAAAAAATGCAATTTGATGAAAAACACAACCACACTTTTTAGCATTGTTACCATATCTCCTGCCTTGATTCCTAATGAATCAGTGCCTTGTGGGCTTGTTTGTGAAGAGTGGCTAAGGAAATAATGAGAAGGATCTATGCCATAATTAATTTTTACAAGGGGAAGAACACCAACCCTGCAATTCTTTTTAAACATCCTATGCATCTGCTTGGGGAGATTTGAATAAGTAGGGCATTGGCTCATTTTGAACCAAAAGGATGCAGGATAGTGTCTGACAGATATGCTTAATTCAATCAATCGTGGTTTCATTCTGCAATCAGTGAGTAGTAGTTGTTATAATCATATTTTTATGTGCTGCATACCTCGATAACAACATACTAATATGATAATGATGATAATTTGGTTCAATTAGTGGCTACTTGTGCAAGTGCAGTACCTGTTTTTGCTGATGAATAAATAAAACATGTTGATGTTAAATGTTGAGTTAATCTTAAAGGATCACAACATAATTCTGAAATTCTTTTTGAAGATGTGTTCTGATAAAACCTTTAGGCTGTGTTTTTTTTACCATACAGGTGCATGCATATCATATTCTAAATATGATAAATTAAACAATATCTATTCTTAAATGTTTTACCATTGATACTCTTGTATATATACTAATATATATATATATTAATATAGTCACTTCATGGCAAACTATTATGAGAAATATACTATTTATTTACTAAAACATGCATATACAGTATATATACAGTATGGGTGTTTTTTTCTGAATATTTTAAAGAGACACAAGTACCAGGAGATATTGTGCTAAAGTATGATTACACCCTGTCATGAGGGGTTACTTCTCAAAGTATATATTTTTATGACAAGCTGTGACAGTCATGAAGCAATGGAGCGGAACAATGCCAGTGACATATTGCTGTGCACTCTGCAACCATCAAACTCTACTTTTATAAGCTAAATGTTACTTTAAAATACTCCAACTGAACTAACCATTTTATACTCTAGAAATATCTTGATTGGATTTGTTTCTACTACAATACAGTACATCTACTTGTGAATACTGCAGCTGCATCTTTTCTTAGTTAATTAGTGCATTTTGCTGACACTTAACAGAGAAATGTCAAAACACTGTTCTAATAGAGAACCAAGATATGGCATCTGTTTTACTGATGGCTTCAATTCAAATAAATAGACAAATCTTACATCCTACAGCCATTATAATGTTAGGCAGAATCACTTTCTGTGTGGCAGAAAGTGTGTGTGTGTGCATGTGTGTACTTAGCATACTCCCTACTATGCCTATATGAGGAAGGTTAAAGATTAGGGGGAAAATGTATTTATTGTTTAAGACTGAAATTGAGTTGCTTCAATTATTGTGGCATTTGGCTTTGAAATGGCCCTGATTTGTCACCCAGTGAGTGGGATGCAATGGGGCATAAACCAAAACACATTTATGTTAGTATGTACTCATCTTTATTATAAAAAAAAGCAATCTCTGAATCATTCTTGGTTGAATTAAACTTTGATTCTGTGAGTGACGAGGAAGAAAATTTACATGATTACAAAGTGCCACCATACATTGCATTTGCACTATTTATATACATACTGTAAGGGACAGATTGAAATGTGAGATTAGAGCTCACCACTAGAACAATTGACCCACTTTCTCTAGAAGCCTATTTATCAAATGGCAAAATCTATTTTTCATATTTTTCACCTATTGATCAATTTGCTTCTAAAAATCCCATAGGAATGAATGGAAAGTGTGTGAGTATGTACAGTGGTGAGCTCTAATCTCACATTTTGATAAACCTGCCCCTAAGTTCTGATAATTCGAAAATAAGTACCATTTTGTATACCATAGCCTATACTATACTAGATATTATAATTAGTGATGGGCAAATTTGTCCCGCAAACGCCGGTTTTGATGCCGACGACCATTACAGTCAATGGGCATCCGTTAATCTTTGCCAGCGTCTGAATTGTTGCATCTGTCGATTCCGTCGTCAGCTTCTAAAAAAGAAACAAAATTTGTGGCCGGCAAATTTTCGCTGTAAATTCGCAAATTTATTCGCTGGCGGTGAAACATGGAAACGCTCAGCGAATTCGCAGACTGGCTAAAAAATTCGCCCATCAGTAATTATAATACATTTGGCTCTACATTCTTGACATAGGGCAGAAATGGGATGCAAACAGTAATAAAGTTACATCAACTTGACAACACATACAGTAGCACAACTATAATGCAGATAGAAGATTACATTATATCTTCTATTATATACCTAGTTCATATGAACTACGACATAAAGTTTTTGACACACAGCACAACACAGTAGCTTCTGTGCTTCTTTATATTAATAAGAAAAGAGGTGGAAACATTTAAAATATGTTGTATTACACAATGTTAATAATGTAGAAGCTTTGAGAGTGAAATTGAATGCTATTAAATACCACCTACAGTAATAATATAGCTATTATTTTAACTAAATTATATAGAAAAAAAGAGTAGTATGACTCATACATTAAATCAGGATTCTGTATGGGATTTGGTTCTAGCACTTCTTCCAGTATTTAGGTTTATGTTCAGTTCACAATGGAAGTTGCCAACATTTAGTTTGCAGTTGATGCAGAGGCTTCAGATTTGTTTTAGTAGACAACTTTTATGGGTAGTTTGTTATGACAAGGCCCGACCCAGTCTACAGCTGCTCCAAATCAAGCAATATTGCGCTGAGCTCCATATTCCCAACTCCTTTCACTCCATCCTCCCTTGACTTCATCACTTCCCTTCTTAGACCTGTCACTATCGCCCATCCCCTACTCTCCATTCTTGCCTGGAGTCCCTATTCTGTCATTTCCCCCAAAAATATATCTTTGATGTAGGTCTACTAAAAGGGATATTTCTTTATAAATGATTTTGATCCCACTTTTACGCTAAGATACTTACAGAGAAGTAGATATCCTTTTTTGGTAGGTATAACCTATCCATTAAGGTCTAATACTAATGCAAATGTCACATAGGTTACTTTACTCAGGTCATTTATTCCTAGCACAGTGCTCTATGACTAGCCTCTATAAAATCACTAGGGACAATCTGTTTTGAGAGCTCTCAGGTTGAAAGTCATGCAAAAGACTACCTACAGTAGGTAAGATGTGACATTGCATCAGTAACAAAGCCTTTTGAATGGTTGAACGATACAGACAAGTGTCTTTTTCAACCCAAATAAACTGTCCAATTATCAGATTAACTATCTGGGATGTCTGGCAGCAGGTGAATCCAGTACAATTATGTCTCCTCTTCAACCCACCAGCAGTTGGAATTACTGTAAATTGCTCTGTATCTGTTTTTCTGACCAAATGGGTTAACTCAAAGAACTCTAATATTTATTGTAACAGAAGAGGCAAAGTAAAATGAAAACCTTAAACTACGTTTTATGTATTGACTCTAAATTGATTTTGATAGCAACACATTTTTTTCCTCTACATCTCTGGTAGTGTCTAGCTTTCATTTGCTCTATGATTTGAAAGCTACTATTATTATTTATGTGTTCTACAATTACCACAAATGACACCTCCCCTTCTCAGCCCTAAGTCACAAATCTGAAACAAATAAATGCTGTTTATTGTGACAGTCTTCTTCTTTGTCTGTAGAACAATGACAAACAACACTGCTGACAACCACTTACATTTTATACCGCTTCTCCACAGCTTATTTTGAGAGCATTCTCTTGAAAATGACAGAATAATGGTTTGAATAAAATGGTTAGAAAGAATCTTCCAAACACATACTTAGCATACCATTAAAGGCACTGTCCCCTTCCCTAAAATATTGTGGTAATTCTCTGATGGTTTGAAAGCTAAAAATGTACAATAAATTATGGTTAATAATGTTAAATTTCTCAATATGAAATATGAAAATGGAATGGGATCCAACAGCTTAAACTGCAAAAACATTCTGCTAAACAAGCTAGTGTGGGGGGGGGGGACTTTAATAAATTGTATATTTTTGGTCAGAATAAATATAATTGTAATTTAAAAAGGGTAAAATGGAATTGCTCGGGAAATGTTGGGAAATCTAAAATGCTATTCTAAATGAAGTATATCTTCCATATGGTCTCAAATAATCTAAATAATAGCAAAGACAAGAAACAGTAAGGGCTTTACTCTTGAAGAATACAGGTATGGAAACTGTTATGCAGAATGTTTGGTACCTAGGTTTTTCTGGATAAGATGTATTTTAGTAATTTGAATCATCATACCTTCAATCTTCTAAAAAATCATTTAAATAGCATTGTTTTGCCTCCAATTTGTATTAATTACATCTTAGTTGGGATCAAGTCCAATGTACTATTTTATTATTACAGAGAAAAAGGGAATCATTTTTAAAAATGTGAATTATTTGATTAAAATGGAGTCCATGGGAGATGGCCTTACCATAATTTTAAACTTTCTGGTTAACAGGTTTCTGGATAACAGATCCCACACCTGTACTCCAGTATAAAGATCATGCATGTGGTAGATGCTACAGTTGAGCTTCTGTAAGATATTTAGAGAGATCCCTCAAAGGGTTGCTTCTACAGGAGACCTTCAGTCTTTAATAAAAGCCTGAATTCTTAAAAAGACTTGCTACTAGTGATGAGCGAATTTTTTGCCAGACATGGAGACTAAAAAGTCACAGAGACAAAAAAGTCGCCACAAGAAAAACGCCCATTGACTTTAATACATTTGGTGTGAAAAAAAATTGTCATGCATGAAGCCTATTAACTTCCGCAAAACAAGACAGATTTGCTCATCGGTACTTGTTACCCATACGTTTTTACTGTTGCATAGTTATATAGTTAAATCGGGTTGAAACCCCTCCAAATGAAACCCATTAATACTAGTGATGGGCGAATTTGCCGCGAATTTGCGCGATTCGCTGTCAGCGAATAAATTCGCGAAACGCCTGCGAAAATTCACGGCAAAAATTCGTCTGCGTCAATTTTTTTTTCCGAATAAACAGACACGGCGTAAAAAACGAGACGTCTGCACCGTTTTGTGAATTTTTCGCCATTTCGCTAATTTTTCGGTGAAGCAAAACGCCGCAAATTCACCCATCTCTAATTAATACACCCCTGCATACCTTCATATAAATTATACATACACAACCCATAACTTTACTAACTATATAGTTTAGTATCAAAATAGCCTATATATATATATATAAATCCAAGAAATCATCCAAAGCATTAACAGAATCAGCCATCACAACATCACCCAGAAGTGCATTCCACAAGCTCACTGTCCTCACTGTGAAGAATCCCCTACGTTGCTTCAAATGAAAGTTATTTTCCTCTAGTCTGAAGGGGTGGCCTCTGGTACAGTGATCCACTTTATGGGTAAAAAGCCCCCCTGCTATTTGTCTATAATGTCCTCTAATGTATTTGTAAAGTGTAGAATTAGACCACTTGTTATCTACAAAAAACCCTATATCCTTCACAGTTAAGGAAACTACCAACACACTGCCATTTAGTGTATAACTTGCATTTATATTATTTTTCTCAAAGTGCATAACCTTGCATTTATCAACATTGCACCTAATTTTCCAGTTTGCTGCCCAGTTTTCCAACTTAGTCACATCACTGTACAAAGTGGCAGCATCCTGCATGGAACCTATAGTCCTGCACAATTTTGTATTATCAGCAAAAAAAAAAAAAAAAAACAGTACTTTCAATGCCCCCCTCCAGGTCATTAATAAACAAATTAAAAAGCAAAGGACCCAGTACAGAGCCCTGCGGTACTCCACTAACAACACTGGTCCAATTAGAAAATGTTCCATTTACCACCAATCTTTGTAGTCTATCTTTTAGCCAGTCCTCTATCCAGGTACAAATACTATGTGCCAACATTCCTTAATTTAACCAGTAACCTTCTGTGTGGCACTGTACCGAATGCTTTTGCAAAGTCTAAGTAAATCACATCTGTTTGTTTGCCTCTGATCAACCATAAAACCCCACACTCCCTATTAATAGTTCTAATGTTAAGACTGCTTCCAGAGAACTCAGAAATGAGTGCTCCAGCTAAGAATATGGCATTTTAGTCTACTTCTGGATAAATGGGAGTTAAAATACTTTTGGCCTTTACTGCAAACTTATAAAGTGAAGCTAGCTTAACTTTCTAGCTAGCTTTCTTTTATTATGAGTCTGCATTCACAATTTGCTATGCCCATCATTTATTATGCTTTAATTTTGAGGGAAAGATATCTACATTGTCGTTAAGTAATATGTCACTTTGCACTACTTTTATGGATAAATCATAAGGAATGGCAATTGGAATAGCAATTGGAATGGATTTTGTTGGCTTTGAGTGAGAGAGAAAATATTCCCAGCAAGTCAAGGAAGTGTGTAAAACAACTTTCATAGCTCTCGTTCAGTCTAGAAAGCAGAGTGTCTTATAACTCCCATTGATATTGGGTACATGGCTTCTTGGTGTCTATTGGGTGGTGCTCACCTACTGGTACTGTACACACCATCATGATTCTGCAGTACTAGATCTTCTCTTTTCATGGGGATCATTTGCTGAACATTTTCTCTACAGGTTCCCTCAGACTGTTCTAATCTGCCGTGTCTTGTAAAGAGTAGTCCTCCAGCTTGAGCCCATTATGTGTATTGTTAGTCTAGAATATAAACATAACAAATCCATAATATACAGAAAGTGTTTGCTTCATAGAGGCAGAATAAATGCAGGTAAACATATGTCCTCAAAAATGAAACGTTTTCCTACTCTAAAACCTCTTTGTTCATTCTTAACCCTATAATTAACCACCCATGGGTAAATATCATAAGGTTTGCTTCACCCCATGTTGAGTCTGTTCAGTACAATATTGATAAATGTAAATAAACACAGATTTTTATTGATTGAATTGATAATGATTTAATATTGATTAATCCAAACAGACTATGACAAAAGGGACTGCTCAATAGAACATTTGCTTTCAGCCAGGGCCGGAACTAGGGGTAGGCAGAGTAGGCACGTGCCTAGGACGCAAAGCTTGGGGGGCGCCAGGCACGTACCTTCTAATACTGCCTACCCCAGTCCGGGACTCTGAATCTGGCTTGTTCCTGTGCACCTATGAGGCGAATGCGTAACCCGTGTCAGCGCGCATACGCACACTCACCGGGAGGGGAGGGGGTGACGCGGTGGTTCAGCGCGCGTGTGTGCACTCATGTAGGCGTGCATGCACACGTTCATGTAGTGGCGTGCGGCAGAGGGGCTGGCGATGTAGCTGGCTGGGTTGCCTGGGGCACCCAGCTGGCCTGGCCCGGCCCTGCTTTCAGCCATCCAACTCAACCCTTACCTTAATAAAACACCTGGAGCCAGAAATGGGGTAAAATGGCCACAGCATTTATTCACATTTTATTAAATAAATAAGACCTTGCCAGCCTTGCCCCAAGGCAATATTTCCAGAATTCCATGAGAGATCACATAAAACTTGAGATCAGCATTGTCATTATATACACCAATGAATATTAGGCTGCCTCTACCTACAGAGAGAATGGCCGCAGGAGCTGCATCTCCCACCATGAAAGAAGTTCAGCAGTCATACTGTCGGTCACTGTATTCAAGCTTTGCAGATATTTCTGATTGAGCCCCACAGCTCAGTTTATCCAACTACAGCTCTCTATATACTCCAAGGAGATGCAATAGCAGCAGCTCAATGTAACAGCCTGGATTTCCATATAATACAGATGATGCCTTTTGACTTCCTTGCTGCCTGAGTGACTACAGTGAGATTAACTGCTCAAACAGCCCATAAACAACAAGAAACTAACAAGCAGCCTGCCCAAATATTTCTAGCCCCAAAGCCAGCAGTATTCTGAAGAGGTATTATGTAATACTGCAGCTAATATCATTATTATATCATAAATTCATTATATATCATTATATATTATATTCTGCCTCATGTTTCTATCTGCTCAGAAGTGAACTGCTTTTTCCTTTGACATCACATCCCTCTTTTTCTCCACCCGGAGCCCAGCTTTCCAATGCCTTAACTCATTGCTCCTTACCCAATCTTAGCCACAACTGATTCTGCCAATCTCTAAACATAAACCAGTGCAGGGTTGCCAGGTTGGCAGTTTTCCGGCTATTAATTTGAAGCCCTGGCAGGTTTTGTACAAACTAGCGAAGGTACAGAATCAAATTCAATTTGAATTTTAAAAACTCAATTTTAGGAAGGCTGCAAACAACTCCAAACTGTTTCCAGGACGTCTTCCATAGGCTTAAATCGCAATTCTGCAGGTTTGAGGTGGCGAATAGTTGAATTTGAAGTGTATGATAAATTTAGAAAACCAAATTCAAATTTTTTAAAAAAACTCAAATTGAATTTTATTAATTACCCAGTCAAATTTGACAGGGTTAGCCATTCAAAATTGGAACTGGGCTCACCTCTGTAGTTACATCCCTGGTGACAGGTGAATTTGTCCCATTTTGTTCATGAATTTTTTTTTTTTCATATACTATATTAATTTATTTTTTTTAGACTTTTTTTCACTGCACATATTGTGCTATTTTTGGGCTACTTTTGAAGTGCCTCTTGGCTAGTTTTGAGCTGGTTTTGTAGTTGACTTTGGCTGGTTTTGAAACTTAGACCTGGCAACCCTGAACCAGTGTAATCTGGCTGCTGGTCATTCAGATGCCTTGGCATGCAGCCCATGTGCTTATAGCTGCAGGGCTTTCATTTCTCTTATGGATAGTCCTGACATCATGATTGACCCTGTGCATAGCCCATTGTCTTTTACACTTTACCAAGAGGGGCAAAAAGGTTGTTACACAGCATTTAATGCAGTATACCCAGCCAACTCTGTGGGTGAACTCTTTGTCATTGATAACTCTTACTGTTGCATTGTATTGATTTAAAAAAAAAAAAAATATATATATATATATATATATATATATATATATATACTAAAGCACAATAACATTTCAGTGGTCACCAGAAAGTTTGTATACTCTCAGCAACTTATTACCTCAACTTATTACCTTTTCTTTCTTTCTTTCTTTTGAATTAATACATTTCAGTGGTCACCATAAATTCTATGGACTCCAAAATACGATAAGAAAACATATATAATAAAGCAATATAATACTGTTGGAATACAGAAAGGTGCCTTTTTTTAATTTTAGAGTAGGAAGACATTTCCTGTGTAAGAAATTAAAAGGAACATAAATGAGTTCTAATTACTGACATGCTGCTAAATATTTATGAAGGAAACATAATAAGCAGTATCACAAATAAAATGGAAAATCCTGTCCATAGTAATGCACAGATTATGGCATGACTCCTTCCTATTGATTTTCCAACTCCTCCAAAGTACAATGTTTCTAAATGCCACATACCAGCTGGTGCTGTCTTACAATATTCTTTACTACATTTATACAAAAGAAAAATCACAGTTTATTTATCGTTGCATGCATCTGGGAAGTCAAGGGAAACAGCTGCAATGGAAGCAATTTTTTTCATCAATTTTCTCAATAAAGAAAATGGGTGGGTGTACAACATTTACATCTAAATGGCATGACCATAAAACAATGTAATAAAATAACTTACTCCAAATAGTCTTTGACTTTCTAATGTTTAATAGTGCAAAGAAATGTGTAATTCTAGTTAGATATTTTGTGGATACAAAGAAACTATTTTGCATTTTATTCATAAGAAGGGAAGAAATTCAAATAAAAGTGCCTAAGCTTTAGTTATGAAAGCAGCTTGAAATGGCTAGTACTTACAATGAGTTTATGTACACTAATACATTTGGTGTTGTTATTTTTGTGCTAATTTTTCCATAACTCATTTTACCTAGCCTTTTATTTATTAAATGTTATTTACTTTTGATTTATAGATTTTGTTAAATGGAATACACTAATAGGCAATAATCTTTCCTATTGTTTTTAATGTAAGCAAAATTTGTTTAGCCACGAAAATGATGCCCATAGATTAAAATGGATGAAAAAAATTGTTGCTCATCAAAAATTTGTTGTGCAATTTGCGCAATTTAGTGCCCATAGACATCAATGCAACTAGTGATGGGAGAATTTTAGCCTTTCGCAAATTTTTGGAGAAGAGTATAGGGTCAGGTTCACCAATAACTAGTTATGATGATGGTAAAATGTATGCCCAGATACAACCTACAGGATGACTAGAGTTACAAAAGAGCCCCTACACCTCAATGTAGGCTATGGAGCATTTGCCCGTTTCACCGCTGGCAAATAAATTGTACCCACGAAAATTCGCTAGCGTCAAAAACATTTTTGACCCTGCAACGGTTTCAACGTTTTCCTGATGCCGGCGATGGTCCTGACGCCAGCGCCCATTTAGATGCCGGTAACAATAAACGGACTCCCATTGACATTGGCAAATTTTCGTCGGCATCAAAATCGCAGCTTCACAAATTTTCCGCCAGTTTCGCAAATTTATCTGGAAATTTTCGAAATTCGTGCGAAGCAAAATGGGACAAATTCGCCCATCACTATTCATTAGTCATTTCCAACAGCACTTATCAACACAATACTCCCAATGCTAACAGTAATTAGGAATTCTTGGACTTCACGAGGCATAAACACTGACTATGTACAAAAGTGGAGCATCTGACATCCAATCTACATTATGCACTCCCATGTGAAACCCCTACTATTCAAACCTCAGCACAGATAGTTTCCTAGTCACTGTACCCAATGTGGGGAAGTAGTATCATGTTTACAATATCTAATACCCTGCAGTCCTCACACAATATAAATCCTGCACAATTCTGTACAATTAGAGAAGCCTTTCTAATCAAGAGCCATAATAAATGCCATCTTGCATTGAAAACATTTTTTAAAAAGTAAAAACCAAATCCACTATACAACTGCATGTATGGGATAAATTATCCAAAAACCCATTGTCCAGAAAGCTCCAAATTATGGAAAGAGCATCTCCCATAGACATTTTATCCAAATAATCTAAATTTTTAAAAAGGATTACCCTTTTCTCTGTAATAAAAAACAGTACTTTGTACTTGATCGTAATTAAGATATATTTAATCCTTATTGGAGGCAAAACCCCTATATAAAACCCTTATTGGTGTTTTCCCCTAGTAAACTTAAGGTTTGAAGAGCCTTACATCCATCCATTATCCAGAAAACCCCATGTCCCAAACATTCTGGATAACAGGTCCCATACCTTTATTATCCACTATTGCACTTTCTTTACTAGAAAAGCCAACTTTTCAAAAAATGGAAATTCAGCTTTTAAAAAAATGGAAATTCTGCTCCTGTCAAGAGGCAAGGGTGTGTCTTGACAGGAGCAGCCCTGCTGCAAAGTCTTGTTACAACTTGCTGACAATTCATGGAATCATGCAAGGGATTTAGGTACATCATGCACAGTCACACTATATGCAACTTTTGCCATCAATTACACTTGAATTCTGGAAAAAAAGCAGCATTATGAGAAAAAAATGCACCAATTAGTATCCAAAAAGTGTGCTTTGTAGTGCTTTCATAAGTGAGCCTTCATGAGTTACTTTCTAGTAACTGTCAATAATTTTGGATTGTGGCTATTGTACTTGTTAAACAGATAACTACAAATTAAAGACTTAATAAATATAAGATTTAATAAAAACCCAGTTTCACTGATGGAAGCAGATGAAATGTGTATTTAGAACTAAATGGCCAGGCTTTATATAATATAGTGCTAAAACATCTTGAGAATAACTGATTCCATATTGTCATGCTGCAGTGCAACAGGGTATTTACAGTATTATTATGGAAAAACATTAAAAAAATGCAATGGGAAAAGTAATATTTAACAAGGGGGCCTGTACTGGCAATGTGTAATGTTGGTGTTAAAGTGATGATAGAATAAAAATGCATTCATTTCAAAGTGCAATTCAAGAAGGACAGTTTTATCATTGTGTGGTTTAGGTGTGAATAACACAAAACAATGAGAAAGTGATATTTGATAAGCATTAAAGAGAACAACCACTGAGAGTGTTCAAGCAAGGACATTCCATGTAATAAGCGCAGGGGTTAATTCGTCATATGTTTTCCCTGTTAATCCTAAAGAAAAAACAAATAATAGAATAGTTTAAAAAAAAACTACAGGAACAGATAAGGAAGATCAGGGGTACTATATTGTGCTTATACAGAACATGGAAAATGTGGTCTGAATGAATTTGAAATAATGTTATGATGGAGCATTGATCAAGGGTATAATCTTGCTGCGAATGTGGCATAAGGAAATCTTTATTCCTCAATTGAGATGAATTGTAATAGCTTCATTGAGTGTTCTTGACCCG
The DNA here is from genome assembly GCA_038501925.1 of Xenopus petersii. Taxonomy (NCBI): domain Eukaryota; kingdom Metazoa; phylum Chordata; class Amphibia; order Anura; family Pipidae; genus Xenopus; species Xenopus petersii. The sequence goes on along the minus strand of CM076672.1, from coordinate 50,259,477 downwards.
GAGAATGAGAATTATTAGTAATGGAACAGGTGAACATGAAGGACCAATGTCTTTTTTTCCCAGCATAATGAATACTTACAGTATGCAACTATGTAAACGTAATTATGTAAGGATCCAGCATGGCAGATGCTGAATTGCCTTAATTAAGTGTTTATGCAGTTGATGCTACTGTTGAAGATTTTAGAGATGTAGGAATGACAGGAGCCATAATTAGAACAATTTTGATGATGATGATGAAAAAGAGCCTATTTGCACAGAAACATTAACTGTTTCTTTTGTTGTTGCTAATTATGCTAATAGTATAGGAACAATTTAAAAGAAATCTGTTGTTACGACTCAGAGTGAATTTAGTAAATATAAAAACACTGTTTAATTTATGTCTGAATAAGTAAGGAAGTGCTGGCTTCAATAATTCGACTAATACAGATGAGGGAACCTTAATTTCCTTGCCTTAATTACCTATAACTTGATGCATTTTTTTTAATAAAACATGGATTTATCAATTTTGTGGCTCTTTTCTTATCAATTAGTTTGAATGAGTAACGTTAAAGGATGTCATGCATGGCACAAAATAAAACACAAATTAGCACTACTCATCAATCAGCTTTCTCAAGTTATTCTGCAGATCACGGAACTGTGCATGATTCATGATCATGACCAAATGCAACACATGGGTGGAGTATGATGGAGATGAGTGGTTATATTCATGACATTGTAGATAAATTAGGATGTTAGGGGTGCAACTTTGCAAAAACAAAACTTTGTAAAGTTTTACAGTGTTTAACATTTAGACATGCCAATACGGTTTGGTTGGCATTGGCCATATTGCATATGAGATTCACTCTGTGCACCAAGGCTGTAGTTACTTGCATTCACAACAAAGTGTACCTACAGTAAGTACATCACTTCTGCCAAGATCTCACATGGTTAGTAGTGATGGGCGACTTTGGGGAGTTTCGGCGAAAAATTCATGAATTTCCAGCAAAATTTGCGAAACGTCGAAAAATTTGCAAACTGGAACCAGCGGTTTCGCGGGAATTCGCAGTGAATTTCCATCTGGCGAATAAATTCGCCCATCACTAATGGTTAGCTGAACTGAATAAGAACTATTACCATATTCATATAATATAAATGAATTGTTTATGGCACAAAGCTGATTTTGACTGCAGCTGCCATCTGGACCACAGGGAGAAGTGTTTATTGCATTAAAGAGTGGCAAAAGGCAGATCACCTCTCAAAGATGCTTACAGGTTACTACTTCTTGTGCATCATACATGTCACTTTTCACTTAGTGGCATTAGCATTGGTGTCAAGTATATTTGACTGCTTAACAGGAGGGATGAGCAAAAGATTTTGCCTAGTTTCACCAAGAAAGACAACCATACACTATAATGGAAACTAAAAGAAATGGTGCACATCTAAAAAAAAATGCTGCAGTTTGAAAAATTATCACTCAAAAAAACCTGCTCATTGACTTCAATGTGTTTAGGGACTTTTTTGCTATTTTGAGAATTTTCGGCAAAGCAAAAAGGGTCAGATTTGCCCATTACTACTTAACATCAGAAAGGATTCACTGCTGCTGGACATTCCCTTTAATAACCACATTATTGTGGGTACTTTCCTCTCTTACTGAACTTGTCCCACTAACTTGTATGGGTTACACTAGGGACAGATTTATCAAGGGTTATGAAAATTCAAATTTTTAAATTTTAATTTTGAGTTTATTTTAGAGTAATTCAACTAGGGAATAGTCCAACTCTGAATTCGAATTTGAAAAAAATATTTGAAATTCCAATTTTGAAATTTATCATGTACTGTCCCTTTAAGAATTTGAATTTGACTATTCTCCAACTAAAACCTGCCGAATTGGTATTGTAGCTTATGGGGGACCTCCTACAATCAATTTGGAGTTGTTTGGTGGATTTTTAAAAATCTCATTTTTTTTTTGGTGAAATAACTCAAATCAAATTTGATTCGAATTTGATTGGAGTTTGCAGGTTAATACTATTCACCTGAATTTAAAAAAATATATATTTATTTTTTTTAATGAATTCATTAATTTCATTTTTAGTAAATTCGATTGGTCATTTTTGTTTTTAGAATTTTGTTTATGGGAGTTTTTATAAACCCCCATAAACTCTGAATTCAACCCTTGATAAAAATGCCCCTAGGTCTAAGGTGGGGTAAAATAGCAGAGTAAATTTTGGCTGTTGGGTAGTTTAAAATAAAATATGCACATACAAATGCCATTTGGACTGTGTAATGAATTCTGGCAACTATTTCCACCAATGGAGATGAGTAATACATTTTCACGTAAGCAAAAAAGCACAACTTGATAAATATATTGTTCATTTTACACCACTTGGTTTAAAATCTTTAACATTGCTTTTAGTGTTATCTTTTTAGTGTTTAACATTGCTTGTAGGCTTATCTTTGTGCTCAGACTCCCCCTCTCACTCCAGTGGTAACACTCTGGATCTCATATTTACCAGACTCTGTTCAACCACCAATTTTACTAACTCCCCATTTCCCCTCTCTGATCACAATATGCTCACATTTCAACTCTCACTAACTCCCTCCTCACACCCTGCTATTCCCCAAACACGTACTTACCGTGACTTGCAAGCTGTAGACGTGTCACATCTCTCTTCTTCCTTTGACTCTCTTCACTCTAATATCTCAGCCATCTCATGTCCTAATGTGGCTACCTCTGTCTACTATAGTACTCTCACCACTGCCCTAAATGAGCTTGCTCCTATAAAAACTAAACGTTCTAGACCCAAACCACTTCAACCTTGGCATACTGCTCATACAAAAGCGCTCCAAAGACACTCACGTGCACTCGAGCGTCACTGGCACAAATCCCGTTCAGAATCAGACTTTTGGAGCTACAAATCTGCCCTGCGCTCCTTTAACACCAGCCTCTTCCAAGCCAAACAAACATACTTTACTTCACTCATTAACTCCCTTTCTAAAAAACCAGCACAACTTTTCTCCACCTTTAACACTCTCCTTTCCCCTTCTCCACCCCCTCCATGCACATCTGTCTCTGCTCAAGATATTGCTGAGCACTTCAAAAACAAAATTGACACTATCAGAAGGGACATTACACTACTCAACCCCCCTAGACTTCCACCACCCTCCCTCCATACTCCCCAGTCTCTCCTGTGCTCTTTCACCCCTGTCACTGATGAGGAAGTCTCAAAGCTTCTGGCCTCTTCTCACCTTACCACCTGCACGCTTGATCCAATTCCCTCAAAACTTCTCCGCAATACCAATCCTTGTCTAATCAAAGCCTTAACTCACCTATTTAATCTTTCGCTCTCAACTGGACTGTTTCCTTCTCAACTAAAACATGCTCTTGTCACCCCCATTCTGAAAAAACCCTCTCTTGATCCCTCCAATCTTGACAACTTCCGACCTATCTCTCTGCTACCTTTCATCTCTAAACTACTTGAGCGCCTAGTCTACAACCGACTTACCTCATTCCTCTCTGACAATAACCTGCTAGACCCCCTACAATCTGGTTTTAAGCCACAACACTCCACGGAAACTGCCCTGACTCGACTAACTAATGACCTTTTAACCGCTAAAGCCAACAATCATTTCTCACTACTAATACTGCTTGATCTCTCAGCCGCATTTGACACTGTAGATCACCCTCTCCTCCTCCAGTCCCTCCAGTCGCTTGGCCTTCGTGACACAGCCCTGTCCTGGTTCTCTTCTTACATCACCAATCGTTCCTTCAGTGTCTCCTACAATGGAGTATCATCTTCTCCCCTACCTCTTTCTGTTGGAGTTCCTCAAGGCTCTGTCCTAGGACCATTACTATTCTCCCTCTACACTTCCTCCCTTGGCAAATTAATAAATTCGTATGGTTTCCACTACCACCTCTATGCTGACGATACTCAGATCTATCTCTCATCTCCTGATCTCAACCCAGAACTCCTAACTCGCGTCTCCTCCTGCCTGTCCGCTATCTCTACCTGGATGTCGCAACGCTACCTTAAATTAAACCTCTCTAAAACTGAAATGGTTCTCTTTCCTCCAACCAACACCAGTAGCATCCCTGAAGTATCCATCATAGTTAACAATTCCACTATCACCCCCTCTCCCCAGGCTCGGTGCCTTGGGGTTATCCTAGATTCTACCCTGTCATTCACTCCTCATATCCAGTCACTTATTAAATCATGTCACTTCCACCTAAGGAACATATCCAAAATACGATCATTTATCACCCAAGACGCTGCCAAAATTCTTATTCACTCTCTCATCATATCGCGTCTAGACTACTGTAACTCACTTTTAATTGGCCTCCCCCTCCAGAGACTGTCACCTCTCCAGTCCATAATGAACACTGCTGCGAGGCTCATACACCTCAGCAACCGCTCCTCATCTGCCTCGCCATTCTGTCAATCCCTGCACTGGCTTCCGTTACCTTTCAGAATCAAATTCAAATTAATGACACTGACTTTCAAAGCACTTCACAACTCTGCTCCACCCTACATCTCTGAACTCATCTCTATATACTCACCCACTCGCTTACTACGCTCCTCTACTGACCTGCTACTCAACTCTTCTCTCATTACCTCCTCACATGCTCGCATTCAAGACTTTGCAAGGGCTGCACCCCTCCTCTGGAATGCTCTCCCACGGTCTGTCCGACTTTCTCCCAACCTTTCTGCTTTCAAAAAATCTCTGAAAACGCACTTCTTTCGAGAAGCCTACCCTCACTCTGCTTAACTACCAAACGCAACACCACATACAATACCACATTTCTCACCCACTTACTTCGATCTTGCCCACTCCCACACCTTGTGTATTACTCCCTTCCCTTTAGACTGTATGCCTATGCATAGGGCCTTCCTCACCTTTTTGTACCTGTATTGATTGTGATGTTTGTTACTCCATATATTCTATATATGTAATTTGTGTGATGTAGTTGTATAATCACATTTACTTTACAGTGCTACGCAATATGTTGGCGCTATATAAATACATGTTAATAATAATAATAATAATAATAGTGATGGGCAAAATTGTCTCGTTTTGCTTCACCATGAATTTTGCAAATTTCCGCCAAAATTCGCAAAACTGGTGAAAAATTAGCGAAACAGCAATTTTGACCCCGGCGACCATTAAATGGGTTTGTCCATTTATTGTCACGGCAAATTTGCAAATTTATTCGCTGGTGGCGAAATGGGCAAATTTGCCGCAAATACGCGCCTGGCAAATAAATTTGCCCATCACTAATTGCTTGATAAAGAGGTCCTATAATGTAATATGGATTATGCTATTTTCTTGCACTGCAATGCATAAATATTTTATTCTGTTCTCTTTAAACCAACAATGTAGGTTTTCATCATGCAATAAGTGTAAACTTTTTTTTTTTTTCAACTTTCTGTTTATTGAAGTTAACACAGCAATACACTTGTCATTTCCTGTTAACATATTGATCAATAAACTTTTTCTGACATACATTCTTCGCTTATTTTGTTATTACAAATCCTGTGATGAGTTAACAATTTTCCAACAATTACAAACAAGGAAAGGGGGAGGGGGAAAAAGGTGGGGGGAAGGGGGAGAGTGAAATCTCCTGATGGTTGAGGTTTTATATTTGTCTTAGCAGCAGTCCTTCTCTATATAACCAGATATTCCATACATCCTCAAATTTACTGAGCCTGTAGTTCAGCATAGCAGTTAGCTTCTCCATTTCGATAGACCACCACAATTTGTTTCGAATTTCCTGCATAGTTGGAGGTGGGCCCTTCCATCTTTTAGTGATTAGGCAGAATTGAACACATAATTTATGTTCGTTGAATGTTAGCTGTTCAGGTTAAGTGTAAACTTTTTTTATTATACTTCTATTATTTTATTGCTGACTCAGGACTTTTACAAAAATTGGCCTTTTTTTATAATAAACATGAGGCTAGGGAGCACAAAAATATCTTATATTTAAGCTGGTCATATATTTAAAGATCTGCTTGTTTAGTATAGTCACCAAATCAGAGGATCTTTCACCTATAGGCTGATCTGATCTCAACCCAAAAAATTGTATTATAACAAGTGTAAATGCAGGCCCTCAGGATGATGACCAAATCAATTAACAGATCCAGTATTCCCCCCTCCATGGGATTTTTAAACCTGCAGTTGCCAGAGAGGCCTGTTGGAGGGCCCCATACATAGGCTAATAAGCTGCCAACTCGGTCCAGAATGACCAGATCTGCAAATTTTATGAGACAGTGTATAGTCACATTTAAGTGTCTATCATATTTAAATGGTTGATAATAAAGGAACCCAGTCTAGACCATTTTTACTTCCTAAGCTCCAAAAATACTCTTTTGTTGCACCCCACAGGAACCTATTTTTATTCCTTGTTCTTAGAACTTTTCCCCTTTTACTTTTAGAATTCTCTGTAAAGTAAAACACTTTCCTCTGATTGAAATATTTTGAGCTACGGTATTATTATTGTGCCTTATGGAGCTGAATTATCAACTGTCTAAACCATTCAGCCTGCTAACTAGTTTTTCATAAATTAGAACAGGCATTAGAAAGCTTCAAGAATTTAGCTGCCACTTGTAATTCAAAGACAATAATGTATTAATCCATAAATAGTTCCAGCACTAATGGTCATCATTTGAATATATCAGTATGCATAGACCTGTATGTGGCAAAATGAACAGCTTGCAATATTTCAATGCAGATACAATATAAACATTTATTTGGTTTGTATGAAATAGCCTAACCATTTTAAGTATTAGTCTTAATGTCTCATATTAAAATCCAATTAAGTATAAGACTCCAGTATTTTCAAACCCTGATTGTTTTAGCCTTTCCAGCATTAATAACATAATATATTTACCATTGATAAAATATTTATTGTTACTGTATAATTTCTAGATTCAAACAGGGTAGCCGGTGCCTATTTTGCCTTTTTATGTTAGCTCTAATTGTGCAAAATCTGCAAACAATATAAGTTGATTTATGGTTATGAGATATAATACCTGAATATCAAATATTTATGAGACATAAATGTGACTGGCTGGGCAATTAAAATATAAAAATGAGATAAGAATCTAAAAGGTCTGAAGGAGAAGAAAAGTGCCATGTTCATCTAGAATCTCATTTTCCTCCTTTCCATTGTGAGATTTTCCCTTGACATTTCTTTTTTCAGTGATCTTTTTATTTTAAGGACACTCATGGGTATAACTAAAAAGGTTTTGTAAGCACATTGCTCTTAAGATAATTTGGTTTAATTAATTCAATATTATAGTAGGATTTTAACTACAGGTATATACAAGCATTTTTGTTGAATATGCAAAGATTACACACTTTTATGGTTGTTGTACTTGAAAGGAAAATCAAAAATTAAAATTTTATATGATTAAAACAGTTACGTCCCAGTTTTTGCAGACAAAGCATTACTATTATTATTATTATTATTATTGTTTTGATATTTAAGCATTAAAAGTACATGCTTTAGGGGAAACCAGGAAGTCCAGACTAAAACTGTGTACACAGCTTAAATCCATGTCATGAAGTACAGATATGGGACTTCTTATACAGAATGCTTGGGTCCTGGGGTTTTCCGGATAACGGATCATTCTGTAATTTGGATCTTTATACCTTAAGTCTACTAAAAAAATTACATAAACCCAATAGGGTTTTGCTTCCAATAAGGATTAATTACATTTATCATGTTTAAAAATGTTAATTATTGTGATAATCATTTGGATAAGATGGAGTCTCTGGAGATGTCCTTCTTATAATTCGGAGCTTTCGTGATAACAGGTTTAGAGATAATGGATCCCAAACCTGTAATGTATTTAAATGTGACTAAAGGTACAGTAAGGATAAATAAATATTAGTTTTTTTGGGCAAATTCTCTTTAGTAGTAGCCCTGAGAGTATGTTGAAAAACAAAATAACTGAGAACCTATGCCAGCCAAACAAACATGAAAAATATGGTTAACATATCCTTTAGTAGCAATGATGCATGGTGCATTTTGTCTTTGCTAAAAACACCAGAAAATATTTTGTCATCGAGTTGAAGATACAATTTTCAAAGATACTTCCTACTGACTTCTGAAAAAATGTGTCCGTTTTCAGTTGCTGAGTTCTTATTGTTTTTCTTTAGTAAATTGTGACTATTCAAGTTTTTTACAAGAGTTCACCATATGGTCAGATCTGTGTAGTGGTCTACTAAATGGTTTACTGGCTACAGTTGGAACAAATATAATACTTTCTCATAGGTTATGGAAAAGCAAATGGCCTTTAGGGCAAAGGGTCTTCAAACTCTCCTTTGCCACAAGGCTAGGAAGGGCCCCATTTGGTCTTCAGACCCTCTTGACCACATGGTTAGGGTTATCCCCTTGTCCCTAATCCTCTAGTCAGAAGGATTATAAGAAAAAGGGCAGCTTGTGAACCAAAAGGTTTTCACAACAATATGAGGTGCAAAAGAAGAAAAACTTACACTCGCACACCCTGGCCGTCTGAAATAGCAGGAACTCCAGGTGCTCAGTGTTAGAGGAATTGGACGACCTCAGATTCAGCGTAGACACAGGACACACCAGCACAACATAGATACTTCTAGCAGGATTTAACCTTGCTCGTTTATTAAACGTTGCATCCGCAAATAAACAAGCAAGGTTAAATCCTGCTAGAAGTATCCATGTTGTGCTGGTGTGTCCTGTGTCTGTGTTTCACAACAATATGACCAGGGTCAGACAGGTGGCCACACATGCCCCTGTAGATCTTGAGGTCCATGACTCATAAGAGCAAGTGCCACCCGCTAATCAAAAGAAAACATACAAAAATCAAAGTTAAAGTGAACAGTAAAGTTAGATTGTGAAAAATGTAAGCTAGTGTGGCTTTGCAGCAATAATTAAATCTTTACACTTTTAGACTTTAGGTGTCAACATTTGTTTAGGCAGACAACTTTTTTACATGCGCAACACATGACAATTTTTGCGGGGTTTTTTTAATGTAGACATGAGGATTGTAATAAGATGTCTCATTGAATCACATCTGTAATACATGTACAAATCAACATTCTTGACAGTTTATAGTTTGCCTAAAGCTAAATCAGAAGGTTAATGTATCCTACAAAACTAGCAAGTATAATTTTGTTGTCAGAAACAGTGTGTGACAGCTCTTGGTGTTCTAGACAATTCAAAAGAAAAAGTATAGATAGATGATAGATAGATAGATAGATAGATAGATAGATAGATAGATAGACAGACAGACAGACAGATGATAGATAGATAGATAGATAGATAGATAGATAGATAGATAGATAGATGATTGATAGATAGATTTGTACTTTGTGACTGCTTCAAAGGTAAATCAGTGATAACAATTAAACCCACTGTACATTTTCTTTGATCTTACTGATTATATTTTGGAACATTTCCAGTTCTGTATTCACTTTAATCTACTTATTCCTAATGTCATTAAACAAACTTGATGTTTGTTTTACTTTTGTATTTAATAAATTTATTTTTTCTTCTTATCACGGACCATTAAAATGTTACCTCTAAGGTTTGGCAAGGCTATTTATCCTGTACAGTGACTGAATATTGTGATAATGCATTAGAAAAACTGATAATGTAAATGTGTTGTTAGGAGGTTAATCAGGATCCTTTCTTCAAGCGTATATTGTAAGATAGAAAACAAAATTAAATTGTTGCAGTGTTTAATGCTCTTGAGTAAAAAACAGAAAGGTATAATTTCCAAACATGACTACATTTGATGAAAATATTTATTGATAATTAAATAAACTAAATGGTCTAAATGAAGCACAATTGTACTGAAGTGCAAGAAGAAATAGTACCATTTTAAAAGGGTTCTGTAAAGGGAACACTTAAAAAAAAAAAAAAAAAAAAAGCATCCGTTAATAATGCTCTTCCAGCAGAATTCTGTATTGAAATGTGTTTTTTTAAAAGAGCACACAGACTAATATTTCGTTTTGAAATTTATCATGGGACTTGCCCTCAGACATGTGACTTGTGCTTTGATAAACCTCAGTTTGCTCCTTACGGCTGTGTTGCAAATAGGAGCGTTATCAACCCTTTCCCACACAGTAGTCTATCAACAGAACAATGGGAAAGTAACAAGGTAACTTCATTGCTAAAAATACTCCAGTGGTAGATATGAGTATAGCACTTAATAGTAAAACACTCAAATCTGACTGACCATGACTCATCCTGTTACATTAAGTAGAAGAAACAATAGTTTGTCTGAAAGCAGTAGCTTAGTAAAGTGCTAGCTATTTCTGAAGCTCAGGATCAGGCAGAATGTGCACATTGTAATTTAGTAATAAAAACTACACCATAAAATTGACAGAATCCCTTTAAGTAAAGGTGGCCATACACGGAGAGATCCACTCGTTTGGCGAGGTGTGCAATATCGGCCTGATCCGATCATGGGCCCTACTGCCCAAAGATCGGATCCTAACGATTGGTAACGGGTGGTCAGATCGCGGGACCTCATCAACAAACAGATGCGGCCGTGATCCGACGGGATTTTTAGTCCCATCTGATCAAGATCTGCCCGACTTTTGGCCAGATCTCGATTGGGGAAGCCCGCTGGGGGGGCCACATACACGGGCCAATAAGCTGCCAACTCAGTCTGTCGGCAGCTTTTATCGGCCCGTGTATGGCCACCTTAAGAAAATCATATGAAAATATAGACCATTTACATTACATCTTTTACAGTAAAGAATATGGCTGTCTCCATAAAATTGGCTATAATTCACAAACTGGAATCTATTTCATTGTGCATTTAAATGTACCATAAATGTGTAATGTGTAAGTATGTGTGTTTGTTAAAATCACTTTGCTTGCAATAAACAAGTATTACTTTTTTCCTCATGATAACACATAAGGGATTATTTATTTACTATCTGTTTTGTGCACTGTGCACTTTTAGAAATCTGAATTCTGTAGTAGCCATTTACATAAAAAAATTGTGCCAGGCAATATTTTATTTATTTATTTTATAAATGTATTTATTTGCACAAACAACATACAAAATAGAATGAATGCGTCATTACAATCATATATAGGTGCCAGGCAATTTTCAATCATATCAATAGTTATAAGAAGGGTGGCAAAGGAATCCTTAGACTTATTTAGTCTTCTTATCATTCTATTGATTTATTTAAAAAAGTGAACACTCAGAAATATAGATCATTATAAAGCACTCGTGAAATCAATTTATTCCCACTATGCAGTGCACTCATCTACAGTTTAGCTGTTATCATGGCATGATCACCATGATAAAATGAGAAGAAGGAGGACTAGAAGGACAAGTTGGGTGTGTGGGGATTAGGGACTGACATTCAGGCACATGTAGACTTAAACTAGGCTTTTGTGCAAGTAGCTTAGCATGTTCTGCAGTATCTAATGTTTCTCCATTGAAATGCATTCTGTTACATGTGATCTCAGAACAAAGTTTGTTTCATTTAAAGATATGTTTAGCAGGTCTCTTAACTGTAAACCTTCTTACTCTAACCATTTGGACTGAATAACAGTTAAAAAGTAGTATTTAACACCATAAGTGCAGTTGCATTGAAATAAACACCCATAGTATAGGTATTATGATATAGATGATTTTATCAAAGGCACTGTATTTGCCTGCAAACACCCTCCTTGCTGATCGCCATTTCATCTGTTCTGCCACTTCCGATTGAATGTGCGTAAGTGCACTTGACACGTGACAGGGCACATTTACTAAGCTCGAGTGAAGGATTCGAATGAAAAAAACTTCGAATTTCGAAGTATTTTTTTGGGTACTTTGACCATAGAATAGGCTACTACGACCTTCAACTATGACTTCGACTTTGATTCAAACGATTCAAACTAAAAATCATTTGACTATTCGACCATTCGATAGTCGAAGTACTGTCTCTTTAAAAAATACATCGACTACAATTTAAACCTACCGAGGTACAATGTTAGCTTATGGGGACCTCACTTTTCTAAGGTTTTTTTGATCAAACATATTTTTTAAATATGTTAATAGTAAAAAAATGAAGCAGGAAGGGGTGGGACCCTTACTATCAGAGGGGGGGTCAGCTGGTTGATGAAAACGAAATAAAAGCACAGATTCTGAACTCATATTTTTCATCTGTCTACACAAATGAGGAACCAGTAAGTGAAGGTTTCCTTCTTAACAGTGCCAATTCTAATAATACAACTAATGATGCATGGTTCACACATGAAGAAATTCATAAGAGACTAGAACATGTTAAGATTAACAAAGGTCCAGGGCCAGATGGTATTCATCCCAGGGTAATTAGCGAGCTTAGCTCTGTGATTGCCAAACCTCTTTACTTAATTTTTCAGGATTCATTGAGATCTGGCATAGTGCCGAGAGACTGGCGAATTGCTAATGTGGTGCCTCTATTCAAAAAAGGATCCCGTTCTCAGCCTCAAAACTATAGGTTAGTCCTCAGGACTAATTTGATTTCTGACTGCCTGGGTTAGTATTTTAAATTCAGGCCGGTGAGAGGTACAATAAAAAAATGAATGATTTATTAACAATATAAAATAAAAAAATTATAAAACAACTGCCATCTGCAAATCTTTCTTCACATCATTTTAAAGTTAATTTTAAGTTAAACTGCCAATTCCAGTCTGGGCCCACTCTCCATTGTCTCTGAAGTTTAGGCATGTCAATAATTTGTGCAGTGGAAATGGACAGCCTATCTATGGGCTGTCACAAAAATGATGTACCTTTTTACCAGACTGAACAAAGTAACTTTGTTGAAAAGCTGTCAGAAGGAAGGAAAACTGAAGATGAACGTGCCAATAACTTTTCTTAGTATTTTCACCTTTGCTTATTTCTATAGTATTTCTATAGCTAAGAGACATCTCTCATGGCCCTGATCACCTGATCTAGTTATATGACACATTTGCACCTTTTTGACGCATCTTCTAAATCTCCAAAGTATTTTTTTTGTATTCAATTTGATGTATTCATAGAATCGGGGGTTTGAGGGGGGAAGTAGCAAAAACATAATTTTTACAATGTGTAGCAATTTTTGTCATGCAGATTGCATTTCATATTATTCTATGACAATGTATATATAAATCTGTTTCTACATAAATTTACAGCAATATGTTATAATGAACTCCTACTGTGTTGTCAGAATTGATTGGATAGTGTGCCGTCATCTTCATTATTCAGTAACAATGACATGATCGAACAAAATCCAGACATTAATTTACAGCTGAACTGAACAGCAAATGGCTAGCACATAATTAGGAAGCTTGAAAAGATTCTTAGTGCCTAAACCTCATCTGATTATTGTATTTCCATGTACATTATGGACAGTGAAACATCCTAAATTATTTAGTTAAGTAGCTTGCAACTAAACAGACACCACTGAAGCTTCATGCCAATAACTATAATTTATAGGGAACAAAAAACAAATTCAAATAAGTATGCTGAAAAATCAGAGCCATGTTTTTGACATATATTTAAAGATATACATAAATAAGAAAAACTCAACATAAATGCACAATTTATACATGAATCAACTAAGCAGTATTAAGTAGCATTACAATAAACATGTATTTCTTGGAAAATAAAATAGGTCTAGTAAACCAGTAAAAAAAACTTGTAGGCAGCCTCGAGACCCTTTATAAAGCTGCCCATCTAAAACCATCTAATAATATCAGCAACAGGCAAATAGCTACATGTGCACCCTGTCAAAGCAGCTTAAAGAGACATATTATATTTCAGCCTAACTGTCAAGGTTGTTGGCCTCAAGGTAGTGGCAACACGATAAGCATATCAGTAGAACCCCCCTCTGAACGGGGACAACAATATTGTTTAAATAATAACCCCCATTGACTATTTTGCCCTCTACACCAGGAACCCACTCAAGTATCCTGATTATTGAGTATGCATTTGGGTATCACCTGATCCCATTTCATATAAATAGACATACTGAACAAGTTAGGACACTCTCTCAAAATGCACATGCACATGCCCCATCATGGATGCTCAGAACAGGAGTGAGCTCCTGGTAAGTGAGGGTAGAGCACCATTAGTGAGGGGAAACAAAATCTTTGCAAATGGTGCCCCTTTGGAAAAAATTGTGAACAAAATCCAGGAGCAGGAAATTAATCACTGCAGGTAGGGGAAGTTCGGACGTTCTAAAAATTCTAGCATACATTTTTAGGGCACTTAATAAAGGCACTAGAGGGGACTGAAACATGTGTACAGCATGTTTAAAGTTATTATAACTATTTCAGAAGTGATTGATTGTCTGTCCTTCTCAGTGCCATAGAATGTGGTTGATGTACTGAGTCTGATTTGTTGAGGTCCAGGCATAGGTCAAGTCAGGCATTATTCAAGAATAGTCAGCAATACAGGCCAAAGTTAATATTTAGACGTTCTAAGGAGAGCAAGATTGGCACAACCAGGCAATAGTAATGCAGAACAGCTGATCTGGGAACATGTATCCAGAGGGGGCTGCATCGCTAGTGCAGCTGTGGTCTGTACACAAGATCAGATGAATTTCTGTTTTAATAAATGGAATTTCAGCACTTTATTTCAATGGGAGTGTTTTTTTGCCTCTTCTAATAATGTGCTGGGCACTGTTACCTGAGGCAAGATTTGATGCCCATGATAGCAATGCCCCTCTATACAGTATACCTGAATGTTTATAGAGTGTCACTTTTTTTTATTAAACTACTTCAATGTCCTCTATTGTATTTCAGCCAAAAATTTATTGTTTGAACTTCATTTCACTGTGCGTGTTGTTTCCTTCTACAACATTACCTACGCTTGCCTCATTCTCTGCACATTTTCCATGCAACATTCTTTTTCATGCTTCTTCATTTGTTTTTCATTGCTTCTTGCAAATGTTCTTGCCATGGTTTTCTCATCTTTTTTTGCTTTTGTTTTGCGTATATAGCTTTATGAGACAGTTTGCTCATCCTGTAAGTAAATGTATTTTAGACTCTACTTTCCTTTTGCTGTGTTGTACTGCCACAAGTTTCTGTAGTTCTCTGCAGTACCTGTGTTCTTTAGAGATGGGCTAAAATAATGACAAAAAGCACATGGTAAGTCTGGTATAAAAAATGTATATAACATACTGAATTAATCTTAAAAAGGAAATCCTTATACCCCTGAACACTGCCAATTTCTATTAATATACAGTAGTAACCCTATTTTACATACCCTGATTTAAGTTTCCCTCATATTACATTGTTGTTTTGTGGTCCCACCTATATATTATGCATAAAACATTTCCCTGATTTTACATTTTCCTGGATTTTACACCATTTTTGTCCTGTCCCCTGAAAAATGTTAAATTGGGCTGCTATTGTACCTCATAAAATAGACCATATTTAAAGGGACAGTGACACATTCTAGGCTTCTAGGTCTTCATTTGTCACTATACCTAAACAATATAAACTTGTTCAGCTCTGATAACACATTAAGATAAAACTTGAATCTACTATGATACATCTTCCTGTGACAAGTAGAACGTGCCTTATTTCCTGTTATATAATCAATGAGTGACACAAAGGTAAAATAGTGGCTCAAGGTAAAATATTTAAAATGTCAATATTTATCGATACATATGGGTTCTTCTGGTCAGCCAGACAGAAGTAGAAGTATTTAAATGCCAGCTATACTTACATTTTCCAATTGAATTGTACCAAGTTAGGAGGCATCTGTGTTGACATAGATATACCGTATGTAATTTCTAGTGGTTATTGGAAAAACCTAGGCATTTGTCCATAACAGCAAAGTACTTTTCCCACCGCCCATTCCTCCAATGGCAATAAAATGCAATTTAAACAAGGTTGTTATAAAGGCATCATAATAACCTTTAAACATAGCTCATGTACCCTTCTGGATTTTTCTAATAAGTTTATAAATGCAAATGAGCCATGTGGGATGTTATATAAGAAGCTTGTGAGCACCCTGCAAGTGAGACAATGGCTCCTTGGGTAAGGCAAAGCCTGAAGGCATTCAGAATGCTTCCTTTGCTGGCATATTCAGAAGTGGAGAAGTGTCTGAAATCCCCCTGGCTGATTCCCCTTAACTGTAAAAAGTCTGAAATCACTATATATATAGCAGTTCTAGGCCTGTAAATTCCATGAAAAATGGAAGACAAATAAAATGAAGACAATAAGGTCTACTGGCTCTTTAAAAATGAACGCAAGCTCTGCAACTGCTCTGAACATTGTACATGCTCAATTGTTTTTGAATCTTAAGATACAAAATGCATGGCAGCTGTTTGTATTAGATGTGGAGTTTTTTTTTTTTTATAAAATCACTGAATACAGTAGGATTCCTGTAGTACATGGCTTGAGCTATGTATTATAGACCTACTCAGTTTAGAAACAAAAGGTCATAATAATGTTACCCATATTGTTGGCTGTGACTGTGATGACAGATACATGATATACAATACATAGTTGAATTGTTGTTTTCACAAGTTTAAAATAATACACGTCATCCCTCGTATTAGGTGTGATCTGCAACACGGTTGCTGCTTAATTTAATCATCCATATGTCTTTCAGAAATAAGTGTTTTTACACAAATCAGTCAATCAATGATTTGTGCTGATTTAACCTACTGTGTGTGCTATAATCAGAAGCACTAACCAATTTATTCTGCCATCCACAAAGGCTCAGAAATTAAATCAAATACATCACTGAACAAAACTGACTGACTAATGTTATGTACATGCTTGGTGTACACTTCAAAACCAGCCTTCATTTGATTTATTTAATTCCTTAAAGGGACACCAACAACAATACAATTGTTATGCTAATTAAAATTATAGAACATTGTTTAATGTTTATTTATATTGGTTAAAAATTATGTTTTGATTTATTGTGAAAAGGTATAGCCAGTTTTTGTGCAAAATGGTATATATAGGTAACGGCACAAGAAGCAACCACTCCTTGCATGGTTACAAATTAGTGGGCAGGCAGTGAAATGCTTGCAATTGCCCTTCCATTGAACTACATACTAATTATCTGGATGCTGGCAGTGTCCTCACAGGTCATAAGATTATTGCATGGAGAATATTCACTAGCACTTTGAGTCAGGGCTGCCATCAGAAATCACAGGCCCTGTACAACAAAAATTTTTAGGTCCCTGCCCACCCAAGACCAGCCCCACCACACAGTAAAAAAGTCACAGAGACAGCACTAAAAATGGTAAACCAACACACAAATTATAAAAAGCCATTGGTGGTCAGGTCCCCATTATAAGTTAAAAAGAATTGGTGGCCAGGGTCCCACATAAACATTTTTAAAAAAACATTGGTGGACAGGACCCCCCTATAAATGAAAAAAAAAAACATTGGCGCCAGGGCCCCCCTATAAAAGTTTAAAAAAAACATTAGTGGCCATGGCCCCCCTTACAAGTTCGCAAAATGTTCTTGCTTGTTTCCCACCTGGTTTCCCATTTGTTCCTGCCTTGATTCCTGTTCCTGGGCTCCTAGTTCTTGTCTTGTTCCTGTGCCCTTCTTCTTGACCTCCTCATAGTGACCTTGGCCTATACTATCCTCTGTCTTCAGCCTGCCCTTGACCTTGGCCTACCCATTGGACTTTCCATGCTGGCTACCTTCCCAGACCTTTTGGCCTGTGTTATTGACTCTCCTTGCTAGCTGCCTGCCTCTGACCACTGGCCTGAAAAGACTTTTGTATTTCGTTAACCATGCATTGAACTTGCTACATTGTTTTCTTCTTTCTATAATAAATCATCTTTCTTCACAAACATGTTATCTGGCTGTTATCAAGCTCTGTTCTTGTGTTTCCCTTCTTGTATTTCCCTCTCCTACCTGCCAGCCAATCACCTGTGGACAAACCTGACAATGATATTTTAGACCAATATGGTAAGTTAAGGGCCAATTCCAAGCCAATGGAGGGCCAATTCCAAGCTCTTTGCAGCCCACCAAGCTAGAAATTGTCTTGGCAGGTACACCACATTCTATTGCCTTAACGGTGATATGTGCCAATACCCATGAACAGCATTTTTATTTTCTAAGTGATGTTTCTAACGCCTGCATAGGCCTTGTTCTGTGTTTTGATTGATAAACATCCATAAATATTTGTATACTCACATCGCTCCACAAGAATTTCAAGAATTTCACAAGAGGTGGTGTTGAGTTTTGGTCAATGGGTTTCTTGTTGCTATATTGTTTTTTATTGGAATTAGTTCATTATTAGATATCATGTGGAAAATTGTATAAGTAACTATTCAGGAGGGCCTTGGGATCAGATCTAACTCATGATTTACCTATTTCTTCCAAGATCCCTCGGCATTTCCTGAAAGTCAGATTTCTGATGACATATTGGCTAATGAGTTGTTTAACCCTTTGCTTGCCAAGCATGTACAGTATGACATACCTGCTGCAGGCAAGGGCTCAATCTGTCAAGAAAGTACTATGTACCTTCCTCTGCAGATGAGACCTTCTCTCTGTTTTCCTGGGTAAACCTTAAGTCTCCTGCAGGGAAGGTCCCTAAATTGAAAGAGCATTAAACGTTCAAAACTGTCTGCAATGTTTGCAAGTGACCAAATCGGCTGGCAGTGAAAGCTTTAAGGAAGTCAATTTAACAATCATGGTACACCCTACAAGTATTTCTTACAACAATGTTGAAAATGTGCTTTCCTAACATATGGCTTGGGAGGAGCTTGAGAAAGAGAAATTGTTAAATGCAATGCCATCCATACATTTACATTTTTGGAAGGGGCATATTTTTTCTTGTATTTTTTTTATCAATGTGTCCATCCTGTGGAGTGATATCTGTAGTGGTGAAATGTGCATTTGTCCTCTCCAATAATATTCATGCAGCTGTAAAGTTTAACGTTGATCCTTTTGATTCTGTAAACACAAAAAATATAAATCATTTTATCAGAGAGCATTATTTTCCAAAATCAAACTTTATCTTCTGGAACATATGATTAGCTCAGTCCTGCTCGAAGACAAGCAGCTAGATAATAGCAGTATTTTTTGTCAAACCTTTTATTTGATATTTATTAAAAAGAAAGCAATGCTCTGGAACTATTCCAAGCTTTCCAAAGTTTTACAAACCCCTTTCAAGGTCATATGAGCCAGGAATTACAACATATTTCTACTAAGCAGACACCTTGCACAGCAGAAAGTTTTCCCCATGCTAATTGGAACAAATTTTAGCTCTTCGGGTATCCTTCACTCTATGATATACTTTGGATTGTGATAAATTGGGGAAAATAATTACTTCTTTCACCTCTCTTCAGGCAGTAGGGATACTTGGCAACGACATTGTTTGATTACAGACTGTGTATAGGAGCATAAACTTTCCCACTGTATAATCCGGTCACTGATGCAGCTGCTTATAGCTGCTCAATAATCAGAGGGCATGATAATTTTCTTACATGGCTTTCCTGTCTGTCATTGCAAAAGTCTACTTCACCTGGTGCTTTGATCCTATATTCTAATTAAGATGACTGCCATCATCAACCCTGTGGGTGACAGAACAAATTTTCTAAGCTGGCAACTAATACCACAGCTTGTTAAGCAACCATGTCAGGCTGATTTTAGGTTCCTTTCTTGCACTTCACTACAAGGCTTTCTAAAAGCACCAGGAGTCTCAATTGAGAGAGGCAGTCTTATTGTTTTTCAAAATATCGCCTTCAGTATGAGACTCCAATATGGCTTTGAAGACACAGTGGGAAACCATTTGCAGCAATAGTACAACAAAACACTTAAATATCGTCTGTGCATTAATATGAAACCGGTGAAAAACATTCGCAGGAAAAAAGACTTCCTCTTCTCACTTACCCAGATTTCTGCACAGAGCTTGAATTTGGAATTAGATATATTGTTAAATCTAAATTGCTTTGCATTTTCTGTATACTAATCAGTGAGTCAGGGAGTGGGTGTGTGTCAGACTTATTCATACATTTTTTACCATGTTTTTATTATTGCAGAAACATGCTTAAGAAACAACAAATAAGAATATTGCTTACTGCTACAGTTATGCAAACCCCATGCAGTTTGTGTCACTGAAACTTCAATTTGAGCACTTAGAATTGTATATTATTCATTCATTAAGCTTCACTAATGTTGCCTTGAACCCTTGAGACATCTGATTTCCCATTTCATCACAAGAAATTCAATTGAAACAACTAAAATTAGAAATAATGAAGCATTCTTTCTAGACTGAACAATTGTCAGGTTGAACACAGAATGGTAACTGGCAGGTTAGCCTAAATGTTGAGTAACGGGGTAGCACACAAATGGGGCTAGATGAGAAACAGAAGTCATGTGAATGAAGAAACTATTTGTTAATGATAAACAGCAAGACGTCAAGATTCAGATCCAGGCCAGAAGTCAGGGGGAGGCAGCAACAATGACAAGTCCATATAACAGGCTGAGGTCGGGGGCAGGCTGAAGAGGGTAGTCCAATAAACAGGTGATTACCAGGAGATCCAATGGAATTGGGGAAGTGGAGTGGAGAAACAAGGAATGGAACAGAGAACCAGGCAGGGAAATCACAGGAGGGCAAATATGGAGGCTAGATAAGGCTATAAGGCTTCAATGATCAAGCAATGGGAAGTGGCTTGATGCAGGTTTATAAATGCCATTGGCTGATGAATTACAAACACATGATGTTAAAGAGGTGGGTTGTAGTGACTGTGCAGAAGGTAGTTTGATGCCTTTCAGGATAATAGAGTGGACCAGCTCAAAAAGCCTCTGGTGAGTCGCTGGAATAGTGCAAAAATGGTTAAACACACAGTCCAAGGTACGAGACCAGGTAGATCCTAACAACAATAGAATTTTCCGTGTAAGTATATGACATAAAAAAATAAGGACTGTTCAATAATTTATCGATTTAAAGGGAAAGTTAACTTAAAGCTGATTTTCTCTCGTCATCTAAATTGATTTAAGCAACTTGCCAATAAAGCTTTTATGATTATATGTGTATGTTTTGTTTTTTGTTTCTTCACCTTGGAATGTATACTACTGTCAGTAACTCCAACAATCAGATGGCAAATTCATTTAAAGGACTAGTAGCTTCTCCCTACTAGAGAAGTATAAACTTCTTGCAGTATTCCTGCTGTCTGGGCCCAGTGGTCTTCCTGAGTTGGAAGTTAGGGGTAGGACCAAGGATGAAGCTATAGCACCGGCAGGGCAGAAAAAGTCCAACACGTGTAACACTAAGGGGGTTATTTACTAAAACTCAAATTTATCTAATTTTTATTAAACCAAGCTCAACCAAACTCCCATCCACAATTTTGTCTTGTTTATCGATAAAACTGATAAAGTATCTCAAATAATAATCAAAAAATACTCAAAGAATAACTCAAAAAAGTCAGGTCATGAAAAAAACTTGATAAAATCAAGCAAAAAACCAAATCGTACAATGTCATAAAACAATTAAAAGCCCTGTTTGATATAAATAATAAATACACAGTATAAATTGAGAGTAATAAAATATATTTTTCAAGCAATATGTGCCATTGGAATATTCCTGCCATTTTAAGTACTAATGTCAGTCCCTCTTGCATGTGTAAAGCCCTGTGCTCACACACCAACCAAGGGCACACATACATGCTAGTTTCGATCAGCCAATTAATGGATAGAGCTGTGTCTTTTAGTCCCACACTTCATCTTGTTACAGGTAGAACCTGCATCATTTCCTGTCAGGTAACACATAGAGCATCACAAAATGGTAATAGATGAAATGGAATAAGATACAAAAAGGCAAATGTTCACTTATGTTACAGAAACTGACTCTTGACCCTTTCTAAAGACATTTTTTTTTACCATGTATTGGTACGCCCCTAGTATCCCTAGTTCCACACCAGCGATTTTATATAAATCAGAAACTAGAAATCTAAGATGTTGTTCTAGTTTAGTTGGTTCATTCTTTGTATATTGGGTCATATGGCCAATGGTAACAAATGGTTTTCATAAAATGATTTGTATATTAAACACAATAAATGTAAAAATACAAATCTATTCTTATGATAATGTTAATATATTGCGTTATGCAATGTAAATAGGCTGTAATAGGCTAAGGTATGTGTACTTCATCTAAAGGAATGTATTAAAGTACTGTATTTTTTTTTTTTTTTTTTTTTAAAGCAGCATTTTTGGAAATTTCTAACAAAACCGATTGTTCTGTTTTTATGTAGCAGTGAGATTGTTTCCATTCAGAAGTGAAAAACATTTTTTCATAACTTGTTAGCCACAAACATCCTGTGATTTAAAATTCATCTGTCTGTATCTCTGGGGGTTATTGAATGTCAGCAGCTCTCAGGTACACAATTTTGTGTATGGTTCTGTTAAACAGCAACTGGAACTGCTTGTTTCATCTCTTTCGTCTTGATTAAAGCCAGGAAGTGGAAGAACATTTTACAAGGTATTGTAATCCTAATGTGAAAATACTGAATCAGCAAGTAACCTCAACTTTATGCATAAACTAGAATGACAAGTGCATCAGCAAGTCATCTAAAATAAAAACACACATGATGGATAGGTCCTGCACTATAATGTGCACTAAAGGTTCATATAATGTACAATGAACATCAAAGGAAAAAGGATATAAAACATAGGAATATTATAGGGTTTGAACAGAAACAGATCATAAATATTCAGTGATATAGTACATGGCTTGGATTTCAACCTCTAGGCAATCAAAGTTCTGCAAAATTCACAATCTTTCTAGTAACTCATAGCAACCA
This sequence comes from Xenopus petersii, assembly GCA_038501925.1. Lineage (NCBI taxonomy): Eukaryota > Metazoa > Chordata > Amphibia > Anura > Pipidae > Xenopus > Xenopus petersii. The sequence continues at coordinate 50,236,764 of CM076672.1, read as the reverse complement.
ACCAGACATTTGCCTTTAAGTTGTTCAGTAGATGCTACATGCTGGTTGGTTGTTATAGGTTACTACAAGTTGTGGATATTTTGCAACTTTTATTGTATACTGTATATTAGCCCCTTTGTTCTTTATGGAAAACCCCATTTATGAAAGCCTATGTGGTTTGAGAACACATGCTGGCATAAGTGCAACAAACCATATTTGTTCACACAAAAACAATAACTGCACAAATTTCTATATACATCTTAAGTAGGGATGGATGAATTTGACCCATTTTGTTTCGCCAAATATTTGCCGCCGGCGAAATGTCACTGATGCTCATTAAAGTCTATGGGCATCAAAAAAAATTTTTGACGAGTCTTTTTTTTGTTGTCGCACAATGTCATACATGTATATGGGCGTTAATTCCAAGGCGAAACAAGGCAAAAAAATTCGCCCATCCCTAAATAAGTTTAATTTAAGATTTATTGCTTAATGCAAAGTGAGTTTGCAGCTGTGGGTCTTGGTTTGTATTCCATCAGGACACAACCTTTTATCCTAATAATATAGAGAATAGCATAGTGTCATGGAAAGTAGAATGGAAAATACATAATGCTAAATTAAAATGTATTCCTTAGGTGAAATATTTTTGTTTGATAATGTGCAATCGATCTATTTGTGCAATACACAGTACAGATGTGGGATCTATTATCCAGAAACAGCTATTATAAGACAAGCAGGGGAATGTAATAAAAGTCGCAAAGAGCAAAACAGTTCACACCAATAAGACTATAAAATCCACATCTCGCAATGTAATATTGTTCCTTAAACTGTTATTGCATTGCAAATTTTAATTGCGCATTGCGACTTTTAATTGCGCATTGCAAATTTTAATTGCTCACTCATAAGAAGTGCTTGAAGGTGTCGTAATCTTTTGGAGCAAACATAACCACTTTTTCAGTAAGAAGTTTTATTACATTGACTGCGCATTGGCGCAAACTATAAAAGTCGCAAAAGGTCTTTCACTGTCGGAAGTGGTCGCTAAACAGTTTCCGGGCTCGCAAAAGCTATATTAAATTCGCACAAAGCAAACTTTGTTCGCGCAAAGGCATATCTTTTCGCATTGCGAATAGTTTTTCCGTTAGTGATTTTTATTACATTCCCCCGAAGGTGTTATAACTGATGTGTACTAGTCCAGTATTCATTTTTGGGGATGGCAAAACAACAAATTATTTTAGAGCAACAACATAGTTACATAGTTACATAGTTAAATCGGGGTGAAAAAAGACAAAGTCCATCAAGTTCAACCCCTCCAAATTAAAAACCAGCATCCCTATATAAACCCCTCTATACCCTCAAATAAATTCTAATACCCATATCTATACTAACTATATAGCTTAGCAAAATTTGTAAGAGCTTTGGTAAGTCTTCTTTTTTAATTCACTCAAAAGCATATTGTCTAAAAATGTATAATTTTCTAGGCTCAACTTACTGTTTCGGGTTTGAGTGAGAAAGGCAATTTAGTATTTTTGCACTAGCAGAACTGTCAGCCATTAAATAATATATGCATTTTCATTTTGGTGTTCTCTACATGCCATACACGTTGTTAATTCTATGAATATTTGGCAACAAACTGTTCAGAAGACTCCCTGGAGGGTAATTTTTTAGGGTCATTGGGCATATTTGTGCCTGGCAGTAACCCATAGCAACCAATGATATAAGTATCTTCATTGTTGTACTTGCAGCTGAAAAAGCTAATTACTGACTGTTTGCTATATGTTACTGCCCTAGTGTAAATATGACTAATGTTTATAAATGAGCTACTTGGTGTTTAAACATACATTATTTTATCTTTCTGCCAAATAACTTCTTTGAAATAAAATCCTGCAAAGTGAAAGGTTTGAGTATACTTTCCATTTTTTTTGTAATAAGGCTTATCATATATCAATTTAGGAGTAAGATATTTACCCAAATAGTGACACCATATTACCTATTTATAGTTGTCATAATGTGTTATTTACAAAAATAAATTGTTTTCTAAGGTCAACTTATTGTGAAATTTTGTGCTGGTAGCCTCAAGTATTCTAATTTCTGATGTGGGTGGGGATCTGAAAATTCTGATACTTCTGTTTTTGATCTATATTGAGCTATAGACTGTAAGGGGCCAATTCATTAACTTTGAGTGAAGGATTCGAAGTAAAAAAACTTTGAGTTTCAAAGTGTTTTTTGGGCTACTTTGACCATCGAATGGGCTACTTCGACTACGACTTCGACTTCGAACCGAAGGATTCAAACTAAAAATCGTTCGACTATTCGACTATTCGATAGTCAAAGTATTGTCTCTTTAAGAAAAAACTTTGACCCCCTAGTTCACCATCTAAAACCTACCGAACTCAATGTTAGCCTATGGGGACCTTCCCCATAGGCTTTCCTAAGTTTTTTTGGTTGAAGGATAATCCTTCGATCGTTGGATTAAAATCCTTCGAATCGTTCGATTCGAAGGATTTAATCCAACGATCGAAGGATTATTCCTTTGATCGTTCGATCAAACTATTTGCGCTAAACTCCTTCGACTTCGATATTCGAAGTCGAAGGATTTTAATTCCCAGTCGAATATCGAGGGTTAATTAACCTTTGATATTCGACCCATGATGAATTTGCCCCTAAGTCTACACACACTTTTTAGGTCTACTAAAGAGACAAGGAGCTTTCAAAATATGTTGTATTTTAAGCATATTATTATAGTTGTCTAGTTACAAAAATGACACAAAACTTCTGAAAAATTTTAAAACATTAGGTTGTCCTGACAAATATATACTCTGGTAAAGAACTATTTAACTACCTATGTGCTAGGAAAAATGAACTATATTGCCACCAAATATTTGAACACTTTTAGAAAAAAAGTGGTCAGAAAAAAATCTAAATTCTATGTAATATATAGTCATTTTTATAAATAGAAGGCAAGTAATACCTTTCATGCATTTGAGATTTTTACAAATGAATCAGTCAAAGGTCTTCACGATCTTTTGTTCTGAAATGGAAGGGCCACAGGTATGGGCTACTGAGTCATTTTTCCATAAACAGATCATTCATCCTTGGGTTTCTCCTTTATATGCAGACATAGCTCTTGTGTGAGTACTAAAGTATTTGTTATCAACTGTTTGCTGCATTTACTGATGCTTTCCAGGTAAGTTGTCTCTGATGCAGCTTTACAGCAAAGTGGAGTGGGTTTGAGCTGTAATAAGGGTATCAGTCTTTATGAAATCAAATGAAATATCTAATAAACACTTTGTATCCTTGTAGAATGGAAAAATATAATGTTAGTGCATATGTAGTATAATTTGAGATACTTTACCGATTGATGAAATGCAAACAACAGTTTGAAATTGTTCATCTTTGCAAATAATTTCCTGAATGAACTGGAGTTGAAAATGCCCTTTGTGCCTCATAAATTGTACTAAACTATCAAACACTTATTCATTTAAATGGCAAGCACATTTCAGATGAAAAAAATGCAAAAGCATTCAATTCACACACACCATCAAAAGTACAGATATACAGCACTTATTTTATAGGAGTAGTGGAATAAGCCAATTGACAAAATGAAAATAATCATTCATGTGCTTTATGCTGGACTATTTTTTTAAATGCATTTATTTCATATGTGTAGAACGATTTGCCTTTTATTATGTTGACTTTGTGATAAGACATTTAACAGAATTCTTATTGTGTTGTCTGCCATTATTGTATGAATGCAAGTACTGTACATGCAAAAAAAAAAACACAAAAAGGACTATAAACCTCACAGCTTGCTTCAATAATCATTGGTTTGAATATAATGTTAAACAGCAAGTCCTGTACTGCTTGGTATATCTACTGGAATCTGAGAATAAAGACTTGCCCTAAATGACACAAAGGTCACAGTGTATTGATAAACAGGAGAGTTAATTTATTGTTACATAGAGATGCACAAAAATTGCACATAGAATAGTCTAGAGTCTATTAACTTTTTTGTATTTTGTTGTCTGAATTCATTATGTTTTCATTTGAACTAAAGTCCATACTTTTAAAGGGATTTTATATAATTTGTTATATATAATTGATGCAAATATAAGGAAATCAAACTTTATGGACGAATCAATGCACCCTTGTTGTACTTATCTTTACTAAATCAAGATTGCAGTGTAGCTTCTCTCACTTGCACTTGCTGGTATATATCGGATAAATGAACTCAAGAATCTAACCTGTCTTTCTTTCTATTTATCTCTATTATGACTGTAGCGCTATAGTAAATTGAGTGCACCTTTCTCTACTATGGGCTTCACTCCTAGTACATATGCTCCGGATGAGACCTTAAATCTTAGGGAGTGAGCCTTCGCATCGAGGTGGAAGCAGGGTGTAGTGCAACTGTAACAGTAATCAGGGTGCAAAGAATTGGGCGCCAGTGGTTCTTATAACTTAACCAAATAACAGATTTATTGAGCACAGTATACAATCCTCAGTGGAGTGTACATAGATCAGAACATTGCAGGGTCATACATTACATTGAATAGGCAGTACTCATAACACCTTTGGTCAGTATGATTCTCCTCAGAGATAGGAACAATACATGCAGCTTTGAGGAGGTACACCCAGCTTTCAGCCTTTTCCTTAAGTGGAACCTGAGGGGAATCTGTCTACCCTAGGTCTGTACACTTAGTCCCTACTTCTGGGCAATGAGTACCCTGGGATCTTAATCCCACTACAATCCTCGTAGGAGCCTCAGACTGCTCAGCTAAATAAACTGACTGACTACCACTCCTAGAGTGATCTATAAAGGTGAGTAGCCTATTCTTACTAGACCTGACCTGTCTAGGTTCCACTCGAGCTCTGCCTCCTGCACAGGCTAGAGCCAGCACAAGATGGACCCTGATAATCTGGCTTCAGAGCCTTTTATACTCTAGCACAGTGCCATCTGATGGTCACTGTGGGAAACAACAAGAGTCAACAGTACCCCTCCCAACTGTATTTTAGGACCCAATTAGGTGTCCATAACATGGAGGAACTGCCAGCACAAAATACTAGGGGTGGCTATTTACACATCCCTACATACTGTATGAACATATGACCATATGAAATAAATATCAAAATATATATTTAGTTCATACATGATATTGGATAAGTCTCTAGTGAAATTTGAAAAGATTTATCACCCTCCACCATTATAGCATCTACGTTACTTTATTATAACCATAGCTTTAAATACATATTGGGGGGGTTACTTAATTATTTTTGAGTAGTGATTAAGATATAATATGCATAAATCATGGCAAAATCTTATTTGTGTTTTTTCATTCATGAACAGGTTTTTGTTTTCCTCACACACACCTCACATTTCTTTCCCTACACACATTTTTTCCATAATTGTGTAAAATCAAAAATAAAACTCAATCAAGATTTTGTCATGATCCACATGAATTATGACAAAATTGCAACTCAAAAATTATACATTTAATAAATTTGCCCCTAGGTTTTGGGGCATAAACTATTTAAGGGTACTTTAGGCGTGAGTCTTTGCTATTTTTCTCTTAATAAACAACTAACAAGTGAACCTATTTATTGCACAGCAAGCATCATTCACATCAGGCACTGTAAGAATGTGTATTGCAGCAATTAGTAACTAAAGTTGTTAAATTACAGTGACTTTTATATGTACTTTGTGTTTACTGTCTGCCAGTGCTTACTTATATTAGTGCTGGTACCTATGAAAAGAAGCTGATGGAGTGATATCTCCACTTGGAACTCTATTCTACATATTCTACAATGAAGGTCCATTTTGACTCAACACTATTGTTATTCAGTAAACAGTGGCAGTATCAGCCATTGTCAACAAATGTTCCTTGCAGACCTCTGAAAATATGTCAGGCCAGAGATAGCTACTACTGATACTTACCACTGCCGCCTATGCCCCCCCCCAGCACTCTCCCTTTCACAAAAGCCTTTTGATCGCTTGGTCATCACTCTAACAACACTTAGGGGCAAATTCATCAAGGGTCGAATATCGAGGGTTAATTAACCCTTGATATTTAACTGGGGAATGAAAATCCTTCGACTTGGAATATCGAAGTCGAAGGATTTTGCGCAAATACTTCGATCGAATGATCGAAGGAATAATCGTTCGATCGAATGATTAAATCCTTCAAATCGAGCGTTTCGAAGAATTTTAATCCAACGATCGAAGGACTATCCTTCGACCAAAAAAAGTTAGGCAAGCCTATGGGGACCTTCCCCATAGGCTAACATTGAGCTCGGTAGCTTTTAGGTGGCGAACTAGGGGGTTGAAGTTTTTTCTTAAAGAGACAGTACTTCGACTATCGAGTGGTCGAACGATTTTTAGTTCAAATCCTTCGATTTGAAGTCAAAGTCGTAGTCGAAGGTCGAAGTAGCCCATTCGATGGTTGAAGTAGCCCATTCGATGGTCGAAGTAGCCAAAAAAACACTTTGAAATTCAAAGTTTTTTTTCTTCTATTCCTTCACTCGAACTTAATTAATGGGCCCCTAAAAGTTACTCTCTGTGATACAGTTTCATTTGACTCTGAAAATATTAAATTCAAGATAACAATTAGACAATGGTATAAATCTTGCGCAAAAATGTAGTAAGCTCCGGATGCGCAAAATACAAAGGGATTCCACCCCAAAATAAAATTAGAACAAACAATTTGATATGCGATTCCGTTTGAAGAATGAATAAATACACCAACTTTTAGTATCCCCCCAAATGTCCCAAAGTTCCCCTATAGTCCACCGGGGTCCGGAGCCAAAGGTGGTAACCCAGAAACCGCTTCCACAGCTGGCGATCACTTCTAAGCTTTAAAACAGAGAAGAAACAAAGACCGCACCAATGTGAAAAACTTTCAAAGCCGGTATCAGGGCCCTGCTTTGGTTACTACTTACAGGATTTCCCGGACACGGCTTGCACACAAGAACAGATCTACAGTACGGTAAGTCTCAGCTTGTCTTCCTAAGCGATGCCGCTGGTGTACTCACAATTCCACGATCTTGTGCGCTCGCTATCTCTGCGATTCTGCTCCTGAGCGTTCTGGTTGCTTCGTATCCCACAGTCTTGGCGTCCTCTCATACACTTCCCAGATCAATCAGGGTCAGGTACTCATGAGTTGATAAGAGGATAGGGAGTGCCTTGTGCTGGGAAATTATGTAAGCAACGGAGGGATACTCAAATAGTTGAATGTTATTTATTTATAAACATAATAATCACTTACACTTAAGAATACTCTGCCTAACGCTTTTCGTGAGTCAATCACTTCATCAGAGGCTAAAATTTACTTTACTCGGTCGCTCCTTTATGACCTACCTAATTGGCATAATTGGTTACCTCATCTCACCTGCTGACGAATTTCGTTCAGGGAGGAGGTAAAACAGGAATATATATTTTCATTAGTACATTTAAAAAAATATATAAATATGGTTTAAATAGTTAAAAGATACAAACTTTCAAGATAAAACTTTTATAAGTATTAATAACAATTCACTCAAATAAAACAATTTATATCGAGAAAAATCTTGGAGAGGTGGCGACAATACTCAAATCATATCACAAGAAGAATAGGGATGTAGCGAACTGTTCGCCGGCGAACATCGGCTGTTCGCGTCCGCCGCAAGTTCGCGAACGTCGCGCGACGTTCGCCAATAGGCGTTCGCGTCAAAATCGTTCGACCATTCGACCATTCGATCGCTAAAATCGAAGGATTTTCGTTCGAATCGAACGATCGAAGCCATTGTATCGAATGAAATCATTCGATCCAATGGCTTCGATCGTTCGACTCGAACGAAAATCGTTCGATCGAACGATTACAATCCTTCGATCGTTCGAATCGAACGATTTTCGGATGATCGAAGTTCGTGAACAGTTCGCGAACTGTTCGCCAATTTTGCCGGTGTTCGCGAACGGCGTTCGCGAACACATCGGCGGCGGTTCGCTACATCCCTAAAGAAGAAACAAGATGGATAATATCCTTAAAAACACTACAACCAATGGGTTTAAACATAGATCTCGATATAAATTGTTTTATTTGAGTGAATTGTTATTAATACTTATAAAAGTTTTATCTTGAAAGTTTGTATCTTTTAACTATTTAAACCATATTTATATATTTTTTTAAATGTACTAATGAAAATACAGTATATATTCCTGTTTTACCTCCTCCCTGAACGAAATTCGTCAGCAGGTGAGATGAGGTAACCAATTATGCCAATTAGGTAGGTCATAAAGGAGCGACAGAGTAAAGTAAATTTTAGCCTCTGATGAAGTGATTGACTCACGAAACGCGTTAGGCAGAGTATTCTTAAGTGTAAGTGATTATTATGTTTATAAATAAATAACATTCAACTATTTGAGTATCCCTCCGTTGCTTACATAATTTCCCAGCACAAGGCACTCCCTATCCTCTTATCAACTCATGAGTACCTGACCCTGATTGATCTGGGAAGTGTATGAGAGGACGCCAAGACTGTGGGATACGAAGCAACCAGAACGCTCAGGAGCAGAATCGCAGAGATAGCGAGCGCACAAGATCGTGGAATTGTGAGTACACCAGCGGCATCGCTTAGGAAGACAAGCTGAGACTTACCGTACTGTAGATCTGTTCTTGTGTGCAAGCCGTGTCCGGGAAATCCTGTAAGTAGTAACCAAAGCAGGGCCCTGATACCGGCTTTGAAAGTTTTTCACATTGGTGCGGTCTTTGTTTCTTCTCTGTTTTAAAGCTTAGAAGCGATCGCCAGCTGTGGAAGCGGTTTCTGGGTTACCACCTTTGGCTCCGGACCCCGGTGGACTATAGGGGAACTTTGGGACATTTGGGGGGATACTAAAAGTTGGTGTATTTATTCATTCTTCAAACGGAAGCGCATATCAAATTGTTTGTTCAAGATAACAATTGTTCTACTTTCTTTGATCCAAAAATAAGATTCAGTTCCACTAAATAATATATCCTCCATCTATTGGTATATTTATCACTGCATATTTGACATGCTAATATACTGGTGAAATGCACCCACATAGTTTATAAACTAAGTTTATGTGAAGGTTAATCTATGCTGATACCCATTTTTATACATGAAGAAACATTAACGTATACTGTAGCTACATGTAATGGATTAAGGTTTGTTTTAATTCCATGTGAACTATATAGTTAAGGTCACTTTTACTATTATACTTTGTGGAAATAATGATCTTTACAACATAAAAATATCATTAAAGGTTTATCCAAATACAGAATTTATGAAGTAATAGAAGAGATCCATGCTGGTTTATACAAATAATATTTTCAAAATACATTGCAAAGGCATTCCCTTAAAATAAATATTTTCAGCAGTTATGCTACCATTGATCTTAGATTTACAAATCTATAATTTGCTGCTTTCTGTGCATAATTGCACATCTGTTTTATGGTACTTGTACTATTGACCTTGTGATAATTAAGCCCTTGAACATTTTACATTTCTCCAAAGCCAAGACTGAACTGAGAATAACAAGGACAAAGGGGTCATTTACTCTTCATTTAACTGTTTTTTATGACTTATACACATACTGTATACCCCATAGATTGTGTCTGCTCAGGTTTTAATTGCATCTTGTACTTTTAAAGGGAACAAACACTTCAACACTTCTGTTTTAAAGTATTAAAGATGAAAGATTAAAAATCTGAGAGAAAATGTTTCAGCAACTACGGATTTGAAATTTGCAATTCTGAGGGCAAAGAGACAGCTTTGGACAGGACATGTAGACATTTGTTATATTGGTTCTTTTGTTAAATTGCATAAAAAATGTTTTCTTACATTAGTAGTGATGGGTGAATAAATTCGCCTGGAATGTATTTGCGGCAAATTCCTGCGTTTCGCCGCCAGCAAATAAATTCGTGAATCTAACTCGAAAAATTTGCAGGTGAATTCAATTTCCGTTTTTCACCATTTTTTCATGAAAATTCCGGTTTTCACAATTTTTTTGTGAAAACCTTCACATTTCACGATTTTTGAGTGAAATCCTTCAAATTTCACAATTTTTTTTGAAAACCTTCAAATTTCAAGTTTTTTGAGTGAAACCATCAGAATTTCACAATTTATTCATGAAACGTTCGAATTTCACATTTTTTTCGGGAACTTTCCGATTTCGCCATTTTTTTCGAATTTTTTGGCAAAGCGAAACGGGACAAATTCGCCCATCACTATACATTAGTTTTTGGAGAATGTTACTTCTGCCATAATACTTCCACGTATAATGAACTAAAAATGTAATTAATGTATCAGTTGGTTAGATAAAGTGATTAGTGAATTATTTCATGTAGCCCTCCATGGAGCATCCTGCATTAACTAATAACACTACTACTATTACTAAAAATAATAATAATAATAATAATGAATGTCTATTACAGTCAACTTTGCATAGTGCAACAATGTCTAAGCACTTCATCACTGTACTTAAAATAAGATAAAATAAACCCTACATTTCTGTAACTGTCACAAGGTTTATGGGCTTAATTACAAATTGGGCCATTTCCTGTTTTTTGCAGCTTGGCTCTCTAGAATGTGCTTTTAGATTCCAGCCTGGCAATTTTGCTTCTCTCTGAATACGCTGCTGCCTGTGTCTGACAGTATACTGGAGGGGCATCACTGGGACCAGATGTGGGTGAGCCCTAGAATGCTTTTACCTCGCATGTAAGGATGCCAAGGGACAAGAGGCCATATTTTAAACATGCATTTAGCCTGGACTCCAGTACTAGCTTAGCAAACACAGACAATTAGTTACATTAGACACTGTCCCTCAGCTGGGCCATCACATTAGCGTGTTGCCAAACTATACCACTCAGCTGCACAAATATAATTTTGGACACCAGAGGTTCTTTACCAGATAACAAATTTTTATTTAGCAAACACAGAAAGTAGTACTCACATAGCACCAATGTAACTATTGAGGTAAAGTGGTTACAGCAATATTCACTTGCAGAGCATAGCTCGTAAACCATATTGAAAACAGGCCTTGCAGGATTCTACTTCATCTCTGTGATACCCTTTAGTGGTCTGGATCACCTCCAGTGGGACCTTCAGGGAAATCATTTAGCCTGATTCCTTATCCACTATGATTCCTACAATAACAAGCAGTATCACCTGGAAGACATACTGCAATCCTATCACTCCTACGTTGGAGCTCAGAACTTATTCTAGCTCAAACTCCTATAAAGTACTAAACTTTACCTTGATGTAGTATGGTGGCTAACGTAAAACCTCTGTTTTTGAAAATACATGCACTTGTATGGATACTAAATTACTGATGAATAGTGATGGATGAATCTAACCTGCTTCTCAGAAAATGTGTGTAATTGCAAAAAAATAGGACAAATTTATTGAAGTCAATTGCCATTTTTTCATTCAACAGCATTTATTTTACTATACATTAGAGTCTATGGATGTTTTTTTCACAGTGAAACACAGCAACATATTTTGGTTACCCAAAATATTGGTTATGAAAACAGGGGACCATGGAATGTGCATTGATCAATCCCCTCTGTTTTGTATGCTTATAGCTAATTTGCACTTTAATTGTATTTAAATACTTTTACTTGGGGTGCTCCCACAACCCCCCTTTTTTGTACTTTTGTACATGAGCTCACCTAGCATGATCTATAAAGCTCATTCATGGGATCCCTGTTCCCTAGCTTACATTATGAGGATTGTTCCTTCAGGGCACATTTTCTTTACTGGAATCCCAGTCTCTCCAGTAGCATCCAAGAAAGGAGGAGCCATGAGCTCCCAGTTACTATATTAATAGGAAGTAGTCATAACCATACTTGGTCAATAGTGGTATGACAGTTTCCCACAGAGTATGTGTCAAAAAGTTTGTTAAAGAAAAATGGCTTTTATTTCCAGCCGTCAGCAAAAAAGGTAAAAATAAAGACAAATGTCTTTCAGCAGCAGTATAAGTAATAATAACAAAAGGGCAGTTCAATTACAGGCCTTCCATGCGGGTTACTGTGTGTGCATGGTTACATAGGATCCTTAGGGGCCAATTCATTAAGTGAAGGATTCGATGTAAAAAAACTTCGAATTTCGAAGTGTTTTTTGGGCTACTTCGACCATCGAATGGGCTACTTTGACCTTTGACTATGACTTCGAATCGAAGGATTCGTACTAAAAATCGTTCGACTATTCAACCATTCAATAGTCGAAGTACTGTCTCTTTAAGAAAAAACTTCGACCCCCTAGTTCGCCACCTAAAAGCTACCAAACCCAATGTTAGCCTATGGGGAAGGTCCCCATAGGCTTGGCTAAGTTTTTTTGGTCGAAGGATAATCCTTCGATCATTGGATTAAAATCATTCGAATCGTTCGATTCGAAGGATTTAATCGCTCGACCGAACGATTATTCCTTCGATTGCGCGAACTTTTTTGCTCAAAATCCTTCGACTTCGATATTCGAAGTCGAAGGATTTTCATTCCCAGTCGAATATCGAGGGTTAATTAACCCTCGATATTCGACCCTTGATGCATCGGCCCCTTAGTGTCAGGATCCCAGACTCTCTTTCCCTGTTTCTCTCAGTCAGAGCTGTTGAGAGACTGACCAGCCAGAGTTTTAAGGAGTGCTGATTAGCCACCTAATGAGATCCAGCTGGTCAGTCAGTAGCACTTCACTCTGCTACAAGTGGGTACTACCCCACCAAGGTATGTAGGTTACAGGCCCTGGAGAAATAATACCAGTAGGGGTGTAACATTATGGGTCCCTACACTTAATACCTGCTTATTATTATCAAATATCAGGCACTCTGCATCTTTGCCTTGCATCTGGTTTTTTTATCCAGTGCAGGGCACAGAGAACAGATTGCACTGCACAAAAGTAAGGCACAAAGGCTTTGTGTATGGAGCTGTAAGGGCTACAATTTTAGCGTGCTTGCATTCATGCCATGCTAGCTTTGAATATGAAATAATGTAAGATAATTTACATGGTTTGTTTTAGGAGATGTTAACAGTAGCAAGCACAGTATATTTTCTGTGAATATTATGTTTCTTATTGAAGTCGTGCAATTTAATTTGCATACCAAGAGTAAGAAGATAACAGGCTTGTTTATGAGTGAAGGCTGTAGACATTGTTGTGGCTTTTCCCCCTTCATTTTGTACACAGTGGAATTTGCAAAGTCGTACCGCACATTTAAGCTCAAAACAACAAAGTCGAAATTCTTTTGTAGGTTGATAGAAAAAACAGTAGGTATGCTATTTTTGAAATCATAAATGTCCTTTCATCAGATATTTACCCCTTTGAAATAGTAGATCTTGCTTTGTTCTTCAGCCTTGGCTTATTTCCAGAAAATACTTGTCAGGGAAAAAATGCTCACACAGTGAAATAAAACCTCCAAATAGATAAAGGAAGGAGATAACTTATTTGCAAAACTAAATACTTTAATGCTACAGTGCCTCACTGCTGAGTCTCGGCAATCATTGTATTAGATTGTGTGTTAATATGTAAGAGGAAATGATTGAGCTATATTTTATTTCAATTTGACATTACAGGTCACAATATTAACATAACAGACATATTCTTAACCCTTTTCGGGTTATATTTTGTTTTTACTGTTTCCATATAGCCAGCTAGATAAGAAGGAAAGAAGCATTTAATATTCAGAAACTGAAAAAAGCAATGTTTGAAAAGATTCTTTTTATGTATGTCAAAATATAATGTGACCTCAAATTGCGTAAATCTCTTTATGTGGGCTAAGTTGCAGTATATGTTACATTTTAATTTGTTGAATATTATGTATTTATATACAGTATAAGAAAAGCTTTTCAAAGGGTATAATGAGATGCATCCTCCATATGCTGCCCTGTTATACACTCTTCCTACTGTAAACTGCAGGATCCACAACAGACACATTCTTCAAGTTAAGGCAGTTTATTTACTCACAGGGGTGACCATTTCAGGATACAAAAACATAAATCATACAAATAAATCCTGTCCACTGGGGTGCTACCGTTACACATATGAAGAATTCCCTTACTAAACTGGGCCCCTTATGGACTACCAGAAAGCAAACACATAAGTTGGGGTCACCCCTGTACTCACAATTCATCTGGGGGATTGCTCAGCCTCCTCCTAGACCACTGGATTGAGAGTAACTTGCTACTAAAGTTGTTACACAGAGAACTCATTCTCTGTTTATTATCACCTTTCTTGGCACTTACCTCTCCCACTATGGAAAATTTATAGGGAAAACACACCTTTTCCCGGGTCATTTTGGTCACTCTACTACACTACATAGGGTTAGCCTGTGTAGTACCTAGAATCTGTTAATATAACAGGAAAGAGAAAAACTAGGGCAAGTAAAAAAAAAAAGCCAAGAGAATGGAGAGACTGGAGAAGAAGAGTGTGATCAATAGCATCACAATTTGAAATGTATAGTAGCTTTTACAGAAAACTAATCACGAGTGTCTATGAATAGTGTGGCCAAAAATCATATTGTAGGGGTTAAAGAAAACCAGGATCAGAGATATTGCAAATTACTTTGTTTTAAAGTGGACCTGTCACCCAGACACAAAAATCTGTATAATAAAAGTCCTTTTCAAATTAAACATGAAATCCAATTTCTATATTTTATTAAAGCATTCATAGCTGTTCTAAGATCATTTAAAAATCTCAGCTGTCAATCAAATATTGTCTGCCCCTCCTCTATGCCAGTGGCATAGAGGCGGGGCAGACAATTACTTTCCATTCAGCACTTCCTAGATGTCACTGCTCTCCCCACATTCCCCCATTCTCTTTACCATTTAATTGTGTAGCCAGGGCATGGGAATGGACATCAGGTCCCCCATTCTGGTGCACAAACAAGATTCTGAGATGATACAAGGCTTGTCTTAATAACAGTGTCCACAAAATGGCTGCTGCCTGCTTGCTATCATTTTGAAATCCCAGACTAAAGGAAGCAAGAATTAAATAATTGATATAGTGTAATTAAAGTTCATTTTGCTTGACTAATGTGATAAAATAGGATTTTGAATAATTTTTTTGGGTGACGGGTCCCCTTTAAATAGACTCTCAAGAAGTTTAGTGAGAAAGCTTTCCCAAACCCTTCCCCTAGTGGAAGGTGGAGGGGCATGGCTGCCAGGGACAACCCTTGGTCCGTCAGTAAGACCCTATTGGTTGTTCATTGGTGGTGAGAGTAGCAATTCCCACTCCCTAGTGCTTGTAAAAGTTATGCTCATGTTTGGTAAAGTTGCGTGTTTTATCTTTTCTATTTGTGTCACAGCTTCATGGGGTTTTTTTTTGCACTGCCAATGGTATCCTTTGGATTTTAATTTGGTGAGTTAAGCCACAGGGGGCGGTATCCTACAGCTTGCCCCAATTGTGTCAGGAGACTCCTGTGGCTCCCGTGACCACTTTGTGCCTACTGGCATAATGTGTCAAGTTATGGTTATAATATTATAATTAATAAGGCCTTGTCCTTTATTTTCCTCTTTCCTTGGGTCTTGTTTATTATTTTTGCAGGAGCAAATCATTAGGTTTGATGTGAGTATGCTATAATAAAGGTGATAAATAAGGAAAGGAAATGGTGAAGACAAGCAGATGGTCCTGTATTGTACAGTATCTCTATTTTGTCCAACTGCCCTGTTTAATTGTCATTTACTATGTAGCGAATCTGACTCATTTTACTTGACATCAATGGGTGTTTTTTCGCACAAAATTTTTCAAACTGCGCAACCTTATTTTTTTTACCATATGTTAGTGTCTACGGGGCAATTTTTCGCTGCAAAATATTTCACTCATCCCTGTTTATTAGCACTGGTGGAATACTATCACTTAGGAAATAAAGTACAGCCATATTGTTTGTCAAAAGCCTTTTGCATTAAAATCAAAGATTATAAAATTCCAGTACGTGAATAAAGTATTGATAATCTCCAGGTATATAGCTGTCTTAACACAGGCATTTTAACACATGCATGATGTAACAGAAAAACCTTCAGAAGTGAATCTCTTTTTTCGTTTCCCTGGTTCATGACAGTTTGCAGAGCTCTGAAAATGAAATGGAAACTTGCATTTTATTAAAGTGCAGTCAATTAGAAAGTGTGGTATTCTGTTCTGTAATAAGATGACAGCAATTAAACAGTTACATATCTTAAAAATTAATCTTTTTCAACAATTTTCCTTAAGAGATTTGCATCCCACATGAAAAATAAACCAATGTGCCATAAACAGATTAAAATTCTAAACTGATTTTTTTTAAAAGGGATGTTTAGTTCAGTGAAAATGAAAACTACATTACCCAGAGTGTTGACAGCTGCTCCCTGGAGCTAAATATTTCTATGGTGAAGTCTTCCAGTAATAAATATTAAAAATGAACATATAGCAAGTGCTGAAATTAAGAGAATGATTTCCATGGAAGTGTTCTCTGCATCCCATGTGGCATTTTCCATGTTTTCCAAATGTAATATTTGAAATACACGTATTGCAAAAGTCATGTCTACAGTTGACTGAAGTAAAAAAAAAACCTTGTGTGCAGATGGGGAAAAGGGGTTTGTCAGCATCCTTACAGCCTAACAATTATCCTCATTTCTATCATTGCACTGATAAAATAGAACTCTATGGTTCCAATGATACTCCACTTTTCATCATATTTTGAATGCTGCATACCACTGTTAATTTCATAATGTGTCATATTCCGGTACATTTGTAGGGCTTCACTTTTGCCTTGTTGCTCTTTACAACTTTTAAGGAAGCCTCAAAGTTATGACCCAGTTGCAGGAGTAAAGCCCCATGCATAGGAGAAAGTCAGGAAAACAGGTGATTCTATCACATAATATGGGGTAGTTATAGATAAAACACACCTAAGGAGTATATTACGATGTGAAAATCCAGTTTGTCAGTCTCCACCAAAGTTTGCATCAATACTTTAAGCATATTCTCACCATATTTAATAAATATTTACTAAACATAATGACACCATTGCAAGTGTAATACTCCGTGATCTAGCTGGTTGGCTACATCAATCAGACCCTTCCGCTGCTTTATTCTGTAGTGGGGGTTTCCTTTACCCACCCTGCAGGCAAAGAGGGCAGATTTTGAGGAGTTGGTCACCTTCTCTTTTCTTTTCTTTTAAAGCATGCCATTGTCACACCAATACCTAAGAAACCTTCCTTTATCCAACTTCCTTTAATAACTACAGGCCAATTTCACGCCTGCCCTTCCCCAAAAAACTCCTACAATGGATTATCTCCAACCATTTGCTGAACATCTTGCACACAAACCCCTTTTAGTAAGGCTTCCACACAGGTCACTATACTGAAACAACTACAAGTATGGGGCATGTTTACTAACATTGGAGATAAATATCTGGAGAGATTTCTGGAGATGTTGCCCATGGCAACCAATTAGCAATTAGATTTAAACAGCCACAGCCAAGTTAGAAAACAAAAGCAACGATCTGATTGGTTGCTATGGGCAACATCTCCAGAAATCTCTCCAGATATTTATCTCCAATGTTAGTAAACATGCCCCTATGTCATCAAATATATACAAGCTTCAGAGATTAGGGACACAATTCCATACTCATACTTGATCTTTTCAGCAGCAAATAATACAGTCCTTTCATATACCTCCAAATGTTTGGTATCAGTGGTTCAGCTTTATCATGTTCTCATTTTATTTCACTATGTGCACCTTCAGTGTAACAACTTCTAAAATGAACTATTCACCTGTTGCTCTGTCGGTGTGCCCCAAGTAATTGTTTTTAGGGTCTCTTCTGTCTCCACATTTTCTCTCTCTTGATGACCTCATCACATTCTTTGGCTTCTCTTTTCACCTTTATGCTAGACACAAATCTTTCGTTCCTGCTCTGATCTTAACCCTGCTATTCAGGCACAGCCTTACTGCTGTAGCATCTTGGATGGTTGCTCATCCAACTGAAATAAGACCAAGAACAAAGTATTCATAATCCCACTGGCTTCCTTGCTTCATTTAACATTACAGTCAACAATGACACCTTACCTTCAGTTTTCCAAGGCAGGTCTAGATGTCAATTTAGACCCCACTTTCTCAGTTTACTTTCTCAGCCCACATTGAATCCATCACCAGGACATGGCACTTTTTAAAAGAACATTGCAAAAAAAAAAAAATACTGCAACCTCTTTCTAGCTGGTCTTTCTGAATCTAATGTTTACCAACTTCATTCAATCTTTATTTACAGTATGCTGCCCACATCATCACATCTACATTTCTCTCCACTATCTGGCTACCTGTCAAGTAGTGCATTAGGTATAAAATTATAATACTGTCTTTGAATTCTTTTGTATCTAATTTTTTGTCTCACCCCCTCAGCTTCATGCTCAATATAGGACTATCTATGGATAATATAGATCAAATAGATCACCACAAGAGCTGAGTTAATACAATTGTTCTCGCTTATTGTATTAGAAGTGCTCCTAAACTACCTCTGATCTCAAAACTCTTTCTATGAAGCATGTCATCTTCCTCTGCAGCAACGAACCATTTTTTTCCACTAGATTTTAATTGCTCTGCAAAAGGGACCTTATACCAAATTTCTATTAAGACTAATATCACTTATTCTCACTGTCTAATTTGAAATAATGATACCACTTTTTGTGTTTTCTCTTTGTGGATCGCAACGTACATTCGGTATTTAAGTAATTAAAAAATTCTATACAATACAAACAAAATTGGGACTATTGAACTTGGAGTACTTTTGAATTTTTTACATTGGCATAATTAAGCCTGGAAAAAACATGTGTAAGTTCAGCAAAATGCAAATGTAAATTGCCTATATCATAGTCAAATGTTATTTTATTATTTTCTATCCCCTTATTATTTGGT
The DNA here is from genome assembly GCA_038501925.1 of Xenopus petersii. Lineage (NCBI taxonomy): Eukaryota > Metazoa > Chordata > Amphibia > Anura > Pipidae > Xenopus > Xenopus petersii. The sequence continues at coordinate 50,217,933 of CM076672.1, read as the reverse complement.
GCCCTAGCTAATGAGTCAAATTGGCAAGGAGATCATACAATCATGAAGGGGTCAGAGAATCTCAATATTCATTTTTATAGGCATTACTGTCTCTTGGTGCTATGAGCCAGCGGTATATACTGTAAGTAGCCAGCATTGTTAAACAGAATGTCAGAAACAGAATGTATTCTGCCAGGAGCTGAAAAGGTTGTGTCTTAAAATGTCTAATTTGGTGCCTAGAAAGTCTTAACGTCAGAGTGATATAATATGTTTCATAGTTATGTTAACATTTCTCTCTAGAATGTATTATTTCTGCATGTATTGCAAAATGGACAGAGAAACCCTTACTTCATAAATCTGGAATGCTTAAAAGGGGTATAATGTATAATATAATAGGGACAAAAGCAGACATTGCCAGAGGAATAATAGGACTATTGTTTTTGTGAAACCTTAATTTTTTGTTTGCCAGAACAGCCTTTCTGCTGAGCATTAAACCGTTTATTATTAATCCCTTGTGAGAGATCTAGCTGCTAGCACATACAAAAATATTTGATCCTCTAAGGCAAAACATTTTCATTTTGTTAAGACTTTATTTTAAATAAAGGTTTGGGGGCAGGTTATTTAGAAGTTACCATAATTTGGGGTCAGAGACACTGAGATCAGAGTCAAGGATATCAAGAATACTGCGTGTTTTGAAGCAAGACTTTTTTTTGTAAAATCATTTCTTAAATGACCTCTATTAAAGCCACATGGGGAACTGGGAAAACAACAATAACTTCTTAAAAGATTCACATAGATGAAGCTGTCTGCAGGGTGAATTTAATTTTCTTTCTGATAATTTCTGTACACTCTACTTTATTGAAGCAAACAACTAAAATGCTTATTAAAGAATATTAATACTTTAGTGTGCCAGGGGGCAGAAAAGATATCCTACATTGATGACTTCTATAACAGACACCTTTTTTAATAACAAAACATTCTTCAACACATAACTGTGGTAATACAGGAAAAACTCATGAATATTAATTATATATGACGGATATCCAGTAATACATTAACTTCTATTATCACTGAGCATTTGGTACTTAATTTGGCAGTGAAAAAGACAAATAATTAACATTTATTAATGTTCTGTGCATTTCTTCATCAAATGTAAATGTGACATGCTTCTGAGTGGATGCAATCAGAAACATAAAAGTATACATTTCTATAAGAAGAAATCTTTGTTTAATTTATCAGATTTTTGGATTTAAAGGGGATGTTCACCTTCACCACAAATTGACAAATCTAACAGTTCACATTAATAGAACAAACTTGGCAATAGAAATAGTTAACAGAAAAAGTAGATATTCACCTCAGGAGTTTCCCTGTACTAATCCTTCAGTTCCACATGGAATCTGTGCTGGGAGGGGGTCACTGACCCCCAAAAACTCTACAGTGTTCATTTCCACTTCCGTATATGACATCACACATTGTACTGGCAGCTAACTTAACTCCTATTGGCTGTGTCTGCTGTCAATCTGCCACTGCTTCCTGTGCTGGGAAATTTGAGCAGCATTCAGGTACTGAATAGAAACTGTTACAGGTTTGTGAGAGGTAGTGTAGTGTGGGCTGTGTGCTGTAGAGACTTCAACTGTGCAAATAGGGGGATCAAGGTGTTTTGGACCTGGAGTTTTCCTGATAATGAATCTTTCCATAATTTAGATCTTCATACCTTAAGTCTACTAGAAAATCATATAACATTAAAAAAACCCAATCGGCTGATTTTTTTTCCCAATAAGGATTAATTATATCTTAGTCGGGATCAAGTGCAAGTTACTGTTTTATTATTATAGAGAAAAAAAAGGAAATTCTTTTTAAAAATTTGAATTACTATGGGAGATGGCACTTGTACTTTCGAGAAATATATTATTTTTGGGGTGGGGGTCAATGTATTATTTTGTGTATTTACCCCATAAACAATCATTACTCAGCAGCTGACATGACTTCCGGGACTATTTGTATGCACTTGAGGCTTTCCAAATGAGTTGAATTTTTGTGCATAGAGTAAAATATCTTTCTGGTATAAATCCCTATATCATGAAAAATATAATTTTTTTCATTTTTTTTTTTTTTGGTATTTAGAGCTCTAAATCTTGTTCCAGAAGTGGAACTGTTAAACACTCCTGAAAAAAAGGTATCGGTGGTTTTAGGTGGTCGAAGTTTTTTTTAAAGAGACAGTACTTTGACTATTGAATGGTCGAATAGTCAAACGATTTTTAGTTCGAATTGTTCGTGTCGAAGTCGAAGGTCGAAGTAGCCAATTCAAAGGTCGAAGTAGCCAAAAAAATACTTCGAAATTCGAAGTATTTTTTATTCTAATCCTTCACTCTGTGAGATATCTTACCAATAATTCAAATATACTGTACATGGGTCCCTCTTTGCCCTCACTAAATTTCAATGTACTCTTAAGACAGCTGTGATATCATTGACAGTACCATTACATTGATGAATTGCTTATGGCATAATTATTATGGAAATAATCATTGACTTATCATCAGTCACAGTTTGTTTCAAACCAGTTCCTTCAGTTTTGCTTCCTGAATACAAATGTTAATTTAAAAGAGGTTTATTGCAGTACAGCGACTTGTAACTAACTTCCAGAAAACATTAAAAATGTCACACATCATCAGCTACTCATGAATGAAATCACTCAATGAATCTGAAGCCTACACATAGTAAATTATATAGAACGCTACCATAAGTGTTCATATTAACTGATATTAGTTGAATGCTCTGAAATGGATATAGACATTCAACATAATTTAAGCCAACCAGCCATATAGTTGAGTTATTTAGTTATATTCTTTGCTATGAATAAGCTCTATTCAGCCTACTGAAAATGTACATGTGATAACTATTTTCTTTAAAAAATATTTTCTATATCAATCTGTTTATAATGTGTAAATGTGGTGCATATACTATGTACATTTAGTCTACATGTAGCAAAGCATCACACAGAAGTGCAGGGCAGATTTGTCCCATCTTCAATAACATACTGTCCTTTATTTACTCATTAAAAACTCAGCCAAAATCACATACAGAAAAAATCTTAACTCATTTCATAGCTACACCACTTCTTTTCACAGGCATGGTACCTATTATACAGAATGCTCAAGACCTGGGGTATGGATTTGAATCTTCATACTTTAAGGGGGAACTGTAATAAAATCCACAGAGAGAACAAATATGAAAATAAAAATCCACATGTCGCAATGTAAAATTCTTTCTTAGGCTTTTATTGCATTGCTAATCTTAATAGCAAATTTCAAAATTTTAAGACCTTCTTGGAGGTGGCGTAAATTTTTTCAACTTTTTCATTAAGATTTTTTATTACAGTACATACAGTGCACAGTATTGCAAACTATAAAATGGGCAATCCCTATCCTACTGACTCCTCATAACCTTATCATCCAAAATATTGCGTTTAAGTGGTAGATATAAGCTCCAGTAAAGATATTTCTAAACATAAAATAAGTTTTCTTTGTTTAGAGAACCTTGCAGGAATGTTTTGGAAGGAAGGGGTGGGCCAGACACTCAGTTCCGCTGGTCAATATTGGAGCAGACTTTCCTCAGTAAAGGTGGCCATACACTATAAGATTCGCTCGTTTGGCATGGTTGCCAAATGAGCGGATCTTAACCTGATATGCCCACTAATGGCTGGGCAATATTGGATCAATCCGAACGTTCAGCCCTGGATACTACAATACTACAATGGGCTCTGATGGGTCGCAGGACCACATCAATAAGCCAATGCAGTCCTGGATCTTACAAAAAATCTAACTTGACCGATCGATATCTGGCCAATTTTTGGCCTGATATAGATCGGGAGGACCCATTGGGAGTCCCCACACATGGGCAGATAACCTGCCAAATTGGTCTAAAGGACCGATATCGGCAGCTTTAATCTGCCCATGTATGGCCACCTTAAAACTGCCCTGTGTAAAGGCATTAAATTATAGGTAGATGGAGTTTAAGCTCCCTCTGCACAGGACACAGGAGGAAGGCTCCTGTCTGTTTTACTCCCAGAGGGAATGAGGGTGCTGTCTTCCACAGCAAGGAGCAGAGTGAGGCACTGACCAAGTGACTGAGGAATTAAGAATACCCAGGAGGCTGAGCAAGAAGTAGAAGCATCATGAGTACAGGGATGACCCCAAGATATGTGCTGAATGATGGTTTGACTGCTAGACAAAATGTTCACTAAATTTCTAACTAACTCAATTTGTTTCCAGTGTGGAAAATAAACTGTTAAATCTAACACTAGCCTATTTTTTTTCTTTTAAAAGAGGTAAAAAAACAGCAATAGTTAATAAACCTGCCCTTTACATCGGGCATACATTGTGTAGTTATAACATATTCCATCTGGGGTTTTTTTGGGAGAGAAGCAGGAAAGCTGGACATGTGAAAACAGCTTTTCATTCCACATGCTCGTTTTCCAAGATTTTGCTTCCAGACTTTCAAGATGTATTTTTCTTATTAATGCTATATTTTGTTGTGTATATACATTTTTAACAGTGAGTTTTAAGCTTATCTGTTGCCAAGTCTGAGAAATAAAATAAATTATTAAGCAATATAATTGACCACGGCTTAAGAAACATCTGGATCTCAGCTTGTTCTCCCCAAGTCATACTGTTTTATTATATTACATACTGACATGATTTTTATGCAAATTTCTGAATCTTCCTTAATGTTTTATCACCAGATCTTACATAAACAGTGCATATGCATAGACAGATTGTCTAGCAGCAAGCAATTTATGGGTCTAATGACACACATTAGCACAAACTCGAGTCCCAGCACATTCCAGTCTCTAATTTTCTATCTCTGTGGAGATATGTGTCACAAAACAAAAATATAAAGCATTTTATAAAGGTGGAAATATGCTTTTAAAACACAAAAGCATCAAGTGTAATAAACATTTTTTGTGAATTTCTCTGGACACGACAGAGAGGGAAATGGACATATGCAAGGTTTACTTTAATTTTTAACTCCTTAGAAAGAAAGAATGATGAAATTGCACATGATCCTTTCTTCATTTTTTCTTGTATATTTATGGGGGAAAAATCATGAAACAGTTAGTATATGATTGTTCCTCATTTTATCTGATATATATAAGGAGTTATAAAATGAAAAGCAAAACTTACAATGTAAGAATGATCACCCTCAACAAACAAGTTGTTGAGTTGTCAGACCCCTACTTCTTTTCAATGTACTGATTTTTAACTTGGGACAGGTACAAAAACTTTGATATCCTTTAAAGGGGCCATCTGAGCCTGGTGAGCACCCATTATTGCCAGATGTATCAGGTAGGAACAAGGCTGTCATGAACCAAAACACACTTTATTGTTTGCGGTGTCCAACATACAGTGCCTAATAGCGAATAAATGCGCCAGCCATGAATTTGTGGCAAATGTCCATCTTTCACCACCAGCAAATAAATTTGCAGAACTGCAGAGCAAATTCAGTGAAAAATCCGCCACATCCAAAAGAAATTATCGAGCGTCAGAATTAAGCGCGCATAAAATTGTCACGGTCAAAATGATTTGACAGCCCATTGATTTCAATGCATTTGGACAAAATAGTTGCACATAAAAAAATTCTTGCTCTCGTCAAAATTGTCACGCATCAAAATTATTTTGACTCCCAATAACTTCTATCTGTTTTGCAATTCACCCATCACAAATGCCTAGGCTTCCTCTGGCTGCCTCACTACAGCCTGTAGGTTCCCTCTAACTGACATCTGAGTGCTCAAATCCATAAACTGGTGCACAATCACTCATGGGCTCTTCCTCAAAGACTCAATGCTCATCGGGACAAGAGGTTATCCTTGCTACCTAGCCTCTCTTTCTCTCTCTAAGAGTGAGCTCACACCCCACTACTAACCACTTACTAGTCCTGAAGGAACAGCCTTCTGCTTGATGTTTGTAGGCCATCGAGAAAGTGCACATAGCCTGCACTACCTTATATAGGCTCCTGAACGGTTTGAACTACCACATTGTACAACTATTTACATATTAAAAATTAACATTACTTTACGAGCCTATATTTGATTTAAAGTTGTTCATTGTAGAAGTGCATCTTAGGGTGAAGCAATAGAAAATCTCTAGCCCAATGAGCATAGGCAGATTTTCATTAAGGCCTGGAGAGGCTAAGCCTCCCCAAACCTCTTTTCCTAAAAATATTAAAAGAAAAAACATTAAAAATCCTGTCTCACCAATGTGTCTATTTGAGCTGGGGAGGGGCAGAGGGTGCTGTTAACTAGTGTCTTGAGTGTCTTGAGAAATAAAATCCAAGAGAGTTCAGATGGGAAAGTTTAAGAGCTGATCTGAGTGCCAAGCACAGATAGGGAATAGGAAAGACTGAGCTTTACCCAGGATGGCCTGGTGATTAGGGCCAAGAGAAAAAGTAACTGCTAATCCACTGTGCATGTGACATCACTTCTGCATTCTTCCTCACCCCCCCCCCCCACCCCATCCCTCACCCCCTCAGCCGGAGGGTGGGAAGGGTTTTAAAAAAAATAGGCACCCCATATATAACTAAGGCCCTGGGGTTACTGGCACAAAACATAATGATCAATGTTAGTTCCATTGAACTATTCAGGTAGGTGTTAGCTGAAACTGTGAAGGTGTGATGAAGTTGTTATGGCACCATTGTGACCAGACTACACTTTCACATCTCTGTAGCTGCCTGGCTAATAATTATGCCATCCCTTAGTACTGGAGTGCTGCCTTCATTTGTATCACATCTTAGACTGCAGCATATATACCTTTAATGTATTCCCCCTTCCTCTGGATCAGCTAGCAGATCAGATAGGCTACTTTCACTTTGACAAGCAGTTACTGTTTTTTGCAAGGGCACCAAAATATATCTGCGTTATACTTTCTGCATGTGGGATTGTTGCCATTCTGCTTAAGAGATGGAATAACCGGTACCTCAAATTCTTGCTTCAAGAAGACATAACTTTATTAACTCTTCTGCATTAGCAGAAAAAGATCATGTTACATGACATTGTGTCAGTATCAGATCACTATGAGATCTGTATGAGAGCACACCTATTAATGCATTGACAAGGGGGCTCCTCAATTGACCCATTGCCTTCAGCCTCCCCATTGAACCCCATTGTTACATATCGTAATGAGACACCAGGAGTCAGAAATGGTGAAAATGGCCACAGCATCTATTCACATTTTATCAAATAAATAGGATCTTGCCAGCCTCACCCCAAGGCAATATTCAAAGCCAGAATTCCATAAGAGATCACTACTATGCTCTGCTGCTGCTCAGTTGAGATCACTATGTCATTATATCCACCACTGAGTATTAGGCTACCTCTACCTACAGAAAGGATTGCCCCAAACTCTGCTACCCGCAGGAGCTGCATCTCCTACCATGAGAGGTTGAGCAGCCCTGCTGTTGGTCAGGAATCTGCAGTGTGTCGATGATAGGAAATCCAAGCAGGCTGTCACCTAGCACAAGCAGTAGTAGCGTCGGTATCAATCAACCCACTGTGCAGTCACAGGAGAAAACCTCCTTTTTCCTCTTCTAAATTTACCTGTGCAGTACTCTGGCAAGGTCCTACTGCTGCTGTGACAAATAAAACTTAAAATACATTATCATATATCCAATGTTTTGATCCAGAGGAAGGCAAAAAACCCAGCCTGAAGCCACTGCCAAATTTGCCTCAAGAGGGAAAAAATTAATTCCTGACCCCAATGGTGATCAAAACATTCACTTCAATGGTACCGCTCTGGAGCGCCGACCATAACAGTCACGGAGTCAGGCGTTTAGATATCAAAATGTTGGCTTTATTAAGCGCATTAAAATTACAGTGGAGGGGGATAACGACTAACGCGTTTCGTGTCAGCAAACCTGACACTTCATCAGAGTAATTAGTGCATACCTGTGTAAGTGCTTAAATAGTGACACATATGCATATCATTAATGAATTAAAGAGGAAGAACATTCTCACAAAATAATATACAAATGTATAAAATTATACATATAGAGTAAAACACATGAATCCCTGTATTATATTAACAATCAATTATTTAAAAGAAATTTCCTGGTGAGTATATGTGTTGTGTATATACATTTCTTTATGCGATATTCTCATGTATGTGAATAAAAATATTAAATAGATAATTAATAATTTAATTCTTGAAAAAGATATCCATGTGTGAGTAATTCATTATCCATAATGATTTATTTTAAAAGTGTCTGTGTGATAAAGTGATGTACTTTTATTAGTGAGAAGCAGGGGAAATGCATTTTTGTTCCTTTATATGGCTTTACATTTCTAATCATGTTTAAAAATACCCATATAATACCAAAAAAACCTAATTGGTGTATCACTATATTTTTCATAGACTTTTTGTAAAAAACATTTCCTTTATTTCTATTTATTACTTAATTTCCACCCACTTGTTGGAACAGTATGTTAGAGAGGGAATTTTTTCAATGGCCGAATTTAATTTATCCTAAGTTATTAATTACTAAAAAACATGTATTGGAAAGATTGGCATTACTCTGTTCAATCATAAATAAGTTATTCAAATTATTCTGAATTTATATTATATTTGATAAAACAAATTCTCTTAATATATTTTTAATTGTTCAATCATATGAAATAAATTGTATTATCTGATGAATTCCAGAATATGTAATAGCAGAATATATATATATAATAGCAATCTATCCAATAAAGGTTTTTATCTCACACTCTCTGTTCAGCCCATATGGTGTGACTGTATCCAATAGGGTCATCCATTTGACCTCCTTCTTAGACAACAATGTATCTATATAGCCTTTTCTCTTTCCCAGTTTAACTGCTTCAATTGCCTGGAAAGATACAAAGTATTCATTAGCTTCATGTTCTTGTATTACGTGTTCTGCTACAGCTGAGGATATATCTAACCTATTTATGCATGCTAGATGTTCAAGTACCCTGTCTTTTAACCATCTCTTGGTTTTACCAACATACTGTTTACCACAGCGACATGTTACTAAATATATAACATTTGATGTCCTGCAGTTTACATATGTTCTACAGTTATATACTTTTTTAGTTATACTACTCCGAATTTCCTTGGACACATTTATAAATCTACAACATTTGCAGATGTTCGCACCACATCTGTATGTTCCAACAACATTCAGCCAATTTGTCTTATCCTTTTTATTTGGTAGCATGCTCGGGGACACCATATCTCGTAAATTGTTTGCCCTTCTGTAAATAAATTGAGGTTTTTTTAAATCAAGTGATGTCAGAATTGGGTCTGATTTTAGAATGGCCCAATGTTTTAAAATTATACTCTGGATTTTCCTTGCTTCCATGCTATTATATATTTTTCAAGAGATCTGACCTATTACTGAGTACTGCTGTTTCATAAGCTTTCCTAATGCATTCTGTGCTGTAACCCCTAAGTATCAATCTATCCCACAATTCCATGGACCTGTTGTGGAAGGAAGCCCATGTGGAGCAGTTACGTCTAAGACGTATAAACTGGCCCACTGGGATGCCTTCCAAGAGAGGTCCAGGGTGATTGCTTTCACGTCTCAACAAAGAGTTTCTGCTGATAGATTTTCTATATATGTCAGTATCTATCTGTGTACCTTTAGTAATGAATTGTATATCTAAATACTCTATTGTGTTCTTATCACATTTATACGTAAAACTTATGTTTTTGTCATTGTTGTTACAGTAGTCAATAAATTGTTTCAACTCTAATTCTGTACCTTCCCAAATGATTATTAAATCGTCAATGAAGCGGTAATAACCTTTTATATTGGCACTATATATAGATCGTTCACAAAAGATATGATGTTTTTCGAACCAGCCCATAAATAAATTAGCATATGAGTTCCACATGGCTGTAAGTAAAATTCGTTGTTAAACATGAAGTAATTATGTGTCAATAGATACTCAACTGCTTCTATTATAAATTCATTCTGTTCATTTGTATAAAGACCTTTTTCTTTCAACCAATATTGCAATGCAAAAATCCCATCACTATGCCTAATAGAGGAATATAGGGCCGTGACATCCATCGTCACCCACATATATCCTTGTTTCCACTCAATGTTTGTTAATTTATTAATAGCATCCCCACTATCTCGTAGAAAAGAGGGCAATTGCACTACCATCGGTTGGATCAATTTGTCTATATATTCACTTAACCCCTCATTTAAAGACCCTATCCCAGCAATTATGGGACGTCCCTTAGGTTGTTCAACGCTCTTATGAACTTTGGGGAAGGTATGAAAAATGGGTATTTTTGGAAACTGACGCCATATATACTCCATCTCATTCTCACTTAGGATATTTTCAAATTTACCATATTCCAATAGTCTCCTAAGTTTATTTTGAAAACAGGACGTCGGATCATTATCCAACTTTATATAGTTAATTTGATCTGTTAATTGTATTATAATATCCTGCTCATAATAGTCCCTGTCGAGAATAACTATGGCTCCACCCTTACCTGAGTTTCTGACCACTATGTCTCGATTCCCTTTGAGAGATTCTATCGCCTGGTATTCCTGCTTTGTTAAGTTGTATTTATCTTTTTTGTTATTTAAAATTTTACACAAATAGATACTGACATATATAGAAAATCTATCAACAGAAACTCTTTGTTGAGACGTGAAAGCAATCACCCTGGACCTCTCTTGGAAGGCATCCATTGGGCCAGTTTATACGTCTTAGACGTAACTGCTCCACATGGGCTTCCTTCCACGACAGGTCCATGGAATTGTGGGATAGATTGATACTTAGGGGTTACAGCACAGAATGCATTAGGAAAGCTTATGAAACAGCAGTACTCAGTAATAGGTCAGATCTCTTGAAAAATATATAATAGCATGGAAGCAAGGAAAATCCAGAGTATAATTTTAAAACATTGGGCCATTCTAAAATCAGACCCAATTCTGACATCACTTGATTTAAAAAAACCTCAATTTATTTACAGAAGGGCAAACAATTTACGAGATATGGTGTCCCCGAGCATGCTACCAAATAAAAAGGATAAGACAAATTGGCTGAATGTTGTTGGAACATACAGATGTGGTGCGAACATCTGCAAATGTTGTAGATTTACTGTATAAATGTGTCCAAGGAAATTCGGAGTAGTATAACTAAAAAAGTATATAACTGTAGAACATATGTAAACTGCAGGACATCAAATGTTATATATTTAGTAACATGTCGCTGTGGTAAACAGTATGTTGGTAAAACCAAGAGATGGTTAAAAGACAGGGTACTTGAACATCTAGCATGCATAAATAGGTTAGATATATCCTCAGCTGTAGCAGAACACGTAATACAAGAACATGAAGCTAATGAATACTTTGTATCTTTCCAGGCAATTGAAGCAGTTAAACTGGGAAAGAGAAAAGGCTATATAGATACATTGTTGTCTAAGAAGGAGGTCAAATGGATGACCCTATTGGATACAGTCACACCATATGGGCTGAACAGAGAGTGTGAGATAAAAACCTTTATTGGATAGATTGCTATTATATATATATATTCTGCTATTACATATTCTGGAATTCATCAGATAATACAATTTATTTCATATGATTGAACAATTAAAAATATATTAAGAGAATTTGTTTTATCAAATATAATATAAATTCAGAATAATTTGAATAACTTATTTATGATTGAACAGAGTAATGCCAATCTTTCCAATACATGTTTTTTAGTAATTAATAACTTAGGATAAATTAAATTCGGCCATTGAAAAAATTCCCTCTCTAACATACTGTTCCAACAAGTGGGTGGAAATTAAGTAATAAATAGAAATAAAGGAAATGTTTTTTACAAAAAGTCTATGAAAAATATAGTGATACACCAATTAGGTTTTTTTGGTATTATATGGGTATTTTTAAACATGATTAGAAATGTAAAGCCATATAAAGGAACAAAAATGCATTTCCCCTGCTTCTCACTAATAAAAGTACATCACTTTATCACACAGACACTTTTAAAATAAATCATTATGGATAATGAATTACTCACACATGGATATCTTTTTCAAGAATTAAATTATTAATTATCTATTTAATATTTTTATTCACATACATGAGAATATCGCATAAAGAAATTAATATACACAACACATATACTCACCAGGAAATTTCTTTTAAATAATTGATTGTTAATATGATACAGGGATTCATGTGTTTTACTCTATATGTATAATTTTATACATTTGTATATTATTTTGTGAGAATGTTCTTCCTCTTTAATTCATTAATGATATGCATATGTGTCACTATTTAAGCACCTACACATGTATGCACTAATTACTCTGATGAAGTGTCAGGTTTGCTGACACAAAACGCGTTAGTCGTTATCCCCCTCCACTGTAATTTTAATGCGCTTAATAAAGCCAACATTTTGATATCTAAACGCCTGACTCCGTGACTGTTATGGTCGGCGCTCCAGAGCGGTACCATTGAAGTGTGTGTGGAGCCGGCTAGAAGGAGCCGATGTATCGCGAGAGCTGCGACTCAGCAGGAGCCGGCGTGTTACGGGTAAGCTCCGCCATTAGCCGCATCGTCCTTTTGTTTGTTGTGATCAAAACATTCCCTGGATCAAGCATTTGACATTCAATAAAATTGATAAATAACATGCAACTCTCTCATGTTTATACTGTACAACTATACCGAAACCACAATATAACAATGCATGCAGGAATACATCCACATTTGTTATTAATAGATAATATGACAACATAAAGAGAAACTCCTGACACTTCTCAAAATATGCAAAAAAGGGGAGGTGGGTGGGATGTTTCTACCTGCTCAGAAAAAGTGAACTGCTTCTTGGCTGCTGGTCATTTGGATCCCTTGTCATGCAGCCCCTGCGTTTATAGCTCCAGGGCTTTCCTATCTTAACAAAGGTGTTTCATAAATGGCAGAGTTAGCCTTTACCTTGTGTTTTATATGGAAGTAGACCAATAAACATAGTTTATTGTTAAACAACCCGATTATTAAGCCTGATTTCCAGTATGTGGATGAACTGAACTTTTTCTATAACTTTAATACTAAGACAGCGTTATTAATATTATTTTCAAAATAGTCTGGGCTTCGTCCATGGCAAGTAGAAAATTACTCAGTTCACCATGATGCAGCCTGTGGGCCCAGCAGTTAGTAGCTTTTAAGTCAGCCCATGTATGGGACAGATTTAAAATTGTAGTGCTTTTTTTACACAAAAATCTACCCTTTGTGCTCAGACAGGTCAATTACAACTTTGGCCAATGCTTATAATATGGGGTTGAATCAGTGGTGCCGCTGGTGATGAAACTGTTGAAGTAACATTAGACTTAGCCTACCCAAACAAAAAAAGCATTTTTATCAGGGGTTGTAGTAAGTCTTAGCACTAATACTTTGCTTTGTATGGGTTTCTGGTTCAAATCATGAAGCTGTAGCACAGCGCCTATTTCTCCACTGATTGAATGGATTGATGTTTCTCTATGCAACTGTTTAGGTGCCAGACACTGGTACTTCGACCACAGATTTAAGGTTTCTGGCTTTCACTTTGATGTATGCCGAACAGCATGATGTCTGACAACACAAGCAGTGGAAACATCAAAGAGGCCCATTTAAAGATGTCTTTTTCAGCAATATATTTGCAAACCGATTTGGCAGCAGTAGTCCAGTAAAACCCATGTAATTTCAAATCTTCAATAATTTTTTTTTCCATTACCAGGGTACTTCAAAAGTATTTCTATTATATGACATATTGGCCTATTTTTAGGAACTATTCACATTGTTAGATTTGTGAAAGTGGATACAAATGTTTTTTTTTTATGTCAGCATAGTCATTGGCTTCATTTCTACCACATTACATTGCAATACATGCAAATTTTAAAAAAAAAAAGTTCTCAAATTTAAAAAAAAAAAAACGGTTCTCATTTGAAATCTAATTGGAAGCAATTGAACGGATTTAAAATGAACCTATCACCCAGACACAAAAAGCTGTATAATAAAAATCCTTTTCAAACTAAACATGAAATCCAATTTCTATTTTTTATTAAAGCATTCATAACTGTTGTAAGCTCATTTAAAAATCTCAGCTTTCAATCAACTATAGTCATAGACAATTACTTTCACTTTCCATTCAGCACTTCCTAGATGTCACTGCTCTCCCCACATTCCCCCTTCTCTTCACCATTTAATTGTGTAGCCAGGGCATGGGGATGGACATCAGGTCCCCCATTCTGGTGCACAAACAAGATTCTGAGATGATACAAGGCTTGTCTTAATAACAGTGTCCACAAAATGGCTCCTGCCTGCTTGCTATAATTATGAATTTCCAGACCAAGGAAAACAAGATTCAAATAATTTATATAATGTAAGTAAAGTTCATTTTGCTTGACTAATGTGATAAAATAGGATTTTGAATATTTTTTTGTGTGACGGGTCCCCTTTTATAGACTCTTTTAAAAGGGAACTTTAAATGATTTGGAGAGAGACTGAAGATGTGCAATGCAAAAAGATAGGCGTAATTCTATCACAGCCACTTAGTATTAGTATTTTAAGTGGCCAGTACAAGGCAAAAGCATATGAGCCCTCAAAGCTATCATCCACCCTGAGCACTCCTACACCATTCCATCCCCTGCTTGCTGACACATCCCCATCCTCAGCAGCTCCTACTCACAAAAATGCACGTCATCCCTTTTGCTTTGCAGATGCACCAACACTCTTGGCTACCTATATGTATGTGCCTAGCATACCTTGGGGGCATCCTTGGTATGTGCCTCCTTTGCCTACCTGCCTACTAATGATGTGCAGGTTGGGTTTTACTCCGACCCTAACCTGCCCTCCGTGAGCCCGGACCTATCTGCCGTGACTTCCGGGTTCCATTTAAAGACCGGCGCTGACCTGCTGTGCCAATGATGTCACAAAAATGGGGCGATATTGTGCGTCTATAAAAAAGAAAGCCGGAAGTCGGAAGCCAGCAGACCAGCAGTGCAAGGTCAGCCCAAACCCACCCGACCCGTGGGTAAACCCTTGGGTCCCACAGGTATCAGGCCGGCCCGCACATCACTACTGCCTACCGCTGGTTCTGACCCTGACTGACATCAATAATTAAAGGTACTTTCCCTTAATCATGCTCCATGTACTTACTGTATATAGCAGGCAATTGCACAGTTCCCACTGTGTGGCTCATCAATAGGTATTGCATTAGTTATTTTTAGTGACTCCCGCAAAACGTGGAAATTCGATGCGAATTCGGTTCTGGAGAATTTATTATTACTGTTAATCATAATAAATACAGTAAATCCTTATTAAATAAGAAAATTATCGATATTATTTAGTGGTTGAGAATCAGTGTTGTCCCTTAATGTATTTATTATGTTAATAAATAACAAGTGCTATCAAGCTTGCAGATGAAACACTTTTACAGGGTTAAATCACTCGAGAACACATAAGAGCTAATTCATATCACTTTGGAAATGATCTCTGTCAAAAAAGGCACCAAAATTTTATAAACACGCATAAAATAAAAACACAACAACCTTCACATGAGAAGTAATTACATTAAGCCTTTTTAATAGATATTAGAGCACATGTATGTCCCAAGGGCAGGTGTGGTCCCCACTGCCTGCAGTCAGTTGTCCACAGCACCACTTTATTACAGGTACTTGCATCAGAATGTACTCCCTGCACAATTCTTGCTTCCTTTATGAACTGAGCGCCAGTGTACTTATTGATTCAGGGCAACCCTGGAGCAATACGATGCAATTGCCCTGTAAATGTTCTACTTTTGTTGGCATAATTTGTAGCATTTGCAGTGAGAGTGACGTACGGTTTATTTGTGCTATGCCTATAGATGCAGGCTGCTGGGGAAACACTGGAGTTAACACCTGTTTCTTATGTTGTACCAGCTCCAGGGTCCCCCTTCATCAATATTCACAACAACACTTGATTTGCAACAGGAGGCAGGAGGAAGGCAATGGTGCCATGCACACCTATACAGAAGTGTAAGGGGCACATGTTGAAGGAAGTACCTTTAAATGATGGGATTATTCACTCATCTGACTGCAGGGACATTGGTGAGCCTGCAACCTCAGTGTGGTAAGTAAATAAACCCTATATTTATCTGTATCTCTGCTATACTGTTACAAATGCCAGCTGAGTTTGTTATTGATTTATACATTAAGTAACTGTCCTCACCTAAGGAAGATACACATGGGAAAAAATAAATAGTAATAGTCCAACATTTCAGATCCTTTTTTGGACCTTTGTGAGACTGTTCAAGAATGGGAACCAAAAACACTGGCCTGTTAGTATTTTAATAAATTGAATAAGGGCTATTTTTAATGAAAATTTCTCAATAAATGTATCAAAGTGGAAATTGGAGTGGAATATATATATATATATGTGTGTGTGTGTGTGTGTGTGTGTGTATATACATATACACATATTTATATATATACTGAATATCTATATATCTATATAGCTATATATATATATATATATATATATATATATATATTTATTTATATAAAGTAATGAGCAAAATATTTAGCTACTGAGAAAAAATGACCATATACTCCAATGGAAAGTAAAAAAAATCTTGTGCAGTTTAAAAAAAATGTTGCATGGTTTGAAAAACTGTTGGACAAAAATGACCGTTCACTTCAATGCTTTTGGCAAATCATTTGCCTTTTTGCGAATTTTGGTGAAGTAAAACAGGTCGCCCATCACAATATATATAATATATATATATATAATAATATATATTATATAGTTTTATAAATATGCTGAGAGAAAGGTTTAAAAGTTCCATTCTGCTAAAAGTCCATCCACTTGCAATTTGCTGAACATTCCTATTCTTTTCTCCTTTTCACCTCCTTTCAAAAAGATGAAGGCATGTTTATGATGAATAGCTTGACAGTCCTTTACTAAGTACGTTATTATAGAAGCTGCAAGGCTACTGAGGCATGTTAGAAAGCCTGTTAGCCAAAGCATCTATGCATAACAGGAGGTCTCCATGTGAGTGTTACCATATCACATAGGTTTAGGTTCAGCATTTTATAGCTGACATCTGCTATTGATTTGGGAATAATGCCAACTCTTCATTTGCTTGGAGTTTATATTTTCACCTTCATTGTAGAATTTCTGCCCAGAAGAGGCAAATCTATTGTTATCCTGTTGCAGATGAACACATCTTGACAGACTTTTTCCTTGTCAGTTTCGGTAAATATAATTTTTCAACTGATGCAGTCAAACTCTTTTCTAAAAGTTAAACTTTATAAAAGCAATTGGCTGTTGTTTCTCTTGCTTTTCCTTTTTTTCATGAATATGTTTGCATTTCAGAATTCTTGACATTTAAATACCCAGCCACTGTAATGACTATGGGGTTATTTAAAATGATATTGCTCTGTATACTGTACATTTACTAGCTCCCCCGTGGAATAAATACTTTCCTATGTTTTGCCTGGGTTTATCTTCTAGCTTTTTATGTTTCAAGAACAATATTAATCCTGTGAAAGGATCATGTCCCAAAGCTATTTATGGCAACGTGCGTCAGCTGGATCAGACTACGCTCCTTGTAAAAGTATACTTTTTTCTAAACACCTTAGCCTTTGAGAAACATTACGCAGTTCAGTCTTTTTAAAAGAATGCTTCTCCGTGCATGCCAATGGGGTGTTTTTAACAGATATAAAATGTATCTTGTCTCCTTGTCATTGAAAAATGTAGGGATCGCAAGATACAGTACATCTAAAATATTCATCATGTAGACAAAAGTCTGGGCAGAGGAGGAAATTGCTGAGCATTGCTGACTGCTCTTATCTCACTTTTTTTTTGTACTTCTCATCTTAAATGCTTTCAAATTTCTGGCGGTTGTCTAAATGTATCTGGTAGCTAATATATCTCCATAATATCCCTAGTGATTATATTTATGCAATTGACCTTCTAGAAAACTTGGATTATTATCTTTCATAAAACAGGAGAATGCCACAGTATTTTTCTAATAGATGTTACATTCTTGGTCCATCTGTGCGTTCTCAAAGCGAAACTTCCTCAACCGATCTCAAGAACTGATTATTGAAGCTAAAATCAAAATGTATTTGTCATGTTTTTTTACACGTGACACATACTGTGTTTTTTTTTTTAAATAAAGACTTAAAATAAATTAAGATATTTATGTGCTACCTGTCTTGGAGTAATCATCTCTTCCATCATTAACTTAGAGATGCATGAACCAAGACATCTAAATGAACCGTGACCTTTCTATATGACCCAAGCCAGGAACATTATTGATCTTTTTTTTTTCCTTCCTATGGAAGGCATTATACATTAGATGCATTGTTGATATATAGAATACACTTCTGAAATGTTCCCCGGTTGGTAAGGAAAAAAACAATTCAAGTCAGATATCTAATAGTGCATTATACAGACATAAACCATATTAATGGTTCACTCATCCCGTAGATAACTTCCTTCTTTGTTGCATATGACAAATATTTTATTTACTTTCTGGCTTTCTGAAAAGTCAGATTAATATTGCAAGCTTTTTTTTTTTCTTTTAAAGGGGACTCTTGCTTTCTCCTGCCTAAGATGTAAAATGCTATTTGATTGTCAGGAGGAATTTAATAAACCGATTTGTCCTGGGGTAGATTTGTATAG
This sequence comes from Xenopus petersii, assembly GCA_038501925.1. Lineage (NCBI taxonomy): Eukaryota > Metazoa > Chordata > Amphibia > Anura > Pipidae > Xenopus > Xenopus petersii. The sequence continues at coordinate 50,199,267 of CM076672.1, read as the reverse complement.
TAAGTAACATTTGTATTAATATTATTATGTTCCAGTCCTCTTCTATTAATCTTATAGTCTGACATTTAGAAACTACATACCAGATTACATTTACACTTCTTTGTACAGCAATGCTTTACTATCTTTCATAGTATTGATAATCCCTCTCTCTCTTCCTAGGGCATAATAAGAATGACCCATAGAACATGTGTTTGTGTGTGTATATATATATATATATATATATATATATATATATATATATATATATATATATACACACACACACACTAAACAGTACTGCAGTCACTGTGCATCAATATATGTATATTTAATTAACTTAGCCCACTATTTTTATGCATTAAAGGGTATAAAACCCTTTATATCTCTTCTCAATATATGGGACCCAACCAAGCTGTTTGCAATAGCAAGTAAGAGAATACATATAGTATAGGAGGAAAAATGAAAAAACAAAATAGCAAAATCATTTAGGGACGGCTTTATCAAGGGTCGAATTTCGAAGTAATGGGAGTTTTTTTGAACTTTGAAGAAGAAAATACCAACCGGAATTTATTAAAAAAGTCTGTTTTTTTCTTCGGGTGAATAGTCTGTATTCGATCGAATTCCAATTGTACAAATCGAAGTAATAACTCATTCGATCGAATTCTAATCAAAGTTCACTAATTGACTGCAAATAGGTTCTGGGAGGTCCCCCATAGGCTAAAACAGCAATTCCACAGGTTTTACATGTGAATGGTCGAAGTCAAACTTTTAAAGAGACAGTATATGATACATTTCAATATTCAAATTTTCAGTTTTTTTTCAAATTCGAATAGTACCTAAGTACACAAAAATTACCTTGAAATTTTAATTTTCTTCATTCTAATTTTCACTTCAACCTTTGATAAATCTGACCCTAAATGTCACAGAGCTCTAGAGTGACTAAAATGCAATGTTAAAATAGGAAACAGAACACTAATCAAGTGGCAATCATTTGATCAAAATAGTATGTACTGGTACAGCAGATTAGAAACCATAGATTTCACCAGTAATGTACATTTTTACAGTGGAAGCAACACACTTTCATGGCAGTAACAGAGGACCTCATGTGTGCTCCAGGTCTTCACAGCTAGTTCCCCCCTAGGCTCATTCTCTGAGTGCACCCAACCCTATCTGGTTGTACCTATTCATCAGCATACCATCATTAACTCAAGCCAATTAAACTTGGTATTGTCCCTCATCTATAGAGAGAGATTGCTACCATTAAACCATCTTTATACTGTATATGTACACAATGTTCATCTGAATTAATATTGGACTAGCGTTCAAAATTCGAATTTAATTAGCGTATTCCGTTTTCCCCTGTTACACGATGACCCAGGTGCAAAAACACAAACGCTTAAAAGTGTGTGAAGGTAATGAAGGGTAAAAACATTCACTGAATGAAGCGAGTTGCTCGGGTGCGTTGCCCCAAACCCGTAGCTGAAGGTGAGATGCAATAAAGATGAAGTTGGCAAGCACTCCACATTCACTTATGAAATTAAAAATGATGAACTTTATTTTGTCAAGTTAAAAACATCAAACGTCCTAAGACGTTAGGACGTTTGGTGTTTTTAACTTGTTGAAATAAAGTTAATAGTTTTTAATTTCACGAGTGGATACAGAGTGCTTGCCAACTTCCTATTTATACTGTAGCATACCATCATTCTCAAATGGGGGCAAATTCGATAAGATCCGAAGTTGCGCCGGCGACAGCTTCGCCACACTCCGCCGCACTTCCAGACGTAGTTTTGCCAGCGCTACGCAAATTCACTAAAATATGAAGTTGCGCTCAGGGAGGCGAACGGTAGCGAAGTTGCGCTAGCGTTAATTCGTCAAGCAAAGCAAAGTTACACTAGCGATGCCTAATTTGCATACGGTGCCAAGTTAAAGTACAATGGACGTATGTGTAGCAGCAAATACATTACACTACACAAGCCTGGGAAAGCTTCATAAGATAAAATAGAGTTGTTATTTTGCCCTATACATGTGGCCACTGTATAGTTTAGGTGCCATGTGTTATGAAATCTAGGGGGGAAGGAGGGTACCCCCAAAAAAATGTACAATCTTTTTCAGCCTATCACCCTTAAAAAGGAAAAGACGCCAGAGTTTTTTGGGACTTAGAAAAAAATTTCAACTTTTTTTGAAGCAATCCCTATCTACTCTATTGCACTTCGCCTGGTCTCATTTGGCGAAGGCAATTCTGGGGCAAGAAAGTTCATGAAAATCCGCAAGTTAGTGAATTAGCATAGCTACGTCCCTTCGCCATATCGCAACTTTGTCTGGCGTAAGGGTGCGAAGTAGCGCTAGAGTAGGTCCACTTCACTAGCAAATTTACGCCAGCACCCGTTACCAAATCGGCAAAGTAACGAAATTACGTCACACTGGCGAATTTGTGCTAGCGTTAGCCACTTCGCGCTTTAGTGAATTTGCTCCATAGAGTTTATTAAGATGCTCACCTTAAGTACAACAAATGGTTTATGGTTAGTGAGTTCCAGGGCAGGAGAACAGTCAGTGCACACCTTTCAATCACAGAACTTATTAAAACAGGAAGCAGAACCTCTGCATGTCTCATGTTCAGCCAGGAGTATGGTATTTAATTTGTTTCTACAGAAATGTATGATGCAGTAGGGGACCAGCAAATAGGGACAAAACTGAAGGAATTTCCCTTGTGATCTCCTTACCTGCTAAAAAAAATAGTGGCGCGCTTTTTCAAATATCCGTGCTGTAAAAATTAAAAGGCTGATAATTATACATTTTATGACTGGAGGGTGTTTTTAATATAATGGTTTGATATCTGGGCATATCAATAAACCAGTACATGTAATCTGTCTGAGGGTGCTAAACTTTAAAATTAGAATTAGCAAATCCATGCTTATGACCACATAGAAGCACCATTATCTGATGTACAGGTATGGGACCAGTTATCCAGAATGCTTGGGACCTGTTGTTTGCCAGATAAAGAAAAAATAAATAAACAATAAACAACCCCAATAGGATTGTTTTGCCTGCAATATCGATAAATTACCTTTTAATAGATCAAGTACAAAATACCGTTTTATTATTACAATGAAAAAAGTAATATTTTAAAATGTGAATTATATGATTAAAATTGAGTCTATGGGAGAGCTGTCTGGATAACGTGTTTCCAGATAATGGATCTCCTTTACCTTGATTGCTTAATTTGGGTAGCTGGTATATACTGTATATTTTATTGGATTTAAAGAATGAAATATATGGGTTTTTTTTTTTACTGAAATATGAATTTTATTATTATCATTATTATTATTATTATCATTATTTATCGGGAAAGGTTCTAACCTATTTTGTCATGCCAAAAGGGGGGTCATCATAGAAGCCATGTAGCAAACACCAGCTTAAAAACATAGAGGTTAAGCAAAATAATATGGAATTAAAAACAAAAATGATATAGCAGTTAAGGGATCACTACAAACCAAAGAGATCATAGTACATTACCTTTATCTGCACACGTTTCCATATTTTATCCCCAACTGACATCAGCAATATGCAAGTGTCTTTCTCTGGTTATGACCATTTCCAAAGAGCATTGCCTTCATCAACCTCATCCTCGAGCCTTGGGTGGGACCCACTAGTTAGCCAAAATGGTGTAGGGCAAAGAAAAATATTTTTGGTCACACTTACTGTGGTGACCACCACTAAAATAATCATAGCAAGTGTAGCAATTGTGGTGTTTATACAAATTGCCTGTGGGTGTCACTGTGCACAGGACTTGTACTGTGCATACACAGGACTTTCTGTACAGCTTAAAAGTGAAAGTTACTGTTGTGTAGTGCCTGCTTGAGAGCCTGCTAATAAAGTACTGTTATACTCTACTCATCCTAGGCTACCAAAACGTAACAGCACTATATTTTAAATGCAACAAAGTAACCAATACATGGATACATAACAAGGAAAAATGCTTTGTTTTGAAGCCTGCATAGGCTAGCATCACTGGTCAGAGGAGCTATATTTAACCTTTATTGCATACTGAGCATCCCATTGCTTATTACATGGAGCAATCAGATTGCAGAAGGTCAAAATGGAGTGACAGAGCTACAGGCAGGGTCCTGGCTCCAAACTAGGTGGATGAATCCAAGACTGTATTGCTGAACAAAACGTGTTGTACTTTTTTAATCAGTCAACAATTTAAAGATTAAAGCTGGCCATACACTGTTTGACACTGTATGGTATGCAATTGTCTCACAGGCTAACAGATGGGTAACATACAGGGGGTTATTCATCAAAATCTGAATATTTCTGATAATTAGTCTGAACAAACGAGAATCCACAATTTGACCTTATTTATTATTTAAAAAGCACAATTTAATCGCATCTTGGGAAAACTCAATAAAATCGAGCAAAAATCCGTATAGTATAATTTTTTTTCCCGAACTGTACATTTTTTTTTTGGTCTTTTTCCAGAAAAGTCTGAATTTTACAGATTTTTGCCAGAAAATCCTGAAATAGTCGGATTTTCGGACCATTTCCATTGCAGACCGCAGAAACTTCCAAATACTGTAGGATAGGGATCTCTCCCATTGACGTATTTACAACCTCGACAAATCTGAGATGGAGGATTATTGATTCTGCCTTTTTCCATCCTTGGAGTATGATAAATCTCGAAAAATTCTATTTTTTTCCACAAAAAAATCAGATTTTATATTAAAAAAACCCTCACATTTTAGAGTTTTTTGCATTGTGAATTTAATAAATAACCCCCATAATGTGATGTATATGGTATGACTGTATGGTATGATTCTATTGTTCACTTCCTTATCTTCCGATAAGGACAAGGTGCACTGGCTGCATATAACTTAGAATTAATGACTGTCATGTATACTCCATATATGACGTGAAACTTGGTTTTGTGCAATTTTTACACCATTTTTGCCAGTTACAGCAAGTTATACTACAAGTGCTTTTCTTAGATTTAACACAAAAATATTGACCAGATTTTCCAACAAAATGACTGTTTATTCACTGTGAATTTTATTATTATTGAAATTTAAAATACAAACCAGATGTATATTGCCCGGTTTTTAAATAGTAAATTTCGATTAGTCTGCATCTCATACAGTCATTCACAAATTACTTATTGCTTTAGGTTGAAATTTGAATTTAAATTACCTTTTTTATCTGTATTCTGTATCTGTACTGTATACCTATGTCCCTACAGTATTGCCTTAGCCTTTTGTGCCTGTTTTTATGGTTATTGTTTTTGTGCCTGTTCCTGACTCCTCACCTACCTAACCACAATTCTGATTCAGTACTTGTCTTACTGCAGTTTTGGATCAAGCTCTGCCATGTTCAGGTTTCCCTTGTCAGTCCACAGCAGAATATTCTGGGGTCCTGGCAGGGCTCTCCAGCTCACCAAAGGGTGTGATCTCCTAAGAAGTGACAGGGTTCCTGTCTCACAGAATTTGATAGTCTCTAAAAGTACACTTTTTAGTTTTTCCCCATGCAAAGCATAAGTAGAAATGTTTTAATTGAAAAAGTTACATTTTATATAATTTAAATTAAAAGTGACATATATAACCACCTTTAGGTAAAACTTTAAAAGACTTTGTACAATTAAAATTTGCAAAAACATAATGCAATAACATTTTCATTAATACCAAACAGTAGAAGATTGACAATTATACTTTTAATTTCTTAAATGTAGGAATTTTTGATTCAATTAATTCTTTTTTTTTACATTCCACCAATTGTGTTTAAAATTGTATTTGACCCTTTAAATAAACTTTTGTTCTTTATGGGATATCATAATTACAATTTTGGAAAAAAACAAGTCAAACAATCATACAATATTTTGGTAAACAGAGTAGAGGGATATTTTCCAATGAGACACAATTCTAATATTTCCTTCTGACAATGTGTGTGTGAAAATCTTCTGTATTGAGGTCCACAGCAGGAGGACTGCAAAACAATAGACTTCATGTTGAAATCTGTCACATTTTTTATACTTTCCTTCATCTTGCTTAATTTGTAAATTAAAAGTATATTGTATTTAAATGAAGTTTATACATTTAAACACACACACATATATATATATATATATATATGTGTGTGTGTGTTGATTAATGTTTAATGTAGAAAAGGTTAACTATAATTCTTAAGAAAAAGAGTTATTGCAGATGAACAGATTATTGCGTATAGAGTAAGTGTTGCACACTTGCATAGTGACTGACTGAGCTATACATATACAGTTCATATGACAATAGCAGTGGATTGACAGACTAATATAAAACTAGTAATTGTTTCCTTGAATTTTAAGCTTAAAGTTAACCTTTAGTTTGTTAAAGAATGGTCAATTGTAAGCAACTTTTCAATTGGCCTTTATTATTAATTTTTTATAAGTTTTTAATTATTTGCCTTCTTCGTCTGATTATTTCCAGCTTTCAAAGAGGGATCACTGACACCATCTAAAAATCAAAAGCTCTCTACGGATTCACAATTAGTATTAATGCTACTTTTTATTACTCATCGTTTTATTCAGGCCCCTCGTAAAAATGTACTATTTTTTACTAAAAAACATTATACATTGTTTTTTGTTTTTTTTGGGAGAGTTAACATGAGTTATTGTGTATTTCCACTTCAAAAAAAAATTGCTATTCTTCATAATCTACGGATTTATACCAGAATTAATTTTTATTTTATGCACAAAAAATCAACTGATTTGGAAAGCCTCAAGTGTCCCAAACATACCAATACTAGATAGTTATAGTTTTATGGAGATTCTGACTTCTATAAATCAAAACTCCCCAGTAAATTGCTGAATTTTTAAAGAACTACAGCAGAATATGGCATACTTGACAAATTCTGGAACAGTAGATTTACCCCAGGAAACCATATATTTTTTAAAAGAACACATGCTGTTGAATCCAAAATGGGTAACCATGTCTTTCTACTGCAAACTTCAAAGATTTTCTAAACTTTGTGGTTTCTATAAGATTTATGAAAATTCAGAAAAATCATCTCACACATAGCATAGCATTAGGTACCTAAATATGAATGCCAGAGGTCCACTGAACAGTTTGATTCCCATTGTGCATAGGATTACCAAAGTGTCTGGCATTTAGCGACCCCAAAATGAAGTAAGCACATAGAAATTGTTCGAGAAGTCACTTCAGCTACTGAATAATTGACACATTGACTGCATTTTGTGCAGAGTAAAAACACAAAAAAATACATTGGTTCCCCAAAACCATATAAACAATGTCTTTCTACTCCAAATGCAATGATTTCCTAAATTTGTCAGTTTTGGTGAAATATTTGAATTTTTTGAGATGTATTATACCCCGAGGATGGAAAAAGTCCAAATCCACAAATCATCCATCTCAGACCTGAAATTGCCACAAAGCTTCCACTTTCTAGTATCTTATCTCCCACGTAGCATTAGGTACCAATAAAAAACATCCTAAATATGAATGCCAGGGGCCCTCTGAACAGTTTGATGCCTATTGTACATAGGATTACCAAAGTATCTGGCATTTAGAGACCCCAAAAAGAAGTTAGTGCATACAAACTGTCCTAGGGATAACTTTGGCTATTACAAATTCAATTTACTACATTTTTTTGTTGGGTAAAACACATAAAACTGAACAGTTTGATGCCCATTTTGCACTGAGAGACCCCACAATGTAGATAGTGAACACAAATTCAGCTACTGAAAATTCAACGTTATTGTATTTTTTGTGGGGTAAGATATAAAAAATTATGTTTACCCCCAGAAACCATATATTTTTGAAAAAGAACACATTTAGGTGAAACTAAAATGGGTAACCGTGCCTTTCTACTCCAAACTACTGTGTTGTCATGCTTTCCCAAAATTTGCAGTTTTAATAAAATCCCCAAAAAATTGCCTAAAAGTTTCCACTTTCTAGCACCTTATCTCCCACATAGCATTATGCACCAAGAAAAAAAACCCTAAATATGAATTGCAGGGGTTCACTGAACAGCTTTATGCCCATTGTGTTTAGGATTACCTAAGTATCTGGCATTTAGAGACCCCAGAATAAAAGTGCATACTAATTGGCCCAGAGATTACATCAGCTACTGAAAAATCAATACATTTACTGCATTTTTTGTGAGGTAGAATATAAAAAAAAGTAGGTTTACTCCCAAAACCAAATATTTTATGAAACTAAACATTCTGACAAAACAGAAGTGGGTAAAAGCATCTTTTTATAGCAAACTGCCAAACTGAAGAGCTAAATATAGTGTTTTTTTATGAAAATAAAAACACAGAACATAAATGGTTGTCCTTTAAAATGATATTAAATCATTACTGTTCTCAATTTATTCCCTTAAGGACTAAACGTAGAAGCTCTAAGAATCATCCTGTGTGGCTTAATACAGAAGTAAAGAAGTTAATGGGAAAGAAGAGAAAGGCATTTAAAAACTACAAATCTATAGGGACAAAAGCTGCATTTAATGAATATAAACACTGTAATAAATGTTGTAAATCAGCAATCCGGAAGGCTAAGAAAAGAAATGAAGAGTTAATTGCGGTGGAGGTGAAAACTAACCCTAAAAAGTTTTTTAAATATATTATTAGTAAAAAGATGCAGGTTGAGAGTATTGCTCCATTAAATAATGGTATGGTTGTAACAGATAGGGATGTAGCGAACCGCCGCCGATGTGTTCGCGAACGCCGTTCGCGAACACCGGCAAAATTTGCGAACAGTTCGCGAACTGTTCGCGAACTTCGAACATCCGAAAATCGTTCGATTCGAACGATCGAAGGATTGAAATCGTTCGATCGAAGGATTTCCATTCGAATCGAACGATCGAAGCCATTTGATCGAATGATTTCATTCGATCAAATGCTTTGATCGTTCGATTCGAACGAAAATCCTTCGATTTTAGCGGTCGAATGGTCGAACGATCGAACGATTTTGACGCGAACGCCTATTGGCGAACGTCGCGCGACGTTCGCGAACTTGCGGCGGACGCGAACAGTCGAAGTTCGCGCAAACTAGTTCGCCGGCGAACAGTTCGCTACATCCCTAGTAACAGATACAGATAAGGCAAATGTGTTAAATCAGTTATTTTCTTCAGTGTATACAATAGAGAAGTCTGGGTTCACAAGCTCACTTTATAATTGCACGAATGGTTCAGCTCAATCTAGTCAGTGGCTGACTCAGGATATGATTCAAAAAGCTTTAATACAAATTAATGTAAACAAGGCTCCAGGGCCTGCTGGCATACACCCCCGGGTTCTAAGAGAGCTTAGTTCAGTCTTAGACCAGCCCTTATTTCTGATTTTCTCAGATTCACTGTCATCTGGTATGGTGCCTATGGATTGGAGAAAAGCTGATGTTAGTCCAATATTTGAAAAGGGATTACGATCTCAGCCTGGCAATTATAGGCCAGTAAGCTTGACATCTCTGGTGGGCAAATTATTTGAAGGCTTGTTAAGGGATCACATTCAAAATTTTGTCCTAATGAATGGCATTATGAGCAACAATCAGCATGGCTTTATGAAGGATAGGTCATGTCAGATGAATTTGATTGCATTATATGATGTGGTAAGTAAGATTCTGGACAGGGGGGGGGCAGTAGATGTGATCTATTTGGATTTTGCCAAAGCGTTTGATACTGTGCCCCACTGCTTTCTAAACTAAAGTCTGTTGGGCTTAATGAAGTCGTTTGCACATGGATAGGAAACTGGCTACAGGATCGGGTACAGAGGGTGGTTGTTAATGGGACATTCTCTACTTGGAGTAAGGTTCTTAGTGGGGTCCCCCAGGGCTCAGTATTGGGTCCACTTTTATTTAACTTGTTCATTAATGACTTAGGGGAGGGTGTTGTAAGTAATGTATCAGTGTTTGCAGATGACACAAAATTATCCAGCCCAATTAATTCCATCCAGGATGTGACATCCTTGCAACATGATCTTGACAAACTGCCAATCTGGGCAGCTAAGTGGCAAATGAGATTCAATGTTGATAAATGTAAAGTCATGCACCTGGGATGTAAAAATATCCAAGCCACTTATACCCTAATGGGACTGCACTAGGCAAATCCATTAAAAGGAAAAGGACCTTGGAGTCCTTGTAGATGATAAACTTGGCTGTAGCAAACTATGCCAGTCGGCAGCATCAAGGGCAAATAAGGTCTTGAGCTGTATTAAAAGGGGCATAGAGTCAAGGGAGGAGGGTTCTTCCACTGTATAGAGCACTTGTAAGGCCCCATCTAGAATATGCCGTATAGTTTTGGTCTCCATCACTCAAACAGGACATTATTGTATTAGAGAGGGTACAGAGAAGGGCAACTAAGCTGGTAAAATGTATTGAAAATCTTAGCTATGAGGAAAGACTGGCCAAATTGGGGATGTTCACGCTGGAGAAGAGGCGCTTAAGGGGTGATATGATGACTATGTATAAATATATAAGGGGATCATATAATAATCTCTCTAATGCTTTATTTACCAGTAGGTCTTTCCAGCTGACACAAGGTCACCCATTCCAAATAGAAGAAAAGAGGTTCCGCCTAAATATTCTGACGGGGTTTTTTACAGTGAGAGCTGTGAAGATATGGAATTCTCTCCCTGAATCATCTGTACAGGCTGATACATTAGATAGCTTTAAGAAGGGGTTGGATAGATTTTTCGCAAATAAGGGAATACAGGGTTATGGGAAATAGCTCATGGTCCAAGTTGATCCAGGGACTAGTCCGATTGCCATTTTGGAGTCAGGAAGGAATTTTTCCCCCTCTAAGGAAAATTGGAGAGGCTTCAGATGGGTTTTTTTTGCCTTCCTCTGGATCAACTGGCAGATATGTAGTTAAAAAAAAAAAAAAGTTGAACTCGATGGACGTGTCTTTTTTTCAACCTTACTTACTATGTTACTATGTTACTATGATATTTGGTTCAGTGGTTATGCTCATTTCTTACATAAGCCAAAGCGAATAAGCTGATATCAAAAATGGGGATACATTATTCCTTTGAGGAGAATGTTGCAACTTGAGCATGCTCTTAGCCATTTGTAAGAAAAGTTCCTGGTTTCACAGGATTAATTGGTTGGAAATTTTGCTTTCAATAAACAAAAAGCTATAAGGAGTAAACAGACCAAGACAGTAGTGTTGGTATTCCAAAACACTGTGTTTTCTTATGATGTACAGTCACATTATGTTATGATCTATTTGATCAAATGCAGGATAAAAACTCTGTAAGCAATTGTTACAAAAACATGGAAAAACAAATAAACTATGCATTACCCATATTGACTGTAAAGGATAAAACAGACTCTGTTTCATTATTTTGCAAGCTTTTTTTGTCATTTTCAAAATCTTTTGTGTATTATCCATGCTGGGATTTTTTTTCCATTGGAAAGAGTTGTTTTGTGCGCCTTTTGGAGAAATTTGTGATAGATAAAAGAAATATATATCTCACTAACTGCTAGCCGTTGGCGGCAAAGATTCTGCTCTGAAGAGTCCAAACTGCACTTACTCAGTGGGAGCTATGTGACCAAACTGTCTTCACTACGTTTACATCAGAGATGTTCAAGATAACAAAATTCTGTCTTTGAGCAATGAAAATAATGCGAGTGACCTTAATCATTGGCTCCTTTATAGATGTACAGTAGTGGAGGAATATCTAGTTTTGCATGCTGTCACCATTTTCTTACAAATTAGTTTTCAGAGCCTAAAACCCTGACCTGAATATCCAGCAACCAGAGGAAATTGGACATTGTAGTTTAGTGCCTCTTGACTTTGTTCTCATTTTATGTAGATCAGTGCCACCTGTTATTAAAAGGTAACATAAAGCTTGTATGTCAGCTCCCATATGGCGTGAATTGGAACATATCCTTTCAGCGTAGAACAGAAACTCTTTTTTTTTCTGATTAGGTCTGATCTCATTCTACTTGTATCTTCACATTTATGAAACCATTATATTACGTTACTTTTATTCATCACGAAAAAATGGAAAAGTAATTTTAGTAGTCATTATTAAACCATCTGCTATAGAGTTTTAGGATTCCCTTGATAACCACCAACCAGGAAACTCTACCTTTCATGATTTAGATGCATATATATTATTGTATTTCTAATCCTTTGTTTTACATTCTGCTCTAAAATATAGCTCAATCCTTATATTAAACGTAGCTATGTATAAAACAAAGTAGCAGATGACTGAATCCCAGCATTTTAATGTTGTTTTAGAAAAGAACTACTTGACAGAGATAGTAGCAAGATCATTGTGTTATTTATGGGCTGTTGGAAATTGCCTTTCTGCATCATATAAAGGCTGAAGTGAAATGGGAAAAAATGGATGATGTGATAAAACCAAGTGGATTTTTCTGATGTTTGCTTATTGTATCACTAAAATGTAACCTACTTTAGAATAATTTCATGTTTGAGTGAATTAACCATAGAACTAACTAATTGGAGATCTGTAGTTTAGCATAGTCTGTCTCTCTAGTCCATTCAGTTTGCAAACAATGTATTCACTAACATTAGTTATGAAAGTTATTGAATCAGGAAAACTGAATGTAGAAGTCGACTAAAATCCTGCAAAAGATTTGGATAGAAGCAACGCACATTATCATCGCACTGGAAATAGTATTACTGTAATGAATATTGATTTTTCTGATGTTTATTCTTGTAGTTCAAAAGTAAACATTGTGCTCACCATTACATTTGAAAACAATAGGTGTAGGGGTGCAATGAGACTGTGATCACAAAATTCATACAAACATAGACAAGAGGTCCTCTGCACTCAACCCACAATATATTAGGGACATTAAAACATTTAGGGGCTTATATAATCAAAGACACTACATTTGCCCAGGATGAGGGAATCTCTCCCATTTCGCTTCACTGAAAAATTTGCATAACTACAGAAAAATTTGCTTCAAAACATTTTTGACATGCAACATATTTTTTTACGCAAACCTTACTTTTGTTGCTCAGCATAATTTTTCCGATGCACAAAAGGTTTTTTCATGGCACCTATTTTTCTGTTTTGCAGCTATCAATAAGGCATGTTTTACTTACTTTCAAATCTTGCTGTTGAATGTTATTGACTCAATGAATGTGTTAAGTGAATTTGCCATGTTTTGCTTGGCGACAAAATTTGCATTGTAGTCAATGGAAAGGCCAAATCACATGCATGTTTCACTCAGTATACTGCTACACACATTGTTAGAGGACCTCCTATAACCCTTGGAGTTACTGTAGCAGCTCTGGCATTTCCAGGATCATGGTGTGCTCCTGCTGGAAAACAGGAACAGCAGATCTGCCATGTCCTGGGCTAACAGTACCGATGCCACTGGCGCTGCCACTGGTGCTGCCGGTGTTGCAGCCAGTGGTGATGCTACTGCTGCAGGTGCTGCCAGTGGTGTTGCCATGGTGGTGGTGCTGCTGATGTTTCAGCTCCGGCTGCAACTGGGAGAAATGTAGCTGGCAATAACATCATGTAACTTTGAGTAATACAACACTTGCATTTGTACAGTACAAATTATACAGACTGAGGTATGTAACTACAGGAAACCCATTCATCTATAAGAATGGGAAGTATGGGGCAGGCCAGGTACATCTTTAAAGGGGTGGTTTACCTTTAAGTTAAAGGGATACTGTCATCGTAAAACATGTTTTTTTTCAAAATGCATTAGTTAACAGTGCTACTCCAGCAGTATTCTGCACTGAAATCCATTTCTCAAAAGAGCAAACAGATTTTTTTATATTCAATTTTGAAATCTGACATGGGGCTAGACATTTTGTCAATTTCCCAGCTGCCCCAAGTCATGTGACTTGTGCCTGCACTTTAGGAGAGAAATGCTTTCTGGCAGGCTGCTGTTTTTCCTTCTCATTGTAACTAAATGTGTCTCAGTGAGACATGGGTTTTTACTATTGAGTGTTGTTCTTAGATCTACCAGGCAGCTGTTATCTTGTGTTAGGGAGCTGTTATTTGGTTACCTTCCCATTGTTCTTTTGTTTGGCTGCTGGGGGGGGGGGGAAGGGAAGGATATTATATCACTACAACTTGCAGTACAATAGTAAAAAATGATTGAAGTTTATCAGTCACATGACTTGGGGCAGCTGGGAAATTGACAATATGTCTAGCCCCATGTCAGATTTCAAAATTGAATATAATTTTGTTTCTATTTACATTGACTCCTATTTATTACCAGTCTTCCCCCTAAATTTCCTGGACCAGGTCTAGCCGCCTCCGCATAAGGTCACTGCAGACCCACTGTATTACCCGCAGCTCAAGCTGTATGTTGAAGTAGTGCAATTGCATTGCAAAAAATTGCTGCGCGTCAAAAAACATTTGTTGTGTGTCAAAAAAATGTTGTCGTATATAGACTTCAATGCATATATATCAGATTGCCCATCCCTATTCCCCAGTCTGTGTTTCCAAATCCTGGGGTGCTGCTACCCGTAGTGCTGCTGTCCATAGTGCTGCTGCCTCCTTGTGGGTTCAGCTGAAAATAACAATGTCAATTTGAGTAATACAGCACTTGCATTTGTACAATACAAATTATACAGGCCGAGGTATGTGATGTAACTACAGGGAATAACCGTCATCAATCTGGAGGGGAAGTATGGAATGGGCAAAACAGGCCAAAACAGCTCCGCACCAGCCCAATAAATAGTGACTGTCTTCTATGGCATTTTACACAGCCCCTCTGGCATTTGTCTGAATCCACAGATTGCTAGTCTAGGCCTGATAATCTCTATTTTATAGCTAATTCCCTTGTTATCTGCAAAAATATGACATTTGTTCTTGGTGTTAAAGTATTCACCTGAACACTCATAAAGAGCATAATAAAAAAAAAATCTAATTAATACAATTTATTAAAAGTTTAAACCTTCCTCCTCTGCCTGAAGCTCATTTACCATTCCAGGGTGCCTTCATTTGAGATCGCACCAGGTCCATGTTAATATTAAACCAGTGGTGCATCCGCCATTCCAGCTGCTGCATAATGCTGCAGCTGCTGTACTCTGGGGGCCCCTGGCAGAATGTTGTCATACCCAGCCTGGAGCATTAATTGGATAAAGTATCGCTTCTGCTGTGTTTTGAGTAAGGTCTGTGTCATGTTAGCTAATAGCATTTGACTTTAATGTACTCACTCAGCAAAAATTGTACCACTCCTAAAATGCCAAAAAAACCTAGAATGTTAAAATGTAAAAATGTTAAAATGTTGGGCAGTGGCTATTTATACTGATGCAGTTTTTTTTACGTAAAATGTTATGTGCAGCCACACGTCAAAAAAATGTTGTTGCGCAAACTGCGCATCATTGTTTTTTGTTGGCAGAAGCAAAAGTAATCTTGTGGCGAATTTATGGCGTGGGTTCGCTACACCGTGGTGAAACTGCCCATTGCAAATTTTTTCACTCATCACCCAGAACAACTGCAGGTAGCATTTACTAGTCACCTGTTTAAACACAAACATCTTATTGGTTGATATGGTTTACTGCTCCTGGGAATGCCTTTTATTACAAATGGGGGTTGTGTGTCCATATATCGCAATATATATAATATATACTATGCAACTACGTAAAAGTCATTCCTGGTCTGCCAGTTCTAAACTCACTTTCATCTGATTTATTAAGAATTCTACTACTTCAGTATATATTTTGTACACGGACTACGTTTAACCTGCAACCTGCTTGCTTTCAAGATTAAATCTACCAAATGGTGGCCCTTTTAATGTCCACCACTGGAATCACCTGACTGTAGCTGGAAAGGGTGGGAGGTACAACATGGAACTGGCCACAGCCCCTGCATAAACTATAGCAAAGAAGAAAAAGTTGTGCTCATTATAAAATTTTAAACCATTAGGCAGGGGGTTTGGCTGTGATGACATAATACATACAGACAAAGACAAGAGGTCCTCTGCAACCCATTTTAAATATATACGAAGGACATTTTAAATACATTTGTCCATATATTGCAATATATTCATGCTGGCTGACTAAATAAAAGTCATATAATGAATAGTGATGTAGCGAACTGCCGATTTGATGTTCGCGAACGCCGTTCGCGAACACCGGCAAAAAAGCGAACAGTTCGCGAACAGTTCGCGAACTTCGAACGCTCGATAAAATCGTTCGATCGAAGGATTTTATTCGTACGATCGAAGGATTTTCGTTCGAATCGAACGATCGAAGCTATTCGATCGAATGATTTTAATTCAATCGAATGCTTATAATCGTTCGAACGAATGGAAATCGTTCGATTTTAGCGATCGAATGGTCGAATGGTCGAATGGTCGAACGAAATTTTACTTCGAATCGAACGCGAACACCAATTGGCGAACGTCGCGCGACGTTCGCGAACATTCGGCGGACGCGAACAGTCGAAGTTCGCGCGAACTAGTTCGCCGGCGAACAGTTCGCTACATCCCTAATAATGAAGCAATAAAATTCTTAATGAATAAGATGAAAGTTGCATGTAGGACTGACCAGATCAGGGACAAACAAGCCCTGTTTTGTTTAAAAGGGAGGGCATTTTTAGCTTAATGCACAAAATGTTTTAGGGGTTATTTATCAAAGTCCGATTTTATCTCAATATTTTCTGCTACAGACTACGATCAAATCAGCTCAGGTTTATTATTACATTTCCCCAAAATTTGCTTTGCGGGAAAAAAAATCAGATTTTCACGTTTTTTTGGATTTTTCCCCAGAAAACTCAGATTTTTTCAGATTTCGCATTTTTCCCCCTTCACTTTCTTATGCTTTATGCCTGAAAACTTTGGGGTATTGCACGAAACCCAGTGCACATCATTGTTAGAAAATTTAATCATTTCTGAAAAATTTGTGATTTTTTAAAAGTACAATTTTTTAAAAAATTGCATTCGGAGTTTAGTAAATAACCCCCTTAATGTCCTTAATATATTGCTAATGGGTTAAGTGCAGAGGACCTCTTAGCTTTGCCTTGTAGTTAGTTGTTTTTGTGATAAGAGCTGGTCCTCTTCCTGATCATTAGCAGTACACACTCTCATTCTCCTCTGAGAAGCTGTAGGTGCACACCAGGAATTCAGAAGGTCTTATCAGTGCACTATGTGCATGGCCAGTGATTTAATTTTTTTCCATATGGATTAATTTCAAAAGCATAAATGTTTACCTGTGAAGAACTGCTGCAGCTATTGACACTTTCTATGTGACACTTTTTTTTAATGCTTATATATTGAATTTTCAAAACATAAAAATGAACATTTAGATGTATGCACAATACTCCATTTTAACCCATATATGGTAGAAGCAGGGTATGGTAATAAAGAGGGAGGAAAAATCACCATATATTTCTCACCAACATACTTAATATACAAACTAGTAAAGTGCCTTAGGGCTATAAGTGTCCAAGTTTAAGATCCAGAGTAGCCAAATGTCTATAAATTTGTCTAGACATGTACTGTAAGCGTCTTTGTAAAATGGTAAGGCTGCATTAACCAGTGCTTTCCATGCCTCTATGATAGGTGCCAGTGGTCTGTTCCATTTGAGACCAATCATTTTTTTTGCATAGTATAAAAGAGTCTGGAGGAACACTCTGCTTTCTTTGGAAAAAACAATTCCCATGGTTAGTCTCAGTAGTGCAGTAGATGGGTTGGTTCAATCTGGAGCACCATAACTTTAGAAATAAAAGCGAATACCTGAGTCCAATAGTCCTGAATCTCATCACAGGACTACGTAACGTGGACCCAGTTGCTAGGGTCTTTCCTGCATCTGGGACATGCTTTTGATCTTTCAGGATTTAAAGAGTTGGGCCACCCAGGTGTCATATAAATACGATGGGTAAATTTCACCTGTATCAATTTATCTTTGGCTGACACTAATGGCGGTAGCAAGTGTTGCAACACAATCGTCAAGTCACCTTCTGTTAATGTGGGTCCAAGTTCCATTTGGCTTGACAAGGGAGCTGCCTTTAATTGTTGGCGAGTGTGAGCACCTGATAAATAGTCAAGAGAGGTTTAGCCATGTTTTCCAGTTGTAGCTATGGGGCAAATGTAATAAAGGGCAACGTGACTAACGCTAGCGAAAATTCGCCAGCGTGACGTCATTTAGCCACTTCACCGATTTACTAATGGGTGCTGGCGTAATTTGCCAGAGAAGTTGACCTACTCTATCGCTACTTCGCACCCCTACGCCAGGGGAAGTTGCGCTATGGCGAAGGGACGTAACTACTCTAACTTGCGGATTTTCGTGAACGTTACCTCTTGCACCAGACTTTATTTCCCCACCTCAGACCAGGCAAAGTGTAATAGAGTAGATAGGGATGGTTCAAAAAAAGTTTGAATTTTTCTAAGTACCAAGAAAACGCTGGCGTCTTTTACTTTTTATATGGTGTTAGTCTGAAAAAGGGTACCCTCCTTCCCCCCCTACATAATATAACATATGGCACCTAAAGTATACTGTGGGCACATGTGTAGGGCATAAGAATACATTTATTAAGGTTCCCTGGCCATGTGTAGTGTAATGTGTTTTTCTGCTGCATATACGGCCATTGTACTTTAACTGCATGCCGTATCCAAATTTCCGATCGCTAGCGTAACTTCGAACAGCTGATCATAACATCGCTAGCACAACTTCACAAACAATCAGTAACTTGTGCGCAACTTCGGATCTTCGTGAATTTGTGCAACCCTGTCGAATCTACGCCTGGCAAAGTGCGTCGAAGGCAACACTGGCGCAACTTTGAAGGTAAGTAAAATTTGCCCCTTAGTCTCTAGTGCCATGACTTCCAGGCTGTGACCCCTTGCCGTGAATTGGCTTGTCGCTGTGTGATGAAGTTGGCGATATACATTTTGGGTTAGCAGCTCTATACAGGGGCGTAACTATAGAGGAAGCAGACCCTGCGGCTGCAGGGGGGCCCAGGAGGTATAGAGGCCCCATGAGGCCCTAATTCATATACATTTTGAATAAATATTGGTAAAACAAGTCAACCTCTAGACATTTTTGGGGACTGAAAAATCATTTGCTGTGGGGCCCAGTACCATCTAGTTACACCACTGGCTCTATAAGATGCAACTCATCAAATCGTATGAGCTGACCCTCAGGGTATAAGTCTTGTATATGTTTAATTCCCAGCCTAGCTCACTAATGTCCGTCGGCAGTGTTCTATGTGACACTTTTACCAAAGAATTAGGGTTGTATTTATACCTGAAAAAAATAAGGCTGAATTATTATCTTTTACCTTTTACAAGTGGCACCTATGCATACAGCTTATAAAAGTCAAAGATTTAACAATTTCTTTTCAGTGCTGAAACAATTAATTCAGGTTACAAATTAATTGTGTGAATTGTTAAACTCTGCATGGGATTTGCATGGGGTTAATGATTCGAAAAAGTGTTAGTACTCACTGCTGCTGCTCTGCATAGGAATGAATGGGTTCAGCTGCTCATATATTCTATCGGCTTTCATAAATGTGTCAATTCATTATCACTTAAAGAAAACAGTTAGTATTCCTACAGGTTTCTCCAGTTCAATCTACTATAAATCAGAACCGACATGAAACAATTATTAGGGTCATTTGTGAGTAACATAGTAACATTTGTGTAATCAGATATTCTCCTTATTTCTCTCACGAAGCAGCAGTTTCGTCATGCATTACGGCTCACATCAAATTAGTGATGGGCGAATCTTACCCATTTCATTGCGCCGAAAATTTACGAAACTGTGAAAATTTGGCAACATGCATTGAAGTCAAGGGGCGACAATTTTTTTTTTTTTACGTATGACAAATACTAACATTCTAACTTTCTTCAGAACTAAGCTTTCACGCCACTATAGGCCAATGTCCTATCTGAAACAGATTTTTCCAATTCTGGCAGAATTTTGCACATTTAACAGAATGAAACAGCATATACAGTAAGAATGCTTAACATTGATATATGAAACAATTTGTTATGTTTTGGGTAGCCAAGGATGAGTAGAGTATAATAGTGCTTTATTAGCAGAGTCATGTAGGCATTACATAACAGTATGCTTTTACTTTCACTTTCAAGCTGTACAGAAAGGCCTGTGCACAGTGACACCCGCAGGCCATTTGTATAAACACCACAGATTCCCTCTATAGTAGGAAGGCATTTGGGCAAATGTAATAAACAATGCATCTTAAAGCAATAATATACATTATTCACATCACATAGTACTGGATCCATGCAGGTAGTTTTCTGATTCTCTCAGTACGCCTTATAGGTTCACTTTCTTCAGGCCTATTGCAGTTGACATCAGGAGTAGGAAAATGTCCTTCATCAAATGGAGCTTCTCAAAAGTAATATCTAACAGGAGCAAGATGACTTGAATTCCATATGTGTCCATCAGACAGTTCATATGTGTATGGTCCTCGCTGGCGTCTCACTTCAAGTGGTGTAGTAAATTTAGATTGTCCTTGTTTCAGTATTCCTGGTTTCTTAATTCTGACTAAAGATCCAGGCTGAAAGTGTACTTCTCTTGCACCACATTTTCTGTCAGTATAAGTCTTGCGTTTGGCTTGGTGATGTTTCACAATGTCAGCAGATAACCACAGATAACAACCAGCTCTCTCAAAGCTGCTACAAATTGTTCTGTGGATTCCCCATTATGTTGTCCACATTGGCAGAATTTATATCTTTCAGCAA
Organism: Xenopus petersii; assembly: GCA_038501925.1. Taxonomy (NCBI): domain Eukaryota; kingdom Metazoa; phylum Chordata; class Amphibia; order Anura; family Pipidae; genus Xenopus; species Xenopus petersii. The sequence continues at coordinate 50,178,664 of CM076672.1, read as the reverse complement.
CCACATTTACTCTTGGCACGAAAAAGTTCTTTATAGCAGTAAGAGCAGTTTCATAAGTATCATCAGCTAATGGTAATATATAGAATATACACTGCCCCTCTGCTCTCAGGCAGTGAATAAGTAAAGCACACTTTCTAGCAGCAGAAATCTCCCCTTGGTCAGCAGCAATAATGTAATTTTCAAACATACGGATCCAAGCAGTAAAAGGTATGGTAGGCTCACCAGGGTTTGGAAGAAAAGGTGCAGTACAAGTCCTGTGCACAGTGACACCCGCAGGCCAGTTGTATAACCACCACACGATTCCATAGCAATGTTAAAATATGTATTTATATAATTTGTTTAAAACAAAACAATTTGGTGCTTTCAGATGAAATGTACATTTTTGAAACTTTGGGGATCACCATTTCCCTTTATGGATTGATTAAACATAAAACAAACACTAGTACATCATAAAATAAAAAGAGGAAATAATTCCTGATTAAAACTCTTGCATTCAAGAGTTTTTTTCAAGAAATACATTTTAAAAGGCTATTAGTTCAGGCATCAGATTTAATTGTTGTAGCTTACATTGGCGTACATTTGCATATTTTCTTGTTGCTATGTGTGTCACAGTAATCATAGCTAAAGAGGATAATGGTGTCAAAATAGCTTAAAAATGTAACATATTCATTTTTGTAAACATTATGCTTACCATGTGAGTAAGCCTAAACATCAGTGGAGCCTCCAGTTATTTCAGTTAGTTGCAAGAACAGACTGTGACACAATGGAAGCTATGGTTTAAGGCCCTCTTTCTGCACAATGTGTGAGATAATGGAATAATTATCGCCATCCTTAGTACCAGAGGGCATCTAAGTCAACTGGACTACAGTGCCACAGCTCTGGCTGCACAATGGATATTTTTGCCCCAGGCTTGTTTCCTATCTTTCCCCATCTGATATTGAAAAGGAAAATGAAGCAATGAATGAAGCAGAGAAAGGATTGAAGGAATCAGAAAGAGAATAATATAGCAAATAATAAAGAAAGGGGGAATGCTAGTGGCAAGGGAAGAAAATCTAATTTGTGTAGCATAGCAAACCAGTCCAGGGCTCAGTTGTGTTAGGAGTTAATCATTTTAATGGAATTTCCTGATCATTTTTACTATTGCTTGTAATCATTTCATCCATAATCATCACAGCATTGTAAGCCCATTTACCATTTCCACCACAAAAACTAAGGGACAGATTTATCAAAGTGTGTAATTAAAACTTACCACAGTCAAATTCCACCACTCTCTATTCATTTACACTTTGATAATATATGTATGTTATTATTAGGGGGCAAATTTACTTAAGGTCGAATATCGAGGGTTAATTAAATCCTTCGACTTCGAATATTGTTTGATTGAACGATTAAATCCATCGATCAAACGATTTTTCTTCAACCTAAAAAAGCTACCTAAGCCTATGGGGACCTTCGCCATAGGCTAACATTGACTTTGGTAGCTTTTAGGTGGCAAACTAGGGAGGTCGAAGTTTTTTCTTAAAGAGACAGTACTTCGACTATCAAATGGTCGAATAGTTGAACGATTTTTAGTTCGAACCGTTGGATTCAAAGTCGTAGTCGAAGGTCGAAGTAGCCCATTTGATGGTCCAAGTAGCCAAAAAAACCATTTGAAATTCTACGTTTTTTTTATTCATTCCTTCACTCGAGCTAAGTAAATGGGCCCCTTGGTGTATCATTTACTTTTCTTTTCATTACATTTTCTATCTGCCTTGTTGATTAAAAATGTTGTACAGGAAAGGACCTGTTATCCAGAATGCTCGGGACCTGGGGTTTTCTGGAAAAGGAGTTGTATAATTTGTAATTTGTATTTAAATATTATATAAACCCAGTAAGATTGGTTTACCTCTAATAAGGATTCATTTCATCTTAGTTGGGATCAAGTACAAGGTACTGATTTTGTTATTACTGCGAAAAAGAAAAAATGTTTTGAAATTTAAAATATTTCATTTAAATGGAATCTATGGGAGATGAAATACCCATTTGGAGGTTTCTGGATAACGGATTTCTGGAAAAAATCTTACTAACCGGCTACTGAATGAATAATCTGATATTACAATATTTAAACAGAATTCTGATCTATCTATCTATCTATCTATCTATCTAGTGGAATTTCAAATGATACTGTACATTGTGCTCTATATAATATGCATTAAATGTAAAAGTTCCACAATTTTTCTGGACCCCAAAAAAAATATTTTCATTCTTAGTGTCAAATGCTTGCTATTTAGTGTATATATTAGTAGGATTTCTACAAGCACCCTTAAAGCAACATGGTGTTGTGCTACATTGAAAAATTCAGTCCCTGGAATTTCATACATATGCAAGTGTCACATTTCTGTGCAGAACGTATGACATTTGTCATGACATTGAACACAAAGGTAACTTAGTATCTCAACATGCTTAGCTGCAAGCCAAATAGAATGTTATCCCTATAGAAGAATTATGGCTATATTTGTGTGCTTGAATCAATGAATAAATATCTTATTTTCTACATTCCAATATTTAAGGCATTGTTTCCTTGAACTTAAACATAAACTAAAAGTGAAAGACACAAAATATTTTGTTTTTTTCTACTCATAAATGCAACCCTTGCTTTTTCTGCACACAAGAATTTTAAAGAAAATGATTTTATCTTACATTATAAATGTTATCACAGCTGGGAATTTTTCTATCTGCCACTCCATACATCACTGACATTGTATGAAGTTCCTTTCTGTTCATTTAAATGGCACTTCGTTTTTTAGTAAATGTTTTTTTTTTTACTAAGCATTTTTCATTACTGTCTTACCTTGAGGTGTTTGGTTCATCCGTATACAGATTGCGTAAGCGATAATTATTCTGTTAGATTATATCTTGTGAACTCAATCATGTCAGATCACTATATTTATATAAAATACATGTGTGCATGTATTTTGGCTGTTTGGCTACTTTTCAAACAAATGTATACTGTTGAATCACACTAGTTAACTGATATTATTAATTGTCCATGACATAATGAACCTATTATTTTTTCTCATCTGATATCCTGTTTGTTTATAATTAGGATTTATGCACATTAACAATATAACAAATAAAACATTTGTCTCCTAAAAATAATTTCATGTTATACTTATGTTGACTGATGATATGTTTCTGCACAAGACGTGTAACCAATTCCTACGAGGGTCTGTCATTTCTAGGTGATGTTTCATTCACAAGTTATTCCATTTCAAACATCAGTTTTTGTTTGTAGCATAAATTGCACGTAAAGTTTGTCCTATGTTGGCTGTAAAAATGAGCAACAAAACTGATGAACAAAGAGTAAAGACTATCAATGTTGGGGTTCTTTTTCGGAGAAGAGGGTCAGTTACTCCTTATAATTATGTTAGACAACATTGCAGACAGATGGGGGGGTGTTTTCATGTAGAAAAGAACAATAGTCCACAGACTGAGGAGAAGGCAGTGGATTGATCTTTACACAGGTAGACAAAATGATGTGTTGCACTAGCCTTAGAATAAAAAGCAGTGAGACTGTGGATTAGTCTAGGGATGGGCGCATTTTTTCGCCTCGTTTCGCCGAAAAAATGACACCTATAGACTTGTATGGAGACGTGAGTCAAAAAAAAAGACGCGTGTCAAAATAATTTCGCCGCGCGACAAATTTTTTTTGACGCCCATAGACTTTAATGGGCGTCTGCGACATTTCGCCGGCGGCGAATTTTTGGCGAAACGAAACAGGACAAATTTGCCCATCCCTGTGGATTACCCATCAGCCATATCTTATAATTGGCGATGAGCAAACTCATGCTTTGTGCAAAAGTTCTCTAAACAGCAGAAATGCTTTGGTGTCCATGGGGATGCAAAATTATGTTGTGGATATTTTGACTCTGCAATTGCATATTTATTGAAAATTAACTGTGTAACTGGTTTAAAAGTATGGGGCACTTCCTGTCTCTCATAACAGTATGCATTCTGTGTATGCAGTATACTCTCCAGGGTTTTTTTTTTTTCTATTACAGAAAGAGACTTTAAAGATGAGCATGAAAGACGAATGGATCCTTCCCAGCTATAATTCTGAATAACATTAATAATAATATTTTTTTGTTACAAATGTCAGACAACTGCCATAAATTATAAGAGGAGCAAACCGTGTCAAATGCACTTACGTATACATTTATTTTGTTACCTACATATAAAAAGTTTTCAAGAAAAAAAAAACCTTTATTTGACACAATCACAAGATAAAAACCATAATACACATATTGTTATCTATAAAAGATGTCATATCTACATTTTTCAGAACTTATTTAGAAACAAGGGCAAAGTCTTCTTATTTGTGACAGGCTCACCCTTTATCATTTCTGTCATCTCTTGCTGTAGGCTAATGTGTGCTTGTTGATATATGGGTTCCTTGTTTTCATAACTGAGCGTCTCTTATATTAAAGATTGATTCCCTTGCACTCCTGTATTATTTCTTGAATTGAGCAGAACATTTCTTAATCTGTAGTGTGTCAGCTGGCTGCTTTTAAATGAGGAAGGGAAATAGAGAATACTTTTACACTATTATCATGCACCCATGTAATTAACTTTTTATCAGCCGTGAATTTTTTTGTTTTCTTTTGTAATATATTTAGTGTTTTCATTGGTGTTAAAATGATGCTGTGTTGAAGGATGTGGAATGTCTCTGGCTGGAATAGAGGACATATACCCCTGAGACCATGCGAATCAATGAAGATGCGTGTATCTATACAAAAGCAATTGAGCTGGCAACCATATAGACTTCTTGCTAACAAACACCTGTGAAATAGTAGGATCTGAAATCATGTATCTCCATAGTACTTCCTTTGCATTTTCTATGCTTGGATGTAGAATGGAGCAGTTCAAACGTATGCCGTTAGAATTAATTTTAGTCCCAAAAGTAATATACTGCAAATCCCCCTTAAGGGTATTCTTTTAGAAGATTTGAATAGATTCATTTTGTTATGTAAAATTTTTAAATCTCCACATTTATAAAAGAGAGAAGGAGAGGTTCTAGAGCTCTATCAACTGATTAAAAGCTAAAGAATACCATTCACTTCATTTCATGCATCAGTTAGTTGGTCTGCAACATACTGTAAAACCACCCACTAGTCATCTCTGTGGATTGGTTCTGTTGCAGCACATGGAAAACATTGCCTCCTAGTAGTGATGACCGAATTTGCGCCGTTTCGCTTTGCCGAAAAATTTGCGAATTCCGTGAGAAATTCTCGAAACTACGAAAAATTTGCAAAACGGTGCCGGCGTCTCGTTTTTGATGCTGGCGCCCGTTTTTTTGACACCGGCGAAGTTTTTGACGCGGCAAATTTTTGCCGCAAATTTTGGCTGGCGTTTCGCAAATTTATTCGCTGGCGGCGAATCGCGCAAATTCGCCGCAAATTCATGCCTGGTGAATAAATTCGCCCATCACTACCTCCTAGCAAAACAGATTACAAGGAATGACATCAATGCTGTTTTGAAACTTCAAGAAGTTTGAATGAACTGCGTCACAGAAATGAAATTCTTTGGAATAATCAGCTGAAAAAATGAATTTTATGGGTGTTGCTTCACTTTCCCTTTAAGGAATGCAAATTTGCTATAGTTTCATTCCTGGAACCAAATATGAAGTTGTATTAAAATGATCATTCTTCCCAGTCCTTGTGGCAATACCCTACCACTGTTATCCAGCTTGACAATTCTGTTTTCTTGAAAAATGCTGCATTGGGTTTTTTTATTGGCCCTAAACATTTACGGCATTTTTTTAATTAATATTAATTTAATTAATATAAATATAATGTTAAACATAACTTTTCCATATTTAATGATTTCAAAACTGCTGTTTATATAAACCAGGGGTGTCCAAACTTTTGGCTTGCCGGGCCACATTGGAAAAAGAAAAATTGTCTGGGGCCACACATGAAATACACAAACATGTTTGATTTGTAAAAGTAAAGGAAATACACAGATTAGAACTACAATGCCAGTTGGATAACCAGATGGAGCTATACACTGGAATATGGGACACCTGGATATTAAATAGACTTATTATTATATTATTATTACTAATTGGTCAATGGGCATAGTCCCTCCTCCTCTTATATCCTTTGCGACATGACGTTTCCTCGGGAACCAAGCTGGGCCGCATTCATATGCATCCTGGGCCGCATGTGGCCCTCGGGCCGCAGTTTGGACACCCCTGTTATAAACATTACTTTGAAAAACTATTCAGACCCATGAACTATTCTTTCATTTTACTAAACAACAAATCCTACATTGTAATTTTGTTCTTTGTTATATGTTTATTTTGAAGCACTGAAACTCAAAATTGGTTTTTAATGTCACACGTTCTAGTAATAGAAAGAATTCTAAGAAAATGCATTTTCTTAAAGCATAAGTATTCAGTCCCCATGTCTTAATATTTTTGTACAGTCAACGTTTGCAGGAATATTTATTTATATATAAATATATTTAAATATAGTTTATTTGGGGAAGTAATAACAGAGTTGCTCAGTGTACCAGCCAGATTTGCTCCAGGTTGTTTCAGTTAGGCATTTAATGCCTGAGTACCTCAACACTGAAATGAGAATAGGGCTGTACCATTGTGCATTTATAGGACATTCACACTTTTTTACTCGAGCTGCTCTAGTGTTTCTTGTTTTTGTGAGCACTGTTTGGCTGAAAGGAGAACTTTAACTCTTCATTCTGTTCTTCAGTATTTTCGGGGAAAGATAATTGCATGATTTCTTAAACACAGCCAATAAAAAGCCAAAAACATAGCATATGCTTAAGAGACCACCACCCTGTTATTTCACAATCTGAAAAGTAAGTATACATATATATTTATAAATGAGTAAAGACTTTAAGAAATATCAGCTCTGGACAATGCCTTTTTATTTGTACAGATGGATTCCATAAAATCCACTTTCTAGTACAAAAAAGTGATTGTCTTGATATGATAGTGCTAGAATGCAATGCATAGAACAGAATGAAATGCATAGAACAGAATTCATTTTGAACACATCTGATACACGTAATTAAAAAAAACAACTGGACTTGCTGAGTAATTATTGAAGACGTTTCACTGTTCATCCGAGCAGCTTCTTCAGTTCAACTGACTGGTAAGTTCTCAGCATATAGACTCTTTGACCAATCCAATCACAACGGCAAACACGGATTGGTCTATATGCCGAGAACTTCCCACACCAGTCAGTTGAACTAAAGAAGCTGCTTGGATGAGCAGTGAAACGTCTTCAATGATTACTCAGCAAGTCCAGTTGTTTTTTTTAATTACTTGTATTCGATATGCCATGACCTGGATGAATGAAAATCTTCATAGTCATATTCCTTTTAACACGTTTAAAAAGAACACTTGCTTCCTTTCTATTACTGTCTATAGTATTCTAGTGGCCAAAGCTTATACTGTATGCAACAGTGTAAAAGTCTTGTGCAACTGTATGTATGTGGCAGTGCTAATATATCACCATGCGCCAAACAGGCATGCATTGTGCTGATTATTAAAAGTAATTTGTGGTATTTGCAGAACAATGACCTAAAGTAGACCTGTCACCCAGATATAAAAAGTTGTATAATAAAAGTACCTTTCAAACTGAACATGAAACACAATTTTTTTTATTAAGAGATCCATATCTGTTATAAAATCATTTAAACATCTTATTTGTCAATCATGTATTGCCTGCTCCTCCTCTTTGCCTTAGGCATATTGGCAGGGCTGGCAAATACTTTCACATTCCATTCTGCACTTCTTAGATGTTACTACACTCATCACATTCCCCCTCCCACCTTGCTATCTAAATTTGTAGCCAGTTCATAGGCATGGGCATCAGATCTTCCATTCTGGCATATAAACATATAAATGGGGATAATGCAAATCTTGTCTTAATAACAGTGTTTACAAAATGATGCCTGTCTGCCTGCCTGCTTGCTGTGATGGTGAATTCACAGACTAAACGGAACAAGGTTTAAATAATTTATCCAGTCTAACTAAAGTTTATTTTGCTTGACTAACATGAGGATTTGGAATTCTTTCTTAAGGTAGCAGGTCCCCTTTAATAACTTAATTACAAATATGTATGATTATTTTCATTAATGTTATTCCACATATTATAAGGAAACACCTTGTTCTGCAGTATGTAAAAAGAATAATCAAAGAATAATAATAAAAAGAATAACCAACTTTCCCTTTCCATGCAAGGGTTTAAGTCTGCACAAAATTAAGAGTATAGCACACGGTGTTTTTTTTTTGTTTTTTTTAGAAAATTAGAAATATATATCAGAAATAGTAGGGAAATATGAGTGACTTTCCAATGCAATTTAAGAATCAGTTTTCTTTCTCATTGTAACTGGATTTAACAAGACATGCTAGCTGTATAGAGCTATAACTTTAATTTTGTAGAATTTAAAATTGGTTTAACTTCTAGGAATTTGGTATCAAGCTTACCAGATATTAGTTGTTTAAAGAGGAATTCATTTTATAATCATTAGCAAAGTTGTGTGAATATGTTGAGCAATTGTTCAGTAACCTGCTAAACATGATTTTTTTCAGATAAGGAAAGCGAAAACCTGAATCTTTCCTAATGTTTTAGCAGTATGCTGTTGCTGAAATGTCACACTGATAATGAAATAGCAGCTTAAGGAAAAGGCAATTTTATTTGTATTTTTCTATTATCGGCTAATTTGTTCCTTGTGCCAAAAGTATGGTTTTAAAGGAATACATATATGTTCTTTGACATTCTTAATAGACTTCCGCCTCTCGTCAATGATACATTTACATATAGTGAGAAGAAATGCTATAACTGTGAGGCCTGAAGCTAAAAAAAATGAAGACAGCAAACATAAATATATAATGGAGCTACAAAGGAATATATATTAATATATATTAAGGAAGATTAAGGACCCCTTAAGCAGTGATTTCCCTATTTGTTTTATTCAATTATGTAATCATTTTCCCATTGCTATAGCAATGCAAAGACCTGGCAACTAATTTACTAAATTATTTTTTCTGAAAGGCATCCTAAGTAAATATACATTAAAGAAAAAGCTGTAGACCTCACATTAAATTTGTAAAATGCATAATGCAGCATACATTTTGAAACTCTTTTCATATATCAAAATTATCCCATCTTGCTGAATAGAAGCCACTGATAAGTCCGGCATAGCCATAATATAATAAACATCCCATTTTTCAGGCTTAACATTGTTCCTATTATCTGCATTAGATAATAAAAACATCCCTTTGCTATTTCCAAGCATTATATGCATATACACAGTACATACAGCATTTTAATTCCTTACATTTTTATGCTTTTACGTTATGTTAGACAATATGACCTTTTTTTTTCTATGCATTTTCAGGTTATATCACTGTTGTGTTATGTTTCCAGATTTATGCTGAAATATGATGTAGTATCCTACTTTTAATCTGTTTCCTTGACAACTTTCAGCCAAGGAAGGGACCACTGTACCTAACCATGTGTTCTCTCCCTCTCTCTCTTTAAATACTGCTAGAGTCTGTGACTTGAAAAAGGAATATTTGCATTACTCTTATAGGAACCTTTTCTCATTGTTTCCTCTAGCTGCTTAATAAATGCATCCTGCATGGATCTATTTTTACATATAGAAAATGTTCATATATCTTTTACTTTTAACAGAAAGCATCTACCTAAATGTCCAGATAATACTTTAAAAAAAAAAAACACAGAACAATAGACAATTATATATTAAGTTTTTCCTTTGTAGATGCCTGAGATAGAATTGCAATGAAAGGAAAGCTACAGTATATGGTGACATAGTGAGGCTTACATATATTATATATATATATATATATATATATATATATATATATATATATATATATATATATATATATAGTATATTAGAAGGGAGGCAAAAGTAATAATGGGATAATTGAGTGGGAAGGGACAAAGAAGGATGTTCTTGAGAGCAGCATTGCTAAGATATTGTCAATAGATGTGCTGAACTTCTTAAAGGGGAACTGTTGTGAAAATGAAAAAGTAATATAAGCTTCATCATGCTAAAAAAGAAAAGAAAACATTTCTAAATAATCAATCAAAAATGCTCACTGCGCAAAGCTCTGTATCAACAATTTTTGATATGTTGAAGTGTTTTGGTTCTTTCTCTGGTATGGTTAACCTGGAAAAGTCATAAGTAATAAATGTATTTGGGAGTATCCCACAATCTATCCTTAGGACAATAAATGAACATCAAGCTAAAGATTATTTAAAAGATCTAGTCATTAACCTTCCAGCAGATTCCCCCACTAATAAAAAGTCAAGCCCACTTGCTGCAAATGGATACATCTTCTGTTAAATGTGATTGGGAGAGTGACTTTCTATAAAATGATCTCATACAGCTGCCGTTACTGCTAAAACACAAATATCTGAAAGAATTCAGCCTTAATTTACTTTCTTTGGAAAGGAAAAAAATGAAAGGTTTTGGAAGCCTTAAAGGAAAACTATACCCCCAAAATGAATTCTTAAGCAACAGATAGTTTATATCAAATTGAATGAAATATTAAATAATCTTACCAAACTGGAATATATATTTACATAAATATTGCCCTTTTACATCTCTTGCCTTGAACCACCATTTCGTGACTATCTGTGCTGCCTCAGAGATCACCTGACCAGAAATACTACAACTCTAACTGTAACAGGAAGAAGTGAGGAAGCAAAAGGCAGAACTCTGTCTGTTAATTGGCTCATGTGACCTTACATGTGGTCTGTATGTGTGCACAGTGAATCTTACGATCTCAGGGGGCGGCCCTTGTTTTTAAAATGGCAATTTTCTATTTATGATTACCCAATGGCACATACTACTAAAAAAGTATATTATTATGATAATGATTCATTTACATGAAGCAGGGTTTTACACATGAGCTGTTTTACTCAGTATCTTTTAATAGAGACCTACATTGTTTGGGGGGTATAGTTTTCCTTTAATATACCAGACCTAAGAATATTTAATCTTGCGGCCCTCTTGTAGTCTGGCTGTCTGGTAAGGGGAAATTTACAAACCTAGCAATTGAACTGGTTTTAGACAGCAAGGCAAACGTGATAGAATGTCTTCATAACACTCGGAAAAGTCAAATTTAACGGTTAAACATTATGATGATTATAGTTTGGAAGCTTTTATGCAAGCATTACAATGCCAATTATCAGTTTACTCCTTTTCTTCCTTTACAAGATAATTCCAATTTTAATGCTTCCATTGGATGGCCTTTTAAATCATTGTGGAAGACAAAGGGAATCAAATTCTTGAAGAATGTTGTGGAGTCTAGAAATGGGAATTTGTTATCCTGCCAGTCTCTTAAGTATAAGTATGCTGTTCCAGAAAGGCATAAACCATCTTATTACCATCTTAGAAGTTATAATAAGTTCATACCAAATACTAAGGGATTATCCTTAGATCCTATTTGAAGTGTACTTGAAACTTATATAAATAGTCCAGATATTATCAATGTAAAAGTGCTAACAAATTACTTATAGTTGGCTAATATGATGTTTATATGCTGTTCAAATAATCATAACATTAATAATGTTTGCCCAAATGTAAGTGTCTTAATCCAGATACATTTCATTTTCTATGGTCCTGTCCCTTGATTACCTTATTGGGGTTATTTATTAAAATTTGAATTTCAATACATTTTAGAGTCAAATTTAAGAGCTTTGTGAGCTTTTTTAGACCTTGAATGAACTCAACTCAAATGGTTTCTAATTTAAGAAAAAACTTGAATCAGTGTAGTTGAGGGGAAAAACTTGAATACTCGAATCAAGCAAATTGAAAAAATCTTCAAAATCATGAAGGCTATTAACATGAACCATTGACTACTACATGACCTCAACAGGTTTTAGATGGTTGTATTTTCAGATACAAGCAATTTTTAGGTTCAGGGTATACAAAAATCTCAAAACAATCATGTTTTTTTTTTACCTGAAAATCGATTTTTGACTAAAATTACTCTCAAAAACTCATTGACTGTTTTAGTTAATTTACTATGTTCTGTCGTTTATTACTTGAACTCAACTTGTACCTACTGACGTGTGACATTTGTATAAAGATCTAGTTTGTTAACATTGTTTTTTGTTAATGTATGTGGTGGTTTATTCTGATAAATGCCAATTCAAAATATTGAAACATTAAATGAAAAATTCTGACCCATTTCTGAAATAATCATGTTACTCTTCACTCTACTCGGCATCTGTTTCTCGTCAATCTGTCTTCATGCAGGTGTGGGGAGTTTTTACAAAAAGCTAGAAATATCTAAAACACCCTTTGGGGGGCTAATTTTTCATAGAATATCTTAAAGCTCACTCTTTTAAATTCTTGTTTCCCTACATACAGAGTTTCTGCCAAAGTCAATTATTTTGTTAAATTTTGTTTGGGTTGGAGTTGGTTTTTTAAGTTAGCTCTAATAAATCGGCTAGGAAAGGGTCCCCATTAAAAGATATATTGGATCTAACTGTCAATGGAAATCTGACACACAACTCCTGAATGAAGACAAAATAGAGATAAACAGATGCTGAGAGGGGGATAGTGAAGATAAACTTCATTATTTCACAAACTATACAGAATTTTAATTAATTATATTTAGAAAGTTTCTTATATAAGTATGATGCTTTGTGATAGTTCCTCTTTAATTATAAAAAGATAAAGCTAAGGGCATAGATACTGAAGCTTTGGCAAGATAGTGCCAAGTGATGTGATTAATAAGAGATGAGAAATATAGAGTTTTTTAACACCTAGATATACAGGCAATTTAAAGAAATAAGAACTGGCATTGTGTCAAAAAGGGATAGTATTTACAGGTTTATAAACTGTAATAGTGACTTTGTAATCATCATCATTTATTTACAGGTATATAGCGCTGTCAAGATACGCAGTGCTTTAAATACGTATATGTTGCAACTCTCCTGCAATGTATAAATATATACATGCAAGTTAAAAACTAGTTTTGCAGTGCATTGATAAAAATCTAAGTAGGTGTTGGAATGCAAAAAAGTATACCAAAGAACTATCATAATCAGAAACAACTACAAGTATTAGGCACTGAAGAAGTGTTCCTCCATAGCAGAACATAAGGTAGGATATGAATTTTGTTTATGAAAAAATCTCATTCCCCTGTCCTTCTATGGAATTCCATTGTTTAGAATTGTCAATATTTTTTTTGGGGGGGGGGACTAAAATATTGATATGTAAACTCAGACCATGATAAATAGAGATTTTATTTCCTTTAATCAATAGCCAATTCGGAGTGGTTTAGCAAAAGTTAATGCGAATGCTGCAGGAAGTCGCATTCATTTATCAGTATTAAGAGAACTGTCATTTTTTTCACGTAACTTTTTCCCTCTCCCCATCCTATCCCCAATCCCTGTCCTTCCTAACCATGCACCCTTAAATGCCCCAACTCCATCCCCATCACAGCTCAGCTCTATCCCTGCTGTGGAACATTGGGCCTAGGGCAACTGTCAGGATGAGAACCCATGCTTTGGGTTGTTATTGCTGTTTTCAGTGTTTGTAAATGGTTTGTTTCTGCTTCCTCAGTACATTACCCAGTTCTGCAAAATATATTGCATAAACTAATACATTATACATGAGCTAATAATTATTTGCATCTTTATTGTTCTCTTGCTTTTATGTCAGCATGAAACTTGTATTTATGGATTCAGCTGATAAAATGTATTGACCTCCATCCACATTGACCTAATGGGACAGAAGTACAGCTAATTATCTTGGGCTTTCTTGATACAGGGTACATAAGACAACCATGCAGATATATGTTCCTGGTGAGCAAAATGTCCCCTGCTAATACAAAGGCAGTATACAGAATGTCAAAAACCTGTCTTATTAGGTTCATTAAAAACTGATTACATTTGACCCTAGGTAGTGACCTTAGAACCCCTGGTCTATTTTATTGAGTTTATATATATACAGTGGTTGTGAGAGCATTTAACATAATTAGACATGTACTGGCAGTAATAATTAAAAATTATACATACAACTATAACAACAGGTCAGATATTGATGTGAGCAAATATCTTTCGCTGCATGACAATTACTATACTGTTAAATTATACTGTTATACTGTTAAAAGGTTTATAGATGTCAACATTCATAATGATGTGCCAATTGTATTTGCATTTTTTTTGCAATATAACAGCTTTATCTTAATGTGCTAAACATAAACCTTTTGCCTCATTATGAAGAAATCAATGCCTAATCAGAAAGCTCATTATAATCTGCTCAAGGGCCAAGTTTGCTTGTATTTCTCAATATAGATCTCGAAAATGTGTCAGTCTGAAATTATTCCACATAATATTAATTGTCACTTAATAGTTAAAAGGGGAAATAATGACACACTGGGAAAATATGGCATTTTTTTATATTGATAATGGTCATACGGTTTTGTAGTAGAGAGAGTAAAATATTTTCTGCATAATAGTACACAATGATTAAACGGTTACAAGCAAGCATCAGATTAACAAAACATTTTATTGGATTAGAAAGTTAGAAGACAATGCACGTTTTGCAGTTTACAGAGCAGGAACCCCATGTTTGAGGTATGCCATATGCAGATACTCTGTAGTTCATTTAACAATAGGAGGTGACTCTTTCATCAAAGTGTCTAAATGAGTTTGCCACAGTAGAGCAACAATGGTCACATTCGATAGATTGACCCAACACAATGATTGAGATAAACATGGCTCTTTTTCCAAAATAATCATTTCCATTATGTTTTTTTAATGAAGTGTATGAAAACGTATCAGGTTATATGCCCACCACCCTTGTTCTTCCACCTCTTACTACTGCAGAACCACTGACCTATTTTCAAGACATCTTAGTGCATGGTTGTATCCAGTCCCCACCTTTAGTTTAATGGGCCCTTGCTTTAGTAAACATGTGCATCAAACTGAGATCAGATAAGTGATTCAAGTATGTATGACTGTAAAAAGCATCTGGTTTCCTGGCCTCAAATAAGCTGGGAAAGATTCTACCATATTTATAATTATTGATTTTAAATGGCAGAAACCCCCTTCCAGGGGTAAATAAAGCATAGAAAAAATATCATGCTGCAGCACTTCCTATTTCAAGTTGAAAAAAGTGTCAAAAGAAGTGGTCAAAGTGGTCAAAAGTGGTCAAAGACCAGGCAACATTTAAGGCAACGTTCTTTTGACTTTTATCAAGCTTCCATGGCAGTTGTGTGATGGGCATAACTCGAACCTTAATAAATAACCCCCTATGTGTTAACATTACTAAATACATGCATCTCTCAATAAACATTTTTATTTATTTTTTTTTTTAACTCTGAAGCTTTTTGTGTGTAAGCAAGCTAATGATAACCTTTCCTGACACCCTGCTTCCTCTCTATGCAATACATATTATATTTCTAATTTTAGGCTTTGTCATAAGAGTGGCAATGTTTCTGTGCAGAGAAGAACAATATGATAGATTTTTTTTAATTAAACAATTGTTAATACAAAGAATAGAAAAACATTTAAAATAGTTTTCAATTAACAGGAATAAATAACTGGTACATTTCTATATAAGGAATGTAGTGTCTTTACATCATTAAGTGAGTGATTTCCTTACCAGTATTTTCTGGTATCTCTTTATTATATTATTATATTATATTATTATATTATATTCTAACAAATTAACTCTCCAGATATAATGCAATGTTAACGATGGAAACATAATTACTGTACCTAATAAAATATTGGAGACATAGAAAGAAAGGTTAAAAACCTAAATCGGACCTGACCAGCTGCGGGCCTCAGGTCAAATGTTGCTGTCCCAGGAATTGTTATGACCTTTAACATTACTAATATTCTGATTTTTTTCCATGAATTTTTTTTTGTTTTTAAATTTATCCAAATAATAGAGATTAATGAAGTGTAAAAACTAAACTTTGGCAAGTAATAGCTGTTGAGAACCCATAGGAGGCAATGGGAGCTGCACTAATCCTATTGAATCTTTTTCTGACATTCAGACTTTTAGAGGTTTTGTGATATTTTTTGCGCTAGTAATTGTCCCAAAAACTCACATTTTTAGAGGTCTTCAATATTTTTGTATTTTTTAGTGCATTGTTCAGCATTTTTTCCTTTCTACTTTTTATATTACGATATTTAATTAAATTACATAGCATGCCTATGGTCATACCACCCAGAAAGTGCCCGTTCTTGTCTGATCTCGTAAGCCAACCGGGGCTGGGCCTTATGCTTGTAAATCAATTATTTCATCCCACTGTGTAAATTTATAATGTGGTTGAGATGACAAAGATATGACTGACTGGCATTCATGGTTTTAGAGTGAGTTATGTGTGGTTTTAAAAACCTCTAAAACCACCAAAATTAGAATGTTGATAAATGGGTCTGTTCAATGAATCCATAAACATTTTTATATGACACGTCACCTGGCCCTTGAACATACTGTATGAGAAATAGCAATCACTTTATAAAGTACTGGTCTAGGAAGAAGACTGAAAAACTGGATAGCCTTCTTATACATATTGCTTTTTTCAATTTTTTTGTGCAATCTATTTTGTTGAATCTACACCTCTGAATAAATAATTTAGATGAGTTGCAAGAAATAAACAGCAAAGAAACTCAACCTACAGATGCAGCCACTTTGGTTTGTCTGTTTGACACAGAATAACTAAACACAGATATCCCATTTATCTCATTTAACATAGAAAACTGTGTCACAACATCCCATCTAATTAAAGCATTCACCATTGTGAACAATGGAGCTTTGGTATGCTAATGAAAAGGTTAAATGCATTAAATGAGTTAAGATGACTTAAGATAACACAGAGAGTCATGATGCATTTAACTCACAAATCCAAGTGGCTTCATCTGTAAATGTAGGTTTGAGGTAAATGTGAAAGACAGAGTAAGGGAATTAGTACTGCTAAAAAAATTTGAGAAAAGGTGTAATTAGATGGGGACTGGGGAACTATAGACTGATGGGCGATATTACTCGCGCAAATGCACTAGGGAAAGCAAATTAGCAAGCATGTCCATCAAAGTAAAGAAGAGTTGAGGAAATATAAATTGGAATTAGAAAAGCTGGGGTGGTATATTAAAGAGTAAAAATATTAGTGATAAACGCATTGGAGTCAATGGACATTTTTACATGTGCCAAATGCATTGGAATGAATAGGTGGTATTTTCTCACACAATATATATTGGAGGCAAATGGAATATATATTTTTTTCCCACTGAAAGAATTCTAGGACAGATTAGTTACATTGCAAAAATGTACTTATCCTTCATCAATATATTCTGCCAATATACACATGAAGGAATGGAGGAAAATATGCACCAAAGGAATTAGTGGAGCAATTTGCATTAATGGAGAGAGAATGATTAAATCAGTTTGGAGACAATATGAACAGTAGGTGCCACAGCAAATGTTAAATTACCTTTTAGATGAGGAAAACCCAGTAGCTATCACAAATAACACAGCCTTTATTTTGACATGAGTCTCTGACTAGTGATGGCCAAAATTCTCCCGTTTTGTTTCGACAAAAAATGTACGAATTACCCGTGAAATTCACGAAACAACGAAAAATATATTTTGATGCCCGAGTCAATTCACGTCAATTTTGATGCTGGTGTTAAAGTCAATGGGTGAGTGATGGTTTTGATTTGAGCAACTTTTCCAACGTGCATCCAAGTTTTTTTTTTACACCGGCGAATTTTCATGGGAGTTTCGAGAATTAATTAGCCGGCTGCAAAATGTGGAAATTCGCAGCAAATCCACGCCTGGTGAATTTATTCGTCCATCACTATACCGGACATTAAATATTTAGAGATGGTTATTTATTTGGCATTTACATTTATTGAAAATTGTAAATCTCCTAGACCAATCAGCTCCCTGTAAAAGCCTAGGTCTACAGTATTGGTCTATAGTGAATTTTGGACACCAAGGCCTGTGTATTGGACATTAAGATGAATGCTCTATGACACAGCTATACAGAACTTTTATAAAGTCTAACTAGTCTAACCATATACGTACAAATAGTGAGTGTAATCCAGCTGCAAGTACATGCACATGTACCCTGTACTGACTTATGTTCAATTTAAACCAGGGACTGGGAGATCACTTTAAGATGCATAGATTGGGATGATGCCTCCAAGTTATACACAGCACAAAACTTTACTTTAGAATGAAACCAAATAATCACTTCTCACTGTATTTTCTTAGGAAATAATTATTAAAGAATTAAGGATTTACCAATTTTCTTAACTCAGACTTAAAGGGGTTGTTCATCTTTGAGTTAACCTTTAGTATGATGTAGAGAGGGATATTCTGAGACAATTTGTATTTGGTTTTCAGCAGCTCTCTAGTTTATATTTTAAGCAATCTGGTAACTAGGGTCCAAAATACCCTAGAAGCCATCCATTGATTTGAATAAGAGACTAGAATATAAATAGGAGAGGCCTGAATACAAAAGATGAGTAATAAAAAGTAGCAGTAACAATACATTTGTAGCCTTACAGAGCATTTGTTTTTAGATGGGGTCAGCAATGTCCATTTGAAAGCTGGAAATAGTCAGAAGAAAAAGGCAAATAATTATAAAACTATAAAATAATGAAATGCAATTGAAAAGTTGCTTAGTTGGCCATTCTATAACATACTAAAAGTTACTTTAAAGGTGAACCACCCCTTTAAGGAACTGAATAGAATCAAAGAAGAAATATTTGCATTGAGCGTCACAAACAAAATCATGGGCTACATCATTGGTGGCAGTTGCAAGGTGCAGGATGGGGCTGCCTTGTGTCTGCCCATATGCTGACTTTTTAATCCAGAACAAGGTGCTGAGTAGTGATGAGTAGTAATGAGTGAATTTTTTCACAAGCCATGTATTTGCTGCAACAAAGAAGTCGCCAAGACAAAAAAGTTGCATCAGAAAACTCCCATTGACTTTAATGCATTTGGACAAAATGTCGCCACAAGAAAAAAAGGTCATTGACTTTAATGCTTTTGCACCAATGTGATTCACACCTTGTTAATCATTTCGAGAAGCAACATTGGCCAGATTCGCTCATCACTAGTGCTGAGCTCATTTATGAATGATAATTCATATGATTTTTATTTATGCACAGTGTCGGACTGGGATACCAGGGGCCCACCAGAAAACCTTAGGTTGAGGGCCCACTTTCCAAACTATTATACCTCCTCTCCTCACTCACCCTCTTTATTCTCCTAGTCTCTTTTCTCTACATACTATTCTCTATTCTTCAATTATTAAGCCTCTTTATTCCCATAAAGAAATAGAGAATGACCATAAAATAGGGCAAAAGGTTAAAAGCAGAACGGCCCACTGACACCTTGTCCCACCGGGAGTTTTCCTGGTATCCCGGTGGGCCAGTCCGACACTGTTTATGCAACCTCTTGAGTCTTTGGGTTTTTCTTCCATTAGCTGGAGAGAGTTTTCAGTGTGATTAATGAAAAATAAACGAATTGTAAGATAGAAATATTCCTTTTTGCAATCACACCAGCTGGCTACCGAGGATTGGACCGCAAAGAAAGCTCATTAATATCTAATTTGAGCAATTGCTGAAAGTAAACTTGGAGCAGCTGATGCCACATTGTTACTTCTGGCATCAGAAAGTTTTGCTAGTTATGGGCACTGGCTGGCATTGAGAAAATCACTTGATGCATATTTGTTGATCATAATATCGATATATAAATGCAAAGCACTAATTTACAGTGGGATATTAGACACAGCTGTTTATGTAAGTAGGAAAGTTTTTCAGTTCGCTACAGGTAGACATTTATTATAATGGCCTGAAAAGCATTGCTGATTTCATGATAAATACTTATATGTGATCTTTTAATAAATCGGCAATCACAGATTGCTTCCTAAAATTAGATGTGTATATTATAGCAATAACTGCCTAAAAAAGCTAGTAAACTTATGATTATGTTGTTTGCATTTACCAAACACAGATGTGATACACGGGAAAGTAAATAAGTAACCATTATATTCATTTATTTTCATGAATTATTTATTTTATAGCCTATTCATGCCTAAAATCCAGGAAATTATCTTGAAAGAACAGTTACTCACATTGCAGATTTTCAGATCGCACAGCTTTGCAAGAACGGAGAGCTGAATAAAGGGCAGCTCTGGTTTGAAGTGGCAGAAGTTCAGCCGTTAGATGAAATAAAAAAAGAAGAGTTATACTGGGTAAGAGTTCTATAAATCAAGATAAATCAAAAATAGGCTGGAATTTTAATAAACCAACAGATACAGTAGTTTCAGATTCTCAGATTTTGGCATAGCACTCCTAATGGACCAAACAAGTTCAGAATCTGTGTGATTTATAGATTGAAACTCTGCTGAAATGTTAAAATCTTCCTTACATAAGCTTTCTTTTTCTTGCTCTTTTTTTTTAAACGAGTGTGTATTACTAAATAAGATATTACAGGATTCAGTCTTTCAGCACATTGAGTTGTCTCAATCAATGGTTGTTGAATTTGAAGTGTTTTGTTTTTTTTATTATTTGGTTGTCACAAATGAAAAAAATGCAGCTGCAACAGAAAAAAATCCCAAAGGGTTGGAAACCTATATAAATCAAAATAAAAAGAATACTAAAACACTACTTAGCTTTAGAATTATATTTGTCACAAGCTAAAATATACTTTCTTTAAATACAGTTTTATAAGCCCTTGTTTTCTTAATATTGTGCCACATAATAAAAAATAGAGTTAGAAAATAATGACGCGTTTGAAGTGTATATATGACTTCTAATACATTTATATTGTTAGAACCATTTATCTGGTAGAAATGTAAAATATTGATTTCTTTAATCTCCCATATTTATTGTGCCCCAAATTGACAGTTGGTGCTTTGGGCAATAAAACCAACCCTCAGAAAATATAGTCATGTAATTTAGTAGAAATGAAATGAACACCTACCTATTCTCTAATATTTTTCTTATTTCTTGTTGGTGCATATACTGTATGTGCTACCATATCTACTATATGCTACCTTAAGTATATGTCATAGTACAGGTATGGGATCCGTTATTCAGAAACCTATCATCCCAAAATCCCCAAAGTACAGAAAGACCATCTCTTATAGACTCCACTTTATCATAAAAATCCACATTTTTAAAAATTATATGATTTTTCTTAATCCTTATAGGATGGATTTAGGGGGTTACTTATTAAAACTCAAATTTATTTCATATTTTTATTGAAGCAAGCTCAACCAAACTCCCATCCATGATTTTATCTTATCTACCAATAAAATAACTCCAAAAAATAGAGTGAAAACCTGAATTTTTTAGGGTTATCGATGAAAGCGCCAAATTTTTGGGATTATTGGATGAAACCCAGTGACGATGACTTCTACCTGATGTCAACATGTTTGAGAAGGTGGATTTTTGGATTCTTACTTTTTGCAGCTTTGGGGTATAATAAATCTCGAGTTTCTGTCCAAAAAACTTTTACTAGAAAAAAATCTAGGTTTAGAAAATAAACCCCTTAATGTTTACTAATGTTTTCTAGTAGACATATGTCAACCTATGTGACGTTTCTTATTAAAGGTTTTCATGGTTTTTAGACTTGAATTTTTTGAGATTTTTTTTTTAAAAAAAAGAGAACATCGTGAATTTTGGAGAAAAAAAACAAAATTTTTATGGAAGAATCGAAATTTGATTGTGAGTAAATGGGCTGTCATGTGTAAATGGGCTACAACATGCACATAGTAGATATCTAAGGGGCCTATTTATCAACAGTCAAATTTTTGTGGTTTTCGTGGGTGTTGAAACCATGAACTCTACAGCTACGAATGTCATGAGAGTTATTTAAAAAATCTGAATATATATACGTATGAATAGAAAATTACACTGAACAATGTGAAATATGAATACCTCAAAAAACCTCTAAAAAATGTGTGTTTTCCAGACGATTCCTAGCCAAAAAAAATACGAAAACCTTTAAAACAGATTTAGAACAGTCAATAGAATCAGCGCAGCTCCCATTGACTTCTATAGGACCTCAATAACTTTTACCTAGTAAAGTTTTGTATTAGAGGTTTTTGTGGTTTTTAGACTTCATAAAACTCAATTTCTTTTTTTTTAATTTGAAAAACAATTTTTTTTGAGATTTGTGGAGAAAAAAACAATATTTAGTTATTAGTAAATGGGCCCCTACATGTTCCTAGGACTGCTCTTCTTTACTGGCCTGGATTCAAGCATGTAGAATTTGTTACCCTTCAGTCTTGAGGAAATTCACAAATGAATGGTATCATTGCTATAGGAAATATATCTCTGCCCCCAATGCTCACTGTATCAGTTGATGTTTCTTTAATGCATAATTCTGTTTTTTCTGTTTATGAGCACCCACGTTAAAGGTATACGTCTTTAGTACTGCAACTCTAAGTAAGTAAGAGATGACTTTTCATTTGTTTTACAATATATTCATGTTCTTCCAGAACATAGCAATCTCAAACTGATTCTTCAGTATCACATGAAAGCCTGATGTTAAGTAACCTATATGCATCACTAGAGTTTTAGAAAAAGCCACTGGAAAAATAAGCAAACCAAATATGATAAGCAATTTCTTATCTACTCATATACAACCCTTGTGTGTGTAGTGTTTATTGGAATATTATCATCATTTTATACATATATCCTTTAGGCCCTATATAAATAAATAATGATGGTTTTAGAATGAATTAAACAATCCAGATTCCTACCTTCAGGATAGTTATATCTAATTAAGTGGATTCCATTTTGAAAGTTTAAATATTAATTTATTTTATACTTACTACTATACCTTTATATTGAAAGACCCCTGAACCTGAAAACTACCTAGGAATAGATCTTCCAATGATTCTTTCTTCGTAAGTCTGGTTATTTTGAACATTTAATCTTTTGCTATTTTCTTGAAAGGTAGCGTTTATAGAAGCCAAAGGTCTGACCACCACGTAATGTAAAGAAACTTTCCATTCAAACTCCTATCTTGTAAGCCTGGGCTTTTATTCCCTCAAATGGACTTATTTTTAATGAGAGACTTTACATATTGATAACTCTCACTAGTTAACCCTTTCTTCACTCTGAAAGCTTTTCTGATTCTGTAGCAAGCATTTTTTTCATGGGCTCTCTTTTTAATCACCTATCCACAATTTTTTTTAGTAAAATACCATCAATATGCTTCTATACATTATCACTATCACTACATAAGAAAAAACAACTACAAATTGTTTTCAACTAGACTTTTGAAATACAAAAAACATTTTGTTCTTTAATATTTTCCTTTTATTATACTATAGCAAATTTACTATAGAAATTTTATTATACATAGCAATACTACCTTTACAGATGTTTATCGTACATGACTTATATTAGACACCAAACAGAACATTTCAAGTTCTTGAAAATATAGCACAACATACATATCCTTTAGCTACTGTAATGTCTATTGAATGGAGGGCAGAATCTAATTAAAAGTTTCTAAGTCTATTATCCATGTCCAACAAGCCAGGAAAATATCATGGTATCTAAAGCCAGAAAGATTAACAAACATTTCTTCTTTAATTTCATATTGCTGGAGATTTGGATACACTGTCATATTTTTTTATTATATATATTATATATATATATTTTTTAATATATATCTGACTTGTATCTTTATAAATACATTTTGGAATGAAGTAAATCCATATATAATAACTTCTCTCGGTTTTCTTAACTCCAGCTCTGGCCTGTAGGGATGAAAATGGCTAAACAGTATCCCATCCATTAATAGCAGCTAGATTTGTAGTGGCTACAAACCAGAGAAGACATAGCCTT
Source organism: Xenopus petersii (assembly GCA_038501925.1). Lineage (NCBI taxonomy): Eukaryota > Metazoa > Chordata > Amphibia > Anura > Pipidae > Xenopus > Xenopus petersii. The sequence goes on along the minus strand of CM076672.1, from coordinate 50,154,779 downwards.
CCATTTATACATGAGTTAATTGAGAGGGTCAACAGCCAAACATTTATTATCTTTACAATACATCTTATTCTTTGTCTCTATTGGCCATTAATTTCAACAATGTGGAGGAGATCTCAGGAAAATTAATGAGAGCTGCAGATTTTATTAAAAAAAAATCACACATTTTTCATGATTTTTGCATTCAGAGTTTAGTAAATATCCCCCTAAGATTTTAGCCACACATTTAACTCCCTAAGCTTTCCACTTTTTTTCTTAAACTTGCACATGGCACAGGCAAAACTACTGAAGACCTTCCCTTTATCTTAGAGCCTAGATCCCTGAACACAGTCTGTAATGTCCTCTGTCTACCATTCGTTTTGTAGTTCATAACAATATGTACCAGCCCAGCCCCACCCATATGTCATGCCCAGCCCCACCCATTTTTTTTTACCTGATCAGCCATATGCCAAACCCTGGTACAAAGAAGACAGAACACTGTTCCGTTGTAGCAATCTGAATGACAGATTACCTTATCACTTTCCTAATAATTGAATTCCCTATAACCACAATCTGTTTAGGCCTGGTTCTGCTCTTCGTCTCCCCCCACTACTAATGAAATTGGTTCAGCTGAAAGATCAGCCCCATCTAGAACTGCCAATAAAGTGTTCACATTCCCATCTTCTTCACACAATCTGATCTGTTGGGATGCACAAACCCTGGAGCAGCCTCCCTTTTCCTTTTGCCCACACTAGATTTTCTTTTACCCAGCTGACTGCCTCATCGTCCTGCTTCTGTTCTCCTCGCCCAAACTATCTAATACCACTAGGCCCTGCTCAGTGAGCAAGAAACTCCTCTCAGTATTGTCAATTGACCACAATTTTGCAATTTGTTGCTTTAGGGCTCTAACACAAGCCTCTAAAGTTGAAATTTGCTCACATCCACTACAGAGATAAGCAATTTGGAATTATTGTGGCAGACTGTGCACTGATACAGACCTTCAATATTGCTAGTGCTCATTATCTCAGTTAGGGTAGGATTACACGGATGTTTTCGACGCGATCCGACGCACTGCGACAAAGCGCATGTGACAGAAATAAGGTAAGAGATAGAAATGTCGGATGAAGTTGCATCGTTGATCTGACACGACAAATGTTGTTGTTGCATCGCATCGGATCATGCCGGAAACGTCAGTGTAGTCCTACCCTTACAGTGCAAAAAAGGGTTGCACCAGGGTTCTATTTATAGAATCCTGGCGCAACTAATCAAACCTCAACTCACCTCAAACTGAGAGAAATCTAACTGCAAAGTAATGCAGCTCCAGGGAAACTTGCTGTAAGCACAATAGCACACCAAACTTTGTTATTTTCCACCCAAGACAGAAAAAACTTGTAGACATTAAACCGCCCTCTCTTTAAAAATAACAGTTAATAAAAATACTTATCCTTTTGTGTTGATGTGTTTGCTTCACTTGCTTTCACAGTCACATCCTGTTAATAAGCAGGTTCACTGGAATACCAGGGGTTCTATGTATACAGTTTGATCAGGTGCAACTAATCAAACCCCACCCGCCTCAAACTGAGGGCAATCTACAGTACCTGCAAAGTAATGCAGCTTTTGAGAAACTTGCTTTTAGCACAATAGCACAGCAACCTTTGCTATTTAGCACCTAAGAAAGAAAAAGCTTTTCAAAGAACAAAACAACAGTTTAATCTACAACCCTTTCTTTAAAATAGCAGTTTAAAATAATACTTATCATTTTCTGCTGATTTGTTAGCTGTCATTGTACAGGAAAAAAAATTGTATTGCAAATTTTAGAGACCTACTTGATGGTGTCATATTTCCTGGCACTTAAAAAAACATGAAAAATGTTACTACACATACTGCACATTGATATAAACGAAAAACATTAAGGGGCAGATTCACCAAGGGTCGAATTTCGAAGTTAAAAATACTTCGAAATTCGACCCTCGAATTGAAATCCTTCGACTTCGAATATCGAAGTCGAAGGATTTAGCGCTAAAGGTTCGATCGAACGTTCGAAGGATTTTTCGTTCGATCGAACGATAAAATCCTTCGAATCGAACGATTCGAAGGATTTTAATCCAACGATCGAAGGAAAATCCTTCGATCAAAAAAAGCTTAGCAAGCCTATGGGGACCTTCCCCATAGGCTAACATTGACTTCGGTAGGTTTTATCTGCCGAAGTAGGGGGTCGAAGTTTTTTTTAAAGGGACAGTACTTCGACTATCGAATGGTCGAATAGTCGAACGATTTTTAGTTCGAATCGTTCGATTCGAAGTCGAAGGTCAAATTCGAAGGTCGAAGTAGCCCATTCGATGGTCGAAGTAGCCCAAAAAAACTTCGAAATTCGAAGTTTTTTTTATTCTAACCCTTCACCCGAATTTAGTGAATCGGCCCCTTAAACTATTTTTTTTCTGTCAAAGGATGGGTGAAGTGTCTCAAAAAGGAGATTAAAAGCAGTCAAATTATACATTGTTTTCACCAAGAAAAACATGTTGTATTGTGCATATATTTTTTTCTGGTAAAAACTTTTTATTTTTTCATCATTTCCTATACAGGTTTAAATAAAGTACTGTATTAGAAGACACACTACAATAAATCCATGCCCAGACTGTGTGTGATTTCATGGTAAATATACCTATAGGGTCTTTTTGTGGCTTTCAGTATTAATCATCATGAACATGGTAAAAGAAATATAGAATTATTGCCCTGCAAGCAAAAATATATTTTCATATTATACAGCCTTTTGTGTCACAAATTAAATGGTAGCAACAGCCAAGTGGGCAATAATCATTTAATGATTCTAATAATGGTGTGCATGACAACTGACTGCAGGTAATGAGGGCTACCTGCTTTGAAAGTTGCTGTACAACATAATATGTAAAATGGGACAGCATGAAATCATTAGCTTTATTGTTTTCCTCACCTCTAGTATTCATCTAAAATGCAATTCACATGTAAGGACCAATTCAATAATATACAAATATGGCTAGCAAGTGAGAATTTTACTGACCTCTAAAAATTAGGAAATATCTCAGTTTTGGCAAAGGGGGTCTCGGCAAAATGCACCCCCTTATCAATGTTAGGTGACATTTGCATAATTTAAATCAACCCCTTATGTAGTGACTTTTTCTGAGCCCCATTTCATAAAGAAACCCTGCATATCGTGACAAAGATGACTGTGTGATATTTGTTTGAGGTTAATGAGGAACTGACTATTATCAGACACCAAAAGAAGGCTATATTGTAGGAACTGAATATATACTGTGGCTGTATTTTAAAAAAAATATATAAAAAAATGTAAATACACTTGTTGGGTTAGGAATGAAATTTCACATGGTAGAGTGAATTATTTGTGTAAACCATGTAATTTACAAATAATAACTACACCATAAAAATCATGACAGAATCCCTTTTAGGTTATTTATCAACTACCAGCTAATAGTCCTAAGTTGGAGCACAAAGCTGATCTTGCTAGTGAAATTGTGTCTAACTTATGCTCATGTACAGGCACTTTCCTATTGGCATCTAACCTTGTTCACAGGGTCCCTGTTCCCCAACTCTATCAGAATTTCTAGATAGATAACCAAATTTTTGCCAAAGTTTTGGTTGAAAAGGAAGAACCCAGATCAGCCTCCCATGCTACCATGTAATTGTGGGAAATAGCTGCATCTACTTAAATCAGTTGAGAGTTAGTAAGTGAAATTATATTCTTAGTCCCAAGTGGGCTATGGCAACAATGTTCATATGATGAACCTTCTAATGTTGCTTGGTGGGGAGATTGAGAGTCGTAATTGTGAGAAAGATGATTATAGATAAATATCTTGGTATTAGGGAAGAAGTTGGGAGAAGTTGGGAGAATGATTTCAGAACTCAGAGTAAAAATAAATCATATAAATGCAAAATGTGTTATCCAACTACCATTGGAAGGCCAAAAGAGTTAACCCTGAAGGGAAATCAGGATTCCCATCAATAGTAATAATTGTGGGGAATATGTGGGATTAGTCTTTGTTTCAAAGATCTCCATAAATGCAAATGGAACCTAAAAACATAATTTGTAATCTTATGTTTCTGAACAGTCTCAGTACTAGTCCATAAAAGGGAGGAAACTTCAGTGGATGAATGCATGCAATTTCATAGTCTACCCATTTAGAATGGCCTATTGGTAAATGCCATTGCCTTAATTGTATGAGTCATGCAGCCTTGAAATAATACATAAAATGTGGGATTTTTAAGTCTCTCTGATTGTGAGACCGTTAGAAAACATTTCTGTAAATCCTTAAGATTTATTACTCCAAAATAAAGTTCCAAATTGTCCTTTATAGTCGTGTAAAGTCTGTGTTATTAACCAGGATAGGTAAAGCTGAAAGACATAATAAAGCTAAGGGAGTAAAACCATCTGGATGGCAGCACCACAACCTAGACAAGAGATAGAATATTTAGACATTCTTCCAAAAACCTATGAAGTTTGTTTATGAGGAAAGGAAAGTTAGCCTTGTATAAAATATGATATGATTTTGTGATTTTGACCCTAAATAATCAACTGAATGTTTCCTCCAATGAAAAGGGACATTTAATTCTAGAAGATTTTACATATCCAGAGTTATTCGTGTCCTGTTGAATTAAAAGAGCCAATGGCTCGATAGAGGAGCGGGTATAGAGAACATCCTTGGCTCTTGCGATAGAGATAGCCAATGATTGTTTGCCTAAATTTTTCAAATAAGCTATAGGGCCTGTATGATTAGTGATGGGCGAAGCGAAACAATGCAAATTCGCCCATCACTATGCATGATTATATTTCGGGAGTATGTAAAATAGGTACCAACAAGATAACGAGTCAAAGCCTTCTGTATATCCAGCATTATGGCTAACAATTGAGTTTTTGTAATATTGGCATGTTCAATAATATTAATAAGCCTGCATGTGGCGTCTGTAGGTTGCCTACTGGGAACAAAGCCGGATTGATCCATGTAGATCAACCAGGGAAGGTATGCTTGTAAGCGAGCTGCTAACAATTTTCAAAATATGATAAAATCCACATTCAGCACAGAACAGGTTAACTCCTTATTAGGTTTGGGAACTGTTCTTAAGTTGGCAAGTGGATAATTTTATTTCTTCTGTAGTAATGGGGGTATTAAGGGAGGAATTTGAGCAATTTGACAACTGGAGATGTTTCTGCTGTCTTCTGTATTGATTTGTATGTGTATATGGGTAGAATAAAATTAATTTGTTTTTCTTTTTAGTATCTACCTCAGTGCCTATTCATAATCAAATCAATTCAGAGTAGATACTGATCAGCTTATTTAGAAGAAGGATTGCTGAGAGATTCAGTACAGACTGGCCACCTTAATTTTCAAATGTGTTATTATGCCTAGGGGTTGGATATGTTTTTCAACTATACATGGATATGAAACATTCCAAGCTATGGCAGTAAGCACTGAAAACCTTGAAGAAAAAATAAAGATAAAGCTATTAATCAGTTGAACTCTTCATCACAGGTTGGGTAGAAAAACTGATTAACACCTTGATTTTATCTCCATTCATATGAATTTTATATATGTTGATTGAAATTTTATTTGATTCAAGCATTTCTAATAAAATAATGAAAAAATCATGAGCATTTGCTGAATATGTATTATTGTGAATGTTTCATTGTTGAGTCCAATAATCAGAATGGCTAAAGCTATAGCTTGTGAACTACTGTTTATTTTCAACTTCACCTATGTACTAGACTTAAACATTTATTTTTTATTCAATAAATATCACTTGTGCTAGCACACAACCAAAAAGGGAAAAAAAAGATCAAGTAAACTAGAAATTGCAGTGTATTTAAATAGGGTATAAATAAATGTTATCTTTTGAAAGGGAAGCCTGAAATAGAACAATAGAAATTATCAGATAAATGCTTTATGCCAATGTATTTTCTGCTGCATGGAAAGCCCTAAACAATAAGATGTCGCTCATAATAAAAAAACATTTTCTGTTTAAATTAGGCAGCAAAATTAACATTTTATTAAGCTTTGTTATCTGCTATGTATTGTTAATGTAATCAGTTTAATTTTGTTGTGTTATAATGAATGGTCACTGACAGACGGATGTTTATTACACTGCTCTTCTAGAGTTTAAATCAATATGTAGTTCATCACGTTAAAATGTTCAAGGAATATTGACTAGGCAATCAAACTGTACATTTACAGAAAAGAAATTAAAGAGCTCATGTGACCCTCCAGAAGAACAGCCTTATAAGTATGCAGTTTTTAGAAGCCAATGTATGTTCAACATTTAATTTCTTTCATTTGGGAAAATAATCTGATTTATTGTATATCATATACTATTGATATTTAGATACAGAGTATAGTATTAACCTACCACACCCTTTCCATAGAATACAGCAAGAGCTAATTGATTCAACTCTATGACTGGTAGCCATGCTATTAAGACACATCAATGCTATGTAGAGCACAATGGTAAAATCACATTTGACATCAAAGCAGTATTTTTTACAGTATTTTTTTTTGAGACATAGTATTTAGAGGAAGTTCCTGTAGCAATTGCCATGCATATACTGTAGCGTACAAGTTTGTGGAAATTATCCTTAAATAAGACAGAGGTAAAAATATTGTATACTTTAGACCAGTGTCCCCAACCAGTGGCCAGTTGGAAAGCATGTTGCTCTCCAACACATTAGATGTTGCTCCTCATGGCTTCAAAGCAGGTGCTTATTTTTGAATTCTGGGCTTGTAAGCAAGTTTTGGTTGCATAAAAACCAGATGTACTCCCAAAATGAGCCTCCTATAGGTTGACAGTCCATATAGGGGCTACCAAATAGCCATTCACAGTTTGTTTGATCCCCAGAAACATTTTCCCTACTTGCGTTGCTCCTCAACCCCTTTTACACACACACACACACACACACATATATGTATATATATAGTCAACTACAAGAGGTCCTCTGCACTCAACCCATTATCAATATATTTAAGACAGCGACATTTTGTGCATACTGCTACTAAAAAATGCCTTACCCTTTAAACAACACAGGGATTGTTTGTCCATATATTGCAATATATTTAAGCTGGCCAACTACGTCAAAGTCATCCCATATCTGGCCAGTCCTACGCTCAATTTTCATCTGAAAATTGAACCACCATCACCCTATACTTAGTACCAGTAAGTATTGATTTTAATGTGAGATCATGATTCTTAATCTGTATTTTGAAAGACATATTTGTTGTTTGGGATCCACTTTCAGTTTATTTTCAGGAGATATAACTGAGAGAGAAATATGCACTTACATAATAGGAGTTGGTTTTATTTATTGTGTAGGGGGTTACTTACTTATTTATGATCTTTGATGGATTCATACATTGTTAATGTATGCATATGAGATAGCTAGTGTAGCCTCCATAGGATGTTTAGAGTTCCATTGATACAGAAATGCCAGGTAGTATTCTGTAATGTGTCTAAATGGAGGGGGTGGCTATATACTTGTGTTTAGATGCTCCACAGGGATGGTGGATATGAGGTGTGTCCAGACCCTAGGGTATGAGTAATACTGATTTGTAATGAGCACAACCTGAGGGACCATGTGAATGTATTAACTATAGGAGTGTTTACGTTATGTACAGTATGTTGATACTATTACATACTGAATCTCCCATCTTCCTAAATCCATAATTCCTTTAATTTGGTTAAATGGCTCACTTCATCCTGAGCAATAAAAACATTCTCCCATACCAGGCAAACCCTTATCCTTGACTATAATGGTACAAAAAAGCCTATATCTAAATACTAACTTCCGTTTATTAAAATGTATTCGTATAAATGCTTAAAGTCTTTTTGTTTAGGGATACATGTGGAAAGAAAGCTTCATAGCTCTACCTGAAAGTAGTGATGAGCAAACCTGTCCCATTTCGCCTTGCCAAAAAATTAGTAAACAGTAAAAATTCAAGATTGTAGTAAAAAGGGTTTTTTTCTTGGTGACTTTTTCTGTTCCATGCAACTTTTTGTGTGCCCATTGAAGTCTATGGGCTGATTTTCATGTTGAAACCTGGCAACAAAATCATTATTATTATTATTATTATTATTATTATTAATAATAACTGCAAGGAGTTTGTGTGCTCAGGTTTCCAGTACACTCTAAAAATATACAGGCAGGTTAATTGGTGTTTGATAACATTAACCCTAATGTGTATATGAATATATGAATGTGATAGTGATCATAGTATAAGCAGAGTATAAGCTCCTCTGGGTCAGGGACTTGAAAAAGTGTTGCGGTATAAGTTGGTGCTATATAAATAGCAGTAATAATGTTTAACAAGGGTGTTGTTTACAGTATGTCCAAAAGGTTGCAGTCTTGCAATATTGCCATTGTTGATACAGTAACATATTTACACATGCTATGATTATACTCTCTGTATGTATTTTTTTAGAACTTCGTAAGTAATAGTAAAAAAAATCTATTAAATTAATTTGTTCACAATATTTTGTATAGGAATTACCATAATGCAGGACAATGCATAAACAATTTTATTGCAATTTAAAAGAATGCCATATTAATATTTAAAGCCGCCGTAATTGCTTCTTGCTCAGGAAGAGGTTTCATTTGTTACTGCTTATCTACAGTAAAAAGAATGTTACACATGAAAAAAACTAGAATCTTTTAGATAGCTCTAATTATATTCTGTTTATATTGAGTGCTTCAGATACTTAAATTTGATGTGCAACTCTTGCAACAAACAATCACGTTTATTAGGTGCCTTTAAATTATTGTTATAGATTTAAAATCGGAGAGAAGATTAAGATTCATCTAGTGAGCTGAATATTTAACATACGTATGACCAGTATAGCACAGGCAGTAGAGAAAAATTTATATTTGTACCTTAACACCACCTTTCTCTTGCATCAACATCAATGAAGGGACATGTTAATCACTTCTTTCATTGTTCTGAAACAAGTTATATGTAGCTGGTGCATTTTTGTAAATGTTCAGTTTTTAATGAATCTATTATATTTATTGTTTAAAAAAAAAACAAAAAAAACATATATATATATATATATATATATCTTTCTCAAGGATAACAAATATATATATATATATATATATATATATATATATATATATATATATATATATATATATATATATATTTATATCTATTATATCTCATCATAAATCTTATCAAATTGCATCACTTCTTACAGGCACTGTAGACTAGCTGACTGCTATATGTTTCCCTTCCGCAGGACATATTAAAAGCACTGGCATGGGGTTTCCTGTATACTTCCATTTTCAAGTTACCCCCTCTATGATGCATATCAAACAGTCCAAAAGGCAAGTTTGTTCTCGTGGACATCTTCCCTTGTGAACTTGATGTTATTGCCCATTCAGTTCTGTAAAGGCGCCACTGGATCTGATTTTAACCCAAGTGTCATCCACATACCTGAACCAGTGACTTGTGTAGTTCCCTGGAATGTAAGTAAGGCCCTCCTTACTTTCTCCATGTACAAGTTAGCTACAATGGGAGAGACTGGAGAACCCATTGAACAGCCATGTTTCTGTCTATAATAAAGGTTCTTGTACTTGAAGTATGTGGTGTTAAGGCACAAATCTAGCAACAAACATACTTGGTTATGACTGAGCTTTGTTATGCTACTGAGGGTGTTAGCGTCTTAGTTTTTAGGATTTGTCTTCTTGTGTACTTTGTGCTTCTGGTGCTGCTATTCCAAACATAAAAAATGATGTATTTTTGTAATATGGGCATGGTATGTGAGGGTGTGGCCACAAAGTGAGAATGAAGTGGAAGGCAGGGGCCCCAAGAGCACTATCTTGCCTAGGGCCCCATTGAGTCTTAATACAGCTCTGCTCACAGTGTGGGGGATTGTGTTAAGCAAAAGCAACACCAACAGATGCATCTCTTTTATTACTGCACCATCTATAGAATATCAGTCTCAGCTGCTCCTGAACATGAAACAATAGTGAGGAGCAAAACTGCCCCATTTCACCAAAAACGTTGTTAAAGCACTGAAAAATTCTCAAGATGCATTGGAGTTAATAGATTTTTGTGCCAATTTGCTTATGTAAAATGTAAATGGACGTTTTTTACTCTTGTTTTTTCTTGTGCCAAATGCATTTTTTTCCTGTGCAAACATTTTTTTTGCTGCCGTGTTGTTTAAATTTCATTAAAATAACTGTTTTTGAGGGATTGTTACAGACTTGATTGAAGTATGACTTTACAGTTGGGAAATGTATTTCTGGGATTGCACTGTGCCCCAAACACTCTTCTGCCTCTTGCTCTGCATGTCATTAAATTGAATATAGTTATGGTTCTGTACTTCACGAGTGATAGACCAGAGTCCAACATAATAGCAATGTCTATCAAAGTGAAATAACCCAGTGCCACTACTTTTTATTGTCTTTCTGTATATTTGCACATAGAGTAAACCAGAATGGGTGTTTTTTTTATCTCTATTGTTATCCTTTTCCATTCTCAGAAAAAAAGAATATAAATAAAAAAAAATTATATATATATATATATATATATATATATATATATATATATATATAATATATATATTGAGAAAGGCTTGAGTGCAAGCCGAAACGTTAGTCGTTTTTTTGTTTAAATAAACACTTTTTGACCTTGTAAGTCCTGTGAGTGCGAGCTTTTCATCTTTCTATACATATTTTGGGATTTTTTGCACCCAGGCCACATTGACCCTTCGACGCGCAGTGCCGACTTCCTGACTATTATATATATATAGAAGAACCAGCAACAAGCAACACATGGTTATTTATATTAGTAAAAAAAAATGTATTTGGTAAGGCATGCATAGCCAATGTAATGTTTCAAGGCCTTGAGAAAGGTCCCAGCAGGGACCAAAACATTACGTTGGCTATTCATGCCTTACCAAATACAAATTTTTCACTAATATAAATAACCCTGTGTTGCTGGTTCTTCTTGAAACTTAATAAACGTTAAACGTGCAACTGGGTGATGTTCAGAAGAGGAGTGCCACCCATTATATGAAAAAAAAATATATATATATGTGTGTGTATATATATATATATATATATATACAGTATGTATATACAGTATATATATATATATATATATATATAACTTTTCAAGATGGACCAGCACTCCAGTTTGTTCAATCAAACGTGAATATTTATTTGAATAGTCACTCTCGTGTCCAACGTTTCGGCCCACATCTGGGCCTTTATCAAGGCCTTTATCATCCTTGATAAAGGCCCAGATGTGGGCCGAAATGTTGGACACGAGAGTGACTATTCAAATAAATATTCACGTTTGATTGAACAAACTGGAGTGCTGGTCCATCTTGAAAAGTTGCATAATACCATTTGACCGGGCACCCACTACGAACCGAGAGGGTTAAAGTGCAGGTACTTTCTGAACTTATATATATATATATATATATATATATATATATATACTTATATTACATTTACTGAAAAGCAACACAGAAACATAAATTAAAGTATGGTTCTGAATATTTTTTGGACACCAGTGTATTTTATTGGAGAGATCATTGTTGATATCCTTTGCAATTATTTGCTGCTGCAGGCATGCTATATTTTTGCCTATTTTCAATCTTCAATTTAAGTATAAAAATGCTAGTTTGTGTCTGCAAAATAACGGTCTCCCCTGAGCTGCAGGATCCACATTTAAATTTAGTAGAATAATCTATTCATTCTAACACTCAACATGCTAGGAATAAACTGAATCATTTATTATTTACAGAAAAATGCATTTGAACACATTTAGATAAATGGTTTAAGACTTTAGGCTACTTGAAGGGAACCACTAATCTTTTGATATCTTTGTGATATACACTTATGCTGACTCCAGAAAGTAATACCTTTTTCACAGCATGTAGGGAAACAATTTTTGTTTTGAGAAATACATGATTAAACCCCTTGTATAGGCTGCCTTGTTGATAAGTTTTGTACACATCAAGATTTATGTCAAACGGCAAATGCAAAATTGTCTGTAATCATCTGTGCAAAAATGGCAATGGCAAGTCTATGTATCATGAACAATGTGGTCAGAGTGCTCCATCCATACAAAGACAACATTTCCTTTATTTAAAATATATATACAAGGGCTCATGTGTACTACTGGCACAGGTACAAGTGTCAAGGAATCAAAATGTCACAATTGAGGTCCAGTACTTGCTGCATTGGCAAGTGCAATCTGTATCTTTCTCTGGATTCTAATCTAGCACAAAATGCAGAGCACAGATTGCATGGACACAAGTGAGACCTGTATTTGTCTGTCATGGGCAAATACTAAGTACAGGGCCCCAAGTGTTCCCTCGTTTTTTCACCTTTTGCACTTTCTGAATATGCAGAACAGAGATCAGCTTAGACCAAATATGTTCTTTGTAACATAACAAAAATATGGTTGTGCCATGGGTTCAATCACAGCACAAAAACCTTTACAGGGGAAGGTGTACTCAACAATAAACCTGACTTTTGTCTTTCTTATGGTTAAGGCTAGCAGATTGCACAGTGATAAATATCAATACCAGGAAACCACTACAATGATCAGGTGGAAAACGTTGGTAGTCAACTCCCCTATTCATCTGTCAGTGTTTTCCATAGTAAATCTATGGTGCATGCTGTGCCATGACAAGGGGTCTCTGCTGAGAAATGATTAAGCAAGGTCTGCGTGTCACTGATACATGTGCCTTAAACACAGTATTTCCATAGGATGAATATAAGAAGGTGGGGAGAGGACATTTTAATAAGTCTTACTCTTATAGCAAATAAATTCAAGGGGCCTTACTCAAAGATGATTAAGCAGTGGGGTCTGAACTTAATTACAATTTGTGAAATGGTGTCCATGTAAAAATAGACATGTATTAAATGATGGCTCAGACTGTTGATACAATATAAAGCAAGGCAGCTGATTAACAGACCTGACTTTCCTAGGGAACAAAGATTTTTGCAACATTGTAGGAATAGTAACCAGGAGTTAAGCAAACACTGCAATGGTTTTATTTTGGGGTTGACCTGCCCTTTAAATATGGAAACGTAATAGGGCTTAAAGTGATACTCTGGGGGAGCACACAGAAAGACCGTTAGACTTTCACTGCTGCACACTGTCAGTGGTTGTATTCAATTACCCGGGTGCTGCTCCAAGGATAATGTAAAGTTTATTAATGAATCAACGTTTTGGCTCGTGTCTGGAGCCTTTGTCAATCTTTACTAGGGATGTAGCGAACGTCGGAAAAAAAGTTCGCGAACATATTCGCGAACTTGCGCAAAATTGCGAGCGGTTCACGAACGGTTCGCGAACCCCATAGACTTCAATGGGAAGGCGAACTTTAACATCTACAAAAGACATTTCTGGCCAGAAAAATGATTTTAAAGTTGTTTAAAGGGTGCAACGACCTGGACAGTGGCATGCCAGAGGGGGATCAAGGGCAAAAATGTATCTGAAAAATCTGCCTGTGTGTGCTTGGAAGAGATAGTGTAGGGCGAGAGCTGTTAGTGATTTCAGGGACAGATGATAGTAAGTTTGCTGGCTAGTAATCTGCGTGATACTGCTCTGTATTGGAGGGACAGAAGTCTGCAGGGATTTGAGGGACATTTTAGCTTAGGTAGCTTTGCTGGCTAGTAATCTACTGTTCTCTTTAAACAACTGCCATACGTTGACCTTGTAGGCATTGTTTGCCCAGTTTTTTTGGACGCAGCCACTGAAGCACAGTTGCCAGAAAAAATATGCCATATAAATGCTGAAAATAGTCATTTTTCGCCATACGTTGACCTTGTAGACATTGTTTGCCCAGTTTTTTTGGACGCAGCCACTGAAGCACAGTTGCCAGAAAAAATATGCCATATAAATGCTGAAAATATAAATTTTTTTGGTTGCAGCCACTGAAGCACAGAGGCCAGAAAAATTATGCCATATAAATGCTGAAAATAGTCATTTTTCGCCATACGTTGACCTTGTAGACATTGTTTGCCCAGTTTTTTTGGACGCAGCCACTGAAGCACAGTTGCCAGAAAAAATATGCCATATAAATGCTGAAAATATAAATTTTTTTGGTTGCAGCCACTGAAGCACAGAGGCCAGAAAAATTATGCCATATAAATGCTGAAAATATAAATTTTTTTGGTTGCAGCCACTGAAGCACAGAGGCCAGAAAAAATATGCCATATAAATGCTGAAAATAGTCATTTTTTGCCATACGTTGACCTTGTAGGCATTGTTTGCCCAGTTTTCTTGGTCGCAGCCACTGAAGCACAGTTGCCAGAAAAAATATGCCATATAAATGCTGAAAATAGTCATTTTTTGCCATATACGTTGAGTCAAGGTATGGCAAAAAATGACTATTTTCAGCATTTCTATGGCATATTTTTTCTGGCCTCTGTGCTTGAGTGGCTGCGGCCAAAAAAACTGGGCAAACAATGCCTACAAGGTCAACGACGTTGACCTTGTAGGCATTGTTTGCCCAGTTTTTTTGGCCGCAGCCACTCAAGCACAGAGGCCAGAAAAAATATGCCATAGAAATGCTGAAAATAGTCATTTTTTTGGTCGCAGCCACTGAAGCACAGTTGCCAGAAAAATTATGCCATATAAATGCTGAAAATATAAATTTTTTTGGTTGCAGCCACTGAAGCACAGAGGCCAGAAAAATTATGCCATATAAATGCAGAAAATATGCATTTTTTTGGTTGCAGCCACTGAAGCACAGAGGCCAGAAAAATTATGCCATATAAATGCAGAAAATATGCATTTTTTTGGTTGCAGCCACTGAAGCACAGAGGCCAGAAAAATTATGCCATATAAATGCAGAAAATATGCATTTTTTTGGACGCAGCCACTGAAGCACAGTTGCCAGAAAAAATATGCCATATAAATGCTGAAAATAGTCATTTTTCGCCATACGTTGACCTTGTAGACATTGTTTGCCCAGTTTTTTTGGTTGCAGCCACTGAAGCACAGAGGCCAGAAAAAATTAAACCAGTAGGGTTTGCACCCTAGTTTGTAACGGTGGCGGAGGGAGGAGGACGCTAAAGGACAGCTGTGTGTGGAGTCATGAGGCTTGAAGAGAAGGACAGCTGCATAGAAGTCAGAACAAGTCTTCCGGCGTGCAGTAACCCTCCGAGATCCACCCCTCATTCATTTTAATAAAGGTCAGGTAATCGACACTTTTGTGACCTAGGCGAGTTCTCTTCTCAGTTACAATCCCTCCTGCTGCACTGAAGGTCCTTTCTGAGAGCACACTTGAGGCTGGGCAAGACAAGAGGTTCATGGCAAATTGTGACAGCTCTGGCCACAGATCAAGCCTGCGCACCCAGTAGTCCAGGGGTTCATCGCTCCTCAGAGTGTCGATATCTGCAGTTAATGCCAGGTAGTCCGCTACCTGCCGGTCGAGGCGTTCTTTGAGGGTGGATCCCGAAGGGTTGTGGCGCTGCCTTGGACAGAAAAACATTTGCATGTCTGACGTTACAGACCGGCCAAAGGGCTTTGTCCTTGCAGGTGTGCTCGTGGCAGGATTACTGGCACCTCTGCCCCTGGAATGTTGATGAGTTCCTGAAGTGACATCACCCTTAAAAGCATTGTACAACATGTTTTGCAGGCTGGTTTGTAAATGCCGCATCTTTTCGGACTTGTGGTATGTTGGTAACATTTCTGACACTTTATGCTTGTACCGAGGGTCTAGTAGCGTTGCGACCCAGTACAGGTCCTTCTCCTTAAGCCTCTTGATACGGGGGTCCTTCAACAGGCATGCCAGCATGAAAGACCCCATTCTCACAAGGTTGGATGCAGAGCTATCCATCTCCGCTTCCTCATTATCAAGGACTGCATCATCCACGGTCTCCTCCCCCCAGCCACGTACAAGACCAGGGGTCCCCAAAAGGTCACCACTAGCCCCCTGGGAAGCCTGCTCCTGTTGGTCCTCCTCCTCCTCCTCCACAAAGCCACCTTCCTCCTCTGACTCCACTTCTGGCACCTCTCCCTGCGTTGCAGCAGGTGCCTGGGTTCGTTCTGGTGATTGCGACCATAAATCGTGCGCTTCCAGCTCCTCGTCACGCTGGTCTACAGCCTCATCTGTCACTCGTCGCACGGCACGCTCCAGGAAGAAAGCGAAGGGTATTAGGTCGCTGATGGTGCCTTCGGTGCGACTGACCATATTTGTCACCTCTTCAAAAGGTCGCATGAGCCTGCAGGCATCGCGCATAAGCACCCAGTAACGGGGGAAAAAAATCCCCAGCTCTGCAGATCCAGTCCTACCACCCAGTTCAAAAAGGTACTCGTTGACGGCCCTTTGTTGTTGCAGCAGACGTTCCAACATAAGGAGCGTTGAATTCCAGCGAGTCTGGCTGTCAGAAATCAAACGCCTGACTGGCATGTTGTAGCGCTGCTGAATGTCAGCAAGGCGTGCCATGGCTGTGTAGGAACGTCTGAAATGGGCCGACACCTTTCTGGACTGGGTGAGAACGTCCTGGAATCCTGGGTACTTGGAGACAAAACGTTGGACTATTAAATTTAACACATGTGCCATGCAGGGCACATGTGTTAAATTTCCCAGTCTCAACGCTGCCAACAGATTGCTTCCATTGTCACACACCACTTTTCCGATCTGCAGTTGGTGTGGGGTCAGCCACCGATCGGCCTGTGACTGCAGAGATGACAGGAGTACAGATCCGGTATGGTTTTTGCTTTCCAGGCACGTCATCCCCAAGACAGCGTGACAACGGCGTACCTGGCACGTCGAATAGCCTAGGGGGAGCTGGGGGTGCACAGGTGTGGAGGAGGAGAAGGAGGACCCAGCAGCAGAGTAAGAAGAAGAAGAGGAAGAAGACGAGGTAGAGAGCGATGGAGGAGTAGAGGTGGTGGCAGAACCGCGTGCAATCCGTGGCGGTGACACCAACTCCACTGTTGTTGTTGTTGTTGAGCTACCCATTCCCTGCTTCCCATTCCCAGCCATTACCAAGTTCACCCAGTGGGCAGTGTAGGTGACATACCTGCCCTGACCATGCTTGGAGGACCATGCGTCAGTAGTCATATGGACCTTTGGCCCAACACTAAGTGACAGAGATGCGGTAACTTGGCTCTGCACATGTTGGTACAGGTGTGGTATTCCCTTTTTAGAAAAAAAATTGCGGCTGGGTACCTTCCACTGCGGTGTCCCAATTGCTACAAATTTGCGGAAGGCCTCAGAGTCCACCAGCTGGTATGGTAAAAGCTGGCGGGCTAAGAGTGCAGACAAGCCAGCTGTCAGACGCCGGGCAAGGGGGTGACAGTCAGACATTGGCTTCTTACGCTCAAACATGGCCTTCACAGAAACTTGGCTGGTGGCAGATGACTGGGAATGGGAACAGGTGGTCAAGGTGGAAGGCGGAGTGGAGGGTGGTTCAGATGGGTCAAGGAGAGCAGAGGTAGAGCAGTAAGATGCTGGACCAGAAGGAGTGTGACTTTTAGTTTGCCTGTTGCCTTTGAGGTGTTGCTCCCAAAGTGCTTTGTGCTTGCCGCTCATGTGCCTTCGCATAGAAGTTGTACCTATGTGGCTGTTGGGCTTACCAAGGCTCAGTTTCTGACTGCACTCATTGCAAATTACAATGCTTTTGTCAGAGGCACACACATTAAAAAAATCCCACACTGCTGACTTTTTGGAAGTGTGCGATCTGGCGGTAACAGTAGAAGTTGGCGGCATTGGCGGCAATGGCGGGTGCGTTGGCCGGCTGAACACAGGTGCCGATACATGTTGTTGCCCTACTGATCCCTGCGGGCTGGCCTCCCTGCTTCTTCTAAGTCTTATTCTCCTACTGCCTCTCTGACTCTCCGTCTCTCCATCTGAACTACCCTCCTCTTGCTCTCTTCTACTAGGCACCCACAAAACATCAATCTCCTCATCATCATTCTCCTCAGATGCATCAATTTCTTCTGACACATCACAGAAGGAAGCAGCAGCGGGGACCTCCTCCTCCTCCTCATCACTCATCATTATGTCCATCTCTGTCGTGTTCTCTGCCAGAATTAAATCTGGTGTAACGTCCTCATCTCCTTCATCTTCTTCTGCCAATAATGGTTGCGCATTACTCAGTTCAAGAAACTCATGGGAAAATAACTCCTCTGACTCCAGTGAAGATGGGGCACCGGTGGTGGAGGAAGTGTTACGTGGGGTGGCCATAGCAGTGGAGGATGAGGAGGATGTTGTGGTAAAGTTAGAAACGGTAGAGGATGGGGTGTGCTGTGTAAGCCAGTCAACTACCTCTTCAGCATTTTGGGAGTTCAGGGTCATTGGCTTTTTAAAACTGGGCAATTTGCTAGGGCCACAGGATTGCATAGCAGCACGGCCCCTAGCACGGCCTCTGCGTGGCGGCCTGCCTTTGCCTGGCATTATTTTTAAAAAAACAACAACAACAAAAACTCAGTTGGTTTTTCTGGAAACGATAATACACACAGCTAGATGGCAGTTTGAAGAAAACAGTGTGCAAATAATGCCTACAAGATCAACGTATACACTACTACAGCGGTGGATACGGATTACGTAAAATATATGAATGCTGCTTGAAAAAAAGTAACTCAAGTGGTTTTTCTAGAGACGATAATATTATCAATATTTAGACAAAATGTGAACAAGCTCACACAGCTAGATGGCGGTTTGAAGAAAACACTGTGCAAATAATGCCTACAAGGTCAACGTATACACAGCGGTGGATACGGATTACGTAAAATATAAGAATGCTGCTTGAAAAAAAGTCACTCCGGTGTTTTTTCTGGAGACGGTAATATTATGGATATTTAGACAGAATGTGAACACGGTCACACAGCTAGATAGCAGTTGGTTGAATAACACACTGGGCAAAAAATGCCTACAGGGCAAATAATGCCTACAAGGTCAACGTATACACAGCGGTGGATACGGATTACGTAAAATATAAGAATGCTGCTTGAAAAAAAGTCACTCCGGTGTTTTTTCTGGAGACGGTAATATTATGGATATTTAGACAGAATGTGAACACGGTCACACAGCTAGATAGCAGTTGGTTGAATAACACACTGGGCAAAAAATGCCTACAGGGCAAATAATGCCTACAAGGTCAACGTATACACAGCGGTGGATACGGATTACGTAAAATATAAGAATGCTGCTTGAAAAAAAGTCACTCCGGTGTTTTTTCTGGAGACGGTAATATTATGGATATTTAGACAGAATGTGAACACGGGCACACAGCTAGATAGCAGTTGGTTGAATAACACACTGGGCAAAAAATGCCTACAGGGCAAATAATGCCTAAAAGGTCAACTTATACACTACTACAGCGATGGATACGGATTACGTAAAATTTATTATGGCTGCTTGAAAAAAGTCACTCCGGTGTTTTTTCTGGAGACGGTAATATTATGGATATTTAGACAGAATGTGAACACGGGCACACAGCTAGATAGCAGTTGGTTGAATAACACACTGGGCAAAAAATGCCTACAGGGCAAATAATGCCTAAAAGGTCAACTTATACACTACTACAGCGATGGATACGGATTACGTAAAATTTATTATGGCTGCTTGAAAAAAGTCACTCCGGTGTTTTTTCTGGAGACGGTAATATTATGGATATTTAGACAGAATGTGAACACGGGCACACAGCTAGATAGCAGTTGGTTGAATAACACACTGGGCAAAAAATGCCTACAGGGCAAATAATGCCTAAAAGGTCAACTTATACACTACTACAGCGATGGATACGGATTACGTAAAATTTATTATGGCTGCTTGAAAAAAGTCACTCCGGTGTTTTTTCTGGAGACGGTAATATTATGGATATTTAGACAGAATGTGAACACGGGCACACAGCTAGATAGCAGTTGGTTGAATAACACACTGGGCAAAAAATGCCTACAGGGCAAATAATGCCTAAAAGGTCAACTTATACACTACTACAGCGATGGATACGGATTACGTAAAATTTATTATGGCTGCTTGAAAAAAGTCACTCCGGTGTTTTTTCTGGAGACGGTAATATTATGGATATTTAGACAGAATGTGAACACGGGCACACAGCTAGATAGCAGTTGGTTGAATAACACACTGGGCAAAAAATGCCTACAGGGCAAATAATGCCTAAAAGGTCAACTTATACACTACTACAGCGGTAGTAAAATAAAAAAAAAGTTAAATAAAAAAAGAATGAATATTAAAAAAAAAAAATTAAAGTTGGTGCTGCTGAACTACTAGGAGCAGCAGATTAGCACACCAGTCCCACTCCCCAACACTGCTAGACTAATAGCACTGGGCTCTTATAGTAGTAGTAGTAGTAGTAGTAGTAGTAGTAGTAGTAGTAGTA
The DNA here is from genome assembly GCA_038501925.1 of Xenopus petersii. Classification (NCBI taxonomy): domain Eukaryota; kingdom Metazoa; phylum Chordata; class Amphibia; order Anura; family Pipidae; genus Xenopus; species Xenopus petersii. The sequence goes on along the minus strand of CM076672.1, from coordinate 50,134,450 downwards.
GTAAAACAACAAAAAAATAAATAAAAGCAGTCCTTACAAGGACTATTGCTATTGCAGCAGTCAGCAGATGAGATCAGAAGCAGGACAGCTGCCCACTGCAGCTACATACAGAGCACTGCAGTAGAAGGTAGATTACTAGCCAGCAAAGCTACCTAAGCTTAAATGTCCCTCAAACCCCTGCAGACTTCTGTCCCTCCAATAACAGAGCAGTATCAAAACGATTACTAGCCAGCAAACTTTCAACTGTCCCTGAAATCACTAACAGGCAGCAGCTCTCTCCCTACACTATCTCTTCAGCACACACAGGCAGAGTGAAAAAAAGCTGCAGGGCTTCGGTTTTTATAGGGAAGGGGAGTGGTCCAAGGGAGAGCTTCCTGATTGGCTGCCATGTACCTGCTGGTCTGGGGTGAGAGGGCAAAAAAAAGCGCCAACAATGGCGAACCCAAAATGGCGAACGTCGCGCGACGTTCGCGAACTTCCGGCGAGCGCGAACACCCGATGTTCGCGCGAACAAGTTCGCCGGCGAACAGTTCGCGACATCTCTAATCTTTACTAGTGATGGGCGAATTTATTTGCCAGGTGCGAATTTGCTGGCACATTTTTGCCAGCGAATTTGTCCTTTCTGCTTTACATGTTACACTAAGTAGTAAGTAAATCTGCAAAGGATTAAAAAGAGGGCAGATTTCTTTTAACAACACTTCAATGAGCCCAGTCTAGTTCAATGTGCAAACATATATTGCTTATTAGGGATGTAGCGAACTGCCGCTAATGTGTTCGCGAACGCCGTTCGCGAACACCGGCAAAAAAAGCGAACAGTTCGCGAACTTCGAACACTCGATAAAATCGTTCGATCGAACGATCGAAGGATTTTATTCGTACGATCGAAGGATTTTCGTTCGAATCGAACGATCGAAGCTATTCGATCGAATGATTTCGTTCAATCGAATGCTTATAATCGTTCGAACGAATGGAAATCGTTCGATTTTAGCGATCGAATGGTCGAATGGTCGAATGGTCGAACGAAATTTTACTTCGAATCGAACGCGAACACCAATTGGCGAACCTCGCGCGACGTTCGCGAACATTCGGCGGACGCGAACAGTCGAAGTTCGCGCGAACTAGTTCGCCGGCGAACAGTTCGCTACATCCCTATTGCTTATAGAGGTATGGCATGGTATGGTATCATGTGCAGGGCGGGAACTAGGATTAGGCGGAGTAGGCATGCACCTAGGGCGCTAAGATGGGGGGGGCACCAGGCACATACCTCTTCTGACTCCTAGTCCTGCATGTACGAGCCTCTATTTGCGCATGCGTGCAAGTGTCTATTCACCAGGTTACCTAGGGTGCCTGGCCGACCTGGCTCAGCTCTGATCTTGTGGAATGCTTTTGCAAATGTGATCTTTCCATAATTTGGATCTCCATTCCTAAAAATCTAATTTAAAAAAATGTAAACATGAAATAAATTCAGTAGGATTGTTTTACCATCAATATGGATTCATGCAGCTTAGTTAGGATTAATTAAAATGTAACGTTTTATTACTACAGAGAAAAAGTAAATTATTTTTAAAAACTAGAATTATTTGATTAAAATCAAGTGTATGGGAGTTGGCCTTTCTGGATAATGAGTTTAGGGATAAGGGATCCCATACCTGTATTTAGTTTTCTCATTAACTTGCCTTTTACTACAGGGGTTTAACTAAAAATGAAATAAAATTTAAAAAGTGCATAAAACAACGAATCGATAATTAATAACAAAATTGCAGCATAATATTTCTAGTAAATAGTATGTGTTGTGTCATATAAATGCATGGTGAGTGATACCCAACTAAGAATAGATAAAACATTAAGGGGGTTATTTATCCAAATTTATCTCAATATTTTCTGCTACAAACTCCGATCAAATCTGCTCGGATTTTTTTTATAAAATCAGACTTTTAAAAAAAATCACAATTATTTTGAAATGTATCAAACCCCAAGGATGGAAAAGTACAAATCTGAAAATCTGAGATCTCAGACCTGTCAAGGTTGCATACAAGTCAATGGGAGAAGTCCGAATTATTTTTTTTATGTGCGTTGGGTTTCGTTCAATACCCCAAAGTTTTCGGGTGAAAATTCCGGGACAAATCATGACAATAGTGAAAATCGGATGGAAAAATCCAAAAAAATAGGGAAAATCTGATTTTTTTCCTGCAAAGCAAATTTTTGGGAAAATGTAATAATAAATAAGCAAAAAAAAAAAAAGAACCCCCTAAATGTGGGGGACTGCTGAAAAGTACCAATATTTTTTATCCATTTACTACTGGAGTACAAAATGTAAACTTTATAGAACTTTACTGAAAACCAATTCAATTGCTGAAGAAAGTTTGAGAATCTTGATCGACTTACTGAAACATCTTAACCTTTGGTGTCAAAAATATATTCCAATCAATGCCAAAATCTTCACCATAAAATGAATCTGTTGGGATTAAGGTTTTGACCATAAAGCCTCCTAATGGAATACTGTCCATTCTCTGATAAACGGATAAATTGCCAACATTGGAAGATAGGGTAGACTTAGAGCTCACGATTTGCGAACACTGTTCAACCTAGTGATATATTTATTGGGTTTGCAGCTCTTTTGCAAAACAGAAATTCATTTTAGTGGAATTAAGATTAGTATATATATTTATATGCATTTATTAATAATTAAGTTTACTATTAAAGGTCCAGTATATGTTCCATAAATAAGGCTTGTGTGAAGCTTACTTTTTGCTTGTTTTAATCACAGCAAAAGCTATAATTTTTTGTTTCCTCGGGGAATAAGTGATTTAGACTGACTTGGGTAGATGTCAGGGTTTAGCATACATTATTAGAAATCCCCCATCCCCTACCAGTTATGGATTACTCTGGATTATGATTGGTGGAGTCATTCTAGGTTTCTTCATGTATCCGGGAACCCATGTGTAAATGCAAGTAAATATTTCTGGATTTTCTAGGACCAGCAGTCAAGCTCAGGAACTGGTTGAACTAGCCTTTTACTTTGGAATGAATCAGTCTTTCAAAATGGCTGTCCTGCCAAAGCTACTTTATTTTTTCATAATAGCCCAATTTCTCTCCCATCTAAACTCTTTGGCAAATTGGATTCCATAATCTCTCCTTTACATTAGCTAATAAATGAGCTATAAAACACCAACTACCCCAAACATTTTGGTGGACTGGACCACCCCCATTTTAGGTGCAGGTTTTTTACATGATTTTTAAAATTACGCTGCTTTTTAAACCAATTTTTGTTGTAGGATACACATAAATCGAGTTTTATATATTTATGCATGGTCTAATAAGGTGTAAAAGTTATAATTTATTTATATGGATGTTTATGGGAACAAAAAAACTGGAATAAAAAAGTCCTCAAACTTGCTTAAAATTCCTGCAAATTTTTTTTACTTTATCATTGCTTTCTCTGTTAACCAGTCAGAACTAGGGGTAGACAGGTAACCAGGTAATGAGACAGGTTCCTTCCTAGTGCACCCCCCCCATTGCATCCTAGGCATGTGCCTCTTCTGTCCGCCCCTATATTTGGCCTTGGTCAACATACCATATAGATGGTTTTTAAATAGTGCCTTCCTATTCCAGGTGCCAGGATCCCTTTAATGTTTACATTATATCACAGAGATAATAAAGTGGTCCTTGATTAGTAACACTTACAGTAACTTCTAAATGTGTTTATTTATTTGTCTGGCATCACTGGTGTACATAATGTTTATTTCAATTTCCTTCTGCACTTTTGTGCTATGAAAATAACTCCTGAGATGTATAAGCAGAAAACATTGTTTGTAAAGCCATATTATAAAAATTAACACTGTTTTTCCTTTAAGCCCATACATCTGCATTTTGGATCTGAAAGCATTGTCAGAATTTTGCAGCAAACTCTTCTGCCAAACTTTAAACTCAGCCATTTAAGGAATAAAAACAGAAAATTGGTTATACTTTAGTCCAAGCAGAGTGCTGGTATTCAGCTATGATTGTTTACATTAAAATATCCTCTCATCAGCCTCTGTGTAGTAAAAGGGAATGTAAAAATGAAAAATGAAAATGTGTGTTGCAAAAGAGCAAAACGTAAATTTGTTAATATGTAATTTAACTATATATAGAAATGGTTCTTTGCACAGTTTAGCATAATTATTTTCCAATGAACTCTATAATGATTACTTAACAAGATTAAGGAGCAAAGGAACAGAAGTGAATGTTTTGTAAGTATTCGACCCAGGTTAATTAGCAGGTGTTAAAATCATCTTAAGGACGATTGCTTGCAGTTGTATGCCATTTGATTTAACAGTAGGCTGCCTTTATCGTTGCACAGGGAATTAAAGCTAGATGCAGCTATTAAATATGGGGGTCCCTAAGGAAATGCATCTCACATTCACTTATATAATGAAATCAGATTGGCAGAACTGAAGACAGTTTTAGATTATGTTAATGGAGATCAGAAATAAATCATCATATGCACTGCCCATATGAAACTTATATTGTAGTTGCCCATTTGGCATGTGTGTATTCACTCAGCATCCATAGACTGAGGGGCTCATTTACTTGAGTGAATGAATAGAATAAAAAATAACTTTAAATTTTGAATGTTTTTTTTGGCTACTTCGACCTTCAACTTCGAATCGAACGATTCAAACTAAAAATCATTCGAATATTTGACCATTCGATAATCGAAGTACTGTCTCTTTAAAAAAAACTTCAACCCCCTACTTTGCCACCTAAAACCTACCGAGGTGCAATGTTACTCTTTGGGGAAGGTCCCCATAGGCTTCCTGGCAATTTTTTGGTTGAAGAAAAATTGTTCGATCGATGGATTAAAATCCATCGATCAAACTATTTGCAGTAAATCCTTTGATATTCGAAGTCGAAGGATTTACATTCGGCAGTCGAATATCAAGGGTTAATTAACCCTCGATATTCGACCATATGTAAATCTGCCCCCTAATGTAGTAAAAGTTGTAAATGGAGAAAAAAAAACAAGAAAAAGTTGTGTTTCTGAATCTTAGTTTTTGAATTACAGATTTTAATTGTGCATAGTGACATTTTAACGATGTGCTTCTTTAAGGTTTAGATAAGGTTTATTTTTTGCTCAAATATAACTTTCTCAGTAAGGAAAATATTCATCGTCTTTTTCCATTGGTAAATGAGACGCTACATTGTTGCAAAACATGTTAAATATGTATATATTTTAAGTAAATTAGTAGGAGATCAAGATTGATCTGTTTTCCTTTAAAATGTTTTGGAGCATTTTTTACCTCTACCTTAACCACATTAAAAAAGCTCCTGTTAATGTCTGGATTGGAAGTTTATAATAGATGTAGATGTATTTTCAAAAATGCATGCATCCCTAATGTACTGTTTTATTATTGCATTGAAAAATACAATAATTTTTGTTTATTGAATTATTTGCTTAAAGTAGAGTCGATGGGAGATGGCCCATAATTCAGAGCTTTCTGGATGATAGGTTTCTAGATAATGGATCCTATACTTGTACTACCATCAAAGCTCTGACCCCAGTCAACGTGCCTCTTAATATCACTTAGAATCACTTAGTTCCGCTAGCAGCAGTGTGAATGAAACCAGCAAAAAAGGTAGTCCAAGCAGATGGAACTTTTGAAAACACAAATAAAGAAACAAATAGTACCTAATAATCATGTGTGTATAAAAATAAAACCTAAAAACTTTTTATCTACATATTTATGTAGTAGAAGGTCCCAATAGAGTATTTCCCCATGAGAATTTTTAATTGGCCATAGAGGGGTTTGTTACCAAATTGGTCAAATGTTTGCTTCTGTTCTAACCAAAAGCTGTTCTCATACTATTCCCTGCATGGGCTGTTTCCAAAATCTGCTGGTGGTTAGGTATCCTTTGTCCTCAAATGTATTCATTCATGTTTAAGCTTCTCCATTATGTTGTTCAGTTGTAGTACAATTTCTCCTAACTCTTATTAGTATGCTTGTTACTATCAGGTTTTGCCAGACTAATTTCCCATCTCAGCCCGTCAGTTAGAGTTTCTAATGCTGCACAAATATGGCAGCCCCCTCATAGAGGAACATGGGGGATCAGATAGGTACTGTAAAAGCATTGGGCAAATATTTTATGGCAACATTATGAATAGCATGCAAATACATTAAGGGGCGGATTTACTAAGGGTTGAAGTGAATTTTCGAAGTTAAAAACTTTGAATTTTGAACAATTTTTTGGGTATTTCGACCATCGAATAGGCCTAAATTAGACTTTTCGATTCAAAGTAAAAAAAAGTATACCTTCAAAAATCGAAGTCCTGTCTCTTTAAAAAAGTTTTACTTTGACACCGCCACCTTAAACCTGACAATTTGCTATGTTAGCTTATGGGGACCTCCTAGAACCTATAGCCAACAATTTCAAACTATTTTTTGGGTACTTCGACCATCAAATAGGCCTAAATTAGACTTTGACTTTGAAAAAAGTTTGACTTCGAAAATCAAAGTACTGTCTCTTTAAAAAAGTTTGACTTTGACACTGCCACCTTAAACCTGACAAATTGCTATGTTAGCCTATGGGGACCTCCTAGAACCTATAGCCAACATTTGGCTAAGTTTTTAGAAGTCAAAGTAAAATCGTTCGATCGATTAAATCATTCGAATCATTAGATTTAAAGGATTTCATCGTACGGACGATTTTACTTCAACCGAAAACGGCCATATTCAATTATAAAATACTTTGACTTCAAATGTCGAAGTAATGCAATTCGATGGTCGCATTTTGACGTTTTTAACACTTCGAAATTCGACCCTTGATAAATCTGCCCCTTAATTTCTGGTGTCAGTATCTCTTTAAACCAGTGAAATGTAAATTTAACACCCATGGCTTTGAAGTTAAGCACATGTGAACAGGCTAAATGGATTCCATTTGTTACAAATTGTAATTGTACACTGAGATTCACAAAGCTTATTAAGAAAAGTGGAATTACAGTACACAAATAAAGAATTACACTTTTGGAATGTACAGTATATTGTTCATAGGAAAGTTTATGATATTTGAAATTGTATGTGCCCATTTTCCAAATGATTCCAAAAATTCCAAAAGAACAGATTTTATTACATACTCTGCACATGGGAATGAACATCAAAATATGTTGTTTGTTTGGCAAATGACACAGGGGGAGCAACTTATCTAAAGGGCGAACTTCTGCCAGCGAAGGCTCCACCACACGTCACACCACTTCGCCAGTTGTAAATTCGTTACCACTATGCTAATTCACTAAAATGTGAAGTTGTATCTATGTAGCTGAACACTGGCGAAGTTTCTCTGGCATTAGAGCAAGCGTTTCATGGTGGACTTTGATTAGCATTCATTTCTGCCTAGGAAACTTTGCACAATTAGGTCAATTTCAATAGGGTGGGTACATATATATTGTATAGATGTCTTTATTAGAGATGTTGGTGCAAATGCTGGAAGTGGCCACATACTAATACAAATGTCCAAGGAAGCATAATAAAGACAAAAGAGATCCTCTACTGCCCTAGACATGAGTCCACCCTAAAACAAATGTGGCGTGCCCCTCAAATTAGTAAAAAAATTAACACAAACATTTTTAGTAGTTAGAACTTTGGCAATGCTGTTTCAATTTATGAAAAAATGCCAGCATTTTTAAGAACTTTTCTGACTTTTTGGCATACAGGAAATGCTGTCATTGACATAAGACTGAGGATGATATCAGTACACCAGGTCTAAAGTGGTGAAGGAAAATCTGGAGAAAGAGCTAATATTCTGTAAAATTCGCATTTAATGACTTTGCGGATTAACAATCGTTCCCCTGAGTGAAAATTCGCTTAGCGATAGGGCACAAAACTGGACTAGCGACAGTCTCTTTCGCTAGAAAATTGTCCTCTACACCTGTTAGTAAATCTGTGATGTGCCTCCAGATGGGATTTCTGGTAGCGACGGCCACTTCGACCTTTAGTAAATTTAACACATTATGTTTGCACTGTGCCTATTTCTTCTGATAGCAATTTTTACTCCATAGTCCAAACATACATAAATCTACAGTATATAGGTGAATTTGTAACAAATATGTTTATTGTATTGGAAAAATACATCACTAATTTGGTATGTCAAAATACTGCAAAATAATCACATTACACTAAAATTATATTTCTTCCTAAGTGGCCAAATATTCGACATGTTCAGTTAACATTACTGAATGCCAGTTGATATTCTGAGCAGATGATGTAACATGGTTGCTTAGTTAATTTAGGGTGCAAAAAGATAACTGCCCATCAAGTTCAGTCCTCAGGTGTATCTCCCAGCATCACTGAACCACCTCAGGCCATTTTACAGACAGATATGCAAAAGTAATGGGAAAATGTACTCCGTTCATAGAAGTGTTTCTTGGCAATTTATTTTCTCCCTCAAATTTTACTGTTTATAAAAAACTATTTGACTGGTTGCATTTATATTTTTGAATTGGAGATTATATATTGCTTATGCTAGCATTCTCAGCAGATTAGCATGTCATGTAATTTGTAAACATATGGTGCACTTGCTAATGTAGTTCATGAAGTGTAATTTAACCACTACAATAATGATCTTCTACACATGCATGGAAATACAGGTATGTTGTAGAGAGGCATCAAGCGACCACACTCTGAAGACCGGACTTTGCTTAATCTTTGTGGGTGCAGGGTCCAAAAATTCATATAGAGATTTGTTTGCAAAGACCCGCACACCAATGTTATTTTCTTCAAAATTAGTGATTTTATTTAGTACATAAATCCAACGTTTCGGCCCACATTTGGACCTTTTTCAAGGATAACACATGTACATCAAAATGGTGCTTTTATACCACTCCCCCATTTGAATCTGGCGCCAAGTGTGACGTCACAAAATCAAAAAAGTGTTTATTGTGGGCAAACAAACTGACGTTTTGGCTGTGGCACCAGCCTCTCAAAGTGAGAAAAGGCTGGTGCTACAGCCGAAACGTCAGTTCATTTGCCCACAATAAACACTTTTTTGTTTTTTCCCATAAGACCTGTGAGTGCTCCTTGTATGGACTAATCAAATCCTGAATTTTGTGAGAATTTTTTTGGTTGGGCAAAGTTAGAAGGGTGGTAAGTTGTGTTCAGCTCTGGGGTGGGCGTGGAGACCAGACTCTGCCCTGGTCAGATGGCACAACAGTACAATCAACCTCCACACTAAGGGGCCGATTCACGAAATTCGGGTGAAGGGTTCGAATAAAAAAAAATTCGAATTTCGAAGTATTTTTTGGGTACTTCGACCATCGAATTGGTTAAATTCGATCGAATTCGATCGAATTTGAACGAATCGAACGATTAGAAGTAAAAATCGTTCGACTATTTGACCATTCGATAGTCGAAGTACTGTCCCTTTAAGAAAAACTTCGACCCCCTACTTCGGCAGCTAAAAGCTACCGAAGTCAATGTTAGCCTATGGGGAAGGTCCCCATAGGCTTGCCTGTGATTTTTTGATCGAAGGATTTTCGTTCGATCATTGGATTAAAATCCTTTGAATCGTTCGATTCGAAGGATTTCATCAAAATCCTTTGATTGATCGATCGCAGGATTTGCGCAAAATCGTTCAACTTCAATATTCGAAGTTGTACGATTTTAGTTCCCAGTCGAATATCGAGGGTTAATTAACCCTCGATATTCGACCCTTCGTGAATCGGCCCCTAGAAGTGGAGCCACAAAAACTAAACTGATTTGAATTCCCCATGGCCTCTGAGCAGGCTAGTTCCATAGTTTTGTATTCTTGCATAACACCACAAATAAATCATAAGGAATCGAATTCGACGTCAAAGTCGTAGTATCCTATTCAATGGTCGAAGTATCCAATAAATTTCTTTGAATTTAAATTTTTTTTACTTCGAAAATTCCCTCTAATTCACTTTGACCCTTGATAAATCTGCCCCATAGTAAATTTAAAAGTTTGGCCCCACAACTTGTTTTGTAAAATAAGAGATTTTGTAAAATAACACAATAAATCAAAATACCACAAAATTTTCAATAAAAAATAGTAATTTTTCAAATGGTCCTTACCTAGCAAACATGATGCAGAAAATGAATGAAACTGTATCGTATGAAAATGTATACTGCAAATGTCACAATTAGAGCAATTCTGTTTAAAACTTTTGTATTTGTGGAAAAGGAAATTCACCAATGCACACAATAGAAGGATCATGGAGCAATTGAGGATAATCATGGAAGTTGGAGGGGGATAATGACTAATCCATAAAATAGTGCCCCATAAAATTAAAATAATGAAGCCACACGTGTGAATTATTATATTGTTTAGTATGTACAGGTATGGGATCGGCTATCTGCAAACCCGTTACCTTGTACAGTACTTCATTCAAACTCAGATAGAATTAATCCTGGGTTTATTTAATGTTTACATGATTTTCTAGTAGACTTAAGGTATGAAGATCCAAATTACAGAAAGATCCTTTATTTGGAAAGTCCCAGGTCCGAGCAATCTGGATAACAGGTTCCCAAACCTGTATTAACTTTATTTATGGATACAAAACAGCTAAACAGCTATCATGGCTGATGGGATAAAACATATGAGCAACAGTAATGTCATAATCAGAATACATCTCAGTTACTATTCTGTAATTGGTTTTTTGCTTCTACACTGAAATAAAGATATCCACAGACAAGCATATACTGATCTAAATATTATGATATCAGTAATGTCAAAATGCTTCTTTATTTGAGGAGCACCTTATGAATATGTTTTTTTTTCTGTTTCATTGTCACACTTCGTTTCCATGATTTTCAGCAAATGTGGTTATTTTTCAATTCACTGATGTAGTGAAATGATCTGCTATTTGAAAAATATTTTTCTTTCTACTGTACTCCACTATGTGAAAACGTTTATTTCTATTCAAGAAATTGGGTGATATTTTTATTTGAAGGACTTGGAGCGTTCTACTTTTCAAAGCTGGCCACTTCTCACCACACTTTTGTTTCTCTCTCCATTAACCTTTCCAATGTGTAAAAAGGTTTGTAAATCAAACCTGTCACCTTTTTCATTTTACATTATCGCAGAAAAACAGTTGTTCTGCTTTGTTTAGGGGTTTCATGCACTCATGCTTAGATCCCTTTTTTGCAACCCCAATTTATTAATTCATTATAATTATGGTAGACTATTTGTTTCTGGTTCTGGGTTATCTGTCTTGTTGCATTCAGTGACAGCAAAGCATATTTTTAAGTGACCAAAAGTCTAGTGTTCATGAACTTAACTACAAAGTGATAAAATAGACACAACTGAACTTTTTATATGCAAAATGCAACAGTTTCATTAATGCCAGCACCATACTCTAGCTAGGTCATAATATTTAACAGTAACATAATACTTACATGTGATTGGCCAATCACACCAATTACAGTCTAAACTTAGCACCTGCTTTGATAAGTGCAACACTTTTTGCAGCCCATATGATTACAGAATTTGTGTGAAATGTATTCATGGCAAATGGTGTCAATATTAATGTTATGTGACTATGAAGATTTTCATTCATCCAGGTCATAGTATATCTAGTATAGGTCAATCTAAAAACAACTGGACTTGCTGAGTAATCAATGAAGACGTTTCACTACTCATCCGAGCAGCTTCTTCAGTTCAACTGACTGGTGTGGGAAGTTCTCGGCATATAAACTCTTCCACTAGTGGATTAGTGGAAGAGTTTATATGCCGAGAACTTCCCACACCAGTCAGTTGAACTGAAGAAGCTGCTCGGATGAGTAGTGAAACGTCTTCATTGATTACTCAGCAAGTCCAGTTGTTTTTTAGATTGACCTATACTAGATATTAATGTTATGTGCAATTCACCAGGTGCACGTACAGTAATACGTGTAGGTGCAACACATTATGGAAACCCTAAACGTACCACCATCTTAAAGGCAGATCTCCCTTGAGTCCTTGTGCACAATTACATGTTCAAATAACAAATTGCTACCAGCAAGAGGAATATATATGTAAGGAATATGTAGGAGAACAAAGTGTCTGGGTAGGCAATAAAACGCTGTAGTAAATTTGTTATCCCATTTTAAACAAAAATGTTATAGGAAAATGACAAACCTTTGTAGTTTGTACAATGTAATATTGCTTCATGTCTGTATCATTCTATTTTATTAGTACTGTAAAGTACACTGTATCTTTGAAATGGATTTTAGAATCTGTATCTGTATAAAAGCCTATCTCCTATTCATTTTACATGGTGTTTTTTTCCTCTTCCACACTATTGTCTTCTTTTTTCTTTAAAATGTATACAATATATGCAATATCCTACAAAAATTTTCTATTGTGCCTAGGCCATCATTATGTGTGTAACCAATAGTTTTGTAACCAGTTAAAAGAAAAAGGATAACACAAAGACGATGGCCCTTAGAAGTGAGGAATATGCTTCAAACAGGCTGGTGACTAGAAAAAGCAACTAAAAGCAAACAAATCAACTGAAAATGATAAATATTTGTTATTAACTGTTATTTTATAGCAAGGTTTTATATTTAAATACTGTGGTTTCATTATTATAGTTTTTTTCCTGTTTTAGGTGCTAAATAGCAAAGTTTGGTGTGTTATTGTGCTTACAGCAAGTTTGTCACAACCTGCTTTACTTTGCCGTTAGTTTTCCCTCAGTTTGAGGTGGTGGCCACTATGGAGGCTCGAGTTAGAGCACTAGAGCAACAAATTGCAACACTGCAGTCGATTGACAATCTTGAAAGGAGTCTATTGCTTACTGAGCAGGACCTAGCGAGGTCAGATAGATTGGGGGAAACAGAACAGCAGCAGGATGTGGAGGCAGCTAGCTGGGCAGTTAGAAAATCTAATGTGGGCAAAAGGAAAATGGAAGCTGATCTGGAGTTTACACATCTTATCACATTTGCCAGATTGTGTAAAGATGGGAGTGTGACTGTATTGTCAATTCTAGATGGGGCTGATCTCTCTAACAGCCGGGAGACCAGTTTCTCTAGCAGTGGTGGGGAGGAGAGCAGAGTTAGACCTAAGCAGATTGTGGTTGTTGGGTATTCAATTATTAGGAAAGTGGATAGGGTAATCTGTCATCCGTATCATTACAACCGAACAGTTTGTAGTCTACCTGGTGCCAGGGTTCGGCATGTGGTTGATCGGGTAGACAAATTATTGGGTGGGGCTGGGCATGACCCAACTGTCTTAGTGCATATTAATGACAAAATAAATGGTAGATGGACGACCTTAAAGAGTGATTTCAGGGATCTAGGCTCTAAGATCAAGGTAAGGTCATTTCTGAAATTTTGCCCATGCCACGTGCAAGTTTAAGAAGACAGCGGGAGCTCATTGAGCTAAATGCATGGCTCTAGTTTTGATATAGGAAGGAAGGGTTTGGGCTGATTTTTCCTTGGGGTACAACCTATACAGTCGAGACAGTTTGCACCTCAATGGAGGGGGTCCACTGTGCTAGGGGAAAGAATGGCTAAGAGGTTGGAGGAGTGTTTAAACTTGGCAAGAGGGGGGTGGATGAGATAAAGAATTATGGGGAAGCTAGGGTAGACGAGGCAGTCGGATTACTAAGGGGTCATGGGGGAGGAGTGAGGGGGTGCATACAGTTTACCAGCTAAGGAGGTTCCTCTGTTACAAGGAAAACAGATTAATACTAACTTAACATATAACATATACATTTTTGACCCATTGAAAAGATAAAGACTTACCAATGTTCAAATTTGAGTTTTGCGACAATTTGAGTATTTTTGCACAAAAAATCATGAACTGGAATAAGAGTTTAAAAACTCGAATGTTCAAGAAAGATTTATTACACTTAAAAAACTTGAATGTAAAAATTCAGCCTCTAAAAGCTGGTGAATTCATGTGAGTTTCAAATTCAAGATATTTTGTTCAATTAAAGTTTTTGTGAGTCTGTTGAAAATGATGAGTAGAATTTGATTTCCTTGCATTTGAGGTTTCTCTTTGAGTTTTGGAGATTTGGGTTTTCATAAATGATGAGTTTGATTTTTTTTAATATAACTTTCACAACTTAAAATTTGATAAACATGCCCCTAGCGTACCACATGTGCACAGGTATTTAGCTACATTGCAGTTAGGGTTTTAGGGCACCAAAATGGCAATCCTCAAAGTATTATGCATTATGTTTTGAGAAAAAAAATTATGGAAAACATAACATGGGGAATAAAGATGGGGAAGATGTCTTGCTGGAGACAAAATAACAACAGGTGTACAGATTTTAGACTTAAACAGAACAGTGTTATAATATAAGTTGCAAATGTGCATTATGGCAAGGAGTGCTAGGAACTGAAAATACAGGAACTGAATACAGTGGCTACAAAAGGAAATTATCTAAAATTTTAGGTTTGTATTTGTCAGACACTATAGCAGTACGCAGAAAGAAAAGATTTTACTGAAGCAACACCCGCCTATACACGTTTTTCCAGCGAAAGTAAAAATGCGGCATGTGCAAGATGGGACAATAGACAAAAGTCCAGTGGCTAAATAAAGAAATCATATAACCCCATCCTTACTAATATAGCTAGTGACACAGGATTGAATCTGTTTGAATACTTTATGAGAATGATACTTATCAAGTAGAAGTCAGATTTACTTTTAAAGCAGTTGGTAAAGCATGCCATATTTTTCTGCAAAAACACATGTAAAATAAGACGTTAGATGGCTTTTTACAAGAGGGTAATATTAGACTTGACAGCTTTTCCCTGCTAAATCCCAATGCTGTCACTGAATAAGAAAGAATCTGACAAAGTTATTTTTCTATTGTATAGGATGAGTATATGGGTAGATATAACTAATTATTGTGTGCCATTAAACAGTCTGTTATTATTTTCCCTTTTTTTAAATACGTGAACCAGGTAGGAATTTACACTTTAACAATGGAGGAATATTCAGAATGTCAAGCCCTAATGTTGTGTAGGGATGTAGCGAACCGCCGCCGATGTGTTCGCGAACGCCGTTCGCGAACACCGGCAAAAAATGCGGACAGTTCGCGAACAGTTCGCGAACTTCGAACATCCGAAAATCGTTCGATTCGAACGATCGAAGGATTTTAATCGTTCGATCGAAGGATTTTCGTTCGACTCGAACGATCGAAGCCATTCGATCGAATGATTTCATTCGATCCAATGGCTTCGTTCGTTCGATTCGAACGAAAATCCTTCGATTTTAGCGGTCGAAGGAATCGAATGGTCGAATGGTCGAACGATTTTTGTTCGAATCGAACGCGAACTCGTATTGGCGAACGTCGCGCGACGTTCGCGAACATTCGGCGGACGCGAACAGTCGAAGTTCGCGCGAACTAGTTCGCCGGCGAACTGTTCGCTACATCCCTAATGTTGTGCCCAAATCTCTTTAATAAAACCTTTATTCCTTTGTATAATGGTCAATAATCTGTGAATATTAAGAATGAAATTTAAATGTATGTGATAACTTTACTACGCATAAGAACAATGAACAATATGTAAAATATATTTATAAATGGCACTTAGTGGTGTAATTTGTGTCACTTGACCAATGTCTAATGATCATTTTTAATTAGAATGACCATTTCTGTATGCAGTTAAAAAAAACTACAGTATGTGCATATAAAAGTGGGTGGATCTGAGTAAGTACTAAATAATGTATTTCCACGCAATATGTTCCTCTGTGTAACACAATTTGTGTTGGGGGCACAATTGTACAGTTTAGAGGAAACATTACATATGATCCATTGTAACATGTGTGTTACACAAATTCACTACTTTAAAATATGAGGATATTGAAAGTCACATTGACATACTATGACCTTTAAAATAGTACTTGGCCTACGGGACTATGCCTTTATAAGGTCATGAAACTCACTGGTGCCTTCTATTATCCTTGTATTTTACAGTAGGGGGGTACATCAGTTGAACTGCCTTTCTGTTTTATGTATAAAAAACAGGCAAAAGTAGCATTATAAAGAAGGTCATATTTAATTGAATTCATTTTGTGCACATTTATTAAGAGAATTTACATAGACGTCAGCGGCAATGTTGCTATGAAGGATGGTGGTAAGAAGCAGTGTAAATGTCACTCTCCTTATAATGTCCCTTGATGATGCTAGATTTCCTGTGTTTTTAAGATTAAAGGAACACTGAGCAGAAAAACTGTCTCTTACAGAATATGAGAAGCTTTTATAATGCTAGGTGTATGTCTTTATAGATTCAGTTTTATTATGGGAGTTGTTTATCAACAATCATATTTTTGAACTGCAATTAGATTTTTTTGCACTTTAAGGTGCCCATTTACTTAGCTCGAAGGAATGATTTCGACCTTTGAATGGGCTACTTCGACCTTCGACTACGACTTCGAATCGAACGGTTCGAACTAAAAATCGTTCGTCTATGCAACCATTTGATAGTCAAAGTACTGTCTCTTTAAGAAAAAACTTCGACCCCCTAGTTCGCCACCTAAAAGCTACCGAAGTCAATGTTAGCCTATGGGGAAGGTCCCCATAGGCTTAGGTAGCTTTTTTAGGTCGAAGAAAAATCGTTTGATCGATGGATTAAAATCCTTCGAACTAATAGCGCTAAATCCTTCGATTTTGATAGGAAGGATTAAACTGCAACAGTCGAATATCGAGGGTTAATTAACCCTCGATATTCGACCTTAAGTAAATTTGCCCCCTTATCATGAATGTGAATATTGGATACTGGATGTGGTCTATGTCCAACAAGCTACACATACCTATCTCCATATCATCCAATGATTGGCCTGGGGACTTTATGACTGGGCCAGCAATGTCTGGCCTAGCAAATGGATAAGCAAATTAAACAAATCCAAATAAGCATATTTTTGTGGATTCTGTTTTATAATGGTGACTTTCTCTGATTTTGCTCTTACTTTCCTTCCTCCCCAAATCAGGCTCAAACTATAGGGCACATGTACATCTGCAAATGCAGTGAACAAAGTGAAATTTGAGCAATTTTGCCCCCAAATGCAGAGTTTTTTTCCAGAATACTGGCAGCATTGCAGTCGCCAAAGGGTGATGCTCTTG
The DNA here is from genome assembly GCA_038501925.1 of Xenopus petersii. Taxonomy (NCBI): domain Eukaryota; kingdom Metazoa; phylum Chordata; class Amphibia; order Anura; family Pipidae; genus Xenopus; species Xenopus petersii. Next base: position 50,117,406 of record CM076672.1, on the reverse strand, counting down.
CCATTGCGTCTGATTTACCAAATTGTATGCAACTTCATGTGCGTTTAATTGCAAATAAGGTGCCTCCAGAATTTCCCTGAATCAATAAGCATAGTGGCAAAGACTAAGTGGTGCTGAGTGGAATTAAATGGAAGTGCAAGGAGCTCATTTTAATTCAAGCGCCTTTTATAAAAGTGCTGTTTCCTCTTACAACAGTAGTTTCCTCTTACCCATTATCATTGTACCATTCATCTATATGGTGCTAGTTTACTTTTGGTCTAGTTTTATGAATTACTTATTTTATAAAGAGCTACTAGATTGGTCCCACTAATCAGGGTGAGTGGAGGTGACTCGCATAATCATGCTATAGCCAAGATTAAATTGTCTAGATATGTTGATACAAAGGCAAACATAGTACAAGCAAGTAAAACTAAAACAATGCACATCTTCAGTTCAAGAAATATAAATATATACTATGGTATTTTTTATTTTTTTATTTTTCTAATACTTCACAATTTCATGTTGGTATATTACTTGCCAAATTAGCAGTTAGAGTGTTTCCCATATGTTCCATACTATCTTGCAGTGGGGTATAAAGGCTGACAGTGATACCATTCTTATTTTACTTTTTACATGTATACACAGCCTTTTCTTGGCACTCAGCAAGGTCTGCAAGTACAGTATTTCCTGAGATTACATTCACTGCCTCCTTTTCCCTATCACCTAATATACTCTCCTAAAGTTAAGACCTTGTCATGCTCTATTTGTTTTCTACTCAGATTCTTCTATGGTAGTGAGATTAAACTATGCCTCCTTATACAGATCAGCTAAAACATGCATGAAATATCAGATAGGAAAGTGGAATGTGCTGCTTTGTTTTCATTAACCATAGGTGAAACCAGATATTTTTAGACATGTAAGACAATTATTGGTGGTGCAAGTTATTAAATTCATTATTAACAATAGCAGGAAATGGTTTTAATATTGAAAAAAACTATTAAACTGATGTATGTGCATGGCTGGTTTGTGACATTGTTTACATAGAATTGTTTTTGAAAGTACCTTTAAATATTTTCAGGGGTTTATTTAGTTTCTAGGAGTAAAACAGCAAAGAAAACCAGGTATGCTGCCAATTTCAGATTGTCCAGTACTGTATGAATGGCAACATTGCTGCTGTTCTATTTATGTCTAAATGAGTCTGGCCTAGACTGAAATTCATTAAGCTCCATGAATAATACCTCATTGCTATACTACTTAAGTGTCATTCAAATTAATCACAGTTATCAAAGTGCTATCAGACTCTGTATTAATCAATGACTCCAGATGTGAATCAACATGTTATTCACTATAATTACTTTTTCAATTATGAATTGTACAAGAAAATGTTGAATAGTATTTCCTTTCCATGTTTATTAATTACTCCTGTGAACTGCATTTAATTCAAGTTTTAGATGCCTGTTTATTTCTTTCTCCAGTGCAGATTAGAATCTATTCTTATTCAATTAAATGCAATCAAAAACATAAAAGACACACAGGCACAGCTTGAAGGCAGTATGAGTGTAGACCAGAAGCCCTTTATGAATTTAGACATTTCCCAATGATTGAAGAACTTGGAAAAGCATCTTTAGTTTATTTGAGAAATAGTGATGGGTGAATAAATTTCTCCCGAAATTTCGCGACAAATTTCCGCTTTCATCAGCTGTGAATAAATTCGCAAAACTCCCACGAAAATTCGCCAGTGTCAAAAAATTTTGGACACAGGTCTGAAAAGTGACATCAAAATTGTCACGTGCCAACACTATTTGGATGCCCATTGACTTTAAAGCTGGCGTCAAAATTGCTGTGGGCATCAGTTTTCGAGTTTTGCTAATTTTTTGCTGTTTTCACATGAAATTCGCACATTTTTATGCAGAATGGTAGAAATTCACCCATCACTATTCAGAACCACATGTTGTAAAAACTATTCTATGTCTAGAGACCCCTTTCTTATTGATCAGCAGGTTTTAAATGGAAATGTTTCCAGTTAATAAAAATATTGTTGCTGAATTTGAAAAAGAATGGGCATAGCTAATTGTGTGCTTATTTTGATCTTAAGTTGCTCATTAGCAAGCAAACTTTCTCTGCAGGCTCAACCAATTTTGACAGAATTGTGAGCTGATTGACCAGTACATGAGGCCAAAATTAAAATTTTGACAATATCTGGTTGGGGTTTGGGCATTTCATGCATGTTGCCTATGGGCATTGTGTGAGTTAATTGTTGACCTGAATAATGAACAGTTCCATAAACTTGACTTGGCTAACCATGGTGCACAAATGGTTCTGCTCATTAAGAATTGTCTGTGTGTGGTCAACTTTTTATTAAATTTTAGTACAAATTCTGTTGTAAAAAATCATTATAAGCTTTTTAAGCAATATTGACATATAAAAAGACATATATTCCTTTCTATGTTATAAAACTTTCTAAAAACCGGTATTGCATTGTGTTTACAGAAATGAAACAATATCATAGGATTATGAAAAAATAAGCTTCTTTCTGCTATCAGAAAAGGTGACCCTTGCTTTGAATAAATCAATTTTCACTACTTGATACCCCACAACTTAATATTACATGACCTCTTAAGTGTTTCAGGCACATTTTATTCTTTTATCTTTCAGGGTTATAAATTATAGTTGAAATAGGCAGGCAACAATAGCCTGTCTTCTTCTGGAACTGGATAATACAAATGTGTAGTTTTACAATGAACAATTTATAAGCTGTAATTATCTGCAAATAAAAGGCTTTTATTGATATTCCAGATAAATGTGATTGTTGTTTTAATTATTTTGCTGCATAAAAAGCTACAATTGGAATAGATAAAACATACAAATTTGAAAAACAAGTAGTAGTATTTATCCCAGTCATTCTGTTGTATCATAAATATTAATTGTTTCCAGATGGTTTTAAGAAATATTGTGCAGGCTTTGAAAAAGGCTTAGAGTTTCCAAACTACTTTTATTGTACTCATACACTTTTACATTTTTTTATTAATTTTCAAAATAGAAATGTTATTACTAAGGATACACTCAATCCATTTGGCCAAATACCAAAATACCAAATCTTCCACCAAAGAACATGCTTGTGTTTGGCTAAATCCCAAATCACATCATGACTTGGTGCATCCCTGAAAATAATTACATGATAATTATTCTTGGTTATGGCACTTAACAATATGGGGACAATATATATACATTTTGCAGTCGGTCTTCCCTGTTGTTGTGTATTTTCCTTTTTTTGCTAAATATAGATAAACAAGAAAATAGTGAGAGCTAAATTGGTGCAAGTGTTAAAGAGCTAGTATTAGTAATGGGTGAATATGTGCAAAATGCATTGAAGTCAATGGGCATCAAAATAATTTTGACGCAAGCTACAATTTTTATACTTGAGACTAATTGGTCCAAATGCATTAACATCAATGGGCATCCAAATAATTTTGATACACAACAATTTTTATGCACGTGACACTTTTTTTTTTGCGCAACAAACTTTTTGCTTGTGAATTGTCGTTGCAGTTTTGTGAATTAATTTGCTTGCAACAAAACATGGAAATTTGCCACAAATTCGTGTCTGGCGAATCAATCCAAGTTGATGTGTACCAGAGAAGAGGTGCGAGTGTGTAGTTCTGTAGATCATCTTCTACAGAAATTGTGTGTAAGGAGTCAACTATAAACTGTAATCTACTGTGTGCCAGAAGGAGCAATTGGGTCATTAATAATACCCCAAAAAAAATTACACAACCACAATATGTTTATTTAAATTTGCAGTTGAAGGAGTGCTGCTGGAGTATTCTTTCTGCATTTGAATTTGAAGGGATACTGTCATGGTAAAAATAGTTTTTTTCAAAATGAATCAGTTAATAGTGCTGCTCCAGCAGAATTCTGCCCTGAAATCCATTTCTCAAAAGAGCAAACAGATTTTTTTTATATTCAATTTTGAAATCTGACATGGGGCTAGACATATTGTCATTTTCCCAGCTGCCCCAAGTCATGTGACTTGTGCTCTGATAAACTTCAATCACTCTTTACTGCTGTACTGCAAGTTGGAGTGATAGCATCCCCCTCTGGTGTTTCGCTAAATATTTTGTCACAAAAAATGGTTTGCGATTGCAAAATAGTATTACATACTGTACACTGCAAACTGTCGCAAAAACAGTCCGGTCACAAATTTTTCAAGGAAATCATCGAGGTCTTAATCAGTCAAAAATGGAGCAAACATGGTCGCCAGCAGGTGCACAACTCTTTGCAAATGTTTTTTTCCAATCATGAAGCATATAACATTCTCTCCTTTCTGTGTAATTGTATCTATTCATGTCAAACAATAATCACAATTGCACATTGGCCACAATTGCATCAGCTGCATTACCACCTCACTGCTGCACTTGCACACATAAATGAGCCAGAATATTTATTGTTCTATTTAGTTTCTGGTGGACACATTTTTGTGTAACATAACAAAAGAAAGCAAACACAATTTACTTTAAGTTGTGCTCATTCTGTTACAAACAGAATAGCCAGAACTCAATATTTCTTTTTTTAAATGTATGTATACTTTTATTTGTATAGCGCTCCTTGAGGGCAAGGCACTGTACAGCAAAATAATGTTTTGCCTCCTTTACCAAGTTCCAGACAACAAGAAACTAACAAGAAGCAATAAGATCCCAAAGAGGCTCTCAGTGCACCTCCATCAATAATACTTAGCAGCAATGGAAGGAATTTTAAAAACACTGCATGTTGGACCCACGTCTAATATTTTTTCCATACCCTAGTACAGATTCTTCTTTAGCAATAATCCACATATCTAATTGAGACAGCACACTAGAGACTTATTTCGTTATAAGAAGCTATTACATTAATTTCAGTCTTTTGGCTGATATTTCAGTCTTTTTCAATATCTTGAAAAAAAGGCTCAAATATCAGTCAAACTGTTGAAATAAATAACTTTTTGCAGCTAAATAAGTCCCCAGTGTGCTTTTCCATTAGAGACATGTAGAAAAGACGGAAATTAGACAGAAATGCTGCAGTAAATGTGGTCTACCTAGATTTAGCAAAGGCTTTTGATCCAGTGCCATGTATATAATTTCCTAAATAAGTTAGGGACTAAAGGTTATGTGACTTCCAAACATGCATAGAGAATAGACTATAGATTTAATTTATTGGTGCTTGTTTCTTCTGGACTAATGTTATACATGGTTTACGTTTCTTTTCATTGCCTTTATTTAATTTTCATATATGCATATCCACATAGACACTCTTGTTTTAAAGCACCTATACTCATTATATATGTCTATGCAGACGAGCTACCACCATTGGTGTATTCATATGGCTTGTCACTTTAGGGTTATAGATCACAGGTAATTTTAAGTGGATCTAAACCCAAAAATATAATTAATGTAAACTCAGAATCCCCTTGCAATTTACGTTCATTTATATTTTCAGCGGTTTCTGAGATGTTTGCTATTTTTTGATTTACTATTTTTCTAAAGGATTGAATTCCATATATGGGATATAAAACAATTTTGGTTTGCTTGTAAGCTTCATTTTAACATATATTTTTTAATATGTTCCATATTCTATTATGGCAATTCCAGAAAAAGGGATTCATATGTGATTTTATGAACACCAATAAGAGATGTCTTCAATGTCTTCCCCAATAACTACATCTATACATCTAAGCCCTTGAATTTAGAATGTAAAGCACATTTTTTCTAAAAAAAAAAAAGCTCAGTATCTCACTTAGAAACGTTCATAACTTACATATAAAAAATGATAGTAGGAATGGCATTGCATTGAAAGCAATTGGTTTACAAGTATTAATATCTTAATCTTGTCATTATTGATACTAACTTCCACATACAAACATTAAGGGGCAGATTTACTAAGCTTGAGTGAAGAATTCAAATGAAAAAAAAATTCAATTTCGAAGTATTTTTTTGGGTACTTCGACCATCAAATGGGTAAAATTCTATCGAATTCGATCGAATCGAATGATTCAAACGATTCAAAGTTATATATCGTTTGACCATTCGACCATTCGATAGTCGAAGTACTGTCTCTTTTAAAAATACTTCGACTTCATACTTTAAACCTACCGAGGTTCAATGTTAGCCTATGGGGACCTTCCCCAGCACTTTTCTAAGCTTTTTTTGATCAAATAAAAATCCTTCGATCGATCACTTAAAATTGTTTGAATCATTCGATTCGAACGATTTTATCGTTCGATCGAACGATCTTTATTTGATCGTTCGATCAAAGCATTTTCGCTAAATCCTTCGAATTCGAGGGTCGAATTCGATGGTTTATTAAAACTCGAAATTCAACCTTGATAAATCTGCCCCTAATTGTTCACTGACATAAATGCATAATGTTGTATTCTTCTTAAATAAGATATTTATGAAAAGAGTTTTTTGCGGCTGTTTTCAAGGGATGTGCAAATGTTATATGAATTAACTTATTCTGAAGTATGAGCATTTTCTTTTCTAATAATGCTAATTAAATATATTCAGTAAGTCCACTGAGTAAAGTTGAATTTTTTACTTTTAATTTCATAAAAATGGAAAATATGTGAGTGAAACTTGGCTTTTATCCCAGGATCCCATATGTTTGAATTTAAAAATGTCCCTTATAATTTAGACTTTTTGTTAGCTAAGTGCCATAATTAAGTGCCCATGAGTGCTGAAGAAAATAAGACAGATATGGAATCTATTAAACAGAATGCTTGGGACTTGGTTTTTCTCCCCTGAATTGTTTTGCCACAAACATAGATCTGTCCTTTTTTTAGTTTACATAAGAAATACTGAATGGTAAAAGGGAATTCTGTCCTGTATTTCAGAGCTTTCTGAATAACGTGTTTCTACATAACAGATCCCATACCTATAATATTGATTTTTTTAAAAAATTATGGGTTGCTTCTACTTACAATTGTACAATTGGATTGAGAATTCAATGCAAGATGCTAAATAAAGAAGTGTCTGTATAGGGCATTCCTTCATCAGGTAGTAAGCACAGAGCTCTACTGATAAGTGAAACTTGAAAGGTAACAAAACTTTAGAAAATTACCAAAATGATGAAAATGTTTTGCTTTGGAGTCATTTGGTGTTTTTTTTTACTGTATTTTGTCTTGAGCCAAATGCACTGGAGTCAATGGCTATTTTTCCCACATGATCAAACTTGTTTTGTTTTTTGTCAAAACAAAATGTATGGTGAAAAATTTCACCACTGGCAAAACTGCAGATTTCAGTGCAAAACTGCATCAGGCAAAAATAATTTACTCAACTCTGTTGAACTCTGAATGCAATTTAGCCCAAACTATGGGTAAGCATGGCTGTCATTAGTAATAATGGGTCCCCGTGCTACTAAATTAGTAGTGCCCTTCACCTAGGGGACCCCTGCAAACAGATAAAGAAAAAGTAAAGAAAAAAAATGTTCCTTGCACACATGTTCATACCACTAACACTCAGACCCTGGCCACTCTACACAAAGTCTACCTCTTTTCAATCTTGGGAGCCACCTCTTTCACATGGCTTCTCTTAATTGTAGTACTGTAGCACACTCTTTATGGTGGCCCTGTGAATAAGTAGGAAGAATGCACAAAGCGTGTACAGCGTGACCGTATGCACCAGGCCCGGGTTGTTTGTGGGTAAAAAAATTACACTTTGTGCCTATTCGGCAACTTGTATCCACATGATAACAAAACTGCAGAAGGGCAATATTGCTACCATTAGCATATATAGTGCATATATCTAGCAATTTTGCCAACTGTCTTTTTTAGCCATTTACATTATCTATAATGAAAGCAAATTATAAGTTGCTGGGTGGATTTCTTTTGTAATCTGCTGTTAGAGTAATTAAAGTGGTGATTTATTAAAGGGTGAGGTGTGTTTTCTCGAAAAATTCAAGTTTTCCAGGGTAATTTCCAAAAAAACTAAATTTTTTAGAGAATTATTATGCCCCAAAGCTGCTAAAAGCCCAATTCGTAAATACTCAAGCTAAAACCTATCCAGCTAAAACCGTCATGTAGAAGTCAATGACAGAGTTCCTTTTAACCATTTGAAGATGTTTTTTGCCTTCATGATTTTCAGGTTTTTACGGTGGTTTGTGCTCAAAAACTCGATAAATTCAAGGTACTGTATTTGAGGTTTTCTTAGCCTATAAACTCAATAAATTCTAGGTATTCATGTTTTTTCCCTGATTGCATTCAATCAAGTTTTTTTCAATTGGGTTTTTTTCATAAATAAGCAAACATTCGAGTTGTGATTTTATTCGAGGTAGAAAAAACCTCACAAACTTGACCTTTGATAAATAACCCCCCAAGTGTCACATATGGCAAACCAAACCCCAGGGGAGTGACTGGATTCTTGTCTAGGCATGCTCTTCTGGCTTTAACAGCCACCTTTGTCTTTGGGAATGGCCCTCAGCTACTCAGTTGCTGCCAGGATTTACCGCATAACGATCCAGTAACTCCTACAGGGGCAAGCAAGGGCGCAGAATTTATACTTTGGAAAGGAGCCAGTAAGGAAGGAGATGGATGTATTCAGACAGGCCTGGTCATAACCAGATAATAGGAGCAGAATTTTGAGGCAAAATCAAGGTCAGGAACAAGCTGGGTCATAACCAAAAAGTCACACATGGGACAGGAGCAGGTGGCAGGAATCAAAGGACCAGCAATTGCAGGAACAGAGCACCTAGGACCAAGAAAGTTTGACCTGTAACAGGCAGTGAGTGAGTGCAAAGCAGAGGGTTATATAGGTGGAGTAGTGGCTAATACTGGCCAGATTACCAATAGCTGAGCCCTTCATGCCTACTAGGGTATACTAGGATTCCATAACAGTGAACAAGGACCTTAGCTATTTGCTCATATAAAGCAAAGGTAATGCAGCCAGCATTAAAACACCAGGTCACTGGTTCAATTCCAGGCAGGATGCTACCTGAATTTCACAATGCAACAAACTTGTTGCTTTTCAACAAACTGTATGAAAAATATTTTTTAGAGTGGAGGCCGTTACAGAACATAGGGCTTTAGGAAACAAAATCGAAAAAAAAACTGTGTGGTTGACATATCATCTGTGTAATGCTGAATTCTGACAGCTTTATTTTTACCAAAATATTGTTCTGTAGTTTGAATATGTCACATATCAAATCTCAGTGTTTGATATGCACTGCTACTTTTCTAAATCTTGTTTACACTTTTGTATGAAAACATCAGTAATATTCCAGACAAGTTGCTTTTGGGTAAAAATATATTTTGAAAATCCTTGACATGCATTTAAAACTTCCCTGATTAATAAAACATCATGTTTTTAAATGAAATGATGTCAGACGATTTACCCTAATGATTTTATAAGTTAGTTGACTTATTCGATTCATACAAAAAAAATGATATATTACTTATTATATACCAACACTCTCTCCCTCGTATAAACGAGGGATCAATAGTAAGTAAAGCTTACAAGGCCATAAGTATATGGCCACACGGTTGATTAGGTCCTCATGTTCATTTCTATATTTAGGCTGCAGCACAAACATGCATGCAGATATACAAGTATAGGATTCCTTGTGCAGAAACTAGAAAGATTTGAATTATGGAAGACCCTTTATACCGAAAGACCAAGCTTTATGGTTTAATATAGCCTTATGCTATATACCTATGATATAAAATATGCCTTCCAATTCCATCATCAACTGTTTTTAACTGATCACACCCAAATGAAATCAAGGCTCTACCCTTTAGCCCCTAGGTCATTCTACTCTGGTGGCTTATTGTAACAATATTCATCTTTGTAAATTCATCATACAAATAGTGCCTAAATAGTTACACCAAAAAGAACTATAGGGTTACTTTTCACCACTATATTACAAAAGCAAAGTTATATAATTTAGACAACCCATTATCAATATATTTAAGACAGAGACATTTTGTGCATACTGCTATTGAAAAATGCCTTACCCTTTAAACAAAACAGGGATTGTTTGTCCATATATTGCAATATATTTAAGCTGGCAAACTACGTCAAAGTCATCCCATATCTGGCCAGTCCTATGCTCAATTTTCATCTGATTCATTAAGAATTCTATAGTTCAATTATACATTTTATAAAAGGGACTAGGTTTTACCTGCAACTTACTAGCTGCTTTCAAAGTAAAACTCCCAAACTTGGCTGCCCTTTTATTAGACACCAGTATATATATATATATATACACAGTATACGGACAGTACTACGTTTTATGTTCTACCTGTTCCTGCAGAACACTCTCGGCCCTCCTTCTTTTTTGGCATGGAAGAGAGAATTAGCAGTTATGAAGGAAAATTTAAAAAAGGAAAGAAATCATTTTTTTCCTCTACAGTTGTGTCTGGGCAATACTAAGGACCATTCCCAGGGTTTAGACATGTCTGGATGACCACTTACTTCACTGCCAAGTACATAGATGGAAGGATAAATTAAGTCAAGGTTGTTTTAACTGTAGGGCACTATCCTCCAGAAGTAACATAGTAACATAGTAAATTTGGTTGAAAAGGACACATTTCCATCAAGTTCAACCTTTCAAGTCTATATATAACCTATCTAACTACTAGTTGATCCAGATGAAAGCAAAAAAAACCCATTTGAAGCCTCTCCAATTTGCATCAGATGGGAAAATGTCCTTCCTGACTCCAAGATGTCAATCAGACCAGTTCCTGGATCAACTTGTACTATTAGCTATCTTCCATAACTCTGTATTCCCTCATGTGCTAAAAAAAAACATCCAACCCTTTCTTAAAGCTATCTAATGTATCAGCCATCTAATGTATCAGTAGACAAGAAAGTATCTTTAAAAAGAAGTCATGGGTTTTATTTTTGCTCCAGCAAATAGGGACTATGCCTTTAAGATGCTCCCTAATTAGATATACAAGAAATGGCCACTCTAGGGAACAAATGGGTGGGTGCACAATTATTATATACCACTTCTACACCATGCTTGAAGAATGGGGGACTTCCCATTTCCATATAATACCATTTTATAGAGTTACAGTTAATATTTTTGAATTGTTTAATTTTCAATGGGCTTGGGTATGTAAACGCATGTACTATATATTCCTATATAAAGCTTTTTGAAATATGGCGAACAAAGTACTTACATTTAATTTTTTTTTTTCATTTTTCTAGTCATCAGTAATTACAGAAATCTACATGAAGTCAAACAGCACAGTTTAACAAACCAAGCAAAGCTAAATCATACTACTCTGCTGACAGTGTTTTATTAAAAGCTGACAATGAAATTAGTCTCAAGGAAACCAATGCATTTGTGTCCAGTGGCGTTGAGTTGTTTAGAATGTGAATTTTCAGAGAATGATATATAAACCCGACAATTTGAATGAGTACTCTGATGATTCCTGTTTTAATATGCTGTAAGGAGTTCACTGCTGATTGGGACTGCAACTCAAGGCATCATTGTGCTGAGTTTTAGTTGTTTTATGTCTCTCTTTCGGGATTTTCCAACTGTTTAACTGCTTATGTCTGAAGAAAATACCTTGAATGTACATTTATCATAATAATACAGCAGGATGGCACAAATGCTAAAAAGAGCTCCTAAAACAAGCAAATTCTATTAAGAAGTTGTAATGCCTGCATGTTTTGCAATCATAGCTCTATTCGCTAATAATGCACACACGCATCAAATAATGCCACTAGTAGATTATCTACTAAAGATTATTTATTTTCTTTCCAATTCCAGAAGACAAAATGCTAATATAAATTTGCTAGGAGTAATCTATATCCTTATAACGTTTCTTCTGCTAAGAAAAAAGGAAAATATATGCAATTAAATGGGTAAAAATTACAATGTTGCTGGGTCTGCTTCCTACTAAAACTATTTCCATGGGTATCAAAAATATACTTATAACTTGTTGACCACTTTTCGGAATCGCTGCCCAGAATGCAGGGCAATATCACATAATTTTTATTATGAATTAAAAAATTCTTAAATCTCAAATTATATTTACAATATGACTGGTTTACTCCCACTAACTGTCACTTTTTCCCCTTACCTGCATGTACAGTATAACCATTTAAATATATCAGCACCTTTTGAGACTATTTGTGAAGGACACACTGGGCACAACACAGTGCCTGATATTTCTGCTCCAAAGTAGCCCATTGGTTCTGTAGGCACAGAGATTGTGCTGTATCTCAAAACAAATAAAATGGTACACCCCTAGGGAAATCAACAATGAATTTTGACTTACACGCATGCACAATATAGTTTTATAGATATCACTACTCAGCAATACCCAGTGCTGTATATTCACTCAACACATTCATAGAACACCTTTTGAAACAGTACAATAATGTTATAAAAATGTTATATAAATAACTGTGTATAATTACATCTAAGAAGGGGCCTATTTATTAAACTTACATTTTTTCTAGTCGAGTTTTTAAAGAGGAAAAACCTCTAATATGTACGGAAAAAAAACTTGAATTTTTAGAGATGTATCTAAAAATACTCCAGCTAAAACCTGTTGAAGTCACATAGAAGAGAATGGCAGATGTCCCTTTTACAATTTGAAGGATGTTTCTTGATCTGTGCTGGTTTTCATCACGATAATCAGAAAAAGATGAGGTTATTTGGCAACAACTTGAAAAAGTTGCACAATTCATGCATCAAATTAGAAAAAGTTGTACGATTCGAACTGCATGATTTTTTCGAAACGTTTCCTGAACTGACTTTTTCGGTCTTATTTTTGGCTAAATAAGGTATAAGGTGGATGGGAGTTAGTCACTTTGTTTTAATAAAAAAATGGGGGAAAAATGGAAAAAAGTTCAGTTTTAGCAGATACCCTCATAAGTGATAATGTTGAGAGATAAGAGGAAGGATCCCAGAAGGTGGGAGGGTAGCATAAAGATGCAACTAAGTGAAGCATTAGGACCCATTTACAATGTTGACTAAAATGTGCAATTTGCTTTTTTTATCCACCATGCTGTACATTTGGGTCTTAATTCCAGAGTAATTAAATCCACGAGGGGGCATTCCAATTGGCACAACTGTGTCCGAATCATTAAAATGCATGCAACTGAGCTTGTATTTCGACATAAATTGAACTGTGTTGAAAATCTTCAGTGTGGGGAGTGCATCAAAATTATATCTGTATGTAATTACAGTTGCCCTTTTTGACGCAGGCCATTGTGGTAACTCTGGAATATTGATGGGCGAATCTGACCTGTTTCGCTTCACCAAAAGTCTGAGAAATGGCAAAAATTCCCCAAAATGCATTAAAGCCTAGGGGCATGAATTTTTTTTGTCGCACAATCCGGCGCATCAGTTTTTTGTTTTGTTTTTTGTAACGTGACAATTTATTTCACCCATTGAAGTCTATGGGCGAATGTCTATTGAGGCGCAACACAGGAAAACATTTTGCTCATCTTTACGGCACTGAGAGAAATTCAGAACACAGTAATGGAAAAAATTGGTGCTTTTCAGCAAAACATAAAAATGCATGAAGCTGCTTTAGATGCAAAAAAATGAATGAATGGTCAATTCACTCAGATGCAGCCATATTTGCATGACTGCAACTGGGGTTGAATATTGTAAATGAGCCTTATAGCCACACAAGTTCCAAGATTGAATCAGATGTTGAGCCAATGCTCTAAGAGGTACAGTAGCATTTTAAAGCACTGCGTATCTTGACAGCGCTATATAAATAGATGATGATGATTGTAAATAATAATTGACAAAGGGTGCTTTATTTGGAAGCACATTTGCACTTCATCAAATTGTTTGAAAGTTACTTCACTAGAGATTACTTTCTGGGCTTCCCTACAGAGATTGCAAGCATTCTTACATGCTAACAGCCAATTACAGGTGACACAACAAATTAGAGAAACTGCACTCAGTCTTCCATTATACAGTATATGGACCAACCTAAATCTCGATAACATTCAGTGGCAGGAAAATGTCTGAAAATCTCAAAGGAGTTTATTTTAAATATATGAAGCATTAAATAAAGTAAATGAGAATTCTTGCCTGTAACCAGGAAGTGTATTAAATAATAGAATACTGTAACACCAATTGTATTGCAAAAGCAGATTGCTCAATTTAACGGCTAACTATAATATTAATAAACTGCCAGGAACTAACATAGAATAAACCCCATAAAAACAAATCACAAGGGAAGCAATAACAGGTTCACAACATTTGACAAAAAAAATTGAAAACTGGCTTACCACTCTGCCCTAAAGATAGATGAGCTCAGATAGTTAAAGTGGCTACTCTGAAAATCTGAATACTTTACTTTTTTTATGAACCCTGATACAGTGTGAATCTCATCTCCTTATTTTTATAGAGCTAGTAGGTTCTGCCACCAATTCTGTACCGGGTGATATATATACATAGACATAAAGGTATATACAGATATACTGTGGAATCCGTTATCTGGAAACCCATCATCCAGAAATCTCTGAAATACTGGAAGGCCATCTCACATAGATTCCATTTTAAGAAAATAATTTCTAATTTTTAAAAATGATGTATGTTTTAAAACAGTACCTTGTACTTGTTCCAAACTAAGATATAATTAATTCTTATTGGTGGCAAAACAATCATTTTGGGATTTAATGCTTAAATTATGTTTTAGGGGTAAAAATAAAGAGTTTATTTTTATAATGTAAATAGTTAGCATTATGCAGGTTTAACCAGCAGGTGGCACTAAGTCCACCTGAGAGTCCACCCGCTCCCTGGTCTGTGCTGCATGCTGTGCAATTCAATACAAAAGCATTTTGAGTTCACTGCAGTCTTCTTGCATGGCAGTGACTTCATTGGGGACAATAAAGGCCTTATACTTTATTATTATTATTTTTATTATTATTATCATTATTATTATCTATTAACGGGTGAAGCACTAGCCACGGGTGCCCCCCTTACAAGTAGACTTAAGGTATGGAGATCCAAATTGTGGAAGGATCCCTTATCCAAAAAAAAACCCCAGGCCCCAAGCATTATGGATAACAGCTTCCATACCTGTATATACTGTATCAGGCTCATTAACCATCACAATGCACAGGCACAATAGGTGCAAAATATCTCCAGTTGAAACTGTTTGATAGTGCTTGTACTCATAGGAAATCATCTGTACATCCACTGTGTTGGCAATATCAGGTGTATCTGCTTTGCAGAATATCATGCAAGAGGCAAGCGAAGGCTGATGACAGTCTGGTGCAAGGGAGCCCTGTACGGTGCCTTAAGAAAGTAGTAAATTCAAGGTTTCTATAGGCGCTATAGTTATGTCCTACAAACATCATCAATGTCGCACATTTAATGATGCCCAGGGGTCTGATTCATGAACGGAGTGCAAAAAAAAAACTTGTGCACACAAATTCTATGGCATGAGCAATTATGCTAGATTATGGCAACATTTCATTAAGGGTAGAAAGTTGGGACTGAACCAATATTTTGTAATCCTTCTCATTAATACATATCAAGTAGTGATGAGTGAATCTGTTCCATTTCTCAAAAAAAAAATTACAAATTATCGAAGCACCGAAAAACGCATTGAAGTCAATAGGCAACATGCACAACTTTCTCACTCCAAATGCATGGGCGTTTTTTCTTGTGCTGACTTTTTTTTCTAGAACCTTGCAAGAGTACTACCCAGGAAATTTTAAAAGAGGAAGAAAGGAGGTTCTCCCCTGTTACTGCACGGTGGGTTGAGGGTTGATGTCATGAACGGCACCCTAAATCCAGAACCCAAGCTAAGCGCCCTGGTCTCGACTCTTCCTCCTGCTATAACAGCCGCCTTTCACCTCAGGAGGATCCCTCGGCTAATTGAATGCCGCCAGGTCTTATTAAGAGAGGAGCAAAGCTAAAGGTTCTGGATGAGCAAAGGGGCACAATCATCTCACCAAGGATACTGGATGGAAGAACACCACTAGGAAGAAAGGCCAGACAACTCAGCGTGGAACAGGCGGGCCGGGCCAGCACAAGCAGAATAGAGAATAGTCAGACAGGCCAGAATCAGGATTGGAGAGCATAGAATAGTCAGCGGACAGGCAAAAGGTCAGATTAGAAGAAGTCGGAGTAATCAGGCAGGGTGGGAGAGATCAGAGTAGTCACAGGCAGGCAAGGGTCAAAACCAGTAATAGCAGACAGGATTCACAGAACTAGGCACCTAGGAACAAGCTGAATTGAACCTAACAATGGGCAATGTGCTGTATGCTGAAATCCCTTTAAATACTATTTGAATTTCACGCCATTGGCGCAATTGGCTTCAGTGGGATGGCTGAGGGTGAGGGGTCAGTTGAGTAGTCCCCTTGTCATGCTCCAATTAAACTGTACTGTACTCTGCACCAGAAATAATATAGAGTTTATTAAAGCTTTTGTCTGCCAACTCATAATTCAATACTTGCTTGTACACATAGTTGTAGAAGAATATCCATGCTGTTTTTATCCCATAATCCCAGTGCTAAGAGATGCTCCAACAGAATCAAAAGCATCAACACCTCCGCATATAAATATGCTTACAAAATGTACAGATACACAGAAAATTTATATAACCTACAGTGTATCATATTTATCTATTCAATGTGTTTTGCTTTCATTACAGCAAGTGATTTCATGATTTTTTGTGGGGGGAGATCAAGAGAGATATATATATATATATATATATATATAATTGAAGCACTGTAAGAAAAAGATGGTTGGTCTTTTTCTTACTTTGGAAGAAAACTGACATTGAATGGGAATCGGATGAATGTATGAAAGTATGGTAAGAGTTTTTGTTAAGAAATGTTTTTATTGGAAACACAATGCTGATCTTGAGTTTCTTTCAAGATCTTATAATGGGCAAAAAATCTGCATCATTCAATGCACAATAATGCAGAGATTATATATTGTATAAGCCACAGACTGTTGGCATTTTGCTCCACTCATTCACAATAAAGGTTAAACATTTATTGATGCTGATTTTAGTAAAAGAAGCATAAAAAGCTTGAAAACCATCACAAGAGATTTAATATTGCAGGATGCAAGACAGAACATGTGTTTTTTTCCATATATTTTATGTTACTATGTGTACCTCTTCTGTTTCAATTATCAATGCTATGTGACATAGACTGTATAATGAAGGGTATTCCCAAGAGGAAACTGCTTACAGTGGAATCCTAAAGGTGTTTAGGGGGTTGAGTGAGCTGTGAAGACGTGTCCTTGAACAAGGAACATAGGGGAAAAGTACCTCAGGAGGATTTTATTATGTGGGGCAGAGAGGTGAAACTAAAAGGAATATTATAATATTATGCTAGAGGGATATAGCACTTGAAAATGGAATATAGTGCATACCTAGACCTTCCATGACTCTTTCTTCTTGGAGTGCATAGAGGGGAATCCATTTTTAGTATATAGCAAAATGTAAGAAACATATTGTGCATTTGTAGTATCCTTTGTTCTAACGGAAGAAGTGGAACAGGGTTTTAGTATATTTCAGGATGTTTTTATGGTGCCCTTACAAAAGTAAATTGAGCTAAATTGTATTTGGAGCCAATAAAACATTTACAAACAATTATGTTATTTGCAATATGTGAAAGTCATCTTGTTTGTGGAGCAAAAGAGTAAACATACTGTAGTAAAGGTTTTTTAATAATATATTAAGGCACAACCAGAGATAAATGGGTTAAATACTATTGAGCATGTGTGGACTTCTATACTTTAACAACTATTACACACAATGCAAGAATAATAATAGTGCAGCCAGTGGATTTTGCACCTTAAAGGAGAAACAAGCCCGTAACATACAAAAAAAAATTCCGTGACTTTCGGCACATGCGCAGTTGTTCGGGCCTGGAAAATTACTGCAACTGCGCAAGTGTGACAAAAACAAAGGTCTGCTTCTGAAGTTCAACGAAGAAAAGAAGATGGCTGCCGTGAACTGCGGGGGACAGAATTAAGTAAAAAGTTAGGGGCATTTGCCCTGGTACCACCTAGACTGGGGGGGAGGAGGGTCTACAAATGGTAGGGGTAGGGGTTTTTTATATGAACGGTTTGTTTCTCCTTTAAAGCAAAACCCAAAAGGAGCGTGCAACTGAAATGCTTGGGAACTGGATCCCAGGTATGGGATCTTTCCATAATATGGATCACCATCCCTTAAGTCTGCTAAAAATCATTTAAATGTAAAATATTATTATTACAGAGAAAAGGGAAATTATGAAAAATAGAATTATCTAATTAAAATGGAATGTATATAGCATGTCAATTTGGAGCTTTCTTTGGCTTTCTGGATTCAGATGGAGAAAAGACTAACACAGTTGACTAAAAGAGAACTCTCTTTGCACTCAAATAGTATTCTAAAGTTCCCCTCTGCTAAACTGAGGTGTACTGTCTGCTGGTCTTTTACCCTGTAAATGCCCCTTTGCAACTTATACATAGGAGTACAGAGATCTACAAGATGCAATACTCCTTGGCCTCCTACTTATTCTATATCTATCTTTATTCTTCCAGTAACTCACAACTGAACTGCTTAATGCTGGTTTTTATACGTTTCCTAAGCCTGTGTAGGTGTTGTTTCATACACTTTAATAGGTTCTACTGTAGGTATAAGTCCACTGAAGGTTCTGATTTTTGCCTAAATTCTGACATAACATATGTATGTTTAGGAATAGTACATCCTGAGTATTTATATGCAGAATTTACTCTGGTGTATAAGTTTTTATTTGTTAAGTATTAAACCTATTAAATATGGTATTAATCGAAATTCTGCACTTAGGTTTGGGTACAATTAACTTCATATCTTCATAAATAAAAGCCATATTGGTCTAGTATTGGGCATCCTCTTATATCCAGTTTAGAAACCTTTTTTTCTGGGGGGGGGATCATTTAAAGAAAAATCAAGGTATGCCATCTTGAAATGTTAGAAGGGAGTAAAATCATACTGATCATCAAACTCGTCTGACTCTGGGTAAGACCAGAGGACGAATAAAAAGGTACACACGGAGGCTGGAGGGTGGTTGCAGCCTGGGCAGGGGGCGGAGGTGGCTTTGAGTCGGTGGGGGGGTGTTGGGGAAGCTGAAGCAGCCGCCTTAGTGGGCCCCCCACCATGGACACAAAGCCCCTTTGCCCCCCCTGCCTGAGCCACAGACTTCATGCAGGGAAGGGGTCTGGGCAGGGACCCACTGGGTTTATTTCTGGTGTCCAGCTGGCCCAGTCCGACCCTGATCATCACAGTTTAAAATAGAACTGCATTGTTTTTTCATATTGCACACGTGACATCACTGAACACCAATTATATTTAATAACAAAGCAAAAAAATGCTTATAAGAATAAATTCTACGTGCTATTCATAGCTTCGGTATTATAGACAAATGCTTTTCTCCTTTAAAGGCAATGTAAAAATTGATGAATAAACCTTATTTACTTTTTTTTTTGTATGGCTTTTAGAACATTTCAACTTATCTGAATCGTATAAGTTAATGACAAGCATTTTTTCACTTTGAAGTACAAAGACTTGGCAGAATTCATGGAAATTGGAAAATAAAAAACTAAAATCAATAGCTTTCACCTCTGCAAGTTTTAAAACCCCCTATAAAGGAATATTGGTTTAAACAAGTGACTGCCTCAAAATTGAAATGCAGCACTTAATGTATTTTCAGGGAATTAGTGACTTAAACATAAGCAATGGTAAGAAATAAACTGCACTCATTTAAATTTGAATGAGAAGGAATGCAGATTAGTGCAGGGCATCATTTCATTAGCACCATACTGTGAACAATAATGTACATTCATGGAATCATCAATAAACATCCAGTAGTAATTAATACTGGGGCAGGATACCAGGTAAACGCTCAAGTAAAAACTTTCCATTTATTTTTATCTATGTACTGCTAATTAATAACAGTTAATAACTAGCACATAATTAGTTTGATATTCAGTCCTACTGTAACTATTGTTATATCCCACAGTGTGAATGTTGGGGGGTGTGTACAGTAAGGTTCTATTTCCATGTCTCTATCCAGCTGGTGCTGATCTTTTATTCTGCATCATGTGACTGAATGCTTTCAACTGTAGTTTAACAGCAGTGATAGAGCCAGGCTGTCAATACTCATTTGGCATATACTGAAATAATGTTGAGGTTTTGCTCTGGACAAGCTTCGTTCAGCGTATTGCCATCTAGCCCATTGCTGTATTGTACTTCACACAATTTACGGATTTGAGTGACATTGTTTGTGGTTGGCAATGAGCAAAAATTTACTAAGAAAATACACCACCTCACTTCAATGCATTTGGAGCAATAAAAAACTTGATATAAAATGGCACACATATAGACTAACCATTTCCCAAATGTTTCAGCAGATTCGTGAACGGGGTAGAATCGCTCATCAGTATTTATGGTGATACGTATTGCTTTCTTAATTACTCAGCTTGGTGGGTATTAAGGAAAATATACAGTATATATATATATATATATATATATATATATATATATATATATATATATATATATATATATATATATATATTTACATATATATATACATATATATATATATATATATATATATATAAACCAGTTCAGCTGATGAGAAATAGCTGAACATTGCTTGATTTATGAGTTATGCTTGCACACATGTCAATGTAAAATACCTTTTTGTACATGATTCCTTCCCTGTAAATGGTAGAAGAGCACTCTTGATAATTTTAACTTGAATATAAATTGTGTTGTGGTCAGTAGCTTAACCAGGCGACTGGGCCCCCTGCAAAAAATTCTTCGGAGAGGCCGGTTGCACAGCGACTCCTACCCGGCCCCCCCACTTGCCCACTCCCTATAACCCCATCCACATCCCTCACTGCATGCCCATCTACAGGTAGGAGGGTGGGGGGGATTACTTTACAACTATAGAGGAAGAAAACCCTGTGGTCCGGGCCCGTTACCTTAGGATCTGTCTATTTACACCAGTGGCTTTGGTTTGGACACTAAGCTAAAACTTATTTCATACAAAGCCTAAGGGTAAAAGGCTCATTGCTGAAAGTGTTCCATGTTGAAAGTGTTCCAAATTTGTGTAGGTCACTTTTGTGAAATGTATTATGTGTAAACCTGTTATCCAGAAAACTTTGAAAACTCTGAAATAGAGCTATGACAATCCTTTTTTGTAATTAATTTTTAGCCTCCTTAAAGGATGGTGTTTCAAATTGCAGATCATCCATTTATAAAACCTCAGGTTCCAAGCAATTATGAGTCACCTGTAGAAACAGTAAGCACTACCCATACATATACAGTCCTTAAGAGGGATATAAATGAGCTGGAGAGAGTGCAGAGACGTGCAACTAAACTGGTTAGAGGGACGGAAGACTTCAATTATGAGGGTAGACTGTGAAGATTGGGGTTGTTTTCTCTGGAAAAAAGGCACTTGTGAGGGGACATGATTACGCTTTATAAGTACATTAAAGGACATTATAGACAAAAAAGAGGATCACCGCACCAGAGGCCACCCCTTCAGATTAGAAGAAAAGAAAATGTAGGGGGTCCTTCACAGTCAGGACAGTGAGGTTGTGGAATGCACTGCAGGTTGATGTTGTGATGCTGATTCAGTTAATGCCTTTAAGAATGGCTTGGATGATTTTTTGGACAGACAATATCAAAGGCTATTGTGATACTAAACTCTATAGTTAGTATAGGTATGGGTATATAGAATTTGTATGAAAGTATGGAGGGGTGTGTGTATGGATGCTGGGTTTTCATTTGGAGGTGTTGAACTTGATGGACTTTGTCTTTTTTTAACCCAATTTAAATAAGTAACTATGTATCTCTAGAAAGCAGGTTTGTTCTTTTTCTGGTTAATTGTAGGGTCTAGCTAGTAATGGCAGTTTCCATTGCACTGAATTGATAACAACCTCAACTGGTTGCAAATTTTCCCAGAAGAGCCATGGCAGGAATTGCATACTGGTATAAAGCCTATTATCCAGAATGCTTGGGACCTGTGGCTTTCCAGATAAGGGATTGTTATGTAATTTGGATCACTATACCTTAAGCTTGCAAGATTATTTTTAAAGGAACAGTAACACCAAAAAATGAAAGTGTTTTAAAATAATTAACATATAATATACTGTTAGCATGCATTGGTAAAAGCTGTGTATTTGCTTCAGAAAGACTACCATAGTTTACATAAATAAGCTGCTGTGTAGTAAAAAGGAGAAAAGGCACAGGTCACATACAGTAGCGCATAACAGATAAACCCTGTCAATACAGTGGTGCTTTAACTGTTATCTGTATGTAACCTGTTCATTTTCTTCTTTCTGCTTGCATGACTGCCACTATGGCTACACAGCAGCTTGTTTATATAAACTATAGTAGTCTTTCTGAAGCAAACACGCCAGTTTTACCAGTGCCGAGCAACAGTAAATTATATTTTAAATTATTTTATACACTTTCAGGTTTTTTTTGTTACTGTTACCTTTATACATTAAATAAAATTAAATAAGATTATTTTGCCACCAATACTGATATACTTTTTCATAATTAAATGTATTTACTTAAATGGACTGGAAATAGTCTTCCTCTAATTTTAAGCTTTGTGGATAAAGGGTTTCTTGATAACAGATCGCATAACTGAAAAGGTTTGCCCTGAATATGGTCCTGAATGGATAACGGCAAAGTAGCCTTTCTTTTCTATGGAGTACAGTATATGATCATAAAGCTATACTTATACTAAAATACATATAAGTAGCTTGAGGGTAAAATACATATTAACACATATTTGGAGATGCTCGAGAGATACCATCAAGTGGGATATTTCAGGATATTTATATCTCTCAGTATACACAAAAGAAAGGCACATTGATATGTTTCCTTCTTTTTATTTTTAATTTTCACTATGAAAAGGTGGAGATAACTGTACCAAAGCTCTAGGAGTAGATTTATCATCCTAAATCATAGATCCCAGTGCCCCTGACGTGGAAGTGTTAGTAAACCTTATTTAAGTTAGGTTAGAAATACAGATGGGGAATAGCAGGGACCCTCTTCCACATTTCACACTCTGAATTTCCCCTGACATGTCGTGATTTTTTTTTGCCAACTGAACCATCTTGTTTTTACTGTAAAGTATTATGGTGCCTTTTGTCTAACTATGAGCCTAATGTTTGCACAATCATAATGTTCCATTAAGCAGGAAAGGAATTCAAAGCTGTATTATTCTCCAAATGTCTTGCTCGTTACATAGATTAGTCATTAACCCATTACTGGAAGTTGTAGTTAAGAAGAAGAAAGGAGAGATGTGGGGTATCTTTGTAGGTATCATAGTATATTCTCTCTTTTTTTAAGTTTTCAAGAAAGCCTTTTTGCTCTCGTCAGACAAAATCTTTGTGATAAGTCAGGAAACAGTGGATTCAGCAAAGATTTAAGCGAACTGTGTTTGCCATCCTTGTACTCTAAGGATGTGTACATTTAGAATTGCTATGCTGTTATAGGATTATTTTGATGTTTCGGATAGTTTGACCTTGCACAACACACTGTGCATAAGATGAGCAAGATGAAAAGACCCTTCTGGGAGTTGGTCAGCTTGGGGGTTTGTTTTGATCTTCATACAAGTTATTTAAAACTATACACGTGTAATATCGATGTGCTGGAGAGCTTTTATCATTTATTTTAGCTTTTTTTTCTCATAGAGTCTCAATATTTTTTCTTAAATTTTGAGCAACCTGTTTCAAATATGGCATTTTTTTTAAAGCTGGTTTAAACCCTTAAAGATTAACAGAAAAAAATGGGATAGAAACTCATGTGGTGCTTTAATAATCTAGAAACTATCCTGAAAATATATTGAGTTCTGTAGAAACTGGAGAGACTGGTGAAAGGATCAGGCAAGCCTATACTTGTGGATACAAGTGGGACAAATTTAATTAAAGTCTTATCACATATTTGACAATATTCCTGAGCATTTTTTGTAAAAATAAACACATGCAAAGGAGCTAATGTTCCTCTTGCATTGCTCAACTGTGGTTGTGCCAAACAACAGAGGCCACCAACAAGTTTCTATGTACAGTTTACAGAGCAAAGCTTACATACAAAAACACCTTGCTACCTATAGTTGGGATTAAGTACAAGACTAATGTGATAGTGTGGTGTGTTAGCTCCCCCAAAATATGGCCAATGAATCACTCTTTACCAACATTAATAGAGTTTTAATCTGTGTTAAACCTTGTAGTTGTAGTGCACTATCACATGTAACAAGGGCACTTGCCCTAGTCTGTCCCTCAAGACAGGTCCCCCTGCACCTACTCATTGCCTAAACTATAAAAGCACCTCCTCTCCCTCCTGTTTTAATAACCTTCTGCAATAAACATTATAGGAAAAGGGCACGGAATGCTAAATCAGAAACAAAAAGAAACAGCACACAACATTGGACATCAGCACACTCCCTTTTCTTGACAAACAGTGCATTAGCAGATGGTCCTTCTGTACTGCACATGCACTGATCACAGAAAAGCCAGTTACCCCTCCTAGTACTGTTGCAGGTTTTAGTTGGGAGTATCTGGTAGTGGGCTTTGTGGGGTTTTTTTATATCCCATATTGCCATCCAAGGGCCATCCCACTAAAAATTCTGTTTTAGGCATGAGCCTTTGGGTGCCTATATGTTTAGTGATGGATGAATTTGCGGTGTGAAAAATTCACGAAACGGCGCCGGCTTTGTTTTTTTTCGACACCCGCAAAAAAATTTTTTGACGCCAGCGAAATTTTCGCAAACGTTTTGCCAATTTATTCGCTGGCGGCGAATCACGCAAATTTGACGCGAATTCGCGCCTGCCGAATAAATTCGCCCATCACTATATATGGTAAATACGGCCTTGTCCAGCACCAACACAGAAAATCAGGCTGGAAAATATACCCGGAAAATCCACAGTACATATACAGTTCACCTCTAGGCTTGGCAGTATGAGACTGTTAAACCAAGAGTCCACCAGAGAACCTGATATCAAGTACCCACTAGCCAGAACCTTACCAAGAGTGGCTGATTCCTGTTAGGACTAATTCTGTTTGGGCAGCTGTGCTTCTCTGTGTGTGACAATAAATGTGCCCCTCTCGCAGGCTCTTTTCTATCTTTATTACTGCTGGGAACAAATATATCAGCAGAATCTGTAAAAAATAGAAAAGAGTATATTTTTAATTATTTCTTCATAAACTTTCTAGTCATTAGCTACTAATTCATTATCTTAGTACAGCCTGTATAGTAAATACTTTTTGATGAAAATATGCTATGTTCTAAAGCTTTGCCATTAAATGCAAAGTTTGAGTAAGTATTATTACAATGGGACACTTATACAAACCTATGGTGCCCTTCTTTTCTTTGTTTAACCATAAGGGCCCTACGTTTATTGGGCTTACTTTTCCCATAGTAAGAATAAATAAAACTCATGCCATGGGAGGCACTAGAGGAATTAAAAAAATTTACCAAGAAAATAACTGTGATGCTTTCACTAAAGAGAGGTCATACAGTAAAGTCTTTCTCATGTCAAGGTGACTTTTTCCACTCTGTTAAAATTTGTTATGCACCCTGATCAAAAAGCATAATTTAAACTTAAACAGAAATTTAAATGGACAACTTAAGAGAAACATTGACAAGAAATCCATAAAACCTAACAAATTGCATACATGGTCACGATTTTGCTCTGTCCAGAATATAATCACAACACTACACCTTGATAAAGAATAGAAAGTAATCTTGCAATGACCTTGGGAGAAGCTCCAGTGGCAGAGCAAACTGATATTTTTGTTTAAAGACAATATATATATATATATATCAGATAGATAGATGATATATATATAGATAGAGAAGCCTATATTTTTCAATGATCAATTTTATTAGAACCATATTTATCAAATGGTCAGTTATAACTTTCACCCATTGATAAATACAAGTCACTGTGACCAAGATGTCAGTAAGTCAATGGTTCACTTGAATCAGTGCATGCACTTGTGCATAATTCATACTGTAGACAAACTTAGCACTTTGCATTTAAAATGATACATTATTTATAATCTGTGAATGGAATTTTTATATTATAGTAATATCCAAAGCATCATTTAACCCTCAGTTGGGCTGTCTAAAATGGATGAGTTTTGGTTGTTGGCTATGGTAAAAGTTAAAGGAAGTAGAAATGTAATTTTCAACTCACACAGTGTTCATTAACATCACAAATCCTCCCATCATAATTTAGGTGCAGTGGCACAACATATACCTTGGGGGCTTATTCACACACTGCAGATAATGCCTCCCAGTGTTTAAGGCTGCCTCAAAGGCACACAAGACTAATCTTTCTAGCTTCCATATCTATCATACCACTTCTAAGAGGATGCTATTACAGGATCTGCTATCCACTGTCTACACTTCCTTCACCAGGTCCCTTTCCCTGACTTCACTAAGGGTTTGCATTTCACTTAGAGCACTAAGCCTCTTACCTTATGCTCCAGACTACCCAACACATGCACAGCTCCTGAAGTTGAATCTAAAGAAAAACAGTCATCTGCTCCCTCCTCTTAAATAACCTAAGGAACAACTCCCATCTGCAGACACTAGTGGGTCAATCTCCATCTCCATGGTGGTTCTGGACACTCATATTAAGCAGTCATGTGGGGATGTTTAAATTTCATTCTTGTTTCTGCACAGTGAGAGGCACCATGGATGGGCAGCAGGGCCCACCAGAACTTCATTCAGTGTCATGTGTGCCAATCTCACCCTGCATGGCCACCTATCTCAATACTGATATTATAAATGGTTTCCAGAATGACAGGCTTTCTATGGTTGATTATGATACTCTGCATAATAAACATTTTCATTTCTGCACTGAATTTTATTCAAATATATGTCATATGTTTACAGCGCAAAGGGTTTATTTCCCTGTACTTGATTTACTCCTTCAAAGACAAAAAAACTGACTTTTTTCTTATTCACAGCTTTAGCTGCAACTTGTAGGCACAAGAGTTTGGCTAAACATTATCGTGGGAAGCTTTGAAATATTTGTAAGATGTTAGGCTAGAATAAACTAATGGCTAGCTGTTTTCCATTTTCTTTTGTAGTTTGTCGAAACAGGAGGGTAAATAAACCACAAAGGCGACTTTTTCTTTTATTTATCTTTACTTTGGACTTCATGCAACAGATGTTTTCTTGAGTGTATGGCTAATCTGCCTAATTTATCTCTATATAATTTAAAGCAGGTAACTTCAATTAACAATGTAATTAGTAGGTTTCTTAATGATTTCCCTTCATCTCTGTAGATTGAAAATACCCTATTCTCTTGGTGAGTGACATTTTGATATTTATTTAAAGTTATCTGACCATTAAAGCATTCAAGATTAAACACATTTTATACGTGACCAGAGTCCTAAAGCAACGACAGATGCTTCCTGGGGTTACCATAGGAGTTTTCAAAAGGAAAAAAAGTGCAATTAAAATATGAAAAAGATGATTTTTGGGAAAGTTTCAAACATTTTTTGAACTAAGAAACCATAACATTAATTAAACCATTCATTAAAGTTACTAGGCAAACCCACCCAAAACTGTTATTTAAAATGGAAGTGTACATTTTTGGTAAAACCTAATATTTTGAATGAAACTGAATGTATCTGTCCTGACTAATGTATTCTGAGGCTTTTCCACAGATTTTGTGGGTCAGCAATGGCTCACTTACCCAAACATATAGTAATTCAAGTATGTCTAAGCTGCTCCAATTTTTATGGGGCAGTTTTTAATTGTGGATAGTGTTCTACTAAAAATTGGGTGGAAATTGAGGCGAATAAGGGTGTGGGTAATAGGATTTAGAACCCATTTACAAATGTCAATATTTTAACATTCGTGGATTTTATAGGTACAACACTGGGCCAATTTATTGGCACAGTAATAATTCATAGATTGACTCAATAAGCAATTACTAGCAATGCTTATACAAGCACTACCTGACTTTTGCCTCCCATGGGGCTGATACTTTTACCTCCTTTGGGACAACAGGAACGTAATTGCTATTTAGTAATTTTTTTTTACAAGGTTACTATGTTAGTTCAATTCCTAGTTTTAAAGCACCGTTTTATTAATTCCCTACCATCCCACCTGGTTAAATCAAATTTTTCATGGACGCATGGAATTCGCAATTAGCTTTTTTAAGATCTTTGCACTGCAACTGATCCGAGATTGACAGAGTTGGGAAGATAGACTGAATTGGTAGAGTCTATATACTGTATGTAATATCCCAATACAAGCAACCTGCTTCAGTAGTGCAGAGTTAATACCAGTAAAAACAAAAGGACACGTCAAAAAGACTGCAACTCATATAAATTCTAAGTTTGAGGTTGTACTTAAGAAGTGGCACATGTTTTTCCTGCTGTATTTGTGTGTGAATTCTATTATTGAGCAAGTTAGTTGTGTGTGGGAACCCTGCAATTACAAAATAGCCAAAACTGATGTTAACCAGTTAAAACCAAAGCAGTTAACTCATCACAACATTGTGAGGAGGATGGAAGTATGAAGTACGACATGTGGTGGTTGTTGTTCCATATTTCAAAACATGCCCTTGTGCAAAGGGAAGAGGCAATCACTGATGAATGAGACATTATGCATGTCTACTCAATTTTAAATCCCACTGTGCCATGCAGTCTAAAGAAAGAAACAGTGGTGGATTGTACACCAATGTTACATTTTATATTGTTTGTACATTGCTACTACTATGCCTTATGACACCAAAGATCAGAGTAGGTTTGGGCAAGATAATAATTTGTAAAGCCAATCTTCTAGCACATGTTCTAGCCTATGTTCCTAGTGTTCTCACCCTTCTTAATCAAGTAAGCCCTTTGGTTGTTATGTAAACTTTTTATTTTTAATATACTATACTGAGC
Source organism: Xenopus petersii (assembly GCA_038501925.1). Lineage (NCBI taxonomy): Eukaryota > Metazoa > Chordata > Amphibia > Anura > Pipidae > Xenopus > Xenopus petersii. The sequence goes on along the minus strand of CM076672.1, from coordinate 50,088,560 downwards.
TATTTGAAATGCACATTTGACCCTTACAGTATAACTGCATGGAGATCCATAAAACATCACATGCTTGAAGTTTTATAAAGAATTTTTTACCTTCAGAGGCTATATTGACAGATTCATCCACTTAATTTAAGAACAAAAGAATGTATTCAGTGTTATATTTGATTAAGATAATTGAACATTGATTTATCCTGGGAGGAATCAAATAACCTAGCTGGGATGAGGAAAGAATTTATTTTTCTTGCTTCAGTTTGTGTTGGTCTAGAATGTTTTACTTTTTATTATCATTTGTTTGCATTCTACCTGATCAATGAGAAAGGATCTATGTAATTTTTAACTTGATGGACTACCATGTTTTTTCTAACTCAATTACATTCTTAGTATATTTTAGTTAATACGTGCATTGTACATTTCTTTGTACAGCATACTGGTCTTTTGCTTTAGAATTTTCCTATAAGGACTGAGAAATTCTTTATTTTGAATGATTTTCAGAGGCTGGGGCTTCTTTCTCCTCTTGTGCAACACTGTTATAGTTATATTTATAGAATGTGGAATGCTATATAAATCCTTCGAATTCGATATTCGACCCTTAGTAAATGTACCCCATACTGTGTGCTTCATACAAAGTTTTAATTAAAAAAAACAGGAAAACACACAGACCTCTGCAGAAAGTGTAAAGGAGCAGTCCTAAAAATGGGCCAAAACTCATGGATGGGCTGCAAACAAACATAAACCAGGAAACAGGCTGAAGGTTGGGATAGGCAGTAAACATGTAGTGTCAGATAACGGGCCAAGGTCAAACTTTGGAGATCAGATAATGGGGAACAAGGACAGGAACAGGACTTACAAGGCAGGAACAGGGTCACAGGAACAAGGCTGTAGGAACAGGATCAAGATACAAGGTCTCAGGAACCGGAGCAAGATCGAGATCAGGGTTTCAGAAGCACAGGAAATCAAGGCTTGAGTCAGCAGAATAGTCAATTCAGCATTGGAGAGATGGGGGAAAAAAGAGGTCTTTAATGGCCTATTACCCGCAGCAGTACAGGGGGCATTGATCATGAAAGACTGAGATGGAGGCAGAGTCAGAGATGATATGTCAAGGTTAGGTGGATGCCACACTGCCTCCTGTGGCTCAAGTAGGAGGAACAGCTGTCAATATATATATCAGGCCCCTGGATTGAATCCAGGGAGTTCCTTAATAAAGAGTTGACGTTAAAAAAAGAAAAGCATATACATTATTCAATTGATTTTACAGTTATAACATTTATACATATGGTCAGTTTTAGACGATTAGAAAATAAGATCTAATGCAGAATGGAGAACTTCAACGGTAAACAGAATTTTTTTTACCAAATTTAGTCATCATAAAAATGCAACAGAACAGTTAGAAAATTTAAGGTGGGCAAAAAGGAAAATAGAGACTGATCCAGAGTTTATACATCTCAACATATTTGCCAGATTGTGTGAAGAAGATGGGAGTGTAAACGGATTGGCAATTCTAGATGGGGATAATCTCTCTAACAGCAAGGAGACCAGTTTTTCTAGTAGTGGTGGGGAGGAGAGCAGAGTCAGGCCTTAGCAGATTGCGGTTCTAGGAAAGTGGTATGCTGGCAAATGCACGGAGTTTGTCAGGTAAAATGGGAAACCTAGAATTAATTGCATGGTCCAAAAATTATGATATAATTGGTATCACTGAGACCTGGTGGGATAAAACATGGGACTGAACTGTGAATTTAAATGGTTACATCCTTTTTAGGAGGGACAGAGGGATTAAAAAGGGTGGAGGAGTGTATTTGTATGTAAAGCCTGAATTAAAGCCGTGCACTTAAAAAATAACCATTGCTGGCACTGGTGAGTGAGTGGAATCCCTCTGGATAGAGATTTTGACTGGGCAAAAGGTTACAAAGAGAATTATCATTGGTGTATGCTATAAACCACCTTGTATAAGTGACGAGTATGAAGCCCAGCTACTCTTGCATATAGAAGGCTTCACAGTTGGGTCAAGTTGTTGCTATGGGTGACTTCAATTATCCAGACATTGACTGGGGTAATGGGGTTGCCAAAACAGAAAAGCTAGGGTTGTAAATATGCTGAATGAAACTTTTTATTCCAGCTCGTTCAAGACCCTACTAGGAATAACTCTCCTTTGGACCTTGTAATAACTAATAATACTGAACTCATCTCTAACATTTGTGTGAGTGAGCATTTAGAGAATAGTGATCATAACATGGTCTGTTGCAGAAGCAATTCTATAAGGGAGTAACTAAAACACTAAATTTCAGATGTTCAAACTTTGACAGTATAAGGGCATCTCTGCAATCTATTCAGTGGGAAATGCTTTTCACAGGGTTAAACACAGAACAAAAACGGGAAGTCTTTAAGATTCTGCTTAATAAATATACTTGTCAGTATATTTCACTTGTAAGCAAGGAACGTTGTTGCAAAGCAAAACCTTTTTGGTTCGATAGAAGTATTGGTGTTGAGGTGGGTAAGAAAGGGTGCTTTTAAGGCTTTCAAGTTAGCTGGGACAGCCAAATCATTTAAAAGGTACAAGAAGGCCAATAAATCACGCAAAAAAAAGCTATAAGGCAAGCTAAAATGGTTATTGGAAAAGGACATTGCAGCAAGCATGTTTTATTAGACATCTGTTCACTCCAGCCTTTATAGATTACATTTTTGGCTAACTAACTATATTAGAAACATTTTTTTATTTTGCACAGAATATCTATTTGCACAGTTTTTATTTTCACACTGAACTGTTCCTTTAATGCCTTTAAGAGTGGCTTGGATGATTTCTTGGACAGACATTATATCAAAGGCTATTGTGATACTAAACTCTATAGTTAGTATAGATTTGGGTATATAGAATGTATGTGAAAGTAGGGAGGGGTGTGTGTATGGATGCTGGGTTTTCATTTGGAGGGGTTGAACTTGATGGACTTCAAGCTGATTTAACTATGTAACTATGTAATATAAAATAATTATACAGTGAACAGCTACAAGTCAGAATTTGGTTCCTGATATATTATGTTTTTTGTTTTAGTTTATTGTTCCCATAAAAACCACGAGTTTCTATTTTGACCCCAGGTTGCTCTAATATTTTTGAAGGTGCACATACCTGCTCTTTACTCAGTCCTTTAGGGAATTTCATAAAATTGGGTATATAAATAAATGTGCATAACATCATTGACACTTTTGTAAACAGAAAATGTAAAGGGAAGCTGATTTACTAATGTTCAAATTTCACAAAAAATAACACATTTTATGGAACCTTTTTACCCTGAACACATTTTGTCCTGAAACACTATCACGTCTTTTAAAATTACTTGAATGTTTAAACAAGATCAAGCTTAATGGTGGTCACAAAAACAGAAATCACAGTTTTCAGTTAAAAAAATTAGGTTGTAAAATTGCATATTCACTTCTCATTTATTCTATAGAATCTCAACAGGTATTAGGTGATGACGGTTTTTTTATTCAAATGTTGCTGTTTTTTGAATTTTTTACACATTGAAGACTGCAAACTCTGATATATTTGAGAAATTGATAGTCATGCTTTTCCTGAATGATGTTTTGCACCTTAAAGTTGTATTTATTCCTAAAACAGGAATAAGCAAGATTTTTTTATGTTGTTAAAGGTTACACAGTAAAGAAGCTACAAAGAGTAAATTCAGCACTCTGTCCACTTTCACCAGCTGCTAGCATCATATTAATATATTCCGCTTTTCAAGGGGCAGAATCTTTTTCATGAACAATGCCATAAATGAGTGTCACTTTCAAAAGTGTAGCTAGTAAACTAAAAATATTTTTTTCAATAACTTTTATCCACAATACATTTTGAGCAAAGCATCTCCTGGAAATGACAGACCCCTCATTAAAATCAGCTGGAAGAGTTCTACAACATATTCATTTGAAGAAAAAACAAATACAAAAACAAGTGTTCACCCCTTTTAAGAAAGAAAACCTTGTTATGATCATTAAAACTTGGAACTGTCTTTGTCCTATTAAATTATAAAATTGTGGCTAATAACTGAGCAAGAGTATCATCAAGATCACAACAGATTGTGCTATATTTAAACACTGGTAAAAGGACATGTAAAATATCTAAAGAATGACTACCTCCAGGTGTTCTTGTAAACTATAATGCTCACTAGATGCCTGATGTACCTTTTCAATGTATTGTGTGTAAACACTGATAAATGTTATAGGAATATAGAAAATCTTTACTATCTTGTCTATGTAGTCTCAGAACTAACTTGCCATCAATATAGCAGATTTGGAGAAATGGGGAGATATTATTACTGGTTTATGTTTTCCATATTTGAAGTTTTTTGTTGTTTTCTGTGTACAAAATGTATAGTGAAATTACATAATCAGATTTAAATCAGATTTTTTAAAAAATCCAAGACTACCCTAAGGTTGGTGTACCTAAAATGTGGAGGAAATTAATAGCGTAACATCATATGGTACAATATTATATGTATTGGTAGGAAATTATATATATAATCTCCCACCAGTTTATATACTGCTGGGAAACAAGAAATATGGCATTGTGGCATAATGATGAACGAAGAAGAGTAGCTTACAATCTATTTATAATACACCCAACATTTTAGCAAGGTTTGGATTTCATTTGATTTAGTTAATTTCATTAAATTTATTAGATATGGGTGGAGAACAATATCTTAATGAAAACAACCTAAAATGAGTTTCAGTTCCTAATCACAGCTATTGTATAGCAATCTCCAATCTGTGATGGTTATAACAGGTTGGCTGAGAAGGCAAGCGCAGAAGTATTGCACATTTTCTCACGAAGAATCTTTTTTGTAAATAAAGATTTATTGTTTCCAATAATTAGTGGAGCCATGTAAACAAGTCTTTTTGAGAAAAAAACATGAAATGCTCCTTGTGTTGGAGTGCATCCTCCACTGCTGTACATTTCTTTTCTTTAGTCCAATATATGAGCTAGAATACAAAGAGAAAATCACAATATCACCACCTATTTAGGTACTTTGTAATTATGACCAAGTTCCTAAACCCATTACATCTGTAAATAGCTTTATATCTATGAAACCAGATGGCATGATCTTAATGCAATTTCTGAACATCCCCTGCTTTAATACAATACAGAACAGTTGCATCCATCAAAAGAAAACAGACTTCTCTAACAGACTGTCTTCATCCCCATTCAATTATTTATTTGGTGTAAAGTGCCTTCACCATTTTAAACAGACAATATAGTTTTAGACAAAAGACTGAAAAAGAAATGGAAAAGGCTGTAATGGATACAGAGCCCCATTAGTGAAGTCGGCACTAATTCACAAACTACACTGATTAAGCGTGACTAATTTCTCATAATTTAATCATGCAAATCTCAAGGTAATATTCTGACTAGTTTAAAACTTTCTATCTATTATGAATCTTCAGATATATTTGTGAGGTTGCCTTTATATTGAGCAGGCATGTACAATTTATTGATGTCTAAAACACCTTCTAATGTATAATAACAATTTCTTGGAACAAAAAAATCTTCTTTGGGTTTTTTTCAAGATTTAAGAGGCCCTTCTGCATTTGTATCAGGTGAGTACTTGATATTTTACACATAATCATAATTACATGAACTAATTGATACATGATTACACATAAATGTAGTGGATTTCTGTAGGCAAGGTCATAGTAATAATTAAAACTACTGTATGTAGGAAAAGTATTGGATTTTTATCGAAGGCCTGGCAAACATGTTTGTATCATTTAGCCTTGTTTTTTTTTATTTTTTTGATCATACAGCTTATTTTTGCTATACTGTGCATTTGCTATGGCGCCATAGAAATCTTCTACAACATTTAAAAAAAATCTGAAATGGTCTTGCATCCGTTTGGGAATTAACTAAAACGATTCTTCCATGGGCTGCCCTCTGTCATGATAACACACCCAGATATGTCTTTCATTTGCTCATCGACAGATGTCTGTTATTAATCAACTCCATTTATAATATATTACTGTAACAATGTGCAATCTTCAAGAAACTTAGACAAATTAGGTGATACATAGCACAACATTGCACTACATGTGTTCCCCTGATGCAACACTTGAAGTTACTATATCCCAAGCTGGATGACTAATATTAATAATAACATCAAGGAACAGCTCTGTATGTGTTTGTTTTGCATTTTCTACTCAATACCAGCCACATAGTTGCAGGGAGCTGCTCCCGAATGAAAATATGGAAGTCACTGGAGTTAAAGATTTAGGCTTTTCAAATTAATGGACAGTTGACTTTTTTCTAGGTGGTCACATATTGTAAGGATCGGACACTGGACTTAAATAATCAGATGGAAGCCTGTATGACCAAAAATAGCTGTACCGAGTCTTAGAGACATGGTGAAGGAAAATATGGTTAAATGAGGCAAAAGCAAAACAGGTGGTTGAAGAAAATATAAAATAATATACCAGGAATTGGCATACGAAAACAGTGTCCAGTAAACAGGCCATGGTCGGGGTCAGGCAGCAAGCAAACAGAGTTCAGTAACCAGGCCAAGGTCACAATCGGGAAATCCAACAAGACAGATAAGGAGGGAACAGGAGAACTGGAGCAAGACTGGGAATCAGGAACACAGGAGGGTCTCGAGAACAGGAATCCAGGAACAGGTAACAGGAATCAAGGCACAGAACAACAAGATCAGGGCTAGGATACAAAATAACCACGCAAGGAGCTATGGACAGGGACAGGTTTATAAGGGGTTCTGATTAGGGGAATGAAGAACACATGGAACTAATGAAGTAGGTGGAGACAAGGGAGCAGACAGATACTACAATGAATGTAGTTGGAGGACTGGTCACGAGCAGCGATGAGAGCCTCCAGTGGCTCAAATGGAGAGTGCACAGTTCCAGGAACCCACACCCCCGAGATCAAATCCCGGCTGTCAGTGAAGCAGACTGATAAATTTGTTTTTGCAGAGACTGTTCAATTTGACTTTCTGTTCTGGCTGGTCTATATATTAAGTATTTAAAATTGCATTTCAAAAATTGGTGTTTATGTAAATCCAAGAGGGCTTGGTCCAAAACTTAGGGAAAAAACATTAAATCTAGCATGTCATTCTTCTATCTTTTGTTGCTTTTTGTCTGACCTGATGTACATGCTAAATAATGTACACATTCATACTATGAAAATAAATATTTTGTAGGTTTATGAAGGGCATTTTCTTAGCCAAGATACACACCTTCAAGCTGAAGACAGTTACTCTACCTGGAATGACTGTATAAACAGTTTAACTCATTACAGTAGAATGAATGGCTTCATAACTGATGAAAAGGGTAGTAAGTTTGGTGTTCTTAGCAAACAAATATCAGTAGGATTCTCAAATGCCATGTTTTTCACAAATCCCAAAATGCACGTGTTTGTTCCCAAAAATAGAAAGGCATCTCTCTTTTATAAAAAAAAAACATGCAGTCATTTCCATATTATGTTAAACTGAGATATTTTGGTACCCCACAGACCATGGCTTTCATCTACTGATTGCCTGTTTCCTCATCCTGAGCATTTAATAAACTTCAATCCCCTTGAGAAATGGGATTTTTCTTAGACTCTTGACTGTACACACAGTGCAATCAGACAGTCAAAAACTGTAGGGATACAGCTTGTGGTGTCTAATGCTATAACAAAGTCATTTTTTTCTTTACTTTTTAATCTCACTGCAGGATCTGGATTATCATTAAAGAATCCCTGCTCAGGGCCTCACATGTCCCCAATGTGCTGTTTGTATGATGATAACCCTGCTAATGCACTGAGATAAGATTTAAATTTCAAGGATAAATGAATGTGCAACGTTAGTAACAAGGTTTATTTGTGATACTGTGGACAATTAGTAATAAAACAAAGAATGCAGTGTTTGTTATTCACCCTGAGAGCTATATATGTTTCACAAGAAGTATTTTGTATATGCAGAAAACAGCCCTCAAATCTGTTCAATACATAAGGGAAAATGCAAAAATATGATAGAATCCTGCTAACTTACGCACAATGAAAGCATTTCTGCTCTCTAGAGTTTTTTTATTAGTAGTTTTCATCACTTAGAGGATGAGGGAAGCATTATACAAATGTTTGACCAGTTAAGCGAATACGGAGATAAAAGCTAACATTTCTTTGTATATTAGAAACGCTAAAGTGGAGAACAAAACTTTGTCATACATATTTACAAAAAAGGGGTTATTTACTAAACTCCAAATGCAAAAATCCTGAAACATTAGTGATATATTTTTTTTTTTAAATTTGACTTTTAAAAAATCACGAATTTTTCGGAATTTATTAAATCCAGAAGATGGAAAAGTCTCAATCAGAAAATCCGGCAACTCAGACCTGTTGAGTTTGCATATAAGTCAATGGCAGATGTCCCAATGATTTTTTGATGTGATGTGCGTTGGGTTTTGTGCAATACCCCAAAGTTCTAGTTCAAGTTCAAAGTTCAAGTTTTCAGGCAAAAAAGGGGTAAGAAATCTGAGTTTTCGGGTGAAAAATACAAAAAGGTCGTGAAAATCTGATTTTTTCCCCAAAGCAAATTTTTAGGAAAATGTAATAATAATAAATAAGCATAAAAAACCAGAGCGGATTTGATCGGACTTTGTAGCAGAACATGTTGAGATAAAATTAAACTTTAATAAATAACCCCCAAAGACTGTTTAATAGAGACAAAGGATTTATAGCAGAGAATACCCAGAGGTCAGTTAAGAAAGGAAAAAAATCCCTTTATAAGTTTGTACATAAAGGGACAGTATACATCTGCTAAAATGTACAATGCCTATATTTTTGCCATGCAACTTTTTATTTTTCTCATATTATAAAGCACTAACAGATCATCATTTGTTTTTTACTCTTATTACTATCCACTGTAATTAGCTAAATAACATGATACTGCTTATTACAAAATAACATGACACTGCTTCATAAATACATTCAATTCAATGAGAAACAGTGGAACTTTAGCCCCTGTACATTAAATACAGTAAGAGGCAGTGGGAGAGGCTGTGATTTCTGATACCCCTGGCCCACTTACCCTTCCAAAAAGCAGGTTTCTTGAAGGCTGGCTACAATTTCAGCTAGAGATCTAGAGATCAAAATTAAGTCAGTAATTGTTTGATCCCATGCCCCACCTAATGGTAGATATAAGAATAGCACCCAAGCAGGAGAAATACTGTTTGCTATTATAAGACTTGGGTTGTATTGACAGTACATTGAGTAGAAGAAACAATAGCTTATCTGAAAGCAGTTGTTGTGTAGTGCTGGTTCCCTCTGAAGGCTCAGAATAGGGCACAATGCACTGGCTTCACACCAATATTATAGATAAAAAAAACGCATTCGTTAGTACAAGAGTACAATTTGCATTATTTGCAATGTAAACATTGTAATTTCTAAAATACAACATAAAAATCATCCCTTTAAATCATCCGAGTTAAGACCATTTATGGCATTACCCCCTATTCTGTTAGTGAGGGATATTATCCTACATATCTCATGATACCAGAACCGTTCTGAGTTTACTTGCCTTTACCTGTGGGAACAAGATGGAATATATATATATATATATATATATATATATATATACAGGTATAGGATCCCTTATCCAGAAACCCGATACCCAGAAAGCTCCGAATTATGGAATGGCTGTCTCCCATAGACTCCATTTTATCCAAATAATCCAAATTTTAAAAAATGTTTTCCTTTTTCTCTGTAATAATAAAACAGTAGCTTGTACTTGATCCCAAATTAAAATATAATTAATCCCTATTGGAAGCAAAACCAGCCTATTTGGTTTATTTAATGTTTACATGAATTTCTAGTAGACTTAAGGCATGAAGATCCAAATTACGAAAAGATCAATTATCCAGAAACCCCCAGGTCCTGAGCATTCTGGATAACAGGTCCCATACCTGTATATACAAGGTTTCATATGTTTACTGCTGTTGCCTTTGCATTGAGGGACAGCATTAATGATATATTATAAATGTATTAAAAACCAGAAATGTTTCAATACAGAGTTCACTGTTTATATCATTCCCTGGTGAGGTGTGTAACACATTATTATCCAGTACTTTTTTTGCATAGGGCTTAAAAAAAACAAAGTTCATTCTCCGCGATTATTCCACTATGTCGCTATAGAGCTTCATTAAAGTATATAAATCAGTACCACTGTCAACTCTGCCATTAAGTATTCAATAAGAAGAGGCTTAATGCAATTAATAGCAATTAAAATTATGCTTTTATGATGTCAGCTACCACATTGTAAGAATATAATTGCCTGTAAGGAATTCTTGTATAGTATTTATCCTCTAAATCTGTCCACTTTATATGAAAAATGCCAAAAACATATCCCATATGGGTGCTATTATGTTCTTGTTTTTTCAAGAACTAATCTATCTTAACCAGCATATGCACATTAGGCTAATTTGCTTTAATTAGTTTTTTTCCCTTCATTTGATTATAAGAATGTAGCAGCTGACTTTCTTTTTAAATTCAAAGGTACACATGGTAAAAATTTCAGTCATTAAATTTCCATTAAGAGGTCAACTGCTCAATAAATATATATTATAAAGGGGCCTGAATTTTGCTCTAAATTTAGATGTAGAGTATCAGATATATTGGAAAATAATAAGTGCATAATTACAATCTAAACATTGAGCAGCCTAAATGGAGTTAATTGATTGGCACCTTGATGTAATAGAGAGACTTTGCTGATTCTGCTTCTGCCGGAAACTATTGTCTGGACATGATTAATTAATGAACTGATTCATGTATCCATCCGTTAAGCTTTTCAAACATATTTGTGGAAGGCAGAATATAATACTGTAATAGATTTCCAACCACAGGGTTTTGCCTGCACTGATGCCAAGCTTATAGATTGTAATTTTGCTTTTTAGTAATGCAGTTGTATTATTTTAAGGTCTTTTTTTTCCTAACGTTAGCTTAGTGGGTTTAATAGAGCAATTATGTGGCTTTGTATTAGGATAGCATTTCATTAAATCAACTTGCATACATCTTTCTTATTTTGTAATAATAAACAGTAGGCAACATTGGAACATTTATTTTTAAATTGTAAGGAAACCTTTTTTTTTTTGTAATTTAATTTGCATTTCTGAATGGTATTAGGGAGTTTTCTGGACTGAAAACTGAAAAGATAAATTTCTTTAACCAGTATCAAAATACATAAAACAATAATTGCACTGATTTAATCAAGTATATTAATATGAGCAAATGAATGCAGTGCATTCAAGCAATTAAACACGGTACTTCGGTACACACACTCACAGTAAAATATTGCAAAATAGTAAACGTGGACCTTCAAAAAGAAAAAAAAAATCAGTATATAGCATGGGCCATTTATAAGTAAACCACTTATGCATTATTGGTTTGTTACTTCAGCAGGTACAACTTCAGCTAGTTTTCTGTATTTTAGGGGATTATTGATTAAAACTTTCTGGTTGGGCTTTTTGGGACAAATCTTGAATTTTGAGTGAAAAACAAACATTTTTTTTGTGAGAATTTCTTTTTGAGATTTATTATATCTCCTGCAAAAATCCGAATTCGAAAATGTGCCATCTCAAACCTGTTGAGGTAATTTATAAGTCAATGGCAGATGTCCCAATTTGAAGATATTGTGGTTTGTGCTGGGCTTAGCCCAATAATCTGAAAATTCTGGCTTTTTGTGCAATAGCCTGAAAAAATCGAGCCATTCAGGAGAAATGTCTGGAAAAAACGGGTTCGGGATTTGGGTTTTCACTCAGTTTTATTCAGTTTTTTCACCTGATCCGATTTATTCGAGTTATTTTAATGATACATAAGGCAAAATCGTGCATATGAGTCAAGCTTTGTTTAATAAAAAAAAAAATGATAAATTTGATTTTAATGTTGTGAGATGATTCTCATTGTCTTCTTTTGAACCTTTTAGTCGCCAAGTTTTTCCTGGGGAATTTGTATGTTTTTTTCTTTAATAAATACCAACTACAATATCAAACAGTCCCCAATGTTTGTCAAAAACTTTGGGAGATATTTGTAGTTGCTAACAGTTATGATAAAGCTACATTTATGATAAACTAGTAAGGGCTCTGTTGCATCTAACATTTGCATTTTATGTTCTGCAACTTGGAATTTCAATTGCTACCTGGCTGCCAGGGCATAAATAGGCTAATGCCTAATTTATCAAAATTCGAGTTTTCATTTTTTCGTTATTGGAGAAAAACACGAATGTGAAAAAAACATGTTTGTAAATATACTTGAGCATATTCATCCTTGAATAGTCAGTATTTATTAAAGGAAAACCCCACAAAAAAGTACCCAGAAAAAACTTGGTATGTGGTGAGGTTCAACAGAAATCAATGGTAATTGTCTATATTTTTTTATTTATTCATAAAAAACATTTGAGTATTTTAGCCTCATTAAAAATTAATTGTATGCAACCTTTTTCTACACGTATGGAAACATTCTGTTTAGTTTTTTCTTAAATCTGCTAGTGTTTGAAAAAAAGTTGAAACTGTATCAGTTCGGAAGTCACAATAAAAGATAAGTAGGAGAAGACCAGAAAAAAAAAGAAAATCAGTGAAAAAGGAATAACCACAAAATGGAACCCTCAAATTATATTGTTTTTTTATTTATTGTTGTTGCTGTGGCGACCCTGACAACCTTTCTAAAGTTCTTACTAAAATTAATCAGAAAATGAATTAGAATTTGAAAATTCTATTTATATTTTACATATAAACACCAGGCTCAAATTTAAGCTATCTAACCTATTCCTTAATTTAAAGAAAGCAGTACCCTGATATGTTGTTGTTGGAGTCAATGTCATTGTATTCAAGAAAGGCATTTTAAGAAACCTTCTGGGTTATTGGAACTAAAGAACTGAATAATCTACATAAGGAAGCAGTCAAGGGGCAAACTTTAGCTTCCAACATTTACTTGTATGTCCTCCAGACACAGAATCATGAATATACTTTATTTTGCTGTTAAATTCAAGTACACAACAAAACTAAATAGTAAAAAGAAAAGCAGAAATGATAAACCACACAATCTTTTTCTCTTCAGTGTGTTAACAAACCCCTCCTGAGCAGGCTTTTGCATTTCTGCTTCATTAGCTCAGCTGGAACCTTGTACCTAGAGTTTTATGGAAAGCAAAGGTTTTTGTATTATAAAATCCATTGCCAAGTGTAAATGAAATAACAGCTTCTAGATTGTTATCTTGTTGTTTAAATTCACATTTTATAGACTGCAAGCTCTTGTGAGTAGGACCCTTATCCTATTTATTTTTAACTTTAACACTTTAACAGTCAGAAATATAAAACCAGGCAGAAAAGTTAGAGGGTGCCAGCATCTTAGATTCTACATTCCTAGATTACTTTCAAATGAATGGGAACAACATTGGGGAAAATGTTGCATTAAGGATTGCAGCGTGTCTAATTCCTTAATGCACATTTATGAAGAATACATGATTTGACAGAAATTATTAACTTTGAAAACTGTCTAGCTATTGTACATATTTTTACTGTACATGCAAAAATGTATGGTTGCGTTGCAGCCATTTAGTTTAATCTTCCTTATCCCTCAATTTAAGAAATGTAGCTCTTCAGAAGAGCCCATGTGTGCAGCATATATATTACTAAGGTACAAGTGACCTTCCAATCACTAGACACAGTATAATGCTGATGCCGCTTATCCTGGGTAAGGTGTTTGAATATAATAAACATATACACTATACTGTATGGAAAGTACCAACATGGAGGCTTAAAAGGCTTCCATTCCTTCTTTTTTTATTCCCCACATTTAATGGTTACTGTATTGGGAAATATCTTAATATTATTATCTTGCATTGCTTTTGCTGGCCTGTTTTAGAGTTGTACTTGCTCAGTCTTCAGTCTTCACCTCACCCAGGGAAATAACTGGTATATACTGTAGGAAGCAGTTGTTTGTTGCTTCTGTGACCACAGTTTCTGACACTCTTTCAGAATGCTCTTTCAGAATCAGGTGTTAGTATTAAAACCAAGCTAGAGTTCCTAAACTCTTGCATGGTTTGTTCATCCATTGAAATACCTCAGCTTCCTGTAAATCAGGGTTTTCCCAGACAAAAAAATAAAAAGCATAGCAGATTTTAGGTGCCAATTTTTTATTTTTTTGAAAAACCCACGGTGGAAAAAAACCCAATTGTCAGGAAGCAAAGTTATCTGAATGTAGAAAGCACGTTTAGTACCCGTAGGCTCGAGTATTCTTAAATTGGCCCATGATGCTATAGAGGTGATGCACCAAATCCACTATTTTGGGATTTGACTGAATCCTAAATCCTTTGTGATAGATTTGGCCGAATAAAAAGGCGAATCCGGACCATAATTTGTATATGCAAAATTAGGGCTTGGAAGGGTTAACAAAAACTGTACAATTCTTTACATCCTTGTTTATGTGATGAAAAGTCACATGAATTTATGGATTCGGATTCAGTTTGGCCTGGCACTTGGATAAGGCCAAATCCAAATCCTGCTGATAAAATCCTGGATTTGGTGCATCCCTAGTTATAATTCTCTTGGTGTCTAGGTTACACATTTGGTGGTTTATATAGCCAAACTACCAGGAGGGTAGTTTAGTATCACTGGGGCTGTGGCAAGATAAAAAACATCTGGTAGTACTTAGCTAAAAGCACAGTTAAGAAACAAATAACGTCCAACATGTGTTAACAGCTGTTTAGAGATCATTACTTTCAGAAAAGAGGTTTCTCTGAACTTCGCATAGCATAGCAAAGTTATTTGTAGATTGGCAATTCAAGCTCCATTTTATAGTGCATAAATAGGGAATGATTTCAACTATATGATTTACTGGTAAATAATAATAATAGTAGAATTACATAAACACAATATATAGTAGTACTTAAAATCAGTTATTGTCATAAAGGGTTAGTGAATACTTAGTTAGCTAGCTAATAGTTAGCTAGGGGTAACTAATAATCATTCAACTGCAGGTCCGGATTTGTGGAGAGGCCACCAAGGCCCAGGCCTAGGGCAGCAGGATTTTAGGGGGGTGGCATGCTGCCCAACCACACCCACATTGGTTGATAAACACTGGGGATGAGCAGGAAATATAATAGTTTTTTCCATTTCCCGTGCGTCAATCCCCATTGCTCTGGTCCCAATGATGAAAATTTGAACAAAAAAAAGGGAGGGGATAGGACGATGAATGACAATGCGGCTACTGGCGCCTGCTATGTAAATCCGGCCCTGTTTAACTGTAAGAGAGGTGGGAATATTGCTAGGGGCCTTCTAAAGTAATTAGATAAGGAAAGCATCTCTTATAAATAGCCCTGGGGGAACTGTGGAATCAGCATTAGCTTGGGGTGAGATTTGGGCTACATATAATAGAGATACTTGCAAACTTGGTAGAAAAAGAATTTCCCAGTACAAGTGCAGTTAATGGCCACTGTCCATCAAGCTTGAAAAAAGGCCAAACAGGGCCTAAAACGTCGCTGTTATCCAGATCATTGCCATGTGTATTGAATAAAGGCTTTTTTTTTTCAGTGTCAGAGTGGCCCGGAGGGATACCGGGAAAAAGTCCGGTGGGCCCCAACCCTTAATGGGCCCCTGCCGGGCCAGACCCCTCTCCCCATCAACTTGTACAAAAAGAACGTTTTCCTTAGGCGCCGCGCAGCGACATGTGCGCATGCGCACAGGGCCATTCATGCAGGCACACCGAACTGCACCTTTCAAGCAGGAACGCCGACGGCGCATCACAATAGGGGGGTTGGGGGGAGGGGATGGGGCCCTTGACAGTAGTCCGAGTGGGCCCTGGGCCCCCCAGTCCGACCCTGTTTTTATTTTTAACATAAACCAGTGTTGTACTACAAGTATCTTACATATAATAGAGACCAAAGATTGTTCTATGTACACATTAGGATTATAACAGCATAATAGCATCTAATTTGCACCTGTAATAATAAGGAATGTTATTTATCCATGTTAAACTATTCCCCTAACCTCAACATCATTCTGTATTAACAGTGACAGTAACAGTTTGGTGAAATTTTCACCACAAAGTCTTTAGCTCTTTTGTGTATAAAGATTCGATGGGCAATGTGTCTACACTGTCAATAATATTTATCTGAATATTGTATTAAATGCATAATATATAACTCTGCAATCTATTGTTTCTATTGAACTTCTTTCTTCCTTCATATCGTTCAATAACCTTCGCCTATTTAGCATGTCCAATACATATTTGTTTCAATTATCTGACTTGCATTCTCTTCCTTCATTAAGATAGATAAAAACCTATAGCAGTGCATACATACTGAAATATGTATATTTATATAAATGTATATATTTATATATACAAAAGATATACAAAAAAACACATGTAAATGATCACTCTCCTAAAGAGCTAACAAGTCATAGCTGTGTGTCAATAATAAAGTTTTAATATCTGCTGGTACCAGAGTGATTTGAAACAAAATATTATTTTTCAGTTGTTCAGAGCTACAAAATGTTTGTTTGTTGTTTCTAAAAAGTGTTTGTTGGTTGCCCAACCAAATGGATCCTCCACAAAAGATTTGTCTGAATACAAAAACCAAATGTTAACTCTCATTTGCAAATTTAAAATTGAAAGCAATAAATTTTTGTGAGCAAAATTTTAGCACATGACATATATGGGCTTTATATTTTATTTTGTAATTTATTATCCGGCAAGGTTTGTGTTCAGGTGCTTTGTTTTCTCCTTACTTGACTGTGATTTTTTTTCCATGTTCATGATTTTTTAAAAGCTCTAAAATTTTGAGATTTATTAAGTGAAAAACCACAAAAACCTCTAATATCTTCACCTGGTAAAAGTTGTTGAGGTCCTATAGAAGTCAATAGAAGCTGTGCTGATTCTACTGGAGCATTTTAAAACAATTCGGACATTAAAGGTTTTTGGATTTTTTTCAGTAGGAAATCTCTTGAATTTTTAGAGGTACTTATATTTTTAGCGCATTGTTCAGTGTTATTTTCTGTTCACACTTTTTTTGTTTGGAACTTTTAATAAATGTTATGACATTCAGGGTTTTAGAGAAAGTTAGTTTAGTTGTGGTTTTAAAAACTTCTAAAACCACTAAAATCCAACCTTTGATAAATAGGCCTCCACAAGTTTTACACCTAAAACTTGGCAAACTTTTTATTTTCTTGAAAAGATACAATCATGGACTTGATGCAAGAAAACACGACCAAGTTAAATAACTCTTTATTTTTTTTTTTGCATTGAATCATGGGACCAAAACCTTGCAGGATATTTAGTAATTAGCACCTAAGGATATGAATTCAGCTTGCTGTGTACTAAAGGGGCACATTTATCAAACTTGTGTTTTAATTTTAAATTTTTTTGAAATCCCACAATTTTTTTAAAATCATGTCATGTTCAGTTGTAGCTTGTAACAAAAGGTGCACAGTTTGTTATACATCTAATCACCAAGAGCAACCAATCAGCAGGTAGCATTTAGTCACCTTTTAGCAAACATCTTGCTGCATGGACAAACTTTGCCACTTTTATTACCTCTAGGGGAAAGGGTTTTAACTCACTATTGAAGTTCACTAGGTATCAATTCCCACTTATGCATGCAACTGTTTTCCTGCCAATATACTATAACACAGTGATCCCCAACCAGTAGCTCGCGAGCAACATGTTGCTCTCCAACCCCATTTTGAATTTCTGGCTTGGAGTCAACTTTTGGCTGCATAAAAACCAGGTGAAGCCAAATAGAGCCTCTTGTAGTCCATAAAGGGGCCACCAAATAGCCAATCACAGCCCTTATTTGGCACCCCAGGAAAATTTAGCATGCCTGTGTTGCTCCCAAACTCTTTTTATTTTTGAATATGGCTCACGGGTTAAAAAGGTTGGGGATCCCTGCTGTAACAAAACGAAATTTTATTCAAGTGCCTAAGTCCCCGAAAAACAACTATAGGCATCTCCACATTAAACAAATGTCTCAATAACTGCTAAAAAGACTAGTACTAGTTAGACTAAATGTATGTAATAATTAACTATATCTACCAAAATTAATCTATGGCCCCAGTAAATCAGTTTAAAAATTACAGGAATGTTACATAATAAACTTCATATTATAAGAGTATTCATTTCACTAATAGACTGAGTATATTTAAATCTAATCTAATTTCTAATGAGGCATGGGTGCATAAGCTCTGGGTCTTACCCATTATCAAATCATTTTAGCCAGCAAACATATCTCATTAGAGTACTTCTCCCCCAAGCCCCAACACCCACATTTCAGCTGGCAGGACCTCTCTGGCCCTTTCTCAATCCATATGGGTCTTCTTTAATTCTTTAATTTCATTCAAATACATAATTATTGCTGAAAAACACAAGCAAGCTTAAATGGGCTCCTAAATGTTTGTAACATAATTGCTATGGGTTATCCTTCAGTTTTAATATGAATATGAAGGGGTTAAATATCTTATAATGGTCCCTATGGAAGAATAAAAAGAAAGTAAAAAAGGAATATACAGGCTATAACTGATATGGCCACATGCAGAATGTCAGTGATTTTCTCTCAGCAACATCAAGTGAATGGACATTTGATATCCTCTGCTCTCTGAAAGATGAAGCAGCATTTTACTTGCCTGTCACAGAAAAGCATTATTGGCAAAATGAAATTTACAATCTTAATTTCAGCTCACGGCATCATTATTGATGCATATAAATTAGCAACATCCTATATCCTCTGTTATATATACCATATGGCAGGGCAATAGCAACTAATGACTAAACATAATAATTATTATACAGCCATATCAAAGGACACAATTATTATTTGATTTCAAAACATTGTTTATTAATCTATCTTTTTAGAATGATAAAGAATATTGTAAGTAATATATAATATTATATTATAGTTATATTACAATGAGTTTTGCTTCAATGTATTGAACATTAGTAATCATTAGTTATGACTTATGCTTTTTTAACAGGATTACATTTTCAGAGCATATCACAGATATTAGTGCCATAACTCATATAATCATAGTATATTGCATTAAGGTTCGAAGCAATAAGCTTTTTTTTAAGCAGTAATGCAGAGTTTACAATGTGTTATTTATTCTGGGGAAATAATACTGTTAAATAGGAAATTTTTGCTTTTATTTTTGTCATTGATTATTGTATTAACTTAATAACTATTTCAGTTAGTAATAATGCTAATAATTTCAACTTTCATAATAAATGCAGCATTGCAAACATGATTGTGGCAAACCAGAAGAAGTGATTCTTCATCACTGCCCCCTAAAATACCTGCATAACTTGAAAAGTCAGAGGTTATAAAAAGGGATGCCCCTGTGTGCTGTGATGTTGCTGTCAGGGCCCAAGGTGGAGGTAGACCTCAGTATAGGAGAAGTAAATGTCTAGACAGAAATTGTTAACGGTCACTCTAGGAGTGACAGATAGGATCAGGAAAGTTAGTGAGCAGCTAAGGCTCCAACGGGACCCTAGTGGTCAGGCTCAGGATTAGGTAGATCCTTGAGTAATACATCTCTGTGGGCTTTGCCTAGGGACGGGGAGTTGGTGACCACGAGGCAGGCAATATTACCCACTGAGAAAGTTGGTGGATGAACCAAGAAAGATTGTGAGTACTTTGCATGTAACTATCCTGCTTCCACTTGCTTTTTGTAACAACTGAGCACACCCTGCAAATTGGGAAAGATTGGCATCCTAAAGTGTACTGTTAAATAAATGGACTCATTGTTTTTAAGAACCACTGGTGCCCAGAGTTATTTGAGAAAGAATGAATGCTGTGTGCCATATCTGAGTGATATCCCTATCTCCATTACATAAGTGAGGGCCCACCTGAAGATACAGTGTCCATGTCCAGTTATATTAGTGCCTAACAGGAATTGCTAGGTCTTGAATAGTGATGGGCCAATTTGTCCCGTTTCGCTTTGCCATGAATTTCGGCAAAAAATTAGCGAAACAGTGGTTTTGATGCTGGCGACAATTCGCCACAGTCACAATGGCCACCAGCATCAAAGTTGATGCCGTCGCCCATTAATGTCAATGTGTGTCCGTTAATCGGCGCAGGTTTCAAAATTGGTGCAGGCTTCAGAACTGTCGTGGGCATTGAAAAAAAACTTTGAAGGCGGCGTCAGAACCGTCACCGGCGTCAAAATTCTTTTGTCACCGAATTTTGCCAGCGAATTTTCGTGCCAAATTCACAAATTTATTCACTGGCGGTGAAACACGCAAAATTCACTGCTAATTCGCACCTGTCAAATAAATTCACCCATCACTAGTCTTGACAAAAGTAGCCAGTAACAGAAGGAAAATTGTCCCATACATCTGTTACATGAAAAGGAAAAAAATAGCAGAACATTGCTTCCAATCAGTAATATTGTTTATTGCTCACTTGTCAACTGCCAAAATCTAATTGGTTGTTATGAGTTACTCCATCAAATGTAGTGGATTTTGAGATTCTATCAACATGCAATTTTGGTTTGGCTGTTTGTTGTGTCCAAGGTGACTGTGTCTGCAGGTGGAAATGGTGTCAGTTCTAATCCATAGCTTTATATAATTGCTGTGGTGTTGTTGTGTTTGTACTGTATATGTTGTACTGTATATGTCGCCAAACGAGTGGATCTCTGCCCGATGTGCCCACATTGAAGTGGCCGATATCGGGTTGATCTGATCATGGGATCTACATCTATGGCCACCTTAAAGGAATAGTTCAGTATGAAAATAATAACTGTTTAAATAGAAAGGCTGTGCAAAATAAAAAATGTTTCTAATGTAGTTAGTTAGCCAAAAATGTAATGTATAAAGACTGGAGTGACTGGATGTCTAACATAACAGAACAGGACACAACGTCCTGCTTTTCAGCTCTATAACTCTGAGTTAGTCAGCGACTTGAAGGGGGGCCACATGGTACATTTCTGTTCAGTGAGTTTGTAATTGATCCTCAGCATTCAGCTCAGATTCAAAAGCAAAAGATATGACCCATGTGGTCCCCCTCCAAGTCTCTGATTGGTTACTGCCTGGTGACCAGGGTAACCAGTCAGTGGAAACCAAGAGATTTGAAAAGCAGGAAGTTGGGCTATGTTCTGTTATGTTAGACTTCCAGTCACTTTAGTCTTTATGCATTACATATTTGGCTAACTAACTATATTAGAAACAATTTTTATTTTGCACAGCCTATCTATTTACCCAGTTTTTATTTTTAGACTGAACAACTCCCTTAAGAATGCAAATTTCTTCAAGAGACCCAAGCAGCTGCTTACACCCTGCCTGTCTTTAAGGATAAGTTGATAATATACATCCTAATTGAAAGTGGTATATGCAGTGACCCAAGCCAGCTATTCACCTAGTCACTTATCAGCCAGTGGGAGGTTTTTTTTTGTGACATTTCCATGAAAATTGCTATCACTGGACCTTATTTTTCCCCTAATAGTAGATGGTGTTCTTAATACAGCTGAGATTGTCACTCAAATCAAAGGAAATACAAATGCCTATTAAATACTGGGTTGCTAAGGAAACAACACAAATCAGATAAAGAGAGCCAAAGTTTTAAAATGTAGTTTTTAACATGCAAAAAAAAATAGCATCTGCAAAATACCCCTTTATGCATCATCTAGTTTACATTTGAATGTCACTTTCCTCCTGAGTCAAAGTCATTTTAGTTTAGTTGTTTCATTGTCATTTATTTTCCACAAATAGATAAAATTCCCCGAATATCGTATAAGCATACACATTTCCATTAACGGAGATATGTTTATATTTTTTTTAAAACAATTACTTAAATGATTGAAATTTTATCTTTTAAATTCATTTAATTTTTTGAGGGCTTATAACTGCCATATGAAGAACACCAAAAAAACAGGTGACATATTTTTTATCAAGCATTCTTAAATTAAATAAATAATAAAATATACCTCTAATAAATAAATCATATTAAATGCAATGCATCAATAATCCATAAATTCCAATGAATCAAAATTATATGTTTTATGTGCAGTGTATTTCCATGACCTTTAACGAAGTCTTTGCTTCTAAAAAGAAAGGATATTCATCTTGTCTTTTAAAGCACGAGTCTAATATTATTGCAGAATTCAAAACAAATGGGAAGTCGGTATATATAAAGGTTAAGATTGCAGCATCTGAGTTTGGCAGTGCAAAATCAATAACATTAATACATTGGTAGACAGATCAAATTTTAAAAATATTGCAGGTAGCACAAAATAAATAGCTATGTGTTTTCTGTGTGTGAACATAGATACATTGTACTTCAGTGCTCAGTTAGTGGTTTATTGATTTTATTTTTCTGGTATTTAGTCATTTTGTATTCAAGGTTGACAAGGGCAATTATATCAGACAAACATTACTCAATCATAGGTCCTACTGCAAAAATAATGTTGATGTAATAATTTTCTACAGAATGTTTTTTTTTTTTTTCATTTGAGAACTGCTGTGTTATTCAGCTTTACCTCAAAACACCTACTGGATTTTTCTGCTATCTCAGTTTTACCCTACCTCTCTCACAGCCCCCTTTGCAAAGGAATCGTTATCTGTGAACCTGGTTCAGCTCAGTGCAAATACAGAACATTGTTGGATGACCCTTTGACATCAATTCATTGACCTGGTGGTTCAAACCTTTTCAATGGAATATGCCTCCCTGTCTATGTTAGGAAGAGAAATGGTGACAGAACAGAGGAATGCTGAGATGGAATTTTCCTATTTATAGCAATAACTAAAAGCAATTTTTTTTAACTTAAACGTTAAGTTAGAAATTTTTAAAGTTGTGTTTTGCAAAACACCGAGCTGGATTCTGAAAAAAGCAAAATGAGTTTTTGTGAAAGATTTCCTTTAAGAACCAACCAATTAACATTATATGTTCTCTGTTGAATCTGAACAAACTACACTTTGCACAGTATGCTCACAGTCTATTGCGTTACGGGGAAAAAAACACAGTTTTTACCGGTTCATAGAAATGACGGACACTAACAAGAATAAACAGAAAAATAACTAGCAAAATGCCTGCTTCCTGTGGTGCAAAAATAAAATAAATAAAAATAAAAACAGCAATACACAAGACACAAAGGGATGGAAGAGGGTTGTCTTTTAATGGGATCTTTCCACTGTTTCAAAGAAATACCAACTGTATAATGAAATATTTAATAACTATGATACATACTTATATAACATTTGAAAAGCTCTCAAATAATGAAACATTTCTGCCTAAATTAATCTCAGTGCCATTTAGCATTTTTAAGTGTATTAATGCAATGCAAAGAGGTTCATTTTAAGGAGAAATTATAAGTAACTGTATGCAGATGATTATTGTAAGCACTGAACTTTCATTATTTGCATATTTTCTGGTGAACAGATAGAAGACAGGGGGATAGATATATAGAAATTGGAGTTCTACTGTAATTTGGACTGCAAGGAAAGCATGACATGGTAGCAGGAGCACGTGCAAGGGTTGTGTGTTTGTCTGTCTTTGTTGGTCCAGTTTGGCAGTGAAAGGCTATTCTTCCATATTTTTTTTTCAGTGGTATCACAGAAAGAAGATGGGTTCCTTTGCAACTTATGTTGCATATTTTATGCTGTTTAAATGGGGGAGGTTTCTCAAACCATGGCATAACAGCATGGTTGCTTAGTGGGTAGCACTGCTGCCTTGCAGTGCTGTGGTCCTGAGTTCCATTCCAGCCAGAGGGTTATAGGTTCTCCCCGTGTCTGTGTGGTTTACTTCAGGTACTCCATTTACATCACACACACTACATAATTATACAGAAAGTGTTATTAAATCTTAAAATCTTGATAAATTTGGCCCTACTTTGGGGTGACCTTAGACTGTAAGCTCCTCTGGGGCAGAGACTAATGTGATTGATGTATAATGTTTGTAATGTGCTACAAAAATGTGTCAGCACTCTAAATATCAGAATATAAATTATGGCTGAACTTTATGGAATTTTTTATGTCAGAGCCCGTACATAGCAGAGGATGAATAATGTCTTATGTATGTATCACCGTCATTAATAAATGATTTAGCTGTTGCTCCTGGACAAATTCTGTGCCCTGAACCAAAAAGCAAGGACAATAGAACTTATCTTAACTTAGAGAAACTGAAACTCCATAGCTCCCACAAAGTGTCGGACTGGCCCACAGGGATACCATGAAAACTCCCGGTGGGCCCAGGTGTCAGTGGGCCCTCATACTGCTAAACATTTGGCCTATTTCATGGCCATTCCCTACTTCTATGGGAAAAAAAGAGGCTAAATAGATGGAATAATAGATTATAGTTTGTAAAGAAAAGAGACTAGGAGAATAGAGGTTGAGTGAGGAGAGGAAGAATAATAATACTGAGAGTGGGCCCCTGGTCTAAGGTTTTTTGGTGGGCCCCTGGTGTCCCAGTCCGAGTCCCACACAATATGCCTAACTTTAGTCACTATAGGCTCCAGTCCTAACCTGTACCTTACTTAACATCTATTTCAAGCTTTTTCAGTCACAGCAGACATGGCACAATGTGGATTCTCTTAAAGATTCTGTTGTGCTCCTGTCCAACACACCAATGGAATAATCCAATAATGAAGAGAATGGAGGAAGTTGTAATGCAATTACACATAAATAACCAGTGCAGCATAGTTCTGCTCCTCAGCTTCTTCTGTTCTCTTCATTTCTTAACATCTCGTACTCTAAGCATTGTCAATCTAAATGGTTTACACTGCAGAGCAGTACACACAGGGATAACATTATAATAAATAAATAAATCAGTATGAACATGCAGAAATGTGCAATGGTGGCACAGTAGACAGGAAGAATCTGCCCCATAGAGCTTACAATGGCATGCAGGGTGAATAACAATTAGGAAAATATTTGAACATAAGCTGTAAGTTCCAAGACTGGGCAGGTAATTTTATAATGCTACAAAAAGTAGGATCTGATGGAGAAATTCAATGATAGTATTCCAGACATAAGGCATACCTCCCAAAAGTCCCATTTTTCGCAGGACAGTCACGATTTTGACAGCTCAGCCTGCAGTCCCGGGTTTGTTACTGAAATGTCCCGAGTTTCTCTTTGATCTCCTGAACTGAACAGCCAGCAAAAGATACAGTGTTTTGAACTTAATTGGCTTTTGGCAGAGAGCCCAGAATAAATACTTAGATACTTTTGTAACAATTTAAGATAAGCAAAGAAGCAATTGTAACAATTGAAGTTAAGCAGGTCTCTTGGGGAAACTATGACCTGCAGCTTAAAGGGCAATTCACCTTCATTAGCAAAACTGTAATAACACAAAAACACAGAAATATGTTAAAACTTTCATAACCTGCCAAATTTTGCAAAATGGACATGGAAATTAGGGGGTGTGACCACAAAATTGGCATGGTCAATACATTTCGCTTTACTCCACTCTGCAAATCTTTTTTTTCCCTCTTTCTATTTCCAAAATGTTGGGAGGTATGGTAAGCTGCAGGACAGAAAAGGTTAAGACAAAGTGATGGCAGTGAGGTGGTGTACTATGAAAAGATGGTGGCTTAGAGAGAAAAAGAGGAGCCGGCCAGAAACCTGGAAGATGTAGCGAGGAGCAGAGAATTGAGGGGTTTGAATGTCAGCAAAAGGATTTTGTATGCCATCTTTGGCTTAACAGGCAGCCACAATAGAGATTGTTTGAAATCTATTGAATTGGAGAGAGTGGGAGTTTGGGAGATTCATTAGTATGTTGTATATATTTCTCAGCCAAAAATACCCACCAGGGAGGAGAAGCCTTGCACTTTGTAGGATTTGTTAATTAAAGCATGTTAACATAAACAATACATAAAATCACAATATCAGCAAATGTGAACATGAATAATCAGGGCTGGATTTAAACAGAGGGTGCTCCTAGGCCCACTGCCGTTCGCCGCCCCCATAAGACCTGGGTAAAACTTACCATAATAATGTTTGGTACAAGAAGCAAAACACTGTACATTGGAACAACAAAGACCCTCATTTTTGGGGAAAGTCAATCTTCAAGTCAGAAGGGACAGGCACATCTAAAAAGCAAAAAGGCTAAAACAGAAAAACAGGTTTTGATTTTTTCCCTAAACCTCCAAAATTGTATAGTATATAAACAGTAATGTTATAACCTGCATTATAAGAGTTAAGACTGTGAGTCCTTTAAAAATGGATTGTTTTGCTTACAGGGAGACTATTAATGTGTGCTTAATGATTTCTTTAATAGAGGAGCCATTGTTACAGTACAGAAATGAAAACATATTGACAGTGACTGACAGAGAACATATTTAAACATTAAAGCAATGTTAATGTGAATTAGGTCAGGCGAAATAGAAAATAAATGGCCTAGATTTAGTCTGTAACAATAGTCCAAATAAGAACAAAGCTCTGTAGCTAAGGAAATGCCTAGATTAATGATGAGTGTTTCTGTCCCATTTCACTTAGACAAAAAAATTGCGAAATGTTGAAAATGGGCGTCAACATTTTTTTTACACACACAACAATTTTTCTCGCAACAAATGCATTAAAATCAATGGGAGTTTTTTCTTGTGGCAACTTTTTTGTCCAAATGTAAATGAGTGTTTTTTGTAATGGTGACTTTTTGTCTTTCCGTGGCAAATTTTTGCCTCAGTGTGCTCATCACTAGCCTAGGTATCACTTAGGAATGAATTGCCAGTCTGAATGAAGACGAAAATTCTGCTTTCTTATGACATCTTATGACATCTGATGATAGAAGAAATCCGGGATAGGGGAGAATGTAGCGGCACAGCAAACTTTTTAGACCATACCCAATTTGTAAGATACATCCCCATTAACCACTCCCTATTTTACAAATACACCCTCGGTGAATATATTAATGAATGTGGTGGCAATTCCATGTAAAATAATTCCAGAACTCACTGCAGGATGACACAAAGAAGATTACCATGTACCATACCCCAGAATTCATAGTAGGATGGCATAGGGGCAATTCCATGTACAATACCCCAAAACTCATAGTAGGATGGCATAGAGGCAATCCCATGTACAATAGAGGCAATTTCATGTACAATAGAGGCAATTCCATGTACAATAGAGGCAATTCCATGTACAATACCCCAGAATTCATAGCAAGGTGGCATAAAGGCAATATTTGCTAATAAAAAGGCAAGGAAAGGGTTAATGGTGGCACAATGGGAGAAACTAGGTAAATCAGCTAAAACTTTGCAAGAGCATTGATAAAGGAATAGTGGGGGGGGGAGTGGACAGACAGAGAAAATAAACAGAACCTTACCAGCATTCTGCCTGCCACTGATCATCACAGGGGGAGAGGGGGAATTTGCAGCGTAGGGAAAACGGTCCTGCCATCAGTCAGCCAAGTCCATTGTCCACAGAAGGTTTGCATAGGTGCCTTTTCTCTACAGTCTCTTCATGATATCATCAACCTGCTGTCTGCTTGATCTATCCTGCGCCCCCTGCCTGTAGAATAATGCAGTGTGGGCCCTAATCAACTGCTCCACAGGGATTTTTAAAGATTGTTCAGTAGACAGGGACACTACATGGGGCAATTTTTACGAGGACGAGGTCCTGAAACAGGGCTTGTCCCTGTGTGATGGGACAAATGGTAAGCTTATCCTGTCAGGGACACTGAATAGTAAAATACAAAAACATCAGTTTGCAAAAATAAAACAATTGTTTGCCATATAACAGGGACAATTTTAGATAAATAGATGTAGCATGAACAGCATTATTTATATGCACTTGAGCTGTATGTTTTGGTTGAATGTGGCAAACTATAATTCCAAGTTATCTATCACGTTTGTCTTATTTATTTTGTCACTTGGTTAAATTGGCTGTACAATTCGTTCTTACAGTTTTTAAATGCCAGTTTGTGCTGAAAAAGAAAAATGTAATACTTTTATTATGAATTACCTTTTGGAGCATGAGCCCATTGATTACAACAAAGATGATTAAACCTTAATTCTGGTTGTTCCTATGATACCAATTATTGTAAGCCATTATGACACATCATTGGCAGCCTTTTGTATCTCTGCTGGATTTAGCTTTAATCCTTTGAAAGTAAAAATTTGAAAGAAGGAAAACAGGCAATGTGCACTAATTTGTGTGTGCTAGCCATTTGCCAATGCAGTTAATTAAGATATTGTTTCAGGGCACAGAGGCAGAAACTTCCTTCACTCATTTATAAGTTCTAAGAGGTGTACTGTGAAGAACATGACAAATATGAATGGTTTCCACAGAGGGTAGTTTATAGTATCATTTTCTGTTTCCTAATAGCTGCTTATGGGTTGAAAACAGCTTGGATTCCAATATAAACTTTACTGAGTGTCTGATTGTTAAGTAAGACAGAATAAAGAGAAAAGAAAAATCCATTTATGTAAAATATCAATTCATTATATCAAACTAGGATTAAAGGAGACGGAAAGGCTAAAATGAAGCAAGCTTTATCAGAAAGGTCTAGATACATACACCAGTAAACCCTCAAAGTAATGCTGCCCTCTGTCAAAAGAAACACAGCATTTCTTTCCTTCTATTATGTATACATGTGTGTTGGAGGGACAGATGGGTTAATAACACCTGGTAAACCCCAGTGCAAAGTCTTCCATGTAACAATGAGTTTGTCATGTGCAAAGTACTTTACAATATGTATAGGTTTTGTACATAATGTCAACTTGTTTATTAAAATCCATACAATCTAGATTTCATCTCATGATCTCTGCCTATGATCAAGGGTGGCTGACATTTTCGAACAACACTTTTATTCTCTGTGTATACTGTGCTCACTAGGTCAGATTATTTACTCTTTGTCTCTGATATCATCTCTTTTCTAGTGAGTTTTCTTTTTTTTTTGTAGTGTCTGATATCATTCATTATTATGGTGACCCTTATGAACATTCATTAAGTCTTATACTTTTGGTCCCATAAAGGGTTGGACTCATTTTGCACACATGCAACCTTGCAAAGTGCATTTGGTATTAATCCTGATAAAAGTAGAACATGTCCACTTCATGACCATGTTTGTAATCTTGGGAATGTCATCATTACTTTTTACTGGAGGCTGCTCTTATTCTTACAATTCTGAATAATTGCCATGTGCATAAACATAAAAGCCAGTTTAAGGAACCTTTGTCAAACCTCTTATAATCAGTCTTAACAGTGTCTAAATGTTAGGATGACGGATGTTTAAAAATAGCTTGACTCTGTGATGTTTAAATATAGCTGGATTAGAATGGGTCAGGCATACGTCTACAGGTATTACATTAAGGGGTTTATTTACCAAACTTTGTTCAGGGTTTTTGGGTCAAAAACTCTAATTTTTTCGAGGATTTTTAAAAAATTCACTTTTTCAAGATTTATTAAAACTCGATGCAGCAAAATGCCCAAATCCGAAGATCTCAGACCTGCCGAGGTTGTGGATAAGTCAGTAGCACAGGTCCCTGTTCTATTTTGAAGTTTCTGTGTTCTGAGCTGGAATTACCCCATAAATCTGACCATTACAGACTTTTTGGGCAAAAATCCATAATATTTGGGTTTTTATAAATAACCCGCATGATTTGGGGAAAAAAAACCAAAATAATTGTGCGGTTTTGGGTTTTCACTCCATTTTATTGGGTTTTCACTCCATTTTACCAGAACCAATTAAATCAACCAATTAATAACAAATAATGTAAAATCAGGTATGGGAATTTGGTTGTGGTTTTTTTTATTTAAAAAATGAGATACATTTGGATTTTAGTAATAAAATAAATAAAAGTAATACAAAAATAACCCTCCCATAATGATTATTCTTATTAATGGAAAACTTTACCCCCAAAATGAACATTTAAGCAATAGATAGTTTATATCTTAATAAGTAGCATATTAAAGAATCTTACCAAACTGTAATATATATTTAATTAATATTGCCCTTTTACATGTGTTGCCATAAACCACCATTTTGTGATGGTTTCTGTGCTGCCTCAGAGATCACCTGACCAGAAATACTACAGCTCTAACTGTAACAGGAAGCAAAATATATAACTGTTAATAGGCTCATGTGACCTAACATATGGTGTGTTTGGTTTGTTTGTGTGTACAGTGAATCCTATAATTCCAGGGACTGCCCTTATTTTTTAAAATGGCAATTTTCTATTTAGGATTACTCAATGGCACATTATTATAATGAAAATGGTTTATTTACATAAGGCAGGATTTAACACATGAGCTGTGCAATATCTTTTTATATAGACCTACATTGTTTGGGGGGAATCATTTTACTCTTTAAGGAAGTACGTGTTCTAGAAATGAAAATTACGAGTAACAGGTAGTAGTTAGACCTTCACTGCTTGAACCAGAGAAAGCAGACCTGGCTTACAATAAATTCAGTCTTACAGTACCCAAAGTCATTTGCTTTTCTTTGTTCTATGTTAATTGCCTACAGTTAATTACGAGTAACAGGTAGTAGTTAGACCTTCACTGCTTGAACCAGAGAAAGCAGACCTGGCTTACAATAAATTCAGTCTTACAGTACCCAAAGTCATTTGCTTTTCTTTGTTCTATGTTAATTGCCTACAGTACAGCAGTCTTTGACAATCGTCTATAATGAGAGAATGTGAAGTAGTAAGAGTCATCTCAGGAGTTTCTTTGACTACTTTGAAACATGCAACTACATCCCTCACAGGATCTATTAAAGAAAATCTGACATATAAAAAAAATCATAAATATGGAATCCGCATTCCCCATCTAGTTTTCCTATATGTAAAGAAGAATGAGGGCAACACTACAATTAATTGTGGAATTAGTACTGCATAAAAATCCTTTGCTTTGAACAAAAAAATGTTGTGCCCAGGATATTGGTTCCTTGAATAATGTACACTGGATTTTTATATAGAGTCGGCTTCCCTTGAAATTTTTACTTAGTATTATAATTTCAGTTTATACCACATGCAGAAGCCGCTGATCTTTCACAGAAACTTGACTGAGGAGGTGTATTGATTTGTGTCTATGCTGCTTCTATTTTTTGGCACAGCTTCTTCATTATATTTGTTAATGATCTCTAGATTGAAGTTATGTAGGGCCATTCACTGCGAGTCATCTTTCCTAATTCCTGTTTACAGTTTAATATCAATTTTCTCCTGCAACAAGACATTGATAATGTATTTCAAAGACGTTATCAAGATGTCCAATATTAATTAAGATATTTAAAATTGAGTAGGGTCATAAAATATATTCATCTCTTCTGTCCATTTACAAAATAAGTTGTTTTTCATTGCACTGTTTGCTTACTGACTGGCTCTCTCCCTGGAATGTATGTGTTTCTCTCTTACTGTGAATTGAGAATGTGCAGATTTGGTTTAGTTGTAAATCATAATGACCTCCAAAGACATTTTATCTCTTTTGCCTCAGGTATTAAAAATACATAATAAGCTCCTCAGGGCAGAAAACTAATATAGATGCATTATTGCACTAAATATAGTACTGTGTACAACAAAAAAGAATTAATACCACGTTTTCCTAAATTCTTTATAAGATGACACTGTCATTCGATTCTGGTGCCTAGAGTTTCAAACCTAAGTGAATACACTTATGCATTAACATTTATTCAGAACACTTCTGAGATGAAGCAGAAGCATTTCATTCCACAGGAAAAAAAAACAGGTTTGGCTGATTCAGAAGATATGACCAATTTATATAATAATTTAAAAATTTGAGTAACATCATCAAATTACCTTCCTGCCCTGTGCAGTCAAGGTACCATTTTCTAAAAAGGTGACAGGCCCACACAGTCAACAATCAAATAAAGGAAAATAATTACTTTATTATAAAAATATAACATGTAAAGACAGCCTTATGCAACTCTGCACAAATTCATTTAGTTATGGACAATGCTATGTCTATGATTAAATGCATTTTTAAGTACGTAAATCTGTCTGTATACCTTATGTTGTAATACAGTAATACGTTTCTTTTTTCTAAACACTTACTTGTGCCTGGGACAATTTTGGTATGAATTACCTCCATGCGATGCAGATCTGCACCCAGAACCCAATTGTATACTGGTGAGCTTTATTTTCTATTTAGCTGTATTGTATTATATTGTGTTAAACTTTTTAATTTAAGGTACCATATAACCATATACACTGGGGTTCTTACATACTATGTTCAGTGTAGCCTTGTAGGAAATCAGATAATTTCCCAGGAGCTTATCCTTGTGAGTAGTGATGGGCGAATTTATTCAGCAGACGCGAATTTGCAGTGAATTCCTGCGATTCGCCGCCAGTGAATAAATTCCCGAAACCACCGCAAAAATTCTCCAAAAAAACGCGAATTTTTCGCCATTTCGTGAATTTCGCGGGAAATTCGCGAATTTTTCAGTGAAACAAAACGCCCCAAATTCGCCCATCACTACTTGTGAGCACATCCCTTATGAATATACAAATGAAAAGAATATTTTTGCCTTTCTATCCAAAACACATTTGATAATAATATTATATTTATTTATTATCTTTTAGTTAGAGATCATCAAATTCCATGGGGCAGGGACAACAAAGTCCCTGCCCCATGGAACTTACAATCTAAGTTCCTTATAATGTCACTCAATACACACTAAGGACAGTTTTCATTAGAAGTCAATTAGCCTGTGTGTTTTGAAAGAAACTAGGAGTACCCAGATGGAAATTTTTCAGTTGGTTTGGTTTTACCAGAGGCAAAAAATATTTCGAAACCACATCAAAATTTTGTCATGCAGTCCAGAGAAAATTTGGAGCATTTGTGTTTGTGGGTCTAGTTAATTACAGTAAGTCAGTTTGAGTGGAAGCTGTGGACTTCAGTTTAGAGTTTTCCCTCTTCTGCTTTTTCTATGACCAGGAGCTTTTCTAACAAGGTAGGGCAATGTATAAGCTATTGATGATCTAATAATACTTTAACTTCAATTTGATTTTCACCTTTCTAATAACTCCAATATATTTTGGCTAATTGTTTTCTAAATGTTTCCACTGATACACAAGTTCTTTGGTGAAGTGAAACCCCAGAATTATTAGTCATCAGTACCCAGGGGGAACCTATCCAGACAAGTATGGTTATCCTAGTAGCATACATACATACAAGGGGAGAACCACAAAGTTATTTTTAATTTATTGTTAGAAACCACAGATACTTAATTTGTTTTGAAGAGTAAAGTGATATATATTCACTTCCTCAAGATTTCAAACCTCTCCAGAGGTGAGTATACACATGTATGGAATCTATCATCCAGAAAACCCCTAACCATGCCAATGCCATTTACCATAGCATCCAAATTTAGCAAACAATTCAGAATGTTTTACTTATTTTTTTCTGTAATAACATAATAGTACCTTATATACAATGTTATATACAATGGTAAAAGCTTAAATGCTATCCTAATGCATCATTTAACATCATGAATCACAATCATTAAAAATCATTCTTTATACACAATATTTATAAATGTGTGTTTTCTATGCCAGACAATGTGGTAACTAACATTATTTTTACATACTTCAATAATAAAATTGCTCTTCTTCCAGGCTATCCTACACTGTGTCCAGGTGCAAGCTCTGTGGCCAGTTGCATTACTTACTAGCTATTTACTTTGCTTTGTGGCAGGTTTTAATACTCTGTGACTAGTAACATTACTATGTGAAATGTTGAATTTATCTCTGCTTAGTTGCATTGATATTTCCATTTTCATTGTTTGCTATTAAGTTACTTTGCTGGGTGTCATTTCTGCAGTTGTAGGAGTATGCTTTCTCTGGCAAAGGTATAGCCTGGAATTAGGTCTCTTTCTCTATATATTGCCTCTGGCAAATAGAAGCTTCTGTCCGAGATGCATAAAATGGCTTCATCCATTATTATAACCTCACCTCCCATATACAATATTTACTGTTGCTCCTGTCATTTTTGGAAAAAGCTTAGACTTTTATTTGTTAATGTTATCAGTAGCTCTTTTTGGCAATGAATAAGGAATGGTGTGGTGTTAAGAAATGTTTCTCTACTGTGTTGCAGAGATGCACAAGAGCTTAGGGGGTTATTTACTAAACTCCAAATACACGAAATTCTCCGAAATCAGAATAATTTGTGATTTTTTTATTTTTATAAAATTAGACTTTTAAAAAAAATCACAGATTTTTCTGAATTTATTAAACCCCAAGGGCTAAAAAGCTATGTTTTTGAACTTTGAGGGGAAACGCCAAAAAATTCGGGGAAAATTCACAAAAAAATCGTGAAAATCTGAGCTTTTCCCGCAAAGCAAATTTTCAGGAAAATGCAATAATAAATAAGCGTTAAAAACCCGAGTGGGTTCGATCGGAGTTTGTAGCAGCCGATATTGAGATAAATATGGACCTTGATAAATAACCCCCTTCGTGTCTTCAAATATAGAAACCTTCCTTCTATACACAATGTTAATAAACAAATTGCTCGCTTTTCTTAGAAAAATAATAAAAACATATAATATCCCTATAGCTAGGATTTAGTACATTTGTCATTTTAGAAAAATGAATCTGTATCCCAGCTTGGTGTATGTCAGTTCCTTTGTTTAGTGTAGATTAATTAACATGTAAAAGATTCCCCTTTGTAGTTTAGACTGGAGCCTAATGGTCCATTAACCTAATTTCCTGTAGCTTGCTTTTCATTGTTTCTGCTACAGAAGGGTTAGTTGAAAGACTTGATTTGGTAGCCATGTATTTCTAATCCTTTTAAATGTTAAAATTTGTCACTTCCACCTTTCCAAAAAAAACCCCACAAAATAAAAAATGAAGAAAGATAAATTAGTCACACATTTTAATAATAAATTTTACATATGTTCTGTAACATTCAATGATCCAATAAAATTTAATTAAACAATGCGAATAAATGCCTTGCATGTATTTTAATGCTTTAGGTCCATTTCCCTCTGCACAGTTGCTTGGTTGCCAACCAACAGAGTTAAAGAGAACCTTTGCTGGCCATCTATGGTGTGATTCTCAAAACTTGCTTGATCTATCTATCTATCTATCTATCTATCTATCTATCTATCTATCTATCTATCTATCTATCTATCTATCTATCTATCTATCTATCTATCTATCTATCTATCTATCTATCTATGCAAATCCTGAGAGTGCCAGTACCACGGACAGACTCTATTTATTTATTTTCTACTAGAGCACCCAGGTTGTTCGATTAACTTCAAGGTGTGCAGCCTGCACCCACCGTTTTATATACAGTATATATATTGGAAGGAGTTTTTATATACATTACCATGCAACTGGGTAGGAAACAATTAAGCGGTGTGCCACCCTACTATAAATATATATCCAGTTCGAAAAAGTAACCACACTCACAGGTCTTTCACAATATATACCAAAATAGTTTTTATTCAACGTTTCGCCCCCTAAAATCTAGCCATCTTCAGGAATTCTAGGGGCCAAAATGTTGAATAAAAAACATTTTGGTATATTTTGAGAAAGACCTGTGAGTGCGGTTACTTTTTTGAACTGTGAATATTGTGATGTTTAACTGGCAGCCAGGCAATATTTCCACACAGTGCACCAGACTGGATTTTATTTTACAGTAATTTTCCATGAGATAATGGGAAACTTACTATTGGTGAAGCCATTTAAAATCATAACATAATTTATAGCATCCTATGAAATTCTTGAGATCCATTTGTTCTTCACTGTTTGTTTATATATTTAATTGCATTCTTCGATTTTAAATTCATGACATAACATAAGATGTTGTTTTCTATGAAATGCTTGATGTTTGTTTGTTCTGGTGTATTTAGAAAGATTCTGTGAATGTAGTAATATCTACAGTATGTGAGTGTTTGGCGGATATTTGAGTGTTTGAAACCCACAAAAATGAATTGGAGTGAGAATATGAGTATATATGAGTTAATGACTGTAATAATATGTATAACCAAGAATATGGGCCAGATTTATTAACATATGAATTGACTTTAACAGCAATTTTAGTTATTTGAGGCGAACATTGTAAAGTCAGATTTAAGTTTCGAAAACTTGAATTTTATTAGATTTAATAAAGGTGTCCTTGTAGAAATTAATGGGAGTTATATTTGAAAATTCAAACTATTTTTAAATTAGGTTTTCTAGATTCAATTGCAAGTTTCACTGTGTTTGAGCTATTTTTTCACATTTTTACACAATTAAGTGTTACTGATTTATGAATACGTTTTCAAGCATTATAAATAAACAACATAAATTTGGCCATTCATGGGCCAACACTGACTGCCACATTGTGATGTGGATCTGGTCCTCTTCTGACAGATCTGAACAGGGCCTGGGTGTGATCCGATCACTGGCCCTGCAGTTAATCATATCAGCCCAGTTTAGTCAAAGATCTGTTAATTTAGCAATCTCAGCATATGATGGGTTATGACCAGCATTAGTTATCAACATTACATTTCCCATGATGGCATTGGGTAATTATAGTCAAGTGTCATGAGTTATGTCTTGCTGTTGAGGAATAATGTAACTTAATCCCTTTCGATATTCGACTCAGTTCTTTAAATACACCTTACTACATTTTATATATTCTGTTTGACAGTGAAAAATCATATCATTGCTATGCCTTCTGTAAAATACCTCTTTCCTGTCTAATGCTTGATGTGTTGGGCTCCCTGGATCTGTTTTGCAACTTCATCAATCTATTCCAAATCAGTCCGATAGGTTTAACTTTGATGTCTTGTTCCAAAGCTCAAAATATGAATAAATATAGAAGTGAATACAGTATGACAGACCTTTCATGATTCGCTTCTTATCTGTGTGATCGTTCTAGTGTCTTTTCAATAGATTCTACTCCTTCCAATCACAACAGTCTATAGTTATCACAGGTTTGAAAGCTACATGTAGGAGAAAATTCTTTGCAGTGTGCAAATTTGTACCTCTGGATTGATACATCTAGTATCTTATAGTCACACGGTCTCACACCTGAGCATCACTGTTAAAGAAGAACTAAACCTTTTCTTTCTTATATATATTTTGTGGTAGCCATAAGACAGTGCAATCTACAGGTGCAGCTGGAGGAATGCCTTGGGCATCATTGGTATTTATTGCTTTATGGATGGTCACCCAGGGGGTTATTTTTTTTAATACTCTCAACCCTAAATGGCCTCCATTTTGGGCCAAGCAAGTATTGCTGTGGGCTCCCTTTGGGAATGGGAGCTAAATGTTAAGATAAACATTGAGCTAGATACTCAACTTTCTATAATTTTAGGATGCCTGAATTTACTGCTCTCTCTCCTGACTTCCCTTGAAAGTGCATTATTTTTCTACACTTCAAACTATTTACTTTGGTGACATTATTTTGAACAATATTATACAATAGGTCCCCAAATGATACTTATCTGTTACATTAAATATTATATTTTTGTTCTGTTCCATTCTACATTCTTTGTAGGTGCTATTGACTTTCGATTTTAAGTTAAATGCCATTCAAACGTCCATTTCAAACCTGTTACATAAACAATTATTAGACACAAATCATATAGTGTATGCTATATATTTTTATTATAAGATTCTTTTTTTTTATTATTTATACTATGGAAAGGTTACTTTATATGATCAGTAAATGTTAATACCTGAGAAAACACACTCTCCAATAAAAATGGTATCTAATATAAACACTTACAGAGCAATCAAGCTTTGGTGCAGTATAAATGCATCGATTTCCCCAAACCATTTAATTGTACTTTGAAGTTTGCATCTGGAAGCATACCAAAAACAAACAACTGCAAAGTGCATAACAGTTAATAGTTTTCCAATCGTTTGAATTAAAATAAGAATCAATACACGACCAAGTTTATCTGTTGTTTAAATATCAAGGAGTGTCAAAGCAATTACAGTGCTCTGCCAACTTTTAGACCTGCTCTTGCATATATTTATTGTATTGAGATAAAGGTATTTATTTACCCTGCAAAACCATATGCAAATAATTTTCTTCTAAGCATTCATATTGGAAATATATCCATTTAAGGATAATGAAAAAAATGGTAAGTTATTCAGAAACTGCCTGGAACCAATAATGCCTGTTGTAAATAAGTCTCCCAGAACTGTACTTACTGATAAAGTGAAGGCTATTTGTCAAATGGTACTTCTGTGGATTATGCATAGCATAAATCAGCAACAATAGGAGATGCATCACGTACTGAGATAATTAAAAACAACCTTTTTTTACAAAGCCATAATTTATAATGAGTTATCTGTATTTTGAGTCTATCCATTTTTAATTTTTTTTTATATTTTTTTATAACAATACAGTGGAAACAAAAACCTGAGTAATGAAATTATTTTTTTTGTATGTATTCATCTCAAATTTAACCTTGATACTTATATTAATTTATCTTTTATCTGTATGCTAAAGCACAGACAATGGCACCAGCTGCCAAGATTACTCTGACAATACCCTAAAATAAGTGATTGCAAAATAGAATTGTATTTTACATGTTTTTTTGCAAAATTTTCAAGCGCTTCTAAACTAATAGCAATCTTAAACATAAATTACCTCATGGATGTGCTGTTGAAATGTCAAGCTCAGCAAAGACCTGATAAACTATCTTCACATCTATTGTTCAGATTAGGAATGGTGCAGCTTTCTCTTGTGCTCCTATGGTTTCCAAACTCATACAGAATCCATGCCCCTTACAATTTACAATATTTTTTCCCGGTACGCAATCTGACTCACACCACCTTGCCATCATGAAGTAACATCACTGAAACCAAGAAGTGACATCAACGCATCCTCAAAGTGATGTCATCAGAAGGTTGGGGTGAAAAAACACAAAAACTGAGTAAAATTAGCTTTTATTAAAACCTTGAACCAGTTGACCTACTCACTCACACTTATACTTGCATCTGAAAGTCCTACTCATACCGCACAATCCATATGATATTTCCCAAGTCATTCATGGCCGACAATTCACCAACATGTGTTAATCCCGCCTATCAGGTCACTGGACAGAAAAGTGTTAATGATATGTTTAAATCATCCCCTCCTCCCAGAATTCCCCATCTTTTTTTCTGTCCAGAACACTATAGGCTGCTAGCTTACCATCCCAGAGTGGGTCTCTCTCTCTGTCTCTGTCAGGGAGCCGGGATGCTCCCACCAGGGAGGTTGTCAGGATCAAGGAGGAAGCCCACAATGGAGTCAAGGTCGCGGTGTCCAACAAGGGGAAAATCAGGAGAATAACCAGAGTCCAGGCAAGGGTTCAAAGGCAGGCAGGAAATCAGCAAAGTCCAAAAGTCCAGGCAAGAGGTCAGCAACAAACAGGAATAAGATAAATCTTCAGAAAAGCAGACAGGAAACCCAGGAAACTTCACAGGAATGAATCCTATACTTGGGCGCCATTCTGGCGTCTTGGTAAGGCTTTTATATTTGAATTTGGCGCCATTCTGATGTCATCGGCATCCTTGACAGTACCCCCCCCCACGGGGGGCCTCCGGACCACCAGGACTTGGCTTCTGGGGAAATTTGGAGTGGAACTCCCTCACCAGACGAGGAGCATGGACATCAGAGCGTCCTTCCCAGGAGCATTCTTCAGGGCCAAAGCCTCTCCACTTGATGAGGTACTGAAGAGAGCCGCTGGAGATTCTGGAGTCAAGGATCTTCTCCACCTCATATTCTTGTTGACCATCCACAGAGATAGTAGGAGGGGGAGGCTGGACAACGGAAAAGCGGTTGGAGGTAGCGGGTTTCACCAAGGAGACATGAAACACGTTGGGAATTCGCATCTCAGGGGGAAGCTGAAGGCATCCTTCAGGGATTGAAAGGCTTCAATAGCAGATGGGGGCCAAGAGCTAGGTTTACCCCCTTTTCGGGTTGAGGGCCAGGATAGGAGCTATACAAGAAGAGAACCCCTTAATGAATTGCCGGTAGTAATTGGCAAAACCAATGAATCTCTGGATCGCCTTGGTGCTCAGCGGGAGGGGCCACACTTGGATTGCGGACACTTTAACGGGATCCATCTCGAAACCCTCTGGGGAGATGATATAGCCCAGAAAAGGAATCTTGGACACTTCAAATACACATTTCTCCAGCTTTGCAAAGAGAGAGTTCTTCCTCAAACGAGAGAGTACTTCCTTCACCTGGGAGCGATGGCTTGCAAGGTCCTTGGAGAAAATCAGGATGTCGTCTAGGTATACGACCACAAACTTTCCCAAGAGATCCTGGAAAATGTCGTTCACGAATTCCTGAAAGACAGCGGGGGCATTGCAGAGACCAAAGGGCATTACCAGGTACTCATAGTGCCCATCACGAGTGTTGAATGCTGTCTTCCATTCGTCACCTTCCCGGATGCGGATAAGGTTGTACGCCCCACGGAGATCCAATTTAGAGAAGATTTTAGCCCCCTTCAGTTGGTCGAAAAGTTCTGCGATCAGCGGCAAGGGATACCGGTTCTTAACAGTGATTTTATTTAGACCCCGGTAGTCAATACAAGGACGTAGGCCTCCATCCTTCTTCTCCACGAAGAAGAATCCAGCCCCTGCAGGAGAAGTGGAAGGGCGAATAAACCCCCGCTGTAGATTTTCTTGAATATATTCTTTCATGGCAGAGGTCTCTGCTGGGGAGAGAGGATAAGTGCGACCTCTAGGAGGCATGGTTCCAGGCAGGAGATCAACTGGACAATCGTAGAGACGATGAGGAGGGAGAAATTCTGCAGATCTTTTACAGAAGACATCAGCGAATTCCTTGTAGAAGGAGGGAAGCGTCTTCAAATCAGACGAAGAAATATTCACCCTCTGGATGGGTTCAGCAGGAAGGCAGTGCTGTTGGCAGTATGGACTCCAACGAGAAACCTGCCCCGAGGACCAATCAATAATAGGGTTGTGCAGGCGTAACCAAGGAAGCCCCAAGACGACTGGAACAGAAGGACAGGAAATAATCATGAACGATAACTTTTCTTTGTGTAAAGTCCCAACCTGTACAGGCAATTCCCCAGTCGTCATAGAGATAAACTTGGATTCAAGGGGTCGATCATCAATGGCGGTTACACGAAGTGGAGGAGTCAAAGGAAACAGGGGAACATTCATATGCTTGGCAAAGAGAGCGTCCATGAAATTACCGGCAGCTCCAGAGTCAATAAAAAGCTGAGCCAACAATGGTCTTAGAGGACAGACGAATCTGTAAAGGCAGAAGAAACCTATGAGAGTGCTCTTGTGACTTTGGAGTAACACCCCCTACATGAGTCTTTGCAAGGTTACCTTGAAGAGGGGAACTCTGAGGCTTCACAGGACAGGAGTTGGCAAAGTGAGATTGACCCCCACAGTAGAGACAAAGTCCAGCCGTACGTCTCCGGAGTTTCTCCTGTTCAGAGAGACGAGCTCTTCCGACTTGCATAGGTTCCTCCGGAGGAATAACAGAAAGCTGCTGGGAGGTAGGAGGTAATAGAGGTCTTTGAAAGCGAGGAGCCAACATGGGTGGGAATTTCTTGACTCTGTCCCTATCAGCTTGATGTTCTCTCTGACGAGTGTCCACCTTGACAGACAAAGCAATGAGGTCTTCAACCTGCGTGGGTAATTCACAGGAGACCAGGTCATCTTTGAGGCGGATAGAGAGACCATTGTAGAAGGCAGCGTGATAGGCATCATTGTTCCAGCAAGTCTCTGCAGCGAGGGTACGGAATTCAATGGCATATTCCGCTACACTGCGATTACCTTGGCGGATCTGGAACAGACGAGAAGCAGCAGTCGCCACCCGACCGGGAGCATCGAACACCGTCCGGAATTCATGAAGGAAGGCTTTGGAATCGTCAATTAAGGGAGACTCCTTCTCCCAGTGTGGAGATGCCCATTCGAGCGCTTTCCCTGCCAGACGAGTGATCACGAAACCAACCTTTGCTCGTTCAGAATTAAATTCCGCAGGTTGTAGGGCGAACCGGATCTGGCACTGATTCACAAAACCACGACAGGCTTGAGGGTCGCCACTGTAGAGAGGCGGTGCAGGAATTTGCGGACCAGAAGTGGAGGATTGTGTAGCCATATCGGCAGCAACTATCGTGGGCGTTGTCGGCGTTGGAGTAGTCGGCGTTAGCATGGATAGCTTTTCCAAAATCGCCTCCAGCGTGCGTCCGACATAATTTTGCCGAGCTTCGTACGCCTCCATGCGGGTATGCAGACCTCGAAAGGCCCTGCCGAAATCCGGCTGAGCTTCCTCAGTGGGATCCATGGCCCAAGTATAATGTCAGGGAGCCGGGATGCTGCCACCAGGGAGGTTGTCAGGATCAAGGCGGAAGCCCACAAGGGAGTCAAGGTTGCGGTGTCCAACAAGGGGAAAATCAGGAGAATAACCAGAGTCCAGGCAAGGGTTCAAAGGCAGGTAGGAAATCAGCAAAGTCCAAAAGTCAAAGGCAAGAGGTCAGCAACAAACAGGAATAAGATAAATCTTCAGAAAAGCAGACAGGAAACCCAGGAAACTTCACAGGAATGAATCCTATACTTGGGCGCCATTCTGGCGTCTTGGTAAGGCTTTTATATTTGAATTTGGCGCCATTCTGACGTCATTGGCATCCTTGCGCCGACGTCGACGCGCTGATGTCATCGCGCCGGCGCCGCTACCCATGTGTCGGCCATGGGCGCCGACATTTTGGGAGCGACGCCGGCAGGGAAGGACGCGCCGCCCGGAGCTCCTGGACCTGCTCCGGGCGGCGATCGTGACAGTCTCTCTCTCCCTCTCTCTCTCTCCCTTCTGATGCCTCTAAGTTCACCCTATAAGGGGGAGGCAAGGACCCATTGGGCAGGGTCGAATGCTGGAACTGAACTGCTGTAAAAAGAGGAGGATGGAGCAGACCAGGGAATTAGCCGACTCCATCAGGAGATGGCGCCATGTGCGTAAAAGGTGGCGTTGATGCGTTCCTTGGGGCGCAAAACAGAAGTGACACATAGAAGGATGCGCACCTGAAAGTGACACACAGAAGGTCGTGCGCCCAGAAGTGATGCGTGAGAAAGAAGTGCAAATGGAAGTGCCGCGCGGGAAAGACTCGCACCCGGAACTGATGCGCGGAGAAGCCTCATTGCAATAAGAAGGGACAAGCAAGCTGTGGTGCAAGGTGTACAGGAGGCTGCT
The DNA here is from genome assembly GCA_038501925.1 of Xenopus petersii. Taxonomy (NCBI): domain Eukaryota; kingdom Metazoa; phylum Chordata; class Amphibia; order Anura; family Pipidae; genus Xenopus; species Xenopus petersii. Next base: position 50,045,524 of record CM076672.1, on the reverse strand, counting down.
GCTTCTACCTCTGGAGTGCAGAGGAAAGTTAAAAAGGTCAGAGAGTTGCCATATGAATCATTATCAGATGTGTCAAAATTATATTCTCCCGGGGATATGCATTCAGAGTTCTCAGAAGAAGGGGAAGCAATGTCTGACGAAGAAACTGCTTTTGATCCTACTACAGTGGAAAATCTAGTGAAGGCAGTAAGAAAGATGCTATGCCTTTTGGAAGAGCTGCCTAAGTCTACATCAGCAGACAAGTTTTTTCCATCTGTCAGGAAGAGACAAGGGACTTTTCAGTACATGAATCAATTAAGGAGATGATCAATTCTGAATGGAAGAGAACAAAAAGGAAATTTGTGATTCAAGGAAAGTTTTTTAAAAATTATCTGGTGGAAGAATCTTTTACCAAACTGTTAGATAACCCTCCGAGAGTTGATGTTGCGGCAGTAAGGTTGGCAAGGAAAACTACACTGCCAGTGGATGATGCTGCAGCTTTTTGTGATCCAATCGAAAAGCGGCTTGAAACCAATCTTAAGAAGTCCTTTGTATCAGCAGGAGCAACATGTAGGCCTTCAATGACCTCTACATCCAGGGCCATGAAAGTCTGGATAATTAATATAGAGGAGGCAATTTCCTCAAATGTTAAGAGGTCAGTCCTATGAGAAATGTTATCTGAATTGAAACTGCCGATGGATTTCATGGCAGATACCTCTCTGGATTTGGTGCATCTGGCTGCCAGAACAATGGCACTGCCTGTGTCCTCGAGAAGGGCCCTGTGGCTACAAATTAACAACAATCGAAATAAAAAAATTTTGATCAGCAAAGGTTCCTCCCTTCTTGAGCTTTGGGAAATCCTATGTTGGTGAATTGTCTGTCATGGGTAACTTGGGAAATTTTCTTTCATACTCCGCTTAATTTATACTTCCAAGTCACTTCCATGGCAGCATTCACCAACTTCCCTACCTTCTCCTGGAGCTTGTTACTAGATGGGGAATGCTGGGAGGAGGGGATGATTTAGACTTATCGTTAACACTTTCCTGTTCAGTGACCTGAAGTGACTTGGAAATTGAAATTACGGTTAGTATGAAAGAAAATTTCTATATTTTGTGGATAACCTGCAGGTTCCTGGCATGATGTAGGACATTAACTTGTGCACTGCCTATGAGGGGACTTCATTTTTGTATAAGGCATATGTTCTTTATGATTCCAAGAGTTGCACTTAAATACAACAGTATCTGGTGCTGTTCTTTGCCCTGTGGCTTGAGTTAATTTATACTCTTGCCTTTATCACATTTTCTTCTTTTTTTCTTATAATCAATTTATTTTGTGCCAATAACCCATTATATAACTCTAATCTGATGGCCTATTTACTGTAGCCTGCAAAAGATACATTTATTTATTTAGCCTCTCAAAACCATATGCAAATAGTTTTATTCTATGCATTTGAATTGGAGAGTATAGTTTTAAGGCTAAATCTTCAACTTGTATAAAATCATACAACTTATCTTACAACTACATTTGCTGGCATTAAATTGGTTAAAACTCAAACGGAGGAATGTAATAAAAGTCGCACAGAGCAAAACAATTTGCACCAATAAGAATAAAAATACACATCTTGCAATGTAATATTGTTCCTTAAACTGTTATTGCATTGTGAATTTTAATTTTGTACTCTTAAAAAGTGCTTGAAGGTGTCATAATCTTTGGAGCAAACATAACGACTTTTTCAGTAAGAAGTTTTATTACATTTGCTGCGCATTGGTGCAAATTCACAAACGGTCTTCAACTGTCGGAAGTGGTCGCTAAACAGTTTCCGTTTTATAATAAATGTGCGCAAAGCAAAATTTATTCATGCAAAGGCATAACTTTTCACATTGCAAATAGTTTTTCAGCTACCGACTTTTATTATATTCCCCCGAAAGAGTTTAAAAAAGTTTAATCAAAAAAATGAATTAAAAAAATTAACTTCTTTATATTTATATCAATCTTTTGCTCACAAAGGGTCTTCTCCACTCGGATTTGCTGTATTCAATCAGGTTCGCTTGATTTTAATCACAGTACAGTAACATGCTTAACAGATGGCATTTTTAAAAGAGCACCTATTCTCAATAATTCCTTTTCCGTATCACATAAAAAAAAATTAGTGGTAGATGAATGAATTAGCCAGGCGCGAATTTGCAGCGAATTTCACTGCCAGCGAATAAATTAGTGAAAATCTCATGAAAATTCACCGGCATCAAAAAAATGTGGACGCTAACGTCCTAAACCGTCGCACGTCAATACTATTCGGAATCCCAATGACAAAACTGATGTAAATTGACATGGGCATCAAAATTGGGGCAGGCATCAAAATTTGAGTTTGTTTTGCAAATTTTGGGGGAAATTCGCAAATTTTCTGGTGAAGAGCAACAGGAGAAATTCACCCATCACTAAAAAAATAAAATAATATGTACTTGGATATTAACAGAAATAATATCAATAGTGCAACAAGCTTATAGTATTGAAGACACTGCACATCTGCTTCAGTTCAGAATAGAAAATAGCATATACTATTCATACAGAATATCCTGTGTCCTGTATCCTGTCACAGCCAAACTATTCCTAATGCAGTCAGAGCACTACTTTTTTGCTCAGTCCTACAAATACACTAGCTTTATGACTAGTCTGTAGGATGTAAGACCTACCTTCTACACCACAATCCTTGCACCTATCTAGAGCAAGGTTCTCCAGCAGAAATATATTTCAACTAATTTCCTTGCCAGACATTCTCTGAAAATTGTAAAATCCCAAACAGGATCATTATCCTAGACAGGAGACATTCTTCATACATGCTTTTGTACACACCCAACTCCTGTATGCTTTATAGCACCATGTAAGTCCTTTTTTTAAAACAGAATAATATTTTTTTTTTTGTAAGTACATATTTGCTTTCATTATATATTGTGCCATAATAAAGTCTTCTACATAAGAAACAAAGGTGCATTGTATATGAAATAAAACCTGTCCTGAAAAACATTAGGAATCCTACTTTCATTAACAATGTTTGAACTGAATATAGAGTAAAATTGTATTTTAAGGTTTAACAGTTTTACCAGGATATTTTGCAGCTCAGGTTGAAGATTCATCAACAGATGCCTATTTCTCCCAAAAACAGTACAGATATATAATTAAATACTTGATATATGTGCTTTGAACGTATCTAAATTAATATGCTGAAAACCCATACTCTTTAGTTTCTTTCTTTCTTTCTTTCTTTCTTTCTTTCTTTCTTTCTTTCTTTCTTTCTTTCTTTCTTTCTTTCTTTCTTTCTTTCTTTCTTTCTTTCTTTCTTTCATTATTATTTTTTTTATTTAGCAAATTTGGAATACGTTTACAAGTGAGTAAAATTAAGTATATATAACAAGCACTACATTTATGAACAAACTCTCAGTACTGAGCCTCTAAGCATTTATAGTTATCTAAAGCAAATCATTCCCAATTTTCCTGTACCCGTCAAGTTTAATGGGTTGAGCTCTTTGTGAATCTATACCTCCTCCAGATTGATGGTTTATTTCTTCTTTTAATGTGAAATTCAGAAAAAAATTCCCCATGGTGAAAAGTACATTTTAATTATAGAACCCCAGTGTGAAGGAATGATTCAATTTACACATCAGAAAAGTTCATTCACTTGACCATAATTTGTTTTGTACTTTACATTCTTCAACGTGCTAAAAGTAATTTTTCTTTTAAATTTGTTCCAATATAGAAACACTGGGAAAGTATAAAAGGGTCATCATTCCTGTAAACGAATTTCTATTACTTAAAATGCATGCAGAGTGTAGAAACAAAAGCTTGAGTATAACTCTTTAATGTAAAAAAAACAGGGTAAAGTTGACACTTAATCAAATGCTTCATCAAGCAATCCGAAAAAGCTGTGGGGATGCCCATTCTGCTCATTGATTTATTTTTCTCTCAAGGGGTTTAATAGACCATTGTATTCTAATTAAACAAATTACAATAAATTAATCATTTGTAAAATATGAAGTCAGTGGGAAGTTGACTTTGTTATTTAATTTTAATAAACAGAAGTGGCACTGCAGTAAGCATATGAGTATAAAATACTTAACAAAAACACAGTAACTTAACTGGTTTTATTTGTATTCTTTGTATTTTTTCTTATATTTTATTATTGAACATATTTTTACATTATTTTTATATTTTAGTGGTCAACACAGCCACAGTAATAAAAAATAATACATTAAAAAACAAGCAGCTTTTTTAAAAGGCAAGTACACGTAGGGGCAGATTTATCAAAGGTCAAATTTCGAGGGTTAAAAACCCTCAAATTCGACCCTCAGAGTTAAAAATTTCGAATTCGAATATCGAATTTGAAGGATTTAGCGCAAATACTTTGATCGAAAAATCGTCGATCGAACGATAAAATCCTTCGAATCTAACGATTTTAAGCGAACGATCGAAGGATTTTTATTCAATCAAAAAAAGCTTAGAAAAGTGCTGGGGAAGGTCCCCATAGGCTAACATTACAGCTTGGTAGGTTTAAAGTGGCAAAGTATGAAGTCAAAGTATTTTTTTAAAGAGACAGTACTTCGTTTATCAAATGGTCGAATAGTCAAATGATTTTTACTTCGAATCGTTCAAATCATTCGAATTCGATCAAATTTGACCAATTCGATGGTCGAAGTACCCAAAAAAATACTGGGAAATTCGAATTTTTTTTCATTCAAATTCTTCACTCGAGCTTAGTAAATCTGCCCCTTAGTATGGATGAAATAAAGGAGTATAGTGTATTAACTACAAGTATTAAAATACTAATGGCCTCATTTACATTTGCAAGCATAGTGAGAAACTTGCGCTTTTCCCTGTAGTGACTTGCACCTAAAACTACTTTAATTGAAGTTAATTGTTTAAAAATGTGCTACTTGCATTTTCATATAGTCGCACTTGGAGATGCTCAGTCCTTCCTGCCTTCTGTTCTGAATTATTTGCTGCTGCGCCTATTAAGGCAGGGGAACTCTGGATATACTGCCACCTCTTGGCCAAGTGGTAGCTCCAGAGTTCCCTTAACGCTTAATTTCAATAGGTACAGCACACTTGCACGAACAACAATGATGCTAGGTAGACTTTGAAAATGTTCAACATAGTCATGTTGTCCTTGCTACACGTCTTTGAAGTCCCATCACATCTGTGTAAAAATTAGCACATCTATTCTGTATACCTAAGTCACTCTAAAGCAAATAAAATATAGGATTACATTATTTTAGCATATCTATTTTGTAAACAGGATCCTCCAACAACATATGCTTTCTACGGTTATTTATTTTGTATACACTTCTACTCTTGGTCTCAGTATAGGCAGGGTATATCTATGGTTATCAATTTTTTGAAACAGAGATATTATAGACATATATTTAGTTTTTACATTTTTTAAGTTATTTATGTAGATGTGTAGATGCCTCAATCTTATATAAAATTGGACTCTTTTTTAATCTGCACTTAGCCGTTCCTCTGTCTATTTCTGGTATATTTTATTGCATGTCACTCTTAGCTTATTTTTATAAACAAGTAGCATAGCCTTAGGCAATTTTTCAAGAATGGGAAAACACAATAATTTATTTCATAAGGTTTGGGTATAATGATGCACGGCGTTTGTACTTCCTGGGATTTCAATACTCTTTCTCTTTTTTGAGCTTCTCTGTGCTCTTATATTTGTGATTTTGAAGGTGAAGAAAAATATGCAAGAGCTTTTCCGAATCATCAAAGCTTTGTGAAAAAAATTAAGTTAATATTAACAAGGCAGTGTACCTTTAAATTAAGTGCACAATGACATTCTAAGACAATTTGCTACTGATATCTTTTTACTGTGTTATATGAACATTTCCATTTTTTCTATTGTTTAAAAGACATTTGGTTGCTGGGGTCACTGACTTTAGGAACCAGAATGTAGAGAGCAGCAATAGATGTCTAGAAATGTTTTTCTACTCTTTTTTTCCTGAATTGTTATAAAGATATATATATATATATATATATATATATATAACAACTTGTATTATTACAAGTGCTGGTCTTTTGTTCTTTTTGTATTTGCACTTTACTCCGGGCACAGGGGCAGCTACAAGGTAGCTACAAGGCTTGACAAAGGGCACATGTGTTGTCGGAAACGTTGCCTTGAGTGATGCTCTGATCTTTTAATACATTTTTTGCAATTGACGAGTGCTGCTTCTTCTTTACATACTCTATATATATATATATATATATATATATATATATATATATATATATATATATATATATATATATAGCAGTACATCCATATAAAAAAAAATTACATAGCGTTGAAAAAAGGGTGGTACAACCCAGCTTTAGATTCTTATGTTAACAATGAGTGTGCAAGGGGCTTATTTATTTTAATAAAAAAAGGGGGGAAGGGGGAAATCTCAAAATATATATGGAAAAAATTTGAGTTTAAGTATTGAGCCCCCCTAGATGGAAAGGGTGAATGTGGGCAGACACTGTTTAAGTGATTGTAGGTCTGTCCATCTGGTAAGTGAAAGCAAGTTTCTGTTTGCCATTAGGTAGGCTATGAAGTCAGAATTTTACAGTATATACAACCTTATATAAAAACTCTTAGCCACATGTCTCTTTTGACTTTGTGCTGATATATCTTTAAGTTTTGCAATCTCATTAACTTTTAATGCTCAGACTTGTAGCAGAGGGTGTTCCAGAATTTTAAAGTAGATAAAAAAATAATTGTTGCATCTAATCTGCACATTTCTTAAGAGTTTTGATAAACTTTTTGTAAACTTGACATTGATATGTCAAATTTACATGTACAGTATGTAAATATGCAGTGAGGTGGAGTGATAAGTGGAAATCTTAACTTAAACAATTATTTAAGCTCTAACCACACAAGGGCCATGCTCTGTTATGTGACATATGCATAACTACAGGTAGGTATCATAAAAATTCCAAAAGCAAAAGCATATCCAAAGGCCAGTGTTGGTTTTAGGAAAGGCTATGTAGGGCATTTGCTCTGGCTTCGTAGGGAAGACACAAATGAACACTAATCAATTTTATATGACATATTTTATGTATTTATTCAAAGAAAATCCAACTCAGGTCTAGCAGCTGTTGCAAAAGTACTGCCTCTAGTATTTCCCAACAGCTAAGGATGTTGGGAGCTGCATGAAATAACAGCATATGCAAAGATTTAGCTTTTTACAATTCCAAATAAAGAAGTACATTTCTAATGAAAACTATACATTCCTCTATGCATGCGTTGTCAGTTCACCCTCCCCCAAAACTATGGGCTTGGCCAATCTACAGTACATCTATGGGCATATTTATTATGCTGTGTAAAACCAAATTTGCCAAAAGAATTTTGCACAAAGTTGTATAAAATAAACTGAGAATCAAGGTGTGTTTTATTTTACACCATGCAAACGCTAGATTTGCTGCTGTTATTTTACATTGTTTCTGTCGGAAGTCATTTTAAGAAAATGTATTATTAAAATCGCATTTTCTCAGCTTGGATGAATTTGATTAACTTGAAAACTCGAACTAAATTCAAATTGAATTATAAAAACTTGAATTGAAGTAAAAGAACGCGATTCAGGAAGGCTGCAAACATCACCATATTGTTTCCTGGGCCACTCTCATTGACTTATACAGCAATTAGGCAGGTTTAAGATGGCGAATAGTCAAATTTGAGTTCTTAAAGTGTCAGAGTATGATAAATCTCGAGGTGCACAATGAAAATATAAATAAATATACTAACCAGAGACAGAAGGAATCGGCAGGCATAAACTTAGTCCATCAGGCCAAAGGTCAGATCAGGCAGCAGACAAAAAGAGTCCAGGAACAGGACAGAGGTGAACAGGACAATATGACAGGCTAGGAGGGACAGGAACACTGGCAACCAAGGAATGAGGGAGGGTCTCAGGAACAGGACTCTCAGGAACAGGAATCTCAGTAACAGGAATTAGAACAGCAATATCTGTCCTATGAAGCACAATGACCAATGGTCAGGGATAAGTTTATTAGGGGGCCTGAAGAACACATGGGACTAATGAGGTGGGTGGATACTTGGGAGCAGACAGAAAGAACACAATGAATGAGTAGGGAGACTGGTCAAGAGCAGCTGTGAGAGCTTACAGTGGCTCAATTGGTAAGAGCACAAACCCAGGGACACACACACCTCAGAGTTTGAATCCTGGCTGGCCCTGGCAAGAAGCAGATGAGCCAGAGAGAAAGGGTAGATCCTTGTTTTTTAACTTTGAATCCCCATACTGAGTTACAACTCTCAGGATACTTTTAATCTCAATTATTGAGGATGCTAGGAGTTAAGCTGGGCATAGACGCAAAGATCTGATCGTACGAATCGAGGATTCGTACGATATTCGGTCCGTGTGTGGAGAGTCCCGACATTTTTCGTCCGGCGGAGATCGGTCGTTGGGTCGATCGGACAGGTTAGAAAATTTCTGTCGGCTGCCGATAATATCTCTGCGTGTATTGCCGATCATACGATTTTCAGCAGGAGACTGTCACTAGCTTTGGTTGGACATAGATATCGTACGATTGCTGTCAGGGGCAGAACATTGCTGATCTGTTCTTTAACTAATCTGACTGGTAAGACTTTGATCTGAATGGTTAGTGGCGGGTCAGGAGATGGGAAAGTCCGATCGTAAAATGATTCATACGATCGGATCTTTGCATCTATGGCCAGCTTTATAGTCCAATAAAAGCCAGAGATCCAAGGTTACGGAACAAGCGTCTAGGTCCCATTACTGGCTTATTTCTCCTGCAATTCTCATTTGGATGGTGAGGCTACAGTACTGATTTGGACACATACAGTACATGTTTATAAGGAAGATGAACTATGCATTAGGAAGATGGTACAATTCACATGATATAATTATCAGGTTCTTTTCTGAAATGAAAAGTACTCTGCACTAACCACACTGAAATTATTCTGCCATGGCTAGTACTTTCCATGTAGTCAGGATTGGAGCTGTAGCTTCTCTGTAAAAGTTAATGTACAAAAAGAAATGTGGCAGCATCTTTGGGGCAGTGTTGTATTGATCACAATATATTTGAGGTAGCCCCTATGCAAGTTTAATTTTCTGTGAATTCTTATTATTGGGAATAGAAAAATCTCAGATGCACATTTTATCTGAATTTAAGTTGCACGCATTCTCTTTCGTGGACATTGTCAATTCTGTGTCACATTTTCCATAGAAATTATATATTTTCTCATTGAACAACAGATTTTAGGTCACGTGTGGTGCATGTTGATACCTATTCTGCACCTCCTGCCTTTTCTGTTGCACTGTCTCTGTCAGTTTCTGCAAGCTCATTTTCTACATTCTGTGGTGCTTCAGATTATCCATACAGAGAGTCTCATTTTTGTATAATCATTTTATTTTATTATGCATCTAAATTTCTGTGATTTTAAGATCAGTGTTCCGGTATGAAATCTTATGAACAGGTGGTACTAATAACACAACTTTCAAATAGTTTATAAATTATAGATTTTATTGTAAGTAAGAGTTAAACGTAAAGCTGCTCAGCAGTGCAAAAACCAGCTGGTATATACAGTTAGGTTCATAAATATTTGGGCAGAGTAAACTTTTTTTCTAATTTTGGTTCTGTTTACCACCACGAATTTTAAATGAAACAAATCAGATGCAGTTGAACTGCAGACTTTCAGCTTTAATTCAGTGGGTTGAACAAAAAGATTACATAAAAATGTGAGGAACTAAAGCCTTTTTTTAACACAATCAAAAATATTAATTTCTAATACTTGGTTGAAAACTAGTGATGGGCCAATAAATTCGCCAGCTGCTAATTTGTGGCGAATTTCCACGTTTCATTGCCAACGTATAAATTCGAGAAACGCGTTGGTCGGATGGGTTTTTTCTGTTTTTGAAGCTTACGGATGGCTTGTTTCACCTGCATGGAGAGCTCCTTGACCTCGTGTTGTCTGTTCAAAGCAAAATCTTCCACATACAAGCACGCCCCCCCTCAAATCAACTTCAGGACTTTTATTTGTTTCATTGATAATGTCATAATGAAGAAATTGCCCACACCTGCCCATGAAATAGCCTTTGAGTCAATTGTCCAATTACTATTACAGCCCCTGAAATTAAGTGATTGTGGTAAAAAAAAAGGCTTTAGTTCCTCACATTTTTGTACAACTTTTTGTTCAACCCACAAAATTAAAGCTGAAAGTCTACAGTTCAAATGCGTTGAGTTGTTTCATTTAAAATCCATTGTTGTAATGTACAGAACCAAAATTAGAAAAAAAGTTGTCTCTGGCCAAATATTTATGGACCTAACTGTTCAGTGGTACTAGTGACTCCACACCAGTGGTGTAACTACCCTACATACCCGTGATGCCCAGGAGACAAGGTAGTTACACCACTGGTCCACAGACGTGTAAATTAAATAATATACATACCACAGCACAAAAATAATTATATTATCAAAAACCACCATTTTTTGGAAAGCTTCGCTTTTTGTGTTTTGGAGTATTCACCCAATATAAATCTGTAAAAATATGTACTTAAAATATATATGGTTTTTAGTGATGGGCGAATTTGTGCAGTTTCGCTTCGCCAAAAAATTCGCGAATTTCGCGAAACGGCGAAAAATTCGCGAAACATCGCCGGCGTCTCGTTTTTGACGCCGGCGCCCGTTTTGGACGCCGGCGCCCGTTTTTCGACGCCGGCGCCCGTTTTTTCCGCGAATTTTCGCCCCCGTTTCGCGAATTTATTAGCCGACGGCGAATCGCGCAAATTCGCGACTGGCGAATAAATTCGCCCATCACTAATGGTTTTCTGTGGGACATTTATGGCCTTGTAAACAATGCCCACTCCTTCACTCAAAATATAGTATAACACATTTTTTTGTTAAAACTCTATTCAACCCAAAAACTTACCAAACTCTCATGTCTGCTTATTTATAAGAAAAAAGCTCAAATATAAAAAAAAACTTTTCAATGGGTCTACCAACAATCAAAAATGTAAAAAAAAATTGAAATTGTAAAAATTTAAGAAAAAAAATAACATTTTGCCTAGGACAGCTTCCATTGATTTCTACATGAAGTTTTTAGATGCTGAATTTTCACATTCAAGTTTTTTGCTTTTAATAAATTAAGTTTTCAAAACTTGAATATTTTTTTCATAAATCCTTTAATAATGTTGCATTTCATTCATATTTCCTCTTATTGTAAGTGTTCTTCTTATGTCCTGACTCATTTAACGGTTTAGGAAGCACTCTTCTTAATGCTGTATTTTCCTGTATGAAACATTTAGACCTCAATTGCTCATCCATAAATCTGAATGTTTTAGAGCTCCTGTGAGACACATATTAAATGATAACTTTTTGCCTTTTGTTGATTCTGTACTCCATTACTTCTAAGAACTAAACATACTGTATTATATTGCGTCACAAATAAAAAATGATTGGAAACCTAACAACTAATTTGAAAAAATCTCATGAATTATAGACACAAGAAAATCAAATATGGAAATATATTTACTGCTTTGTTCACTGCCATTCACAGTATTTTGCTCATTAAAACCCCTGACATAAGGTAAAATGTAATGATAATGCTAACCTTAGTAGCAGGGCTGTAAAATCAGTGGAGTAACAATAGGGTCAGCAGACGCAGTGACTGCTAGAGTTCCCAGGAGTGTACAGAGGCCAGTTGGTTAATGTTTGTGAGTTTTAATTTATCCAGGTTATGATATAATGCACCTTTTAGCAGATTAAACTATCCAAGATAATTCATAATACAATTTAATAAAATTTTTTTAAAGTGAACCTGTTTGTACATATTTATATTTGATTCATAATAGCTTTGTATTTTGGCAAGAATGAATCTTATTACTGAATATTGTTCAGCAGTTGATTCACATAACATGATGAATCTTATATCTATTCTTAATTTGTAGTTTCTAGAATTTTGTTTCAAACCTGAAAATATTTTCAGATTTATTTTTAACAAACAGCCTCATATGGGGGCAAATTCACTAAAGTCCGGAAATTCGCTAGTGCAGCCTTCGCCGCACTTCGCCAGACGAATTTTCGCCAGGCCGCCGCTAATTCACTAAAATCCGAAGTTGCACTCAGGAGGCAAAAGGTACCAAAGTTGCACTAACGTTAATTTGTCAGGGTAAGCAAAGTTGCGCTATCGAAGGCTAATTTGCATACGGCACCAAATTTAAATATGAATGGACGTGTATGCAGCTGCGCATACAGAACACTACACAAGCCCAGGGAAAGCTAATAAAAGTATATATAGGTGTTGTAATGGCCTACACATGTGCCCACAGTGTATTTAAGGTGCCATGTGTTAACAAATGTAGGGGGGAAGGTGGGTCCCTAAAAAAAAATTTGTTAGTTTTCAGCCTATCACCCAAAAACCTTTTTTGAGACATAGAATTTTTTTTCTTTTTTTTACTAATTCCTATCTATTCTATTTAACTTCTCTCGGACCTAGCGAAGTAAACTCTGTTGATGAAGGTAAGGTTCAGAAAAAAAACAATCTTAGTAAATTTGCGTAGTTTCGCCCCCCTTCTCCAGAGTGCAACGCCAGCGTTAGGGTGTGAAGTTGCGCTACTCAATCTACATCGCTGGCGAATTTTCGCCAGGGTGACTGTTAATAAATTTGCGAAGTGGCAAAATGATGTCACGCTGGTGAATTTTCACCAGCTTTAGCCACTTCACAATTTAGTAAATTTGCCCCATAACGAGAAAGGTCTGCCCCTGTGTATAACTGCTCACCATAATTTCATAATAACTGATTAGCCACATGGATTTTTAATTTTTAACTAATTTTAAAACAGGAGTTAAGTAAAAACCCCTGTCAGCAACTTGGAATTTTGAGTTTTTTGCAATACACACACACACACACACACACACACACACACACACACACACACACACACACACACACACACACACACACACATATATATTATATATATTACTCCTTGAATATGCAAAAGTTAATTTGTATTGAAAACATTAAAAGCAGCATACAAAAGTACATTTGATTTTTCAAGACTCTAGTTCTTTCTCAAACATAATATACATACAAATCAAATCATGCACTTATACCCATAAGTCCCTTTGTTCCTGCTTACAGAACCACCCACTAGCTTTGTCTTAAAGGACCAGTTACATAAAAAAAAAATTAAAAAAAATTGTTAATATACTACGGAAAAAAACACCAACACATATAAAACGTTAAAACCACAAAGTCTTTATTTAGATATAACTTACTGAAACTCCGCTTGCTCTCCTCTTCAGAGAAGGCGACAGGGCGACGATCCATCGTGCAACACTCGATTTCTCCTCCCTGGCTATCTCCTATAAGGAAGGCAGGGAAGAGAAATCGAGTGCCGCACGATGGATATCCCGATCACCTTTTTTGAAGATGAGCGCAAGCGGAGTTTTGGTAATGTATTGCTAAATAAAGACTTTGTGATTTTGAAGTTTAATATGTGTTGGTGTTTTTTTTCATATTATATTAACAATTTTTTTTTTAAAAAAATGTCTTACTGGTCTTTTAAATGTATTATTATTATTAACATGTATTTATATAGCGCCAACATATTGCGCAGCACTGTAAAGTAAATGTGATTATACAACTACATCACACAAATTACATATATAGAATATATGGAGTAACAGACATCACAATCAATACAGGTACAAAAAGGTGAGGAAGGCCCTATGCATATGCATACAGTCTAAAGGGGAGGGAGTAATACACAAGGTGTGGGAGTGGGCAAGATCGAAGTAAGTGGGTGAGAAATGTGGTATTGTATGTGGTGTTGCGTTTGGTAGTTAAGCGGAGTGAGGGTAGGCTTCTCGAAAGAAGTGCGTTTTCAGAGATTTTTTGAAAGTAGAAAGGGTGGGAGAAAGTCGGACAGACCGTGGGAGAGCGTTCCAGAGGAGGGGTGCAGCCCTTGCAAAGTCTTGAATGCGAGCATGTGAGGAGGTTATGAGAGAAGAGTTGAGTAGGAGGTCAGTAGAGGAGCGTAGTAAGCGAGTGGGTGAGTATATAGAGATGAGTTCAGAGATGTAGGGTGGAGCAGAGTTGTGAAGTGCTTTGAAAGTCAGTGTCATTAATTTGAATTTGATTCTGAAAGGTAACGGAAGCCAGTGCAGGGATTGACAGAATGGCGAGGCAGAGGAGGAGCGGTTGCTGAGGTGTATGAGCCTCGCAGCAGTGTTCATTATGGACTGGAGAGGTGACAGTCTCTGGAGGGGGAGGCCAATTAAAAGCGAGTTACAGTAGTCTAGACGCGATATGATGAGAGAGTGAATAAGAATTTTGGCAGCATCTTGGGTGATAAATGATCGTATTTTGGATATGTTCTTTAGGTGGAAGTGACATGATTTGATAAGTGACTGGATATGAGGAGTGAATGACAGGGCAGAATCTAGGATAACCCCAAGGCACCGGGCCTGGGGAGAGGGGGTGATAGTGGAATTGTTAACTATGATGGATACTTCGGGGATGCTACTGGTGTTGTTTGGAGGAAAGAGAACCATTTCAGTTTTGGAGAGGTTTAATTTAAGGTAGCGTTGCGACATCCAGGTAGAGATAGCGGACAGGCAGGAGGAGACGCGAGTTAGGAGTTCTGGGTTGAGATCAGGAGATGAGAGATAGATCTGAGTATCGTCAGCATAGAGGTGGTAGTGGAAACCGTACGAATTTATTAATTTGCCAAGGGAGGAAGTGTAGAGGGAGAATAGTAATGGTCCTAGGACAGAGCCTTGAGGAACTCCAACAGAAAGAGGTAGGGGAGAAGATGATGCTCCATTGTAGGAGACACTGAAGGAACGATTGGTGATGTAAGAAGAGAACCAGGACAGGGCTGTGTCACGAAGGCCAAGCGACTGGAGGGACTGGAGGAGGAGAGGGTGATCTACAGTGTCAAATGCGGCTGAGAGATCAAGCAGTATTAGTAGTGAGAAATGATTGTTGGCTTTTGCGGTTAAAAGGTCATTAGTTAGTCGAGTCAGGGCAGTTTCCGTGGAGTGTTGTGGCTTAAAACCAGATTGTAGGGGGTCTAGCAGGTTATTGTCAGAGAGGAATGAGGTAAGTCGGTTGTAGACTAGGCGCTCAAGTAGTTTAGAGATGAAAGGTAGCAGAGAGATAGGTCGGAGGTTGTCAAGATTGGAGGGATCAAGAGAGGGTTTTTTCAGAATGGGGGTGACAAGAGCATGTTTTAGTTGAGAAGGAAACAGTCCATGTCATGTACATGGACATGTCATATAATGAATAAGTGTTGAACTACAGATGAAGCCACTTGGATTTGTGAGTTAAATGCGTCATGACTCAGGGTTAATTGAAGAAACTGTGTTATCTAAAGTCATCTTAACTCATTTAATGCATTTAACCTTTTCATTAGCATACCAAAGTACTATTGTTCACAATGGTGAATGCTTTAATTAGATGAGATGTTGTGACACAGTTTTCTGTGTTAAATGAGATAAATGGGATATCTGTGTTTAGTTATTCTGCGTCAAACAGACAAACCAAAGTGGCTGCATCTGTACAACTCACAATGATACCAAATAACATTGATATAATTTACAGAAATTAAACAAAATCATATAAGCTGTAATCACGATCATCCCTCGAGACTCTAATGTCCCCAGAGTGTGAATCCATGTATTTTCAAATAAAACTCTCCATTACCTCCACGTCTAAGTACCGAAATTAGTTGTATGGTAGCATATAACAATTAAGAGACACATTTACTATGTTCAAGGCATCTCTGTTTCCCCTAATAGTTCTTGTTAGGGTCTGAATTTGATACTGGGCGTTATACTCTAGGCACCTAGGACATTCACCCCTGGCACTAGTAGGAGATTGAAATAGCCATGCATTCCTTCCTATTAAATAAACGAAGGACAGACGTATGTACTTGGCTTTATTGTCCAACAATTTACTGTAAATTCTAGAGATTTTACTTTAAATTAATTTTATATATGCATATATATTCAACCAGTATATCTAATAATATAATCATAATAATATAATTGGACATATATAAATATGTAGACTAAAGTTAATGTGCCGCATCTTGTCTCAGTTTCATTTAAATTCACATTTTACAGAGTTTTATTAAAAGGCTAGTACTATGCTACATATTTATAAATGTCCAATTATATTTAGGCTTTACTAATTATCTAATATTTTGCATTAAATTTGACAGAATGTAATATGAATCTGAAAAAATTAAATATATGAAAAATGTACTCATATATTATATCAACAAGGTTCATTAAACATTCTGTAGAATTTCTTGCAAAATACTGGATAATTAGTGAGACTAGATTGTCCTTTAAAATAAATTATCTGATAAAAGGAAATTTGACTGAAAAGTTTTTTTTTTCAACTTCATGGCTTTTTCAGTTTTAGCAAATGTGTATGTACATGTACAGTTTGTACATAATGAGGCTAAACTATAGATCAGTGTTTTTAAACAAGTATTAATGATGGTTAAAAATGCCATTCCTGTTGTTTTCCCAATTTTTATGGATTAAAATTACCTGAGGATTTAGAGTTCATGGCTGCCACTCAATGCAAGCAAACACATTCTGTTGCGGTTGCTACCATTCTAATTTCTTGCATTCCTATAAATTGGAATTGCACGTTTCCAAAACTTGAATTTTCGAGATTTATTATTTATTAAGTTTAAGTCAAATTTTTTAATTCGAGTTTTTTTTGCACTTAATAAATGTCAAACATTTGAGTTTTTATAACTTGAGACTTTGCTGCAAAAATATTGAAATGCAAATTTGATTTTTGATAAATCTGACCCTTATAGTTCCTGACAGTAAGGAAAGGGATAAAATATATAAGTACAGAAAAATAAAGTGCTAGAATCCTCAAAAATTCATTTGAGGAGGGGGATTTAACAGAAAGAATAAAATATAGTATAGTATTTTTAAAAAATTTTTTTTGTTTTTTGTTTTTAAAAATTTTTTTTATTAACACCCACCGTGATTATTAACAGTGATAGTAGTGTTTTTTCATTTAACTTAGAAGAAGAGAGCCCAAAAATGTGAAAGTTGTGAAATTATGAAAAATCAAAAGATAAAAAATAAAAAATATAAAGAGAGTGAAAAAGAGTGAATTTGTTCAGTGAATTAATAAATACCAACAATTTCTCTTTAAGTGATAGTGATTGCAGTATTATTCATTGCTTAAAACACATTCAGTGCAGTAGGTGAATATTCATGTGATTAGTGAATATTTAGTGTAGGTTAAATTTCCCCTTAGATTTTTCTCGTTTGAGATCCACACTCTATAAGTTAGAGGAAAGGTAACGTAGAATACTTTGCCACAATTCCGGTACAACCGGTTGCGCAGCTCACTCACCAAATGTGAGTTAAGGGAGAGCGTCTAATAGGTCCTGTTCGCGCTGTTTCCACTCTTTTTCTATTATCCAGGTTTTTGCAAGAGAGATAAAAATAGAGAGGGGCATGTGCAGGGATCACTTTAAAACAGTTTAATAGAATAAAAATACACTCACAAACACGATCGGTAAAACTGCAAAAGGATTGGTAAAAGTCCCGCGAAAGTCGCTGTGTCTCCTTGGCGTCCCTCGGGAGGTACAGACGTCTCTCTGGATCGGGTACTCCTGCAAAAGGTTAGCGTGGTCCTTTTCGCTTACGCGTTTCGCCTGGCTGGCTTCTTCCTGAGCGATGCCAAGGAGACACATCGACTTTCGCGGGACTTTTACCAATCCTTTTGCAGTTTTACCGATCGTGTTTGTGAGTGTATTTTTATTCTATTAAACTGTTTTAAAGTGATCCCTGCACATGCCCCTCTCTATTTTTATCTCTCTTGCAAAAACCTGGATAATAGAAAAAGAGTGGAAACAGCGCGAACAGGACCTATTAGACGCTCTCCCTTAACTCACATTTGGTGAGTGAGCTGCGCAACCGGTTGTACCGGAATTGTGGCAAAGTATTCTACGTTACCTTTCCTCTAACTTATAGAGTGTGGATCTCAAACGAGAAAAATCTAAGGGGAAATTTAACCTACACTAAATATTCACTAATCACATGAATATTCACCTACTGCACTGAATGTGTTTTAAGCAATGAATAATACTGCAATCACTATCACTTAAAGAGAAATTGTTGGTATTTATTAATTCACTGAACAAATTCACTCTTTTTCACTCTCTTTATATTTTTTATTTTTTATCTTTTGATTTTTCATAATTTCACAACTTTCACATTTTTGGGCTCTCTTCTTCTAAGTTAAATGAAAAAACACTACTATCACTGTTAATAATCACGGTGGGTGTTAATAAAAAAAATTTTTAAAAACAAAAAACAAAAAAATTTTTTTAAAAATACTATACTATATTTTATTCTTTCTGTTAAATCCCCCTCCTCAAATGAATTTTTGAGGATTCTAGCACTTTATTTTTCTGTACTTGGAGATCGTCTCAAACAGGTGGAGGAGGACCTGCAAGTGCTGAACTGTGGGGAAACCAAAGTTTGTCCTTGGATACAACCTGATAAAATATATAAGGTTGGGGTCTCCAAGTTAGTAGAATAGTAACTCACCACATTAAGGAAGTGGCCCAGGTGCACTGCCCTGAGCCCTCAGCATAGGGAGCGGACAACCGAAAATTCTTTAAAGCAGACTTCCAGGCAAAGGTTTTCAAAGTGAAAAGTAGTTTATCATATCCACAACTTTACGGGGGCGATTCACTAAATTCGAGTGAAGGATTTGTAGTAAAAAAACTTCGAATTTCGAAGTATTTTTTGGGCTACTTCGACCTTCGAATGGGCTACTTCGACCTTCTACTACGACTTCGAATCGAAGGATTCAAAGTAAAAATCGTTTGACTATTCGACCATTCGATAGTCGAAGTACTGTCTCTTTAAAAAAAACTTTGACCCCCTAGTTCTCCATTTAAAAGCTACCGAAGTCAATGTTAGCCTATGGGGAAGGTTTTTTTGATCGAAGGATATTCCTTCGATCATTGGATTTAAA
This sequence comes from Xenopus petersii, assembly GCA_038501925.1. Taxonomy (NCBI): domain Eukaryota; kingdom Metazoa; phylum Chordata; class Amphibia; order Anura; family Pipidae; genus Xenopus; species Xenopus petersii. The sequence goes on along the minus strand of CM076672.1, from coordinate 50,026,497 downwards.
TCCTTCGAATCGTTCAATTCGAAGGATTTAATCGTTCAATCGAAGGAATAATCCTTCGATCGTACGATCGCAGTATTTGCGCTAAATCCTTCGACTTCGATATTCGAAGTCGAAGGATTTCAATTCCTAGTCGAATATTGAGGGTTAATTAACCCTCGATATTCGACACTTAGTGAATCAGCCCCTTATCACAGGCTGTGGATATAATAAACTACTTTTTACTTTGCCTGGTGGAAGTCTGCCTTTCTGAATGCCTGCTTTAAAGATTTTTCAGTAAGGATTAGGGATGTAGCGAACTGCCATTTTGGTGTTCGCGAATGCCGTTCGCGAACACCGGCAAAAATGCGAACAGTTCGCGAACAGTTCGCGAACTTCGAACACCCGCAAAATCGTTCGATTCGAACGATCGAAGGATTTTAATCGTTCGATCGAAGGATTTTCGTTCGAATCGAACGATCGAAGCCATTCGATCGAATGCTTTTCATTCGATCAAATGCTTACAATCGTTGGAACGAATGGAAATCGTTCGATTTTAGCGGTCGAAGGAATCAAATGGTCGAACGATTTTTATTCGAATCGAACGCGAACTCAAATTGGCTAACGTCGCGCGACGTTCGCGAACATTCGGCGGACGCGAACAGTCGAAGTTCGCGCGAACTAGTTCGCCGGCGAACAGTTCGCTACATCCCTAGTAAGGATTGCACAGTTCACATTTTCAAAAAATTTCCCCGTGAACTTCCTGATAATTCTTATTATTGTCCCTCCTTTGGAGGAATAAACCAGTGAATATGTAATGGCACATGGTGATCTAATATGGCGGTCGGGGATGCCCATCGATCTCCTTGCGTTTTGCTGCGTGCATCATTTTGTTTGGGGCCCTGCATCTGAGGTAATCGGGCTTGGCACAAAATTCAAATATTTAAAGACTCCTCATCCATTTTCCTTTCCCCAGAGTAGGGCTATTCTAGATAGATAGTTTCTGTGTGTACTTCTTCTTTGGGGCAGATTCACTAAAGGGCGAAGTGCCGACGCTAGCGACAATTCTCCAGAAATCCCATACATTGGGACATCGGCAATTTACTAGCAGGCGTAGAGGACAATTCCCTAGTGAAAGAGACTGTTGATAGTGTACGTTCACACTCACTAGGCGACTTTTCGCTCAGACGATTGGTCGTTATTCCGCAAATTCACAAAGATGTGAATTTTACTGAACGTTGCCTCTTTAACCAAAGTTTACTTTGCCTGTCTGAACCAACCTTTGACCGGTACTGACTACTCTTCTGGATTTCCATTCTTTACTGCTCTGACTGACTGATTATTGACCTCGCCTATTCTTACCCCATTCCAATTTCCACACGTTCCGGTTCCCTTGCCTTCCCTGAACCCTTGCCTTGGTCCTCGCACTTTAAGACCTAGCAGCATCAGAGTAGCAAAGGGCTCCTCCTGGTGTGAAAAAGGGCTGTTATAGGCAGAAGCATGAGCTGTTTCCGGGACCTTGGTTTTTGTTCTGGGTTTTGGGATACTGAATGTGTCAGAATACAGGAAACTTGGGTCTAATAATATTTTTGGAGTGCAGAATTGGAATGAATTGATTACTGATTTTAATATTCCTGAAACTTATAGCAAGGTGATTTTTATGACAATGTTTTAATGTATCTGTTATTTTCTTATAAGGTAAGGTGGCCTGACATCATGTTGTCTTCAGATAAACCGATACAATACAAGTTATGAAAGAAGGAAACTATAATGCTGGGAGGAGGCACACTGTCTGGGTATTTTTGATGACATTGTAAGCTGAGATGATCCTCAAGCAGGTCCTGTAGTAGTTCAGATTGACAGTGATTGTAAATGTAATAACAAAATTGTCGCTTAGTTCAGGTTGCAGCTTGATAAGCAAGCTTGTAACAGTGCCACTGGTGGCTGGTGGACTCCCATCAATGGTAAGATGGTTAAAAGGTCATTTTCTGTGAAAAGTAGACATCTTACAAAGTGACACAATGAACCAAATGCATGTTATTATAGCAGCTTTCACAAGAATGACACAATACAGACTTAAGCACCAGAAGACCAACAAGATATAAAATGCACAAATAAGTTGTACTTCTCCTTTTCTCTCATGTGCATCACACTCATGTTCTCTCACTCACTGCAGAAGCTTCTAGTGCCACTGTCATGTGGAAATGTACTAGCAGGGTGCCATTAGCCATTAAAGGGGGGCTCCTCTCCAGTAAACCCTCTCCCCTACTGATCTGTCCTCCTATAGCATTGTCAGATGTGGTAGGGGTAAATATTACCTGCCCAAATGAGCAGTTGGATAAACCTTTTTATATACCCTGCCTTGCTTTGCTCCTTACCAAACAGGTTCTATTGAGAGTTAGAGTTGAGCATTTTGGCTTAAGTTAGAAAGTTTTGTTCTGAAATCTGCCTGCCTGACCCAACCCTTCGGTACTGCACTGCTGTTGATTCCTATGTATAATTTTTGGCTTATTTCCTGACCATCCATTTGGTCTCATCCCCTGATGCTGATTTTATTTTATACACACAACTATTTTTCCCAAATGCATTAAAGTGAATGCGCATCCGATTTTTTATGTGCGCAACAAATTTTTTTGTCACAGCGAATTTTTGAGCAGTTTCACAAAAATATTTGCAGGTGACGAAATGCAGAATTATCCACAAATCCATGCCCATCACTACTTATCGGCCATTTTTCAGTGATCCTGTTGACCATCTGGGGTTAATGGATCATTCATTGCCCATTTCTACAGTGATTATACTGGCATATCTGGGTTTATTATGCTGATTATACATTTTGTATGGTAAAGATATTGGCATGCTGGGGTTAATATGTTGGTTATTTTATTTTATGCAGTAAAAATAGTGGCACATCTGGAGTTAATATGCTGATAATTATTGCTGTAATTATATTAGCATGTTTGCGGTGAATATGTAGATTTTCCATTTTCTGTAGTAATTGTACAAGCACATTTGGGGATAATATGAATATTTTCCAACATGTTCTGTAGTAATTATACTGGCATGTCTAGCGTTACTATGCCAATTATCCATTGTCTTTAGTAATTATACTGTGAAGGCTGGGGTACATTTTGTTAAAATGGGTGAGGTATTCAGGAAAGAGACACAACGTAGGTGTGGTCTTACAAATATAGCAGCACATAGTGTATCAGATGTTTTTGTCCCTCTTGCTATATTTCAACTGCTGGGAGGTGTGTTAGCTTCCTCTCAGAAGTGAGATAAACTAGCATTAATCTCCTGACTTACCTAACCTAGTCCTATATGCAGCCTCCAACCTGGTGTGGCTCTGAAGTCTGTCTTGCCTTTATTATCAGGCCAAAGAACAAGTTCCTAGCTGCTGCCATTCCTTATATAGGTTTCTAAAGGAAAATCAGAATTCTCTGAAGGCCAATCTTAAGGTTGGTGGCCTGCTGGCTGAACTAAATATTACCTACTTATATTTGCATTAAATCTATATCACACTTCCTTATTAGCTGCCTCATTTATCCAATAATATTGAATACTTTAATTTCTATAGCATTTATACAAGATAAATAACAAAAAAAAAAAATGTTTTAATGCATTTTAATTTGTTTCCAAGAAAAACAGACATTGCTTTCTCAGTACAGGATTTTGACCTTCAGCCCCATTGTAGAGTAGCACAGAAGACACATAAAAGGTTTCTTTAGTATTCAGGCAACAAGTTACAAGAGGAAACATTTTTAGCTCTTCTTCCATTGTGTGTCCTAACAGCCTAATGTCCTTTTGTATTGTCCACACACTTTCCTTTACTTTAAGACATCTGCCTTTAGGAAGTGACATGGAGACTCGGTAGTCAAACAGCTGTTGGTGTATAAAGGAGGCAGCGCACAAACAATTTTACAATTGCTTCTATTATGGACAATTAAACTGAAGGAAAATGTAAGTGAATACAGATATGGGCTTGCACTAGAAAGAACTATGGAAAATGACATTTGAATGACACTAAACAACCATGCTAACGCAGCTGGCTGCAAAATTAGGGTCAAATAAATCCAATGGTTTTAGGGTATGCTAGGGATAATAAAATGAAGGGATCCTAAAGAGAATATATTTCAAATGAGATCTCCAGCTGGACAATAGGGAAAATAAACTGTGTCATCCAAAATAGAAAGGTACAAAATGAAGGTGAAAGCTGCGGGTTTAATGGATTTATTTATTTCCTTTATTAAAACTAGTCTTGATATTGATTTGTGGTACATTGCTCTGTCCTATGCCAAAAAGCATCTTGATTTTCTGTGTTGACATTGTGTAACACTGCAGAAATAACAAGAGAAAATATGACAAAAGAAAAAAAAACAGTGTTATATGCTTTCTCCCTTCTGTTCAGATTATTTTCTGCAAAGTCACAAACCTCTCACACAGACAAGACTACCCATTTATTACCAGACTTTCTAAATGGGAATATAAAAAAATGTAGCCTCTGTATTTTCTTTATCTACTATACAATATATGAATATAAATGAAATACATACTTTCTCATTAATTAGTTAGAGAATAGAATGTATGTAGAATATTCATATCCACTCATATAGTACAGGTATGGGACCTGTTATACAGAATGCTTGGGACCTGGGGTTTTCCGGATAACGGAACTTTCCGTAATTTGGGTCTTATTTAAACATTAAATAAACCCAATTGCTTCCAATAAGGATTAATTATATCTTCGTTTGGATCAAGTACAAGCTACTGTTTTATTAATACAGAGAAAAAGAAAATCATTTTTAAAAATTTGGATTATTTGGATAAAATGGAGTCTATGGGAGACAGCCATTCCGTAATTCGGAGCTTTCTGGATATCGGGTTTCCAGATAAGGAATCCTATACCTGTACTATCATAATATTTCACAAGATACAGTATATTTCTCCTTACCTATTATATACCTAATTTGCTGTTATGTTGAGGGTTTCTCCTGTTCTCTACTTTCCTTCTTCCTTCCCACAACAAAGCCAATAACTATAGCATGTAAGCCTTGTTTGACTTACTTTATGGCAAGTGTTTCATTTGTTAAGTGGCCTTACATGGACTATATTGGCAGGCAATTTTGCTGATTTTAGTATTGCTGCCTGACAGTACCTGCATGTGTGATACTTCTTACAGGCATAATATATATATACTGTATATATATATATATATATATATATATATATATATATATACTTCTCATTTATTGGCACTCACCACTCAGCTCTTCACCAGCCGGCTGCTCACAAAAAAGTTAAATTCCACTCGTAGGAAGGACTCACGGCATCATATTTCGTAAAAGAACAATAGTCTTTATTCCAACCACATACCAACGCATTTTGATCCACAAACGACAGTCATTTGTTTCATGTGGAAGGCATGTAGAATTAATTTTTCCACCTAATGGAATACATCCATGCCATTGATATGTAGTTTCTATTTTTTTTTCTCCAGAAAACATTTCTGTCAGTAATGTTTTTAAACTGACCGTTATTTCACCAAAACAAATGATAAATGATTCAAAGCAAAATTTGACCCTACATATTTTGTAAAAGGGGATGTAAACCCCCAAATAAAAGTTTGGCCAATCAAGGAAAATGCCGTTCTAAGCAATCACATTTTCGCTGGTGAAAGAGATGGCTTCTGTTACATTATTTTGACACTCAAATACAACAGAGAAGAGATTATAAGGGGTAGACAATTCTGAATTAAATAGTAATTACATTTACAAATAACTTCAATTGAAAATTGTAATACGGTACAAGTCACATTTTACGTTTTTCAGAGGACCAGAAAAAATGGTGTAAAATCCAGGAAAATGAATTCGATTTACCTACTTTTGCAATATCAAGACCCAGACCAAGATTTTGCTCAACAGACAGGCTGTGTGTGTGTGTCTCCTCGAGGTAGGACAATAAACTCTTTAATGGCACTGACACCATAAGTCATTAAGACTCTGCTCTCTTGTGCTTGGATACTGATGCTGCATTTCTGTTCAGTGATGTACCCCTCACAGCTTCCATTTCAAACAGAATATGTAGTGTACTATTTAATTTCTTGAGGTCTATGTAATACACTTGTTACAAATGCATTTTTTTAAAGAGCTTAGAAGATTCATATACATTACAATATGAAAGAAAGAAAAGAAAGGAAGTTATTCAAGAAGGACTGTTTGTTTGGAATGCATATTATTGCTCAGCTTTATGAATTAACATTTTAGATTTAGAAATTCAAAATGCAATAGAAGCAGAATGTACAGTAGAACATTATGGCAAACCTAGCATATGTTTAGTACATTAGAGTATATTAACATTCATTATTTGTCAGCTCTAACCAGAATAGCATACTTTTTTTCTGTATGTGATGCATAACTGTCATCCTTGTGAATATGTTGCTGCAACTATGAGATTTGTACACTATTTGTGTAATTATTCTATTACATACTGTATATTTACTGGCTTTCTTTCATTTAAATGGTCTGACTTCCTAGACCTATAATGTTCTTTAGGTGGATAATTTAAAGGCACAAAGAAACAGTTCATGCCAACAGGCACTTACCAATTACTGTTTTTAAATCTGGTTAAAAGGTTGGAATTTCTATGGTTGGTAATGTTTTCATAGTTGCAAGTCAGAACAAAGCAAGAACAAATATATAGATTCACCTCTTAAAGGAGAACTCAACTGCCCTCTCTAAGATTTTATTGCTTAGCACTACCACATAGGGCCCCTTTTCTTTTTCCAACCTCATTGATGTCAGATCTTTTTGACCGCTTAGCTTTGGGCAAATTACTGCTCATTGTGAATAATTTTATTTTTGTGCATATACAATGCGTATATAATGCATGCATATGCAACGCAAACACCAATAAAAGATTGCACATCATGCTGTTTGCCTCCACTGCACTGCAATCTCCATTATGTAATAAAAGGCATGTGGGCAAATTCACTAAGATCTGAAGTTGTGCCAGCGTCAGCTTCGTCGCACTTTGCCGCTCTTCGCCAGGCATAGTTTCGTCAGCGCTACGCAAATTCATGTGAAGTTGCACTCAAAGTTGCGCTACCGTCACTTCTTCAGGCAAAGCGAAGTTACGCTAGCGATGACTAATTTGCATACGGCGCGAAGTTAAAATATAATGGACGTATATGCTTCAGCAACTACATTACACTACACAAGCCCAGGAAATCTTTAAAGGATAAAATAAAGTTGTTCTATTGCCCTACCTTTGAGGTTACCCCCAAAAAATTGTACGCTATTTTTCATACTATCACCCTTAAAAAGTAAATGACGCCAGAGTTTTTTGAGACTTAGAAAAAATTTCAACTATTTTTGGACAAACTATTGTATTGAACTGCGCCTGGTCTGACCTGGTAAAGTACCTGGGCGCAAGAGGTAACGTTCAGTAAAATGAGCAAGTTAGTGAATTAGCGTCGTTACATCCCTTCGCCATAGCGCAACTTCGCCAGGCATAAGGGTACGAAGTAGCGCTAGAGTAGGTCCACATCGCTAGCGAATTTACGCCAGCACCCATTTGGCGAAGTAACGAAATGATGTCACGTCACGCTGGCGAATTTGCGCTAGCATGAACCGCTTCGCGCTTTAGTAAATTTGCCCGATGGAATTTGCCCAGGTACAGTAACCTAGAACATGAATCTAGAGATGTTAGAGTTGTATGCTTTTAAATGACCAGCTGGTTGGATGCTATAAGTGATTAGACCTGTAGCAAGCTGCATCTTTTATTACAGAACCCCAAAAACATGTAATAAAAATTATTACTAAAAAAGATTTTATTTATTCCAAAAATATGATTCGACCTGCAAACAGATCTTAAAAATTACGCAATACTCAATTGCAATTTGCAGAGTAATAAACTTGTGCTATATTTTAATCTTAGTACTCATTTTTCCTTCTTATTTATGTCTTTACGTCTTTTATTACTTGCCACGCATAAATGTATTTTTGTGGAGCTTGAGATGGTTATGTATAAATATAAAATACATTTACTTAAAGAAGAAAAAATGATTTAAAGAACTATAATATTACTGGCCAGTATTAACACTATATAAAAAGAGAAGCTGATGTTTCATCACATATAGTAGTAACCTGTAGAAAATGCAATGTTTCTGTAGTAATGGCTTTCGTCTCCTTGGGGAGCTGAAGTATTATGTTTGTAAGTGTGGGGCGGTAAGTGGTATGCGTGCAATGAGCAGAAGTAAGTTCCCATGGGGTTTGTAAAGCTGCATGAAGCGCAGACGGCTATGGCAGTTGTAAGAGTACCAGCGCCACAGTTCTAAAGTACACCTGACTTTTTTCCTTTAATAAAATAAATATGAATAGACTTTCTGAGATATAATAATGTGCTTATTTGCATTGTATTTATGTTAGTTGTGCCACTGGCCGCAGAGATATCCAATCTAAGGCTCAAGGGCAGATTTATCAAAACTTGAGACTAGAGTTTGCCATAGAAAGACTCAAAGATTTTCTATTCCTTTCTATGAAATTTTCAAAAGTCTATTTATCAATGAGTGAAAATTAGAATTCACTGTTTGTTAAATATTCTTCTAAAAAGAAATCCTATAGGAGTGAATACAAAGAGGGTGAGTTTTTCTCATGTTTTTTAAAACTGCCCTTAATGTTAGATAATATGGAACTACAGACCTCTAAATCCCTAATTAATGGTGCTTTTAAATACCAATAACCTTATAAAAAAATAAATGCCAATACTGTACTATGGTCCTATAATAAACACAGCTCCCTGTTAAAATGTGAGGAAATAGTGAATCTTTAAAAGGATTACATGGCAACTAATGTTACGCTACCACCACAGCCAGTACATGTAAAGCTGGCCATAGACACAAAGATCTCATATTCTCAATTCGTACGATTTTCGGAACGTGTGTGGAGAGTCCCAACATTTTTCGTCTGGCAGAGATCGGTCGTTTGGTCGATCGGACAAGTTAGAAAATTTCTGTCGGCTGCCGATAATATCTCTGCATGTATTGCCGGTCATACGACTTTCATAAACTGTCACCAGCTGTCTATCATACGATTACTGTCAGGGGCAGAACATTGGCTGATCTGTTCTTTTACTACTTTATTTGGTCAGAATGGTAAGACTTTGATCTGAATGGTTAGTGGCAGGTCGGGAGATGAGAAAGTCCAATCGTACATTGATTCGTATGATCGGATCTTTGTGTCTGTGGCCAACTTAAGGATAACAAGAAAAGGGGTAAAGCAGTAACAGCTGAGTCTTCAGGAAAGATTGTCAGAGTTCCCATGTGAGCCTGTATACATATAAATAAATGTATATATATTTATAAAGGGATGTTTTGTGTTTTGACCACATCTTTTTACAGTGTAGAATGCTCAATCTCTCCTTCACATGGGATAAAAATTTAATTTCAGTGAGATGCATACAGTAGACAATTAAGGCTTGCTCTCATATTGTTGGGAAGCTTGCATACACTGTGGTTTATTTTACACGAATTATAATTTTTGTGATATAAATAGTGTAGGCACTGACAAATCTACTAAAGGGCTGTGTTCTTTTGGCCTGGAAGTGCACAAAACCTTTGACTCCCTTTTGAAACCTGAGGGTTCTGGGAACAAGCATGCATGAGGTTCAAGCGGATCTCAAGGGATAAGATCTTATCTGGATCTGTATACTTCTGAAAGTGATAAATGTATTTAAATAAAACGAAATACAGTGATCATGCAAGTTATTTTCCCTTTGATCCTTTTCCCGCATGTTAGGTTTTGGTAGTTCTCTTTGCAGTTTCATGTGAGAAAATATTGCAGCATCTAACAGAGAACAAGGCCAATCCATAAAAAAAAAAAGATTAATGATATCTGAAAGCAATTTGGGGTTCCCACTGGGACTTCTATTCTTGTCCTTGTCCTCCCTCTCCATGTCTTTCAACAACAAAGTCCACCAAGAACATTTTGCACTTTTCTTTCATTGCCATCCTGATTCTTTTGATTTAAATGAACAATCAGATATTTTTTTTCTTTATTTCTGAAGGCAGTTCAAAATGAGAAGATTTCATTCGCCCCAAGTGACAAGCATCATCAGGAGACATTACTGGCCCTGACACCAGATCCCTAAAAATTTCACTTTTTGTCTTTGAAATCTAGACCAACTGCTGAGTTTTCACATAACAAAAGGCATGGGAGAGGGAGCTTGAAAAACACAAATGCGCCAAGAGTATGGAACAGAGCTAAAACCTTCAATTTTAGAAATGAGCACTGCAGAGATAAAGAATAGTTAACTTGATGAGAAAGCTGAAACAATATAGGCATTTATAGGACTGTAGTTAAATTACATAAATGATGAGGTTGATAATGTTATATGCTACCCTACACATTTTACACCACTTTAAATAAATATACTGAACAGATGTGTTGAGGACCAAGTTATCAGGATATGGAAATTTGGAACATATTTTCCCAAGTAATAAAACAGTGCTTATTCTTTAAGCATAATGTTTTAATGTATATGCAAGACCTGCACAAAATACTTACAGCTGACAGATGTGAAGTAATGAACTAAAGTTGTCTACTTATAGCATATTATATAATGCTCTCTCTCTCTCTCTCTCTCTCTCTCTCTCTCTCTCTCTCTCTCTCTCTCTCTCTCTCTCTCTCTCTCTCTCTCTCTCTCATCCCATATCTGGCCAGTCCTACACTCAATTTTCATTTCATTAAGAATTCTATTGCTTCATTATACATTTTACAAAGGGACTAGGTTTTACCTGCAACTTACTAGCTGCTTTCAAAGTAAAACTCCCAAACTTGGCTGCCCTTTTATTAGACACCAGTGGGATCACCTGACTATAGCTGGGAAGGGTGGGAGCTACAACATGGAGCTGGTCACCGCTCCTATATAACTATAACAAACAAGGAAGTTGCAAGTAAACCGGTAGTCCCTTTGTAAAATGTAAAATGAAGCAATAGAATTCTTAATGAATCAGATGAAAGTTGAGCATAGGGCTGGCCAGATATGGGATGACTTTGACGTAGTTGGCCAGCTTAAATACGTTGCAATATATGGACAAGCAATCCCTGTTTTGTTTAAAGGGTAAGGCATTTTTTAGTAGCAGTATGCACAAAATGTCTCTGTCTTAAATATATTGATAATGGGTTGAATGCAGAGGACTCTCTTGTCTATAGATATATATATATAGATATATATAGATAGATAGTGACCCAGGAAGGCAAAGGCCAGTAGATGCATAGCCATCTGAAATTATCTGGCAATAGAAAACTACAGACTTAACATTTCAGGTACAACACCTGTTTGTAACTTCTATTGAAGATCTGTATACTGTATTTATTGTGAGCAGATCAGATGGACAGACAGTTCTTTAGCATGAAAAAAACCCTTGTCACTGTGAACCTTAAACTATTGCCTACAGCATTGTCCATCTCAAATTCTGGTCTCCTATTGAGATTCACAGCTGAAAACAAGAGTATAAGCCCACAGACTCACATTACCTTCACAAAGCCCTTTCCCTTTTGGAAATCAACAGGACTTTAAGTAGTTCCCCTCTGTACACACACATCTCAACTTTTTCTGTTTGTAGATCAAAACTGGCCTCCTGCTCTCTCCAGCTGCTAGCAGATGGAATCTGCTAATTATTGCCTAGGGAAAATATGTTTGCCTTCAAACTTTTCTCCCGTTACCAGTTCATAAACAATATATACTGTACAATATACCTTGTCTACAAATGTTCTAAGATTTTGGCCTAACATCAACTGATTAAAGGCACACAGCCTTTGCCTTGGAAATTCTTGGATCAAGAAATGTTTGTGCTTTATTTGTTTGCACAAAATGACCCATGTCCACGCTGGATGGCATGCAATAAAATTATTTTACGGTTAGAGATGGCTCATTTTTTAATTTAAAGAAATTCCCCAGTCTGCCCTATCATAATGGTAACTTCTCAAGGTTTTTCTTGACATAGTTCCATGATTAAGACTAAGCCCTGAATAGTTACAATTCTAAACATTGTTCCAAATGTCTGCTAATCCCCAGCTTGTCCAGGTTCCAGAGTATGTGTTCTTGTCTATATCACCTTTCTGTTCAAATGACCTGCTACACTATTGTATATATTTTTAGGAGCACAGGGGTATGTCTGTATATGTAAAAAGTAACTTTTGTTAACCTTTTAAAAATGCATAAATGCACATGCAGTATAGCGGAACCCATGGGTTGTTTGGGTCATCTCGCCACTTCCTCAGAAGGAATTACATGTTACCCCTGTTGAAGTCTGAAGATATTCCCTACTGTTTCTCTCTTTTCTCCTATTCAATCCAGACTTCAATTCTTTTTCAGTTTTGTCCTTCAAGCTTTCACTGCTTACTGTATCTATCCATCAACACAGCCCTCACAGGCACAGATCATTGTAAAAATAAGGCCTGTCTCATGTCCTTACCAGAGGTGTAAATCAAAGTTGCTCAACAGTTTTAGGCAATATAGTATGGTAAGACTGAGTCTGGCCATGGATCTAGCTACAGGAGCCACAGGAGGAAGGGTAATGCAGATATCTATGCAATACATTATTTGGGGGTTATGTCAATATAAAACTAGGACGCATTATTGTTGGTTCATTCAAACTAATTATGTAAATAGCTTTAACAGGGTTATCCATTTAAATACTATTTGTTGGTCAGATCATTTGTGAATGCACTTTTGGGTCCTGCTGCAGCCCTTGAGAAATAATTGACCAGTATCAAATGGAATCACAAAATGTCATCCTCAAGAACACGCACATGTCCAATGCAAATGTATTTTTTAGGCTTACATTAAACAAGGTGCTTTATAGTCATCTTAAAAAACCTGAAAAATACCCCATGTGCCATCAGCCTCATGCACATAATACATTTTATTTACGAATTGGCTGCACCCAGCCAAAAGTAATGGCATTTATAACAACAGGCTTCATTTTGTTTAGTTTTATTAATTGCCCTTTCATCTCTCTCTATTGAAAGCATAAATAAGGAAAGAAGACAAAACAGTAGAGCCTAACATATGGTGCTTTGGGGACATAAAATATTTAGCTCCTTATGGCGAACATGTAAAACAATTTGATGTTAATGATAAATATTTTAGTTGTGATTTACAGACAGTGTACAATTCCATCTCCATGTCTACCAACAAAATTGCAAAGGTTAAATGACAAAGCTCTACAGGCTATTTGTCTATCACAGAGAGTTGTAAATTGCAGCCTGTCTCCAAGATAGTGTTTATACACAATCTGAGATTAATGGTTTTGCATAGATACTTTGGACTCCAAGTGATTTTGAGATGAACTCCAACAAGCAGGCTTTTCTAATCCAAGCTCAACGATTTCTGATGCAAAATTTTATCTTGATAGCAATCTGTTTAGATTTCTGTAAAGCATTCAAAGCTGCCTTCTGTAGGCTGCAAGATGGCTGCTTCACTCCTTTGAAAGCTGAAAGCAATCATTGTTAAAAGGAATATACTTAAGCAAATTGGCAACGTTAGTAAAATGTTTTCTATTTCTTTAAATAATATGCAGCATTGGGGTTCTAAGGCTCCCATTGCTTTTAAAGTGAAAGATAAATACAGAGGCACCAACTGCTAGAATTGATTTTACTTTGTACACCGTAGCATGCATGGAATATGACTGTATAGATTATGTTTCAGAATTATTTATTTTACTGAATATTTTTATGTAACTATGAAGCTGTCAGCAAAAATGGAGTATCTTGCTGAAAATGCATCCATATACAGAATGTTCTGAAACTTATACAGGTAACTGATACATTTAGAAAAATAATATGTATACCAGAAGTCACCAGAACAACTTCAATCCAGTAAACGTTCCATCAGTAACAATGCTAGAGGGAAGCAGCAACATGCATTCATCAGAAGCTTGATAAGTTAATGTTATTGTTGGTTTTTAGTGGAAATAGGGTCTTGGTCCTTGTCACAAAAATGACTCACTCAACCACACTTAACTCTTGGGTTTGGCTACAAGGGGTTACAATCAGTCTCTCAATCACCTTACACACAGGTTAGACTAACAACAGACACCCCAAAAACACACCAACACCCACAAAGTTCATTCGCTGCCACCATCTATCATTAACAGGCGATAGAAACCTAATGTGACTATTCCCCTGCCCTCTATAACAGGTAATAACTCACACTACACAATATATCAAACACTCTCTCCTATGGTAGTTACACAGGGTAAGATCCTACAAGTCAAGCACTCCAGCAGCCAAAGGGTTAATCTACATTCAAACACACTTTCCTGCTAGCCATACTAGTTATCCAACATACAAATAGGCAACTTTGCCTTTCCACACATACGAAGAGTTCATACACGTAGGCACAAGCATTCATATGGGCAATGAGTTTGTTTAGCACAAGGACTAACGTATTAAATGATATTTAATATTTAAAAGAAACAGTGCATATGTATATATATAAGAATGATATTACAAAGATGACATAGTTGCAAATACAGTAAATAAAATAAAAGGGAGTAAAAACCCAAAGAAAACCCTTACTTTACCAAGTTTTGAAGTTGTCAGTGTATTTCCTCTGAGGCACGAGTTGGAAGCTGGACATACAATCCACTGAAAAAATGGAGCCTCCTTGTATGACAATGTGATATTGGGAATGTCACCTTTTTATTTCCTGCTGGGACACTCCCCTCATTACCTTATGCATGAGGTAGGAGTGCCCAGGAACATGTCGTTTACGACCCCCTGCAGGGGGTTTGCTACTCTCAGGCAATATTCCCCAATATCCCTTAATATAATATTGGTACTTGCCAGTACCCAATACTATAATAAAAACATGGGCAGGCTGTGATCCATATGTGGGCAAGAAGAACAATACCAAACACTAATAGGTTCCCACTTTCCAGTCCCCCAGGAACCAGCCCTCCTAACAGGTGGGTATAGGCTAGCCCTGTTTGGTATTGTTAGGAAGCATGTGACCTCCTCATAACCAATATGTAAGTTATGAGGTTGTGAATCCTATGACACAGGAGATATGGATACTTTCCTATAATCCATAATTTTCTACTAGCTATCCCCCCCTGCTGCTCTAGGTCCACAGCTCTGTTCTTTGATCAGCCGATCAAAGAACAGACTGGCCCAGCTTCCTTACCCAAATGGTGTGGCTCCAGACCGTCTCAGATGACAGATATGGATGTCACCTTTCCACAGCCCCCTGGTGAGATATACAATAAAGGGTCTCTGTGTGAGCCTGAGACTGAGTAATTACAGTATAAACTTTAAAAATGCCAGTGCAAGGTGGCCCTGGCATGACAGTCCTTGCTTCTGCCAAACAGATAAAGGACAACACACAAAACAGGTTTGAAGTTCTTGGTATGTGCCTTGTCCTTTAGGGGGATTGGCTACTTCGACCTTCAACGATGACTTTGAATCGAATGATTCGAACTAAAAATCGCTCGACTATTCGACCATTCGATATTCAAAGTACTGTCTCTTTAAAAAAAACTTCGACCACCTACTTCGCCACCTAAAACCTACCGAACATCAATGTTAGCCTATGGGGAAGGTCCTCATTGGCTTTCTAGCCAAATTGTGATCAAAGGAAAACCGTTCGCTCAATGGATTAAAATCCTTCGAATCGTTCGATTCAAAGGATTGAATCGTTTAATCAAACGATTTTTCCTTCAATCGTTCGATCGAATTAATTGCAGTAAATCGTTCGGCTTCGATATTCGAAGACGAAGCATTTAACTTCGATGGTTGAATATCGAGGGTTAATTAACCCTCGATATTCGACCCATAGTAAATGTGCTCCCTAGTGAGAATTTATTTTATTTTTGCCCGAAAACATCCAAAGCTGATATTGTCTTTCTTCCTTCTTATCAAAGCCAGTCTTCCTCCAAAGAAGATCACCTTTCACACAAAGACAGCTACAGTAGTTCTCTTTCTGTTTTCTCCATCTCCCCACCTACCTCCAATGTGTGTAGATGTATAAGTACATGTTGCTTTAGGATGAGGCATTTCAGAGAAGTTTATCTCCCCTTTAATTGTATCAACTTCTGTCAGGAGGCAAAAGTACTCTGGTGTCTGCGGTCTGAACGACATACAGGTATGGGATCCGTATCTGAAACCTGTTTTCCAGAAAGCTTTGAATTACAGGACCCCCTTAGACTCCATTATAATCAAATAATTAACATTTTTAAAAAATAATTTCCTTTTTTTTCTGTAGTAATAAAACAGTACCTTGTATTTGATCCCAACTAAGATATCATTAATCCTTATTGAAGGCAAAACAAGCCTGTTGAATTTATTCAATGTATAAATGATTTTTGAGCAGACATAAGGTATGAAGAGCCAAATTACAGAAAGACCACTTATCCAGAAAACCCCTGGTTCCAAGCATTCTATATAACAGGTCCCGTATCTGTACAAGCTAAGCAGTGCCATTGTGCCACCCATTGCCCAGCCTGCTTTTATGAGCCTATCGAGCTAGGAAAAAATTCAAGAAAAGCAAGACGCAAAATGCAAAAAATATTGTGCTGTTTTTTTTGCACTTTGTACCTTGCCCCTCTTTCTTTAATGAGCCTGTATATAAGTGTTAAATACCCTTTATTCCAGAGTTTAGCAGCTGTGTGCTTCATTTTAACAAACAAGAAACCTATTGGCACACTAAATGGAGAATTCCAGCCCCATCGTTTTTTAAGTACATAGATACATAGGGCAGTTACACTTTATGAGAGGTTTAATGGACAAAAAGAACTGTGACTGGCAGTTATCTATTGCCAAGCCAGGAGTATGTTTCATCATTTTTACAGTGGCTCGACCCTGTTATGTTTTCACCAGTGAAAATGAAACTGGAGGGACAGTCTTACTTTTAACAAACAGAATGATGACAGATATCACTTCTGTCCTCCACACACAACTGTCAATTTCTGTAATGCTTCAATAAAGGAAGAAGAAGAAGAAAAAAAAACAGTCAAAAAAGAACTACACTGGCCGGCCTCACTGGAAGAACAATGCAGCGAAAATAAAAAAAGCTAAAACAACATACTTTCAAAGGAAAACAGAGATACTTAACTACAATAAACAAGCTCAAGATTAACAACATTTGCTCATTTCTTTTGTGCGGAAATGAAATAGCACAGCTAATATGGTCAAATGCCTAGAGCTCATTAGAGCAAAAACATTACAAAACTCTTTGCGCTTATTAGCCGTAATAACATTTTTATTGCAGACAATAAAACTGAGTCTCTTTTTTGCCTGCGTTATCAAACCTTTTTATGCTTTTGCTCTTTAAGAAAAATATTGCAAAAAAACACTAATCTCATTTGTGTGTGGAAGGGGGGGGGGGAAGCAATGGAACGAAATTACTCACTTGGGGGAAACAATTCAGTAATTTTTGCTGATTCATTTACTCTTGCTTTAATAATAGTGAATTAAGTTTAATGTACTACAATATCTTCACAGTTTGGGTATGAGTGAGAAGAGTTTCAGTGACAAAGGTAAATATTTTAACCTCCACCTTACAATGATGCACACTTTCTGTATCTGACGGCAGAACTGGTTAGTCTTTGTATTTTACTTGTTTTACTGTCTAGACCAATGCCTTCCCTGGTTTGTCGCTGTAGGTCTACTTGTCTCTCTGTCACTATCCATTCCATTTAAATTTTCCAGAATTCCAAGGACACCCAATGTGCAGCCTTTAAACTGTTCTTCTACTTAAACATAAATCATGTCTCATATTGCTTTTCCCTGCTGTTGTATTGTCTTTTAATTCACTTCTTAGCTAGAGTGAGGTTGGTCATTATCATCATATCCCCCAATACCTGACCACAGCATATACATATCCCATGGTCTAGGACAGTGATCCTCAACCAGTGGCTTATGAGCTCTCTGACTCCTTGGATGTTGCTCCCAGTGACGTCAGAGCAGGTGCTTCGTTTTGAATTCCTTGCTTAAAGGCAAGCTTTTGTTTCATAAAAATGTGCACTGCCAAACAGAGCCTCCTGTAGGCTGCAAGTCCACATAGGGGCTACCAGTAGCCAATAACAGCCTATATTTGGCACCCAGGGACTTTTTGCATACTCATGTTGCTCTCTAACTTTTTTTTACATTTGAATGTGGCTCATGGGTAAAAGGGACCACCAATTCACAGAATATACTTTTCTAATGTTCACTGTGGAATATTTTATAATTGGGTTCTTAATTTGTTATTCAGAAGTGTAGGATCCAGTCTCCATATCTATCTATCTATCTATCTATCTATCTATCTATCTATCTATCTATCTATCTATCTATCTATCTATCTATCTATCTATCTATCTATCTATCTATCTATCTATCTATCTATGGGGCAAATTCACTAAGATTCGTAGTTGCGCCAGCGTCCGCTTCGCCGCACTTCGCCAGGCGTATTTTCACCAGCGCTATTCAAATGCACTAAAATCCAACGTTGCGCTCAGGGGAAGCGTAAGGTTGCAAAGTTGCATTAGTGTTAATTCACCAAGCAAAGTTACGCTAGCGATGCTTAATTTGCATACAGCGCCAAATTGAAGTTACAATGGAGGTATATGTAGCATCACTACACAAGCCTGGGAAACCTTCAAAACAGCAAATAAAATTTTTATTTTGCCCTACACATGTGCCCACTGTATAGCTAAGATGCCATGAGTTAGGAAATGGAGGAATTGAGGGGGGGAGGAGGGTAGCCCCAAAAAATTCTTCGATCTTTTTCAGCCTATCACCCATAAAAAAAGAAAAAACGCCAGCGTTTTTTGGGACTTCGAAAATGTTTTAACTTTTTTTGAAGCAATCCCTATCTACTCTATTGCACTTCGCCTGGTCTGATGTGGCGAAGGAAGTCTGGCGTAAAAGGTAGCGTTCAGAAAAATGTGCGCGTCAGTGAATTTTCGTAGTTACGTCCATTGCGCAAATTCGCCAGGTGTACGGGTGTGAAGTAACACAAGCGAATTTACGCCAGTGTCCGTTAGTGAATCAGCGAATTAACGAAAATGCGCTATGCTAGCAAACTAACGCTAGCGTTAGGCGCTTCTTCCTTTAGTGAATTTGCCCCTATCTATCTATCTATCTATCTATCTATCTATCTATCTATCTATCTATCTATCTATCTATCTATCTATCTATCTATTGTATCTATCTACAGTATCTATCTATCTATCTATCTATCTATCTATCTATCTATCTATCTATCAATCTACAGAATCTCTATCTATCTATCTATCTATCAACTATCTACAGTATCTGTCTATCATCAATGATCCATCTATATATCTGTCAATCTACTATTCATTGTCAGGCCTATATACAGGTATGAGGTCCATTATCCAGAAAGCTGCTATCCAGAAAGCACAACATTTTGAAAAGACCATCTATCATAGGCTCCATTTATATCAAATAATCCATTTTTTTTTTAAAAATGATTATTTTCACTCTGATAATACAACAGGACTTTTTACAGTCCAACCCAAGATACAATTAATCCCTAAAATATAATTAATCCTTATTGAAAGTAAAACCAGTTTATTGGGATTATTTAAGTGTTAAATAATTTTTTAGTAGACAAGATATGAGATCCAAATTATCCGTTGATCTAATGATCCTTTATCCAGAAAACCTCAGGCCCTGGACATTCTGGATCCCATACCTGTTCAACATTTACTGAATTAAAAAAAACAATAGCTACCATGTTATAAAGATATTTACTGTATAGCGTGCTTACATTGTTGCCTAGGCAAGGTCATGGGTCTTTACCTTTTCATTAACTAAGGGTGTGAATACTGGTTGTCAGCTGATGTGTAGTTTTGATGCAATTACTGCAAGTTATACCATGTGCGAGTGAGCAAACATGAAGAAGGACAAGTTAATGAAGTCAGCAATGCGTGACATGTCATTTTTCTATTTGTGTTCTGTGATCCAAAATGTGCCCCTTCAAGATCAATATGCATTGAGGGACTAATAAAATCTCCCAAGTGCTTGATGTACTACATCATTTTCTGCTTTATCAAATATAACAATCTTGATAGATTATTGCCTTGCACCGAGTAACACTGTATTGTATTCCAGAAATAAAATCCCTACACAGACAAAGAATTTGATAACCCCAAAGAAAAAAATGTATAACACTGATGTAACGGCTTCACCTCCAAGCAATGCATTTAGAGTTAGCAGCTGATTCATGGCAAGAGCAAAATGTTCAGACCACTGGATACAAATTGCAGTTCATTCATTAAAACACAATGCTGTCAGAAAAAGCACCATGTTACAAAAATATATTATATGGGATCCGAAACAATACTACCCAGTCATTTCTAATAGAATTCACAATGACCTCTTGTAATGAATTGCATATTGCCCTCTGGAAAGGTTTTCTGGTACAGATATTATACCTCAAGGGTATCTTTATAATAGAAGCACTATTATAAACTAGCTAGCTGAATAGTAGATGATGTTTTTTATAACAACCCTGGGTAGATAGAATATGACATTGTATAAGTGGGAAAGAAAGTCTACTGTTGCAGTGGTGCAGCACAATAATTTATTAAACAGTAGCCCAGAGGCTTTTGCATAAAATAAACCACCAAGAGGCACCTGTAGGACAATCCAAGAATGTTGACTCTGGTGGTATTTCTCTTAATAATGCCCATCAAGAGACGTTTCATCATAATTCTGCAAACTTTATCTCTTAGTTTTTATTCCTTTTTTGTAGGCATACCCAGCAACCTTTCCTTATGATGGGGACGGATGATGACTGCAGAACCAACCCTTTTCTTTTGCCTACTACACTCTTCCCATTAGCAGGGGGTTGTCAAATTGTATTAGGCAGTTAAGCACCACATTTTGATTTAAACCAGTTCATGCTGCTAGTTTTGAGAGCAGAGGTTTGGAGGCTGCACACGTTCCCTTACTCCCACCCTGGATGTTGTTGTGTCTGCTATAGCTTTTCTTTAAGTTGTTGTATTTATGTTTAATAATGTTATTGATGCTTAAAGGGGTTGTTCAACTTTGGATTCACTTTTAGTATATAGTAGTTGGCTTCCATTTTTTATTATTTGTGGTTTTTGAGTTTTTTTAGCTTTTTATTCAACAGCTCTCCAGTTTTCAGTTTCTGCAATCTAGTTTCTATGGTTCAAATTACCCTAGTAACCATGCATTTAAAAAAAGGACTGGAATATGAATAGGAGAGGCCCTGAATAGAAAGATGAGTAATAAAGAGTAGCAATCATATACATTTGTAGCGTTTGGTTTTTTTGACGGGGTCAGTGACCCCAACTTGAAAGCTGGAAAGAGTCAGAAGAAGAAGGCAAGTAATTCAATAACAAAAAAATTAAAAATAAATGCCACTTAGAAGTAGCCATTCTATAACTTACAAAAATGTAAAGATTATATCATAACAAAAGTTTCATGGCCCGTATTGTTTTATTAGTCCCCGTTTGCCTGTTCAGCAGCCAGTATAATGTGTATTGACCTGTGGAAAGTGCAGACACCATGGCAGATTTGCCCTAGTTGTTTGTAATTTGCCTCCTGCTCTGTACTTAGTAAATTACTCTTACATGTTTTTCATTCTTTACTCATAGGGTCAAAATTGGACAGGTGGCAACTCTATTTGTTCATAACAATATATAATATAATAACATGGGGAGGTCCATTTATTAAAGGTCATATTTTGGCGGTATTAGTGCCCCAAATATTTAATAGATGATTGCTTGACAAATGCATTTAATTTGTGGATGGGAGTTAGGATGACTTTGTTTAAATAAAAAAGAGGTTTAGTAAATATCCTCCTAAAAATGTGAGATTTATTTAGAGGCTGATTTGTTAAATGTATCTAATTTATTTTTGAAAACAAAGTTGACCTAATTCCCTTTCACGTATTGAACTCATTTATCAATTAATTTTATCGATAAAACTGGTGCAACAAAACGTCACAAGAAAAAAACAAGCATCAATTTGCATATATTACGATTGACACTCCAAAAATTTTTATCTACTCTACTTTTTTGGATTATAGGACAGAAAATGTTTTTGATCCAGCGCAAATCACAATGTCAAGACACAACTTCAGGGACATCTGCTATTGACTTCTACATGACATTAACAGGTTTGAGACAGTGTATATTCAGATTCGGATTTTTAGCAGCTTTGGGTTATGATAAATCTCAAAAAAATATTGAGGTTCAATAAATGGTTCAATAAGTGTTAAAACTATGAAAAATTCTAATACAAACTTCTGCAAGTAAAATCAGCATAGAAGTCAAGGGGAGCTGTGCTGATATTCATATTTTTTTGCACTTTTTCCATTCACATTTTTTTTTATATTTTAATACCTTTCACAACATTTGTGATTTTAGAGAAATAGAGTATAATCATGGTTTCAGAAAGGCCTCAGAATTGGCCTCCCTAAAAAGTTATGTATTGGGGTTTTTTGTGGTTTCTATACTTCATAAATCTCAACTTTTTAGAGTTTTAGAGAAATTTAAAAACTTTCCCATTTTTAGAGAAACAGTGCATGAAAATTCATGAAAAAAAGGAAATTTGAATGTTTGTTAATAGGCATGATAGAAATAACCAATGTAAATTATCTTACAAGAATTAAAGACATTGCTGAACATAGAAATAATTATGCTTGTCCTTATATGTGTTGCTATTGTTGTAGAATATTCTAATACTATGTTAAGGCAACTGTTCTTATAAATTGAACTCATTACTGCATAAATCTTTAAAATTATTCTAAAAATATTGTTGTCCCCTTCTATGTTTTCTCAATATTCTGTAGGACTTGTAATTGTAATGTAAAGTAGATACATATTTGATATATAGTTATTATATATAACCTTACAACCTATCTTGTTTTATTGCTTAATTAAAGCATGTGTGAAATAGAATGAATTTTGGTCTGATGTGTCAAGGCAGTGTAAATATTGAAATAACCTTACATGCTCATTTGAATCCAGTGTTGTATACACAGATAGCGAGTAAATTAATCTTTTGCAAGAGCTTAACATTCCATATGATAGTTTCATTATCGTCCTCAGTTTCATAGTCCTTGTTCAATGTGATTACATCAAAGTAGAGGTAGTGGTAGCTAATGTAATCATGCATTTCGCCAGTGCAGTTACCAGAAGGGATGGACAAATCTGACCCATTTCACGTCTCCATAAAAGTGCGAAAAAGTGAAAATTCGCCAAAATGCATTGAAGTCTATGGGTGTCAAATTTTATTTGTCACGCAATGTGGTGCTTCAAATTTTTTTTGTCATCTGACAATTTTTTTCACCCAGTGGAGTCTATGGTCATCATTTCTGAGATGAAAATGTTTGCTCATCACTAGTTACCAGTATTAACCAATCAGCAATGCATTCTGGTGTTTATTACACTTATAAACTTATAATATAAAGGAAAATACCTTATTGGTTGCCTTAGCCATCAGCACCAGTTCATTTTTGCACTTGTCTTACTAAATCAAGCCCAGATTTCCTAACACAAGTGTAGCAAAGTGCAACATTGAAGATTCATCATACTAATTAGGAATGACTTTTAGATGTCCCATCTAAGAGGCAGGGGTGCCAGTGGGCAGTACTCTGTATGCTTATTATATCTCCACATTGTAAATTAGCCCTAGAAAGGTAAAGTCATGAAATATGAGGCTCAGGAAGCCACCATATTGGACATGGTGGTCACTTTTGACATCAATTGAATCACAGAAATGACAACTGTTTAGCAATTTAACTTCTGTACACTCACTACTTAATAAAACGGTGGATATCTGTCCATATAACAAACACAAGTCATAAATACCTGACTGAAATTGAGAGGTATCCAGGGGGCTAATTTGGGGGTCACTCCTGTCCTCACAATACAGTACTTCTTTGGGGGATTTTTCAGCCTCTTGGCTTCCTCTCAGGTTCAGTCAGTTTCAATACATCAGGTGCTCACCATGCTTATTTCAGCGGCCGCCCGCCCCCAGCGCATCTGGGAGTTTTTTACAAAGACTTCCTGCTGTGTTCCGCTCAGGGAGACGTCCCTAACATTCTCCTTAATATATCAGCCTTCCTGTGGAAAGTGAGCTCTAGTATGTTAACTGGACTTTTTGAACTTACTTGACTAGCCTGTTCCTTTCAAAACACTCCACCTTCCAGGACAAGATAGTAACCATATTTTAACAGACAAATTTTTGTCCGTTTAGCCGGTTGTGTTTCACAATGCCATCCCCCCCAACCCTTGCTCTTACCTTAACATTGCTGGGGGGCTGCATTGCTATAGCAGAGAGCAAAATTGCACTTTCTTTGCTAGAAAAAACTAATTTCCTGCTTAAGAACCAGAAATTCAGCTCATAAAGTTACCAGGAGCAGCTTTTTGCCACCCCTGGTAATTTTTGGGGAACTGCTGCCTGAGGCAAGATGATCGCTTTGCCTCATGACAGAAATGTGTTTAGCAACACCTCCCTTGAAGCTTTACATATGCCACTATGAAGAACTTTTATAGACACATGTATTACTCTCTCACAATAAGTAAATAATTCCAAAAACGTGTAATTTCCATCTTCACAAATGTACACTGGCACGTCTTTAATGGGTTTCTACTGGGCTTAGTTGTACAGTCCCTTATTTAGTACATTACAACTCTAAGAGGCCCATATATTAAACTTAGATTTTTTCTTTTTAGATATTTATCATACCCCAAAGCTGCTAAAAACGAGTTTTCAATCTTACAATTTTGTTGTGGCGTTTTGTCACTCCAGTTTTTTTTTTTCATAAACAAATGAGATTAATTTGAGTTTAAGTAAATCAGCCACCTAAATCTTAAACAAACAGAGCGTGTCTCACTTAACCAGTTCTGTATGGGCCTTATATTGTAAATGGGGCAGTATCATCCATCACATCATGCACAACGTGGGGTGCATGGGAATGTCAAGAGCGCCACTGTATACTTTATTTAGGAAATAGTTCTTGTGCTGAAATTTCCAAAGGAAATTAACAACTTGACAGTAAGTTGTATCCAACTACATCAGTCCCAATACGTCTCCATATTGCTTATGACAAAGGTAAATTAGTGCAACCCCATGGCAGGAACCAGGTTTTTCTTCTCAATAGGTAGTCTGGCAGTCATATAAATCTAACTGCACTCACTAGATCTATCCTGTGAAACAAATAAAATTTGATACAAAGCATATATCACTTCTAAATATACATTTATTCTAAATCTGAAATGGCTTGCTTTCATAGTGTGCAGTCTAAATGTAGATTGATTTTACTATATCATATAGATGAAATTTTCACTAAGGTGGAAACATTTGCAGGTCTAAGCTTGTCGTGTTTCATTCCAAAGCTAAAGCTGATTTTATCTTCAAAGATAAGTCATACGTTATTGCTTGCATATAGCTTCTCCAAGATTGACATGTTCATTGTGGCAATGGATTATCTGGGACACTATTATGAATGCTCGATAAGTATGCACATTGATTACTGCAATCCTTTAATGGATGCTCTCTTTGAACTATAATGAGCCAAATAAAGTTATTGGTTCCCATCAATCAATGGTAAGCATTATTGTTTTCATTTTAAGTGTTGACCATTAAACAATTATGCCATAAAACATCATTCTAAGGTCTGTCAAATGGTGTGGGGAAGGCAATCTAATATAAGATAAGAAAAGTTTGGTGAAGCTTATTTAGGGCTTACAATGCTAGGATGATTTCAGTACTATGAACTTATGCAGCCTCTTATTTCACTAGTGCATTACTAGTCTCCAACACTGTGCAACGCAAATTCAATTAAATAATCTTACATTAATCTGTGAATGCTAAACATTCTGAGCTCAATTCTAATACTTTAAATTTGCCACTGAATCTGTAATTAACATATTTGATTTTGGAAAAGACAAGCTGATATTGCTATCTCTAAACATAGTCATTGTTACATGTATTTTCTTAATCTTCCAACTCATTGCATTCACTTTGAACACACTGTTTTTGTTACAGAAACAAATGAATGGACTGTGGCAAGACAGCTAAAGAATGATTAATAAATGGAAATTATATTAATGGTTAATAAATACTGTACATGATCATGATCCTTTTGCTTGGAAGGGTTGTATTGGTTCTTTTTTTTCTAGATAGAATAAGGCTAGAAATGCTGTATTTTGTATGCTAAACATAAACATGAATTACTGCACAACAAGCCTAATCAAACAAATGATTTATGCTTTTAAAGTTGGCCACAGGGGGTCACCATCTTGCAACTTTGTTAAACATCTTTTCAAGACCAAGACTATGCACATGCTCAGTGTGGTCTGGGCTGCTTAGGGATCGTCATAAATTATCAAAAGAGCACAAGTCAAATAGCTGCCAGAAGCCGATACAGCAAGACTGATTAATAATCAGAATAGGCAGACTGCACTGGGTCCTGTGTTGTCATGTAATCTAAAGTGGATTTTATAGTTTTTGTATTGTTTAAAACAAACTTTCTCCAACTCTGTAGAACCAGTGGCTGCAGAAAAATAATCCTCCAAATAGAATCCCAGTTTATCTGTTTAAATCTGGCTCCATGATCTTTGTCCCTGCAGCTGCAGATGAGAGGTATGGCACAGGTTATCAGCAATGAGCTTCAAATCTGTAACATACTCTGGTGGTCTAGCGGATAGGCTTGGGCAAATTTGACCCGTTTTGTTTCACCAAAAATTTGCCGCCATCGAAATGTCGCCGACGCCCATTGAAGTCTATGGGAGTCAAAAAAATTTTTGCCGTGCGGCAAAGTTTTTTTGACACACATCATTTTTTTTGGCGCACAAAGCCATACAAGTCTATGGGCGCCATTTCGGCTGTGAAACAAGGCGAAAAAAATGTGTCCATCCCTACTAACGGGGACTAGGACCCAGCAGGGATGCCTGCCACGGGGTCCTTTTCATTCAATAGCTGGTTCCATTATGGCACACGTGGCCGCTCGATTCCAGGTTTAAGCCGGCGCCGCATAATGTCATCACACCGAGTGCCACGAAATTCGAATATTTAAAGGGGCTTTGAACTCAAACTCATTGCCCATTGTTAGGTTTAATTTGTTTAGTATTTGGGTGTGATTTATATCTGTTTTGATTCTGGTTTTGATCTTTGCCTGCCTGACTATTCTGAACTCTGCCAATCCTGATCCTTGCCTACCTGACCATTCTGAATTCTACCGGTATTGACCCTTGTCTGCCTGACTATTCTCTGAACACTGCCTGTACTGACCCCAGCCTAATTGACCTTGCTTGAACCCCACCTGTGCCGACCCCAGCCTGCCTGACTACACTTTCTGTCTACTCCTTGAATTGCTGCCTTAAGTCCAAAACCTTGGTAACGTCCAGAACTCTTGCTTGGCATATATAGGCAAAATATACCTATTTATGCCAAGCATACACATATATATATATATATATATATATATATATATATATATATATATATATATATATATATGAATAAACAATATATATTTTGCCTATATATGAAATATATATAAATTTTTAATCCCACCAATGAGTGGTGTTTGGTAAAACTCTTCAGCACAACAGGAGACAGCAATAGCCAATATGAATATTTTTCTTTTTTTGCTTTAGTGAATTGTCAAAGCAGGACTCTAGTTATCATTCATTCATAATTATATAGTCTGATATGTGTAATCAAAACCATATTATTTGACAGAATGGTCTATTTAGACTGTAACATCCTGCTGGAAGTGCTACAAGTCAAAACCATTATTAGTATTGTAGTCTGACAAATGAAAAAACACTCATGCAAACACAAAAAATACCCACGCACACCAATAGGACAGTCAAAATACCTTTGACTTGGTTTAATTTAATGTTGAGAAATAAAGTTAAACTTCTAAGATAAAGGTCAAACTGAAGTGAACACTATTAAGAATTGCTTACTTACAAGACATACACTTGAACTTCATCTGTGGTCAAACATGATTGCTCCATTGGTTTTTCACCGTGTTGTTACCCAGCTATTAATTAGTTACACACTATATAATACAACCTTATAAAACATCTCAATTCAGTTATATCTTTTTATTTTCTTAATTTATATGATACTATTTTATAGGGTTAAAATTGACTGTAACTAGTAAGCACTAATACAGTAGACATTTTAATACACTTTTTGCTTGGTTTCAGTTAGGCTCATTGGTCAGTAACAATGAGGGCCACCGGAGTAGTTTTGCATGCCTGATTCCAAGACATACTGTATAATAAGAGTGCATAAGACAGTTTTTAGGATAAGGATTTGTGGTTTTGGAAATTCTGCTGTTGGTTCCCTTTTCCATGATCTAACCTGAAAGAAATTTCTACACTTACTGTCTGATACAATGTAAACATCAGTCCTTTTTACATTATTAAGGCTAGACACTAGGGACCTGGTATTGTTTATCAGACGGTGCACCTACTCTGTATGGGTCCAGTGCTAGCATAAGATTATCCAAGTGGGAAATAATATACTATATGTTAGAAACTGCAAAGTCAATACTTAGCTGTAATCTAAATTCTATCTCTTTATAAAGACTTTGTAAATACAGTTGTTGAACACACATAGACATTTGGGGCTCCTATTCACAAAAATGGCATTAAGACAGCTACAAAGGATCTGGGCCACTTCTGCCATGAAGCTGATTCCTTTGAGCTAGTCTTCTTCTTTGGGGAAATGGAAATTGACCTGACAGGTGCACTTTGACAGCAATAGATTAGCTGATACAATAATTTTGTATCTGAATATGATTTACTACTTGCGCACGAAGAACTGATGCTGCAACTTTTTTCTTTGTGAAAAGGTGGTTTGAAGTGAATACGATCTCTGGTGTGTCTTTTCACATGGCAGAAGTTGCTTTGAATTAAAATGAATTGACTACATAGCTCAAGTCTGAACAGATGACTATCAACAAGAAACAAACCCAAACTACAAGGCTAAACAAAGATACACAAAAGCCATTTACAGGAGAAGGAAAGCTATGGAGGCATTTTATTGCCAATAGATTAGCTGCAATAGTGCAAGCTAGAATGCTATATTTATTCTGTAGAATGTTTTACCATACCTGAGTAAAAAGCTCTAGAAGCTTTCTGTTTGTTTAGGATAGGAGCTGCAGTATAAATGTGGTGTGACATCACTTCCTGCTTGAGTCTCTCCCTGCTCTGGGCTCAGATTACAGTAGAGAAGGGAGGGGGGGGGAGAGGAGTAAACTGAGCATGCTCTTGCCCAGGGCAATGAGGTTTAAGCTGAAGGCAGGAAGTCTGATACAGAAGCCCATGTGTACACAATAGAAGGAAAGAAATGCTGTGTTTCTTTTGACAGAGGACTCAGAGCAACATTATTTTGGGGGTTTACTGGTATATTTAGATGGACCTTTCTGATAAGGCTTACTTAGTTTTAACCTTTCCTTCTCCTTTAATACTGAGATATTTCAAGAAATATTTATAAATACAGTATTAAGGTCCCCATAGACGCAAAGATTTCTCTTGCCGAACGACCGATTTTAGCAAAGTCCGACCAATCCTTTGAAATTATCGCGCGGTTAGCGGGATTCAGACATTCGTACATCTGTCAGGAAGTTGATCGGCCAGGTAAAAAAATCTTTGTCGGCCCCAGTGCAATCTACCTATGTTTGCAGGGCCAAGCAGGCAGCTCCCCTTTGTTTTCCTGGCAAATTGGTCTTTTTAGTGTTGGTAAATTCGTACAATCGTGCGATCTTTCCGAGAAGATCGTGGTCTCACGATTAGGATCTGATCTTTTTAGAAATCACAACATCTATGGCCAGCTTTACTCTGCATTATCTTAACATGTAGAACCAAATAGTGTCCAGGTTTTAGTAGTCATCAGTATTTTTTATTATTTTTTGATCTTGGGCCAAAAGATAGTCATAATAACCTTTGGCATCTCAAACCGATATATAACTACTCTCTGCATCCATGTTTCCACTCATGTTTTTAAAACTGAGAACACTAAAATTTTCTTTGTGCGAAACATATATAGAAAGCAGTGGATGGGTATGACAAGTATATGCATGCTCTGTAGAAAACCAGCTATAAACAAACTCACCCAATTCTTTAAATGATCAGTGTTAGCAGAAATGTTGGCAGAAAGGTAGTATGCAAAAAATGTGTCAGACAAAAGTTGTTTAGTGTTTTGGTTGGTTGTACTGCCTTTTGTGCTCTGTACAGTTCCTAGTTACAGCTCAAAATGCAAAAGGCCAAGGTGATACTGTTATGCTTCCAATATATTATAAGCCTTGGTTTGGAGTGAACTCTTGGAGTGCTGCACTTTTTTTGGATACAGAAAGGTTTCATATTGGCATATGGTAGGAATGCTTAAAAATCTCTCACCATTGGGAAACTTTATTTGACACAGTTGGACTGACCCATTCCCCCCTTCCTTTCAATTCCCAGCCTAGACATGCAACATGTTGCTCACCAACCCCTTGGATGTTGGTCTTGGTGGCCTCAAAGTGATTATTTTTGTTTTCTAGGTTTGGAAGCAAATTTTAATTGCATAAAGCCAGTCCACATCAGATCTACCAAATTATTTTGCATTAATGTTTCAGGCTTGTGTTGCTCCCCAACTTTTAACATTTAAATGTGGCTCACAGTTAATAAAGGTTGGGGACCCCTGACCTAGACCTAACACTTGCTAGATATTGGAAACAAGACACTTCTCTGTCATATGACAAATTTTGAAGTACAACTTTCAAAGTGGTCTTCAATTGCAGAAATATTGTAAGTAAAAAAAGATAATTGGGAAATCTACAAATTAATTATTCCCCCTTTCTCAGGTGCTCTCAGTACATATCAACTTTTGAGCAGCAGAGTTTCAAGATTGAGCACCACTTTATACTTTACAGAAAATTTTGAACTTTTATCACTATTAAAAATTGTCATTTAGTAACAGCTGGGAAGTATGTTTTGGAAATGTTTTCTAAAAATGTTTATGTTTTGGAAATGTTATGTTTACAGTTACACATGAAATACATTTGACCTATTGTTTATTAACAGGTACATAATTCACAGGTACATCTTTACATGATTGCTTCTCAGTTTTGCCTTTTCAAATATATAAAATATCAAAAAAAACTGAGAAACAAATGCAATAAACCAAATAAAATCAGAATTCTGTCTAGCAACAATCTAGTTTTCTTTTCTGCGACACTTTCAGGTCTTTTCCCATCAGATTATTTTAGTGTTTATTTTGCAAAGTGAAATGGCTTGCTAAGAAAGGATTTAATAGACTTGCACTAAGATGTCAAATGCCTACTTTATTATGGCCAAGGACCGACAGTCAATTTAAATTAAAATTTATTGAGAACATTAAGAGCTGGAAGGACTTTGGCTAATCACTGTAATGTCCCCAACAAATGGTAAATGAAAGTGTAAGGAAATTGAGTTAACACGAGCTAAAAGTTCACATACTTACCAAATTATATTAGAAGATCTACAAATTAATTAAATTACCTAAATCTGTTCATTCTAGTGATGGTAACAGCATATGAAAAATAGCTTATGTTCTCTTAAGGTAAAACCAAGGTGTAACGGGTTTACACAATGTCTTGTTACTGTGTTAGATTATGATATATTAATAATAATATACCTCACCTCTCTTATAGGGTTTTGGTTCTTTTGATAAGCAAAAAAAAAAATCACACCTATATGTGTATAGCAAAATGAATCTATGGCTTATTACGACAATTACAATAAAACAATATGTATAGTATTTACAGTTACTTGTCCACATCCAGTTGAGCAAGTTTCTCATATACAGTAATTAGATTTATGGTCCCCACAGCAGATATAGGACTTATTAGTCACAAGAAAACCCTTTGTTATGATAATTACAGTTTAATGCAAGTTTCCTGGAACCACCGGTTCCCTATAAACTATACATTACCATATACTTTAGGTAAAAAAACATTTGCCATAACCACATAAATAGATACAAGAAAATTATATCAAAACCAAGATGGCTATTTTCTGTATTGAAACTAGGGAAGCACCGAATCCAGGATTCGGTTCGGGATTCGGCCTTTTTCAGCAGGATTCAAATCTGAATCCTAATTTGCATATGAAAATTAGCAGCGGGAGGGAAATTGTGTGTCTTTTAGTCACAAAACAAGGAAGTAAAACATTTTTCCTTTTCCAACCCCTAATTTGCATATGCAAATTAGGATTCGGATTTGGTTCGGTATTCAGCCAAATCTTTCGTGGAGGATTTGGGGGTTTGACCGAATCCAAAATAGTGGATTCGGTGCATCCCTAATTGAAACTGGTCTATGTATTAATATAGAGTATTTTGTAACTTTAGTGGTCACTTTCTTCAGAAGTATTATGCCAAAAAAGACTCTAAGAGGAATAAATGTTTTTTTTTCCCTCTAAATGTTTTTTTCTGTATATTTCAAAGAGGTGCATTTACCAGTTCAATTTGTGCCCCCAAGGTCCCATCCATGGAGTCTTTGAATCCTTAGGAATGGTTGTTCATGCTGCACTTGTTTGTTGTATGTAGGAGCTTATTTACCAATCGAGAATTGTAACACATACACAATTTTAGACTGTTAAATTAAACACTGGTGCAAGATGCTCTCTCTGTGGCTTGCAGTGGATTAAAATCCCATAACAAGGTGCAGTGTAAAGCACTGATGTGGCGATGCTCTGAAAAACCTATGGATTTAGGGGTGTGGGCTAACATCACTTTGGGAAATGCTAGGCATAGCTGCTACATACAGTAATTGTACTAAACACTGCATCAGGATAATTTTAAGGTATAATGACCCTTAAGAGTTTCAATTACATATCACTTAGCAAAAAGTCTACCTGTCACATTTGTATGCTTTTATAAACTGTGTTAAATATCAGTATTATGCTAGTGGTGAGACAAAGCGACTTAGTTCATTTTGTCTTGCTGTTGTTTTATTCATGTATGGTTTCTGTTTTCTAGCAATGTCATTCCAAAGGCAATAAGTATTATTCTGCATCATTTTATGCTATAGCATCTCTTGAAAAAGCAACATATGATTTGTGTGATTGCATAAGATAGAAGATGATTGTTATGGAGCTTTGATAGGAAGAGTAGCAAAGTGCAAAAACCAGACCGGAATAGGATTGAGAACTAGTTTAGGAGCACTGAGGTCAAGATGCTTCAAGTTCCCTATTTAGTCAGTCCCTTTTCGATGTAGATAGATTTATCTTCAATAATATACTGTAGAATGCACACATTATAGTGCGCAATGCAAAAGAAGGCAACAAAAAATCCCTGTATATATTCACAACTTTAATAGCACATTTTCATAATGAAACCATGTTTCATATTGCAATGTAAGTTGTTTTTCAGTTGTCATTTCCTAAATTTGTAAAGGAAGAAAAAGTCCTTTGGAGGTCTATATAGAAGTAGCCATGGTTATCTTAAAAGGAATCCTTGTTACATACTTGTTATATTGGGTTGAAAAAAGACAAAAGTCAATAATATTAAACACATCCAGATATAATAGCGCTGAAAGTTAAAAAAAAAATACAGTAGGATAAATTAATTTTGAAATGTATGTATTAATGTCCTTATTAATAGCTGAAAATCCAATAAACAAAATGCACCTTTTATTAAGTTTAGAACATTGTTTTCTTCTTCATTTTTCCACACTTACAGATGTAGCCACACTGTATTGATGTTAGACTTGCTTGTATGGGTTCCGGCTAAGGAACATTATAAGTTAAAGTTATGATTTACAGTAAACAGTATAATAACCATACCAGTGCTCTATTATGTCATCACAAAGTTTTGGGTCAATAGTGCCATTTAAAAGAGTCTTAAAGGATCTTGATTATTTTGGCAAATCAATGAAATGTATTCAAATTTCATTCATTTGTTAAAAATTGAGAGGCTATGGCAAAGAATGCATGTACATATAATCAATATGATAAGAGTGAAAGAAGGTTTGTATACTTATATCTGAGTTTGAGAACACCTGCGTGCATTGGCTAAAACGTCTACCTTAATAGAATTGGTAGAAAGATTTGGGCACCACATGCTGTCAAACATTTTGCATATAATTAGTATTAAAGGGAGTATAATAGTTGTATGCAGAATGATACAGACAGCTGTGTTGCCATAACTGGTGATTCCAGAGCTTGGCTGGTACCTATCTATATTATTAGTCTCATCATAAAGCTTGTTGCGCAATAATGTAGCATATGTGTGCTTCAGTTACACTGGGCTAATTAATCTGCCCCTGTAATAATGTCAGTGATGTGAGCTCAGCTGCTACATTTTCTTTCCCCAAGTTAGTTGATTGACTTTATCTCTGTGGTTCCTTAAGTTATGCTATGATGGCAGGACACCAAGTATGGTTAAGGGGCTAATTGGATTTCCCATTATATGGGAATTTTATGGGAATTTATAGTTGGATTTACTGATTTACAGCATGCAGAAAATACAAAATGTTACCAACTAATACTTGTCATCTCCTTGGAGGGAAAAACTGATAAGATGATCTAATATAATTTAAAAATGATTTAGTTACTTTAACTGGGAATTTTAGGATTAATTATTGCATAATTAGGCATATCAATTAAATTAATATTGCAATGTTCTCTGTATCAAAGGAAATATTGCAGCTCACTGCCTTGGCCATTTCTAGGGCAGCAGACATTTAGGGGCAGATTCACTTAGGGTCGAATTTCGAAGTTAAAAATACTTCGAAATTCGACCCTCGAATTGAAATCCTTCGACTTCGAATATCGAAGTCGAAGGATTTAGCGCAAATCCTGCGATCGAACGATCGAAGGATTTTTCGTTCGATCGAACGATTGAATCCTTCGAATCGAACGATTCGAAGGATTTTAATCAAACGATCGAAGGAAAATCCTTCGATCAAAAAAAGCTTAGCAAGCCTATGGGGACCTTCCCCATAGGCTAACATTGACTTCGGTAGGTTTTATCTGCCGAAGTAGGGGGTCAAAGTTTTTTTTAAAGGGCAAGTACTTCGACTATCGAATAGTCGAATAGTCGAACGATTTTTACTTCAAATCGTTCGAATCGAAGTCGAAGGTCGTAGTCGAAGGTCAAAGTAGCCCATTCGATGGTCGAAGTACCCAAAAAATACTTCGAAATTCGAAGTATTTTTCATTCGAACCCTTCACTCGAGCTGAGTGAATCGGCCCCTTAATATATCAATATTAAGTAGGGAATCCACACCTGATCTCTGTATATCTTCAATCAAACCAAAGGGGCTTGCCCCAGTTCCCAGGCAATCAGCATACAAAAGGTTATATCCAAAGATATATGTCCCCAGGCTTTTCATAAGTAAAAACAAAATGTTTATTCAAGATTGCATTAAAAAATTAGATACATACTGAAAGACCATACCTGCTTTTCTCTTTATTGATCATGATCTCTTCCAAAGACACCATTAAGCGAGGATTGCGAGAGTAGGCATTGAGCAGAGAGCCACCTCCCCATAATATAAAATTTAAAGAAAACAATGAAATGCCGCTTATCCTGGGTCTTGATGTATTTGGAAGAGACCATGCTAAATAAAGAGAAAAGCAGGTATGGTCTTTCTCCCCCAAAGATAACACTTTCTCTTTTATCACATAGTTAGGACTGACACATGGACACTGCCTTGATGTGCTTATGTATAATTTGTACTTTGTAACTAAAAGTGTCTTTTTTATTAGAGTTACAGTTTAGTTGTGCAAAAATAGGTTTTCCCAGGGGGCTATATATTGGAGTGCTGGGGTTAAATTGTGCAGTAGTATGTATATCAAGCCTGACCCATGTTCACCCCATAAAAAAGGGATGAGCGGCATTTCATTGTGTTTTTTTAATTAAAAATTATTGCATGGTATATATGCCAGTTGTACTCTTAACTTCCGACCTCTAACACCGTGGACACAGAGCTAACAACCATTCTGCCATAATCTAATACAAGCCTTGGATCCTTTTAGAAACTGGGACAAAGGAATCTATTTCATGTTGAATCAAAATGTCTTATCAAATGTAATGTACTATGTCTAAACAGCAAATATGGTGATGGCACCAGGCCTGGACTGGCAATCTATGGGTTCTGGCAAATGCCAGAGGGGCTGCTATAAGGTGGCATAGAAAGTCAGTATTTAGTGGGTTGGTGGGAGCTGTTTGGGCCTCTGTGTGGGCTGATTGGGCCTCAGTGTACCTGAAATGCCAGGGCCTATTTTAATTCTCAGGCCGGACCTGGATGACACTGTCATGATTAGGAATTCTGAGGTTACAGATGTTAAATAAAGGAAATAGCAACAGGCTTTATAAGATAAAACAATATTTATATAAAATATAACAAGCATGTTGAAATGCTGATGATAACAAAGAACTTAAAACATTCATATATTACAATGACTAATTTGCAGATCTGTTGTTCTAGTGTTGGTCTTCACTTGAGACACTAGAGACACTAAAAATTCAGATTTTATAGTCAAAAAAGGGTTTTTTGGCATTCGGACTTTAATAAATAACCCCCTATGTATCACTGTGCATTTTTCTATTGAAATGCAATGGTTTAGCAGGTGTTTTTGTGCTCTGGAAACCCCTCTTGGTTCCTATGTGTCACTAGAACAAAAGCATACTTTAAACCTGTTAGTATATACTACTCATAATGACTACCAGCATCACATCACTGGTACTGGGAATAGTAGTTCACAGCAGCTTGATGGTTGTGATTTATAATATTTGTTTCTTCAAGTTAAGTGACCCAGCTTCACTACATTGAACTGTGCTTGCTTTTCTCTAGCTAAAGCTCTAGATTGAAATGAACCTGCCTTGCAGTCGAATAAGGAAAAAAAGTAAATAAATTTAAGACCCCTTAGCGTTAAGGTTACTTGGTCAAGGCTAAGGACCAATTTAATTCTGAAATTATGACAGTCTGTATTTCTAAGTAAGGATAAAGTGCAATAATTCAAAAGAACGAAACACAACAAAGACAATTGCATGCTTGTTTGACAACATTCAAAAATGTCTACTCTCCTTGCAAAGTTTTATTTTAAAAATATATTCTTTTGATTAGCTGGAAGCTTGGGAAGAAATACAATTTGCTACTAAGAAGCATGGTCTCCTGCAGACTTGCTTCAAGCTGCTTGCTGCAACAAAAAATATATAAATAAAAAAAACTCTTCACAGCAGAAATTCTTATGTGAAATGAAAGGTCCTGTCCAATCCTATTTCATGGTCGCTTTGATTACTAGACTGAAGAGAAGCAAAGGGCGCCTTTTCATTGTTCACTGTTGGCATAACTATGCAGCACAAAGCAGAAATTATTTTTAATAATCACTGTAGTCATATCATTTTGTCTCAAGACATTGCTTACAAACTGCTCATTCACGTAGCAAAACAGAGATACCTTGTCAAATTAGTACCATGCGTTTACAGTTCAACTTTAACTCCTGCTGCCCTGAATTAAGTTGTATGAGAAATGCCAGTTAGTGTTTTGGGAAATCTAATGACCTTGGGGAAGCTTTTATAAATATATTTGATTGACCAGGATGCATGCAGGGTCTCCCTTAGGGTGGATGAAGAACTTATAAAGGGTGTCTCTTTAAGCATGTTTCTATGCTTTTGCAACTCTTTTCTGCCCCAGCCATCTTGCTTGGGATGTGGCAAAAATCAATTATCCCTTTTTCTATTAAGTAGTGTGTGTCTTTAACTTTTCTTTCTGTTTTCAAAGGAGGGCAGTGCAGCACAAAATAAACGCAGGTATTCGTTATGCAATCATCCATGCTTGTGTGCATATGAGAGGAAAATGTATAAATGTGTATCCAAATGAGTGGACAGTAAGTGAACAGTAAGCCTACCCCTTGGTAAAGCCATTGCTCCGGTTTTGTCTCCAGATGAGGCCACACTTGTGCAGATCCACACGTTTTTAAAAGTTGCCAAATGAACGGATCTTGCCCCAATATGCCCACCTTTAGTAGGTGATATCGGGCTGATCTGATTGTGGGCTCTAGGGCCCAATGATCGGATTACAATGACGGTAATGCAGGTGATCGGTGCAGGACTGCTTAAACAAAACATGGTCCTCGATCCAGCTGGATTATATAACCAGCAAAATCAACATCTGACAGATTTTCGGCTAGATGGGGGAAGTCTGCTAGAGGGCCCATCTATTGGCCAATAAGCTGCTGACTTGGTCTTTCGGCAGCTTTTATCGGCCCTAGTATGGCCACCTATACGATACTTCTGCTATGGACATAGACATGGAGAAAACATTGTTGCTATTATTATATTTCCCTCCTAGTGACAGATATTCTAAAAGCATCACATCCACAACAAGTGCAGCAAACCATTGTATTTTGAAAATCAGTTACCTTTTCACTGGCCTCTTACAACAGTTCTCTATGACTGCAGGTTTAATGTATTGTTGTGCATGTGGTGTATATTCATTATTTTCTTATCTTTATCTGAAAAATAAGCCTTGAAATGAAAATAAAGTTTCAGACTTGTTTAAATTCTACATAGAAATTATAGGAGTCATTTATATAAACCCTGAGCAGAAGTGCAAGAGAACTAAGGAACACTGTGCTCATACACTTCTGCCCAGGGTTTAAGTGCACTTTGTACTGTACCTTGTGCCAAATAGATAAATCTGATATGAGGTTCAGGGATACTTTAGGAGGTTGAAACCAACCTTGTCCTTAGCATGTGGCTCTGAACATGTCTGTCATCACTTGAGGGTCTGAATGACATGCTAGTAGAAGAAGGGTAGGGGGTGTGCGGGAGAATAGTATCCTGCTTGGATTTAAACCAGGGATTCACTGCTTGCTGTGTGGTCTCCTTGTCTTTCACCTATTTAAGCAGACTGCTGGGTTACTGGTTCATGTCAATAATATTCTTAGTTTTTCAGGCAGGAATGATGGCTATAGGTGGGTTGTATTAACCCACACCTGTTCTATACATTTAATTATCCAGCCTATAAAGCTCTACCTCTCAGTTACTTGTTTGCCCATTATAGATCTACCTAGTATATTTCCTGGGAGTTATTTTGTTCTGCTAATCTGATTTTGACCCCTGCCTGTATTCTGACTTTGACTGAACTCTACCTTGACCAATCTTCTATGCCTGCTTGACTTCTCTTCTATATTCTGTTTTTGTACCATGTTACCGATCTGGCGTTCCTGACCCTGATTCTTGTAAGCTACCTCAGTCCTCATTATACGATCTGCTTCCCTTGCTTGCTCAGATCCTTTGCCCTGATTCTCTCTTAGACAGCACCCAAGTAGCAGAGGGCTCCATCCAAAGCCAAAAGTGTCTGTACTTGGCAGAAGTGTGAGCTGCACCGGGATCTTGGCAGTGGTTCTGGGTTACCAATCATGACAGGGAGGACACATATGTGCTCCCCCACTCTTCGTGGAATCAGACCTGCTGAGCACAGTCCATTGTATATATGGTTGCATCTGCAGGACCTGTGTTTCTGAGCAGAGAACTCAATTTCTATCTATGGTGGATTGTGACTTTGCACCCCTTGTGTATTTAAGTACAGCAAATACAAAGATTAACTGCCCTTTATAAAGCTAATCATACATCTAATGGGGTTGCCAACTGATCAGGTACACCATAGGTCAAAACAGGCTGATCCAATTACTTGGCCTATGAACCATTTATCAGATAACATGGATGCCATTGTTGACACTCCAGGAGTGGGCTACATCCACAGCCTGATTTAGTTATCTTTTGACAAGATTTTTCAGCCCTCCGTATTGATATCAAACAAAGCCCCATTCAGATATTGGTCAAGGGCTCTATCATTTCAACACCATATACAGTTTAATAAGCTGCCGGGTTGATCGGTAGTCAATCAGGCAGCAAATTCGGACAGTTTTTCAGCTTTATTGAAAGTG
This sequence comes from Xenopus petersii, assembly GCA_038501925.1. NCBI lineage: Eukaryota > Metazoa > Chordata > Amphibia > Anura > Pipidae > Xenopus > Xenopus petersii. The sequence continues at coordinate 49,986,599 of CM076672.1, read as the reverse complement.
CCTTGGAAATAAAGTTAATAAAAAGTCAATAAATGTGTCCATAAGTAGGCCGGTAATTAGCTGAAAACCTTACTCAAAGTGTAATCTGTCACTATATTGTAAAGGAAGCTATGTGCCAAATATGGCAGTTAGAGTAACGACAGGGGGCATCCTGGACATAGGTAGGTCTCACCTGTAAGTTACTGTACAGCTACCTGCTTGTGTGGAGTCAACTGAAGCATTGCACTTTAAAAAGATGCTATTTAAAATTAGGAAAATAAACATATTTCATTGTACAGTCATTGTATAATGTCCCAGTGACTCACAATTTACTGGTACATTTTTTTAAATCTTTTTTTTTTGACCTATGAAACAGAATTTTCTCCACACGATTTTTCAAGGATAAATACTTTTTTTAGGCTCCACAGATTTGGTATTTGCAAGCAAGAACATATTTTAAATCAGTAAGCAGAAAAATTATAATTGTAAATAGCTTGAAATGATTATTCATGTGGTGCACAAATAACTCTGGCAGAAAAGAAAGCAAACCCCAATGCTGAGCAAATATTATTCTTAATCATGGAAGACATAAAAACTAAAAAAAATGAAGCGCATTAGCTTGTGGGTTCCAAACTTAACTTGAATGACTTGAATACAGTTGGCCAGCTAATAAGCATTGCATTATATGGAACTGGCAAGCCCTGCTTTGTAACAGATGAGGAGGATAGCTACATATATATATATATATATATAGGGGAGTGCAAAGCATAAACAGTCAGATTTAGGAGGTTATTTATCAAAGGTCAAATTTAGTTATGTGAATGTTTTTAAATCAAATTTACTCACAACTCAAATTATTTAAGAAAAAAATTTGAATGGTAAAAATTAGATTCTGAGGTCGTTGAAGGGGAACAACTCAAAAATTTATATTGTATTCGAATACAATACAAACGGAATTCAAATTGAGTTTTTCCCCAAAAAAAACTCGATAATTCAAATTCACCATTCAAACCTTAGTAAATCTGCCCCACAGATCTATTTCTGTAATTCAGTAAACCCAATAGGATTGATTTCCTGCCAATATGGATTTGTGCAGCTTAGTTACCATCAGAGTGTGTAATATTAATGGACATAGCAATTGCCTTACAGAAGCTGACACACAGGTTGAAGCCCCATCACATTGTGTCTGGGACTTAAAAACTGAATAGATTTTTTGCATATATACTTTTTTTGAATTCTTAGGGGGATTTTTTTTTGTGTGTCTGGTGATGTCTAAATTGCCATGCATTAACAAAACAAGATGTTCAACTGCCAATACAAACAGAAATAGAGACTTATATTATAGAATTATCTTATATATTGTCTTGATCTTCTGTATAAGTATAAGTTTGAAAAATTGTGACCTAGTAAATTCACTTGGGTGGAAGAATTGTGGTGCACAAGTTTGATCTTGATCTATGAGTTTTCGAATATATTTATTTGGTGTCTTGTCAAAATGTTGTCAAAAATGTTCATATGTACATTCACAAGTCTTATGTAATCAACCTGTGTACATACTGTTGTTTTATAAATGTAACACAACTTTGTGTCCTGCTACATCGCTGACAATCTAAATTCGTAATAGAAAATTCTTCTAGTTTCTAATGAAATTTGTACATTCCCTAGGTAATCAAAATGTAACTAATGTAACTAAGTGTTTTTATTATATTTTATTTTCTTATGAGCTATAACATGGTTTATATAATTTAATTTACAAGTCCTAAGATGTAGGTGGTTATTAAGGTTCGAGGTTTTTCCACAAAAATTTGAGTTTTCAAGATTATATTATTAAAAAAATCCAATATTTCGAGGTTTTTTTTTCAAATGTTTTAAAATATATTATACCCAGACCGTGGAAATAGATTGAATCCAAAAATACACCATCTAAAATGTGTCCAGGTCATGTAGGAGTCAATGGCAGAGGTCCCTTCAACCATTTGAAGATGTTAATAGCCTTCATGATGTTAGAGTTTTTGGAGGGTTTTTGCCAAAATAATTTTCTCGTTTTTTTCACCGAAAACTCGATCAATTCGAGTTTTCAGGTTTCACAACTCGCTGAATTGAGTTTTTTCCATTTAAAATTTGTGTTCAATATGAAACCATTTGAGTTGGGATATCATTTGAGTTAATTCAAGGTATAAAAAAAACTCTAACTTTCGACCTTTGAGAAATATCCCCCATAGTGTGACGCAGTCTTGTTTATTAGGTTTCTTATATGTCTTTACACTGTATCTCTATTAGAAGATGTTCTGTTAATGGTTTTTAAGAAATTTTGATTCCATATCTGAAGAACTTGTGTCTGCCAAGCATAATAAACTGATATTCTGGTGACCAATGAACAAGCAGCTAATACAGGGGCCTGAACCAGACTTTACAGTTACAATCCCCTATACAGCCATGTTCTTCATGAGCCCCTGTCATTATTAGCTGCCAAGTCATGTTTTGATCTATGGGATGCAAATCTCCTACTGAATAATTTTATTTTAATGAGGTTATAGGATTAAATAGTCTAAATACTTTGTATGAAACTGGGATCAGATTGAATGAAAGCCTATAATCTTTTAATCAAAGACATGAAGCAGAAAGACTGTACATAAATGAAAATGTCATCGTATTATAAATAAAGAGAGGGAGAAATTGCTGCAATGTGCTTTAGCCATGTTAAAAAGTAACCTTTTCTAATAGAATAGCGAGAGTATCAAATTAAGGCACCAAATAGTATATATTTCATAGTGAAGAAATTGGAAGCAAGATGCCAGATTGCTCATTAGTAAATTCCAATAATGACTCGCACAAAAATGGAAAAGTCTATTAATATTTTGTCCTTAGACTCACATTTGCAAGAGAAATACTAGACTGCTCGCAAGTACAGTTTTCAAGCTAGTGTAGGAATTCATCAGGTTGAGTAATTTTGCTTGCTAAATCTACTCTATTATATCAAATTTTTAAGAATTTCTTAGTAGCTAGCTTATTACAGAGCAAAAATGAATCAGTTTTAAAGAGAAAGACTCTGTTTTAAATCACAGCATCTTTAATCTCTTTAAAAGGTGCACCGTGTTCTGAGTGTGTATTTGATATAAGTTAATAGAAGAGTTGTATTTAATTCTGCTTTCTGGACTAAGTGATATTTTGTTTCTTTTGGGCAGGGACATTTACCTGATTTTTACTGTGATTGCTTATAAATCCTATAAATATACAGGTATGGGACCTGTTATCCAGAATGCTCAGGACCTGGGGTTTTCCGGATAACGGATCTTTCCGTAAATCGGGTCTTCATGCTTTAAGTCTGCTAGAAATTAATTTAAACATGAAATAAACCCAATAGGCTGGTTTTGCTTCCAATAAGGATTAATTATATCTTAGTTGGGATCAAGTACAAGGTACTGTTTTATTATTACAGAGAATAAGGAAACCATTTTTAAAAATTTTGATTATTTGGATAAAATGGAGTCTATGGGAGACAGCCATTCCGTAATTTGGAGCTTTCTGGATATTGGGTTTCCGGATAAGAGATCCTATACCTGTACCAGTTAAGTGAACCCTAGTGTGACATAGTGAAATAATGTCAAGGTGCACACCTACAACAGAAACATGGCATGTCTGTGTCATGCTGTTGGCGCTTGCAGAGATAATTTGTCAAACACAGAACAGTCTGGCTTTCATTTCTCCATAGATCTAACCATGCAACATTAGCCTCACTTTGCAGGGTCAGTCTGCATAAGATCAGGACCTTCAGTGTGAGCATTGTTCTTTGAGTGTTGGATGTTTGGATGTATGTGCTAACACATGCTGACAGTTTCTGACAGTCTCTTTGCAGGGGTACCAGACTACATCAGAATATACCCCATGCAAAGCATAGACTTGCTCATTAAAAAACAAAATTCACGATTTCGGTGTGTTTTGCAATTCTCTGCATTGTGTGCTAGACTTTATTTCAGTTTACATTTGCTTTCATTTAGAACCAAACGATCCCGTTTTAGCTTTGGTTAGGCAGCTTACATGCCATACAAACAGCCTTAAAAATCTACATTTATGTCTTTTCATTACAATGGAGGTGTCAGGGATGAGGTTTGTGGGCTTGTAGGCGGCTGAGTTCTGCTTCCTAGCATTTCATTAATTCGGATGCACATTCATAATGCAAATAGCCAGTTTAAGGGGAAATAAGTATGCTTTAGTACATTTTCCCTACATCAATTTAAAATCACTAAAGAGCCCATGTGTCTGGTTCTGGATGCATGAAGAAATGCTATTTAGACTTAGAGTGCTCTATATCAAGTGCTAAATGTATATAATATATAACCTTTAACAATATAATCGTATACCTGAAATGTGCTTTAAAGTTCAAGCAGAATCAGAAAGGTTATGCATGCATATAATATATAACCTTTTGAAACTCAATCTAATTCCTATAATGTGCTTTAAAGTTAAAATTCAAGCAGCAATAAAAATGCATGAATTCAAATTAAAATGACTCAACAGCCAAACTGTCACAGGAAGTAAAAAAATGACAATAAAGTGTAGGCACTTGGCAGGTGACATGTATATCTTTCAATTAGTTATTTCGAGGCAGCACAGAATTCTGATGGATCCCAATAAGATAACAGCAAAAAAATACAGAATACCTAGTTATCCAGTGTAATGATACTGTGGCCATTGGGAGAGCTTTATATAATCAAGTGGCATTTAAATGAAAAAGAATGACATGGTGAATAGTCCTGCAGACATTTTATTGGCAGGTGTATTACATACGCAGAATTATTCCCTTGAACAAAAGGCAGGCATAACTAGAACAAAAATAAGCTTGAGATAACCTGGAACATGTTCAGGATTTCTTGGCCATACTGACTTGTTCCTACCTGTTTTCACAAAAACAGGTAGGAACACTAAAAATCCTTTTTCAACTCTATTCTCTAAATTGCACTTTGAACAAAAAGACAGTTTAGCTCACGAGAATAAATGTTGGGTTTGGGTGCCAAGCCCCAAACCTTCAGCTTAGGCCTTCTGTGGACATGTTCTCGAAATACATGGTTTTACTTGGCCTCTTCTTGGGTTTTTTTGAAAGAACAAGCTTAATATTATTTCCATATGACATGGAGGTTTAGAATGGCAAAATAATGTGTTGAAAGCCTCTAGCTATCTCTCCAAGAGCCAAGGCTCACTTGTAATTCAATTTCAGTTGAAGGACCACGAGATAGACATTCCTTAATAACTCAGTTTGAGGACCCTAGCCACATTGCATTGCCCTAGTTTCCTTCTTAGTCAACTCCAGTCCTAATTTTTTATAACATTATGACATGTAAATTAATATGCTTACAGGTAATATAGGTATAGGTGACATTAAGAGGGTTATTTACTAAACTCTCAATGCCAAAAATCCGAAAAATTTGTGGGGGGTTTTGTAAAAAATCTGAATTTTTACAAAAAAAAACCCACAAATTTTTCGGGATTTATTATACCCTGAAGATGGAAAAAGTCAGAATCTGAAAATCCGGCATCTCAGACCTGCCGAGGTTACATATAAGTTAGTGGCAGAAGTCCCAAAGATTTTGTGATCTGCGCGGGGTTTCGTGCAATAACCCAAAGATTTCTGGGCAAAAAAATTTTGAGTGGAAAATCCAAAAACTTTGTACGTATTTATAAATAAGGCAAAAAAACCTGTGTGGATTTGGTCGGAGTTTTTTTTCACAAAAATATTGAGATAAATTTGGACTTTGATAAATAACCCCCTAATGTTCGGAGGGCATCCACCCCCTTCAGGGGTGGGACTTATTTTTACAGATAAGGGATCTTTCTGTAATTTGGATCACCACACCTTAAGGGGCAGATTTATCAAAGGTCGTGGTGAATTTTCTAATGAAAATTTTGAGCTATTTTTTGTGCACTTCGACTAGGGAATAGTCCAAATTTAATTTGAATTTGAAAACAAATTGAAAATCCAAACATCGAAATTTATCATGTACTGTCTCTTTAAAAATTAGACTTCGACCAATCGCCATCTAAAACCTGCCAAATTGTTGTTTAGCATATGATTCAAATTTGACCGAATAAGGACCTATTCAATCAAAAACTGACCTATTCGACCAAAAAAAAAAACTTTGACTAAATTTTGATTGGTCTTTTTGAATTCAAATTTCAAAGTTTTTTCAATTCGAAATTCGACCCTTGATAAATATGCCCCTAAGTCTGCTGAAAATGTATTAAATACACCAAATGGGATTGGTTAGTCTGCAATAAGGATTCAATTATGTTATTTGGGATCAAGTACAAGGTACTCTTTTATTATTACAGAGAAAAAGGAAATTATTTTTAAAAATATGAATTATATGATTATAAGGGAGTCTATGGGACATTGTCTTGCCGTAATTCTGAGCTTTCGAATGGTTTTCCGGATAACGGATCTCATGGAAGTAAAATATGCCCATGGAAGTAAAACAGAAGACCCCATGCTTTAAGAAAAAAGTATACAGTATATACTGTAAACTGTATATACACAAAGATATAAAGAACTAAGTTACAGAAAAACTAAATCTATTTATCTATTTTACCATCTATTAAACCATGAAATAGCAAAGGTGGAAACTAGAGCTAAACTCTTATTTGTTTTATACGCCTCCATATTGACCTTTTAATAGCAACACATTTTTCACTTTTGCATTTACACCGACCTATGGCTGAACAACCACTGTTAATAAAATGCGTGCATTTTAATACAAAGATTATGTGGCAGAAAACACTAGGACCTTGACATTAATAAAGCAGATTAGTATTATTTCTTTTTTTTAAGACACAGAGCTCCTCCTGTGTATTATATAACAATGGAGATGTGAGATTTCTTATACATTAAAACAATTTCAAGTAAATGTCATTGCCTATTTACAGATCCAACAGCTTTATAGAGAGGAAGGGAATTAAGTCTCTATTCTGTACCCACATGCACGCAAACACACACAAAACCAAATATTGTGATTGAAATTCCAGTGCATTTTTTTGTGCCTTACAGATGATTAAAGTACATTTTTCCATTCTTTTATGTATTCATTGACACTGATTATGCACTTCCACTGTACATAATGCTTAAACACAATATCCATTAGTCAGTGCTTTTATACAGTGTTGATATTGTTCTTGTATCCTTCAGAATAATTCCACATGCTGGGTGCCTGGTTTGGCAATGCATGTTATTAGTTAGCAGTGTTATTGACTGAAAGTTTCCTTACATATTTGTGTGTTAACCGCTGCAGAAATAGTTTAAGTGATTTTTCTGTGAATAACTTTACACTGTGCTGCTGCTACTAAAACAACACGTTTATATAGTAATGGTTTGTTTCTGAAGGGGTGCAAAGTGTAATGTGCAAAAAAGAGGTGCAAAGCTCTATGTTTTGTGCCAACAATGCCCCTTACTGCCCTCTGTTTCTGCCAATCAAATCTTTGCAAATATGTGTAACACCTCAAATGGGCACCACATTTTGTTGCATCTGCCATTTGCAAGACAGCAAGTAGGCAACCCATGGGCATCCACATTTAGGCCCTTTCTAGAATGCCATTCCACAATCACTTGAGGAGCACCGAAGGACTCAAGGGGCAGTGGACATTCAGGACTTACTGCTTTCCTACTGCAGCTGTTAAGAACAGGTTTCCCTGCACAGGTACCAGGTTCAATATGAATTGTATGAAATTAGGTGCATTTTTCAACCATCAGAGCAAAAAACACCAACCATTATAAATTACTAGTGATGGGCGAATTTCTCCCATTTCACTTTGCCGCAAAATTAGTGAAATCTCCAAAACAGTGACAAATTCATGAAAAATCTTGAAAATCAGAAAGTTTCAAGAAAAATCATGAAAATCAGAAAGTTTCATGAAAAAATAGTGAAAATCGGAAATCTACAAAAAAGTCGCTCGCATCAATTTTGACACTGGCATTAAAGTCAAAGGGGTGAATTCACTAACCTGCTGAGTTGCGCTAGCGCAGGCTTTGCCACACTTCACCGCACTTCGCCAGGGCGCCGCTAATTCACTAAAATCCGAAGTTGCGCTCAGGGAGGCGAGAGGTAGTGAAGTTGCGCTGGCGTTAATTCGTCAAGGAAAGCGCAGTTACGCTAGCGATGCCTAATTTGCATATGGCGCCAAGTTAAACTACAATGGACGTATCTGTAGCAGCAAATACATAACACTACACATGCCTGGGAAAGCTTCATAAAATAAAATAGAGTTGTTATTTTGCCCTATACATGTGCCCACTGTATAGTTTAGGTGCCATATGTTAGGAAATGTAGGGGGAAGGAGGGTACCCCAAAAAAATGTAAAATCTTTTTCAACCTATCACCCTTAAAAAAGGAAAAGACGCCAGAGTTTTTGTTGAAAAAAAAAGTTGAAAAAATTTCAAGCAAGCAAGCCCTATCTACTCTATGGCACTTCGTCTGGTCTGAGGTGGCAAAGGCAAGTCTGGCGCAAGAGGTAACGTTCAGTAAAATGCGCAAGTTAGTGAATTACCATAGTTACGTCCCTTCGTCATAGCGCAACTTGGCCTGGCGTAAGGGTGCAAAGTAGTGCTAGAGTAGGTCCACTTCTCTAGCGAATTTACACAGCACCCGTTTGTAAATGGGCAAAGTAACAAAATGACGTCACGCTGGCGAATTTGCGCTAGCGTTAGGCGCTTCGCACTTTAGTGAATTTGCCCCAATGGGTGTCAAAATTTTTTGGACGCTGGTGAAATTTTGTTATTTTTCATCAATATCCTAGCAAGCCACATGATGGAGGAATCACAGTACTATTTCTGTTCTGTTAATGTTGATTTAATGTTTTTCATTTTCATTCGCTCAAACAATAAGAAAGGTTCAAAACATGAAGTTAGGTTTAGTAAATACATTTTATTGTGTTTCACTTGTGTTAATTAACATCAAGACTAGCCTTCAAAGTAAAATTAATTTACTTCTCTAATTTAATTTATGTGGTGGTAAATAAGTGTCTATTCACACACTGACCATAAAACTGATGTTATGACTATTAAACACGCAGCGAGAACAGAAAGAAAGAAATTTCAGAAACTGATTCTTTTAATTATTTTATTATTTTTCATTCTACAGTATGTGCTAGGAGCTCTGTAAAATTTAATTACCGGGAAATATATGATTTTATAAAAAATAATGAAAAGCTGTAAATGAAAAATATCATTTATGTGGTAAATCTTAAAAGCAGAGGGTGATATTAATCTTTGGTGATAATTTAATTCACATGTAAAACATTACATAAAAGAAAGCAGGAAGTTTCCATTTCTCATTAGTTTATGGAAGTCTGAAAAATGTATGGAGGTGCCATGGTATTTTTAGTCTTATGCCAGATCAACATTTCAAAATATTTACTATTCAATAGTAGACACACAATCTATGTTTCTTTATTGCTGATATTCTACTTTTTAGGAATATTGCAAGCGCTAATGACTTGAATATGATAATGAGAATTCTTAATTCAAAACTAAAATATCTTCAGAAAAATAATCATCATCATAATGACATCTGTCAAAGTTGAAATGTGAAAATAACCTAGCTTCGTTTTTAGTGCTTTGGAAAGACTGAAGTAATCTGACAGTTTCTCAATCTCATTTACTGTATTGAAATTGGCTAAAACAATTATTGACAGCATTCATATGTTAATCAAAATGCCAAGTTTGGTCCTTTAGGGTTCAAGCACAGGGGCAGATTTGGGGAGATTTAGTCGCCTGGCGTCTAGTGATCTGCAAATTTGCTTTGTTTCGATTCGCCGAAAAATTCACAAATTTCCCGGAGGAAGTCTAGTTTTTGACGCTGGCGTCCATTTTTGATGTCGTTTTTTTGGACGCCGGCGCATTTTCACCAGCGAATGTTCGATGCCGTTTTATGAATTTATTCGCTGGTGGCGGATCACGCAAATTCACAGCGGATTTGCGCCTGGCGAATAAATTCGCCCATCACTACTAATCGCCTCTTCTGTGGGGCAACAATCTCCCCGCACTGCCTTCCCCCTGTCTGCCGCCTGCTATAATGACAAAACGCCAGCACCAATGCACTCGCGGCGCTTCGATATGCCTCACGAGGAAATCTCCCCGAATCTGCCAGTGTTGATGATCTGGGTGGATTTGCCTACATCTTCTCAGAATCTTTTAGTCTATGTATAGTGTTAGGTCATATTGGATCCAAGCACTATCAAATCTGGAGTTAATCTGGCTGAAACTGCCCAGATCAGTAAACATTATCCTGCTGTGCATCCCCAGCTTTAAAGTTTAATGGCTTCCCTTAGTCCGATATCCAGCTACGTTTTTTTTATACTACCTTTTAAATAGTAGTTTGCACCTTTGAAACATTAGGCGAGAATCTGTCGACAAGCTTTTTAACCAGAGCACCAAACATGGTCTCTTTACACCTTGATTGCCAACAAGTAATCGCATAATTTAAGTAGGGTATAGACAGGCAGAACTTGACTGTGGTCTCAACCACTCCTGTCTGAACTAACCAAAAAGTCTACCTAGCCAATATCTGAATGGGATATTTATTAAGCAAGTTTGAAAATCCTGTCAGGTAAGCACCATAATAACCCACTGATGTGTCCCCCTCCCAATATATCTGTTTAGGCTCTTGTTGTGAGCTGAACACTGATATTTGGGCCTCACACAGACATTCAATATGGCTCCCTACGCAGGTGGATAAATCAGACAAATATGGGCAAATGCAACAAACATTAGGAAATGCATTTCTGTGTCGCATCTCCGGTCACATCTCCTTTTGGCCGCTGCACTCGCGAGAATTTGGCAGCTCCATAGCACACGGCTCTCAGACAAACATAATCACCCTCCGACTTTGCATTGACCAATATACAGGTATGGGATCCATTATCCGGAAATCCGACTAACGTTTCAACTAGCTCCCTAGCCTTTCTGCACACGTTTGACTGTCTATACTGTATATGTGTATATGTATATAGAAAAAATAATGCTCTGGTGCTAATAGAATATTATATAGAATTTACTCTAGGGACTTTTGTAGTAAAAAAGCTCTATTATAATAAAGCTTTTTTTACTGAAAAGTCCCTAGAGTGCAACAGTAATTTTGTCAATTCTAGATAGATAGATAGACTTGTTTTCTAATCAGTCCTCGTGCCCACATGAAAGATTGTACTGACCTTGACAGAACTATATAGAGCATTGGCTACAAGTTTGAGACAGTTGTGTTTACAAGAAAGTGTCTCAGCACAGTGATTTACTTGGGCTTGCAGAACAGCCTGAAGCAAATTGGCTGTCAAATTCTTTATGTAAAAAAAAAAAAAAAAGAAAAGCAAAATCATGAAAGACCTGATTATCCAGCCATGACTGCCTTATGCAGATTATTCACATTTAAATACTAAATGAGTGCTACACTTGCAATGATATATACAAACTCAACTGGCATCGCTGCTTTGGTTATTATGTGTTATTATTTTTTCCATCTGGATCTATATGTGTACATGTGTGCTGGTTATCAAGAAGGCAGGACCACCAACAGATATACTTCATGTGCTGTGTGTATTCATTGTGTGTCTTTTAGCTTTCTAAGCCAAATTGTATGATACTTACCCACATATTTTTCGGAGCATGCTGTGAGTTGTTTGCGGTATCAAGGTGACATATTTTTGTCAGTTACTTACATTAGACGCTGCACTACATGCATATTCAAACAGCCCAAAGGTTTAAGAGGCAACATAACATTTTTATATCAACTCATTACCTGCTCAAAACCCGCACAAAGGTGTGTGTGGTGTAATAGATCTGTGTACATATCATGAAGATAACATACTGTTTGACATTAAAATAAAGAAAATGAATATACGCGCAATATGGTTATACGAGCTTTGCACTTTATTTTATTCATTGAGTAATCTGCATGGCTATAAATATTGTCTTCTCATTAAAAGTCTGAAATCTAAACGGACTGACAATGCTGTCACAATATATGTTCTTAACATTCCTGGCAATGGCTTAATCAAGTTGTGTTACTCCGATGTATATTTACTCCTTCCTATTAAGCCTGGGATACATATGGTTTCAAACTGACAAAAACCACAGATCTGATTTCATATCATACATAAGCTACAGCTGATAGAGTGATATGTTTGTCAAAGCACATTCTTAACAGATCATTAGGCAAAGATGTTTACTCCCTATCAAATGTAATGAACATTTCTGATGCAGAGATATGGGACAAGATGATGTCTGTGGCACAGAAGTGTATGCATATGATTAGAATACTACATCAATTAACTCCCCCTGATACTCCTTCTATAAATACTTCCACAATCAATTGCAGACAAGCAATATGTTAAAGCAACTTTAATTGATGGAAATTACCATGATACACTGAAGCAAAGAAAACAAATTATCTTTCAGCATGAAATGCACAAAATGATTTTTGCATCATCTTCCCTTAAAACAATGTGTGGCATGAAATGCTAATGTTACTGTATATCAATCTGCAGCCGTTTGATGGAGTATAACACACGGGAGGCTAGAAAATGTACTTCCCAGAGAGGTTATATGAATAATTAGATTATACTGTAGGTGTGGACTTGTTACTCTTTGTGTATGTGACAGTACATCGTTTTCATGGGGCTATTCATTATACCAGTATGATGCCATGTTTGGAACTCCAGCTATTTGAAAACTACAACTGCTGTTCTAGAAACCTGCAATGCAAGTTACAACAATCATACATTTTATCTACTATTTCTCAGGGAAATGTACATAGTATTAGTGTGTGTTTATTGTTATTGATCCTTCCACAGAATAAAGGAGAAATATTATCTGCTGTCTGTTTGACTTTTTGCTCCTTGGTGCGCATTGCACTTTATATAAAATAAATCCATTTCTATAAACCTCTGCAATGAGCCCCACCTATTGACCCTAAGGCTATTGTGGCATGCCAACAGATGCCTCTTAATCTCTTGTGGCCTGCCCAGGTTAAAAGCAAATCCCATCCCCATTAAGTTTATGGCCCCTGTACAACCAAACAGGTCATCTGTGATGTTGTTGCAATTCACTTCTAAGACACAATTGCTGCACATGTAATAGGACAATTTTCTTACAAATATTTGTAGCACAGAATTACAGCCAATGTCTTTCCTTCAAATGTGTATGACACTGGATTGTGGCTATACATGGTTTTTTTTTTCATTCCAAGGAACCACTGCTTTTTCTACTTTAAGCATGTGCAGCTGGTTCCAGTAGCATACTTCATCATTGTACTTATGGGTCATAGTGACCAATTTCATCAAGAACACAAGCACATTTCCAAGCTATCATCAGTGATGGCCTTGTTAAAGGGGAAGTCAAGTCTAAAATAGAATAATGCTAGAAATGCTGTATTTTGTATAGTAAACATTAACATGAACTAACTGCACCACACGCCTAAGCAAATAAATTATTTACCCAGTTAGCCACAGGGGTAACCATATTGTAACTTTGTTAAACATTATTGCAAGACCAAGACTGTGCACATGCTCTGCGCTGCTTAGGGATCATCATTAATTACCAAAACAGCACAAGTCAAATAATATCTGCCAGAAGCCGATACAGCAAGACTGATTATTAATCAGAATTGGCAGATTGCATTGGGTCCTGTGTTGTCACGTAATATAATGTGGATTTAATAGTTTTTGTATTGTTAAATACAAACTTTTTCCAACTCTGCAGAACCAGTCGCTGCAGCAAAATAATCCTTCAAATAGAATCCCAGTTTATCTGTTTATATCTGGCTCATGATCTTTGTACCTGCAGCTGCAGTTAGTAACGGTAAGGGCAGAGACACACGCTGCTATTTGGGAAGATTAGTCACCCAGCGTCAAATCGCTTCTTCTTCAGGCGACTAATCTCCCAGAACTGCCTTCCCGCCAACTAGAATGTAAATCAAAGGCGGGATGGCACTCTGAACATTTCGTTTTCCGAAGTTGCCTCACGAGGAACTTCAGGCTACTTCAGAAAGACAAAGTGATCCGAGTGCCATCCCGCTGGCGATTTACATTCTAGCCGGCAGGAAGGCAGTTTAGGGAGATTAGTCACCTGAAGAAGAAGCGATTTGTAGCTGGGCGACTAATCTCCCGAAATAGCAGCGTGTGTCTCTGCCGTAAAGGGGGTTGAAGAGCCAAAATAAAATCAATACAAATCTTTACACAGTCGCCGACTGCTCTACAGGGAAACAAACAAAGCTGCTTGAGTTCTGCATAGCTGGGAAGTAAGGCGAGGGCTCCCCCTGCTGTTCATAAGTATGATTGTTTCCCTGCCCAGCAGTTAAGGACCGTCTGACAATTCCAATCCACATTAGTAAATGAAGGGAGCATTTCACTGCATACAGCCAGGTTTCTTATAAAAACGGTACACATTTTTTAATTAAAGTATATTGGAGATAGGTTTCTTTTTCATTAAAGAAAGTAAAAATTGGATTTTATTTTTTTGCCTTTACATGCCATTTAAAGGTAGCAGCTCTTGGATATGATTAATCTGCAGCACCTTTCTTTCTATACACTCCACTCTAGCGCAAGCTGACACTTTCTAACAATACCTGACCAGCAATCTGGGAATGGTATAAATCACTGGTGTAACTTTTGGGGGTGTGGTTGGTGTTACTGCACCCCTATGGGACCTGTCTCAGATACAATAGAACTAGGATTGGGAGAGGGGGATCAAGGAATTAGTGCAGATGAGAGGCAGATGGGTGGAGGGTGGAGTCTAGAGGATGAAGGGGCAATCCAGAGGGTGGAATGGAGCTTTCCAAAGGGTCGAGGGTGCCATTCCGTAGGGTTGAGTGGCCTGCATGGAAATACCCCCAAACATTACAGCACCATTCATAGAACATATCTTAAATAATGCCTCTAATTTATTGGCCTTAGAACAGACTGATTATGCTTTAAATGTGGTTGAGCCCTAGTCGTTTTTTCATTTTTTCTGGACCTGCCCCAAATTAGCCCAATTCTGGAAGAAGTGGTCAACTTTACAGAGCAAAATGTGTACATGCCCAATATTAATTCCCCAAAGAAATGCCTCTTGAGGTTAGTAGAAAACATAGGGGTATATTTATCAAAGAGTGAAGTTAATAGTGAAGTTCCGCCATTAGAGTGAAATTCCGCCACTCTCCGTTAATTTCTGTGGGATTTTTATAGGCGTATTTATCAAAGGGTGAACTTTCACTTCACCCATTGATAAATATGCCTTTCAAAATCCCATAGAAATGAATTGAGAGCTGCGGAATTTCACTCTAGTGGCGGAACTTCACTCTTTGATAAATTTACCCCATAGTGTAGTTCTATTATAGGAAGCAATAGTATTGACCTCAAGGTTGCCTACTTCACTAACCATAGCATGCTGTAAAACCTGAATAGAAACTGTACACTTTGTTTCAAAGAACAATTAAAATTATTTGGCTTTCTTGTTTAACTATGTTTAATTATAGAATTACGTGAATCTTATTGTGCTAAAGGAATAACTGGAGGTTGCAGGTAAGGCCAGAGTAACTGGGGGTTGCAAGTAAGGCCTCAACTATAATTGGGCTCACTTTTGGGCTCCAGTCCTTAAGAGGGATATAAATGAACTGGAGAGAGTGCAGAGACGTGCAACTAAACTGGTTAGAGGGATGGAAGACAAATTATGAGGATAGACTGTCAAGGTTGGAGTTGTTTTCTCTAGAGAGGGGACATGATTACACTTTACAAGTACATTAGAAGACATTATAGACAAATAGCAGGGGACCTTTTTACCCATAAAGGGGATCACTGTACCAGAGGCCACCCCTTTAGACTTGAAGAAAAGAACTTTCATTTGTAGTAACGTAGGGGGTTCTTCACAGTCAGGACAGTGAGGTTGTGGAATGCACTGCCGGGTGATGTTGTGATGGCTGATTCAGTTAATGCCTTTAAGAATGGCTTGGATGATTTCTTGCACAGACATAATATCCAAGGCTATACTAAATCAAGGGAGATATGGATACCGAATATATAATTTATGTGAGGATATGGAGAGGTCATTGAGTGTGTGTGTGTGTATGGATGCTGGGTATCATTTGGAGGGGTTGAACTTGATGGAATTTGCCTTTTTTCAACCCAATTTAACTATGTAACTATGTAACTATGTGAGTTAAGCACTTATAATTACCTCCAACCATGGGACTCTTCTTCAAAATATTCACTGGCCCAGGGCTTTTGCTTGTAAGTGTGAATCTTCTGTGTCCCATGAACCCCATGCAAAACCATAGGTGAGCACATGCACAGTACATTACTGTACTTTTTGTGACAATTTTTATACTGCACTTGCACCCATTATCATTAGGTGCAGGGAATGCACATGACATTTTCAGCACAATAGTTGCAGTAAAATACCCCAAGTTGGTGCATTTCTTGAAAAGGAGAGCCAGCACAGTGTATCAGGTATGAGTCTAAAAACACAGGGATACCTAATAACTTAGCACCCTCCTCAGTAAATGTACCTTTTCTTTCCCTCAAAAATTCTATTTACATAATGAAGCAGTGCTGATATTAACTGTAAGACAATGCAGACAAAAGTAATGTTGCAGGGGTCACTTTGTAACCATGTGTGCAACTGTTTGATGGACAACAAGGGCAGCTATTGCAAAACAATTATAACTGATGACAGTACATCTTTAAATCATTTCTTTCTAATGGATTTGAATACAGATACTGTAAATATTGTAACACATTGTTTTATGGAGCATGCTCACCCCCAAGCAAATTAAATTAATATGATGTAATTTGTACACGTCAAAATGCTTTTCCTCAAACAACAATCGAAGATATATTTAATTCTGAAAAACTTGTGTGAACACCCATTTAAATGTTTTAGTTCAATAGCATATTAAACCAATAAATATCCAGTATCCACTTACTCAGAGGACACAGGGCAATACATTACAGTTTTCTTTCTGATTGAATTAGTAAGTTTCTAAGAGATCACTCAGATAAAATGTAAAAAAAAATGCAAGTTTCATTTTTGTTTATGACAGCATATTTTAGTTACATTATGCATATCCAGCTGAGGAAAGTTAAACCTAATTAGATATATAGAGAGTGAAACTTTGAAAATTGTTCTGGCATGGCAGGAAATAAAGGCCCCTGGCAAAGACAAGCGATAGTATTTGCACTCCTGTTACAGCATTATAATTTGGGAGAACATGAAAGAGCACCAAAAATTGTATTGTAATGTTTTCTTCACTATTTGCATTTTTCAGAAAGCAGACTTGATTTTCCTCTTTTGTGATTTCAGTTTTCAATCCTTTTGCACAACTCATACTTAGTACATGCTAATTACCTAGTGAAAAATGGTACAAAAAAGAAAGAAGGATATGTAGAAATGAGGGTGATATAATAAATAATATACTTTGGGTGAGTATAGATGGAGCCTTCTTAGCTAAAACTGGAGTTAGATAAAGAACAAGGATGGCGTACAGACGTACAGAACTAAAATAGCCAGAACAACATGGACAGTACAAGACTACTAGAGACAGGGTGACAATAATGAAATAATAAAGACAGGACAGGGTAGGCAAATTAAAGTGCTGATAATGAAAGGATGGAGCATGCAAAGTGCGTGACTAAAATAAAGCCAGAGACAACAAACAAACAAGGTCAGAAACAGGTTAAGATCAAAATCCACTGGTCAAAATGCTAGAGCTGCACCAAATCAGTTTTTTGTGGGGGGTGATTCTGCCAAATCTCAGTCTGAATCCAACCATGTGCAAATTAGCTAAATCATGAGCAAAAAGCCACCTTCTATCATTCAGCTGTCTAATGTCACAAAGGGGTTTCTTTTGTTTCAGCCAGGCACCCAGGATTCACGTGGAATTCAGTACATCCCTGCAAAAAACAGGGCAGAAACTTGAATACTCCAGAACTATTTGTTTCTTTAGTAAACAAATAGGGGCTTGAGCCAGATCTATGAACAAGTAACAGTATACAGTCCAGTACTCGGGTAATTAGGGTACAGGATAGGTTGGTCCAGATTGGTCATTCACAATTATGAGATGCCCCACATGGGAAATTGTGGGGCATTAAGATGGGGGTAATAAATATAGTTTGTAATTCCTGCAGTCTCCTACCCATAAACTACTCAGGGAGGGCAGTAAACAATTACAATTAACAGTCCCACTGCCCTGTTGAAGTAACATGTATGTGGTTCAAGAGGATCATTTTTTATATATTTGTTCTTCATAACTATGTCCCTTCTTCAAGCCTCTTTACATTAGATTAGGGGGGTAAAAAATATCGTTTTTCTGACATTGCCGGTGCCATATTACAACATTAGATCTATAAATTATTAAAGATAGCCAATAGCAATTGCCAACAGCAAAGTGACTTGTTACTACAAGGTAACATGTGCAAAGACTGATTGGTATATACTGGTGTAATTAATTTGCACCACTGTAAATTAGCCCAGTATTATCCTATTAAACACTGTCAAAGCTAATTGCATATCTCAGAATTCAATTAAATTCCAGGCCTGGTTTTAGAGTAGGTCAGACAGAGTATTTGTCCTGAACCCCCAGAAGCAGTGTAAATAGTACAAATGACAGAATATAATGTATAATAATCAGTTATGAGATATGATCTATATACTATAGGGATGCCCAAACTGCAGCCTTCTATCAACAATTGCCTTCATCCCACTCAAAGCTTTTATCTCTGATTTATGTTATCCTCCTCACATGGGCTTTTCCAACTTCAAGTGGTCTTCTCCCTAACTCCACTATTGTTTATTTCCCTGCTGTATGTATTTAATTCTAACAGTCTAAACATTAATTAAGAGCAATCCTGATGGCTTCCCGTGCATGGAAACTCTCCTACCAAGCTGAAAATAAGTCAAGGGAAAAAAAACGGGCTTTTAATTTATTCTACATTCGAATAACCAGCACGCTCATTATAACTGCAGTGATATATTACATAGAAACGTGCCACGGTTCATTTATTGTTCAGCAAGCTGCTCCGAGTCGTGATATCATTATGTCAGGAATGTGCAAAAGGAGGCTGTCAAATTATTTAATACCAAGTGGACATTTTTATTATGTCTTTAATATGTGGAGCTTGTGGGCGATTATTGTACTGTCACAATCGTTTTTTTATTTGAAACAATCCTTTTTAAAGAGTTTTTAATGCAAACAAATACTTTCTGCTGCGCGCCAATAACCGCGGTATTTATCTGGGTATAGTGACACAACAAATAAATGGCCGGCAGATTCTAATGGAATGAATATAATGTAAGTTCAAATGGAAGCGCTGGAAACATTAAAACTATATTAAAACATTAAAACAATATTTGTTGGGGTCTTATTTTAGAAAAGACACGTTTGCCCCTCCGATTAAAGCAACACTAATGAACTTCTGTGGGCTTACTATATATATATTTTAGTGTGGTAGAGTCAATGCTGTACGCGTAAGCAGAAGACTTCTTATTAAGTTACTTTATCATTTTCAGCAGCTGCTGACAAAAGTGACTTGAGTAAACTTGTAATGCTAATGTGGTTATCACATAGAAATACTCGTGAACATTGGCTTGTCTTTATATACTCAGGGCAATATGAATGAAAAGGCGTTGAAAAAGCACACTGGTGCAAATTTAGGGTGCATTGTGGGGTGGGAAACAAGCTTATATGCAGGTAAGTGGGCAACTGCATAGTGCTGCATTAGAGTTTTGCTTAAAAAATAAGTTATATAAGTAATATCATTTTCCAAGAATTCTTTAGGTGCACCATTATTTTGGAGGACATGGTAATATATTTATTTCATCACAGATCGTCTTAAAAGAGAAATTAACCCTAAATGAATATGGCTAACAATGCCATATTTTATATACTGAAGGTATTGCACCAGCCTAAAGTTTCAGCTTGTCAATAGCAGCAATGATCCAGGACTTCAAACTTGTCACAGGGGGTCACCATCTTGGAAAGTGTCTGTGACAGTCACATGCTCAATGGGCTCTGAGCAGCTGTTGAGAAGCTAAGCTTAGGGGTCATCACTAATTATCAAGCAGAAAATGAGGTTGGTTTGTAATATAAGCTGATGCTACAGGGCTGATTATTAAATTCCGATGGTAGTTGCACTGGTTTCTGTGCTGCCATGTAGTAATTATCTGTATTAATTACTAATCAGCCTTATATTGTGACATTTCTATTCTATGTGTATTTTATATTGTGCGTCAGTCCCTAAACTCCTCCTAAGTGACAGCAGCACAGAGCATGTGCAGTGAATCAGCAGAAAAGAAGATGAGGAGCTACTGGAGCATCTTCATAGAAGCCCAAAACAAACTAAGCTCCGAATACCTGAAATTCCCCGAAATTCCCCGAAATCCAAAAAATTTTTTGCCAAAAACACAGCATCTCAAACCTGTCGAGGTTGCATAAAAGTCAAGAGTCCCATTGATTTTTGGTTGTGTCGGGGGGTTCGGGCAATTTCACTATGTTTTCTGCTTTTGGGTGAAAACTCCGAAAAATTCACGAAAAAAACGTGAAAATCAGGACTTTTCCTGCAAAGCAAATTTTCTGTAAAATGTAATAATAAATAAGCGTTAAAAACCTGAGCGGGTTAGATCGGAGTTTGTAGCATCCGATATTGAGATAAATTCGGACCTTGATAAATAACCCCCGTAGTGTACAACATTTCTATCCTACTTCTTTATTTAAGCTTTAGTTCTCCTTTAAGCATTAGCATGGAATTCTAGATCATTCAGTAACGTAGCATTCAACTATTTTGATTGGCAGTTTGAAACCAGTTATTAATTGAATACTGTCCTCCCCAAATGTTTAATACAGTATATGTCATGTTATTTGCAAGTTTAAAAATCATATTTTGTTCCAATATTCATCAAAATACAACTGTTTATTTGCTTCATTGGTCTCAGTAAGCTTTTCTTTTATCTCAGTTTCCCTTCTAATTACAGTACAATACATAGGCCTGTGATAAAGTGTTTGGAAATATTCTCCATTCATTTAAACAGAAATAGTGGGCACATCAGTCAAGTGCATCCATATTCTCCCACATACTGAACATATCTAATAACTGTAACACAATATATTCTATAATCTGTCATTTGTACTTTTATACACCCCCAAAGGACAGATGTCCTGTCTGAGCTACACTAAAGTCAGCCTTGAAAATTACTTCTTAATTAATTCTGAGATATGCAGTTTGTTAATTTGTTATGACTTGGTAGGATAATGCTGGACCAATTTAGTAACAGAGGTGCTCAAAATAAAAAACACTACTTTATAAAACCTTCTATTAAAGAGGTTGTTCACCTTTGAGTTCTGAGATAATATGCAATTATTTTTAATTTCTTATTATTTGCCATTTTTGGGTTTTTTATTCGGCAGATCTCCAGTTTGAAGTTTCCACATCTGGTTGTTAGGTTCCAAATTAGTTTAACAACCATGCATTGATTTCAATGAGAGACTGGAATATGAAATTTTTTTTTAAATGGGGCCAGTGACCCCCATTTGAAATTTGGAAAAATCAGGAACAAGGCAAATAATTTTAAAAAAAACTATAACAAATAAATGATAAAGTCCACTGACAAGCTGCTTAGAATTGGTCATTCTATAAAGGTAAATTACCCTTTTAAATGCACAGTGACCACTAGTTATGTGAATTACAGTAGACTCTGGTTGGCTACCTTGTGAGCCCTTGACTTGCTAGAGGCCACTAAATGTATAGTATGCTTAATATGACACCAATCTCTTTCTTGGTTTTAGTTGAACCCTTAAGAAAGACACAGCTGGAATAGCTCTCTGCTTGTTGGATCTGCGGGACAAACAGATGGAGAGTGTATAGAGGGGTCACACATGTTATGGCTGCAAAGTTAAGTCATAAAATAATAAAGTAAGTGAAACCCCATCATGGGTGAGGTTGCAAACATATCTCTGCATGAGATTACTTAGTAAATTTTGCCCTTCATTGTTCAGCTCAAAAAGAGTATTTAGATTATTCCCTACAGTAAGCACTCTTTGTAGCTAAAAGCGATACTGACATGAAAATCATAGTAATGTATCAGTATAAAGTAAATGCTGCACCCGTAATCGTTCCCCAAAAAGCCTCCGCCAGCCCTGCAAACCTGTGTGCTGCCGACCCACTGACACTACTAACAGATCTTCCAGGTTGCTTCAGTGATGCTGGGCTTCGAAATCAGCCTACAGAAGGAGCGCACCACCCCCAGCCCAGCCTCACTGAAATGGCTCAGAAGGTCTTTTATCAGTGTCGGAGGGTCGGATGAATGCAGGTTTGCGGGGGCTGGGGGAGGCTTTGCGGGGGGCTTTGAGGGGGAATGATTACGGGTGCAGCATTTACTTGATACTGACACGTTGCTATGATTTTAATAGTGCATAATAATCTAGTTTTGGTTTATATGTGGATTTTGTTAAATATACAGTATATATTTAAGGCGCTTTAATGTTCAGGGACCTAGTCAAAACGTTAGCCATTTATAATAAATATTTTGATTTTTATAAGTCCTGAGAGTGTGGACCTTCTTGTAGTAGTTATATATATATATAGATATAGATAACCTATTGTCACTTTGAGAAAGGCCTCGGAGAGGCCGAAACGTTAGTTGTTTAGTCAATAAAACATTTTGATTTAAATTTAAGCCCTGAGATATATATATATATATATATATATATATATATATATATATATATATATATATATATTTATTTAAATCACAACATTGTGGTCACTACTTGTGATTTTTCGTAAAGGAAACAAACAGAAAGTGAGTGACCTGCGTAGTGCTTACTAACAGTGGGCAAATCAATGGCAATCAATCGTGGTACCAAAGGCTATTAACATGCCCAATTTCATTACTATTCAACCTTTCTGAGCTATTGCCATTAAAAAGAAAGACAGAAAAATAACATTTCCTTCTAATAATTGGCTTGATGGTTTTTTTTTTTCTTTAAATGTCCCACTTAGTCAATATTACTTGCCATACCAAATTTCAAACAGCAAAATAAATTAAGACACCACACTAGACCAGGTACCAAATGATCAGCTATTAGGAGATTCCCCAGTAACAGCTGATCATTAATACCTTTTCTAGAACACCAGAAATCAACAGAATAATGTAAATAAATATATATCTATAAAAATGTAAAAAATATATAGATAAGTAAATTATATATATATATATATATATATATATATATATATATATATATATATATATATATATATTATATAGATATAGATAGATATAGATATATATATATATATATTATCCAAAAACCTGTAAAAGTTAATAGCAATTAAATAACGCAAACAATAATTCTATAATCACAATAAACAATTAAAAAACAAAACTAGCTAAATCCTTGTATAACTCCTCCTTATCTGTAAACCTTAGACAGCAATTAGGTCAAATGATACCATAGGAAAGACATAGGCAATTCATTATTTTTTCTTTAAACAAACACTCCCCATTGCAGTGATGGCAAATGTTAATGGTAAAAAACAAACAAACAAAACCTTAATCATAAGTCTGCATATCAGAACAAATAGAGAGATTATATATTGTTTAACTAAAAGACAATTCAGAATAATTCCCAACACAAGCCTTATTTATTAGCTCCATGGCTTTATAGTTTATAGATAAGTTGCTTTATAAGGAATATAGCATAGTACATATTTTTGATTCTGTTTAGTTGCACTTATATTCTATTGACCAGCCTAGTTGTATAAGTGGCCGGCTGATAAGGAGTCTCCACATTACTATACAATATGTGATTATTGCTTAGGGGCATAGAACACTCATCCCTCTGGGTGCCGAAGAATATGTCAGGACCAGATTTATAATTGCCATGGAGCTTTCACAGGTTTAGCTTCCAGCTGTCGGAGCACAGCATTAGAGAGGCTGCAAAAGAAAATAACACACAGTCGATATCAGTCAAAAAGAAGCCATTTACTAGTAGTTCAGAGGGAATGAAGGTGTTTCTTATGTTTGTTTTTGTGTTTTACCTTATTTCCAGAAAATTTGTAACATTGTATCATATACAATTTTCCCCTTTATTCTGTTAAAATAACAGCAAGGGGTTTCACGTAAAGTGACTGTTTTTTTTTTTTCCAGAAACTTCACTCACTGGTAACCTCAAAACCGCAAAAAAAAAAATCAGATTTACAACATGAATCCATTAAATGCTTAGAGGAATTGTTTTGTATATGTCTGTGCAGTTTCAGTTCTGCTGAATATACTGTGCTCCTTCGAATACATCGAAAGAGGTTATTTCACCAAATAATAGTCACGGATATCTTACATTATTAATAATGCTTCAATTAGATGAGCAAAAAAATGGAGGCTCCCCAGAATGGCTGGGCTGATGGACAGCTTAAAGGAGAACTAAAGTTTAACAAAGATTAGGCTGGAAATATTGCACATTGTGTTTTGTGATTCTGTACCAGCCCAAGGCGACTGCAGGCCTTTAGCAGTGACATCACTTTCTATGATATGTGAAACTCTTTTTCTGTTTGATGATTTGTAACTACCCCTAAGCTTAACTTCTCAACAGCTGCTCGGAGTCCACTGAGCATGTGAGTGTCACTGACACTCCTAAAAAAATCCAAGATGGGGGGCCCTTTGTGCAGAGCTTCAAAGGCATGGATCGTTACTTTTATAGAGATTCTAAAACTTTAGGCTGGTGCATTAAGGTCAGTATATAAAATACGGCATTTCTACTCACATTTGTTTTTGAGGTTTAGTTCATCTTTAGGGTCAGGGCACACACTCAGATTCGGGGGTTAGTTGACGGCAAGGAAACTCATGAGGAAACTTCAGGCAACTTTGAAAAACAAAGCACTCCAATTGCCATCCCTCCAGCAATTTACATTCTAGCCGGCGGGAGGCAGTTCGGGGAGTTTAGTCGCCCCGAAGAAGAGTATATTTGCCACCAGGCGACTAATCTCCCTGAATCTGCGCATGTGCCCTGACCCTAAACCTTGCTGGCAGATTTTAGTGATGCATTTGATGTATATAATGCACAGTGCATGCCATTCATTTTAGTGGGTAAGTGATTCTGTTTCTATGACCCAAATGCTTTGGCTAAGACTATGAGGACAGTAAAGCACAAAGATTTGAGTGATGTTAAGGGGCCGATTCACAAAATTCGGGTGAAGGGTTAGAATAAAAAAAAATTTGAATTTCGAAGTATTTTTTGGGTACTTCGACCATCGAATTGTTTAAATTCGATCGAATTCGCTCGAATTCGAACGATTCGAACGATTAGAAGTAAAAATCGTTCGACTATTCGACCATTCGATAGTCGAAGTACTGTCCCTTTAAGAAAAACTTCGACCCCCTACTTCGGCAGCTAAAAGCTACCGAAGTCAATGTTAGCCTATGGGGAAGGTCCCCATAGGCTTGCCTGTGGTTTTTTGATCGAAGGATTTTCGTTCGATCGTTGGATTAAAATCCTTGGAATCGTTCGATTCGAAGGATTTAATCGTTCGATCGAACGAAAAATCCTTCGATCGATTGATCGCAGGATTTGCGCAAAATCGTTCAACTTCGATATTCGAAGTCGAACGATTTTAGTTCCCAGTCGAATATCGAGAGTTAATTAACCCTCAATATTCGACCCTTCGTGAATCAGCCCCCAAGTGTGTTCATACAAAATCCAAATCCCTTTTTCAACCTGCCTTATACTACTGTCTTTGACCGGGCTGGTATCTCTATTGATACAGAACCTAATAAAGCCATTTGCCACTATTGCGCTACTATTTCCATCTTTGATGGGGTTTTTTTGGACTTTTTAGGGGGTTATTTACCAATCCTCAAATTTATCTGATTGGGCTTTTTGGGGCAAAAATTTGAATTTTCCATAGAACAAAAAAAAACTCGGTATTTATTATACCTCAATGCTGTAAAAAGCAAGAATCTGAAAATCTGCCATCTCAGACCTGTCACAGTTCTGTATAAGTCAATGGGAGAGGCACCTATACCAATTTGAAGATATAGTGGTTTCGCTGTTTTTTTTAAAAATCAATAAATAAGGTCGAATCGGGCATGGGAGTTTGGTCGTGGTTTTTTTTTTAATAAAATAATGTGATAAATTCTGACTTTAGTAAATAACTCCCTAAGGGGCAGATTTAATAAAATGTGAGATTCGATCTCACCACAGAAAAACTCCTATGGAATTTTTAGAGTTGTAATTATCAAATGGTGATCTCTTAACTTTCACCCACCGATAAATGTGATTCTAAAAAATCCCATAGGATTGAATAGAAAGTGGGCGAGTTTCTCTGTGGTATATGATTTAATCTCACATTTTGATAAATCTGCCTCTAACTATTGCCACCTTCCCTGATGTCATGTCTGCCCTATTTCTTGGCTCTTTGATCTGCCTTTTTTCTGATTTCGTTAGGTGTCACCACACCAACACTGGTGCCTATAGAGTTTTCTCTCTCTCAGAGCCAAATTGACAGAGAAAGCTAGCCTCAATCCTGGGATCAACTCTACCAAAGCATAACACGTGGGTTGCTCTAGAGCAGAGATCCCAACCAATGGCTCATAAGCAACATGTTGCTCACTAACCCCTTGGATGTTGCTCTCAGTGGCCTCAAAGCAGGTGCTTCTTTTTGAATTTCTGGCTTGAAGGGATTGGTTTAATAAAAAACACTTTTCTGCCAACAGAGCCTCCTGTAAGCTGCCAGTTAACATAGGGGCTCCCAAATGGCCAATCGCAGCACTTATTTTGCACATTTTCTGGCTTGCCTGCTCCCTAACTCTGTTTTACACCTCAATGTGACTCAGGGGTAAAAAAAACATTGGGGACCCCTGCTCTAGAGTGAATGCCTAAGGGCTCATTTACATTGCCTTGAGCAACCATAGGCAAGAAACTGTACTACGATGACTACAATGTTGTCTGCATTCAGCATCATCTTTTCAGTCACTTACATGGTGCAAAGGAGCCCTGCCTATGACTGCCTTGCAAACACCAGGGCTGAGAAAATATTTTAATCCAGTCCAAAGTGCAGAGCCCACTATGCCATGAACGCAAGTTCTGAGTATATGATTATTAAGGGGAACAATTTTGCTCACCTTAGTTCTCTTGCACATGCATCCAGGACAATTGTGCATGGTCCCTGTTTCTTAAAGTTGTACCAGACAAACATTACAAATAACTGCACTAATATTATATGACTTTAACTGTAAGTCCTTTTATCATTATCCTCTCTTTAATGTATGCTTGGTTTTTCTTTGGTTGTGCATTTTTTGGTATAACAACATTATGATTACCACTACCAACTGGTTGATTAGGCACATGTGTGTTTTCAGATAGAATAACTATCGCCTGTGTATTGTTTTGCGATGATTCATGTGCCTTTGAAACAAATATTTCATTACATTTCCCATCTGGTTCCATGACATTTTCATTAGAGGCTTCAGCAGTACTATATTTAGTTGTTCTCCTACATTTGTTTAGATACTTGAATATGTGCGCTATTACACATTTTCTGCTTCACTTAATGCTGTATCACCAATTGCTGTTCTGATTTACCAGTGAAAGTGACCTGAACACAGAGAGTATATTAAAGGGACCGGATTAATGACTTACTCTCTGGATGAAATTTCATGAGCTACATGGGATTGCTTTTATAAAGCCAGTGCTTCTTAATAAAGATTAGAGATATTACCAAATATAATAACAATCCAGTCCTGGATTTAGATTTTCTCAAAAATGAAAATAGGCATTTAAAGGGAAAGTTTACCTCCTTATGCAACATGATTTCAATGAAGAGGTTTTGTGCTAAATATTCATTTTATCTAAAAACATATGTATTGTCTTATTTTTCTTTAGCTTAACAGGGCATACAGGAAAGTGAAGCTTCTTCACCTTTTGGCCCTTGTGAGGTGCTGTAAATACTTAGATTACCATTATACAACCCCTCTTTCTGTTATGTATGCATTCAATTAGTAGAAGGTAGCTTTTTTTCTGATTGAAATTATTCTAATGTTGTGTTTGTTTATGTTGCCTACTGTTTGTACAGTTTATACTTATATGCTCATGTGACTTCTGGTCATTTGCACCTTGGGCTGTTTATGACTTCTGATTGGTCACCAAACTCTTCTTCTTAGTTGTCCTGATTTCTTGTGACAACAGCCTTCTAACAGCTGCCTGTGGCCATTTATTATTCCCTTTGCCTGTCCTAGTGAGTAATATTTTTTGCTGCAGTCTCTGTGATTATTGCCTGAAAAAAATTGATGCTTCAAAGGTCTGTTGCCATCACATTGTGTTCACCTGCTGTGCTTTCATGCTGGGAAAATCAGAACAGTAGGTAAGGTTTCTCCATGCAGGATTACTGACTTTGATTGGTACTTGCCCAAACAGTCTACTCATCAGCTTTATCTCGAAGAGTTTACACCAGAAAACTTCAAAGAACTTTGCTGCCCATATGTGTATAATATACAAAAAGAAGTAAGTCTTAGCAGTTCAGTCAGCAGATTAGAATAACTATGACAATGTTTTAATATAAAATATAAGGTAAGTTTAAGAAGTGTGTTTAGTTCGGCATTGTAGCAGAGAATTTCAGAGTTCAATCAAAATTTCTTACACAGTGTTGGGATTTGTGGCGGGTTAACCACCAAATTAAGCCTGTAAGTGGCTGAGAAAAAGAACTGCTTAGAAGGGTGGCAAAAACCACTCAGTGCTTTATTATTTTAACATGCTTGCTCACGTAGATGTGCTTCTATTATACAGGGAGACAATGAAAGAATGAGATGATAGGTAAATAGACTGCTCAATTAATTTAAGTACAGTTAAATGAATAAGTGGTCCTGATTTTCTTTCTATCAGTTTGTGTGGGTAATGGGTCACCATGACTGTTAATATTGTGAAGAGATGGAAAGTGGAAGAGTTATATCATACAGTATATTTGTGAAAGTATATATAGAGTAGTGTACAGTATATAAATAAATGACATTCAATAACTCATTTTAGATCAATTCTAATCACACAATTCAAATCAGTTTGGACTGGGCTTGAAATCTGCCCCCAAAATAGACGTGTGCATAATAATAAAACTTGTACTAATCCAAGACTTACAGATGTGTTCACTAAAGCAGGACTGAAAGTGTAAGTGAAGTACAGGACCGCATGTCAAAATGCTACAAGGTAGGCAAAGCCTGAATAAGGTCTTACTGATATAATATTAAATGCCTTGTATGAAATTAAGTAGGATTCTAACAATGGCTAATATGTATGTATGTATGTATGTTTTTATTTGTATAGCTCTCCTTGAGGACAAAGCACTATACAGCAGAACAATAAATTAGTAGAACAAACAGGGGGTCATTGCAATAGTAAATACAAATAAGTACAAAAATACAATACACATAAATATAAAGTACAGTTACAATACAGATTAAGTGCTTAGTGTCAAGAAGACAAATAGATGTAGGACCCTGCCCCGTAGAGCTTACAGTCTAAATATAAATAGGGATAACTTACAGACACAAATCGGGGGATATGAAGTGCTGCAGGTTACAGTGGGTGACACTGCCATATAAGTGTCAGTTCCCTGTTCAGGTGTTATGCAAGTGCTCCAAGAGGAGGTCTAGTGAGTTTAGTTCTGAAGACAATGATAGAGTATTCTCTCCAGAAAAATTCAGGAATGGCATTCCAAATATAAGGAGCAGCAAGACAGAAAGGTTTGATGCAGGAAACAGCAGTAGCAGTGGGGGTGCAACCAAGTGGTTACTCTGAGAGGAGTGGAGGATTCGGCCAGGAACATATTTTATGTTCCTGGCCGATTTCTAGGACAATTTTTTATGACAAAGGACACAAGGATGCTTGTTATTTTATATTTAAAATCACCACCTTTTTTAAGGGGCACATAGAATATTAAGCATTTCAGTTGATTATGGAAGGGACCACTAACAATTAAAGAGAGCACTATTATTTTCATGTATAGGGTAGGGGGCATATTATGGATCCTGATTCAGATACCTCATGAAACTTTTGTATAGGAGCTAGTAGGCCAAGGGAGTAGTCAACATTTATTTGTTACTTTATGCCCTTTACTGGCAACTCTTAAAATATTATCCAGTAGAGACTGAACAAGTATTGAGCAAGTTAGAATAGTCTTTTCATTAGCTTGTGCCCCTTTATGCATTAACAGATTTTAACCTCATATTTAGAATTGGTATGTATTATCCGTACTGTTTACTACTACTATATAAATAGATTTATTTGATAATGGTTTGTATAACGGTACTTTTATCCTTCATTGCTCTGTTAATTTAATTAGCAAAGTGCAATGCATATTGATACGTCATCTAAACAAATTATATACATTTTTAGTGCAATAAAAGCAACTGAGAAACTGGCAAGCTATTCTTAGCACTTTAGATAATTTGTATGTTAGCATTTGGGATTCATATATTCTCAGTTAATGTAATCTTTGGATATACAGTACATTGTATAAGTTATAACCTCCTTGGCCTTTTCCACATTTTGTTGTGTTACCAACTGGAATTAATATTTCAAAGGATAATATTCCACACAGGGCTGGATTTACATAGTGGGCGCCCCTAGGCCCACTGCCCTTTGTCGCCCCTGTCCCCTCCCCTTTTATCATCTGGACCGGAGCAATGGGCATTGGCGCACGGGAAATTTAACAAAATAATTGTATCACCAGCGCATCCCCAATGTTTTTGAATCAATGTGGGTGTGGTTGGGCAGCATGCCGCCCCCCTAAAATCCTGCCACCCTAGGCCCGGGCCTAGGTGGCCTTTCCACAAATCCGGGCCTGATTCCACAAAGAATACCAAATACCAAAGAATACCATATAATACCACATACCAGAATATCAGACCTTGCTTTTTGTATACCAAGGGGGTTATTTACTAAACCTCAATATTTTTCTGGTCAAGGTTTTTTGGAAAAAAATTATTAGAGGAAAAAAACTTGAATGTATCGTATTTTATTATACCCCAAAGCTGTTAAAAGTCAAAATCCAAAAATCTGAGATCTTAAACCTGCTGAGGGCATGTAGAAGTAAATGGCAGATATACCTTTTACAATTTTAAGATGTCGTGATCTGCATTGGACTTTGTCAGATAATTAAAAAACATTTAGCGATTCGGGCATCAAATCCAAAAAATTTGTACGATTTGTGTTCGCTCGTTTTTATCAAGTCTTTTCCCAACCCCAACATTTTTAGTTATTTTATTCATAAAATCATGGATGGGAGTTTGGTCAAGCTTGGTTTAATAAAAAGATGAGATCAATTTGAGTTTTAGTAAATAACTTCCCAAGAGATTTATCAGCTTTTGGAAGAGCATATTTCATCAGGGGAAAGTAAGGTTGACAATATATGCAGAACAATTTTCTTATTAGTGCAAGTACTGCACACCTGTAGTTTCAGAATAGGTGACAACTGAAGAAGTAACTACAATTATCCCCGATAAAAAACAACAGGTGACAAGTACAATTTTCTTGCCTGTCTCTGCTAATTTTACTGGGAACTCCTTATTAACCAAATGCTTGCAAATCTCCTGATTAATGATGGGCGAATTTATTTGCCAGGTGCGAATTTGCAGCGAATTTCCAAGTTTCCCTGCCGGTGAATAAATAATAATAATACGCCACGAAAATTTGCCAGCGACGATTAATGGACGCCTATTGACTTTCATGAATTTTCCGCCCGTTTCGCCAATTATTCGGGAAATTCGCAAAATTCGTGGCGAAGCGAAAAGGGACAAATTTGCCAATAACTACTCCTGATGTGACCTTTTCCTAAGGCTAGGTTAATAGAAGTAACAAGTGGTGACCGTGTTAGGCATTGATGTAAATAACTCCTACTTATGACTTTCTAAATAATTTTAGTAAGGACATTCCATATCTTATATGGAATATTTAATTTTCTGTAAATTCAGTAGGGCACATCTCAACCAAAGTTTGTCCTTATTATATACATAGGGGAAAATGTAATAAAATTCACAAACTGCAAAACTTTGCGAATACAAATGTGCATGTCATAATGTAATATTCTTCGTTAGGCTTTTATTGCATCAAATATTCTGGTGCAAAAAATGGTTTACGATTGTGAAATTTTCTTAAATACATTGCGCACTATAACATTTGCAATCGCTATCCTACTGTCACATGAGGGGCAAACAGTGGCGTAACTATCGGGGGAGCAGGGGGTGCAATTGGGCCAGGGCCCGCACCCCTCAGGGCCCCCTGGCAGCTCGCACGCCACTGTCTTCTATGACGTTTCAGGTGTACCGAGGGGGGCGGGGGGCCCGGCTG
This sequence comes from Xenopus petersii, assembly GCA_038501925.1. Taxonomy (NCBI): domain Eukaryota; kingdom Metazoa; phylum Chordata; class Amphibia; order Anura; family Pipidae; genus Xenopus; species Xenopus petersii. Next base: position 49,954,284 of record CM076672.1, on the reverse strand, counting down.
GGTCCCAGCGCCAGGGTCTGCCCCCCTCTCGTTATATTACTGGGGCAAAGTGTTGCAAAGGCAACATTTTTCACTTTGCAAACATTTATTTGCATTGCAAACGAATTGTGAACTCTTTTTTCATTAGTGAACAATATTACATTTCCCCCATAAAGTTAAGTCTTGTTAAGAAGTGTGGTCATCTTTAAAAACACTGCAGCAGGAGCCTAAGCAAAATTATTTCATCAGAGAATGGATTTTTTTTTTTTAATATCAAGCACAGAATACAGAAGACATTCAGCAGCTAGGAGATATCTCCCCAGCCTACTGTTACCTATCATTACCATATCATTATAGTTTCTGTCATTTGATTGGTTAAAAATTGATTTATCATTATAATTTATCATATTTTTGCATTATTAGTGAATGTTATACAATTACATATAAACTACGTATATCATATTCATCAGTCTCAAGGTTATCTTAACCACAAACCTTTTTTACTTTATTCATTGCTTTATATTAAACTTGCTGTATCATCGTGACATTTTAAAAAGACTATATTGCGAATTATGCAGTCATTTAATCACAGATTTGCTATTATTGATTCAATCACAAATAAGTTATTTTCATTGATCAATAAATTTTAATGCTCAGCCCTAACAATAGTAATTTAACAAGTTAGGTTTAAAAAAGTTAAACCTTTTCTGTCTATATAAACCCTGCCTAACTGCTGCTTGATCCAGAGAAAGGCAAAAAAGCCCCCTTGGATGTTGCTCCCAGTGGCCTCAAAGCAGGTGCTTATTTTTGAATTCCAGGCTTTGAGGCAAGTTTGGTTACATAAAAACCAGCAGGCTGCCAGTCCACATATAGGCTACCAAATAGCCAATCACAGTCCTTATTTGGCACCTCTGGAACTATTTTCATGCTTGTGTTGCTCCCAAATTCTTTTTTACATTTGAAAGTGGCTCAAGGGTAAAAAAAGTTAGAAACCTGTTCAAACTGATTAAAACCAGATAACTGGCTGCAATGGTTTTTCCCACTGTTACATATTATATTAGATACAAATGCACAACATGCATTCCAGTTTTTGTTTCATAAATTTTTTCAGCCTGCCTGGAAAATAGTAACGAAGCATAATCTAAGCAAACAAATTATACAAAAGAAAAGGGATGTTTGTATGTGAAAGTATTAGTCCACTAATCCCTATTTTCATTCACTGCACTTACCAGGAGAAGAGTAGAGACATTTTAACAACAAAGATTTGTGATGTGCTTCTGAGCTTTACCAGCTCTGAGTACCTACTAATTAAATGGACATTCACATAGCAATTTGCAGGGTAGACCATGAGTAATATGTGTATACACACTGTGCCACCACTCCTACTACATTACTAGGACGACTGTGAACACAAATGTAGTATAAAAGACAACGTGTTCAATCTCTTTTGGACACACATTTGGCTTCTAGTTGTGAGCTTGGGATGATACAGTATATTAGTGATTGGCGAATTTCTCCCGTTACTTTTCGAAAAGCGAAGCGTGAATTTTGATGCCACCGCACAATTCTGATGCCAGTGGCAATCCAATGCCGGTGTCGGAATTGTTGCCTACGTCCAAAAATTTCGGCTATTTTGCGAATTTATTGGCCAACGGTGAAACAAGGAAATTTGCTGTGAATTTGCGCCTGACGAATAAATTTGTCCATCACTACAGTATATATCAAACGCAAACACAAAGTACACAATGCACCTAATGTATATTGCTGCTCTTATATAATAACTAATTCAGATATTTGTGCTTAGCACCTATGCTATAGCTAACCAGTGAATGTAGGTCATAGTTTGCAGATAGATATTAGTTTACATTTTTTATATGTGTATTTTTGCCTGAATGCTTTGTATAATCTAATTTTTTTCTATTATGATAAAAATATAAAGTATGGTGTTCATTTGTGCACATTTCTTTTACAACTCAATCAACGCCTTTAATGTATATTAATAACTATCATTTTTAGATCCATAAACTGTCAAATAATACAATGTTGTAAAATATTTTTGTAAGCATATCAAGTGGAAATATCCCAGTGTGTTTTATTATTCTAACATACAGTATGCATTTTACATGGTTTCCAGTGCTGCAACAAAAGTTATATTATTTATGAGTCTCCAAAATCCTCATGGCCAATGTGACTCAATGAGATACTTAGGGGCAGATTTATCAAGGTCGAAGTGAATTGGGGGTATTTTTGAAGTAAAAAAATTCAAAGTAATTTTTTGGATACTTCGACCATCGAATAGGATACTTCGACTTCGAATTTACTTTGACTTCGATTTGAATTAAAAATCATTTGACTATTCGATAATCGAAGTACTGTCTCTTTAAAAAAACTTCAACTTCAATACTTCACTCACTTAAACCTGCCGAATTGCTTTTTTAGCCTATGGGGGACCTCCTGTGTATTTTGCTAAGTTTTTGAAGTCAAAGGATTTTTTGGGAAAATTGTACGATAAAATCGCTCTAACCATTTGATTCAAAGTATGATCAGAGTACGATCGTACTACAATTGGAATATGATTGTATGATGTATAAAATCCTATTCTATTCGATGGTTGAATTTCGCATGGTTGAGACGCAACATGCTACATTTTTCCTGCGTTCTGCGCCTACACGCTCCTGTGTGAGTACAGCCCCATTGGAAAAAATGTAATCTATTCCTGCGCTCCCCTTCGGCTGAACGCAGAAAAATGGAACGCAGGAGAGCGCAGGTAAAAACGCTCGTCTGTAAGAGCCCTAATGGAGCTATATGACATTTATTCTTTGGTGTGATAAATTTAAGAGTTTAGTAATTAGGAGTCAGGCTACACATTTTTACATTAATGCTCATAGTTCCTTAAAAATGTTTAAATAACTTGTTGGTCTTCAAAGAAACTTTTAAACAGCATTCACGACTGTACTGTATAATCCTTGTCCTCCCCATCAGGCTTTTGGATAGTAGCTAATACTCTCCAAATGATGAGAGCTGACATAAATATTAATGAAATATTAATAAATATTAATGAAGAATAGCTGTCTAAGATTAGTACTAGGTCTACTCTGTATCCCAAACGTAGCTTTCCGCCCTTTTATATCAAATCCATTAGTACAAAAGCATTAGCTAAACAGAAAGACAAAAAGCTCTCCTCCTAGATCCACGAAAAAAGGATTTGCATTTCGAATTGATAGGGTCCTTATTTGCTAAACTACTGTATGTTGTTGCATTGTATATACAGTATGGCCAGATTCCGTATGCTTTGCCCTATTTCCTTTTGACTCCTGATGGAGTATTGTTTACTACATGTCCCAAAAAAACAAGACGTACATTAAAGTGGCTATACAGTTACAATATTTTTGATTCTTTTTAATCTTTTACTTCAACTGATAACATGCCATGTGAGGTGTCTTGCTTTCACACATATATAATGCATGTCCCCTTGCACGATTTCTAGAAAACAGATTTATTTTCACTTTTACTTTCACTTTGCAAGGCTCTCTGTCCTGAAAAGAAAAGAATAACAATATGAGGCAGATTGTGTATGTGTGTTGTTTTTTTTTTTTTTACATGTACAAATACTGAAGCAGTTTCCAGACACCATAGCAGATAAAATTATCTGTCAATTCTAATGAATATTATTTAATTGCTCTACTAGTCCTAAAAGATTTCCTCTTTACCCTTGGCAAAATCACAAGCTTGCAAGTTCTGGCACATTCAAGACGTATTCCTCTGTTAATTAGGCACTGAATGTGCCACAACATCCAAGTCTGTCATTTTGTCTGGGAGAAAAAGGGACATAATTTTATTTTAATTTGGCTTTCAATTTATAATGTTCCATAAACTGATTAAAGTTAACTTTAGACTAGACTTTAGACAATACCCCTTAATCAGTCAAGAATGGGATTTAATTTAATTGTTGAAGAGCAGGTGCCTTCAATGTTCCCTCTAAGCTGTGTGCTTATTTGTGCACTTAACCAATTGTGGAGCAAATCAAAATTTTGCATGCACCTTCACATGCAATTCTTGAAAGCTTGGACTTCTGCACAATGTTCTTTTGACATCTGTACAAAATGTCCTTTTTACTCAATCTACAAATTAGAAAGAAGAGTGGGTGCAATGTGTTATGTTTCTTTCATTCTACTAAAGTTTTATCTCTGGTTCTTAAAAAAAGTGAGGTTGTGTAAACAATACAAATATATGCAACTTCCTTTTGTTTGTGTCACGATCGGCACCCTAAATCCAGAACCAATGCTAAGCTCCCTGGTCTCAGCTCTTGCTTCTGCCTTTAACAGCCGTCTTTCACCTCGGGAGGAGCCCACGGCTAATTGGATGCCGCAGGTCTTATTAAGAGAGGAGCCAAGGTTTAGGACGGAAGGCACAGTTCTAGGAATAGACAGAGAGTAGTCAAACAGGCCGGGTCGGTGCAGGCAGAGTTCAGATAAGGTCAGACAGGCGGGGTTGGTGCGGGCAGAGTTCAAGCGAAGTCAGACATGCAAGGGTCAAAACCAGAAGATTTACAGAATGGTCAGGCAGGCACAGGTCAGGATAATGGATTTCAGAATAGTCAGGCAGGCAAGGGTCAAAAGAGGAATCAGTAACAATAATAAAGCACCCAGGAAATGAACAAATATAACCAAACAATGGGCAAAGAGATTAATTAGAAAGGCCCTTTAAATATTCAAAACTCGCGCCGAACGCGATGACGTCATGACGCCGGGGATTTGAGGCTGCATGGGTGAGATGTATTGAGATGTAGCACAACTGCATCAAAAGACAGTTGGGATTGCTTCATTTCTGTATGGGTTTCTTTAGGAACAAATATGTGCCTTTTTGGTGTTGCTTGCTGTGGAAATTCTAGAGTTGCCACCACATATAGAAGACACTGTAACCCTTTAAATTTTTCCAGAACGGAATCTGTGCACAGAATTTCACAGCAGTTGACTACAACGTTCTCAGAGCTAAAATTTTGTTAGCTAGAGTTACCCCAAAACACTCACACTGTACACATATTTGCAATTGTTCCTTTATTAATAACGTTTTGAATTATGTAATATGCTGCGTTATCTCTGATATTATATTAACAAATGTGTTAACATTTCAAAATCAGTTTCAGATTTAATTCTAATGTTTTTTTAAATAAATATATTTAAAAATATTTAGCCATTTTTATAACTTAGAGAATGTGTCTCTTTATATTCTTCTTTCCTGCACCATTTGAACAATCCATGCATACTGACTTCTTCAAGTTATCTAATTCTGATCATGTACATGGGATCATTTATAAACACTGGCAAATCTGCACCTGGCCAGTAATCCATGCCAAACAGTCAGAAATTATGCTTTCACTGTTCTGCCTACAGCTGGCGGAAAAATCGAATCTTTGATCGGTTGCTATGGTTTACTGCCCTGGTGCAAATTTGCCCTGGGTTTTTATAAATTAACCCATCAGAGTAAGTGACCTGAGTGTAGATTCCCCAGAGAGAGGACAAGGAGAGCTAGTACAGAACATATTGGTGTTGCTTGTACATACAATATTGTCTTAGCTAGATGAAGGGCAGATAGTTATTTTATTGAACCACCATTAGTGATAGTTCAATAAGTTCGCCAGACACTAATGTGCGGCGTTTTCCGCGTTTTGCAGCAAGCAAATTAAGTCACGAAACTGCGATGACAATTCGCCAGCGAAAAATCCGGCGTGTCAAAAAAAAATCAAATTTGTCGCGCACATGCAAATTGTCGTGCATCAAAAATATTCAGATGCCCATTGACGTTAATGCATTTGGACCAAATAGTCACGCATATAAAAATTGTTGCATGCTTCGAATTTCGCGGTAAAGACGAAGTGAAATGCCACAGATCCCTAACCACCATAGGTTTCTGTTGTATTTTATAATGCAATAATCACAGTCAAAGCATATATCTTTTAGTGTATTATTGTAAGGATGTTTTCTAGCAAAAAAAGCAGTCCAGTTCGTAGTTTCCCCCCCCCCCCGAGACTTACTCTTAATAACCCATAACTACAAATCATTGTAGCTTCCAGTAGTCAGGGACAGGAAAAGTCAATACTTTATATATTTTTTCTTGTTATGAACATCCTGGGATGACAACAGTGTCCAAATGTAATATTTTTAGATTTTATATTCTCTCAAAAACACGAGGAGTTATCAATTAAGATTTGTTGTGCTGATGAAAGCAATACAGCACTGAAACTCAGTTTAAATTCATTTGGAGATCAAAATGTCTTGAATGCTGGTAATGTATAACAATGGATAACAAACGGATTGGCCAGATGTGCAGAGAATGTGTGAGTATTGTACCAAGAAAGTTTATCCTTAACGCTGAATACTAAGTATAAGTTTCATAACGGTTGAGAAAATGCTGATTTCTAAATGATTTAAACAATCCTTTCATCTAACAGAAGTAACTCACTGGCCTTAAGCCAGCTATAGAAACTGTACAGTCAATCTAGATATCATTAGCTGCCCCAGTCATTAGGGAATATATGCCGTTTATCATCGTGCTCTGTACTTTAAATTTGGGCATTTAATAAGTTCTAAGACAATATTGACATTTGGACCATCGTATTCCTGAGCAACCACCACAGCAGAATTATTTTTAATAACTAGAGTTGTAGAATTCCTAAACGATATTCATAATTTAAAAGATTATTCATAGAATGGAAAGGTTTACTGGTTTGCACTGGCTATGATATGAGAAATGATCAAGTCTGTTTGCATTGCTTCTAATTTGATTGCTTTGAAATTGTGCAATACGGCACTGAGAAGGATAGTATTCTCCAGCATGCTGGATAGGCCATTTACACACATTGCTATAATATAGTAAACAAACAGTTTTAATCTTAAATAAATGAAAAATCCCTTAACATACATCATTTGTCACTTTGAAAATACAGATTCACCAAAATGATGACATTGATAGAGCACTGGTTATGATATCTTGTGTTAGGTCTCATTGAGCTGCATGATCATTTTCTTCTTAATTTGAATGTTCTACTACATTTGGAAGCTTAAACTGCAGCTCAGTGTGTGAAGAGTCCCAGTGTCAGGTCCAATTTTTAATTTTAGCATGAATTAAGGACAGGTGAGCAGACAGATTTACAACTTATTACAATTTAGCAGAAGCGATATATTTAAACTCTAGCCTGTTATGGCTCTTGAGACCTGGATTCTAATGCCCATGCATTGTATATTAAAAGTAATAGTATTGATCTACCAGTTATAATATTTTCATATTTGCTTTTATACAGTGCTGTAGATTTTACACAGTTATGTCCAACCATGGCGCTAATCATGCAGATAGCCTCTCTTTTCAATGGAGCTTAAAATACACTTTTAGGGCTTGAGGCTCAATTTTGCAGGACACCAACATGAGCCAAAACCACTATCTTACTCATAATGACACTCATTCTTTTGGGTTTTATATACATTATTTTATGGAGGGGGTTTAATCATTTAAACACAGTTTAAAGGGCATGTAAAGGCAAAAAAATAAAATCCAATTTTTACTTTCTTTAATGAAAAAGAAACCTATCTCCTATATAATTTAATTAAAAATTATGTACCGTTTTTATAAGAAACCTGACTGTATGCAGTGAAATTCTCCCTTCATTTACTGCTGTGGATAGGAATTGTCAGATGGTCCCTAACTGCTGAGCAGGGAAACAATCATACTTATGAACAGCAGGGGGAGCCCCACCTTTCTTCCCAGCCATGCAGAATTCAAGCAGCTTTGTTTATGATGATCCCTAAGCAGCCCAGACCACACTGAGCATGTGCACAGTCTTAGTCTTGCAAAGATGTTTAACAAAGTTACAAGATGGTGACCCCCTGTAGCCAACTTTGAAAGCATAAATCATTTGTTTGATTAGGCTTGTGGTGCAGTAAGTTCATGTTTATATTTAGTATACAAAATACAGCATTTCTAGCCTTATTCTATTTTAGACTTTACATGCCCTTTAAGCACATTGTTATTGTTATTTGTTATGTTTAAATTATATGCTGTAGCATTTGTAGAGCTAGATTTGTTAGGTATATGGTTATTTCCAACAAGAAGAAAGGGACTGTGAAATGAAATAGACAGAGTTTGCCAAGGTAAAAATAACATACAATTCATTCAAACTGAACTACATCACTAATGGACAACTTAACCCATGTTTCAATACAATCAATTGTCTTAATCTGTTTATTCAAGGATTATATCTTAAATGTCTCTAACCATTTCCGTAACTGTTATTTCTTTTTCATAAACACTTGGTTTTATTATCCGATTCTTTATACAGTTTAGTCTAAATAAGTGTCCACTCCTTTTCTGTTTATCAGTTCTATTATCATAATTTGTTGCTTCTCAAAATAACCTATAATTATTATTAATATGAGATCTCACTAGTAATGCTCAGGGTATTCCACCAACAATCTCCTTGCTCCCTACCTACTGATTCATAAGCTTGTATCTGACAGTAGCACGTGTAACCAAGTAGGTTGCCTAGTTAGCCCTGTTGACCTTGTTCTTCTAGAATATTTACATCACCATATGTACTTTTTATTGATTTACTCATATGTCCTCTTAGCAGGCCTATTTGTATCCCAGGGTCTACATACATGTTGTAGTATATATGCAAAGTCACAATAGTTAATATAAATAAGCTGCTGTGTAGCCATGGGGACAGCCATTCATCGCTAGAAAAGGAAAAAAGGCACAGGATACATATCAGATAACAGATACGCTCTGTTGAATACAATGGGATTCTTCATAACTTTATCTATCGACTGTGTATCCTGCACTTGAATGGAAGCCCCCCATGGCTACACAGCAGCGTGTTTATATAAACTATATGTGTTGTGTTTCTGAAGCAAAAACACCAATTGTACCAGTGCAGGGCAGCAGAACATTATATTGTCATTCCTTTAAAACCCTTTTATTTTTTGGTGTTACTGTTCCTTTAATGTAGGTTTTAGTTGTAGGTAATATTGAAGCACTTTTATGAAGGGTCAAATTTATTGACATTTGCGTAATTGCATTTTTCATCCACTATCCTAGTTTAATTAGGAAAAAACGTCAATGGGTAAAATGCAAATGCATACAACGGTGTTAAAAACATTAGGACTATTCACATTTTTTAATTATTTTTCAATGCAGCTGAAAAATAGCAACTGGTGAAAATATAGCAGAAAAAACTGGAACATCAACATCAATACTAAAGATACACTTCCCATTGAAATTTAAGTTTTAGGTTTAGATTTTCAAGCTTTATTTTATAACCATAAATCTTAACCGGGAGACAGGTTCGCATTCCTACCTTTAGAAGTCTTTATTTAGTCTGTACTTGGGCTCCTATACTTACAGAGTGTAGCAGTTAGCTTGGGCCAACAACCATGCAGACTAAGGCTACCGTTTCCCTCGAAATGGTGCTTGAGACTCTCTTAAACGTCTGGAAATCCAGGAGCAACAACAAGAGCATATTTCTCAGACTCTTCAGCACTTTTCATCTCATCTGGAAGTGTTTCAGGGTGCTCATGGAGGGTCTGCTTCCCCTCCAGCTATTCCAGTTCCGGTTCCTACTCCCGGGTCATCTCCTTCGGAACCCAAGATTTCAGCAGCTGTTATAGGAGTCCAAGTACAGACTGAATACCTTTTAGGTGCAGTTGGTCAAATAACAGGCAAAAAGGTCAAACAACAGAATATCCAAAACAGAAAAAGGCTTGGCTGACATAGTAAAACTGAAAACCAGCTTGGGCAACCATTTCCAGTGAAAGGCTCCTTTAAATTTCAAATTTGGCACCTTGCGCGACATCAGGGCGTCCGCCGACATCATGGCACATCATTAATGCACATGCGCGTCTCCAACTAGGGACCCGGAGTGCATTACAAAGATATGAATCATGGAAAAAATCCCCTCACATTTAAATATGAATAAATCTGTCCAAAAGTTGTTTTGCAACAATTAATATTTTTTATTTATGATGAGTGATGGGTGAATCTGTTCCATTTCGCTTTGCTGAAAAATTTGCAAAACTCAGAAAAAATTCACAAAAAAAAGATTTGAGGTCAATGGGCGTCAAAATTATTTTGACGCACGACCATTTTTACACTAACAACAATTTTTACATGCGCGCCTTTTTGTGCAAATGCATTAAAGTCAATGGGTGTCAAAATAATTTTAATGCTCAACAATTTTCATGCGCTCGTTAAATTTTACACGTGCAACTTTTTTGTCCAAATGCATTAAGATAATGGGCATCAATATAATTTTGACGTGCAACAATTTTTACATGAGCGAGTTTATTGATGCAGCAAGTTGGCAAAATTTCCTCAGCAGATTTGAGAAACATTTTACAGGTGGCGAAATGCGGAAATTTGTCGCAAATCCATGCCTGGTGAATAAATTCACCCATCACTGCTAATCTTTGGAAATTTTATAACATTTTTAAGGCAACACACCACACAAAGTCTTTGCATGTTGCACATCTTTCAATAAATGTGTTTCATTTCATAGATATGTCACAAATTCTAAAAATCAGGAATGTAATTTGACTTATCCTTACATTAACCTAGCACATTCAATAGCAGTGCCTAGTACCCCAATTAAAAACCTTGAGCATCATTAAAAAGAGAAAATGCATGAAGTCTTCTGCTTAAATGGTTTTTAGCACTATACCTTGCAATACAAAATATTTCCAACAGATTGCAGCATTAAATTTAAGAACTCATAATAATGGCATAAAAACATGATATTGATAATATACATAATATTGGTGGCAGCAAAATTAAATGTATAAATTACTTTTAGCGATGAAGTCAATATAATTTCTGTCTTGGAATTCCTTCTGCTTGTAAAATAAACTAGAACTAGAAGCCTTAACGGAGGGGCCATCGGCTTATCCAGTACATTCACTCCCTTGTAAGTGTTAATTCTGCCTCTCGTAGGAGAAATTGCAGATTGAAATGCTTCAAGATCAAAGATGAAGACAAGATTTACATTTAAAACTTCCAAGGGACCTTGAAAATCGCTACTTAATCTGTAGCTTTTATTTATGAGAATCTTTTGCTAGATTACATTTTTGTGTGCCCCTTGTCAAAAGCATAAAAACAAAATAAAGCTATGAAAGACAAGACCTGCAGCATAGCGGCTGATATTGCCTTGCCTTCTACAGAACTCATAGAGGTTCAATAAATTTAAATATAGCAAATCTGCCATAAAGCATTTAGATTGCTACATCATTGTCACAACATTGTCAGGCAGCCTTCTACAGTATACTGAAGACAGCCCTTTCTGGAAAGAAGAATTTGCTTTTAGGTTTATCAGAAGCATACTTGCATACAGAGAATCGGAAAATCTCTATTCTGTATGTGCAGCTGAAAGAGAATTAAAGTGATAATTTATAGTAGAAACATCTAAAAATGTTATATACAAAATGCGATCTAATTTGTAATGGCTTATATAGAGTATGGTCTGTTAATAACTGTATAAATGATTGAGACTGATAAGAAATTGGTACCATAGGTGTTTATAGGGGGAGACAAAATGATAGGGGATCCCACACAATCCCACTTTGGGTCTTTTGAATTTTTTGTTTCTCCATATAAAAATCATTATTATTTTTAGTAAATATATTTAACAAATATTATAATATTTATAGATTATATAATACATGGTAGTTAAAATATTCCTGATGGTGACAATATTGTTTGAAACATGAGTATGATATGCAGAAGTAAAAAATAGAAACACTGAAAATAAAATATCGAAAAATATGGCAAGATAATGTCGGGCCTTAAAGATGAACTTTATTTATTTATCATGTTGATAAATAAATGTGGATGCTTATTAACCAGTTTTTCCCTACAATCAGCTAGATTTAATTTGCTTAAAATATCTTGTTTAATTACATTTTAATTTTGCCCACAGACAACTCATTCCAGGTGGGAGGTCCAGGTGAAAACATTTAGGCTGAGGCAGCCCTCTAACAATTTGTTACAGTTGTAATGCTAAATACTTTTCACCAAGTGCATTTAATCAGTAAAATTTTTGAAGGCTGATATCTGTCTCTTTCTGTAAAGCACTGTGTATACTTGTTATGCATCAAAAATAAATACATTAATGCATGAATCTTATCTTAAGTAGATTTTTTAAAGATAATTCTTAAAAATATACTAGTGCATTGATCATCTTTTTAGCATAATATATTAATACTGAACAATATGTGTCAGAATTGCTTACAGGAACTGGCTACTTACTTTATATGTCAACAGCATACTGTAAAGAATTAAATAATTGTATAGACTTTTATAAAGAATAAGCGGCATGGTTCCTATGATATTTAAAGTGTTACTAAATATATGCACTCTCAAACACAGATAGACATTCTTGGAAAAAATTGCTATGCAAAATATTATTCTGTGCAAATTTTTTTGTGCAAATGTAATATCAGTGTTAAGCGAAAGTAATTAGCAACATTTTAGGGCAGATTTATCAAGGGTCGAATCTCAATTTCATGGGAGTTTGTAAAAACTCTCATAAACTCCTATGAACTCCAATGAACTCTAAATTTGTTGGAAAAAATGACCAAATTAAGTTTTTTTAAAAAAAACATATTTTTCAAATTCGGGTGAATGGGATCCACCCACAAACTTGAATTGAATTTCATTTGCGTTTTTCACCAAAAAAAATGTAATTTTTAGGATGTTTCCAAACAACTCCAAATTGATCCCAGGACATCCCCCATAGGCTAAAACAGCAATTTGGCAGGTTTAAGGTGGTGAATATTTGAATTTGAATTCTTAAAGGGCCAGTACATGATAAATTTCAAAACTCAAATTTTTTAAAAAATTTTAATCGAATTTTAACTATTCCCTCATCAAATTACACTAAAATAAACTCAAAAATTTGAATTTTTAAATTTGAAATTTGAATTTTCACTTTGACCCTTGATAAATCTGCCAGTGTGCTGTGTGTGTAATTACACTTGCTGCCTTTAAGCAGGCCTTAAAAAATGTGTTTTGTGCCCCTCAAAAATTCTCCCCTCCTAGGACCAGTGATGTCAAAAATATAATTACTAGACTACTGTCCCTATGTGGGCCCCAGTCTGTGTATATTATATGCTGTAGAGTGGGTCTAGCGGGATGCTTTGCCTGCACAGAGGTGCAAAAGAATAAAACCTGTGATAAATTCCATTTTTCTTATATAAAATAATTTAAGTTGAATTCCTGGTATTATTTACACTAAGCCTTAATCATTGCCACAGAAAATAAATGATCATATATCATCTAATAACTTAAAGAGTAGAAACGGCTTTGGGGCTTTTTTATTTAGATATAGTATGTCCCCTTTTCAGCATCCTGAGCTTTCATAATTCTCAGCCTTGGGGTTCTTTTGCTCTCTTGATCCCAGCTGCCACTCGGCACAGTCCTGCATGGCACCAGACCAGCTGTGTCTCAGCTGAGTTGACAGAAATCCATGGCAAATGCCTCACGGTGCTTAAAAAAACAAAATCACTGAAGCATGAAGCTTACAATATGTGTCTCAAACAAAAATGCACTCATTTAAGTGAATTCTAGTACACTACATAACTACATCATTAAACTGTATGAAAAGGGCCTGTACTAGAAATTCTCTGTCCAAGGAATGTGCAAATTCCCAACATTTTTTCGTAACATGTAAGTAACGTTGGCATGATGTTCTACACACATGGCAGTCATAAGTGTATTTTAAAATGAGTTGATGATTTAACTGATCTCATGTTTCCCAGTGGAAATATACCCAAGGGAACAGAAATCATAAATGGGCACAATAGAAATAGGTCTGGCTGAGTTTTTATTGTGTTCAGCATATTTCTGTGGATAAAGATCCCTTGGGAAACATTTTAACTCACATGTTGGCACGAGAGGACCATATCAAACTCCCCTGCATGTTTTCCAAATAGCTTTCTGTCTGTTTATATGGTTTTGCCACACAATGTAGGACATAGGTTTTCCCAATTTAATTAGTAAATGATCAATGTTTATGGGGCAGCTTTATCAAAAGTCGAGTTGTGTCTTTCTGAAGAATTCAAGTGTAGTTTTCAGTCAAAACTCAAATTTTAGGGTTTAAAAAAAAACATGATTTTTTCTGGTTTAAACAACAAACTCGAATTTTTCGAGATTTGTTATATCCCGAAGCTGGAAATAGCTCCAATCAAAAATTACTCCAGCTAAAACCTGCCAAGGTCATTTAGAAGTCAGTGGCAGAGGTCCCTTGAACCATTTGAAAATGTTTATAGCCTGCATGAGGTTTGAGTTGTTTTCGGTGGGTTTCTCTCAAAAACTTGATTAATTCAATTTAAGCTTTTTGGAACTGATTTGCGTTTTTTGCATTCAAGTTTTTTCATAAATTAGAAAACATTCAAGTTGTGAGTTTATTTGAGGTATAAAAAAAACTCACAAACTCGACCTTTGATAAATAACCCCCTAAATGTTTATTCAAATAGAAGTTTACTAAATAATTTAGACCCACAATGGTGCAATCCAATAAGCAAATGAATCCATACTGCTGCTAGTATTGAGTATTGATTAGTAACCCCTCCTTTAGGTTAATAAATGACTTAAAAAGTCTTATAAGACTTTATATATATATATTTTTATACCACTCAGATTATGGCCAGCTATGGCCATAATCAGGACTAATCTTTCTATATAAGGACAAGCTGAAAGTACACAGTCACTCACAGATGGATTTGGGTTTTAAATGACCCCCTTCAAGATATGAAGATCCAAATTCTTCAAATGTTATCCAGAATACTCCAGGTTATCCAATATTCTGGATAACAGGTCCCATACCTGTAGTTACCTAGAAAAAGTATAAACTGTCCCCAGGCAAATTCAACAATATACATTGTAATTTAAAAAATACATAATAGTACATACGTCTAGAGGAATCCTTATCTGAAGATGCCCCAAACACACACAACTTTTGGCTGATGACTCAAAACTCACAGGCATTGAGTTTGTGTAGCTACTGTATATTTTGCTGTACAGTAAAACCCTTGGATTGTTTCAGTGAACATAGTCATCTATGTTATAATGGTGTCCATGGGAGTTGAGGGGTATCACCAGATACAGAAGGGTGCTGGGGAAAGGTAGTGGCATAACCAGAATTTACTGGGCTCCACAATTCTTTTATGGCTTTAAATATATATACTCTAAAAATATGAAGTAGGTCATGTCCAGGGAAGACCCCTGTACGCCCTTTATATTCCTACCACCCCCAGCAGCCCCTGTGTTAGTTGCCCTTTCACTAGTGCACAGCAAATACATGTGTCTGTTTTAGGAAAATAAATAAGCTACGAAATAAATTTTTTTCAAAAAAGGGCTTGATTATAATTTTTTTCTGTATGTGTCATTAGCATTATAATAAAATGTCATCGGTTACCCACACAACCATATTCTAATAAATATATCAGTGTTGAAAAGCAGGATTATCAGATTTGTAAAAGGATGTGTTATTACCTAGCAGATATAAAAGAAAAAAATCCTGCATGTTTTCTGCTTGTTTCTAACAATAATGGATATCATTATCAGCCCTGCTTATTCTAAAGAACTTGGCAATGCTACAATCTTTTTTTTTACAGCTTTGGTTATATTAACATACACATTAAAATGTATAAATATTTGATGCTGGGTTAATTTTTCATATACAGTGATTTATATAATATACCCATCTCTGAGAGCATTTGCAGAAGGATTCAGATTTCATTGTCCAAATTGTCTGTGCATTATACACACACTATGATTTTAGAAGATGGTTTATAAGCACAATTTGCAGTAAAGTGGAAGCTATAGCCATCAATTCATAGAATATTCATATTATTCCTTTCAGTGCAACTTGTTCATATTTAGCCTTATTGAAATCAAATAAGAGCACTTATTATGCAATTATAATGGACTTTGACTTTCACGATTCTCCCTGTGTATATGGCTGTAGCAAAAACATTTGTCCACCATTTGTCCACCTTGGATCATTAGTTCACAGACAGTGGGGCTGGTTCCTATAATGAGGCACAAAGAAGAATGCAAGAGTATTGGGTTCAGATTCGAGTGTGAATGCATCTCCCCTGAGTTATACCAAGTTATGTCAGTTGCAACTATATTTTCATATCTATATAATTTTTAAGATATACGTAGAATGTATCCTCAGTTATTCTTCTATAATACGTTCCTCATACAGAGTTAGGCACTGCCAGACCCTCTAAACTTCACAAATCAGCAACAGTATCACTCCAGTGATCTTTTTTTATTAGAAAATGCCCAACGTGTTTCGATCAAAGATTCTTCTTCATAAGCACCTGAAGAAGTATCTTTCATCCAAAACATGTTGTGCATTTTCTATCAAAAAGATCACTGGCTGATTGATAAGATCCTCCAGAGTGATACTGTTGGTATTTCATTTTTATGATCAAGAGAGGGTCTCGCCAAATTTTGAACCACAAATGGGGGTTGACAACAAGACACTAAAAACATTTTCCTTAAACAAAAAAAAGCAAAGGTTTCCCATTGGCTGTGATAGTTGCAGAAAGTTGTTGAGAGTTGAACCTGATCTGCATTATCTGCATTTAAGACATCTCTCTGAGAAAGCCATTCTTTAGTATGTAGTATGCTACTAACATGGCAATACTTTAATCCATAATTTAAAAAGGTGGTAAATTCTTCTGAAAAGAGGTTTCAATTCTCATTGTAAAAAAATGGAGCCTCTATTCTCACCAGTTGTTTTTATTAATTACATTTATATCAGATTCCCTTCTGATATTTCAGTTGAATTCAATTGAATTAAGGTTTGAGATGCAGCCTTTCCCCATCTGTGGGATACTGGGGTATCATCTTAGCAGTACTGACTTAAATAGTTAAGGAAATCTAATAAGGAAATCATTAATATAAAGTTTGAACTTTCACCATGGATGTATTTGGGCAATAGGCACCCTCTTAGGCTAGAGATTCAGGGCTTTTGTATTTAAAAGTCCAGATAAAAATATTATGAATAAAGCCATGCCATATAGCTATGCCATGTGCATTTTGGTTTAAATAAGTGGTTTAAATAAGTTGTTTTCTATGACATACTGTAGCTACAGTATATGCAAATATTGTTGGTTCAGTATCTTTTTCCCAATACCTTTTTCATAGGATGCTACACTCAAAAATTGAAGTGCAGAGACGTGTACACCCCTATTCTATTGCTCTATGCCAGTGCTCCACAACAAAATGCAAGCATGTGATAATGATAAAAAAAAGTGCTGATTCTTTAGGCAGCATCCCAATATTAATTACGTTCATGGGCCTGTAGTAAAGGGTAACCCTGAGAAATTGAGGTACCTCAGTATGTACAGTACATTATAAATGGGTATTGATAAAACTTAACTTTTGTATAATGAATTTATCACTCATGTGTCTTTGTGTGCAACAATTGTGATGCAACAGTGATGATTTATTATAGTTTCTCAAATGAAAAGACTCTTCCTCGATATTAACAGCAGTTTATTATTAAATTGGAAATGATCACAACTCTACCAAGAATTTAATGATTCTCTTTGATCAATCTTCAGTCTCAAGGCTTTGATTTAGAACCTTTGGTATAACACTTGCTATGTGCCAGGAAAAAATATACAACCGGAGCTGAGGATTGTGAAACACAATTTTTAATAAACAGTGAAATATTATTGGTAGGATTCAATTAAATGCAAGTTTGTTTAGAGTGGCGGGTAAAGGGAAACATGTTTAGTTTTGTACGAAGGGAAACGATAAATGTTCAGCAAATATACCAGAATAAGTTATCCACCCAGGGATCTATATTTACCTGTTTATATTTGCTTGTTCATATCAGTGGAAGCTGTAAAATATGTTGACACCAAGGAATTTCTTTTTCTGTAGAAATGGATAGAGAAATAGCATTGGTACGTAAATTTGAAGTTCTGAATGAGAGTGAGAGAGTGATAAGGTTTCATAGAAGAGTGGTGTAAGGGGCCCGAAGGCTCAACCAGAGGTAGCGGACCAAGGAGGAAGCACAGTACAACCAGAGGTATCCAAGGGGTTAAGAAAAAGGCAAAGTCAGGTCCAGGCAATAAGGTTGGTACAGGCGGCAAAGATTCAATACATGGTTAAACAGGTAAGGTCAAGATCAGGATGAATATCAGAAGACTAAAGCACACCCAGGAACCTATTGTAGGGCAAAGTCAGCAGTGCTCCAGTGTCTTTTATAGGCCTCCTTTGGCGCCAAAAACATAAGCAGTGAAGTCATGATGCTGGCGTCCTCACGCTGGTGTTTCAATGCTAGCGTCCAATCCGACGCTGACGCTTCGGCACTGGCGACCAATCCGACGCCGGTGATGCGTCTGACACTGGCGTGATGTCAAAGAGCTGTGCCCAGGAGGAACTGCATGGGAGACGCCACCATCTTGGACGCTGCCATCTTGGGACGCCAGGTAAATCTTCCTTGCAAGTGGCAGCACTTAGGCCAGGCATTGAAGGGAGTAACAACAGGAGATGCAAGGAACTCTTGACACCTGAACTCAATGGCTGCTCAGGGCTGGTGTTAAAGGGGGTGTTAACCATTAAATTAACTTGTACTATGATGTAGAGGGTGACATTCTGCATTTGCAATTGGCTTTCATTTTGTATTAATTGTGCTTATGAGTTTTAGCTTTTTATTCAGCAGCTCTCGAGTTAGCAATCCGGTTGCCAGGGTTAAATTTGCCGTTGCAACCATGCATTGATTTGAATAATGGACTGGCATGTGTATAGACGAGAGCCTGAATAGAAATGTGTAATAAAAAATAGCAATAGCAATACATTTGTAGCATTACAGAGCATGTGTACCACACATCCAAACTCTTGCAAAATCTTGTTGTATTCAGCCGCGCAACATTGCCCAAGTACGACCATATCTCAGTTCAGACACTTATTCAGTCTCTTATCATCTCCCGCATTGATTACTGCAACCTACTCCTCGCAGGTATTCCAATAAGTCGCCTTTAACAACTCCAATCTGTTCTAAATGCGCTGCTAGACTCATTCATCTATCTCACCGCTCAACATCAGCTGCTCCCATATGTATGTCCCTTCACTGCCTCCCAATCTCCTCTAGAATCAAATTTAAATTACTAACACTCACATTCAAGGCCCTTAACAATGAAGTCCCTCCCTATATTTCATCACTGATCTCCAAATGCTCTCCTTCACACAACCTTCGCTCTGCTTCTGACCTTCTCCTCTCATCACTTCTGCCCATTCGCCTCTACAAGACTTCTCTTGGGTCTCTGATTTTCTCTGGAACTCTCTGCTTCGAGCTGTCAGACTTTCTCCTTCTTTCCAAACTTCAAATGCTCCTTAAAGACCCACCTATTTAAAGAAGCTTAGTCAATGTACCTTAATTAATCAACCATTGCTGTATCATAAATCACAAAATTGTTTCTAAAATCCTAATTTCTCAATTGTACCCTAACCTTTAGTTTGTAAAGTCTCGTATAGAGGGCCCTCCTATAGTATTCTGTAAACCCTTCTTTGTTATTCACCATTTATTTCCTGTCTGTAAGGTAAAGCACTGCTTAACTTGTCTGCGTTATATAAATAAATGATGATGATGATTTGTTTTTAGATGGGGTCAGTGACCCCTATTTAAAAAGTGGAAAGAGTCAGAAGAAGAAGGCACATAATTAAAAAACCTATAAAAAAAAAAATAATGAAGACCAATTGAGTTGGTTAGAATGAGCCATTATATAACATACTAAAAGGTGAACCACCTCTTTAAGTACAAGCCTCCCTTATGCCCCCATCAGCTCATTGCACAGGCTTTTAAGTCTATCACAAGATGCAGATTACAGTCTGTGGGTGGGTCAAAAGTGATTTGCGTACGGTCTTTCAGAAATACAATTTTTTTGCAGGGGTGCTGTTTTTATCAGGGTGTGCAAATGATGCAAATGAACTTTCTGTAAACTGCAGTGAAGAGTATAGGGTCATACAAGACACACTAGTGTTTGTAATACGTAAGTGCACTTCATAGCTTTGGGTCAGACTAGGGGGTATATTTATCAGTCTGCTGAAAATTCCACTACTCTCCATTCATTTATATGACATTTTGAAAGGCGTATTTATCAAAGGATGAACTTTCACTTTCACCCATTGACCTCTAAATTTACTCTTTGTTAAATATACCCTATGGATTATCATGTGCAGGTCTTTGTAAAAGGGACATGTATTACAGGCAAGACTTGAAGAGATCATACTAAATCCATGGCCCCAGCTGATATTTTAAAATAATACAGTGCTACTAGTTGCCTTTAATGTTGTCTGACTGGCCATGGGCCATGTTTTGTATACTGACTGATATGGATAACTACATGGATAGAGAAATAGCACTTACACAAATCTGAATATCTGGATAGGAGCAAGAGAAAGAGTTAAGGTCCTCATAGAAGAAGGTTATTGTAAGGTGGTATTGCCTAGACAAACACATTTCAACACAAAGAGATTATAGACTGTCCAAACTGACTACCTATAGATGTACTTCCACAGAAGGACATAGCAATCTACCACTTCTTTGCTGTGCAATTATTCCTTTATTGGGCCAGATTTGTCCCACATCTGATGAAGGGAGGTGTAGACCCTGTTGAAATGTTGCTCTGCACTTTGTGTGGCAAATCTGGCTCAATAAAGGAATAATTACACTGCAAAGAAAGGGTAGAGTGACATGACTGTGCATCTAGGAATAGCACCACTGTGTAAACCAGCACCAGAGAAGTGTAAGTAGTGCCCCCCTACCTACCTATATATTTACAATGAGTCAGTAACAATATTACAGCTAGTGGAAACAAAGCAACAGGGAAATATGGTAACAATCCCTAGCGCTCTCAATATTTTCCCTTTAAAGGCATTTATATGCAGTTCTACTTACTGACGACATCAATAACATCTATGTTGTTGCTGCCTCTGAAACAATATATCTTCCTTCTCTTATATGTTGGTCTATGGAAACGTATTACAATCTACAGCATTCCCTGCATTCTGGGAGCAGCATGGCTATAAACCACATTGTAGAAGTTAGATGACGACTGTAAATCAATGTAATCATTCAGTTGTGACAATGCAATAAATCTCTCAGTCATCGATTTAGCAACATGTAAGAACCAACCTCCCAGTCTGTAGATAGATGAACAAAGCACTACAATGGGCAGTTTGATATCAGGCTTTTCCAGTAAAACATTAACATGAACATGTGTAAAAAAAACACAGGTGGGAAAAAATACATAGACACAAATATACAGTGTATATATATATATATATATATATATATATATATATATATATATATATATATATTTACCAATGTATTAGCTTCAGTTATATCTTCTCGCCTAAGGTCATGTGTTCAGCGTGCCATAGATTTATTCTACTGAGATGCATGTTAACCATAATCAGCAATGTTTTAGCTGAGACCTGAGACCTTCTAGATTTTATTATAGTTGTATAATGTACATGTTGCTTTTATAATGAGTCTCAATAGCAACTGGAGCTAATTTGTACTATATTATGAAAGATGAGCAAATGTACTGGCACTGAATCAGATATTGTACAAACCTGTGAGATTTACAAATGTATCTGCAAGTTGTTTTTTGATTGGTTCCTTCAGCCACAGGAATTGAAAAGATTTGTTCATCATCAGACATATCCATAGGCCAAATTTTGTTCCACCACAGCTCTATACACGTGGATGTGATTTTAAGGTGTTAAAAAGGCATTAAAACTGGAACTCTGTTGAGAGGCAACAGGTTACATGAAACAGGTTTTCTATCTGACTAGTAACTTATTGTAACTGCATCACTGGTTTTCCATACAGAAATACCTTCAATTACCTTCTGCCTTACAAGGAAACATACAGCATTATGTGTATTTGATGTTATAGGGATATACATTTCATGTAAATCTGAAATGTACTACAGCCAAGCCTAATGAGATCTTCTTATGCCTTTTAACCATTAGGCAATGCCTAAAGTTTATACAGTTTGAAATGATTATAAATCTAACTATTCCCAAGAAATTATTTGGGATGGTCAGCACTCTATTTGTAGCACTAAAGGTGCAGTAGGATGTGGTAGGTGATAAGCAATATTGTCTTGTAGACCACAGCAGCCTGTGATGGTAGGTAGTTGTTTATTAACTTAGCCAGCAGAGCACTGGTTCAAAAACTGTCAGGCAGTCACCCAAGAGGGTCCCAGTTAAGGATTGGTGGCCAATTGGAAGGATTGGAAGTTTTAATATATTTCCCCTTATCATTTCAGGGAGCCCTGAGTATAATTTAGATCTCAAAGGTGGAAAAGAAATCAGCTCACTAGAGGACCACAACACTGTAGCCAAATCGCATACCACACTCCCTTACTAAATATGAGACTATGCCTTCTGAAAAGCTACTATCTAATGACATACACAGACCTAACTTTTGAGGCAGGAAGGAACTAAATGTACCGTCTAAATATATGTGCAGCATTATATACTGTATACTTACAGTCACAAAAAAATTAAATAATAAATACATGCTTTTAATCACTACTAGGCTTATATAGATGCCCACTAATAAGTCAGGCCGAAGGGACTGATCTACTGCCTAAAGCCTAGAAGGTGACCAAAACTGTGGTCATTTAGTGTGTGCACTGACTGATCCCGCACTCCATTTTTGTACAAAATTCAAAGTTCTTTTATACATATATTTTTTGTACATAAATCCGACGTTTCAGCCCCCATTGGGGCCTTTTTCAAGGATAACTGTGTACAAACAAATTGTGCTTTATATGTACACAATAAAAAAACTTTGAATTTTGTGCAAAAATGGAGTGCGGGTCTTCTCAATAACAGTATATGCAACACCTTGGACCCTGCACCCAGAGTTAACTGAAAGATTCCGGATTGGAGATATATTGGTGGGACCACAAAAATGGTGTAAAAACATAAAAAATAATGTAATAATAATTTGCATGTAAAATTGCTTTTTATTGTACAGACAGCCATGTGTCATTTCCCTTTCGATTATTTATTATGGTCAAAAACCATAATATACAGTTCAACAAATTAAAAATCTTGCAGGATTGCACTTGTTCAGGTTTTATTGACAACAAAACCACTAATGCTTTTTAATTAGAGTGGCTGGATATGCCCTATTTACTTTCATATAAATGTTTATTTCAGGAGCTCAATACTGTATAAGTATAAAAAAAAATGTATTTGTGTGGGTAGCTTTCCAGCAGTTGTTGTACTATAACCACTGCCCGGTTGACATCTTTGATACGTTTACTAAGAATAACAACCGTTGCAAAATATAATATTACCTTGTACTTTCGCCAATATCTCTTTGTACCAACCTCAATGGTTCCCTGTAATACTAGGGCCCTAGGCAAATTACCTACAGTATCTGCCCATCCCCAAAACCAACTCCGTTCCAAAGGAGCAAAGAATACAAGTTCATTTCTCACATATTGAGCCGAAGTATGGGAGATCTCTGGCGCCCAAGGAGTTATGCCTCCTCTAACATGAGCTGGAGTGTGAGGCTTGATATGCCAAACAAGGTTTCAATTCACTGCTTGCCTTCAGGAGAGCAAAGATGGAAATTTCTTTGGAGACATTGTTATCAATAAGAAAAACTGCTATACTGTGAGAGAAGTGACAGAGTACAACATCTGTTACTCCCTGTGAAGCTGTTTCACAGGTACAGAATTGAAGGCGGTTATTAGAATGACACATACGTTTACAAAAAAAGAAAGTGATGTGGATTTTAATGCTCATAAATCTGCTAATTGTTATGTTAATCGCAATGTTGCACGTGCAGCCACTCATAACAGGATGGAAATCCTTCCCAGTTTCAGAATTTGAAATCATTCATGAAAAAGCTACGCTCAATGCAAACAATGTTTCCTTGGCAGATGTTTGGCAAATCCTTAGAACATCGCCCACCAGCAGCTTCTGTGTATTACCAATGCATGTGTGTATAAACTAATTCTTAATGAAACATTTATTTTTGCTCCCCAAAAATATGTTGCATTGCACAATCTCTTTTTTTTTTTTTCATTTTACAATTGTCAGTGTATGACGTGTAATGGTTTGTCCTGTAGAATCTAAATGGATGAAAATACAGCGTGTACTGTATGTATTCATCCCTTTGGACTTTTCCTCATTTTGTTTGTGCTACATCTTGGAATTAAAATGAAATGACTTGGGATTTGTAACATCAGTTTTGACAGTGCAAAACATTTTCCATTGTGGCTCAAAAGGCAATTAAAAATAAAAGCAGACATGTGTTCACCCAAAAACTTGGTAGAAACCTGCACTGACAAATGAGAGTCATTTGAAGAAAGTAAATACCAGCTTTGCACATCCCGATTTTGGTCATTCTTCTTGGCAGAATTGCATAGGCTCTGTCAGGTTGCATTGGAACCATTGGTGATCAGCTATTTTCATATCTTGCAACAAATTTGGATAGAGGTCTGAGCATCGTCTAGACCAGTGATCCCAAACCAGTAGGTCTTGAGCAACATGATGCTCACCAAACCCATGGATGTTGCTCCCAGTGGCCTCAAAGCAGGTGCTTATTTTTTAATTTTTGGTTTGGAGGCAAGTTTTGGTTGCATAAAAAATAGGTGTTCTGCTAAACAGAGCCTTTTGTAGCTGCCAGTCCTGATAAGGGCTACCAAATGGCCAATCACAGCACTTTTTTGCTCCACCCAGAAATGTTTTATGCTTGTGTTGCTCCCCAACTCTTTTTACATTTGAATGTGGCTCATGGATAAAAAATGGTTGGGGAGCCCCGGTCTAGACCATAATACATTTGGGTTATTGGTGTTAAACCACTCTAGTGTATGTAATGTTGCCTGTGTGTTTAGGGTTATTGTCTTGCTGAAAGGTTAACCTCTGTTGCTGTCACATGTCTCTTTCTGGTTAGCCTTTATGTGGCTCTATCCATATTGCCTTCAATATCCCAGTCCCTGCCAATGAAAAGCACCCCACAATAAGATGCAACCACCACCACAAATTATGTAACTTCTGAAGGCAAATGTTGCAACAGACGCATATTTAAGAGCTTCACAGCAAAGGGGCTAAATACTTAGCAGTTTTTCATTAGTAAATCAATTTTAACATTATGGACTATTAAATCCATTTTCATTTCAGTTTGTAACACTAGAAAATTGAAAAATATCCAAAGGTATTCAGCTTCAAAAAAATGGCTTTATAGCGATGAATACCATTTTATTAAAAAAGTTGTGTGGAAGAGTCCTTCCAAAAAGAGCATCCAAGCATTTCCACGAGATATGCAAAGTTTAATTTCAAAGCATATATGTGTTATGCACACTACAAATCAGTGTCTGATGGTTTGTTCAAGCTCTATAAAAATATCCATTGGCTGAAGATGGTGAGGGATTGATTCCAGCTAGTATCTCATACAGTCTACAGAAAGTTTTATCTGCAAAAAACTTTGAGCATTATACAGAAACAGCAGAAAGCAGACATAATAGAGCAGAAAGTTCATTTTGGAGAAATGGTGCCATACCAATTGCTCTTTCTATTTATCCCCAGAACCAAAAGCATGGCTATTCCATTCACAGCTCATTTCACTTACAGTAATGTGAATATGTAGACACTTCTGTGCAATGGTTAGATCAAATGGAGCAAATATCAGTGGGGAACTGTAACACCAAGGCAGATGTATGAGGTACATATCATACAGAGAAGAGATTCAGATGGTCCCTCTGGCTACTTGCACTGCCCATGAAACAACACTCCTGCTGCTATGGTTGCCAGTTTTATTTTTTATAGATTACATATAAATAAACCCCTAGAAACAGGCAGTACTATCATGGGGACAACATGTTTAAAACTAAAAACATGTCCAACCTTATAAATACTGTATGTTTATTAAGTGGTTGCAACATACCCTACTAGTTTTTGTCGTCAAAATTCCTGGCATGGAGGTTTTGAATACAGGCTTTCATATACTTCGCTACAATGCTCTTTGGACTTGTATCTTATAAATAAGCTATAACCAGATGTGTAGCCTATGGAATGCTCACAATTTTCAAATATTGACAGCACCAATTATGGATTTCTTTGCTTAAAATGCCTTTATTGAGACATGGGCTCAGACCCCGATACACTTGGCATCGTTTCAGACCGCCATCGGTCTTTTGTCAAGCCTTTTTCGAGGCTTGATAAAAGACAGATGGCAGTCTGAAACGTTGCCAAGTGTATCGGGGTCTGAGCCCATGTCTCAAAAAAGGCATTTTAAGCAAAGAAATCCATGATTGGTGCTGTCAATATTTAAAAACTGTGAGTGAATGGATACATGGTGGAAACCGTTGTACGTGCACCAGGTTCTAAGCATTGGGAGCTTACAGGTGCTGACTAAGAAACCTGCCTATGGAATGCTACCAGTGTTGCAATGCACCCCAGCACACTCGAATCTTGAACCCCTTGTGGGACATGCAAACTTTTTTTTCAAACACAAGATACCATATGCCTAGGCAAGAAAAATTGTAATATTCAGTGTCTGCTCCAGTGTGCTCCTGCCTTTTGATAAATCATCTCCAGTTATCTAATACTATAATACATTGATGAATTATGGCATCAATTCCACTACTCTGTTCTAGACCTTAGAACACAAAGTTGTACAAAGTTGCATCCATGCAGAATAAGTTTTAGGGTCCACTGATATTGCATAGAACAAAATTCCTATTGCATGTTGTTACTGATCAAATCAGAATCCACTTTCAATTATGATCACCAACACACACAATGATTTAACCAGTTTCAAATGGTCCAGGCATCACTTCATACTTTTATTCTATTACTTACCTAAGTAGACGATGATGTACATATGTATATATTTATTTAAATCTACATACAGTTCTGTGCATTCATATGACACAAATAGACGGGGAACAATACAGTGGCACATTGTTGAGACACAATAAGAAGGAGTTTTATGTCCTGTAGAGCTTACCATCTAAGTGGCTGGGGTAACGACTTACTAAGTAGGTGGTTAATACATTTTACAGTTTTTTAGTGGGTGATGCATTACAAATAAGTGCTAAATCAGATGTTATGCCAATATGGTTCAGTAGTCTTTGAGTTCAGTTTGAGTTGGGGTTCCTTATGGATGGAATTCCAGGGGGAAACAGAACTGTGACCAAATAAGGGTGAATCTCGGCCTGTGGATAAACGCTGATCAATTTTTAGCCCCTACATCCGTTCACCCTAGTCCTGTGCCTGCACCCAAAGCCACTGCGTCAGCTTGATAGACATAGCGCAAATGCTGGCGCTAAACCGCATGAGTATGAATTTCAGTGCAGCAGGTCACATTTAAAAAATGTTTTTTTCTTATATGTTCATGATATTGTTTTGCCTGTCTTTTTTATTGTGAGTAATACGATTGTACGGTCCTTTTAAAAGGAGATAGAAACAAAAATGTATATTTATTCAAATGTATTTTTGTTAATAGTTTCAGCTTTATTATAGCTAAATGTGCCCTTAAGAGCATGAGCTGCTGGGAAAGGCAGACTCACATAATTAAGTAACATACAAACTGCTCTTCATTACAAGTCCTGAGTGCAGGGTGGCTGCCTGAAAAGAGGTAGTTGAATATACCCTATTTTTTTTTGGTTTTTCATATGGAGTTGGGAAATTGCTTTCTGTGAAAATTTAGCAAAAATATTTTTCTTTTGTTTTTGTTTTGATTTTTTTTTGCACTGCAAATACATTAACCTTCCAACAACTGTCAGCTTCTGATCTTTGATGAATGCAGAAGAACTATATCCCAAAATCCCTGTGTAGGCCAACATAGTGACTCTAGTTGCAGGCACAGGTGTAGTGATTGGAGTATAGGGGCTGAATCTTGGTCTGCATTTATCCATTTATCCACATAAGGCAAAGATGGAATAGTGGACGTTGTTGTGGAGAAATTTAAGCCTTTGAAAGCCAGAGGACAGGGCTTCAGGAGTGGGGATTTCGGGAAATGTAGTCTCATATGGAGACTTTTCTGGCTGCTCATCGTGGAAGATGGGGCTGAAGGAGCAATAATATAGTTGGCATTAATTTGTGATATTTTTCATGACACCTGTTGAGACTAGTGATGGTCGAATAAATTCACCTGGCATGAATTTGCGGCAAATTTCCGCGTATCCCTGACGGCGAATAAATTGTCGAATGACCCACAACCCACGCCGGCATCAATTTCCGATCTTCCCAATTTTGAGTGAAAATGCCCGATCTTCACGGATCTTTCGTGAAAATGTCAGAATTTCATGATTTTTCCGTGAAAATGTTGGAATTTTAAAATATTTTCGTGAAAATGTCGGAATTTTAAGTTTTTTTCGTGAACTTATTTCAAAATTGTTCCCTGAATTTTTTTCAGTTTCTCGAATTTCGCGAATTTTGCAGGAAATGCGCACATTTTTCGGCGAAGCGGGAGAAATTCGCCCATCAGTATTTGAAATGCATGTTTATATATCAAGTTAACTTTGTGTACTGCACTCCATTTCTAAAGCATATCTTATATATTATATTTTCTATTTTTGCTGTAAAGTTACATATTTTAACTATACAGCAGCAGCATGAGAAATGGCAACATTGTGCCCAATAATGTATACATAGCGTAATGCTTGCTCTTATGCCTGCCACAGCACAGGTTTTGGGCTGAGTCTTTATAGTGGCTTAGCTTTTTATGGAGCAAAATTACATGTTTAAGAGAATTGTGTTTTGGAACACGTTATACATTTTATTAGGACAGATTGTTTTCAGTTTACAGTATTTTAGTATCTCTTACTCCAAGATGCAAGGGAAAGAAAGGATGTCTAGATATATGAATCAAAAACTCCTGTAAGGGAACAAAGAGGAAAATGGAAATAATGGTAAATTGGCTTTGTGCATAACATGCACTGTGTGGCTCAGAATCACGCCTCAATGGGTAATTAAATTTAATGCACACAAGCTCTAGGGTAGTTTAGTTTATAAGGGCAGGCTAGCAGATTTATAACCGCAGGTCCAATGACACTTATTGGCACACATTATCCCTTACATTCACTCTAAACATAGACAGAAATGGAAGATCAATGTCTGCAGTATTTTCAGTTCATGGGTTTTTGTAAGCAAACCTCGCAAGAAAGACAGATAACAATGTGGTTGTAAAGCGATTAGTGCCAGTTTACTGTATGAGAAGCTGACATCGCTGCTCAATGATTATGCTCACTGCAAAATGGCCATATTAGCCTCTGTTTTCATGTACTGTTACAACAAGTACGAAGTTCGCTCTGGGTCTAATCATCACTTGCATTATAGCATTTCGCAATGTCATATTCTTTATCAGAATGAGCATTTAGTAGTATCTGCAAACAAGTGTTTGTGCACCAGAAATGTTACAGTTCAATAAGAAGATTTAATAGATACACTTTGCAGTGTTGCAACAGACAGAAACCAACTGCAATTTGCACCAGATTCTGCACATATATCACAATTTGGTTGGGTGCAGGATAGTGCAAGGTGAAACTTTGCATTGTGTGTAAAAACATGGCAATTTGCATCTGAAAATTGCACTTTGCACACTGTGCGCCCATTTACTTAGCTCGAGTGAAGGAATAGAATAAAAAATACTTCGGATTTCGTATGATTTTTTTGGCTACTTCGACCATCGAATGGGCTAATTCAACCTTCGACTACGACTTCAAATCAAACGTTTCGAACTAAAAATCATTAGACTATTCGACCATTTGATAGTCAAAGTACTGTCTCTTTAAAAAAAAACTTCGACCCCCTAGTTCGCCACCGAAAACCTACCGAAGTCAATGTTAGCCTATGGGGAAGGTCCCCATAGGCTTTGCTAGCTTTTTTAGGTTGAAGAAAAATCTTTGTTGGATGGATTAAAATCGATTCGAAGGATTTAATCTTTCGATCGAACGATTTTTTGTTCGTTCGTTCAAATTGCAGTAAATCCTTCGACTTCAATATTCGAAGTTGAAGGATTTCAATTCGGCAGTCGAATATCGAGGGTTAATTAACACTCGATATTCGACCATAAGTAAATTTGCCCCTGTTTCTTGTAAAAGCAAGGGTCCTACAAAGTTTTTCTCCATTGGCTGATGGGTTTGCTGATTCACAAACCTGCATAAGGGCTTTTTTTTCTTTTTCTTGTGTGTTTAAAAAAACGCATGCTGAGCATATAAAGATGCATATATTACAGTTATATGCATATTTAAACACATCTAAGTGCATTTTTGTGACTTACAAATGTAACCATTTATACTACAGTATGTCTTATGAAAGCACATCAAGAGCAGAGAGACCCGCAATGATAAAAAAAAAAAACAAACGTATCATGCACAAGATAATAAATATATATTTATATATAATATAAATTGTATTGTGTAAGTCTATAAAAGTGGCTGGTCAATCTACTACCTTATAAATCCAAAAAAACTCAATTTTATATCCCCTGAAGTTTTTCTCTCATTTCACGTAATTTTTTGTGGTCCCACCAATATATATGATGCATAAAACTTTCCTCTGATGTTACATTTTTCCAGACATTACGCAATTTTCTTCTAGTCCTCTGAAAAACATAAATTCGGGGTTTCACTGAACAATCCAATTATAGTTAAAAAATGATTTTGCATGAACTGTGATATTGACTGATTGATCAAATTAGGTGCTAGCTTTTAGGTTTTTTTATTGTGGATTTAGAAGCCCCAAAATCTCCAAAGTAATGGGAAGGCTATCTGTCATAATAATAATAAAGCAGTAGCTTTTAGGGGTACCTATATATTGTTAGTCTATAGCCTCAGTCCATTCTCCTCTTACCTTGTCATATTTTGGGGGGGCACCCTTTGCTGTGTAGGTGAGCTGTATCAGAGTGTGTAGTTGTGTGTGTGTGAGCCATCTGGTAAGTGTCGGGGGAGAATGTGCCATCCATTGAAGAAGGATATAATTCCTAGCACAGAACAATAAGGTTTGGAAAGGATACAGGTTGCAGATTCAAAGAAAATGCCATCCACAATGCCAAATAGGCATATCTTGGGTGTAAGAATTTCAGGCAGGGATTTGTTATGAATACAGTCTAGGACCTGTTCCCTAAAGTGTTTTCAAGTCAAGTCAAGAGTGAGTTTATTGTCATTTCATCCATATACGTTTGTACAGTACACAGTGAAATGAAACAAGGTTCCTCTAGGACCATGAACCTGCTAGCATAGCCATATTAGATGGAGGTAGTCAGCATCAGGGGTGCCACATTTAGCGCAACAAGACGAGTCTCGAGTTCCCACACAATGAAGCCATTACAGAGTCAGGTTAAGCCTCTTGTGGAGGCCCTGTATGTTGCTTCCTCCCAATCTTCATCATCAAGCTCCATTAGGACTTGACACCAAGCTATGTGAACTGTGAGAAAGGGAGATTGGAGGGTGGAGAGAAATAAAAAGTATAGTATGATAATCAGCTTTTTGGAGGAGTGTAGCTTTAACTTTGGTGAGCACTTAGGGCACTAATGTCCTTTGGAATTGCTGCCGAAAGGCCTGTTGGAGTTGCAAATATGAGAACCAGGGAAGTAAGTCTCCAGTTTCTGTGTGCCTGATCTGGTTTCTAGGTAACAGGGCCTCCATGTTAGTCAAATCACCCATAGTACATATGCTCCAGTGAGGCCACATTCGATATGGTGCAATTTGTTGAAAGTTGGGTAGGTTCGAGTTACCCCATAGCAGCAAACCCTGGGATAGGATTGGAGGCTTCAGTTTATACAAATTCAGTATCATCTGCCATGCTTTGTAAGGTGTCACAATGATTGGGAAACCCCAGGTCCCAAGCATTCTGCATAACAGGTCCAATACCTGTACCTGGACAGTGAAAAGCAAGTATATCAAATCATAAATTGTAAAACAGGTACAGGATCAGTAATCCTTAAACCTGTTATCCAGAAAGCTCCAAATTACAGGAAGGCTATCCCATAGACCTATTTTTAAAAATATGAATGATCTGATTAAAATGGAGTCTATGGGAGATAGCTTTCCTGTAACTTGGAGCTTTCTGGATAACAGGTTTCAGGATAACTGATCCCGTACCTGTTCCTTTTTTTTTTTGTAATAATAAAACAGTAACTTGTACTTGATTCTAACTAAGATATAATTAATCCATTAGAGGCAAAACAATCCTATTGGATTTATATAATGTTTAAATAATTTTTTAGTAGACTTAGGGCCAGATTTATCAAGGGTCGTAGTGAAAATTTAAATTTCGCATTCAAATTGACTAGGGAATTGATTAAAGTTTTTAAAACATTTTTTATTTGATTTTCTAAATGTATCATGTACTGCCCTTTAAGAATTTGAATTCAACTATTCGCCACCTTAAACCAGACAAATTGCTGTTTCAGCCTATGGGGGATGTCCTGGGATCAATTAGGAGTTGTTTACAGCCTTCCTGAAAATCTATTTTTTTTTCAGAGAAAAAACTCAAATCAAATTCCATTCGAATTCGGTTCGAGTTTGCGGATCGATTCTATTCACCTGAGTTT
Organism: Xenopus petersii; assembly: GCA_038501925.1. Classification (NCBI taxonomy): domain Eukaryota; kingdom Metazoa; phylum Chordata; class Amphibia; order Anura; family Pipidae; genus Xenopus; species Xenopus petersii. The sequence continues at coordinate 49,921,703 of CM076672.1, read as the reverse complement.
GAAAAACTCAAATTTTTCGATAAATTTTGATGTTTTTTATTTGAATTTCGAGTTACAAACTTTCCTGAACTCTAAATTCGACCTTGATAAATCTGCCCCCTAAAATATGGCCACCCAAAGTACAGAAAGACCTCTTATCCGGACAACACCAAGTCCTGAGTATTCTGGAGAACAGGTCCCATACCTGTACTTATTTGGTTTAATTCATATATAAGACATATGGTTAGGGATGCACCGAATCCACTTTTTTGGATTCGGCCGAACCCCCGAATCCTTCGTGAAAGATTCGACCGAATACCGAACCGAATCTGAACCCTAATTTGCATATGCAAATTAGGGGCAGGAAGGGGGAAACATTTTTTACTTCCTTGTTCTCTGGCAAAAAGTCACGCAATTTCCCTCCCCGCTCCTAATTTGCATATGCAAATTAGGATTCGGATTCGGTTCGGCCGGGTAGAAGGATTCGGCCGAATCCGAATCCTGCTGAAAAAGGCCGAATCCTGGCCGAATCCCGAACTGAATCCTGGATTCGGTGCATCCCTACATATGGTATAGCCTCACACTTTATAATATATATAAAATGCACTGACACACACATATACTGTGTATATATCCTAATAAATGGCAAGAACCAAAGGCCAGATATGCAGGGAACACTGCTGTACATTTATCACTGCCTCACACCTGCATTTCACTTTTTAAATGATATTCATTAAATTTATATTTAATGGTAAACATATGTACCAAGACCTTAATAAATTCCCCTACCATTAAGCATTTATTTCCATATAACATCCCACTGAGTCGCACCAGCACTAAGTTAAAGAAAACGAAAAAAGATTAAGCTGATCTATTTAATAATCAAGCATCTTCAGGGATCTTTTTTTGTGCTTACTACGGGGTACACGACTCCTGCAATCTGTTCATTTACTTCTTATCAATACAAGTAAACGTTCATTAAGTATATTAAAAAAAAAAGTGCAGTGTTTGGCTGTGCAGGTTTCCATATCTGCACAAGATGACTTGAGAGTGAGGTGCTGCTTGCGATGCAAAACAAAGGTTTGTTTGGTTCTACTTCATGTTCCAGACAAAAAACACTCCCCAGTTACTGGCTGAAAACTGATAGATTACAAAGGGGATCGATAATGATGTGTAATTTTGTATCCACTCTAATCTATTGCCATTCAGAAAAATTGATTAGATGGCTTCATTATGTCTTTGCAACCACAACTGGGTTATTACAATCTGCATTTCCTCCTCACAGAGTTTAAGTGAACAACTTGTCAATTATAGATCATTTTAAATAATACTGCGCACAAAGTTCTGGCTGGTATATCTCGGGGCTTAGATATGATAAGCAGCAATTTAGGAGAGTGGTTTATTAAAATACAGAGAAGTGGGTCTTTTAAAGATACTTCTGTGATTTGCTGAATATCAGTTCACATCTAATGTCAGAAAAATTAAATTACCGTAGATGCCAAAAAATGGGATCTCCTGTCCATGAACGTCTCAAGCAAAATGTTAAGCAAATAAATATATGAGTGATACATCCAGCCATTGAATGACAAGATCTGATTATAAGGAAACCCAGAACATGTGCTTATAAAGCAGATTGGCTCTTCTACCTATTTGTGCCCCTTCAGACTCTTGTCTGAGTCTTGGGGGTAAATTTACGAAGCGACGAAAATTCACCAGCGTCGCCAAACGAAAATTTGGTCAGACAACGCTAATTTACAAAAATGCGAAGTTGCGTCCAGGATGCGAACTCTGACAAATTTTCACTATCGTTACTTCGCCAATGCGAGTAAATCAATTCGAAGATGCCGTAACATTCAATTCTGCCTGGCGCACAAATCCAGGGAACTTTAATAAAGAAAATAGAGTTGTTATAATGTCGTACAAATGAGCCCACTGTATAGTTAATATTCCATTTGTAAGAAAATGTATGGGGGAACCCGGTGAACCGAAGAAAAAATTCAAGGACTTTTGCAGCCTATCACTCTGAGAAAAGGAAAAGACGCCACAGTTTTTTGAACTTAGAAACTTTTTTCTCCAGTGCACTTCACCTGGTCTGAGCTGGCGACGGCAAGTCTGGCGAAAGAGGTAACTTTAAGTAAAACCTCATATTATTAAATTTGTGGAGTAACTTCCATTCGTCAGAGCAAAAATTTGCCTGGTGATAGAGTGTGAATAACTGCTAGCATCTATCTCCTTCTCTAGCGAAGTTACGCCTGCGCCCGATAGTAAATCGGCAAAGTCCTTGAAAATTTTAATGCTGGCGAATCTTCACCAGCGTTAGTCACTTCGCCCTTTTGTTACTGCCCCCAGATTTCTCTGCTGTTGCCAAGCCTCAGTGGATAAAGACAGGCAAGATTAGGCCCAACCAGAACAGAATGAAACAGATTCAGAGACAGGAAAGCCATGAAAGAGGAAACAAAGGATCAGTCAATATCATAAGTTCCAGATCAAGTTAGACTAGGCTAGAAGTGATGGAAAATAAGGCAAGGTACTAGGTAGAACAAAATAAAGCGACATTACAGATCTTACATAGAGATGGCGCGAACTGTTCGCCGGCGAACTTGTTCGCACGAACATCGGGTGTTCGCGCTCGCCGGAAGTTCGCGAACGTCGCGCAACGTTCGCCATTTTGGGTTCGCCATTGTTGGTGCTTTTTTTTGCCCTCTCACCCCAGACCAGCAGGTACATGGCAGCCAATCAGGAAGCTCTCCCCTGGACCACTCCCCTTCCCTATAAAAACCGAAGCCCTGCAGCGTTTTTTCACTCTGCCTGTGTGTGCTGAAGAGATAGTGTAGGGAGAGAGCTGCTGCCATTTAGTGATTTCAGGGACAGTTGAAAGTTTGCTGGCTAGTAATCGTTTTGATACTGCTCTGTTATTGGAGGGACAGAAGTCTGCAGGGGTTTGAGGGACATTTAAGCTTAGGTAGCTTTGCTGGCTAGTAATCTACCTTCTACTGCAGTGCTCTGTATGTAGCTGCAGTGGGCAGCTGTCCTGCTTCTGATCTCATCTGCTGACTGCTGCAATAACAGTAGTCCTTGTAAGGACTGCTTTTATTTATTTTTTTGTTCCAATACAGAGCAGTATCAAGCAGATTACTAGCCAGCAAACTTACTATCATCTGTCCCTGAAATCACTAACAGCTCTCCCCCTACACTATCTCTTCCAAGCACACACAGGCAGATTTTTCAGATACATTTTTGCCCTTGATCCCCCTCTGGCATGCCACTGTCCAGGTCGTTGCACCCTTTAAACAACTTTAAAATCATTTTTCTGGCCAGAAATGTCTTTTTTAGATGTTAAAGTTCGCCTTCCCATTGAAGTCTACGGGGTTCGCGAACCGTTCGCGAACCGCTCGCATTTTTGCGCAAGTTCGCGAATATGTTCGCGAACTTTTTTTCCGACGTTCGCTACATCCCTAATCTTACACCCCAAGCTAGTCAGTAAGGGCCTGTCACAGGTAAACTGCTAATGCCTGTCAAGGACTTTAATACAATTGCTTGATTTTCACTAACAATACCCATGCTGTTTATATAATATATATCGGGAACGGTCCAATTCCTATGACGGACGAATGGCTAGTGTCAGAGGGTTGATATTTGTCACCCCCACCCTCTATGACGCCATAATGCTATAGTGCCCAAGGCAGGATGGACTAATGGTCTACTGTGGACAATGGTCACTCATATAGCTAATACTAGGCCATACAAACAAAAGATCATCACTCTGTTACTTAAATTCCAGAGTGTCTGTTGGGGCCCCTTACTGCTGAAGTGCGGCTCAGATTACTGGAAATACCACAATGGCCTTGGTTAGCCGATAGCTGATTGCGAGGCTGTGGACCGTTGGAGCTAGGCACAGTATGTTACAACAGCATATAGTCACCATTAGGGATTAGTAGCTTCTTGCTTTCCCACCAGTCAACAAGTCTTTCCAGAGAAAGAACTTTTACTTTTGTGAAAGCATCCAAAGGAGTCCCAACCTATAGGTGAGCAAATGCAGTGCAAGCTAATGGGTGCAAATTTGCGACCAGCTAAAAGAAAGGGGTGTCCATAAAGAACGTCTCTATGTTTTATATTGGCTGCATTTCTGAAAGCACATCCATTGCATAAAGCTGAAGGCAATATAAAGCGGTTGTTAACCTCTATTTCAACTTTTAGCATTGATGTAGTGATATTCTAAGACAGTAGCGTCACTAGAGGGGAGCTGGCCCTGGTGCATGACACGCAGCCGGGCCCCGCCCCCCTCCGTACGGCCGCATTTGTCAATTGCGCGTGAGCTGCCGGGGGGCCCTGAGGGGGTGCGGGGCCTGGCCCACTTGCACCCCCTGCTCCCCCGGCAGTTCCGCCACTGTTCTAAGACAATCAGCAATTGGTTGTCATTTATTTTATTATTTGTGCTGTTTTAGTTATGTAGCTTTTTATTCAGCCACTCTCCAGTTTTCCAATTTCCACAATCTGGTTGCTAGGTTCCAATTTACCTTGGCAACCATGAACTGATTTAAATAAGAAACTGGAAAAATAAATAGAAGAGGGCCTGAACAGAAAGATGAGTAATAAAAAGTAGCAATAACAATACATTTGTAGCCTTACAGAGCATTTGTTTTTAGATGGGTCAGTGACCTCCATTTGAAAATTGGAAAGATTCAGAAGAAAAATATTTACAATAATAATTTAAGAAAAATATAAAAAATAAATAATGAAGACCATTTGAAAAGTTGCCTGGAATTGGCCATAATATAACATAACAAAAGGTAACTTTAAGATCAACCACCCGATTGAGTGAAAAAGACGTTATATAGTGCAACAAGAATGTCTTTTATTTGGATAGAGTCCTAGGGCTTTATACTCTCTGTGGCATATTAATAAGCAGAAAGTGGTATAACCCAGGAACAAATGTCGGTGCTTAAATAACATTATTTGGCTGTTGCTGGGTGCTTTAGCAAAACTAGACTACTGATGTAAACCCGTAGAAGAGAACATAAGGAGCACCTAGTTGTTCATTACATTCCATTACTGCTAGAGGGCTGCTCTCTGTGATCTAGCCAGTTAACAATTCCATTTACTAAATATAAGACCTTGATCGTCAGAGAGTTAATGATGGATCTCTGCCAGGGTCTCCAGTAAGTTACAAAATGATTTGGGCCATTTCTATAAAAGCAATGTTTGCTATGGCTAGATCTAATGTATTATTTTCACTCTCGTTGACTTAAAAAGCCCCTAATGTGTTTTATTTGCTGAGTAACATCAGATTTGCTGGATGCAATTTAACAAAAGGATATCACATTGTGAAAGTCAGCGACATAAATAATACAATGCTTAGCAGGTGACTTGAAGATGCTTGAAAAATGTATCAGCAACAAACAAATGGTGAAGCGTTATTTGCCACACAGGGTAGAAAAATGAGCATCAAAATATGGTCCTTGTCATCATATATTTCATAAGCAGTGGGTATAAGTAGTCTGAAATCTATTGGTATTTTTATTTCAGCACATTGTTTCTATACGAACAGGTGTCTCTTATATGTCATCTTATTATCACATTAATATTTATATACAATTTTATGTATTTTCATTAAAATGCATGATCATTTTGCATCTGAGTGTATCAGTGATCACAGCCTTATAATCGAAGAAACTATATAAGAATATAATATACTATAGAACACTAACCCATCTTGTTTTCTATTACTTGGTAAATTTGCCCATGTGCAGTAACCCATACTCTCCAACCTGCAGACGACTAATCAAACTTTAATTGCTGATTGGTTGTTAAGGGTTACGGCATTCGGGCAAATATGTCCAGCGTTGGTAAATGAGATTGTGACAAGCTAATCTTTTATAGAATAACACTAGTATTACTTATTTGATACTTAGGGGCAAATTCACTAAGCCGCGAAGCACCGAACGGTAGCGTTAATTCGCTAGCGTTTGGCATTTTCGCAGTGTACTGAACGCTACCTTTTACGCTAGACTTCCTTCGCCACCTCAGACCAGGCGAAGCGCAATAGAGTAGATAGGGATTGTTTCCAAAAAAGTCAAAATTTTTTCTAAGTCCCAAAAAACGCTGGTGTGTCTTCTACATGATGGGTTATAGGCTGAAAAAGATCAAAAACATTTTTGGGGCTCGCCTCCTTCCCCCCTACATTTCCTGACTCATGGCAACTTACCTAGACAGTGGGCACATGTGTAGGGCAAAATAAAAATTTTATTTGCAGATTTGAAGCTTTTCTTGGCATTTGTAGTGCTGATACGTATTCCTCCATTGAAATTTGAATTTCGTGCCGTATGCAAATTAGCCTTCGCTAGCGTGACTTCGCTTTACATAGCGAATCAACGCTAGCGCAACTTCGCAACCTTACGCTACCCCTGAGCGCAACTTCGGATTTTAGTGAATTTGTGGAGCGCTGGCGAAACTACGCCTGGCGAAGTGCGGCGAAGCTCGGCGAAGTTGCGCCTGACGCAAAAAATACTTCGCATTTCGAATGGTCAAATATGGCTACTTCGACCATTGAATAAGCTACTTCGACCTTCAACTATGACTTCGAATCAACGATTAGAACTAAAAATCGTTTGACTATTCGACCATTCGATAGTCGAAGTACTGTCTCTTTAAAAAATACTTCGACCCCCTAGTTCGCCATCTAAAATCTACCGAGGCCAATGTTAGCCTATGGGGAAGGTCCCCATAGGCTTATTATCAATTCTCTGATCGAAGGAAAATCCTTCGATCGATGGATTAAAATCCTTTGAATCGTTCGATTCGAAGGATCGTAGGAATAACGCTAAATCCGTCGACTTCGATATTCGAAGTCGAAGGATTTGCATTCGGCAGTCGAATATCGAGGGTTAATTTACCCTCGATATTCGACCCTATGTAAATCTGCCCCAAAATGTTTAATTATTTGAAAAAGTATTAAGTATTTGAAACAGTATTTGTAAACTGGTGTAGGTATATCACGATAACACTGCATATAGTATGCTAAAGGTGTGCAGGACCACTTTTCAATAAAAATAAATTAATTTCCAGAATTATATAATTTGAAAAAAAAATGTAGAAAACAAATCAAACACAGCTTTTGTTTAGCTTCTGTTTTCTACAAAGACATTTTGGATTGTGTTCTGAGCAAGGCTGGTGATTGAGACTGATGGCCAGTAGGAGGAGACAAGAGCACCAGCTAACAGACTTATCACTGCCGAATCAAACAAAGAATCCTTTCGCCGTACTTACACAGGGCACAGCTGTCATTTCTGCAGCGGAGAACATTGGCAGTTCTGCTATAACGTTACATGTACCTTTGCATACACAAATGCATTCGAACCAAAATAGACTTTTCATATATTTACAATGCTTTACTATAAAATCTAATATAGAATTAGATTAAAGAGCTTGTCATTTCCAATGTGATTTCATGAATCTACAGTCATTTACAATGATTTGGTATTATTATTATTATTATTATTATTTTATTATTATTATTTATAAAGCACCAAAATATTCCAGAGAGCTGTACAACAAATGGGTGTATACATTGATTGAATACACACATTACATACAGAAAACAACTGAAAACCTATACAAGAGATCATTTTCATTAGATGGAGATTAAAGGGCATGTAAAGGCAAAAAAATAAAATCCCATTTTTACTTTCTTTAATGAAAAAGAAACCTATCTCCAATATACTTTAATTAAAAAATGTGTACCGTATTTATAAGAAACCTGACTGTATGCAGTGAAATTCTCCCTTCATTTACTGCTGTGGATAGGAATTGTCAGATGGTCCCTAACTGCTGAGCAGGGAAACAATCATACTTATGAACAGCAGGGGGAGCCCCCACCTTAGTTCCTAGCCATGCAGAACTCAAGCAGCTTTGTTTATGACGATACCTAAGCAGCCCAGACCACACTGAGCATGTGCACAGTCTTAGGGGCCGATTCACTCACTGCAAGTGAAGGATTCGAAGGTAAAAAACTTTGAATTTCGAAGGTTTTTTTGGGCTACTTCGACCATCGAATGGGCTACTTCGACCATCGACTACGACTACGACTTCGAATCGAAGGATTCGAAGTAAAAATTGTTTGACTATTCGACCATTCGATAGTCGAAGTACTGTCTCTTTAAAAAAAACTTTGACCCCCTAGTTCGCCATCTAAAAGCTACCGAAGTCAATGTTAGCCTATGGGGATATTCCTTCGATTGTTGGATTAAAATCCTTCCAATCGTTCGATTCGAAGGATTTTATCGTTCGATCAAAGGAACTATCTGCGCTAAATCCTTCGACTTCGATATTCGAAGTCAAGGATTTTAATTCCTAGTCGAATATCGAGGGTTAATTAACCCTCGATATTCGACCCTTAGTGAATCGGCCCCCAAGTCTTGCAAAGATGTTTAACAAAGTTAAAAGAAGATGACCCCCTGTGACCAACTTTGAAAGCATAAATCATTTGTTTGATTAGGCTTGTGGTGCAGTAAGTTCATGTTTATATTTAGTATACAAAATACAGCATTTCTAGCCTTATTCTATTTTAGACTTCACATGCCCTTTAAGAGGGCTATTTTTCAAAGGTCGAATTTTACAGCTTTGTGAGCTATTTTAGACCTCGAATGAACTCGCAACTCGAATGGTTTTTAATTTAAGAAAAAACTTAAATGTGAAAAAACTCAAATAAGTGTAATCTGGGTGAAAAACTTGAATACACTATGGGGCAGATTTACATATGGTCGAATATCGAGGGTTAATTAACCCTCGATATTCGACTGCAGAATGTAAATCCTTCAACTTCGAATATCGAATTTGAAGGATTTACCGCAATTAGTTTGAGCGAAAAATTGTTTGATCGAACGATTAAATCCTTCGAATCGAACGATTCAAAGGATTTTAATCAATCGATCGAACGATTTTTATACGAACAAAAAAACATTAGAAAGCCTATGGGGACCTTCCCCATAGGCTAACATTGCACTTCGGTAGGTTTTAGGTGGTGAAGTAGGAGGTCGAAGTTTTTTTTAAAGAGACAGTACTTCGACTATCGAATGGTCAAATATTCAAACAATTTTTATTTCGAATCATTTGATTCAAAGTCGTAGTCGAAGGTCGAAGTAGCCAATTCGATGGTCGAAGTAGCCAAAAAAAACATTCGAAATTCAAAGTTTTTTTTATTCTGTTCCTTCACTCGAGCTAAGTAAATGTGCCCCCAATTGATCAAGTTTCCGGCCAAAAAACTCGAATCGATCAAATTGATTACATTTTCGAGCCAGTGAAAAATACTTGAAGATCATTCGTGAAGGCTATTATCATCTTCAAATGGTTCAAGGGACCGCTGCCATCAACTTCTGCATGACCTCGGCAGGTTTTAGTTAGTGTCCAGCTTTGGAGTATAAGAAATTTTGAAAAATTTGATGTTTTTTTTTACCAGAAAGTTCAAGTTGTGACTGAAAAATACCCTTGAACTTTCATGGAAAAAACAATCGCGACCTTTAATAAATCTGCCCCTAGATGTGCTAATTGTTTATGTGCTTATTGTTTATGTGAAGTGTATCTATCTGTCTATCATCTTGATAGTTTGACTAACTGGTGGCTTTTAATATTCTTGAGACATTTTATAGGGGTGGCTTATTGTTAATTGAACATAGAATTGTAGACTCAACAGTGCTCCACTCCCAGTAACACTGGAAGGCAGTCGCTATCTCTCTATCTCTCTCTCTCTCAAACCCTCTTAGTATGAGGCACCTTGGAGTTCCATGACCTTTATACGATATAAATAGAATTCCGAGGTGACACCTGGGCAGATTTATAAAAGGTCGAGGTGAATTTTAGAATAAAAAAATTTTCAATTTGAATTTGAAAAAAATTCCGAATATGGACCTATTCGATCGGAAACAGACTTATTCGACCTAAGAAAAAAACTTTGACTTAATTTCGGTTGGTCTTTTTGAATTCGAATTTCTAAGCTTTTTCATTTCGAAATTCGACCCTTGTACACATACTCCCATACAGGACATAGACAGGTAGCAGAATCAATAGGCATCCATGGCTACTATCCCAGTAGTATCAGTTTGATTTCCTAAACAGTCAATTGCTGGCACTGAGCTCTAACACCCCCTGACAAAAGTGACACATCGATCTGCTTTGATAATTGTGTTCATTAAACTATTTCCTGACTGTCAGGAACAAATTCCATATTCAATATCAATAACTAGGAATAATTGGGTAAATGTTGGCCCTCCTTTTGGATTCCCAAGTTTGATATTTTGTAAAACCGACCCTTAGATTTTTCATAATATCTTACAAAAATAAAAAGGGGGGAAAAAAGAATGAATAATGCCCAGTAACTGCTTCTAGTAACATAGTGTAATTTACTTTTATGGAAGAGTCCCATTTTTCAGTGGTGACTCTAATTACCAGCCCTCAGGAGAAAGGGTCACAACAGTAACAATGCACTTAAATGGATACTGTCACTGCACAAATTTACTTTTTTAATACCATTTATTTTTTTTGTACTTACTTAAACAGTGCATCAGTATATTTTTTTTCTTTAACAGAAATGCATCTTTGTTTTTCTATTTTGTCTATATAAAACCATATTAATTAAAATTACACTGTAATTGTGGGTAAAAAAACACTGCATTGTGGGTAAAAAACATGGCAAATCATATCACAAAAAAGCACTTTGCACACTGCACTCGCATTAGTAATTGACCTTTATAGTACTGTATTAAAAGGAAATATCAGAGACATTAACCATCATTTGGAGACATGCAATAGCTTTTTTTGCCATATATCTTAACATGCCTACAAGGTCAACAGTATCATCATCTTGCATCATACAGGTATGGGACTTGATATGCATACAAGAAGGCTATCTCCACAGTCCATATAATATAATATAATATTTATTTAAACTCTCATCACTAAGGGGCATATTTATCAAGGGCCGAATTTCGAATTGAAAAACCTTCGAAATTCAAATTCAAAAAGACCAACCAAAATTAAGTCAGTTTTTGATCGAATAGGTCTGAATTTGGCCAAATTCGGATCGTATGAAACAAAGGAATATCGCATTCGATTGAATTCAATTCAAAGTTTTTCCCAAAAAAACCTTAGATTTTTCAAAGTCCACCAATTGACTCCAAATGGGTTCGAGGACGCCCCCCATAGGCTAAAACAGCAATTCAGCAGGTTTTAGATGGCGAATGGTCGAAGTCGAATTTTTAAAGCGACAGTACATGATAAGTTTTTAATTTTTTTTCAAATTCTAATCGAATTTGGAATGTTCCCTAGTCGAAGTACACAAAAAATAGCTCGAAATTCGATATTTTTTTTTCATTCGAAAATTCACCTCGACCTTTGATAAATCCCCATGTCATGTTTTTCAGATGTGTGAACATATGCTGAACAAAATGCTGCTTTTCATGACTATCGTTAAAACATAGTTGTGTAAATAAAGCCACATACAGTACATCTTATTCACAAGATTCATAAGCTCAAGTATTTTATTACTGTCACACGGTTTTGATTAGAATTTTAATATGTTCTCATACAGCATCTATTTTTTTGTGATTTCCGTTTTCTGATAGAACCTTAGCTGTTTGATATCTTAAGTTCTTAGGAGAGAGTTTAGAGCAAAGCTAACCAGGCATTATAAAAGCAAAGTGCCTATTTCCTATCACACAATCCTGAAATGCATCACTAATAAACAATCCACTACATAAGCACAAATCAATGCAAGCTATTTCATAAGCTTACCACAGCCAAGAACTCAGACAAGTTCCCATTCTTTAAATATGAGTAAGTCTATCAGAAGTGTAGCTGGCTATACTGATGCCAACATTTTATACTTTTCACACCACAAGCCACACAAATGAAATGCCAATACCAACTGCTCTGTACAAAATTTGCACACAACACTGGATAGAGATGAGAAAACTGGGTAAACAGCAAATGTACAAGGCAAGTTTCATAGGTTATGGATCTTTCTGTTATTTTTCTTTTCAAACAGCAATATGTTAATACTGATGTGCAGCATTTAAAATGAAACAAACTCTTTTGTAAGTTGCATTAGCATTTTGTTAATTTTACTTAAATATCTACACAGACAAGACAGATAGAGAAGTTGACAGAGAAAGATAATAGATATCTATAAATCTATCGTCTATTTATTTTTGCTTTCTTGACATATTATGCGTAACATTTTTAGGGGCAGATTTATCAAAGGTTGAAGTGAAGGTTTGCAGTTAAAAACTTCGAATTTCAAAGTAATTTTTGGGTACTTCGACCATCGAATAGTCCAACTTCTATTCGAAGTTGAGAAAAACTTTGCAATTCGAAGGTCTCTTTAAAACTTCGACTTCGACCATTCGCCACCTAAAAGCTGCCAAAGTGCTGTTTTAGCCTATGGGGGAACTCCTAGAACCTGTATGGGGGCAATTGGGGGAGTTTGGGAGATCGAAGGTCGTAGTTAAAAAAACTTTTAATCAAAGTAGATCGAAGTAGCGCTACTTCAAATTGTACGATTTGAAGTGGGAACACTTCGACCCCAAAAAACTTCGACCACCATTCGGTTGGTCTTTTTGAATAAGAAGTTTGACGTTTTTTTAACTTCGACCTTTGATAAATCTGCCCCTTATACTTACTTATAGCAAACAAACCCACAGAGCTTAAACCCGAGGATCACCATTTCTTAGAGAGACTTACACCTGAAGCAATGTACAATAACGACAGTAAATCTGGCATTCAAATAGCGTAAAATTACACACACCTTGATAAATTCGCCATTTATTTTACACAGCTTTTTACAGCTTTTTTTTGGTGAATTTCATTTTACCCAGCATAATAAATATGCCTCTTAAAGTCCTTATAAGCTGAAAGAACATTGCCAGCCAATAGTAGATAAGGATAAGCTATGAATTAAGGGCACAGATAAGCATTCCTTAAAAAAATCTGATTGGCAGACCATTAAATATCATAAATACAGCTAAAAAAAGACAGGGGTCTTCCATCAATGCCATGAAGATGGGCAGACAGAGACTGGAGAGGGCAAAAATAGAGTGATTTGAATAGACAGACACGCAATCAAGGAATGCCCAGTCAGAGGTTATCTGAGAATGTAAAGCTTGATGTTGGTTGGTTCAGTTCCAATGAGAGTTGGTCTATCCTGTTTCACCTAAGCACAAAAGTGTACCTACTTTAAGGAACAGCTCTGAAAATAATGCCTTTTGCCCACAGTAAAGGTAGAAGAAGATGAACAGAGTTTTTCTGTCTCCAATGAGGCAACTGTGAGTCTCTGTTGACTAAGAGGAAGTGTAAGGAGGTACAAAGAGTAGGAAACTTAGGGCAGTAAATTATATAAAATAAAGATTCATGTCTAATCTTATGCAGAGGCAAATTAACCCTGCCAATTACGAAAGTTATTCTTAATGAAGTCGTATTTTAAATAATCAAAAAAGTCTTTCATTGAAAGTAGATACTAATGCCCGATTATTACATTCAGTCTCAATCTGGAATCCCACATTGACCAATGGAACGATGGAATTGACAAATATGCATCAACAGTCAGCTGCTACATGACCAGAAGTATTAAAAACCTTCCTGAATATATTGATGAAGGAGATGGCATTGATCTCCATAAATGAAAAAGATTATATAACCCACTAAAGCGGGTTCAGGAAGGATGCAGTTCAAACTGAGTGAAGCAATAATATATGCACCCCCTATAGTTTTGTGGATCCTTCCTCTAGAACTGTGGAGGGATGAAAACATACTTTTTACTAATGGACAGTGTTATATTACTAGTTTACTACTCTGAATTTACCTTTAGGTAATTTCCCAATATTTTATTTATTTTTTTAATTGTTAAAACTTGAATATTAATGATAGCAATCACACTCCTCAGTGACTTACAACAGCCCCAATAACTCATGTTTATGCACCCTGAACTCAATCCCATCAAATAATTACATATCATGTTCAATGCCTGCTAAAGGAACCTCTCACAAAGAAACCCTAAACAAGCTACGAAGTGTGCAATGTGACACCACCAAAGTCTATTTACAGTGAAATTGCTGAAATACTTTCACATTGCCTGATACTTACAAGAGTGTTCAACTCTATTCATTCATCATGCTCAGTTATGGTTAGAGAACTGACAACAAAGCACGTATTCTGAGCTTATACATTTCTTCTTTTAAAATAATCTATCCCATTATTTACAAACATTTCTTTCATGTTTTATGTTTTAAAGAAAAGCTTTAATGCATGTCATTGTAATTAACAAAAGCAGAGACAGGTCTGTAGGCCTACAAACACACAGAAGGGGGAATGATCAATGCTCAATTCCTGGTCTCATATATTATGAGTATCTCATTCTCTGCAAGTACAAACATATTCAGTAACTGGGCTTTTTTATCAGATGTATATGATCATATCAGTACTATGCTACAATGGCAAAGTAAACCTAAAATGTTAGATAACTATGTAAGTCTAATGTTGCATAGGCTTGCACCCTCCTGCCTCCTGCCTGGTTGTATTTTTTTGAGAACATTTTCTCCTGTATTGGTAATTCAGTTTTCAGGGAAAGATCTCTGAGACCAACATACCTTATGAGATTTTTATTTTAAAAATACACTTACATTAATTCAAACATAACATAATACCAGCAAATGAACAATGCAACAAAACCCACCCATACACCCTCCTGCCCACAGAGTCCATCCCTCTGTCCATAGGCAACAGTCCAAACCCACCAATTCACAAGGCCAAACTTGCAAAGTCTTGTTTTTCTCCATATGGCCTTTTTACCACTCCAACAAAAAAAAACAATATCCAAAACTCCCCCACCCTCTTCCAGAATTGCATGAGTAACAAAGAAAGTATTTGCAGGACATATCTCTCCTCGTACTCTGTGCTGTGCAATATCTTTGCCATCACCCTGAGGATAAAAGGAGAGCAGTATCAGAACATACCTTCTGAGACTACAAGTAATGGTTGGTTGGTATATTTACAACAAGATGGAATTTTGGAGTACATTCCTACAGAATAACTTTGGTAAAATACATGAGAGTTGCATTTCCATCATACTTTAACAATACTTTGTGGTGCTAATTCATTTTAAATGACTCACAAATCACTTGTAGGAATGTAGGCCTGGCTTTAAAATGTATGTATTAAGATGACCGCACACATGTACTGATTTGATTTGTCACCAAATTGCTGGTTCAAAAACGAAGGATGTGTGGGGTCATCCAGGTACTGGTTGGTGATAACCCCATATATTTATACATATCTATAAAGTATTATTACCTGAAGTTGACTGTTAAAGGGGTGTTTCACCTTTAAGCTAAATTTTAATACAGGTATGGGATCAGTTAACCAGAATGCCTGGGACCTGGGGTTTTCCGGATAATAGATTTTTCTGTAATTTGGATCTTCATATCTTCTGCTAAAAAATCATTTAAACATTAAATGGCTGATCTAGCCTCCAGTAAGGCTTAATTATATCTTAGTTAGGATCAAGTATAAGGTACTGTTTTATTTATTACAGTGAAAAAGGACATAATATTTGAAAATTTTGATTAAATTGATAAAATAGAGTATATGGGAGAAAGTCTTCCTGTAATTCAGAGCTTTCTGGATAACAGATCCCATACATGTATGTTATAGAATGGCTAATTCTATGCAACTTTGCAATTGGCCTTATTTTATTTTAGTTTTGGAATTATTTGCCTTTTTCTTGTAAAAGTTAATTGAAAGTTGAACAACCTCTTTAAGTTAACTTCTAGTATGTTACAGAATGGCCAATTCTAAGCAATTTCTAATTGGTCTTCAGTATTAATTTTTTGTTGTTTTTTAAATTATTTACCTTTTTCTTCTGACTCTTTCAAGCTTTCAAATGGGGGTCACATTTATTGTTATTGCTACTTTTTATTACTCATCTTTCTATTGAGACCCTCATCTATTCCTATCCCAGTCTCTTATTCAAATCGATGCATGGTTGCTAGGGTCATTTGGATCCTAGTAACCTGACAAAGTTAGAAAAGTTAGATCTCAAAAAAACACAAATAATATAAAATAAAAACCAATCGCAAATGGTCTCAGAATATCACCCTCTACATCATACTAAAAGTTAATTTTATAGTGAATACCCCCTTTAAAATGTTTGTGCAGTAGCTAAAACATTCTCTTATGGACCTTAGAACATTAATGGGCAGATTTATCAAGGGTCAAATTTAAAATTCTAATTTGCAAGGTTTTTTTTATAGCCAAAACTGTCAAATTTGACTATGGAATTGTTAAAGATTCTAGTTTTTTTTTAAAAAAATTCAAATTAGATTTTCGAGATTTATCATACTCTGGCCCTTTAAGAACTCCAATTTGACTATTCGCCACCCAAATCCTGCGAATTGCTGTTTTAGTCAATGGGAGGCAACCTGGGATCAATTTGGAATTGTTTTGCAGCCTTTCTGACATTAAAGTATTTTTCGGAGAAAAATCTCAAATCAAGTTTTTAAAATTCGAATCATATTCGATTTGGGTTTTCGGGTCAATCCTATTCATCCGAGTTTAGAAAATTCAATTTTTTAAATAGAAAATTCAATTTTTTAAATAGAACATTACATTTTTTAAATAGAACATTACATTTTTTAAATAGAACATTTAATTTTTTAAATAGAACATTTAATTTTTTAAATAGAAAATTAAATTTTTTAAATAGAAAATTTAATTTTTTAAATAGAAAATTTAATTTTTTAAATAGAAAATTTAATTTTTTAAATAGAAAATTTAATTTTTTAAATAGAAAATTTAATTTTTTAAATAGAAAATTTAATTTTTTAAATAATGGGCATTAAAAAATGCCCATGAATTCGCAATACGACCCTTGATAAATGTGCCCCTTAGTTTTGTCATAAATGAACTGATGTGACAAATTTTACAGTGCAATATCTTCACCTTGTTGGCCTTTTGGTCACCAGTTTTTTCAACACATTGTCTAGATTAAGCTCTTTTACCGGTAGTCTGAACTGATTACAAATGCTCTGTGCTCTGTTTTTACGTATTTTACTGAACAGCAATGCAAGTGCTGTTGCAACGGAAGATTTCCCTTCTGTACTGTGGTTAGATTTAGAAAGAAAAAAGTATTGATTAATTTGACTTTCTATTTAATAATGTTTGTTAGTTATGATGCTGAATCTTTCAAAATTAATGTTGTTTCCTATTCATTTTGATGTCTAGTGCTTTTGATTAATTATTTCTATGAAGAGAATAGAGAATGTGGCAATAATAAATGCAATCAATTAGACAGCCGAAGCAGTACTTTTTCAGATGCATTTGAGTATAATGATTTGCAGTTTTATTAAGTTGGTTATGCTTGTTATAATGTAATGTTTAGTGGTTGGACAATACCTTTATATCAATGATCATAATCTCATAGTTGGGCGTGTAACTTGATTTCCTTTTTAAATTAAATTTAAAGGCTCCAAGAAAGCTATGATTTACAAAGAAGTAATATTTATTTGTTTTCTTAATTTGCACTTATCTTGGATAACATGTCTGGTCACCTTCACCACTTCATGCAAATACACTGTATTACAATTATGTTTTTCTACAAGAATTTCAAATCTGGCTACCCAAAGCACCAAATTATATATTTAGGCTTTTCTTCCAGGGAAAATCTGTTTGATAGTAGCATTTAAGAATTGGCCCATTTCAATGCACTTACCAGCTTTCCATCTGCCATTATCTTTATGTACTCTAAGTACTATTTAGGGGCAGCTTTATTAAGGATCAAGTTGTGTTTTCCATGAAAATCATTTTTCATTTTTGGGGTTGAAAAAAAATCTAATTTTTACAGTTTTTTTTTTTAAACTCAATTTTTTCAAGATTTATTAGATCCCGAACTTGGAAATAGCTTGTATCCAAAAATACACCATCTAAAACCTGTTGAAGTTATGTAGGTGTCAATGGTCCCTTGAACCATTTGAAGCTGTTAATAGCCTTCATGATGTTTGAGTTTTTTTGGAGGGTTTTGCTTGAAAACTCGATTAATTTTGAACAATTTAAGGGGTTTTTTTTGCCAAAAACTTGATCAATTCCAATTTTTGGGTTGCTGACCCGGAAATTGCTGATTCGAGCTTTTTACATTTTCATTTTTTCTAAAATAAGAAACCATTTGCATTCTGTTCCTTCGAGGTATAAAAAAAGTCTGAAATTTGATCTTTGATAAATAACCCCCTGGTTAATGGTGCCAAATATAGGTTTTTGCAATAGAAGGCACCAAAAAATGGGACAAATGATGTCACTGCAGTAATCAATACCGATATAATTTTGGACGGAATTAGCCCCCCATAAACCTGTTAGTGGAAACAGTCAGATAAGGCTGGACAGAACCAGCATTGGAGAGGTTATTAGTTAAAAACAGTATCAGAAATGCCTGGATAACCCACACAAAATAGACAGAGAAAACCAGACAAGCACAGACAAGATAAGATGAAGTTAAAGGGAAATGACTGAATTATAATCTTCATCATACTGGCATGAGAACATTTCTAAATATAATCAATTAAAAATGTTGTACTGTTTCTGAAATAATCAAGTTTATCTTTACTATCCCTCTCTCAGCATATATTTCCTTTCATTCTGTCTTCATGCAAGAGTTGCGTGTTAGATTTTCATTGACAGATCCAACATACTGTATCTTTTAAGGGGCTCCCTTTCCTAGCAGATGTATTAGAGCTAACGTAAATAACCGACTCCAGCACAAATAAAATGTAACAAAAACAACTGACTTTGGCACAAATGCTGCATGGAGAAAGAGAGAGGATTTCAGGTGATCTTGAAAGAGTAAGTTCTTAAGCTCTTAAGGAAACGTCTGATCCTGATACCCTGGTAAGTGGGTATAATGTAGTAGACAAGCAGTCAGCACAACGATTTTCACTCTTTTTGTGGATGGTGCACGTCCACCAGTGGCCACTTTCCACTGGCACCACAAATCGACAAGAACTTCAGGACAGCACCAACAAATTCTTTTGTATTAAAATGCCTTTTATTCGTGCTTCACAAGGGCATCACGGCAACGTTTCAGGCCACATGGCCTTTTGTCAAGTGATTATAATCACATACTATCCTCAATCATTGGCTCATTTGCCCCTTTACAGGTTAAGCGTACACGTGCTCTGAACCCACGACCGTGGCTGAATTCACAAACCAGATTCTTACGATCTGTTGAACGTATGTGGAAGAAATCCCGTATGCAAGCAAACTTTATTTACTATAAATTTTTATTGTCCTGCTTCAATTCTGCCTTGTCAAAAGCTAAGCAATAGTACTACAGTACCCTTATAAACAATCACAAATCCAACGCACGACGCCTGTTTTCTCTATTCAATACTCTTCTCCATTCCTCATCAACAGTATCAGTCAACCAGACACACTCTCCTCAGGACTTTGCTGATTTCTTTAAAGACAAATTAGAGTCCATCCACAATCTGCACGTCTTAATTCCTTCCCTCCGGTAACAATGTCTGAAGTCTCCAAGCTTCTTTAGTCCTCCCCACTCACAACTTGCCCCCTTGACCCTATGCCCTCTTCTCTGCTCAAACACTGTATTGCAGAGCTTACACCACTACTTACTCATCCTGTCTATCAAATTACCGTCCTGTCTCCCTTCTACCACTTGCCTCTAAACTCCTAGAGCGTACTGTGTTCTACCGTATTACTAACTTTCTACACACCCATGATCTGTAATCTGGTTTCCGGCCTGGTCACACATTTGCAGAGTTAAAAATGATCTTCAGGTTGCCAAAGCAAAAGGTCACTTCTATATCCTTCACCTCCTTGACCTATCATATGCATTTGATACAGTTTATCACTCTCTCCTGATGCAGATTCTGTATTCGGCATCGTAACCAGGCTGCATCTTGGCCGATCATTCACTGTTTCCTATGATAACAAAACCTCATCTCCAGTTCCACTTAATGTGGGGGTGCCGCAAGGCTCTGTACTTGGTCCGCTGTTGTTCTCCCTGTACACTCTGGGGCAAATTTACTTAAGGTCGAATATCGAGGGTTAATAAACCCTCGATATTCGACTGTCAAAGTTAAATCCTTCAACTTCGAATATTCGTTCGATGGAACGGATTTTAATCCATCGATCGAACGATATTTGTTCGACCAAAAAAAGATAGCCAAGCCTATGGGGAACTTCCCCATAGGCTATCATTGACTTCGGTAGCTTTTAGGTGTTGAACTAGGGGGTCGAAGTTTTTTTTTTAAAGAGACAGTACTTCGACTATCGAATGGTCGAATAGTCGAATGATTTTTAGTTTGAATTTAAGTTGAAGTCGTAGTCGAAGGTTGAAGTAGCCAATTTGATGGTCGAAGTAGCCAAAAAAACCATTCGAAATTCGAGGTTTTTTTCCTCTATTCCTTCACTCGAGCTAAGTAAATGGGCCCCTCTGTCTTTGGGAGATCTCATCAATTCATGGCTTTAATTATCATCTGTATTCTGATGATACCCAAATATATTTATCCACCCCTTCATTAACAGCTGAAACAGAGGCTCAAATCTCTAACTGCCTCCTGGCTATCTTAAATTGGATGAACCAGCGCCACCTCAAACTCTGAACAAAAACTGAACGTATCATCTTTCCACCTAAGCCTGGTCCTACTCCCCTATTTACCATCTCTATTGATGGCATGCTCATTAATCCTGTCAACTCAGCACGCTGTCTGGGGGTAATATTTGACTCTCTCTCCTTCTCTGATCATATTAACACCACTGTCAAAACCTGTCACTTTTTCTTACGCAATATTGCCAAAATCTGTCCCTTCCTTTCACCTGATACATCCAAGACACTCATGCATGCTCTCATCCTATCCAGACTAGATTACTGTAACCTTCTACTAACTGGCCTCCCTAACTCCCATCTCTCCCCTCTACAGTCTGTATTAAACACTGCTGCCAGAATTATCCTCCTCTCATCCAAAAGGGTACAGGCCCTCCGCTACTGAAGTCCTTATCATGGCTTCTTATAAAACAAAGAATAACTTATAAATCCATCCTTATAACCTTCATTCCTCTGCACCTAACTACATCTCATTTCTTGTTTCTCTATATGTTCCTGACCGAAACCTCCACTTCTCTCAGAGTAACCGCTTGGTTGTACCCCCCCCCCACTACTACTGCTGTTTCCCGTATCAAACCCTTCTCTCTTGCGACTCCTTACATTTGGAATGCCATTCCTGAATCTCTCAGGAGAGAATCCTCCAAAAACTCAAAGACTACCTCTGGGAGAACCTGGATAACACCTGAACTGGCACTTATATAACAGTGTAACAAACTGTAACCCACAGCACCTTAATACCCCTCTGAATTGTGTCTGTAGATTACCCTCCCAATTAGACTGCAAGCCCTACAGGGTAGGGTCCTCTAGCCTTTTGTTTCCTTGACACTGAGCACTTAATCTGTATTGTAAATGTATTGTTTATATTTATGTGAATTGTATTTCTAATAATGCACTTATTGTAACTTTTTATTCCAGTGACCCCTTGTTTGTTACTACTAATTTATTGTTTTTTGTACAGTGCTTTGCCCTCGAGGAGCACTTTACAAATAAAAATATACATACATACATATATCTTCTAGGCAAAATGAGCCCCCCCCAAAGGCTGTATTAGGCTTAACTGTCATTCAAAATGAGACTCCGACTTCTGCATGAAGACAGAATGAAGAGAAACAGAAGTTGAGAGGAGGAGCATGAAGAGTAAATTTCAGAAACGGGTCATATTTAATTGATTATTTTTAGAAAATGTATTTTTTTTAGTATGATGAAGCCTATATTGAATTTTCATTTACCTTGCTCTAAGAACCTACTGAAATCACTTTTTGTTGATTGTGTAATAGAATGAATGCAAACTATTAGAGCAGTTCCAATATCAATGTAAACTATCAAGGGGCACCAAAGTAGGCTGGAAAATCTACATTATAGCAAATGCCAAAATTCAGTAAAAGAAACAAAATACTGAAATACATTTGTACAGCATTTAGTGACTTCATACTTGATCACCTATACATTTGTAAAGAATATTTATAGACCTGTAAATTGCCATGGTAGAATTATTTTTCGAAAGATCCCAATTAGCAAACAAATAATAAAATTTACTTTATAAGCAATGCATGAACTAATGGCTACGAAACTTTACTGAACATATTTGTACTTCACAAGTAGTGCAGTAACAGAGAGTTCATTAGAGGAAGACAATGAAGCTTATGTAGACACATCGGTCTCATTACTGTTAGAATCCAATTCAAGACGACCAATTTAAGGTAACTTACTCAACAAGATTTAACTATAACAGCCCACAATAATAAAGGCTGCCTGCCGAGAAAAGTCAGATAGCAGTAATGTGATTAGTACTCTGCTCAACTACCTCACCAGACAAACTATCTCACAGTTTTTTAATCATTTCATATCTGTTAAAAGATGACCTGCTTATTTCTGCTATCATTACTTTTCCAGAACGGTCAACCATAGTTCTTGTGATTAGTTTTAAAGGCATATAGAGTAAAGGTAGAAAGGAAAATGTGAATACAAGAAAAAGATTTCCGTTCTCAAATGGTGAGCCTCCTAAATTTTCTGGTGTTACCTCTGACACTTGTTTAATGTTCTAGTCAAGGAACCCGAGAAAAATATCACAGCATAGTGAACTCTTGGAATAGTGTGCTATTGCTTCAATACAGAAAAATAATAACCTTAAAGAAGGTACAAAAGACAAGATGTATTAATATCACACAGGCAATTCGGTCACACCAAATGTGGCCACATGTCCAGTGTGGGATAAGGCTGCAGCACTCTCTCATGAAAGCAATTCTCTATAATATCCTTAAAATGCTTACCAGCTGAGAGAAGTTATAGTGGCTTCTATCTGGCTTCTCTGTGTGAGCATGGAACATAGGAGAAAACTGATTTACTAGTAGTCCACACCTATGTGGTCTGACTGTTCATTTGTCTCTTGAAACCTGTTCAGAATACAGAGAAGTTGGACAGCAAGTTAAGTCTTCTTCTACTGACAACTGAGCTCAATCAAACTATAACTACAGCAAATATATATTATGTGGTGGTTCACTCAAATGGCAGAAGTGTTCATACCTTTTTCAAAGCAAGTGGCAGCAACACCCAGTGTAACGTCAAGCAGCTATTTACCTGTGTTGTACTTACTTTTGATGTTATAATTGAATTTGATTATATACACCAAATAAATGGTTCATGGGTCATATTTATCAAGGGTCGAATTTCGAATTGAAAAAACTTCAAAATTCAAATTCAAAAAGACCAACTTAAATTAAGTTGAAGGGTTTTTTTTATCAAATAGGTCCATTTTTGATCAAATAGGTCCGTATTTGGCTGAATTCGAATCATACGAATAGAAGGAATGGCACATTCGATCAAATTCGATTCGAAGGTTTTCCCAAAAAAACTTTGATATTTTAAAGTCCATCTATTGACTCCAAATAGGTTCTAGAAGGTCCCCCATAGGCTAAAACAGCAATTCGGCAGGTTTTAGATGGCGAGTGGTCCAATTTTTAAAGAGACAGTACATGATAAATTTCCATATTCAAATTTTCTATTTTTTTTTCAAATTTGAATTTGGACTATTCCCTAGTCGAAGTACAAAGAAAATAGCTTGAAAACTCACCTTGACCTTTGATAAGTTTGCCCCTTTGTGTTGAGCTGCTATATATACACGTATAATTTTGTTAAGATCCAGGCCTGTAGAAGGTCAACACCTTCACTCTTATACAAGGTAAAAGTTAAATCACTTAAATTATCATGCATTCCTTAAAAAGTGATTATGTACTAGTGATGGGCGATTCTGTCCCATTTTACTTCGCTTAAAAGTTCGCAACTATGAAAAAATTTGTGAAACTGCTTTGAAGTCATTGTGTGGTTTTATGAGCGACACTTTTTACATGGGCTACAATTTTTCTCTCTCCAAGTGCATTAAAGCCAATGGGCGTTTTTTCTTATAGCGACTTTTTTGTCCTAATGCATTAAAGTCAATGGGTGTTTTTTCTTATCTCAGCAAATTTTTGAACTGTAAATTTTTGCCACAGTTTCATGAAAAGATTTGCACATGGCGAAATGTGGAGTTTCACGGCGGATCCATGGCTGGTGAATAAATTTGCTCATCAATAGAAACAAATGCTGAATTTCTGTGTTTTGAGCATTAAACAGGACATTTGTTGAATAACATGGACAAAACTGAACTGCTTATCTTCCAACCTTCCATTTCTGTTTCCCTGCCTGCACCACTATCAAGTGTACAAAACAACTATATAACTCCAGTTCTGCAAGTCTATTGCCTAGGAATCACATTTGACTCCTCAAATTCGTTTCCCACATTTAATCTCTTAATCTCACTTAATCTTCCTCACACAAGAGACTACCATCAATGCCATATCTGATGTGCCCTTCTCTGCCAGTCCCTGCACTGGCTTCCTGGCAATACATACCACCAGTGCCACACCATTATATAGAACCACCCTAATTACAAAGTACTCCTCTGGAAGTAACCTCAGGTCTTTACATTACCTCCTTCTTTCCTCCTCACTCATTACTTCTCTAATTCCTTCATCCAAGACATTTTTACATGCTGCATGCATCCTCAACATCAACAGATGTAGAAGAAGTGTTGAAGCAAAAGACAGAACTCTGTCTGTTAATTGGCTCATGTGACCTAACAAGTATGGTTTGTTGGTATGTTTGTGTGCACAATTAATCGTACAATCCCAGGGGGCGGCCCTTATTTTTGAAAATGACACTTTTCTATTTATGATTACCCAATGGCACATACTATTAGAAAAGTATATTATCATGAATATGGTTGAATTACATGAAGCATGGTTTTACATATGAGCTGTTTTATTCAATATCTTTTCATAGAGACCTACATTGTTTTGGGGGGGTATAGTTTTCCTTTAAATCCAACCTTTTCATTCAAGCCTCAAGTCCTCAACTTGAACATCCACTGAGCCCCCTACTTTTAGGACACACACTTACTGGTACACAACTAATGGTATTCATCTCTCACTCTGCACTTACCATCACTATCCTAAGCAACACAAACTCTACAATCATACCCTCACTGTATCTCTAACTTCCTCTTAGAATGTAAGCTCTTGCAAGCACCCCCCAGGGTCTCCTTACAATATCCAGTTATAGCTGTTCTAGTGAAATGTTTGTCTGTGTATATAAACTGTTTGGTCCTGTATCCCTTTACTCTGTAAGGAACAATAGTGCTATAATAATAATAATAGAAGGGCACAATGATAATGGTCAGCTGGTGGCAGAAAAGTGATCAATTTGACCTTAACAGTAATATGATGATTAAAATAATGGATGGAGCCCTTCACTTAAAAAATCTTTCATGTGCCATATAAAAAAGCCCTTAATGAATGTGATAGTATGAAGCCTCTATGCCCATGCTTGCTCCCCTTTTTAAAAGTGAATTTTACTGCAGTTGTTGAACGTGGATACATATTTTTAAAAAATATATCAACCATCTATAGGCACCGAAGCAGAACACTACAGCTCTCACCCGGAGCATGTAGATTGTATCTGTTTACAATATTTAGAAACATTGCACAATTGAGAATTTTGTGATGCCTTAAGTCTAAGCACGGCTCCCTATTTTGGCCAAGTGAAATCACTGACTGATGAGATTGATTGACAACAGCGGCATAGGAATAAACACTATTAGAATTGCAGAGATGCTGAAGAGGATGCTTAGAGCATTGAGGATCTGTGAAGACTGACATCTCATGCAAAACAATTGATTTTGAGCCTAAGAAGGTGCTGAGGAGTGACTGATTGCCAAGCTCTGCAAAGTATAATGTAGAAATGGGCATTGACTGTATTTTTGGCTGCATGCTATATATAAAAAGCAATTTGAGTATGTAAATTATTTTGAATCCGAAATAATAATTTACATTTTTAAAACCTGCCTCTAATGATTTTAATGATTAACTTGTTACTTTTCAAAAGCTGAATTCCATATTTTGTTTCTTTAATGCTTCAGCTGACAGATGGATGAAATCATTACAGTACGAGCAAATGTGACAGTATCAACTTTTTCATGTCACAGTATCTAATGGGGGTTGCCTGGCAATGAGTAAACCAAGTGCTATTGATCACAATATTAGGGTTCATTCATTAATGAGTGGTAAGGCACATAGTGTTATGTTTTTGGCCACTTTCAGAAGAGAACACATTATTTCACCTCTCTCCATATGTGACATTGACTGCATCTAGCAAAGCAGGAGATTGGAGGCCAGGCACAATGTGAAGTGCATGTTCATTCAGACTCTGAAAAGTGTCTGCCTTGTGCCTCCTTCCTTGAGCATCCTGATTTAAGTACAAGGGATGAGCACAAAGGTATACAAAAGGCAAGGGACTCTGTTAACTTTAGAAGAAGTGTTTGTTTATCTGCACCTAAATCCCACAATTTCCGTTATTATAGTGGCAGCCATTATGGTACTGCATTGTTCATAGAGGAAATAACCTATAAAATGTCATGTACAACATGCTGTAAAGGAACATCATTCACTCTAATGAATAAAAGTGTGCATCATGATACACACTGAGTTAAGCTGAATACATTCTTAAAAGGTATGCTATCTATATTTCATTTGGGATTCGGAATTTCACCCTAAGGGCCCTTACACGTGAGCATTTGTTCTTGCGTCCCTTTGCAGATAATCCTTTTTACGTTCCATTGCTAGGAATGCGTTCCACCTGTATTCAGTACTTAGATATGCTTTAATGAGTACAACCCTATCAGGAAGCATTGGCTGCGGTTGTTACTGAGGTCCATAGAGGTGAAACGCATGAAGGTTTAACCGCAGGGGGGACACAGAAACAAATGCCCATTGTTTAAGGTCCCTTAAACTTTGACTTTTTAGATAAAAATTTCTACTAAAATAATGTGGTTCTCTTACACTTAGTGGGTTATTTACTAAAGGTCAAGTTTATTTTTTTTCACTAAAGGTCAAGTTTATTTTCACCCAAAAAATTAGATTTTTTTTTTCGAGGGTATTTTTCAGTCAAACTTTGAATTTTCAGTTAAAAAAAAACCCTGAATTTTTCAGGTTTTTGAAAAAAAAAAAAAACTCATATTTTTATAGATGTATTATATTGCGAACCTGTAAATAGCTCAAATCCAAAAATACTCCAGCTAAAACCTGTTAAGGTAATGTAGAAGTCAACGGCAGAGGTCCTTCAACCATTTGAAGATATTTGTAGCCTTCATTATGTTTGGGTTTTTTTTGGTGGGTTTCACTCAAAATCTCAATTAATTTGAGCGATTCATATTTTTTTTGCTGAAAATATGATTAATTTGATTACTTCACTGATTTGAGTTTTTCCCATTTGAGTCTTTTCTTAAATCAGAAAACATTTGAGTTGTGAGTTCATTCAAGGTATAAAAAACCTCTAAAACTCAACCTTTGATAAATAGCTCCATTAATTTGGGCAATATATACACTTCAGTGAAAATACAAATAAACACAACATTTTGAAAGTTTGGGCTCACAGGGACAATGAAGCTCATACAAAAATTTGATGTAGTTCTTTTACAGGTAAAGCTAGCCATACAATACTTTTCAGGGTATATCATATCAATGAAATGATAGAAACTTTTGCAAAGCAATCAGGCATGACCACCAGATTCTTCTTATCAGAGCAGATAGCAGCAGATTCTTCTTGTGATCAGACTTGTAAATATAAACTTTTAGACTGCAGTTCAGTCATTGCCTTCCTGGAGATTATGTTGGGCTGTCTTGCTTCCATTAACCATCAGTAGGACATCTTTTATACATGCATTCTCTTAAATAATAGAAAAAATAGAATTCACAATATTTCCAAGCAGTACACTTGCTATTTCGTACTTTAATATTTATACTATGGCTATTTATATTTATATAATATTTGTACTAAGGACTATTTATGCACCTTTGAGTTTGAGTTGAGTGTTAAAAAAACAGGTTTTTGTTCTTGATTACTATCATAGTTAAGAAAAACTGGGGGGAAAATGATCGCAAATTAAAATGAACATTTTATCTCATCAAATTGCTTGAATGTTGAAAAGACTAAAAAGACACTAGCTTCTGAGGAGCTTGACAGATTTTGTCTGCCAACTTGTTAATTCACATTTTTTACATAATTTAATTTTTTTTGCTTTGGTTTTCTCTAATATCCAATGTAATTTGGAATTTTAATAAATTTGCCTCATAGTGTTATGACACTGGGAGGCCCATTTATTAAAGGTTGAATTTCAAATTCATGTGTGTTTTTTTTAAATTTGAATATGCTCACAATTCGACTGGGAGGTTATTTAAGGAAAAAATTTGAATGTCTAATATTCGATCGCAGGGTTCAGACCGAAAATTCAAATCGTATTCAATTTGTAATCGACTTGTATGAAACAAGTTTTTCTCCCGAAAAAAACCTCAAATGTCAGGAAGGTTATTAACATATCCAAATGGCTCAACTGGCCTCTGCCATTGACTTGCACATGAACTTGGCAGGTTTCAGGTGGCGAATATTCGAAACTCGGAAATTCAAATTCGAATTTAATATTCAACTCTTGATAAATCTACTCCTTAAAGCACTGCAAAACAAAAATTCACTAGGTGTGGTGAATTCTTTCGGAAACAAAATGACTGATAACTTCTTGAGAGTCAGACCTCATACTTCATGTATGTTTATGTGTCCTCATTACTAAAAACGTGTCCCATTAAATGCATCAATGAATTGTTTACATCATCCAATGAATTACTTACCACCGTAAAACTAACAGTGGAAATATCCTTGGATTGTAAAATCTCCTGACCTGAAGATTCAGTTGATGTCTTCTTGAGAGTTATTCATGTTGGAAACTATATGAAATTTACCAATACCTGCAGTGCAGATATAGTTGCAATTATGATAAATAATAACACTATTAAAGGGCAGATCCAGATAAGATTCATTCTTGACAGCTTTTCTCCAATTGATCAAATTTCTTTGTATTTATCAATTTTTCATGCATCTTCAACAGAGCATTTTTCTTAATCAAAATGTGGCAGCTCAAATTTGAGATTCAGTCAAACCAATGGACTCAATATCATTTGTTTACACTAAATTCTTTACTCCAATTACTTTCAATACAATTACCAATAACCTTTCATTTTTTTCTACCATTGATGTAATCCTAACCCTACCTACTACCTACTATTTTGAAAAATATTCTCTGGGATTTTTATGCTCAGGTAAATTCAAGTGACAAGTGATAAATACCCAAGGATTAAAAATGAAATGCTCGGTGAATTTACTAAAATAAATAATAATAATAATAATAAAGAGATTGTGGGAAGCTACCACAAAGGTTAATGATTTGAATTTACAAATAAAGACTCAATATAATGTAGGGCATTTTTATTCCATCCAGTATTATAAACATAGTATTTGGAATACCAACATGTTGTACCTAGAAGCACTTCTGTGGGTTTATAATGTTCCCTTTAATGGTCTTCAGAGATATACTTGTTTCTATACATGTTTATATATAGACATCAGTACAATAATATATTGGGTTTTCCATGAGAATTTATTAATTACAAAACTCAAGTACAATATATTTTTTCTTAATAAAAAGAAAAACAATTGTACGGGTTTCAGTTTTGCACAGATATATTTATATTTTTCTGTACAACATCAATTTTATGTCTTTAAAAAAAACGGTAGAAAATGCATACTTCAATTTAGATTTCACTAGTATTTCTTGTGGTTTATTATCTATAATGTCCAAATACATGGGTTTAAAAATTGTTGTTTGATAAATGAAAGATGTTGCCAGCAGTTGACATGTTTCAATTCGACAATCCATCCTGCGCTAGTTTAAATATACAGTAGCACTGTCTATATATACACAGTGGTTAGGCAGCACATACTGCTCTCTAGCAGGAAATAAATAGCCAGTCACTGCTTGTATTCTTCCTTTTCAACAGATTTGCTGGACTCCTAGCAAGCCAATTTGTGTGTTTTAGAAATGATTTATTTTAGGGGTGCACAAAAGCATATCTAATAGTATTCAAAAAGGCAGTCCCAGGAAGCACTGGGAATGGTTTCTATCGTTTCTGCTTCTAAGCTTTCAATTTTACTGCCCAGCGTCAACAAGGCTCATGCAAGGAAGCATTAAACCAAACCATTTTTTGGATATAAAATGTTTTTTTTTATTAAAGCAAAAGTTCCCATGAGTATGGTAGAAGTTTGCTTTTGCAGGCATAACAGAATGAATTACATTTCTTTTCTGTCCTTTAAATGAATAGCATAGTTTGGGTAAAATTATCGGGCAATTGCATGCCTTTTATGCAGATAATGCTATTTGATGAAAGCGGTGTTTTGATCTGCTAAGGATAATACAGATCCAGGGTTGGATTCATTGGTGAGAGTAAAGCTGTCTTCTGTGATAACTTCATCTCAGCATGAGGTCAGACGGGGAAAACTGGGATGGGGGATTAAAAAATGACACAGTCGGAGCAGTATTCAGTTCCCTGCTGTGCTCCTGGCTGCATACTATAGCTTATGTTTCTGATCTGTTATGGTATTGTCTGCTTTTTCTCTCCCAGAGCAGAAAGAGATTGCTTGAAACTTTTCTTTTTTCGGCTAGAGGGATTAGTTCTGTGCAGCTTTTTTAATTAAAGCATCTGTATCTCTATTTTTTTTAAAGGCAATTTAGGCCTGAATTACAGGGCGAACTGTATCTGTAAGTTGTTATTAGCTATCACAAACTTTGACCTTTTAGTTCAAAACTGGAAAAAATAGGATCAGAAAACAAAAAATGTTGTTTTTATTTCCCCTCCAGTTACATCATGCTGCAGAAAACTAGCACAACTTTTGTCTTGCCTGTTACATTTTCTTTATTGTGTTGTGTGACAGGTCTGTTAGCCTTCTGTCTGCTGCTCAGAAGCTGAACTCAAGGACAAACTTTCATGTTGGACTTAAAATAACTGATAAATAATGGATTTTGGTTTAGATATCTGTTTTTCTTTGTTATTCTTTTCTATTTTCTGTCTGTTTTTCCATCAAGTCAATTCTCTAAGAAGATATACAAAAATGTTTTGTTGTTATTTTTTGAGATCTTCCTTAGTTATTTCATTAATTTAAAAATGATATATGCAAGTAAGGATTGTTGTCATTTTCAAATGTCCAAATGGCGCATTTCCACCTTTCCAGTACAGTGCATTTCAGAACCCTTATGTGGTCTTCGTTTCCATGCATGGTCAGCATTTTATGTGGGATGTAATAAAAGTAATTATTGGAAATATGTGTGCACTGGGAACAATGTTTCCTTTGCACTAACAATGTTTTCTTTGTGGGAAATTAATACGTGTTGTGGACCCACAAAACGATTTAACTCATCTGCAGGGTAAAGAAAAATGTTCAATGATAACACAAATGTATAAACTAATATGGAAGTTATAGCTTGAGTTTTGCCATGATTATCCAAATATATATAACTATATATATATATATATATATATATATATATATATATATTTATTTATATATAAATTGAGGGACTTTAAACTGAGAAAAAATGTTATTACATAATTATTAATCAATTTTATAAATATATATATTATATTTATATGTGCGTGTGTTAGAGAATGTTTTTACTCTCTGCAGCTTATATTGTTCCATATAGGCATATACAGTATAATATTTATATATACTATATATATATGTATAAATGATTTGCAATATTGCCCACTGAATATCTGTCAGTCTAGTCACAAAAAGACAAGTTGTATGAATTTGAAGCAGCACTTATTTAAAGGTCAAGGTTTGTTCAAGTTGTTAATAGCCTTCATTATGTTTGAGTTTTTTTATTTTGGTGGGTTTTGCTCGAAAACTAGATCAATTTGAGTATTTTTTCACGCAGACTACACTGATTCCAGTTTTTTACATTCAAGTTTTTCTTCAAAACCATTTGTGTTGCGAGTTTATTTGAGGTCTAAAACAGCTCACTAAGCTCTAAAATTCAACCTTTGATAAATAACCCCCTTAATGTTTCATTTTTACTTTACTCTTGCCATTTACTTCTCTGTATTTCACCTCTACAGTTAATATATTGTATTACTGGTCCATACCTCACACCAACTTTATTATTATAGACTGCCTACAATCAGAAGATGCTGTTTTATAAACTGGGGTATTTACAGAATAGCTTCATGAGATTCCCACAGCTTATTCCTGGCATAGTATGCTCAGTTCACATTTAAGTGTGATACAAAAGCAATGTACATAGAAATGAGCAGCCTGCTAAATGATTCAAATGCATACTGCCCTTACCATTGGACAAATATATATATATATATATATATATATCAACCAAAAAGTACCGCACTCAACAGCCAAAGTAACTGATTTTAATAAACAAAAAAGGGAAACTGAAGCTGGTTAGGGTGTGAAGGGCTGAAAGGAGCCAAAAAGCCCTTCACTAGCAATCAGAAGGTATTTACTTGTCTCATGCCTTAAACACAGTACTGACTCTCCCATAAGGCATCATGGGCGGTCATGTTGCAATATCTTGCACTGATGAGATCTAACAAGATAGAAACAGGCTGTCTGCAAGTTTGGATCTATGTCTCTGAACCATTAGGCTGTATCAATGCTATAGTTGCATAGTTGGCCAATGGGACAAAAAGGAGTGATTTGCATGTCTCCACCCATGATGCCTTATGGGAGAATTAAAACTCTCATTTTTGGTATCTAGACAGTACTGTGTGTATGGCATGTAAAGTAAGTAAATATCTTCTGATTTCAGAAGGCTTCACTTTGCAATAAACAAAAAAGAAATTCCGACGTTTTCGATTACATCTTCGTGATCTTCCTCAGTATATATATATATATATATATATATATATATATATATAATTCCACATATAACGGCACTCACCACATAAAGTATCACGGCTGGGTGCTAACCATAATTCACATAAGCCCAAGTTTTGAAAGCACTCACAGCAGATTCCATCAGTGTATAAAAGGTTTATTCACCGCTCACATCTACGCGTTTCAACCCTCAATGGGTCGTCACCATGATGCCTTATGGGAGAATTAAAACTCTCATTTTTGGTATCTAGACAGTACTGTGTGTATGGCATGTAAAGTAAGTAAATATCTTCTGATTTCAGAAGGCTTCACTTTGCAATAAACAAAAAAGAAATTCCGACGTTTTCGATTACATCTTCGTGATCTTCCTCAGTATATATATATATATATATATATATATATATATATATATATATATATATATATATATCCAAAATCACGATCTGGAGCACTCCCAAGCGATCATCACTGCCTAGGTGCTGGTTAAATTATAAATAGCAAAATTGGTAAATAAACCGCACAACCAGGACTTTAGTAAAGTGTGAAAAAAACAAAGATTATTTTATTTTCGACGTTTCGGCTCCTAACTTAAGCCGTCTTCAGGAGTATATATATATATATTGTTTCAAAAAGTACCCCCAAGGGGCCCAAACATTGGAAAACACGAGTGATGATTTAATAAAATCAGTTTGAAAAATAATTCGAGTGCTGGTCCAATATATATATATATATATATATATATATATATATACACACACACAAGGGAAAGTTGTGCTCACCACTAATTTTTAAAACCATTAGGCGGGGGTGCAATGAGGCTGTGAGCACAAAATACATATAGACAAATACAAGAGTCCTCTGCACTCAACCCATTATCAATATATTTAAGACAGAGACATTTTGGCATACAGCTACTGAAAAATGCCTTACCCTTTAAACAAAACAGGGATTGTTTGTCCATATATTGCAATATATTTAAGCTGGCCAACTACGTCAATATATATAAATATATCTATATATATATCTATCTATATATATATATATATATATATATATATATATATATAGACAAATACAAGATTCCTCTGCACTCAACCCATTATCAATATATTTAAGACAGAGACATTTTGTGCATACTGCTACTGAAAGCAGTAGCAGTATGCACAAAATGTCTCTGTCTTAAATATATTGATAATGGGTTGAGTGCAGAGGAATCTTGTATTTGTCTATATGTATTTTGTGGTCACACCCTCATTGCACCCCCGCCTAATGATTTTAAAAACTAGTGGTGAGCACAACTTTCCCTTGTTTATATATATATATATATATTAAAAATGTTAACTTGTTTTTCTTATCATTATTATGACTTTCTTATATATCAGATCCCCTTACCTACAGCAGTAAGAGGCTATGTGGTTGCATCTGGACAGAATAAATAGATCAAACAATAAACTTTGGCAATACAAATAGGTATTTTATACAGTACATAGCAGTTGCTTTAATAATGAGAATATATATTTATTTAACTGCTTGAAACATGCATGAATTATTTAAACCATTATTTTACTTTTACCCGTTAAATGTTAAGTGTATTCAACCCAAAATATTCTTGCCAGTTAATTAAATTACTTTAATACATGTTTAAATAATGCTTATTAGTGTCACTTGTTTCTGATTTACTAAAAACCTAGAATGATCTAATTACCAGTGCAGTTTGTGTAAGATGAGTTAAAACCACTTCCCTTGGTCAGACTGAAATTCATATTTTACTCATCAATATATATTTTCTTGTCACTCCTTCTAGAAGATCAGGTGTTTGAATCTCTCTGCTGATGAAACGTAAACCACAGCTTGTGTTTTGTCCTTGTGGTTTCATTGCATGCAGTTGATCCTAATTTTAAGAAAATCTGAAATATAAAGAAAAAAGTTGTACATTTCTTACAAAATTACAAAGTATAATAACAAGATGTCTGTACTGTTACCAGGACATTTTCTTTGTATTAGTTTGTTGGCCAATTGCTAGCTCTGTCCAGGGGTTGCTAAACCAGAACTTCACAGCACAAGATTGATTTGTTTCTAAAGGTTAATACTGTGTTTCTTTTACATGTATCCACTAGTGCAAGATAAAGTACAAAGAAGTGGTTAAATCGCTGAACCATGAATTCAGGAACCCTGAGTTCATTTTCAAAACCACCTCCTTGTATCTTCACAAGCAGTAATCTCTACGTAACTCAGCACTGAGGTTGTGCCTGAAAGTTCTGTGTATATCATTACTGCTTATGGTAGGAATCAGGAAGCTAATGAACGTAAACTGTACAATAAGAAGTAAAACAATATTTTTGGATCCAATTTTTGGCCATTGGTAACTGACATTACCTGAATACTTTTGCCGTATCATTCTTACTTATACCAGACTACAGCTCCAGGAATCACTAACTGCTCATGCTGGGAATTATACTTTGGATTGCCACTGATGGAAGGGACTTTTCCCATGTCATCCATGAAAGCACATTTTCATTTTGTAGTGAATTGTTACTGCTGTCATTATTAAAAAATACTCCATGGAACATGAATGAAAACCAAGAAAGCTTTAAGCTGGAAATAAAAATCCTCAGGAGCTAAAAAAGAACTTAATACACTCAAAAGCAGTACATAGCACAGAATTGTGTTTAACATGGTTCAGACTTTATTTTTAAAATGTACCAACTAAATAAATATTGTGATCATTAATAGCCATTAATAGGAAGATATCTGTAACATTGTACTTTTTTAGATATATTTTCCAGACATCTTCATCCCTGGTGTGTGTGTGTGTGTGTATATAATATATATATTATTTATATATATATATATATAATATTATATATTTATTATTGCTTATATGACATAGACATAGGGAGACATCACTGGCAAACATACAGCATTATGTTATATTATGATGTAAAAGAAAAATGTATTAAATGGAAAGAAAGTAAGAGTCACAAATATGGATTCTTGGATTCAGGTTAAACATATATTGTATCTTTGGTAATTATATATCTGTACACACTGTTATTATAGATTCTTTGGGACAGGAATTACTGTGGAAAAGTTTGAGAACATATGCTAGATATTAAACTGCAAAATAAAAAATAATGCTGTTATCAACAATGTGCACTGTTCAAACAATGTGCATTCATTCAATGATCAGTTTTTAAATGTCTGGTTTTGGTTGATCTATCTATTAATCCTGATATTCAGATTTACATATTAAAACATATCAAAACATATCGCACTCACAGATCTTAGCATTAAAAAATACAGCATTTTAGCCATATAAAGAGACCTATGGAGAAATAGAGAATACTAACTCTATTTATCAGTCTATTGATCTGCACATAGTTATAGAACCCATAAGTGATTCTGAGTAAATTAAAACCTTCCCTATTTTTGTGATGGAGAAAGCAATATCCTCTTGTGGATATACATACTGTAGATGTATGTGAGACTGTTACTGATAAACTTTTAATCCATCCCACTTCCTTTTTTTTAATTTTCAACTAAACTGGAAATGTTGCTTTGTACTACACAAAAAGAACACAATTTAGAGCAAATAAATGAAGCATATACTATTTAGAATGTGTCTCAAACTCTCCATGATTCATTTAAAGGAGTTTTTCACCTTCAAATTAACTTTTAGTATGATGTACTGTATAGCAGTGATCAGTAGCTTGTAAACAACATGTTGCTCTCCAACCACTTGGATGTTGCTCCTAGTGGCCTCAAAGCAGGTGCTTATTTTTGAATTCCTGGCTTGGAGGCAAGTTTTGGTTGTATAAAAACCAGATACACTGCAAAACAGAACATCAATGTAGATTGAAAATCCACATAGGGGCCACCAAAATTTGTGGCTAATAAATTCGTGAAACACCTGCGAAAAATCGCTGGCGAAAATTCGGCGGCTTCAAAAAATTTGATGGATGCTGGCGTCAAAAACGAGACGCCGGCGCCGTTTCACAAAAATTCGCCCATCACTACTCCTCAACCTTCTTTTACTTCTGAATGTTACTCCCAGGTTCAAAAGGTTGGTGATGTAGAGAGTGAGGTTCCAAGACAATATGGAGTTATTTAGCTTTTTATTCAGCAGCTCTCTAGTTTGCAATTTCAGCAGTCTTGTTACTAGGGTCCAAACTTCCCTATTCACTGATTTGAGAGAGAGACTGGAATATGAATAGGAGAGGCCTGAATAGAAAGATGAGTAATGAAAAGTAGCAATAACGATACATTTATAGCCTTAAAGATCATTTGCTTTTTAGATGGGGTCAGTGTCAGTGACCAGCATTTGAAAGCTGGAAAGAAATGAATTAATAAATAATTTAAAAGTTGCTTAGAATTGGCCATTCTATAACATACGAAAAGTTAACTTAAAGTTAAGCCACCCCTTTAAATCAGATATAACCTAAAATTTAGCTATACGCTTCATAAAGGCTCTCAAGGTGAAAAACTTTACCTAAGCTTTTTCCAAGGTACATGCTTCCGATTTACAATGCCATATTATTAGCAGCATGTGTGTCACTGTTAATAGACTGAGTGTAATCAATAGCACATTTGCATTTATGCTGTAAAGGCAAAGTGTGCATTTTCTAATGCTGAAAATAAATAAGAACTATTTGATTAAATCAGTGGTTAATTGATGCAAAAGAAGCCAAGGGGGTTATTTACTTAACTCTGAATGCAAAAATCATGAAAAATTCGTGTTTTTTTTTTTTTTTTAGAAAATCACAAATTTTTCAGAATTTATTAAACCCTGAGGATGGAAAAGTCAGAATCTGAAAATCCAACATCTCAGACCTGTCGAGGTTGCATATAAGTCAATGGGAGAAGTCCCAATGAATTGGGTTTCGTGCAATATCCCAAAGTTTTCGGGGTTTTCGGGTGAAGATTCCAATAAATCTTGGAATTTGTGAAAATCAGATGAACAAATCCGAAAAAAACATGAAAAACTGATTTTTTTTCTTTCCCGCAAAGCAAATTTTCAGGAAAATGTAATAATAAATAAGCGTAAAAAGCAACTAATGTCATAATGGGTAAGTGTGACATAATACTGTATGAGTTTATTTAGCTGTACAGATACTAGGCACTATTGTTTAACATAGGTTGCACATCCCTGCATTAGGTAGAAGCAGGTGCCCATGTGATTTGTTCGAAAAAATATTTGTATACAGATATCTGGAAACCCAATATCCAGAAAGCTCTGAATTACGGAATGGCTGCCTCCCATAGACTCCATTTTGTCCAAATAATCAAATTTTTAAAAATGATTTCCTTTTTCTCTGTAATAATAAACCAGTAGCTTGTACTTGATCCCAACTAAGATATAATTAATCCTTATTGGAAGCAAAACCAGCCTATTGGGTTTATTAAATGTTTAAATTAATTTCTAGTAGACTTAAGGCATGAAGACCCAAATTACGGAAAGATCCATTATCCGGAAAACCCCAGGTCCGGAGCATTCTGGATAACAGGTCCCATACCTGTATTATTAATACGAAATAATAATATATGACATTTTAAACACAAGTATGTGTTTTATAACCTTTTGCCATTATCTACTGATTTTATGCAGTTAGTAAAAAGAAAAATGTAATACTTTTTTAATTACTGGTTAAATATAAAACAATGTCACAATTGCAATATTATTATTATTATATTATCATTCTTTGATCATGCCAAGCTACACAGTACAGTATAAGCCTGGCCACTCCTACCCATGTAGTGTTACTATAAGCCAAAGCTATTGGACATGACAAGCACAAGTCCCATTAATTTCAATAGATAAAAATATAGAAAATGCAGACTAGGGCAGGTGATATTTTGGAAAGTTGTAGTTAAATGAATCAAACAGTATTATGTGCTGTGCAGAGAAGAACTCCATCTCTAATTGATGAAGTCAAATGATAAAACCATAAAGATCATTCTATGAGGGATGAATGAGAAAAGTACCTAGTACATCACGGTCCCTGGAATGAATGATATCCTAACAATGAAGCATTCTTTCTTCATTATGTTCTTCCATATCAAGAGAAAGGCATATTTATCTGGCCATTACTTGGCAGCCTCTTATCTAACAGCTGTGGCCTGCATCCCGATTTTCACCTCTAATAGGAAACAAGTCAATAATTTCCTCCTTTACAAACAAAAATGCATAGGCAATTAGCACAAAAATGCTCAAAAATATTTTCTAGATAAGTGTATTTGTCAGGAATTGGCTGCCAAAATATACTTTTTATTGTACACAATGTTCTGCAAACAAAAAAAAAGAAAAGAAAAAAATCTACAGAAACCGAACCCAGTAGGGCACAATTCATTCTACAACAACTGTAGTGAATAGCTGAAACATTAAGCCCTCCAGCTGTGGCATACTACAGCTCCCAACATAACCAGCCTTTCCTTGTATAGTTCTCAGCAACTTAATGGCCATAAAGTTGGCTCCCCGGCTTAAAAATAATAACCGTTTTTTACAAGAATAAATTCTGCTGATGTTACATAGGCAGTTAGTTAGGAACAATGAAATGCTGAGGCATTGATTGTTGTTCACATAAATGTCATATATTTGTTATTGACCATTTGACAAATGACATCAATTGCCATACCTGTTTTAAGGTGTTTTAACTACACTTTAAATTAATTATATCTGTTATACAGTACCTAACACCACTGAGAAACCATGTGGATAAGGAGCACCCTGTGCATGTATCAACATGGTTTAACATGAACTGGAATTTAAAAGGTATACAATAAAAATCCAATCAAGTGTTGGCATAGTAGATGTTATACTAATGTTGCTACCTTTGTTCTTTTGACAGGGGGGCAGTGCGGCGATATCATGGGGTAGGGCTGCTGATGGTGGGACTAGTGACTTCGAGGGCAGGGATTATTTATGACGTGGTGATCAGATATTGGTCAATGCCCATGTCAATTCTGTGCAGATTTTCTTTTTTGGAAGGCAGTTTTGAACCAGACAGCCCCTCCAAAACCCAGGAGGTTTAGTTCAAAACCAGACAGGTGGCAACCCTAAGTTATACACTGGTGAAGCTGCAAGGTATACAGATGGTCATCTCACAGCACAAACACATACCTTTTTTGTGATTCAGGGAATATAATAAAATAACATTTGCTTTGGCCCAAACAAGCAGCTCTGTTGAAAATGTATTCTGTGGGAAGTGCAAAAAAGAAGTTTTTGGGATGAAAATTTCCGAAAAAATCGTGAAATATAGTGAAAATCGGATTTTTGACCGCAAAGCAAATTTTCGGAAAAATATAATCATAAATAAGCATAAAAAAAACCCAAGTGGATTTGATCGGAGTTTGTAGCATAAAATATTGAGATAAATTTGGACTTTGATAAATAACCCCCATAGGCTTGAAAATGTTTTCTCCTGGTGCAGAATAGCCAGATATGTACAGTATGTGCTCAGTTAAAAGTGCAAAAAACACTGTGTCAGTATGGTAACCCCATTAATAAAGGTAATAAGAAACCTCTCTGAGTATACTCACAAGATCCGTAATTAAAACAGCAACAAATGAACATTTGTCCAATGATGTTTTAATTGCGGATCTTGTGAGTATATCTAGTTGGCCTATATACCTCTTAAATCTGGTGAGTAGGTATTCTCTCCAGAGAGGTTTCTTATTACCTTTATTAGTGGGGTAGTTACCATACTGACACGGTGGATGTGTTTTTTGCACTTTTAACTGATCACATACGTATTTGGATATTCTGCACCAGGAGATTGCGCTTCCCCACAGAATACATTTTCAAGCCTATAAGGGTTATTTATCAAAGTCTGAATTTAACTCAATATTTTATGCTACATACTCCGATCAAATCCGCTTGGGTTTTTTATGCTTATTTATGATTACATTTTCCTGAAAATTAGCTTTGCGGGAAAAAATCTGATTTTCACTATTTTTTCAGAAATTTGACTTTTCCCATTGACTTATATGCAACCGCGACAGGTTTGAAATGCCGGATTTTCAGATTCTGACTTTTCCATCCTCAGGGGTTAATAAATTCTGAAAAATGAGTGATTTATGTCTATTTTTATTAAAAAAAAAAACACAATTTTTTTTTGCATTTGGAGTTTAGTAAATAACCCCCTTAGTGTTAGTCCTGCAAGGTGGACATGTTTGGTGGGAGCTGCAAGCAAACACTTCATCGAATACAGTGCCAATTGGACTTTTTTGTTTTTAACAAGCAGCTCTGTTAAACCTGCCAAACCCCCTCACCCCTTCCCCCAAAGTGACATAAATAGTGTTGGCTAAAATTTGCTAAAACTGTCCAAGAAAATCTGGAAACTTTATTCTTTGAAAAGATCTACAGCATGCTTGAAATAACTATTATCTCACCCTGAGTTGAACCTTAACAGCAAATGGCAACAGTACAAGTGATCCCATATTAATTTCTTTGAATTTAAGAAGAAAACCCCCAGAACAAGGACAATTTAGGCTAAAATGCCCTTTATAAATAAATGTCCATTGAAAAGCTTTAACTGTATACTTGAGGTTGCAATGAAATAAAGAAAACATAGAAACATTTCTTGCACCTCATCATAAACTGGCAAATGGACCACCTTCACCAATTATTTAGTACAATTAAGGTGTGATGTCTGTAAAATGTTATTCTAAATTATTCATAAAGCCTTCAGAGAAAAATAAATGAGCAACCACTTGTATAAGTAACTCTGCCTTCCCTTTTTATTCAATGTGCATTTAAAGCATTCAGCATAAACTGTGTAGTGCATCCTTTATATTGCCAAAAACCTTCTTGTGATAAGGTGTGCATTGTTACGCTAATCCATCAGCAGATAGCTGGCTTTAATATCTCTGCTTGAGAGAAAATGTTACCCAGCTGTGCCACCTTAAGATTTCCCACATCTACTTTTTTTATGAAATTTCTGATCCCGTCGACATTAAACGCAGTGCTCAGAATTACATAAACTGCTATCAGAGTGCCTGCGATAAATGTGTTAATTACATATGGTGCTTGGCAAGGCTTTGATAATGTTTAACAGATGGAAGAAGGGAATTTTGTTTGGTGTCACCCTGTGTACAAATACCCTATGAATATTTACGTGTGCAGCACAACACAAGTTAATAATGCCATGTGAGCCAACCCCAGGACATACATTTTCAGCGGGGAGCAGCGAGCGCATTTATTGCTTTTGTCTGTCATGCAAAAATCTGTGTTCATTTGTAAATCCTGTACCTGCTTCTTCAAATGCCTCGTTGTGGTTTGTGATAACACCCTGTGAATTCTCAAATTAGATCACTATGGGGTTATGTATCACTGCAAAAGTGGAGCAATTCTAGGACTGTGTATGATTTATTAAAGGAAAGAATTCTATTGATTGCAGTGGGACTTGTTTCTTTGATATGTATAGCACTGTTTTTCTAGAAAGTCCCCTATTTGTACTTAATGCAGACAGCTCAGGATATTAACAGTTTGCTGTCAAAATAAAAAAACAAGGAAACAGAACTATAACAACAGCAACTATAAAGTATAGAAAACATATTTTGCAATTATTCAAAAGGCTCCCCAAGAAAGAAAATCAGTGCATTTAAATATTTCCAAGTCCATTGTACACACCAGCTGTTACTGGTAAATAC
Organism: Xenopus petersii; assembly: GCA_038501925.1. NCBI lineage: Eukaryota > Metazoa > Chordata > Amphibia > Anura > Pipidae > Xenopus > Xenopus petersii. The sequence continues at coordinate 49,879,111 of CM076672.1, read as the reverse complement.
TGTCTTGCAGACATGATTTTTTTTTTTATTAACATCATGTTACAGATTTTAAATTTTTTTCAATTGTATTATTTATAGATTAATTTACACTAACCTGGATCTTCATGCATTTGTTTGTGAATAATGTTCCTAATTAAATCAACTGAGAACAGTTGGTCTCCATGTTTATCATTAGAATGTGCCCTTTTCTAAAAGTAACAACAGTATAAGTGTTACATGTTCTAAATGTAACAACAGTAGAAATGTAACATAACTACACACAGTGAAATCCTACACCTTTCCAAAAATAAGCCAGATTCAATTTGAAGAGAATAATGGGCCCGATACGGCTGAGAAAGACGTATCTCCTTACTCAATTCCATATCTCACTATGGGCTGGATTAAATTCAGTGAGAAAAAGGTTTATCACGTGTAAAATGCAATTAAATTCAGAAAACGTATCTCATAGTTCATCACATGAAAAAGCTATTGAAGCCTATGGAAAGAAACTGGAACTGAATTAGGAGAAAAGTTTTTTCCTCTAATTGAATCTTGTCAATGAGTTTTCACATGATAAACCATGGGATAACTTTTTCTCACTGAATTGAATCTGGCCCTATTTATCACACACAGATTAAGTTCAGTGAGGAAAAGGTTTATCACGTGAAATTCATGGACGCGATTCAATTTGAGATACAATTCAATTCAGAAAAACGTATCTAATTGTTGATCGCTTGAAAACTCTATTGAAGTCTATGAAAAAACTGCAACTGAATTTGGAGTAAAGCTTTTTCTCCTCAAATTGAATCTCGCCCATAAGTTTTCATGTGACAAAACATAAAATAACATTTTCTTATGGAATTGAATCTGGCCATCTGGGACAAAACTGTAAAAAAAATTAAGAAGAATATTTTTTTCTCCTCAAATTGAATCTTGCCCATAAGTTTTCACGTGATAAACCATAAAATAATGTTTTCATTTTTGCCCAATATACTGTATCTCAAGGGTCATAATCTGAAAACTCAATTAGATTTGATGGGGAAATCTAGATTAAGAGAGAGTTTTTTTCACCAGATTGAATCTGGCTCAATTGTCCAGAATCAGTTTAAGGAAAAAAGCTCTCCTAAAGCAATTTGTTTCCCCTTAAACGTCAATGGAGTTTTCAGGGAATAAACCATGAAAAAAATGTATCCTCAAATTCAATCTGGCTCATGAGACAAACAGATCTTTTTGCATCCCTTAGTGATAAATACTGTATGTGAACAACAGATGCAAAGGGGCCCATGTACATTTTCTAAATGTGGCAGATCCCTATACAATGACCTTGTAATATGAGGTAGACATTGATATTTTCAGAAAAATTTTAGTTTTCTGTTTTTAAAAAAGTGACTTTTGCAAGCTCATTTTGTGGACAGAGAAGTTTTAGGACAGCAAATAAAAGGTTTCAAACTCGCAAGAGCTATGGTTGCCAGTAAAATAAATACTTATAAATAGCATTTAGGGGCAGATTTACATAGGGTCGAATATCGAGGGTTAATTAACCCTCGATAAACGACTGTCAAAGTTAAATCCTTCGACTTTGAATATCGATTTAGCGTTATTTGTTCGATCAAACGAAAAATTGTTCAATTGTACGATTAAATCCTTCGAATCGTTCGATTCGAAGGATTTTAATCCATCGATCAAAGGATTTTAATCCATTGATCGAACGATTTTTCTTCAACAAAAAAATGCTAGCAAAGCCTATGGGGACCTTCCCCATAGGCTAACATTGACTTTGGTAGCTTTTAGGTGGCGAACTAGGTGGTCGAAGTTTTTTCTTAAAGAGACAGTACTTCGACTATCGAATGGTCGAATAGTCAAAAGATTTTTAGTTCGAATCGTTTGATTCGAAGTCAAAGGTCGAAGTAGCCCATTCGATGGTCGAAGAAGCCAAAAAAAAAAATTAGACTTTTTTTCCTCTATTCCTTCACTCGAGCTAAGTAAATGGGCCTCCTAGTAAAGTAATACCTTACAGAGCAACTTATGATTGAACCTTAGCAATCATTCAAATGTTTTTATTGTAAAAAATTAAGAGCCAGATTCAATTTGAGGAGAAAAGCTTTTCTCCCAATGAATTTCCTTAAAGATTACAATTAGAATTTCCTTAGAGTCAGAAGTAATTCAGTGAGAAAAACGTACGTTACTGTTTATCACATGAAAACTCTGTTGAAGTCTTTGGGAAAAAATTGGAAGGGATTTCAGAGGAAAGTTTTTCTCCTCAAATTGAATCTCAACCATAAGTTTGCAGGTGATAACCCATAAAATAATGTTTTCTTGTGGAATTGAATTTGACCCAAAGTACTCTATATATATTCTAATATGAGGATATTAGAAGTCACCTCTGATTTCCATTACCTGTACCTAAAACACACAGCCTGCAGCCTTGTACCTTTATATTTTTGTGCAACTTCTGATATGCTCATATTTAACAAGCTGGGCTACTTTATTCCCTATACATTGTCAACAATGGAACATTTTCCTTTCTCTTCAGTAAGATCTTTAATATGAACCAACACTTATTCTTTACAACAATAGGCATTTTATATTCTTTTACAAAAAAAATACTGGTTAGTTTCCATAAAACGTTACCGGACAGATTACACTTTACATTGTAAAGCTGCCTCCTATTCATACAAGAATCTGCTTCTCGTTACAGTATATAAAATGAGCTTGTTGGGATTAAATACATTTAGAAATGAGCACTTTTGAATCATGCAAAACATAAAATAGAGTGAGAATGGCTAGATTTGTAATATATAAGTATGGAAATGAGATTCTAATACTTCTTAAATGACAAAACATACATTTGTTTTGAATTGGAAAATTATATGCAGCTGTTTGTATATTGTTTTTTCTCCAGTTTGTTTTGTCCACTAATTAATGCATCCAGGCTGACGTGAAAAGGAATTATCATGGCCCTCTTCAATCAGACTTCTTAGCAGATGATCCAGTTTTCTGATGCACATTTAGGTATCTGCAAATGCTGACAGCAGCCACCTGCTATTTTTTTTCAACTGACTGAAAGTGGTCAACTACCATTTGGACTTGCTCATGCTCTCCTACAGTGCATGTTAGCCCAGTACATAGTCCAGTACACAGCAGCGTAACTATAGAGCTTAGCTCTGTGATTGCCAAACCTCTGTACTTATTTTTCAGGATTCATTGAGGCCTGGCATGGTGCCAATAGACTGGTGAATTGCTAATTTAGTGCAGCTATTCAAAAATAGATTCTGTTCTCCACCTCAAAACTATAGGCCAGTTAGTCTGACATCAACGATAGGAAAGATTTTCAAAGGGTTATTAAAGGATAGAATACTGGACTTCATACCATTTCCATCAACACTAAGGGCCAAGTGTGGGAAGAAAGTGGGGTAGGATTTATGGTATGGGGATGGGTTGATGTTGCTCCACGTGCTGGGCACCTCTAGATCCGGACTGTCCAAGTTACCTGATAATTGATTACCTGGTGAATAAGGTTGCTGACCGGCAGGTGTCTTGATGTTGAGTGGTTATCTGCTCTCCTATTGTGAAGGCAGATATAAAACCATACATTAGCCCAACTGGTCACTAGAACAAGTGTCTGGAACTCTTTGGAGGAATATGTCAAAATCCATTCATAAGTAATGCCATCAGTTGATGATTAAGTTATGGTTGTGGAAATGCTTGCTTTGTTGCCCCAAGTCTCCCAATAGTCTTCCAAATGGGTTTAGATCTAATGATTGAGATAGTCATTGCATAGTAAGGTAATCAAATTATTGGGAAGGATATCTTGTTTTTTTAGATTAACTTTCTTAAAGGAGTTGTTCACCTTTGAGTTAACTTTTAGTATGCTTTACAGAGTGATATTCTCAGACAATTTGCAATTGGTTTTACTTTTTTATTATTTGTGGTTTTTGAGTTATTTAGCTTTTTATGGAGCAACTCCCTAGTTTGCTGTTTCAGTAGTCTAGTTGCTAGGGTTCAAAATATCCTACCAACCATGCATTGATTTAAATAAAAGACTAGAACATGAATAGGAGAGGGTCTGAATAGAAAGATCAGTAATAAAAAGTAACAATAACAATAAATGTGTAGCCTTACAGAAAATTTGTTTTCAGTTGGGGTCAGTGACCCCCATGTTAGAAGACGAAGGCAAATAATTAAAAACTAAAAAATAACAATAATGAAGACCAATTGAAAAGTTGCTTAGGATTGGCTATTGTATAACATACTAAGGGGCAGGTTTATCAAGGGTTGAATCTGGAATTGAAAAAACTTTGAAATTGTAATTTAAAAAGACCGAAATTAAGTTGAAGGTTTTTTTGGAGTCGAATAAGTCCATTTTTGATCGAATAGGTCCATTTTTGATCAAATAGGTCTGTATTTTGCCGAATTCAAATTGTTTGAATCAAAGGAATAACGCAATTGATCAAATTTCATTCAAAGTTTTCCCCCCCCAAAAAACACCAATTGACTCCACCTCCTTCTAGGAGGTCCCCCATAGGCTAAAATAGCAATTCAGCAGGTTTTAGACCTTTGATAAATCTGCCCCTAAAAGTTAATATGCCCCTAAAAACTTATAAACTTATAAAGGTGAACCACCCTTTTAAGTCTTTCTATATTTTGTATGCTTCTATATTTAGGAAGATGATGAAGACAAGCTTGTGTTTTTGTTTTTTCAAAATGAAATACAACAGAGAGTCATTTTTGTTCATAACATATATTTATTGAGCACGTAGACATTGGCTTTTTAATAAGTACTCCTCTATTTTTTACATATACTTTTTTTAATATGTACTACTACGCTCTTTGCAAACCAGCAATGTATCAGTTGAGACACTGATATAATAAAGAATAAAATAGTATAAGGGTATCAGCCATGAAAAATGAATGAAACAGTTACTACACAGTATCATGTAGTCACTGATTAACCAGATCAAGGTGTTTAGACCTTATTTTTGTTTTTTGTTTACTGCTTACCTGGAATCTTTGTTTTTTTTTTTTTCTTAGGGGAACTCCCTGTAGCAAAAAGTGCAATTAGATTGTTATTCTATATATTGAACAGAGATGTAGAGACATCTTTAATATGACAAGTTGTTTTGTTTAGTGTTTACAAATGAAATGTTTTTGTACAAATAACATCTTAACGATAATACAGCACTATCCAAATCTATATCATAGAACTGAGCACACAAACTGGCCTTACACAGATATGTTTTTTCATGCCTGAGGCATAGGGATTAACAAGTGACATGCCCAAGGTCAGTAGAAGCTCACATGGGAATGTATCCAAGCTCCCATAATTCTGATTTCAGTATATAAACCAGTCTATAGCCTTACTTTTTTAAAAAAAAAAAAAATTTACACTTTCTTCTTTAAAGAACTAGAAATACATACAATTTACATTTAAAGGTTTCACTTTTTGTCCAGCACCTTCATATTTATTGATATTTTTATTAGGGATGCACCGAATCCAGGATTCGGTTCGGGATTCGGCAAGGATTCGGCCTTTTTCAGCAGGATTCGGATTCGGCCGAATCCTTCTGCCTGGCCGAACCGAATCCGAATCCTAATTTGCATATGCAAATTAGGGGTGGGAGGGAAATTGCGTGACTTTTTGTCAGAAAACAAGGAAGTAAAAAATGTTTTCCCCTTCCCACCCCTAATTTGCATATGCAAATTAGGGTTCGGATTCGGTTCGGTATTCGGCCGAATCTTTCGTGAATGATTCGGGGGTTCGGCCGAATCCAAAAAAGTGGATTCGGTGCATCCCTAATTTTTATGTAATCATTTTTTATCCTGCAGGTGTGTAGTAGTGATGGGCGAATTTGCGCCGTTTCCCTTAGCTGAAAAATTCGCAAATGTCCCGCGAAATTCGTGAAAAATTTGTGAAACGGCGAAAAATTTGCGAAGCGCCGTCCATTTTTTTTTACGCCAGCAAATTTTCATGCACGTCTTGCGAATTTATCATTTTTGCCGGCGGCAAATCGCACAAATTCACGCCTGGCGAATAAATTCGCCCATCACTAGTGTGTAGAGATGATTGTATTTTAATATTTTATTTTAAACAGTTTATACAATATGTCTTATACAAATGTAGATGCATATCCATACTGCAGCCCAAATGGCAGTGCCCATGGCTACTCACTACATGTATGGATTCTCTTAACCCGTTATCCAGAAAGCTCTGAATTATGGAAAGGCCATCTCCCATAGACTCCATTCTATCCAAGTAATCCAAATTTTTAAAAATGATTTCTCTTTTTTCTCTGTAATAATAAACCAAACTAAAATATAATTCATCCCTAATGGAAGCAATACCAGCCTTTTGGGTTTGTTTAATGTTTGCATGATTTTTAGTAGACTTCGGCTGTGAAGATCCGAATTACGGAAAGATCCATTATCCGGAAAACCTCAGTTCCCGAGCATTCTGGATAACTGATACCATACCTGTAGCTTATTTATAAATGTATATATTTATAATGTCTTAGAACTTGTATATCAAGCTAACACATTTTATTAGCATAGGGTAACAGAACATTACATTATGATGCATCCAAAACCTTGTTATTTTTTAGGTTACTGACCCTTTAGGTTTAAAAGATGTAGAATGACAAATGTAAAGGATTTTTCTATACAAAACATGTCTGGTGCATGTCTTCTAATCCTTCTAAACCGTCAGCCTGAAAACCAAAGCAGATCTCTTGTTACAAAGCACTCTATTAAGGCTTATTTTCTGATGTAAACATGCCCTTTTGATGATTCCCAGGGATCAAGTTGTGCACCCCTGCCTTAACCGCTTTCACCTGCCATTTTTAATGCTTTTGCTGGCGAAGTTTCCAATGAATGGGACTAAATTCTTCTGCTTGATGGGAAATACATCTTAACACCTTAGTGAAAAGATCTTCCGTTTGAAGTGTCTGCATGCATTTCTTGGATATTCAATTCAAAGGGGTTACACGCAATCCCATTAGTAGCGATTTCTGATTTTTAATCTTTCCCTCTTCTCTTAGGTAGAATACAGCCAAAGTGTACGCTTTGTAGTACTTTGAGGTTCAGAATTATTTGTTTTGTGCAAACAGAAGATATTAATGTTGTAAAGAAGAGGAACACTTAAAAGCCCTATAAAATTCTCATATACCGTAGTAAAAACAATATTAACAGTATGAAGTCCTTTGTATAAGCCTTTTCAAGGCCTGCAAGCAAATCTTGAAGAAATATGTTTGGGAATATTCACAAGTGGTCATTCTCTTGATTTATTCTCTTTTATTACCTATTACCACTGCTTTGCTATATTCTTTAAGTAATGGAAGGGTCTTATTTTACAGCACTAAGGCAAAGCAGACCATTTGTTACTTTTTTAGGCATTATTTACACTGGCTTCTACTGATCTTTCGTGAAATCCCATAAAATCAACAAAACAGTATTTTGAAGCGGACGTTTGTTTTTGAAGCAGCAACAAATCATGGTTGTTAGGAGAATTATTTCGCTTTGCTCTTGATCTTTGCATACAGTAAATTGAATCTATGTAAGAATTAACGTTATGGTGTATCTATAGTGATAAGTAAAATCAACTGAACTTGCTGTATTGTTCTTTTGCCTTGAAGATGTTTCGCTGGTCATCCAACTGTCTTTCTTCATGAATTGAGAGAGCCAGTCGCATGACTAGTGAAACATCTTCAAGGGAAAAGAAAAATACAGCAAGTCCAGTTGATTTGAATTTTTACTATAGATATACCATGACCTGGATGAACGAGAACCTTCATAGATATAAATTTATGGTGGTGTTTTTTTTTTTCAGTCTACGCTATTATCTAACTAAAAATTAGCACCTTTGTACTATGACTACATTTTTAACTGATCCTGCATCTTATGCTACAGTAGTCTCTCATTTATCCAGTTATTTAGTTAAATGCTACAGTACCTATAACTCACATCAACAACATCGACCATTTTAAAGAAAACATAAAGATGCCCCTTTGTTAAATATATTTACAAACTGTGTATTTTTTTAAAAAGAGCTCATTTCTAGAGCTTTGTTGTTGTGATAATGAGTGCATGCATGCTGATCACAGAAATAATCAATAGCAAGAGTTGATCGAGCTATTTATAAACCTGGTGCGATCATTAGAACTGGCGTAACTCATTGAAGTCAATGGGATACGTTTAAGGACGAAAAGGAATTCTGCTATTAAAACTGGTGTAAATAGCTTTGTGAAAAGAACAGCATGTTTTTACATTGATTTTTATTATTTACACTTGACTACACTCAAAGTTCATTAAACAGCAGATTTTTAGAAGACTTAAGCTATGGCGATCCATATTATGGAAAGACTCCTTATCTGAAAAATCCCAGGTTCAGAGCATTCTGGATAACAGGTCTGACACCTGTACCCATGAGTGTTCAGACATCATAACATTTTCTCAAGAGTAGGGTCTATCATAAATAATACCAGTGTATGGTATCTGGGGTCACATAGGTGGCAAATAGGCCTGAAGCATTTTGGGTCACTGCATGTCAAGCTGAGAAACACTCCCTTTAGCTGCAGGAGGACTCAGCTTCATTATGAATCAGCTATGTTGAAAGTATTGGGCGTGATAGATAGGGGTTGTTGAAATTATGTACTAGGGTCAGGGGGGGTCTTGTTTAGATTGCTGGCCTACTGATTTTGAGACACTTGTAACTAGTATCTTTCAGATATAAAAAACGACAAGCAAGTAAATAACCCTTAAAGTATTGAAGATCTAAGTATTGAAGAATTTTCACAGGGGAGACTAATAGAATTCAGAATTATTTTTTCATGTACAAAATATAAACTTCATAATCCTATAGGAATGTCTCAATTCAACATGCAATGAATCCAGATTGATTCAAATAAAAGTGAAACCACAAAGAACAAGAAACACCTTTTCCACTGGTCATGTTGCTTTTCACACGGTGCAGCCAGCATTAGTTTAGGTTTCAGTTTCTTATCTGCCTTTACAATTACTTATTCTTTAACCCAAAAGGTCTTTCCAGGGAATGGGGCCAGGTGAAGTGAAGTCAATTTGGCTATTGTATTAAATATGTTGGCACCAATTTTCAGGACTGCTAAATATAAACATCATATGTGATGAAAATGTTCTTCTTTCAAAATTAGCTAAGCTAAATTATGCTGTATTGAATATTGCCAAACAGAGGGACACAATAAATGGACTTCAAACAAGTCTAATAGTGAGTTTTTGGTATTAATGTGCCCAATATCCCACTTTTCTAATTTTCTATTTGTAACTACACATAGTCTGGTATCCAACTGTAGAGTGGCACCAGAGTTATTTTCATCTACCTCTCCTGTGACTATTGTAATTAATTTAAGTTTACCTTACATATTGTCTTTAGAAGGGTTAGTTGGACTAGTCTTATAAGTTTAGTTGATACTCCTAGACCTGTTATAGAATTTGCAATGAAAAGTACATTAATATCATGGCCAGAGCAGACCTGTTAGTTGAAAGATGCATTGATAGTTCCCCAAAATATATTTAATGTGTGGGGCAAGTTAGGGTAGGAGGTCTAGGTCAGAATAATTTTTATAATCTGTTTTATAATGCTTTTCATGTATTGGGTATAGGTTAGATATACTTCACCGATCTTGCATTTTCTAATTTTCCCAGATGTCCACAATATTTACTAAAATCCAAATTTATCTAATAATTTATCTAATTAAAAAAAAAACAAGACTAAACTCCCATACCCAATTTTACTTTATGTATTATTAAAAAAAAGCTTGATTTTTTCTAATTTTTTGCCCCAAAAGGTCGGATTTTTGGGCTAATTCCAGCGCAGACCACAGAAACTTCAAAATAGGATAGGGACCTCTGCCATACACAACCTCAGAAGGCCTGGGATGGTGGATTTTTGGATTCAGGCTTTTTGCTGGATCGGCCTTAAAATCTCAAAAAATTCTAATTTTAAAAAAAAATATTAACAATTCCAGTTTTGCCCCAAAAAGTCAGACCAGAGTTTAGTAAATAACCCTCTAAATGTATATCTGATAGTTCATCTCAGCTATAATGTTGTTTATCCTAAGGCTTATACTGTATATATGTGTTTTAAGTGTTCTTTTTTTTTTGTAATTTAAATTTTATTAAGGAGACTGAACATGACAAACAGGCATCCACAGCATTTAAATGTACATCAGTTGGTTTACATAATAACATAGTTGATCACAAGGGTCTCAATATATAGCCCATAGGGTATACAACATAAGTGTTCGTGGTTAAATAGTCCAGGCACTGAGTTTGGTGAGGCATTGGCTTGTGGGTGGAGATGGGTCATGCCGAGGTAGGAGGGAACAGAGTTAGCATGGTAAGCCACTTTTTGAATCGGTTGTATGGGAGGGTTCCAACTGTATAGGTCAATGCTAGCCCTTGAGTTCTCACATGGCTTATATTCCTTGGAACTGAGGGGTCTTCTGAATATGGGACATTCTGGATTGAGACTCCTTATTGTTGTTGATTCTCATGGCCACTTCACTGTCTGTTGGGGGGGTTATTGATCTCCACTTGGAAGTTAGTGCGAACTGGGCAGCTGTGAAAACTTGGCTTGCTATAGGTTGAGAATTCTTGTATATCTGGAGGAATTGTTAGCAGGAAAGTGAGGGAGTCTTTTTGTAGTGGTTAGCATATAGGTGGAGACAATAACTCCCTTATATCTTCCCAGAAGGGTTGTATCACTTGGCAACCTCTCCAGCAGCATGGTGATTGGTTAGAGGAAATGGTTTGTCGTCTCTCTGGAATGTTATACCAGTGCATCATAATTTGTGTTAACTCTCTCTAATGCAAATCACCATCTTTTCAGAGTTCAGCCAAATTAAATTTCAATCTTTGTAATAGTAGATAATAGTGTGTCCTTACCATGTCCCGTTTAGACATACCTGTATATCTATAATGCTATTGTTGGTAAGGGTATGGGTTTATGAGGATTTTGTAAACACTCTTGTGGAAGACCACTTTTGAATAGTGTTTCAAATGTTGTACCAGTGGTACAGCGCCGATTCTGACTAAGGAGCCGCCTGAGGCGGCTCCTGCAATGCCGCCCCCCCCTCACTGGCTTACCTGTAGGGAGGGGAGGCAGGAACACTATTGCGGAGAGCGCAATTGCGCTCTCTCTCGCAATAGTACAGCCGAATTTCTGGTTTAAAAACCGGAAATTCAGCTCTTAAAGGTGCAGGAGCGGCTTTTTGCTCGCCTCATTGGCGGAGCGCCCCTGCAGTGGTAGTGTTTCTTTATTGGACATATGAGGATGACCTTTAAAAGTCTCGTAATTGTAAAAGACTTCCAAAATGATGTGTATTGCTATGTATTTCTTTCTTTGTTGCATTTCATTTCCTTTATAATCTCATCTCTGTCCAAGCCTGGTTTATTTGTGAAAAATCAGCTAAGTTATATTGTTAGGCTGCCTCTTCATCCTTTTCCAAGTCATCATATTGGCCTACACATTTTTTTTCTCGGGGGCAAATTTCCCCCTGTATATTTCTGATGATTTCTTGTGATTTTCTCTAAAAAGACAATTCGCAGTGGCATTGCAAAAAAGAAAAAAGAGCAACATATAGAAATACCTTGTTGCTGGAGAACTTTTGCTGCATTTAGCCAGGCAAATGATTGTAAAATGTAATGATTGTAAATTTATCAAAGTAAAAAAAAAATTCAATTTGTTACCCTTTTCAGCAAAATCTATATTGCCAGGTTCTGACTGGCAGAAACTATATCATCAGCATTATGTCAGTGACATCATATCCTGTATTCCAAAAAGCTCATAAGCAAAAGTCGAAATGCTGGTGTTTTTTCATACCTATCGTAGGGTTGTGTTTATAAGTTGTAACTGTTTAAAATATCTTATTTACACTTTTTTTACATTTGACATGCCACAATTGTTTCAGGATGGGCTCATGCACTAGGACAATAGAGGATCACTGTCTTCATTGTGCTTTCTTGGACATTTTTAACAAAAAGTGGCCACTTCCAGCAAATTTACCAACATCACTAGTAACTACATACATATGACCATTATATACTTATTGAATTTAAATTGATGTAAGCGTAAGTACGTTAACAAAGTAACGCTAGCGTGAAAATTCAATATGAAATTTTCACACCATGAATCATCGCTGATGAAAGTACACCATGGTTCTTTTGCCGAGACGTAATTGAACATTTTGATATATATGGGTATTCGTTGCGAAATAACATCTGACATAGTTGCGTGAAGTATGGTGGAGACTTCTAAAGCGTAAATTTGCATGTAAGTAAATGTACCCCTAGGTGGCTATATATTGCCTCACTTTTATGAGAAAATGGTGTGGAACATTGGTCTGAACATAGGACATTGGTCTGTCTTACATCATTGCTATTTACAAATTAATGGTAGCACACTTTGCCTGTTGTTTTTCTAAAAGTGACTCTCCTGTTTCAGCATTCAAACTCCACATGAAAACCTTGACATTGTTCCTTGCAATGTAGTCTAATTCACGTTATTGCTGTTCATAATATAGATCCTTGACAGCTTATTTTGCTTCCGCTGTCTGGACATATACATGTACGAAGGACATATTAAGCAAACAGAACTTTGTTCTAAAAAATGCAGATTCTTTGTGTAACATGCCTAGAGTTCAATACAGCTGATTTCTGTACATTGTCTTCAAGGTAAAATGTAGCTTAATCTTCATTTCAGCTCTTGCATAGCTGCTACACACATTGCCATTCAGTTCCTATAATGTTGAGAGATGAGTCTGTTAGCTTTATTACTAACCCCAACCAGAAGGACCAGATCAACTGACGTTTTGGCTGTGCAAACATTATGGATGTTAATAAATCTGCTGACGTGTTTAGGTAATTTTTGTTTTCTGTCTATATACTTTTCTGGTAATATGGAATACTCATAATACCTACACTGGGAGGCACATTTATCAATGGTCACATTTCGAATTCATGTCAGTTTTTAAAAACTTCCCATAAATTCGAAATTTGATCACTCGAAATGTATTAATAAGATTGATTATTTTAATCAACCTGAAATCGATTAAATCAACCTGAAAAGTCTAATCGAATTTAAAAAGCTTGATTGGAGTTGTTTCCCTTGAAAAAAACTTGAACTTGAATATCAGGAAGGCTGCATACAACTCCAAATTGATAACTGGATGTCTCCCATTGACTTAAACAGCAATTCGTCAGGTTTTAGGTGATGATCTGACGAATAGTCAAATTTGAATTCTTAATGGATCAAAGTATGATAAATCTCAAAAATCGAATTCAAATGTTTTTTAAAAACTCGAATTGAATTTGAATAAATCCATAGTCAAATTTGACAGTTTTGACCATAAAAAAATAAGAAAATTGTAATTTTGAATTTTCAGTTTGACCCTTAGTGGCATAGGAGGAAATTGACAGAAATTTGTAAGCTTAAGTGTGTTTAACACTTATAGCAGGCATGGGAAGGTTGCTGTAAAAGAAAAAAGGTTAAGTTTATATTTTTACCTGAGGTAGAAATTGCAGTCAGCGAAGTCCCTGACTTGATTGAAGGTCCCGGGCGACAGCTGAGGAGAAAAGAAAGGTGATTGGTGGTTAGCAATCACGTGACCTAAAGGAAGGGGTATAAAAGCCAGTTCGCGGCTAGCTTACCTGTCAGTCGACGAAGATCGGTGAAGGAGGAGCATCGTCAACATGCTGTCCAGATTTGCCGCTACATCCGCACCAGAACCTCCGCCGCTCGCCGCTGAGAACGTCCTCCGATGGCTTCAGGAGAAGGCGGGTCTGGAAGACATCAAGCGCGTCATCGTGGGTTGTCGCCAGGAGCTTCAAGGTGATTCCGACGAGAACTCCGCCTGCCAATCAGAAGACACTTCCGGGTCCCGCAATCAGCCAACTGGATCGTCGCCTACGAAAAGAGGGAAAAGAAAAGCTCCGGTTAAAAAAGCCGCATTCAAGAGTCTTCCGGCACAGAGGAAGAAGCTTTCGGCCGCCGCTCCACGAAAGAACCTCCGCACCCCAGCTACAACAAGCAAGGCTGTTCCCTCTCCGGTCACGGATCTTCAGGGACGACTCTGCTCCACTCCAGAAGGTCAGACAACGTCACACGCTCCGCCGATTCTTCTCCGCCCGGATCCTGGGTCAAGCCAAGACAGGCTAAGTACTTCAGCTGAGCCTTCTAGCAACGTCCCCAGATGGCCGGCGTCGTCACCACTGCAGACGTAGACTAAGAATGTTGCAAGTAGGAATGCTTGTTGGTCCTTTAATGAAAATTTTTGCAAATGGCAAAATAGTTGCCGTAATAAACACGAATGCTCTATTTGCGCGGGGGCACACCCTGCCTTTCGTTGCGCAAAGAGATTTACTCAAGCAGGAAAATCCAATCAGAGAGAACAGCACCAAAAAAGTGTTAACACCAGTGATACTGTCCGCAATGTTACCCTACTTAAGGGTTTATCCAAACCAACAGAAAGCAACAATACTTGAATTGGGTTTTAGCGAAGGTTTTATTATCCCGACTGATAACACAAAATGGTCTCTAGTTGTAGTGGATAATTTAAAATCAGCTTAAAAATATCCTGAAATTGTCAGAGAAAAATTACTTAAGGAATTATCTTACGGCAGAAGTGCTGGACCTTTTGAAGATATCCCATTGTTTAATATGAGAATGTCTCCTTTAGGAGTAGTACCTAAAAAGGAAACTGGCTCTTTTAGACTAATTCATCATTTGTCGTTCCCTAATGGTTTATCGGTTAATGATAGCATTTCTCCAGAGTTATGTTCAGTGGAATATGCGTCTTTTGATAAAGCGGTTAACTTACTCAGACTTTGCGGTGCAGGAGCACAATTAGCAAAAAGTGATATTCAGTCTGCTTTCAGATTACTTCCGATTCATCCCGATTGTTATTTTCTTTTAGGTTTCCATTTTGATGGGGGTTATTATTATGACAAATGTTTGCCTATGGGCTGTGCTGTTTCTTGCAATTATTTTGAATTATTTTCCAATTTTTTATAATGGACGGTTAAATTTGAAGCTGGTTCTGAATTTATTTTACATTATTTAGATGACTTTTTATTTATCGGTCCAACGGGTTTTGGCATAATATTTAAACAACATTGGTGTTGTGAGGCTTGGCCTGCATATTGGAGTCAAACAGATTTAATTAAAAATTTGGTTTTACTTGAACTATTCCCAGTATTGGTGGGGTTAGAAATTTGGGGTCATCTACTTGTTAATAAAAGGATTATATTACATTGTGACAACATGGGGGTAGTTCAAGTAATCAATACGTTATCAGCAAAATCTCCGCCAGTGGTAAATATATTACGACAGATTGTTTTTAGAGCATTCAAGCACAACATATGGATAAAAGCAAAACATGTTCCGGGGTGTCAGAACTCAATGGCAGATGCTTTGTCTCGTTTTCAGCTTACTCTTTTCAGTCAGCTAGCGGGAGACATTGATCCAGAAAGTTTTGACTGCCCGAGTTTTCTGTGGAATTTCATAGCAACAAATTAGAATTAGATTCACTGCTGTGAATAGGATCATTTGAACGTTTAAATCTATGCCCGGTCAAAGCCTATGAGAGCTTCCTCGCCATTAGACCTAAGGTAGATGGTTCTTTTTTCATTCATTCTGATGGCTTACCAGTTACAAGATTTCAATTAGAACATATTCTTAAGCGCTGCTTACAAAAATTGAACATGGAGCCTAAGGCATATAAGTCGCACTCTTTCCGTATTGGAGCTGCAACCCAAGCTTCATTATTAGGTTTTGACGAGGGTTTTATCAGAAGGCTAGGACGATGGGATTCAAAAAGATACAGATCGTACATTAGGCCAAACTTAATTGATAAATGTTGATTGATTTATTCCAGGGGACAAGCAGTATCTGGTTTGGATCATTGGCCATTCTTTCATATATTGTCAAGAGACGAGCATTGATCAGGAGTTATGGACTTAATTTAAGTTTTCCAGTTAACAGAGTTAATATTCACTGGTTAGGCATTAGAGGTGCAGTTTGGAATGATTTATGGCAATTGTTTTCATTAATGTTACATAAGTGGGGAACACCTGACATTGTGATCATTCATTTGGGAGGGAATGACATAGGTAAAACTAAAATATGGGATCTTTCTAGACAGATTAAAAGAGATTTAGCGGTTTTACATTTCAATTTACCTCAAGCTATTATCGTTTGGTCAGAAATGGTGTCTCGATTGCCGTGGCTTCAACAGCCTAACTTGAAGGCGTTGGAACGCTGCAAAAAGAAGTTACATTTTGGAATTTGCAAGTTCATGAAATCTTTAAACTTGCTCACATACAGACATGAGGAGTTGGAATTAGGTGGAGATGGCCTACGCAGAAGTGATGGTATTCATCTGTCAGATATCGGCAATGATATCTTTAATGTCGGTTTGCAAAACGCCATTGAAAAAGCAATGTTTAAATGGGAATGTGCCAATTACACATTTCCTGAGTAAAGTGAATTGGCGTGGAGGAAAAATTTAAGTTTGATATATAAGTAGTTTCCTGGCCAGAAGAATCAAAAGGCGCAACTATTGGGATAGGCTACCGAATGAAGGAATTGGGCTGGCTAGTTTTATGTATCTGGAAAGTACATGGTATGTTTAAAAATCTACTAATAAATTCTGCTGCGGCCATTCTCCAACTAAGATATGGTGTCATGTGTATTATTGGATATGTGTTATTTTCTGCATTACAGCATACCGTTCCCAAGTTATTTTTTTGGGTGAGGGGAATTCACACCTACAATTTCATAACTTTCCAAAGTTCATAACTTACCTATTAAACCCCTCTGTTATTAAAGAGTAACTAAAATATCATTGAAATTATGTTTTTAAAGGTATGGGAAACATAAATTGCACAATGTTACAAAGAAGCTTAATAAAAGCAAAATAAGTATGTTCAGTACTTACTTACATTCATAGGGGCTTTTCTTCCCTCATCCTTTTAACTATACCAATGAGAGATGTTTCAATGAAAACCAATATTCTGATTATTTACATATATAAGGTTAATGCTATTTGGGTTAAGAATGTTAAGAAAATTTTATTTTTCACACTTTACTTAGATAGCACTACAAGCACTCATGTACTTTGAGGGTGTGTTTTGTTTTGGGCATATTTACCATGACATCTCAGATGATAATTTATTCTACATTAGCAAAATTGATCTATATTTTTGGTTCTTTTTTGGCTGAAATAAGCTTTTTTCGTTTTTGTTGATGCTTCTGTATGGTTTTTGTACAGAATGTGCTCTATGCAAAGATGGGATAATAAGCCTCTTTGATGGATGCTGATTTTACTGCTGTCTGGGATTAAATACCTAGATTTGGCTATTATTATTATTATAACAATGTGCACTTTGTTTACAGAGTCAATGTATTTGTTGACAATTTGATTCTTTCAAAAAGCCACTTTTTGTTACTTCTGGAAAGTTTCATTGAGTAAAAACACTCAGCATGTCTTAACAAGTACAGAACCTAATACTCCTTCTGTAAATCAGCATTACTATAGGAAATACCCTTGCATTTTGTTAAAATAGTCTAGTAAAAGTTTAGCATATTGTGGGGATGCTATATTGGTCTCTAATGCAAAAAATCTTTGCAATTCGTTCGCAGTGCGAATAAATGTTCTATAATTCTATACTCAGATTGCGGCATTTTCCCCACCATTCCAGTGAAATTGTGGTTGATACTGACACAGTTGCACATAATTTGTTTTGCAAGTCCCCAGAAATTGAGTTAGGATGTCTGGTGCTCCGTGTTAATCTGACATCTGTGTGTGATTTATTCAGCTGTGTGATACTCTGCTTTACCTACTGTATAGACGCATCGTGCAGTGGGAGCCCAGGAATAAGCTCCAGGGTTCCCACTTTGTCAGCACTCATATAAAGGGTGCTGTTTGGAACAGGAGGCGGGATGGAGACATTGGTACCAAGGGCAACTTTAGAGACATTCAAGGAACATCTTTAGACACTTTAATGAATGGTGTCAATGCACACAATGATTGTGTCCATTTTTGAATGACAGCCACTGCAGTTGTGGTAAGGAATGAGCCCTTGTCTTACACTCACTGTTATCTAACCAATACTGGCACAAGTCCTTTAGCAGCAGTGGAATTTGGGTTGCTGTCTGAGTGTATTCAGGGAAACAACACAACAGCCTGATTTCTACTAAAGGGAGGCCTGGCTGGAAAGTGTACTGCCATAAAAAAAAAACAATAAAGGATATTACCCCCAACATGAGTTCCTACAGATGAAAGGCAAAAAAATGTTTTAGATCCCTTTAAATTCCCCTTAAAATTCATTGTTTAAAAAATAGAAAAAGCTTAGGAAAAAATTGTGAGTACTTGTGCAAAATCTGCAAGAGACATGCCTTTTTCTGATTTATTTAGAGGAATCCTTTAAAACATCAGTCAGCAGTAGGCAAGAAGCAAATAATAATGTAATGCATATGTGTGAGAAAATGACATTATAAGCGAATGGGGCATGCTTCCCGAGGCTTAAATGATTTGTGCAGCTTTAATCACACCTTTGTCCAAACATCAATCTTTTCTTCCTCCCACCGACCAAGCGGCAGTGAGAAAGAGCTGGAAATGCAGAGATTAGCACTAAAACAAACCTTTATTTTATACGAGGACCACTAGTGCAGCCAGGGGGCATCAATGTCACAGTTCTATTGAGAGAGATTTCTATTTTAGATATTCCCTTACCCTTCAGCCTGATGACATGCTTTGCTGACTTTTCTTTCTGAACTTATCAATATTAGAGAATTATTGACGTAACAATGTATGTTACATGTTGTCACTAGCATGAATTTTCTAAAGAAGGGGCTGTAACCCAGGATGGATCAATTCAACCTTGAAGTTACTTGTAAATCCTGCAGTGTAACTGGAAATGGCTATCAATCTTTAGATACTTTGGGGGTCATCAGTCAACAAATGCCAGTTTGGGGGAAAATGGAGCATTAAAGGGGCCATGCACTGACCATTCCTAAAGCATATAAGAATCTTCTAAGAATCTAGCAAATTTGTGGTAATAGAGAGATTTAAAGACTAATTCTGTTTCAGGGCCCACATGTCAGAAACGTTTGTTTAAAGTGACCATGACATCTACAAATAGCTTTTATTTCTAACATTAAGGGGCAGATCTACTAAGGTTTCGAGTGAATTTTCGAAGTTAAAAAAATTTGAATTTCAAAGTAATTTTTTAGATACTTCGACCATCGAATAGGCTACTACGACTTTGATTCGAAGTAAAATCGTTTGAATATTCGACCATTCCATAATCGAAGTACTGTCTCTTTAAAAAAACTTCGACTTCAATACTTCACCAAAGTAAACCTGCCGAAGTGCTATGTTGGCCTATGGGGACCTTCTAGACTTTACACATCAAAGTAAAATCATTCGATCATACGCTAAAATCGTTCAAATCGATTGTTTCTAACAAATTAATCTTCGATCGTACGATGGTCAAATTCAGTGAAAAATGCTTCGACTTCGATATTCGAGGTCGAAGTACTTCAATTCGAGGGTCAAATTTCAAAGTATTTATCACTTCGAAATCAACCTTTTATAATCTGCCCCTAAGAATTGTGATTTTATTATCCTTTATTTATATAGGTATGGCATGTTATGCAGCACTTTGTAGATGTTGTACAACATTCACATCAGTGCCAGTCTCTACAATGGAAAAGCACACTATGACCAATTTCCTATCTTTTCGCCAGTTTTACTTAGTCCTCTCCGGGTATTTTTTTTTTTTTGTAATACTCAAAAATATTATTGAACTGAAGGCATTTCTGTGTTTAAACTGGCTGTATTGTGTAGTTGAGTGGAAATGCAAAAGTATGCATTTATGGGTGATTACATGGTACAAAAGGTTTAGACATCGAGAATGTCTGTATCACTAGTGCAAAGGTATTTTCTTCCTGTGCTGGACATGATTTTGTTCAAATGTCCAGTGTGTTCTTACCCTTATTTGTATCCCGTTACAACCTAGTCTTGTTGTTTCTGTGGGGGCAAATAGAAAATGCCCTCATATAAAACCAAGCTACATAATTGCAGTCTACAAGTAGCAACGACTTCTGTGTAACCTAAGCTTTAAACATTTCTTGTTTCAGCAGTGAGAGTTTGCAAGGCAAAGCAAATGGCTCATTTATCCAGATTATGTAGATAAGGAGCAGCACATATAGATTTTGAGGTACTAATTACCCAATGATTAGGAAGACTTAATTAAGTTATATTCTGGATTAATAAGTGACAAATCTGCTCTGAATTTGCCATCATTTTTATAAGCTTTGCTACTTGAATGCTGGCACGCTTATTAATTTGTTTTGTTCATTTCTGCATATTTTAAAGTGGCAATACCTTATATTTGGTGGACATTGAGTAAATTTTTTTCTCTTTATGCTCACTAGAGGAATGGTACGATTATCATTTCACCATAGATATGATTAGTTGGAAAATACATTACCTTAATCGTATGCTCATGTAACCAAAGGCTTAAAGAGACTCCATGGGCCAAATTTACTCCACAAATTCATCAAAATGTGAATGTTCCACTACGTTACCCTTTTCGCCAGAGTCTTCTTCACCAGGTTATACCGGGCGAACTGTTAAGATGAAGCTACAGTACATCCTCTTCAATCTTGTGTCAGTAACATCATATTCTGTATGCAGAAAAGTCATTAAAAAGACAAAATGCTGCATTTTTTAATATTTTAAAGTGGGTTATGTTTAAAATTTGTAAATTTTTAAGCATTTGAAGCTCATGTCACATTTGTTTTTGGAAAGCCTCATGTCTAGGATCCCTTTTGTATTTATTTGTATTATTTTTCATGGCCACTTTCACCAACATCACTAATAAGGACATATATTTGACCTACATGTACCTGGACTATTCAAATTGACCTAAGTGTAAGTGTGTTAACAAAGTTTCGCTAGGCAGAAATTAATGCTAAAGGAAGTTCACTATGAAATGCTTGCGCTGAAGAATTTTCGCTGCGCAAGCGTATGCTCTGTCCGACTAAGTTGCACGAAGTGTGACAAATCATTCCGGGGCAAAAATTTGCAGCTAAGTAAATCTGCCTCTACATCTTTCCATAGCTTTCTATATCTTCCTGATCTTACTCTCATTCATCAAACAAAGGTTTTTTTTTTAAACCCAATTACCCAACTCTTACATGGTCATACATATGTATGGCCCCTTATATGGTATCATTTGAGCAGTCACTACTGTACAGGCTGGCCCATAGATGGTCCATTTAAAACAATTTGGTTCATGTTGGTACACTGCTTATACCAGGGGTAGGCAACCTGCAGCTCTGGAGCCTCATGCGGCTCTTTATTCGGCTTGCTGCGGCTCAGTCTTGGGGCTTTGCCTGTCACATTGTCTATACAGCCTTCGCACCTGCTGGCGGCTTCTTGAGTGTGCGACAGCGGTAAGCTAACGGTTAGCTTATCGCGGTCGCACACTCAGGAAGCTGCCAGCAGTTGCGAGGGCTGTATAGACATCCCAGAAGTGACAGGCAAGACCGAGCCGCAGCAAGATGATTCATCATGGTCCTTACCGCGGTCACACACTCAAGACAAGGGAGGGAAGATCACATTAAACAGATGAGAACACTAGCATTTACTGTAATTGGGCCATTCAGTGTTTAATTTATTTCAAAGTAGCCCTACACATACACAATGCACTTCTGTTTGTTGTATTCTGTTGTTGTAACAGTTAAAATTAAATAAAGGTTAAAACTTTTTAAAGTTTATAAGCTGTGTTTTATGTTTTTGCGGCTCCAGACTATTTTTCTTTAGTGGAAGAGGGGGCAAAATGGCTCTTTTGATAGTAAAGGTTGCTGACCCCTGGCTTATACAGTAATCTATACTTCATTTATTTGTGACTACCTGGTGACCAGATAGTCACCAGTCAACTAGGGGTAGGTTTCAGAATCACCTGCATAGAATACAAGCAGGATGAGAGAAGGCAATAGAGTGATAGGCGTGGGGAAGAGTGAAGTTTTGGTTTTTTGTGTGCTTGTTTTGTTTAAATTGTTCCTAATTATGATGTCTGATAACATTTAATTGCATAGTCACTTATGAAAAGGCCATCTCCCATAGATTCCTTATTACCCAAAGAATCCAAATTTTCTAGAATTATTTTGAACCAAACTAAAATATAATTAATCCTTATTGAAAGCAAACCAAGCCTATTGGGATTATTTAATGTTTACATGATTTTCTAGTGACTTATGAAGATCCAAATTATGGAAAGATGCGTTATCCAGAAAACCCCCAGCTCCAAAATATTCTGGATAATGGGTTCCAAACCTTTTATATATTTCCATCAAATTGCTATGCCCAGTATTGTCTCCATATTAGTGTATAAGTAACCTATACTGTATTTGTGTCAAGGTACGAGGTGCATAGCTTTCCAATTTGGCCTAAGTAAATACCACTTATACTCCAGCCACTGAAGAATAATTTGGTATTGTTCCTATTTACTTTTGTCTCAGTTTGGTTGTATTAAAGGGACACTGAAGAGTTTATTTACTGAGATCAATTTTTTCTGGTCTGCCTTTTGGAGGCAAAAACTAAATTTTTTCATGGAAAAAAAGAGGCTGCAAAAAGCCTGAATCTGAAAACTTGGCATCTCAAACCTGGTGAGGTCATGTACAGTATAAGTCAATGGCAGATGTCCTTATCCCAATTTGAGTATAGTCTGCACTGGGTTTAGCACAATAATCCGAAAAATTTGGGGTTTTCGGGTGATAACCCAAAAAAATTCAGTGATTCAGGAGTAAAGTAAATTTGTAAGATTCGAGTTTTCCATCGATTTTATCAAGTTTTTTCCCAACCCAATTTTTTTGAGTTATTTTACTGGTAAATAAGATAACATCATGGATGAGAGTTTGGTCGAGCTTTGTTTAATAAAAAAATTCGTAACAAATACTACAAAAAATATTATTGATCAAAAAGCCCCCTCTAAGGCCTGAGTAATATAGAGCACAATATAAAGCCTCTCTGTCATACTCGACTCCTGACAATCTGTGTATTGTATACATTATTGTCATAGTATAATAAATATATTGCTTAATACTGTTTAATAATAATATATAAAATGTGAACATGAAAACACTAGGGAGAGTCTGCTCTGCTCATCAGCATATTTACTTATTTTTATTTTGAATTCTGTAGTTTGGGATTTTGTCTGTCCATCCAGCATGGTATAAAAGAAGCCTTCAGCTACACAGCTGCTGCCTACTCACACTGAGCCTCTATCTCTTGTTATCTTTTTGGCTGTTTCTCTTATAAGTGTGCATTGTAATTGCCATGCTCCGCCAACTGATCATTTTTATTTTCATCTGCACCCTCCTCTAGAGCCAGAAAACTTAAAAGAACAACAACTGTTAGGAACAAATTATTTTCATATTAAAGAGCAAATTATAACAGCTCGAAACATATGAAAACACTCCTTTTACCTCCAGAAAGCTTTTGATGAAGGATAAGCTTGTCTAAAGAAATAATTAGTTTCTCACAGAAAACTTTACAACTGATCTTAGTTTCCTATTTGTTTGCCTTTCATTTTGACCCTTTCTTACTTCCTATTCAGTCTGTCATTTAAACAATTGGCTGGTTGCTAGGTTATGGTATAGAAGGCAGAGTATTGGGGAAAAACTAAAGTGACATGGAAAGACAAACAAATTATGAACCCATAATAAATAAAATACTGAAATTCTACTTAGACTACAGGGGGCAGATTTGAAAATTCTAATTTCTAATGTGGATTTGAAAATGTAAATTTTCGGGTTTATTTTAGTGTAATTCAACTAGGGAATAGTCCAAATTCAATTTGAGTTTTAAAAAAATTAGAATTTTCGAAATTTATCATGTATTGTCCCTTTAAGAATTCTAATTTGACTATTCACCATCTAAAACCTGCTGAATTGCTGTTACAGCCTATGGGGGACCTCCTACACTATTGAAAATCTAATTTTTTTTGGAGAAAAAACTTGAATCGGATTTGATTCGAATTCAATTCAAGTTTGTGGGTCGATCCTATTCACCTGGATTTAAAAAAAATTTTTTTTTTTTTTTATTTTTATTTTTTTTTATAAATTTTGATTAGTCTGATTTTTTTTCGAATTTGAGTTTATGAGAGTTTATGGGAGTTTTTTATAAACTTCCATAAACTCTAAATTCGACCCTTGATAAATATGCCCCCAAGTGTCTAAATACAATATGTGAGATACCGCGCAGGGAGTATACTCAGTAACCTCAGACTCCAGCCTTGTGCACAAAATACAGTACATAAAGATCTTTTGCTTGTGAGATCTGTGAGTTCCTGCCAACATCTTTGCTGGTATAAATTGCCTCCTCAAGCTCTAGTACTCGGACATGTGCACCTGGACCCCATGTTATTACTGCTGAATCTTGTCTTTTTTTGGTTACACACTATAAACTCTCTCTTATCCATAGACAAGAGACGAGAGATAGAAGAGTCATGCTGAAAAAAAGAGTACTCAGCAGAGGAGCACCTGCCTGGTTTTAATTAGAAACACAGAGTGCCTAGCAATTATGCACCACATAGTGTTTAATACTTTCCTTGTCCTTTAAATGATGAGGCAAGCCCCATTTATTGCAGGGCGCCAATATACTATATTAAGAATATATTCCCCAGGATGGAGAAAAAAACCTGTGCATCGCTATTCCACCATATTACTTAACATTCCTATGCATCCTTCATTAGACTTAGATTCACACATGTGCAGTATAGTAAAAGTTTTAAATATTGTTTGATTACTTGTGCCTTGGAAAAGGAAGCAAATTGGTGATGCAGCCCTGTTATGGTGCCCTCCCAGTACATCTGGCTTTGCTTGTCCTTTAAGTAAACTGCGCCTTTAACCATCTGTCTATACCAGGGGTGTCCAAACTGCGGCCCAAGGGCCACATGCGGCCCAGGATGCATATTAATGTGGCCCAGCTTGGTTCCCGAGGGAACGTCATGTTGCATAGGATATAGGAGGAGGGGGGACTCTGCCCATTGCCCAGTTAGTAATATAATAATAAGTCTATTTAATATCCAGGTGTCCCATATTCCAGTGTAGAGCTCCATCTGGTCATCCAACTGGCATTGTAGTTATTTTCTGTGTATTTCCTTTACTTTTACAAATCAAACGTGTTTGTGTATTTCATGTGTGGCCCCAGACAATTTTACTTTTTCCAATGTGGCCCTGTGAGACAAAAGTTTGGACACCCCTGGTCTATACGGATAATTATTGGTGCTGTATCTTATTTCTATAAGTATAAAGGTGAAATATTATTGGTTTAATGAATTTTAATTTTCGCATAACTACCCCATGATCAAAAAAATGAATGGAGTTTTGATAAGCAGATTAATCTCTGTACAGCATGAAACCTATAGATTGGTTATTAAATGCATGCTCTCTCTATGACATAGAACATTGGCTCTCAGGTGTTATGCTAGGCCTCACTGGATATTCACAGCAGCATTCTAGTTCATTCAGTTATCCACTGCTGCTGCTACAGGAATTATAAACTATTGGTGATGCCTGAGGACTGGGACCATATAAATACGGACTGTACTGAATGTGAATATAACATATATAAGGAATGTGAACATGCAGCTTATACTAATTGTATCCTACTGGTATAAACAGATGATGAAATATATTCTGTAGCCATTAACACTGGCTTTTTCGACTCTAATGGCTGAAAGTACTAATTTCACATAGATACTGGTAAATGAAGACACACATTTTCCAAATGATCTGTTGATAAATATGTAAAAGCATTAGGCATGCATAAATGTGTATACTCCATACCGTTGAGCCACAAAGTCATTAAATCACTTTGCTTATCTGTATGTATCCTATATGACTCTAACACCATACATTGACTTAGGGTATTAACCTTTCTAGTTCTGCGAGGTCACACCATCTCCTTGAGGTACAGTACAGCTGATGAATGTCAATGCAGGCAGGCTTTATGTTTTCCAGCAACAAATTATGTCTGCGACCCGAAGTCTAGTCGTGTTCTCGGTGTCAATTATTAAGCAGCAATGAGATCCTCTGCCACCTCAGAGCCATAGTTGGTGCTACTAACAAGGCTTTGTTTGACTTGGTATGGAAAGCAACAGAAGAAGCTATACTGCTATAGATAAAAAAACATGCTTTGCTAAATAACCTTCTTGGCATTTCAGTGAAATAACTGACAGGGTTTGCATTCTGTTAAACATATTCCATATAGAATTGGTAAAGTTTAGTTATGGGGTTGCTGTTATAATACGGTATAAAATATAGGGTTATATTTTAAGAATTATTTGTGTAGTGTGTCTTCTGTTCATAAAGTTGGGGGTTAGCAAAGGTTGAGAATAACAAAGACTTTGGTAGACTTAGGGCTATTATACAAGGGGAACCCTGGGGTTCCTGCAGTGTTTCCCCTTGTTATTAGTGATGGGAGAATTTACTGAGAAATTTGCAAAAATGGCAAAAATCTCTTTTGAAATTATTTTGAAGCCCATTGATTTTGACGCGAACGTCAATTTTTATACATGCGACTATTTGGTCCAAATTAATTAAAGTCAATCGACATCTGAATAATTTTGGACGCGCAAAATTTTTTATGTGTGTGCCAATTTTGTGCATCAATATTTTTTTGCCAAAGTGTAAATTCACATTGGATTCGTGTCTGGCAAATTTATTCACCCATCACTACTTGTTATCAATGGGAAGCAAGCCATTTGTATGATGTAGCCATTAGCCCAACCACACTCTCAATTATGGGTCCATTATTACACTTTCACCCTCATTCTTGAACAATCACATTTGACAACAAACAGCTTGTTAATGAATCTTGTGCGCAAAGAAATCAGACGCATATATTACTTCCATCCTTGTTAGTTGGAGATCTATGGTCTAAACAAAGACAGATGAAATGAAATGGAGTGACATTTGGTAAGGCTGTATAAGAGTTATGTGTGGTCTGGTGCAGCTCCAGGTTTCCTAAGATACCCAGGGGCAAATTCACTAAGATGCGAAGTTACGCCAGGTGCAACTTCGCCGCACTTCACCGCACTTTGCCGCACTTCGCCAGGCGTATTTTCGCCAGCGCGCTGCAAATTCACTAAAATCCGAAGTTGCGCACAGGGGTATCGTTAGTTTGTGAAGTTGTGCTAGCGTTAATTCGCCAAGCCAAGCGAAGTTTCGCTAGCGATGGTTAATTTGCATACGGCGCGAAATTCAAATTTCAATGGAGGAACACGTATCTTCACTACAAATGCCTAGAAAACCTTCAAATCAGCAAATATAAATTTTATTTTGCCCTACACATGTGCCCACTGTCTAGGTAAGTTGCCATGAGTCAGGAAATGTAGGGGGGAAGGAGGAGAGCCCCAAAAAAAATTTTGATCTTTTTAAGCCTATCACCCATCATGTAGAAAACACGCCAGCGTTTTTTGGGACTTAGAAAAAAATTTGACTTGTTTGGAAACAATCCCTATCTACTCTATTGCGCTTCGCCAGGTCTGAGGTGGCGAAGGAAGTCTAGCGTAAAAGGTATCGTTCAGTACACTGCGCAAGTTAGTGAATTTGCGTAGTTACATCGCTAGAGAAAATTCGCCTGGCGTAAGTGTGCGAAGTAACACTAGCGAATTTACGCCAGCGTTCGTTAGTGAATTTGCGAAGCACCGAAAATGCCAAACGCTAGCGAATTAACGCTAGCGTTCGGCGCTTCGGCGCATAGTGAATTTGCGCCCCAGTGTCTTCTTGAGGGAATCTGGGTTTCTAAACAATGGAATTTGATTCTGTTAGGTGGCGTAGCTCCTGACACTTTTGAACATTTCTAATGTTGCTTTCACAATGGAAAAAAGTATGGATTAGCGTTTGTAGAATATTAGTTGCTAAGATACCATTAAAATTGCAGCAAACAAAGATGAAATCTCTGATTTCCAATTTAAACATATGATTTGCATAATTACTGCAGATCAGCTGGAGTAATCTTGTTTCAAAAAAGGGAGATTCGAAATTTGCTCTGCTGTAAAAGTTTAGATACAAAACTTGTTCATCAGATTCTGATTGTCAGGACAAACAAGTTCCCATTTAACATGATCAAAGTGAAAATGATCAAACTCACAAGAAAAGCATCGGGATTCATTTTTGCTGAAAAATATGTTACTGTTTCTTCTACAAGTTTTGTCCTAGTTTAATGTCTTTGATAAAAAAAAATACGTACTGGTTGGAAATTTACCATGTGCATTCTGCACTTTACAGTGGCTATTTTTCGTTTTGTGAAAATGTGAAAGGCAGAAAGAAGACATCATTTTAACTCGAAGGGTCGGTAACACAAAAAGCAATGCATGCTGAAAAACTTGTGTATATATCTAAATATAGGACAAACTTTTTGCAACACTTACAGAAAGCACGGCAATTTTATTAAAAATTATTCTTAATTTAATTTTGTAGATGAACCATGTCAAGGGCTGAACTATACAACAGACTCTGTTTGAATAGACTACTCTGTCCCACATGCTACAAAATCTGAGCATTCGCCACGTTAATTTTTTGCGCAGACATATAACAATCAATGTATTCCAATAAGAAATCCAAAATAAAAAAAAAGTCTATCTGATTACGCCACAGCTTCCCAATTCATTTGTACTGGCAAACTGTCATTTCACCCTTTTATGAATATGCCCAAATGTATTTTCTACATCTTTCTATTTACTTTGCCTGATTTAAGAACATATTTTAAAGCATATTTATCAAACAATGAACTCTTACTTTCACTTTTTACCTTAAAAATTCCATAGAAATTATTAGAGAGCAGTGGAATTTTGCTGGCAGACTGTGGCAAGCTCTATTTTCACTCTTTGATATATACAGTATGTAACAATACCATGGCATAATTATCATGAAAAACGGCAGAACCACCTCAAACATGGGATTAAACCGTTTTTCAATTGAAAATCTTAAAATTCATGTTCACATCTGGTAAGTGCAATGTATTTTTTTCTTTGTAAGGTAAAACATGTAAAGCCTGGTTTCTACAGTGTCTTAAATCAATTTCTTTTTTGTCGTCTTGATGCAGATTAGCAGCTTGTAGACTTTGATAAATGACCCTTGCCGCACATGGCTTTATGCTGATTTATTTATCAATATCCCAACATGACTGTCATTGGATTCATTTTCTCTAGGTGCATGGCATAAAGATATGCAAGGTCTTTAATAAGCCAGGTTATATTAGATTTCAGCTGTTTATCATCTATGTTAAACATACATTCTCCATTTAATCAAGCTCTAAAATATTGTCAGTTTGGAAAAAATAGGCCACAGTGGTGAAGGAAAACAAACCATAAATTCTTATTTAGACTGCAAAGTGTGCGACCAGCAAATTTCTTCTTTGCAATTTGATTTTTTGAGTACAAGCTGCAGATTCTGTGGTATCAAGATTATATGAAAATAATAAGAAGGTCACACTCCATGGCTGCAAGGGAACACATGGTGGTATTTTTGTTTTCTATAGATAATAATGATCAAGCTGTTTCCTACTACAAAGTGTAGCAAAATGAAAAATGTTGAAGTCTAAATTGAAATAGGAAGCATACTGATGAACTGAGTTTATAGTGACAGTGGTACAAGGGAAAACAGGAACAAATAAGAAATTGACATGGGAGTGTAGGTAACTAAGTTGGTTCGGGCTACGTTGGTTAAGGTTGGTGGAGAAAACTTAAGCAAGACAGAGTCCATTGATAATATTACATATTAGTGCAGTTGAATGCAATTGTACCTCTACTTCTTGCTCATATTGTCCTTAGGATGACTGTCTTAACCCAAATCTAAACACTGGCTGTGTCATCGGAAACCGGAAAACCTTTCTCATGCGTCAGCAGTATTTCAGGCAAGCACCACATGTGACATTAATAAACATTTATATCCAGTGCCAGTAAGGGCCCCCCCCGCCATGGATTATTGCAGAGATCAATTATGCGAAGTATCAAAGTGGCAGCTCAGTCTCTCAAAGGGGTCCTAATGAAATAGAAACAAGGCAAGTGCCCATAATTTGTGTTATCATAAAAAAACACATGTATCTATTCATAAAATGTATATATTCACAAACACCTGGTAAAATAGGTGTATCATATGTAACAGGTGGATGGGTCAGGGTCTTCCTAAACCTCCCCTTGGGTTACTATCCACTGGTTTTGGTACCTGGGTAAGGGGTCCAACTCCCAGCAACTCCCGGAAATAATAAGACTCTTTATCCTCAGGTGGGGCCCTCGCTTATGGTATAGAGGAAGGGATTACCACACTGGTATAAGCACACACAGTATTCACTCTTGATCAAATAAACTTTGGGCACCAGTGGTTCTTTAAAACAGCAGAACATTTATTGAACCGGTGGTACACTTCATGAAGTAAGTAGTGGCAGCAGGTCATTTACACAAATGTATTACTCACAGATACAGATCTGATCCTTTGTTAGTCAGCTTTGTGAATTGGGAAGCCTTTCCTGCCTTTGGTGCACATTCCCCATTGAAGGCGACCTCACAGCTGGTTTTCCAATCCAAGGATCTCTCTATCCCTGAGTTTAACCACTCGAGTCCCTAACCTGGCGGTAATGTCACCGCAGGGTGCTAACTTTTCATTAACTCCTCGTTGGCGCTTTGGCTGCTCACCAACTTTCCTAAACTTATCTGTCACTCCTATAATGACCTATTACAGTTTCTGACCTGACACTCACTTACTCCTATACTGAGGCCTACCACTACGCCTTAACAGCAACACACCACTTCCAATGGGTGCACTGGACAGAGCCAGAACACATGGCAACTTCCCTTTTTATAACCTCTGGGGAACTACTCCCCCTCCCTTATGGGAAAAAGTACCCAGCCTAGCTTGCTAAGGACCCAGTCTAGCTGACTAACACTTTCACTGGGGCATGAAAAACCTTTGCAGAGACCGCAGCCACCGTCACCTGCAAGGCACTATTGAGTTCACTTACCCCCTCTGCTGGGGCATTTGGATCTGGGCCAGGCATAATTTCCTCACCACACCCCCGAAACATTCTCAGCCTTTTGTTCCACCAGGAACTTGGGTGGCTGAATAGTGGAAGCCGCAGCCGCTGACACTTCCAGATCACTGCCTGCTTCATTATTCAAGGGGAAACAGGGCTTGCACCAGTTCAGAGTCCATTGACACTGACACCTCCTGCACACTTGCTGTCTCGCTCTCTACAGCAGCATGAATGTCTCTCACCCCCACCATGGTTTCTGCTTCCCTTGGCACACTTCTCACTGGTGTGGCAGAGCAAGTGAGTGATTCCTGCCTTACCACGGGCTGTACATTGCATGGCAGTGGTGGTAGCATTCTCCTTTTTCTACGTAGTTTATCTAAGATGGCCATCATGACGTCATTCTGGGACTCACGCACCTGTCTCTCTTGTGCACCTCCACAAGCCTGGGCGACAATGCCCCTGCTTCCTTATTGGACATGATCTTCTGGCCGGAGGGTTAGGCGTTCGGCAAAGAACCACAGAAGTCCGAACCCATCTCCCGTGCAAACTTTCACAATATCTGCTCCAACTGCCTTTTACCTATCGCGTCCAGCATTGCAGCGCTTGTCACACAATGCTTTTCAATATGATCACAATTTAACCCATCAAGCCCCACGTTGGGCGCCAAATGTAACATGTGCATGGGCCAGGCTCTTCCTAAACCTTCCCTTGGGTTACTATCCACTGGTTTTGGTACCCGGGCAAGGGGTCCAACTCCCAGATATAATAAGACTCTTTATCCTCAGATGGGGCCCTCGCTTATGGTATGGAGGAAGGGATTACCACAATGGTATATGCATACACAATATTCACTGTTGATCAAATCAAATTTGGGCGCTAGTGGTTCTTTAAAACAGCAACATTTATTGAACTGATGGTACACTTTATGAAGTAAGTAGTGGCAGCAGGTCATTTACACAAATGTATTACTCACAGATACTATCTGTTCCTTTGTTAGTCAGCTTTGTGAATTGAGCCACCTTTCCTGCCTTTGGTGCACATTTCCCATTGAAGGCGACCTCACAGCTGGTTCTCCAATCCAAGGATCTCTCTATCCCTGAGCTTAACCACTTGAGTCCTTAACCTGGCGGCAATGTCACTGCAGGGTGCTAACTCCTAGTTGGAGCCTTGGCTGCTCACTAACTTTCCTGAACTTATCTGTCACTCCTATAGTGACCTATTACAGTTTCTGACCTGACACTCACATACTCCTATACTGGGGCCTACCTCTACCTCCAGGCCTTAGCAGCACACCCCACTTCCAATGGGTGCACTGGACAGAGCCAGAACACATGGCAACATCCCTTTTTATAACCTATGGGGAACTACTACCCCTCCCCTGTGGGAAAAAGGGCCCAGCCTAGCTTGCTAAGAACGCAGTCTAGCTGGCTAACACTTTCACTGGGGCATGAAAAACCTTTACTATTTTCTATAGTGACATCTACAGGCCAGTCACTAAACTGCCAACAGAATACACTGACATAGGAAAAATGAAACCAAAGAATCTAAAGGTTAGCAAAACCTTTACCCTCCTACACATAGATCATAAGACATACTGTGTGTTCTCCCACCATGTAGGTTTAAATAAATAAACCTGTTTTTTTTATGATAACGCACACTATGGGCACTCACCTATTGTTTTTACCACATATGACATTGTACGTTCTTCTGAATGTTCCATTGGATTTACAGTTACCTACAGCCGTACAGTATCTTCTGGGTCTTCAAACACAGGTGCAACAGGCACACTAAAACCCAATATTTTGATGACCCATTTAAGTTATTTTACAAAATAACAAAAAAACACCTTAAAATGTTCTTTTCCTGGTGTCCTTTAATGCCTTTTTCTTTTTTACACTGTAGAGTACTGGTTTGTTAAATCGTTTACAGGCAATCTCAAATAGTTTATAAAAAGAATTGAAATGGAAAATTCATACAGTACCAATGTATATGGGGTTTAGTTTCTACAGAGATACTCTTGTATTTTAGAATTAGTGCTAGCTTTCTAAATGTAAAAATAAAAATGACTTAAAACCATTGTTCTAAATGGCTCAATTATTATTGCAAAATTGCTGCAATGAAAAGCTCACAACTCTCTGTCACTGTTGTTGATTGCCGTGTAAAGACTTGTACATTTCTGAAATCATTACATCCCCAAATCATAAGCTATACTCCTATACATAGTGCTTGTAAATACTTCAGCAGTAAGAGAGTAGCTTGATTGTTGCACTTGCTGCAGAGTCGCTATGTAATGCACTGCATACTCAGCATTATACAGTAAACACTAATAAATGTAGGGTTGTGTGTGTGCAAATAAGCATTTCCATTCCATACTCAAAGAACAACATGTCAACTTTATTTGTTTACAAGGGATAAATATTAAAAGAGACAATAGTCAGTATGGCATTCGTTTTATATTAATATTCTTGAGGTGTCACAAAGGGTATTGTCATTATCAGTCGGGTTGCTCTAAGGCAGTTGTGTGTACATCTGTTACTATGACATCACAGACATTCTTCATGAAAAATTGTAAAGAAATAAAACTGGCTTCATGATAGGCTAGGAAGCATACTAGAAGAGCTACTCTGTAACAAATGTCCCACACTCTCTGAAAATAACTTTCCCCTTTTCCCTGTGTACTAAGGTACTAATATTTAGCTTACAGTACCACATTTCTCACCCACTTAATTCGATCTTGCCCACTCCCACACCTTGTGTATTACTCCCTTCCCTTTAGAGTGTATGCCTATGCATAAGGCCTTCCTCACCTTTTTGTACCGGTATTGATTGTGATGTATGTAACGCCATATGTTGTATGTATATAATTCATGTCATTTAGTTGTATAATTGTTCTGATTCTAGCCAGAAATAAAGGTCTATCCTACCTTGCAAAATAAAAGTAAATCTAAAATGTCCTATTGTTCATTTTCAGAGTTGGTGATTGTCTTTGTTTGTTTCTGTTCTGTTGCTGGGTTCATGGCT
The DNA here is from genome assembly GCA_038501925.1 of Xenopus petersii. Lineage (NCBI taxonomy): Eukaryota > Metazoa > Chordata > Amphibia > Anura > Pipidae > Xenopus > Xenopus petersii. The sequence goes on along the minus strand of CM076672.1, from coordinate 49,845,035 downwards.
TTCAAGTGAAGAAAAAAGTGTAAAGATTTAAGTAAAAGTCTTTGATGGAAATCAAACATTTTCTTTGAAGTATGATTATTTTTATGTTTAAAGTTTAAATTAATACTGCACCCAAATATTGCTAGTAAAACATTACATTTTTTGAATATAGCCTTGTGCACTTAGGGCTATGTCACAAGTGGTGTTTTTATGCATCTTTATTACAAAGTTCCAATGCAACGTAAAAACTCCTAAACTACAGAAACACTGGAATGCAAATTTTACATAGTAAATTCCATCAATAAACTACCAGAATTTGTGTTTTCATGTGTAGGAGTTGATATGCCAAGACATATCATATGCCTAGCTGATATAAGCATGTAAAAACGCTTGCAATTTCTACAAGCAACTTTATGTTGCATTACAAATTTGTAATGACATGTTTCATAGCCCTTAGAGAGCTTGGTTCAGTTTTATTCAGGCCCTATTTATGACCATCTCAGAATTCCTTTTATCTGACATAATACCAATAGATTGGAGGAAAGCTGGTGTAATTCCAGTATCGAAAGGAGAATTGCAATCTCAGTCTGGCAATTACAGACCAGTAAGTTTGATATATGTAATGAGCAAGTTCACATTCACTACTATGTTCAGTTTTACAGACATCTTTATTATATCATGGCTTTATGAAGGACAGATCATGCTTTTTATTTAATAAATCCACCCACCAGTTGCTTTGGGTTCTCCAAAAGGAGCAAGCCACAGAGTTGAGAACCTGTTCCCTGTTTTGTATTGCCTGGATATCATATATCCCATTTAGTTCTGTATGTTTTAATACAAAAAATCCCAAAGCATGATTTCTAAACAGATATGTAATAGGTGATAACTGATTAGCAGTCTGTTTTTTTTATTCATTCTGCAGCTCTCCAGCTTGCTGTCTTGCAACTATGATAGGAATGCACATTCTTTACTAGAGTTGTTGCTTCTATATGAAGATACACTGTTTCCAGAGAGCCTTCCATTAATAACATTGACATTGCCTGTATAGTGAGAGGTCTCAGTATGAAACAGCAATTTGTGACCTTAGGCGAGTCACTCCTTACACTGCATACTCTGTAATCATATTGTAAGCTGTAAGCTTGTAAGTAATGGTGCCGGTGATATTCTGTGCACACCCATAATCACTCTTCAAACATTAATTATCACTAATATTTGTTATCATTTTAAACCTGTGTTGAATATTTTAACTAAACAATCATGTGTCCTTCAGCTAGCAGAAAGTGCAAACCTTGGTTTGGAAATGAAAAAAAAAAAAAACAACAACAGAGAAAACATCAGCTTAAGAGCCACTAAAAAGGAATGACCGTGTCAGCGAGAAAAAGCTACTGTCTATAACCACGCTGCTTAAGAACTTGCCCAAGGGCTTCATTGATTTCATCATATTTGACTTCAAACAGTTCTAGGGTAGTTTACTTGTTTTCCAAGTTGGCAAAGAAAATGCGTATGTAGTCTGGTACCCCAAGGAATTCAGTGGTTAACCTGACGTGCATCTCTCTGGGAGAGAAGAGGTTAATGCTATTATTTTGCTACAGTATAGAGCTGGCTTACTGTACCAAATCTACTGCTAATTGCCTGCCTCTACTGCTAGCTTGGCTTTCTTTTGAACTTTTGCTTTTGATTTGTTGGGAAATTGCTAGGATTTGCTTTCTCTCACACACAAAGAAGCTTCCGTAGAAAACAAGGGGATCACTCGCTAAGGGGCCACATACAGTTCTATAAAACTAGACCATTTGCATGCACATTCATACAGAAATACACAATTTTCCTTATGAGTTTGTTCAGCTCAATGTTTGTCACCCCCAGCAAACACATACCTTAAAGGGTGATTCACCTTTAAGTTAACTTTTAGTATGTTATAGAAGCCACTTTTCAATTGGCCTTCATTTTTTTATAGTTTTTAAATGAATTGCCTTCTTCTTCTGACTCTTTCCAGCTTTCAAATGGGGGTCACTGACCCCATCTAAAAAGCAAATGCTTTGGTGCTACAGATTTATTGTTATTGCTGCTTTTTATTACTCATATTTCTATTTAGGCCCATTTCCTATTCATATTCCAGTCTCTTATTCAAATCAATGCATGGTTGCTAGGGTAATTTGCACCATTCTGTGGCTATTAAAGCAAATAAAGTTCTGTCTTGCCTAAAAAGGGCATTAACTCATGATGAAAACATAATTATGCCTCTTTATAGGTCCCTAGTAAGGCCTTATCTGGAGTATGCAGTGCAGTTTTGGACTCCAGTCCTTATGAGGGATATAAATGAGCTGGAGAGAGTGCAGAGACTAAGTGCAACTAAACTGGGTAGTGGGATGGAAGACTTAAAATTATGAGGGTAGACTGTCAAGGTTGGAGTTCTTTTCTCTGGAAAAAAATGCTCTTGTGAGGGGACATGATTACACTTTACAAGTACATTAGAGGACATTATATAAAAATAGCAGGGGAACTTTTTACCCATAAAGAGGATCACTGTACCAGAGGCCACCCCTTCAGACTAGAAGAAAAGAACTTTCATTTGAAGCAACGTAGGTGGTTCTTCACAGCCTTTAAGAATGGCTTGGATGATTTCAGACAGACATAATATTAAAGGCTATTGTGATACTAAATTCTATAGTTAGTATAGATATGGGTATATATAATTTATGTGAAATTATGGACGGGTGTGTATGGACGCTGGGTTTTCATTTGGAGGTGTTGAACTTGATGGACTTTATCTTTTTTCAACCCAATTTAACTATATAACTATGTAACATTTATGACATTTGCCTGAATATCCAGATTGCCAGTTGAAGCCTGATCTTGAGCCAAAACAAATCCACATCTACCAATTTGCATATACAATTTACATTAAATTCACAAGTGTTTTAACATGCATTCTGGGTGAACTGCATTTGAGTACACCTGAAAGTGTGTCCACACGAAAAACCTGTTTATTTAGGCAGGTGTATATAATGTATATATATATATATATATTATATATAATCCAGTAAATGGACCCGCACTCGTTCATAATAGTGAAATAAATGTGCTTTTATTCACATAAATGAACCTGTGAATAAAAGCACATTTATTCCACTATTATGAACGAGTGCGGGTCCATTTACTGGATTATAGCATGAAATTTTGACCAACGCACCACCATCAACACCACATCACTGTACAGACATAATATATATATATATATATATATATATATATCTCATTATCATCATTTATTTATATAGCACCGACAAGATACACAGTGCTTTACCTTAGTTATAACAAACAAGGAATAAATGGAGGATAACAAACAAGGGATACAGAGTACAATAGGATTAGAGGGTCCTACAAATTAGAGTTTAAAGTCAAGGTTAGGGTACAATATATATATATATATATATATATATATATATATATATATATATATATATACATATACAGTGCTACGCAATATGTTACAGTGCTACGCAATATGTTGGCGCTATATAAATACATGTTAATAATAATAATATATATATATATATATATATATATATATATATATATATATCTATATATATATATATATAGACAAATACAAGAGTCCTCAACCCATTATCAATATATTTAAGACAGAGACATTTTGTGCATACTGCTATTGAAAATTGCCTTACCCTTTAAACAACACAGGGATTGTTTGTCCATATATTGCAATATATTAAACTGGCCAACTATGTCAAAGTCATCCCATATCTGGCCAGTCCTACGCTTAATTTTCATCTGTTCATTAAGAATTCTATTGCTTCATTATACAAAGGGACTAAGTTGTACCTGCAACTTACTTGCTGCTTTCAAAGTAAAACTCCCAAACTTGGCTGCCCTTTTATTAGACACCAGTGGGATCACCTGACTATAGTTGGGAAGGGTGGGAGCTACAACATGGAGCTGGTCACTGCTCCTGTATAAACTATAACAAACAAGGGAAAGTTGTGCTCACCACTAATTTTTAAAACCATTAGGCGGGGGGTGCTGTGACCACAAAATACATATAGACAAATACAAGAGTCCTCAATAAATTGCAATATATTTAAGCTGGCCAACTACGTCAAAGTCATCCCATTTCTGGAAAATTGAGCATAGGAGTGGCCAGATATGGGATGACTTTGACGTAGTTGGCCAGCTTAAATATATTGCAATTTATGGACAAACAATCCCTGTGTTGTTTAAAGGGTAAGGCATTTTTCAGTAGCAGTATGCACAAAATGTCTCTGTCTTAAATATATTGATAATTAGTTGAGTGCAGAGGACTCTTGTATTTGTCTGTCTATATATATATATATATATATATATATATATATAATCATTCATCGGCACTCACTAATCTACATGTCATTGGCCAGGTGCTTACAAATACAACCACATGCCAACGTGTTTCAGTCCACACGGGACCGTCATCAGAGCCCCCTGTGGACTGAAACGCGCTGGCATGTGGTTGTAGAAATAAAAGACTATTTTTCCTTTATGAAATATGATGCTGTGAGTGCTTTCTACAGTTTGAGTTTATATATATAGACTTAAAAGGTTGAACATGATGGACGTTTGCCTTTTTTCAACCTAATTTACTAAGTGTATCTATTGTGTCTGTAAGGACTGTTGAAGAGCCCAGGAGTAATAGGGGCACTGACTGATGAAGTAGTTACATAAAAAAAGTCTCATTCCCAGAGATTAGTGAGGGTTCCCAGAATGATGTTTCTGTGGGGCCCAATATCTTGTAATGATGCCATTGCCCGTTATGCACTGGGCCCCAGCTCTGTTGTACCCGGCTAATGATGCTGCAAGTTCATTACTAATACAATCAGCAGCAGCGAGCCGACCCCTCATCAGGGCAGGAGGCTGCAGAGAGTCATTCATCAGTAAGGAGTGTTCTTCATGGATGACCCCTAAATCATTGCTGGAGTAGTAGATGCACTGATTGGACACAGCATGGGGGAGCAGCGCTACTTTGCATTAGCACAGGCAGACGAGGGGGGAGAGAGGCAAGTCGTGGGTAAATCCTGCGCACAGCGGCGGTACAAATAAAGCAGACAGGCAGCTCGGGTATTATATATACATATATATATGTGTGTGTTTGTGTAGTGGGCGCAGAGGTTTTCCTCCCTGTCGCAGAAGGACGGATGAAAGTAGCTTTCCTGCTGGGGAGGATTATAAATATGCAGCCTGCTGCTGCTACTGGGCGCAGTGTTTAGAGGACGCTGGGCTCCCCCCTCACTCTGTGCCGGGGAGGAGCGTGCCAAGCTCCTGGGCAGAGGCAGCAGCTGCTTCACGTGTGTGCCTGGCACTGGTTTAGCCGGAGCAGCTCTCAGCCCGGACAGCGTCTCTCTCTTTCTCTCCTGCCGGCCGCCTCTCCACCCCAAAGCAGCGACCGCTCAGCACGAACCCAGGGAGGGATCTGATACTGGGAGACAAAGTGCGCCGCGCTGTCATCCTTCTGTATCCGGGATAAGTGACTGCTTCCAAGGGGGGCACAAGTTGCAGCTCAGACCTCCCCTTCTACTTGTTTGTACTTGGTACGGGCTGCAGGGTGCGTGATGCTTCCCACGCTGGGATACCGGGAGAGGGAGCTACTCCGAGACACAAAGGTGAGTGTTTCTACTTTCCCAGAGTGTGGGTTGGGGAATAGCTCACTTGGCATTGGCACATCCTTCACAGGCGTGAGGCTGATTTGTGGGCAAAACGTGTTTGCTATTGGATGTCTCTAATGGGGCACAGGTGGCTGCTACGCCCCCCTCTCTCCTTTGAACTTGGTACGGGCAGGGTGCGTGACGCTTCCCAGGTTGGGATACCGAAAGAGGAGGTAGGTGCTCCATGTACTTCCCTGTGAGTGAGGGCTGTGGGTGCAGCTTACCCTGACACATGAATGTACGGGGCCAACTGATGGGCACAGGGTGTGTTTGTGTGATTATCCTTCTGATCTCCCTCACTTTATCTAGTTAGAACTTCAGCAGAGGAGGCTTGTAGGGACAGCTGCTGCCATTGATCTTTCTGACATTCCCAAGTCTGAGGGGAGGACCTGTGCCTAATGACCAGAGTAATCAGTGAACACCAAGGAGGAGGGGGACCTTTATTTAGGGCTATTTGTGGGGCTGTAGGCGTCTCAAGTGTGAATTTAGGGCTATTTGGGGGCCAGTGAGCATCTCAGCTGTGTTCTGTGGGCCTAAGGGTTTATCTTCTGTGTATTTTGGGGTTGGGGCACTTCCAATCATAAAAAAGGAGCCCACACATCAATTCAAAAACATAGTAACAATTCTGAATACACACATTTGCTAATAAATGTTCATGGTCTTTCTTTGTAAACCACTAACCCCACTGGCAAACAGAATAGTCCGGCTTCCGTACTTTGCCGCAATTCGCGCCTGAAATTACGTGACTCCCTGCTGAAATGGCCATTCGCCCATTCCTGATCTGTAAACCCCCTCCCCAAATGTTTTATGAAACTTCTGCTGGTTTTAATACCCCACTTATGAGATCAGGCTTTCCCAACCTGCATCCCTAAAAACAAAAAAACGATTGTAGAAATACAGTTCTTAGCTTTGCCATTTAAGGGCTGCTGGGAGTCGTAGTCAGGGGGCAACCAGGGAGATGAAGTTTGGTCAGTCTTGGTTAACGAGTGCCTAATCTCTGTGCACACACCTGTGTCTCTGTAGTGGGGAAGAGGTTAAAGCAGCAGCTGACTGGTCTCCTAGTCAATAGAAGGCTGCAAGGAATGAATGTCAGCGTGTGATCATCCCGACCTTAACCCTGCTGGGACGAGATGTGTCAATATCACCACCAGCTGCTGGGTTCTTGCCAGAAAGTTCATTTTTTTTAGATGTAGGACAAGGGGGATTTTATTGTGCATTCAGCCCTGACATCGCTGCTTGATTTCTGTTAATTGCAGCAAAACAGCGGTGATTTAAAAAGAAGCCCTCTTTCCCTCCTCTCATGGCTGGTGGGATTGCTGGGGAGGGCGAGGTAGCATGGTGCTTGTTTTTGTTTAGACGGGGACAAGGAAATGAATCAGTCGCTTCCAATCACATGCAGAGTTAATAAACCCAACTTAACCTTCCATGATCATTACAAATCTGATACACATGAGTACAGCATGAGGCAGTGAGGAGGGCAGGCACTGTTTCGCTGGTTACAAGGTTTCCTCTTTCCTGAAAACAAAAGAGGAGGCTTTGTGTAGATTTTTGGGGGGTACATTTGCAGGTGTTCTTAGAACGGGTGATTGCTGGGGTAGGCTCTGGGAGTCGCGTACCTTCCAATGTAGTTATATTGACTTGGCATAATGTTATCGTTGTGGGGGTATTTAGAAACACAGAATCCTTGGTATTTATCATGAATAAGTCATTTATTTTCAGACTTATTTCATCAATTAAGAACAGGAAGAGAAGGATCTTACCTCTGCCCCCATTTCCGTAGCCTCTTAGGCAAAACGCTTTTTTCTTTTTTTGCTGGATTATTCCCAGTCGCTTGATTTCGGCTTAGACACCCTGTTTGTGAAAGATGTGATGAAAAGGGAGAAAAAAATAACCTGTAACAGTGTGACCATTTTGTAGCCATTTTTTTTTTCTACGGGTTCTGTGGTTGAGCTTCTGTTCTGACTTGCATTTGTAGCATATGCCAGTGATTTGGAAGCAGTGAAAGAATTCAGTGGGTGGTCTTTCATTCTTGGCATTGGAAATATAGTTCTGCTTGTTCCTGGTATTTCTGCATTTAGGCTCAATTCAAAGGACAGTCTTGATAAGTTTATTTTGAAGTACTCGCACAGTTCAGCAGCACTTCTTTCCGTGCTGCCTCCTGCACAACTTTGCTCTCTTCCACTCGCTCAGCAACGTAGTATTGCAAAGAGATTCTACAATATCAAAGCTAAAAGCATGCAAGGGCAATTTCTCTTCCCTCTTTTGCTAGTGATAAAGATGTACGCCAGGCAGTCGGAGGATTTCCTCATGCCTTGTTTTAATTGCTCACTTGAACGCTCAAGGAGAATATATGTTAATAGCATGGAGCTGTGATTGAGCTATGATGCTTTAAAGGGACATTTTATTAAAATGATTCAAGCGATTCTGCCTGTAGTCTGCCTTTTGACTTGCATAAGATGAATATTGACTCAGGGATGCTCTTACAACCTCCAGCAGATTGGATTGAATGATGATCCCTACTCTCTGCTTGAAAACTGATTTCTGCCTTACTCGTCCCATAAATAATGGTAGCATTACAGAAACAGACTCTTTTATATTACATGCTGAGCTTTCTTTTAATAAATTTAGCTTTAATAATAATTCTTTCCTAAAATGCCCGCTGGTGTATTGCTTTGTGCTGTGCTGTAGCCTAGGGTTTTTTTTAGGTTTGAGTGACAATCCAGTTGGTCGTAGATATATAGCAGGAATAACTCCCAAATGGAACTGCAGGTAGGGTGCAGAGCAATTGTGCGGAGCGTATGGTAGGCCTTGATCTTTCCAATGCATATTATGTATTTTAGGTGTTATTTAAAAGCACGCACAGTACTTGATAATGAAATGCTTCAGCCACAGTGTGTTTGTGTTAGAAACATTTATTTTAAATACCCCGGGTTTGGAGTAATGACAGAACGATTGGGATAACTGCTCATGAAAACATTTTTCTGTTCTTCAATATAATGCTAAGGGAGAACTAAAGTCTGTAATCACTTATTTAGCAAGTTTCAGTGAGTGCTTTTGTTAAACCCCGCTAAGCCACCATAATTATGTAGAACAGCAATAACATTGAAGGTAAACTGGGAATCTTTACAGTATAAGTTGTAAATTAACCTTCTCCATTTGAAAAGAAGTTAGATGGAATTGATTCACCCATGCAAAGCACTGCTAAGCATCAATCAGTACTTCTAATGTGGTGTCATTTTAATGCACTGTATATTTATACAGAAACAAGTATAGTGGTATTGTAAGAATATTGCCCCTTGGTCGAGCTTGCAAACCATTTATAGGTGCCACGAGCAGAGTTCAGTAAACTTAAGAATCATAGTTCTTCTTCCAGGGGTGGCAGTTGGGGATTGATGGAAGTTCTTTGTCAAAGAAAAAATTTTTGTGTAAGAGCAACACCTGACTTAATTACATGATAGAATAGAAAACAGTTGTACTTATTTTATGTTTTTATTTTACCTGTAGTAAAGTGTAATTCTAACCACCCTGAGTATAAGATTACTTCCCATTAGTCTTCCTAAAGGTCTAATAGTGCTTTTGTGGTGAGCTATGATCCTTTGTTGAGTCTTGCTCTGGGCAGTGACATGTTTGCTTCCAGAAATCATTTATATCCTCCTTAACTTCTTAAATGCCAGTGGGAATAAATGGGAATTGGTGGTAGATGTTAAAGAAGGTATATTTGTCTGTAAAATAGCAATTATTGTTGAGGAGCATACTTAGATGTACAATTCCTGTTCCAACAGTCTTTAGTTGAATGTAAAGCGCTGACATTTTGGATGACACATAAGCAATGTAATTTGCGCTTTAGGAATATTTTGCTTAAAAACATATTTTCTGGGTTTCCGAGCTGATTAATTGACGTGTCTTATAAAGTCTGATTTATTCCATACTTTTTTCTTAGCAGGCGTTATGAAGCTCTCCTTGCAATTGAGATTAATGTTCCAGAGCACAGAAGTGGTTTGGAGGGTTGCATACATTTTCAGTGCCATTGTAATCAATTTTAGATACAAGTATTCCACAATGGATCGGTCTGCATCCAAACCTGCCTTATTATGGCGAATTAACTCGCTTGGTGATTGATAGAAATATTTCTCCTTGTCGAGGAGCCATTTGTTTCAAACAAGTGTTATGGCTTCTCAGAATCTCGGTGTTGAATCTCAAGACCCTAATTGCATTTATTAGAGGGCTTGATTTGTCACACACCGGAAAATGCTGAAAACTGCATTGTTTAATTTCCCTCTTTACTCTGAAACTGTTAAGATGTATTAGTTGTGATTAGAGCATGGATGTTTGGAAAAAAAGGCCACATCACACAGACACAAGCACACCAACATGTAGTTAATTGCTATTAACATATTCATTTTATACCGAAGAGGAAAAATAATTATAGACGTATCCAGTCTCTTTACAAAACCTTCATTAATAAAACCATCTCTGGCCAGCATTTTAACTTTCCTTGAGACCTAACATTTTAATGACACATTTATCATTTCAGCATAGATTATGTTTTTATCAAGATACTGAAAAGTTATTTCATTCCCTTGCATAGGTAGACCTAATCAGTTCTTCTTCCTACTGCTTTAAAGACTGCACATCTCTTTTGTGGACAAAAATAAAAATGTCATTTGTAAACACTGACATTCAGTTCATGCTCTTACCTACCACATCTCTTTTGTAATCTTTGCAATGTCACAAATGATTAAACCCCAAGTTACAATATTGTGATGTTGTCCACCATGTAGGGTTGCATGCATGTAGCTCAGGAAATTGTTCATTATTAAATAGATTATGTGCTCAGTGTAAATCATTTCCAGAAAGCTGCTAAATGTGAGTTATTATAGAAGCCACCTTAGCTGTGTACATTAGGAGAAATAAACTGTAAAGGAAAATAAAGGTAATTAATGTACAGCTATTTTGCAGAGCAGGCAAGCACAACCATTTTCATATTAAAGCATCTCTGGGTTGATTTCATTTCTTGTTTTATCTTGTATGAAAGAAAAGTGGGAGACATCTCAGATTTGCCTCAATTTTTATATACTGTAGCTAGTTAATATATTGTAATACCCCCCAACCTAAATTTTTTTTTTTTTTTTTTTTAATGACAAGGATATACTATCTACTGATTTTATTGGTAAAGCAGGCTAATTAGTATTAGTTACTACAGGTATTGGGTCAAATATTTAATGTTCAGCCTGTGGTTTTTCAAGTAAGGGGCCTTGCCATAATGTAGAGCTCCATGCCTTAAGGCTACCAAAACATTTAAATATATAAAAAAAATATGACCGCATCAAGTACAAGATACTTTCTTATTGTTATTACAGAAGACAAGAAAATCAATGAAACATGAATACTTATATGTTTAAATAAGACTCTATGGAAAATGGTATTGTGATGGTTCAGAATTTCTGCATAATTGATCCCATATCTGTACTTGAGTGTTGCTTATATCATGTTGATATTGCAGCAGGATCAGCGGCGATGTACAAGTTGAATGTATAGGGGTAGTAAATAGGGCTGTGCATATGTGTGCGTGTTTGTTACCTAACTGCAAAGCTCCCACTTAGCAATATACAAACACTGTAATGGCAACCAGTACATCCCAGGCTTATCAGTCTGCATTTCTGCAAGCTAGCCATAATCAAATCTGTGTCTGTTGATGTCATTGATGCTGTGTTGTCTAAAGATTGTGTGCAATTTAAATACACCCAATCTGTGCTGTGTTTGCGAATGTTCCCGAAAAATATGCCCTAGTACCAGTGTGTGGTGTGTGGGAAGCAGACTAATGGAGCTCTGTTATTTCATTTCTATTGTGCCATAGCTGTAGTTACACGCTTACAAAGCCAGGCTGGGGGCAGGCAAAGTACAATAAAATAAAAGATAATTTGACCCTGGAAACCCCTTCTGTGTAAAATGTCTCTAGGTGTTTGTAGGACACATGCAGAAAAGATGAACGGTGACGAGGTTCCTGATGTGTGTTCATTTTTAGCAACCATTTTGTAAGGTGAGACATCCTTACAATTAAATATATTTTATATCTGTATTTATAAAGGTGTAGGACCTGTTATGCAGAACGCTTGGGACCTGTTGTTTTCCGGATAACAAATCTTTCCATAATTTAGATCTTCATACCTTAAGTCTGCTAAAAGAAAATCATGTAAACCGTAAATAAACTCAATAGGCTAGTTTTGCTTCCAATACGGATTCATTATATTTTAGTTTGGATCGAATAGAATAGTATTTATTACTATGAAGAAAAAAGGAAATCATTTTTAAAAATTTGGATTATTTTGATAAAATGAAGTCTATGGGAGAAGGCCTTTCCGTAATTCAGAGTTTTCTGGATAATGGGTTTCCGGATCATGGATCCGATAACTGTATTCTAAAGTGAAGAAATCAGTGCTGTGTGTATATAACCATGGCTTGTCAATAATGAAGAATACATATACCATACATGGTAACATATTTATGGAATTAAAAACTCAAAAATCACCAAAACCTACTCTAACAACATTTACCAGTGAATGTTGGAAAGAATTATGAGCAATTTGTCTTGAGTTGAGCTGCAGCCCTTATTGTGGGACGACTGGTGTTTACATCTACTACTGTATAACCACACTCCGTGTGACTTCTATTCATCAAATTAGGGTTGGGCATGAATCTTGGATCAAGTATTTACGTGCTTTTCAGACACTGGGAAATCAGACCAAAAGTAGGATATGTTCCTAAACATTTTTTTTTAGGTTACGTCGCCCTTCTACCTAACATGCCCAGCATTGCTCCATTTCTTGTATAGACAGTGTAGTGTTCTGATGCTGAATACCAAGTCCCAGTTGGACTGCCCTTTCAGGGAACAATGAAATGTCATATTCGCTTTGGCTTTTTGTTTCCGTAATGACAATGCATTTGAAGTCTAAACTTGTTCTAGGTTAAAAATGAAAAGTTTCCCTTTGTCCTGGTATTTTGAACAGACTTTTGCCCACTAATGTTTTCCGTAAACCGTGCCACCAATTTTTTATTAACGCAATGAAAATACTTGGCTAAACATTTGAAAATGAAGATATGTGGGTCATCTAATTGGTTGCAAAGTGAAAAGGTAAATGTAATATATTAGAATTATGCCTTGGAAGCCATGTTGTGTAGGGCAATTTGAGGGATACTAAACGAAATAATTATTCGCTATTGAATGGAAATATAGAAATGCATTCATGGTTCTATGGCTGATTTTGAAAATTTGGTAGATCACAAAACCACAATTTTCCAGCAGACCCACTTCTGTGGAGCCATAAGGAACCATTCCCATAACTCACTGCATGTCTCATACCAAATATATGAAATTACTGCAATCTTAAATTAAATATTGTAAAATCAACACATGCTATCTTACTCTTAGAGTTGTATTTCATCTGTGCTAGCAGATCATTTAATCTTTTTTTTTTATTTATTTTTTTTACATTTTTTACATTACTACATATTCACTGGCAGCTTCCGTACAGTGTTACTCTCCCTCATCATGAGCCGAGCATGACTAATAGGCAGTACCAGAATGCTTTTCTAGTGGCCGTTGCAATAGCATAATTTATTTATATGACGGTGCTTTATGGAGTCCTACACAGTGATAAACAATACAGAGAGCTTCTAAGTGCAAGGTCAGAAACTTTGTTGCCTTAATGACTGTTCCTTGAAAGCACAAGAGACAGAGTCTGTTATGAAATGTCAATATGATAAGTTCACAACCCAGTTCCCCTTGAACTAGACCCCAAAAATACTAAGTTAAGAAACAATTGTTGGAGATTATTTAAAGCGAATGTCGCTTGTTAAAAGTAAAGATTCCAAATTGCTATACATTGAACATTTGCAGTTTTTTCATTGCAAAAATGCACCCATAGAAAATATATTTTTTTTGGTTACTGAAGAGGCTAAATTGAGGTATGTTTTCAATCTATGTAATTATGTGCTGTTACATTAACAGACTCTTTAAAGATGCAAAAATACTTCCTTTTAAGTACAAGGTTTATGACAGTAACGTTGGTTCATAATGCAGTCTTATTTTGTTGAAAAAGAGCTAAGAGTTGCTCTCTGTGGAATGGCTTCATGCAGTTTAAGTTTGGTGGCTATTACTCTGACTCCCTTTGGCACCGCACTTCAGTAGTTATCATTGGTTTAAGTAGATGGGGTCATAAATGCAAGAAGGCCAAAAGAAACCTGGTATACTGTGTGTTGTTTTACTTACTAGTAACTACATAAATTTCAAACGTTCCCACATTTGGCAAATCAGTAAATGGTTTTGAGGACATAGTAAAACAATAAGTGAGAAAGTCATAGGATTTTTACATAAGTACCAACTACATGGAGGGGCACTGGGCAGGAAAGTGGCTATGTAATATTGTATGCTCCATCTATAGCACCCTTCGAATACAACTACAGCTATTGTCCGATAACCATGAAAATAAACAGGATCCTGTAGACTGTACAGATTTTCTTTCTGCTCAGAGACTATATATAAAAACAGGACAATGCCCAAAAGGAAGGGAACTGAAGGCTTTGACAATGTCCTCTGTGGAATGCAGCTAAAGGCTGGTAATTCACCATGAAACAGAGCTAGATGCAATCATTTTAGTCAGGTACTATAGCATAATAGGAAATTGTTTCCATGGAACAGTTGGGTATTGTGTTACTGTAGGAAATCATTTTTCTGGATCAGCTAGATACCATAGGAAAATGTCTGCATGAAAACGGCTGGATACTATAGTTAGCGTGCAAAATTTTCTCCAGGTCTCCGGCAAGTGATACCATGCTGTTTGTTCCAAAAGAACCTTCCTAGCAGAATTTGACTGCAGTAGTTACTGTAGCAGTGTCTCTACTGAACTGCAACTAGGTACATTTGTATTCAGTGAACCAATACTTTATCAAGGCGTCTTGTAACAAAATTAGTTTTTCATGTGTTTTACTGGTATTAAAGTATATTTATATAATACTTAAATGGGAAATATAGATATGTGCCCTTGCATTATACACTTGAAAAATAAAAAAATATTAGATTGTAAGCTACCCAGGACAGGAAGCAATTATCACTTGTCTTAGCAAGTAATCTTGAATTTAGTGATGCACCAAATACAGGATTCGATTTGGGATTCGGCTAAGAACCGCATCCTAATTTGCATATGAAAATTAGCGGAGGGAAATCGCGTGACTTTGTCACAACAAGGAAGTAAAAAATGTTTTCGCCCTTCCCAATCCTAATTTGCATATGCAAATTAGGATTCAGAATCGATTCTGTATTCGGCTGAATCTTTTGCGATGGATTTGGAAGTTCGTCCGAATCCAAAATAGTGGATTCGGTGCATCTCTACTTGAATTTAAATGTATTTGTGTATTCATTCATATTCTAATATTTTATTGTCTGTTCCATTATTTTATTGTTATAATTTACAGCCCTGCATTCTCTAGTAGCACTATAGAAATACAAATATAGTAAAAGTAAACTATTGTGCTGCTTTAAAGAAATTTCCCAAAATACAGTAACTTGCTATTACATACCAGCTGTTCCACTTATGACTGGCTGTCTTCCCAAGCTGTGCAGAAGGGCCGGCAGCACTCCGCACCTTGCACTTTAGGATACCAGCCAATCCTCATCTGGGTGGTGGGGGGAGCCAGCACCCAGATGGACCTGACAGGGAGCTGAAATATTTATTTCCCTGTATGAGGGCAAAGCTGTGATTGGCTATCATCATTCTATGATTCTTTAGAGGACATACACATCCACCACTTGTGCTTTCCTTTTAATTTTCCATTCTGAATTCCAAACCACATTTGCACTGAAATTCCATACTGAGATACGCAAACCATTTGAATATTTGTAAAATAACACTTATTATAAAGGCCAGAAACCACAAAATTCATGGGGGGGGGGGGGGGAACGCAGCTTGGACCATGAAAAAAACTGCATCAGTTCCTGGAAAATTGGGGTTCTACTGTATCACTGAATGCATCTAAACAGGCAGCATTAGTTTTGGGAAAATCTTTACAATCCGCTAGATATTCCAACGCTACAAAGAATAACTTCTACATACACCATAGCATTGTAGTCACTGCAAAATAATTAGCACCGTACCAAATTGTCCACATTTAAACCAAAACTAAATTATAACTAGTTTCCCCAGTAAAAAGACGCTCCAGTAGATATCATAGGCTTGTAGTTTCACACACACACAGCAGGTACAGTACTTAGATCTGATTTAACAGTAGGTGGTGAAATACTAAATTCTGGGACCAAATCTCAGTAGGTCTTTTAATAATATCTCTTTATACAGATAAACAACATTAAGCAGCCCCCTTATTAGAGCCATCCTATGAAGCAGGTCATAAAGACTGGTGTCTGGTGCTGCCAAATGATAACATGTAGAAAGGCACACTTAGAAAACCACAGCTAATTGGACTTAAAATTCACTCGTTTTTCATTTAGATGCTTCATTGTTTTGCTTGTTCATTGTTTCAATTTATGTGCATCATTATACGGCCATGTCTTTATTTGAGCAGTACATTTTGGTAATGAAGGAGGCACCATAAGAGAGAGAGAAATGAACTAGTAAATATGATGCTGTTGGTTTAAACGTTCAGTTTGCTTTGTCTGCGTCGGTTAACTGACAATGTGTCATTTACTTGGGTTTTTGCAAGAATTCTATCTCTGTCTGTCTATTAAAAAATGCTTCAGTAACGCAATGCTGACAATCTGAATATTCTGGCAAATGCCAGAGTGGCTGCTATAAACTGCCTTTCATTGGCAATTTTAAGGGGCCTATGGGGGCTGTTTAGGCTTCAATGGAAATGCCAGCCAAGATTTTGAATCTCGGTTCAGACATGCTTGAGTTCACTCATATGGGTTAAAATGTCACCATGTTAAGTGCTGTCTTTTGTAGTGTAAATATCCATCCCTGTGTAGGTGTGTGCATGCCAGTATAGGACAGAATAGCCTCTATAATAATGATACAATCGGTTGTAACTGTTATGCATTCTTATGAATCCAGAATGCTAGCTAGGAAGATGGTTGAAGTGCACAGGTAGAGCATTATATGTAATAAACCAGCTTCCCATTGTATTTTGAATAGAGACTCATAATAATAAATGGTTGGTCAGGTTCTTGCATCCACTATGATGAAATATGTCAAGTATTGCTGTCAATATAGATAAATGTTGGACTCTAAGTCCTAATGAAGAAATTGTCTTCTCAATGACAGTTGTTACCTCTGCCTTTTCTATTCTTAGGAGTAGTCCTTAATGCAGACTTTTTGTGTTTAGATATATTAAACTTGTGTTCCTGCACTGGCATCCTGTGTTCCAAATCTGCTGATCTCAAGCAATGAAAGTGTTAAATTTATTTTGCCTCTCCCATTTACTTGGCAGCTCTACCCCTCTTAATATTCTCTCTTGAGCATCATTTCTCACTACCCCCTGAGTACCTTTGTACTTTGCCCAGTCCATACCTTTTTAGATTCTCTTATATCCTTCGGAGCTACTTCCTTTATTTATGAAGAGCAAAGCAGTGCCGGGAGAGGAGAGAAAGCTGCCGGCTCCTCTGTGAGTCCCTACCCTGGTATGACCGTTTTTAACTTTCTATGTTCCTTTTGCTTTCAAAAGGAATATTTGTCTGCATTTACTTTTGGTTATAGTTTGTCCAGGGATTGCCTTGCACAATCAATTATGTATTTGTATAGTGTTACTTTATTAACACAATTCTGAAAATGCCTTGGGAATCTAAAGTCTTTAAGTGCTGAAAGAGCCTAGCAGTGAAAAGCCTCAAAGCATTCAAGTTAAAAAAGCAATGGACTATTCTTTAGCACCAGTGCAATTAACCTTCAGGGTACCAGAAAATAGTCCTATTTTGGCTCATTAAAGGTTAAACTAATTGTATCAATGATTCTGAATTCATGTAGAAAGGGTTAGCTTGGGGGAAAGATGCACTGTGAATTGTTTGTCCCCCAGCAGTTGATTGTATCTGCTCTGAATAGTATCCTTCCTCTGATCTGGTAACACGTAGTAAGTAAGTTTTGATGTATTAGCATGCAAAAGGGCACCTCTAGAGATCTAGAGGTTTTATGGGAACTCGGATCATAAGGCATTGATCCTTGTACTCTGACTTGAAAAGTGTAATAGCCTACACTATCCATCCTGTAAATCTTCTGTCTCTCTCTTTCTGTGGTCTCAAATGGCAGGAATATCCGAATAATAATTAAGAAGGGTGTATCTGTATTATGTTTGTTTATATGAAAAAAAAAAAAAAATATATATATATATATATACACACAAGTAAATAAATTGTATTACTTAATATGAATTCCATTTTATAATTAGTAGGCAGAGATACTATTGCTTATAGAAGTCAGTCATTCTTGACCTAAATAGAAAGCATTTGAAGATTCATGATTTGAAATTGAAAAAAAAAAAAAACGAAATCCCCTCTTGAGATTGTTGTTAAAATAATTTTTTAGACCGTGTCTGTAACAGCTTAGTCGTCCCTGCGATGCTAAGTGACCATTATTATGAATAAGAGCTTCAGTTGAAAAAAACAGGTCATGCAGTAGGAGGATGAAATTAATCTTCATTCCCAGTCAAAAACCCATCGAAGCTTTCTTACCCTGCCCAAAATAAAAAAAAAAAGTATAGAAGAAAGAAAAAAAAAAAAAAGCCGTGTTTAATTATCCTCACTTCAAACATGCATTTTTCACAGCTGGATGTAAGAATCTGTTCTTAAATTCAAAGGAATAGGCATTTATTGAGCAGTCTGAATCAACATGCGGTGCTTTGCTACCCTCAAGACGCACAGGTGCCCTAGATGGGGGGTTCGTGCCCCTTACTGTGTAGTTGCCCATTAGATGTATTGATCATCCTTGCCATTTGGTTATATAGAGATTATGTACAGAACATTGTGCATTCCTCACTTATTGTCCCTATCATTAGCAGAGCCTTTCCCTTATGCTTCCTGTTTTAATCAATAGGAAACATAAGGGAATAGTTCTGTAATGTCAATAATGTTTCTACCTGTGATCTACAAGATATAAGTTGGTACCAAGCACAGGTCATTGAGGTTATGTACAGGTTGCTCACCGTTGTTGTATCTCT
Organism: Xenopus petersii; assembly: GCA_038501925.1. NCBI lineage: Eukaryota > Metazoa > Chordata > Amphibia > Anura > Pipidae > Xenopus > Xenopus petersii. The sequence continues at coordinate 49,826,208 of CM076672.1, read as the reverse complement.
ATATACTCAGGATGTAGGATATTTGTCTTTTACCCGTTCATGCTCTGATTTTTTAAAATCTTGATGTATTTAGCATTGTGTAATGTTTACAAGGATATTGTCATTTGTGATAAAATAATTTGTGTGTGCCTTTTTACTTAGAGAATATTACAACAGATAACATATCAGAAAAGCTAATATTTTGTAAACTTGCCATGGTTTATTTACTAACAAGGGGTACATTTGCACCATTGCAGTTACTCATGGCAACTAATAAGATATTTGCTTTCATTTTTTTTACTTAAAATATATGCTGCTACGGGCTGTGCCCATGCATATTTGCCCACTTTTATTGAATATTAGAAACAGAGGCCCAGTTGATGACCATCTATCTATCTATCTATCTATCTATCTATCTATCTATCTATCTCTATCTATCTATCTATCTATCTATCTCTCTTTATCTACAGTATCTATCTCTCATTTTATCTACAATATCTATCTCGCTGTATCTACAATATCTATCGCTCACTTTATAGTATCTATCTCTTACTTTATCTATAGTATCTATCTAATCTACAGTATCTATCTCTCTATCTCTCACTCTATAGTATCTGTATGTACAGTATCTATTTCTATCTACGGTATCTATCTATCTATCTCTTTATCTATAGTATCTATCTCTTTATGTACAGTATCTTATCTAGATATCTATCTCTCGCTTTATAGTAACTATCTATCTTTATTTATGGTATCTATCTATTTCTATCTATGCTATCTATCTATCGCTCACTTTATAGTATCTATCTGTCACTTTATCTTTAGTATCTATCTCTTTATGTACAGTATCTATCTATTTATCCATATATCACTATCTATCTCTCACTTTATAGTATCTATCTCTCACTCTATCTATAGTATCTATCTAATCTACAGTATCTATCTCTCACTCTATAGTATCTATCTGTAGATACAGATAGATACTATCTGTACATACAGATAGATACTATCTGTATGTACAGATAGTATCTATTTCTATCTACGGTATCTGTCTGTCTATCTCTTTATAGTATATATCTCTTTATGTACAGTATCTATCTATCCTATCTATCTATCTCTCACTTTATCTATGGTAACTATCTATCTTTATGTACAGTATATATTTCTATCTATGCTATATATCTAGCTCTCACTTTATCTATAGTATCTATCTATCTATCTATCTATCTATCTATCTATCTATCTATCTATCTATCTATCTATCTTATGTCTGTAATATTCATGAAACAAAATATTGATTAAAAATAAAGGGAATGGACCCTAAACTGGGGCAGTGATATCTTTATGCTTTTGGCTGTATTAAAGGAGAAGGAAAGCTCCAAGACAGTTTATTGCCAATAGAATAGCCACAATAGTGCAAGCTAGAACGCTATATTTATTCTGCAGAATGCTTTACCATACCTGAGTAAACAGCTCTAGACACTGTCTCTGTTTGTTTAGGATAGAAGCTGCCATATATGCTTGGTGTGACATCACTTCCTGCCTGAGTCTCTCCCTGCTTACTAACAGCTCTGAGCTCAGATTACAGTAGGGATGGGAGGAGGGAGGGGGAGAGGAGCAAACTGAGCATGCTCAAGGCCGTGTCCTGGAGGTTTAAGCTGAAAACAGGAAGTCTGATACAGAAGCCCATGTGTACACAATAAAAGCAAAGAAATGTGGTGTTTCTTTTGACAGAGGACTCAGAGCAGCATTACTTTGAGGGTTTACTGGTGTATTTATATAGACCTTTCTGATAAAGCTTACTTAATTTTAGCCTTTCCTTCTCCTTTAATCAGAATGATTAATAACTGATATTTCATTTTAAGTGGTATGGGTTATTATATAAGTCTTAAGGGGGATCACTGTACACTGCCCCTTAATTTGCTTCTGCTGGGTTATTAGCAGCTGTCTTATATTTTATATTTAACAATAAGACAGAACCTAATTTTGACACAGCCTCAGGAAATCTTTGGAAATGTCCCAGGTTTGTAAGACTGACCATCTGTTCGGATTTATTTTAGTTTTCCTATGACCACAAAGCAAGGCTCCGTCAGTCTCAAGTTATCGTTAATGAAAAAGGATTGATTGAAAAACAATAAAACTATAATGATCCCAATCATTTGGCATGTCCTGTATGGAAGAATGGAATTCAGTTGCCATTTTACAGCAAGTCTCATGTGACACCCTTGCTCAATGCCCGTGGAAATTATTTTCATTGTTGGCATGTAATTATTTTTTTTTTTTTTTTGTGTCATTTATTAGTGATGGAGTATCATGTAAACTGCAGAAAATGGGCACAGATGTTTGTGCCTGACTGAATACAGTGCGACCTGTGTGGGTTGGGCTGCATCCAGAGGGACTGATAGGTGGATTGTATGTGGGCATCCCCTGGAACGCTCCCTAGCTTGTGCGCCATTAAGACATACCAGCTAGGGATTACAAGGGGCCTCAAACCACTGTGGAGACTAATACCCATGTTCTATCCTGTTGATAAGCCCTCCTTGCATTCTTGGGTTTTGTAAATGAGCCCTTTTATATCCCCAAGGTTAGAATATATTTAATTATTTCATTAGCTGCCTATGTCTACACCATTGTATTGCCATCTTGTTGCATGAAGACATTTCGGCAAAATATCCCAATTACCATTTCAGTTAAAGCATATGTTTTGAGAATGGTATTGACAGCTTTCTATTTAACTTTCTATTAATGTTTTAATAAATATGAACCTATACTGGTATGGGATCTGTTATCCAGGATGCTCGGGACCTGGGGTTTTCTGTAATTTGGGTCTTTATAACTAAAAGGGCTGGTTCCTTTAAGTTTACTTTTAGTATGTTATAGAATGGCCAAATCTAAGCAACTTTTCAATTGGTTTTCATTATTGATTTTTTTTTTTTTTAGTTTTTGAATTTTTACATTCTTCTTTTGACTCCTTCTAGCTTTCAAATGGGGTCACTGACTCCATCTAAAAAAATGCTCTGTAAGACTACAAATTAATTGTTAATGCTACTGTGTGCTACTCATCTTTCTATTCAGGCCCTCTCATATTCCAGTCTCTTAATCAAATCAATGCATGGTTACTAGGGTAATTTGGACCCTAGCAACCAGATTGCTATAAAACTGCAAACTGGAGAGCAAATAATTTAAAAACCACAAATAATAAAAGATGAAAACCAGTTGCAAATTGTCTCAGAATATCACTCTCTACTGCATAGTAAACGTTAATTTAAAGATGAACAACATTCCCTTTAAGTCTACTAGAAAATCATGTAAACATTAAATAATCCCAATAGGCTGCTTTTGCTTCCAATAAGGATTAATTATATATTCGTTTGGATCAAGTACAAGGTAATGTTTTATTATTACAGCGAAAAATTAAATAACTTTTAAAAAGTTATTTGATTATAATGGAGTGTATGGGAGATGGCCTTTCTGGGGTTTCCAGAAAATGGATTTCATGTGGATGTGATCCATTATGCTGAAACTTATACTGTTATCCAGAAAGCTCTGAATTACGGGATGGCCATGTCCCATTGACTAGTTTTTAAAAGTAATTTCCTTTTTTTCTGTATTAATTAAACAGTACTTTGTACTTGAGCCCAACTAAGTTATAATTACAGGCAAAACAATTGTATTGAGTTTATTTAATGTTAAAAAGATTTTTCATAGACTAGGGGGCACCTTTATTAAAGGTCAGATTTTTCTGGTTAGGTTTTTTGCTTCAAAAAAGCGCACCTTTTTGTTTGGGACCAGTGCAACAAATTCGAAAATACTCCAGCTAAAACTTGTCGAAGTCTTGTATAAGCTAATGGCAGATGTCACTTTAAAATTGAAAGATGTTTCTTGCCTTCATGATCTTCCAGGATTTGGGTCATTTTGACGTTGGTTTTTGTGCAACAATCTGAAAATGTCGTGAATTTTCAAGCGACAATTTGAACAAGTTGCGCAATTCAAATTGTCGCATGATTTTGTTGCGAGTTTTCCCACACGTTATTTTTCATTCAGGTTTTTTTAGTAAAATAAGGCCATTCGTGGTTGGGAGTTTGGGGTAGTTTTCGTTTTTTATTCAAAATGAAAATGAGTTTATTTAAAGAAATACCCCCTACTTTTCAATTATTAAGCTCTAAACTGAGATTTTGCTAAATGTGCCCCTTAATGTATTTAGATCCAAATGACAGCATACTGGATTACAGGTCCCACACCAGCATCATACTGGCTGGCCTGTAGTTGTTGTAACTGCTGCCTACAAGACCAAGAATTACATCTCTGTCATGCAGTGTGGTTTTATTGAAGAGCCATCGTGTACATGATTACATTTCACATTTACTCAAGATTACTTTCTTCTTTTTTTTTTGCTTACATGAAAAGTCCACAGAAGACATGCTAATATATACATGGCTGCATGAAGTGTCAGTCTATTAAGCAGTGAAAGGGCCGGCCGTAGTCATTGTCAAGAAACAGGCACAGAATGCAGTGTATTGAATTGTGTCAGCTGGGTGAGGTTTTATAATAGACTGGTGCCATGCAAAAGTTTACCCATGAGATCAATAATGACTTTTAAATTAATGACTTTAAAAAATGTCCTTCTTACACATGCCAAATAAGGTGATCCCTGCATCAATAATTCTTTCTTGTGTCTTTGCCCTCACTTCTCCTTCAATGTGCTGTTTTTTTTTGTTTTTTTTTTCTGATGGTGAAAAGCATTGATGTCTTCTCCATGAGATTTTTTTGGAGTCATTAGTAGAGGCAAAACAGTCAATAAAATGTGCAGCTCAATACTATTTAAAATTACTATAACATATATTTTTCCCAGATTGTCTATTCCGTCATGAGTCAAGTGTCAGATATTTCTACTTGTGAAATTTGGGTTTTTTCCCTCTGGCTTAATTTTTTCCCCCTATGTTCATACAAAGTAATAATTAAAAATGGGGATGGTTTATGTTTCTTTTCACAATGTTTAAATCTTATAAAGTTTAATAGAAAAAATAATTTTATCAAGGGTAATAGAAAAAAGACAATAGTTTACTAAAATAATACATTTTGTCATTATTGAACAGGTACGGGATCCATTATCCGTCAACCTGTCATCCAGTAAAATCCAAATTATGCTAATGACGTCTCCCATAGACTCCATTTTAAGTACATAATTAAAATTCTTAAATTATTTCATTTTTTGCTGTAAAAATAAAGCCGTACGTTAAGTAAGATATAATTAATCCTTATTGGAGTAAAAACAATCCTATTGGGTTTATTTAATGTTTACATTATTTTTTTGGTAAAATTCAGGTATGGAGATACAAATAACGGAAAGATCCCGGAATACCCCAGGTCCAAAATATTCTGGATAACAGGTCCCATACCCGTATAGCTGTGTGTATCCTTTACAAAATCTATGCAAATTCTACACTGGTATACAAACTAATGTATAGTTGTTGAATAATTTTGTTGGTCTGGTCTGTGTAAGGGTAATGATTAGTTGCTTCTTAGTAAAGCCAATCACATGCTCTCCCATTTTCATGACAGTTGGCCCCTAGAGGCAACTGTTTCACACTGTAATTTGTGAATGAGTTTAATATATGTTAAGAGTGATCAGTATGATTGTTCCCACTCATGATTAAATACCTGTAGGCTATAATCTCTTAATATATTGGTGTAAACTTGGGTGACTGTCTAGCCCTCTAGAGGTTTTCAACTACTAGGAGTTCTTGTTCAACAGCAACTGGAAGTCTGCAGGTTGTCCATGAAAGTTTTATCTCCTGTCTAGGAGCCAATGCTTTTACAGGTGGATCTACTTTATCCTCCTCTTTAATACGGTACTTAAACACACGTTACACAGTTGTTGTTTAAAAGAAACGCCTAATTCGCTGTTTTGAAAGCCTTTATCTTGATCTAAGAAAAAAATGCTCCACTGGGACTACTGCTGTAATTTCTAGGGAAAGTCAACCAAACACGTACATAAATATAAGCTACATTTTTATGCCAGTACAGGTATAGGGTCTATTATCCAGAATACTTGGAACCTGAGGTTTTTCAGGGCAAGACATTTTTTTTTTTTAAATTTGGATATACACAATTTAAATCTGATAATAATTAAAACATTTAAATAAACCCATTAGGGATGTTTTGCCACCAATAGGATTCAAGCAGTTTAGTTCCCATTGGACTGTTTTATTATTACTGAAAAAAGGGAAATCATTTATAAAATATATTGTATTTACTGTATTATTTGCTTAAAATTGACTCTACAGAACATGGCTCTAATGTAACATAGAACTCTCTGGATAATTGGTTTCTATATGGGATCCCATACCTGTATATAGATATATTGCCTTAATTAATTGTATGTTGACTATAAAATATTGATTTCTAATAATTCACTGTTGAGAAACTTTTTTTTCAAAGCGTGCATAGCATTACTTTCCTTTGATGTGCTCCCATAATCATTGAAATTACATCTCTTCAAAGAGACCAATCCAGCACCCTCCTGGTACACATTTTGCAATTAACAAATGAAATATCTTAATTCAAACTGTGCCCTGCTTTAGCACTCTTTCTTCATCGCCTATCCATGTCCTTAACATATTCTTTCATTGAACTGGAGCTTCCTGAATATAACGTTTTGCTCATGCTTACTATTTGGCATTTGGTTGATAGCCACGTAACTTTGCTAAAGGCAAGTGAAATGTAGTCAAAGTTGAAGAGTGAAAAAATATGAATACTAGATTGCAAGCAATGACAGATGGTTTCCACATAACTGAACACTGGGGGGCATTTATTATTTCCCCTTCACTTGAAGCAAATGTTACACTGGAATTACCACCATATCACGGCTGGCAGTAATTCCAGGATTACCTGGCACCCTAGATTGCACATAATCAGAACAGACTATATGGGTGCATTGATGCTTGCTGCACACTTAAGCGAGTTATTTAGACCTCAAATGAACTCACAACTTGAATGGTTTGTAATTTAGGAAAAAACTTGAATGAAAAAACCCAAATACTCTACTTGATTGATTTGGTGGAAAAAAAACTCGTATTGCTTCAATTGATTGAGTTTTCAAGCAAAAACCTCTGAGAAAAACGCAAACATTATGAAGACTTTTATCATGTTCCAATGATTCAAGGGACCTCTGCCATAGACTTCTACCTGACCTAGTCCGGTATTAGATGGTGTATTTTTGGATTCAAGCTATTTCCAGGTTCAAGGTGTAATAAATCTTGAAAAATGTGAGATTTTCAATCCGAAAAAAATAATTTTGAACTCCAAAATAACCTCAAAATCTTGAATTTTTTGTGGAAAACACTACTTGAACCTTAATAAATTTGTCCCTTAATTTTGCACCTATTCTAGCATTTGTTACACATTTCTAACATGTCGTAATGCCTTAAAACTGACCAAAGAGTCCATTGCTGTAGGGAAATAGTGGATGGTTAGAAGACTCTTAGGTAGCTTAGGGTAAAATTCGGAGCCAATGCTTTTTTAGCTGTGCTGGACACTGCGGGAATCTGAATATGTTACTCTATAAACAAACAAAAGATCAGCTGTATTTTTGCAACATGTAGGGGCACATTTACTTAGCTGAAGTGAATAAATACTTCGAATTTCGAACTTTTTTTTTGGCTACTTCGACCTTTGACTACAACTTCGACTTCAAATCAAACAATTCGAACTAAAAATCGTTCGACTATTCGACCATTCGATAGTCGGAGTACTGTCTCTTTAAAAAAAAAAAGTTTGACCCCCCCCTTCTTCACCAAGTAAAACCTACCGAACATCAATGTTAGGAAGGTCCCCATAGGCTTTCTAACAAATTTCTGGTCGATGGAAAATCGCTCGATCGATGGATTAAAATCCTTTGAATTGTTAGATTCGAAGAATTTAATCGTTCGATTGAAAGATTTTTTCCTTCGATCGTTCGATCGAACAAATTGCGGTAAATCCTTCGACTTCGATATTCGAAAGTCGAAGGATTTAACTTCGACAGTCGAATATTGAGGGTTAAGTAACCCTCGATATTCGACCCTTAGTAAATGTGCCCCGTGGTATATACTTGCTTGAAAGGAAACATCTGATTGGTTACTATCGGTTGCTGTACCTGTAGGAGTATTGTCATTCATCCAAAGCTTCAGCTGACCCCTTCCCTTAGAAACAAAGCTGCTGCTGCTTCTCTTTAGGGCGGTGGCAGATGGGGAGATTAGTTCACTACTTTGGGCGATGAATCTCCCCTAAATGCCTTCCCGCCAACTAATACAAATCGCCAGTGGGATGGCATACGAATCGCTTCCTTGTGAGGCAACTTCAGGCAACTATGGAAATCCGAAGCAACTCGTATGCAGTCCCGCTGGCAAATTTTATTGAATTGCATTTGGGGAGATTAGTCGCCCCAAAGTAGTGAAGATTTGTCTCTGGGCGACTAATCTCCACATCTGCCACCACCCTAAAAAAAACACGGTCAGCGGTTATCTTCCTAGAGTGGCTTTATTGCCAGATATATTATATAGTTTCAAGAAATGCAAATGACAAATACATAAAGTAAAGTGCTGATCCAGAGACTGGTGCAGTTTGCCATTTTGGATACAAGAGTATTGTTTTGTGTGACCCGTTTATGTTCCAACCACTTACAGTAGCTTATTTTAGATGTTCCCCAGCAATGACTCCTCTTTCATAGACACAGAGATCTGTTTCTCTAGCTGTGGTAGTTAACACAGTGGGTAACAGTTAGTGTCTTGTTCTCTGCATTGCCCTAAGCATGACAATATGTTAGCTTTTTATTAACTACGGAAACACACTGGTTTTTAGGATACACTTTTTCATTTGTTTGGCTTTTTGTTTATTTAGCAGTTACCTGGATACTATATGAAAGCTTTGTTGGTTCACAGATTCGATACAAAAAGAAATGTTATTGTGGCTGAGTGACTAAAACATGTGCCAAATTGTTACTGATTGCAATTGGTTGTAATAGTATAAACAAAGAATGCATTACACTGGTCAACTGCAGTGTTGCAATTTAGCCTGCTACCCATTATTACACCCTTCATATATCTCCCATACAATGTATATCCTGAATCAGGTACACATGCGCAGTTTAATATTTTATCAGGCTCATGCCCGATTTCAGGATGCCTCTAAAATATAATCAAGCAAGTAAAGGGCAAAATACACTCGACTAGATTATTCTTTTATTCCACTTCTAGGTTTCGCTTATTGTGAGCTTCTTTCTAGGTTAAGCTGTCTGGCTTTATGTATGAAGTCCTGGGATGATTTCATTGCAAGCTTTTGCTTTTTGAGTTATCAGAAGTTAATATTTAAAAACAATTACCTTTAAAATGGATGTCATCATCAGCTTGTAAAAGGACTCTGCTCTGGTTTCAGTCTGAAGTAAAGACAATGTGTGGGTCGTTTACCAATGCACCAATTTACTAATTCAAGTGCAGATGCTGCAAAATGGAGAATACGTACTGAAGCAATTCAATGAAGTACAGCTATGGGACCTGTTATCCAGAATTCTGGGGACCTGGGGTTTTCCAGATAAGGTATTAATATCCAAAGTACAGAAAGATACAATAAGTCTACTAATCATGTAAACATTAAATAAACCCAATAGGCTGATTTTGCCACCAATAAGGATTAATTATATCTTAAGTGGCATCAAATATAAGGTACTGGTTTTTAAAAGTACAGAGAAAAAAAGAAATCATTTTTAAAAATGTGAATTATTTGGATGAAATGGTGTCTATGGGAGATGGTCTTTCAGTAATTCAGAGCTTTCTGGAAACAGGTTTCCAGATAATGGATCCCATACCTGTACATCAGTCCAAACTTCCACATGGTTTCCAAGAAGTTTATCCCACCTCTTGAGGTGAACGGATCAAACTGTGCCTATTAACGCTGGGAAAACCTGGAGTTACTTCCAGCCTGGACTTGGCAGCAGCTCCAGGTTTCCTACAGCAGATTGTGTCAGTATGTGCATCAGATTTGGCCACTAATTCTAAGGACAACATCATGTGCTCTGGAAGTAATTCAATCCTCACTACCCGATTCACATAAGATCCAAATTTCTGCTGCATCTGTATTAAGGAAAAAATAACACTATGATTAGTGACCAACATAGCACACTGCACTTTGTAAATATACTTTTATATCACTTATAATCTTTCATATAGTCATCTAAAAGGGAGGCCCTTCCAAGCACGTGATAGCAGAATATGTTAGTTGCATATCTGACTGCAGGCACATACTTCAGATTTGTTCCTACAGTTTGTTCCTGCTAATGATCTTTATCTTTTACTTCCACTTTTTACTTTACTTTAGTAATATGTTTCCTCCCCTTGTTGTTAGGCCACTCAGGTATGCAAATAATAGGTAGAAACACTAAGAAAGTTGATGATTATGGCTACAACTCCTGAAGAAGGAAGGGTTCTCTACATCCGTGCATATCCGACTTTTCGTCCTGTTTCTCACCAACTGATGTTGAACTACATCCTATGGATAGTTGGTATTGCTTTGCAGAATAGAAAGGCTTCCTTGCATTGTGTGTGACATCTCAAGATCCATTATCCTGTCCATTTCAGCTTTTTAGCACAGTCAATTCTGTTTGAATAAAATACATTGAGACTTTCCCTTTCTCTTTAAGATCTAATGTAAGGCTTGCCACCTGTTCTTCTTATGGTCAACACAGAATGAGAAATAAGTACAGGTAATTTTTGATCCCAGATGGCTTTCTAGAAATGCTGCACTACACGGATGTGGCTAGGGGAAAAGAGTTCTAGTGATTTTATTGCTGGTTTGTTACCAATGAATATTGTGAAGTTATTGAATTGGAGTGCGAGGCAAAGCACAGATGAGGAATAATGAACAGGATATAGAGGAGGTCAGGCTGCACATTATAAAATATTGAAGCACAATTCCATATGTGTAACAGACAAAGGAATCATTTTCATTGAAACGATCAGGCCTGGATTTGTAAAAAGGTCACAAAGGCAGCAACAATTTTTTATCTAGACATAAGTTACCATTTAAATAAGTGTAATGACCATGAACTATTTAATTATTTTTACTACATCTATCTATATTGCATATAAATATATACAATTGTGCCTGCAAGTAAAGCTAGATTCCAATTCCTTATACTTAAGTACAGTTTTATATGATGTTTCCTTTCAACTGGAGTCATCAATAAGACATGCAGCCACTTTTGTCTCTCTCTCTCTTGCCCATTGTTGACATTGAAGGGAGATTTCATCAGTCTGTGATTGTTCTGGGAAGTTACAGTTTACCCATACATAATAAATTCATTTTACTACACGCTGATGTGAAGAAGGCAAACACTGGGCTGTTGACACTTGTTCAAATGGTGAACAGATCCTGTATTAACTTGTAGATCATTAAGTGGACATACTGTAGTCTGCTGAAGTGTTTCCAGTGCCTTCCAAACTGATCTTGCTCTGCACAGCTGTCTTTCTCTTGTTTTACATCACAGGTCTTTGTGCTCTTTCCACTGACTCCCAGATGCCAAGGCTGAAATCTGCATAGCAAAAATACTACCAGAGAAGCATGGACAGGCTGTTGTTCTACTACAAGTCATTGCATTTTTATTGCATAAATGGGCAAGTCAACCCCAGAATAAAAATGTGCCTAATAAAAGAAAACATAATTCTAAGCAACTTTCCATTATAAATTTATTAAAATGCCCAATACTTTATTTGTAAAAACAAATGCTATTGAAATCCGCATTTGCTTAAATTTTGGTTGTTCCTTTTAAAACAATGTTGCAGAATTCTTAAATCCCCATTAAAGACAGGTCTGCTAATTAGCTGCTTTCTCTTACATTGTATCCACAGTCTGAGCCATCAGGGCAGTGAATAGAAAGGGACAGACAAACACTGCATTCAATAACAATACATATACAAATAGCTTAAAATAACCATAGATCATTTGGAATGAATGTATATTATAAAGTTGCTTATAATTAGTTTTCATTTATCAGGCAAAAAAATATTTTTTGGGTTGACATTCCCAGGAATTCATGAATGTTTGCTAAACAGCAACATTAAGGGGCAGATTTACCAAGGGTCGAATATCGAGGGTTAATTAACCCTAGATATTCGACTAGGAATTGAAATCCTTCGACTTCGAATATCGAAGTCGAAAGATTTAGCGCAGAAAATTCGATCGAAGGATTATTCATTCGATCGAACGATTAAATCCTTTGAATCGAAGGATTTTAATCCAACGATCGAAGGAATAGCCTTCGATCAAAAAAACTTAGGCAAGCCTATGGGGACCTTCCCCATAGGCTAACATTGACTTCGGTAGCTTTTATCTGCCGAACTAGGGGGTCGAAGTTTTTTTTTAAAGAGACAGTACTTCGACTATCGAATGGTCGAATAATCAAACGATTTTTACTTCGAATCCTTCGATAGTCGTAGTCGAAGGCCGAAGTAGCCCATTCGATGGTCGAAGTAGCCCAAAAAACACTTCGAAATTCGAAGTTTTTTTACTTCGAATCCTTCAGTCGAATTTAGTGAATCGGCCCCTAAGTATATAATATATAAAAATATATATTTGTTTTGTCCAGTCAGTTGGTTACACGTCACATTTCTTGCTCGCTAGCTAGCCACACGTCACTTTCCCGCCATACCTTGTATATAATTTTGTTTTCATATATATATATATATATATATATATATATATATATATATATATATATATATATATATATATATATATATATATATATAGGAAGCAGCATGTATGGGCTGCACACCCCAAGAATAGACAATACCTGGGTGCTCAGCATACAAAAATTATACAGTATAAAAGGTGATGGCACTCACGGGATTTGTAGAAAAAAACAACTGGAGTTTAAAAAAAGAAAAGTTTATTAATCCATCTTTTCGGTCCCTGTTGGGACCCTTTTCAGGTGTAAAAAACCTGGTATAGCCAGGGCTTGAAACTAAGACAATGCCTTTAAACTCCTACTTTGGTAGAACACTGGGCATTTATTTTAGAAATGGTATATGCCGCAGTACACATTTTGCTTTACTTTAAATTGCTCGCCACGCAGTGAAAGGGCTGATCAGTAGGTGCAACAAAGCTGGAATCCTTGTTCTCAGCCTGCATGCTGAAATTGTAATATCCATCCTGTGTTTTGCATAAATATCTGCTTTGTGATGAAAAATACATTAACTCTGTTATGTAGGGGGCTTGTAAAGTGTGACAAATGACAGGCCTGAAAGAAATGGCAAAATTATTTTTTTGCAAACTGCCGTCAACTAATATTTCAGCATATCCGATTATGATGAAGGATTTTCATCTAAGCTTGATGCCATCAGTTTTAGGGTCTTTTAAAATCTTTAATGTTTATGCTTTGGGGAATAGTGCTTGTGGTATGATGGGGAGAGGGAACCATCTGTGTTGGCAATTGTTTATGTTCCCCAGCTTTTTTGGAGTTTAATAAGTGCCCTGCTTCCCCCTGTATGGACAGGGAAATCTGCAGTGGAGAAATGAAGGAGCCAAATCACATAAATCTTAATTTGGTATGTATTTGACTGTTTCACATATTTTCTCGTGATTGATGTTTGCTTAACAAAGAATCTTTGTGTGCTGCTGTGTAATGTAATGGGAAGCGTTTACAACCCTTCTGTAAGTTTCATGCAATAGTTTTACAACATTAGGAGAGTTTTGGGGTTTGTATGGTTCAGGATGCCTGGATAAGGTGGTCTTCCATCTAAAACTGTGTAGAACCTTATGCATAGGGAATGGACAGGAATCCAGCCTTTTTCAGGTATGAACAGCCTGTATTGCTCAATCATGCATCCTTGCAAGCAATGTTGAAATTATGATGGACTCCTTAATACATTTTGGGGGTTATTTATCAAAGGACCTTTGAAACTCAAATGGTATCTTATTTAAGAATAAACTAGAATGTCTAGAATTCAAACAAATGTTACTGACTTGAAAACTCAAATCGAATTTGAACACAATTCAAAACACCATTTCGAATTCAAATAGGTCAGTAAACCTCTGCCATTGACTACTACATGAATTCGGCAAGTTTTATTTGGCGACCTATCGAATTCGAGTTACTTCCAGGGTTGAGGGATGATAAATCTCAGATTTGAATTTGAGTTTTAAACTCGATATTGTGAGTTTTGACCAAAAAAAAACCTAACTAGAAAATTCAAATTCGAATTTACCATTTGAACCTTAGTAAATCTGCCCCATACTGTTGTCGTTAAGGGAAACATTATTTTGGCAACAATATAACCCATGAGGGGGGGATGCCCACCTTACACATACATGCATGCACATGCACAACATAACCACACACCCCAGACATCCTATCTATACAGCTTATGCATCAATTACACAAATTAATTGCTGTAGGCAGTCAGTGACATTTTTGACTGGCTCTTTACTCCACATGTAATTTTCAACTGCATTATTTCACCTATTAAAGATACCTTAAGCTATCACCTTGTTGACTGGTACTGTGGCCATAAGGTTACATAACTTTTTATAGATATATTTATTATTACAGTTTGCTGACTTGCCTTTTGTTGTCATACCAGCCTTAGAATACATCTTGAAAATAGAGCATTTTTCCCAATGTGTCTTCCAGAACAGGCCATTATAGCTCAGCAGAATTCAAATCCACCAATTGTATTTGTCAGAAGAGATGCTGAAGTGCAGTTCTACTTCATGATTCTGCAAACAATGTTAGCAATTCAGTATCGAGTCAACGTAGTCACTTTTATTACCATGTAGGATGATAAAGTAACCTCTATAATTTTGGTTTAACTGTTGATATTAGGTCCTCAGTATTTTATGCTTTTTTTCGTTGCTCTCCAAGCATAATTCTCTATACAGGGGCACTGCCAGGCAGTAATAAATATCAACGTTGATTATATGGCACATTTAGAATAATTTTTTGTGGTTACTATTGTTGCTTTATAGTCTGTGAGAAGGGCTTTGAGAGTAGCAGCTCTCTTGTAGGTTGTCTAGTGTAGCTGTAGTGGAATTATGTCAATGGAAGCAGTGTTGATCAAATGTGCACTGAAACTGCAGGCTACTAAGCTGTCTTAGATATTCATCCATAATTCTCTCTAGCAGATTGTGATCATTTTAAATGCTGCCATCATTCTGCTTGTATTTCCTCTCAATTCATCAAAACAAAGTAGCAGTTTTGTGTCCATGCATGGTAGACAGTCATTAACTATGTATCCTCTTTGAAATTCTTGCTTTCCCTGGTTACTGATACAGTACAATACATAGACATACTTGTTGGCTATTTTTTTAAGTTTTTCCACTGTGTCTATGTTCAGTGGAATGGAAATTGGTTTTACCAGTGCAGTTGTGTTGTAAATGTCACACTGTTTTAGTAGAAAACCAAATGGGCCTGATTATGAGGGGGAGGGGTGATACAAACTAATTCTTCATCATGCACCCATTGCCCCCCAACACATTAGCTGCCAATGTACCACGTCAGCAACATGGGCAGATTGCTGCGCTGAGGCTGTTTCTGCTGATTTCATTTGATCTGTTTAATATGCCCTCAGCCTAGTATAGGAGTGGTAAAATGGCATAGTCTTATCTATCCCTCCTAGTCAGACAGTTCCATTGTGATGAAAGCATCTGACATTTTGTTGAGCTACCTTTTGCTAACAGTATAGTCCCTTTCCATTGGGGTTTAAGAATATTTAATCCTTTAACGCTGACACATACAACACGCAGTCATGTCAGGTACAGCTGTTTCCAAACATCACTAACAAAATTATGGACAGGTTTTGAAGCTTCCGTGCTGGAAAGGAATACATCTGAGGATTCAGCTTGCTGACTGTGTTTATGTAATTTAATTTTACCATCTGGAATAAAGTAAACAATTTTTAGGAATAAAAATGTAGAAAGTAAAACTTGTTTTTTTTTAAAAAAAAAAAGCATAGTCAGAGATTCAAAGTTAATAAGCGAGTTTATTATCCAGGGAATTTGGTAACTAAAAAATAAAGAATATGGAAAAAAAATGCAAATAAGTGCAAATAATAACCTTTTGAAAGAAAGATCAATACGGTTCCCAAACCTAAATGTGTCGTAGTCTCCAACTCACCACGAATTCAGTCTTCCGTCACCCCTTAATCTTAGTACAGTTCTGTGTAATATAGAAAGATATCACAGAATTCATATTTTTTGGGATTATTCTAATACCAAATTCTTCAACAAAAGATTCAGCTGAGCACTAAACCATATCTGAACCATTATGTGAACAGTAATATGGACATGTTTAGGTATTTGATTTGTGCATCTATTTTTGTCATTTGGATCACCATGCATACAGTCTGCTGAGAAATTTCAAAAAATAAGAACTTTCAATGTTGTTTTGACATCAATTTTTATATGGCTTAGAATTAAGTAGTAATTCTCCTGTTCCTTTTGAGTTCTGATATTCAACAACATATACAATTGATTTGTAGAGACACATAACCTCATTTCCATGGGGATATTCAAAAATGGAACCAGTATATACAGTGTATTAAGTGCGTTAGATGAGCTTAACACTGAGTACACAAGCCCCAGACCTTCAGCAAAGGGAGCAAACACCAGGAGACATCAAAAGAGGCCGGCACAAGCCCGGACCCACAAAGTAGTAGAGCCAGAGTCAGATTGTAAAAGGTTAAAAAGGTTACATTTTATTCTCCATAATTAAGAACCTAAAGCCTGACACGTTTTCTGTCTACCAGGGACACTTAGTCATAGGCTAAACATTGAATCCTACATACAAGGGGCTCATTTTCTTATTTTAAAAGAACATTAGCACCAAAAAATCAGTGTTTTTAAAGTAATGAAAATATCATGTTGCCCTTCACTGGTAAAACCGAACTGTTTGCTTTAAAAACACTAATGTAGTTCATATACACGCTGCTGTGTAGCAATGGTGGAAATTTGAAAAATAAAGTCTATAGTGGCACAGGTTAAATAGTGAATAACGGATAACACCATTATGTTCTACAGAGCTTATCTGCTGTGTAACCTGAGCATTTTCTCCTTTGAACGGCTGCCCCCATTGCTACACAGCAGCTTATTTATATAAACAATAGTAGTGTTTCTGAAGCAAACACAGCAGTTTTACCAGTGCAGGACATTCTTCTGCAGCTCTGGATGGGGGGGGGGGGGTCACCAAGGGGGGGGGGTCACCAACTCTGTTCTAAATTGATACATTTCATTGATAATTTTTTTTGTCCCTGCTGAGCAGAATCCCTGTGTCATTAAAGGCAGCAGTTATAACTGATACAATAGTTGCTAATATCTCACAGATGCTGCTGAGAAATGTATCAACGAATGTGGCAAATTGTAACCTAGATTATTGCACTGCCCGAATCAAACACCAGAGGCTGGAAAATTAAACTTTAAACTACAATACAAAGAAATTAAAAATAAAGTATTTCATTCTGGCGAACAACCTGAAAACAACTGCACTGAAAAAATAGTTTGGAAGGTGAACAACCCCTTTAAAGGAACAGTAACACCTAAAAATGTAAGTGTTTTAAAGTAATGAAAATATCATGTAGTGTTGCCCTGCACTGGTAAAAGTGATCTGTTTGCTTCAGAAACACTACTATAGTTCATATAAACAAGCTGCTGGGGAGCAATGGTGGAAATTGAAAAACGGCTATATGGCACAGGTTAACTAATGGATAACAGATAACAATATTAGACAGACAGAGCTTATCTGCTATCTGATGTGTAACCTGAGCCTTTTCTCCTTTGAATGGCTGCCCCCATGGCTACACAGCAGCTTATTTATATAAACAATAGTATATGTTTCTGAAACTAACACAGCAGTTTTACCAGTGCAGGGCAACACTGTATTATATTTTCATTACTTTAAAATACTTTTATTTTTTGAAGTTACTGTTCCTTTAAGCGAGTGTAAGACAAAATTGACAGGTTTGAGATCCATTATCTAGAAACCCGTTCTACAGAAAGCTCCAAGTTACGGAAAGGCTGTCTCCCATAGACTTTATTATAATGAAATAATCTATTTTTTTTTAAATTATTTCCTTTTATCTGTAATAATAAAACAGTACCTTTTACTTGATACAAACTCAGATATAATTAATTTCTTATGGGAAGCAAAACCAGCCTATTGGGTTTATTTAATGTTTACATGATTTTCTGGTAGACTCAAGGTATGAAGATCCAAATTATGGAAAGATCCATTAACCGGAAGGCCCCAGGTCCCGACCATTCTGGATAACCGGTCCTATACCTGTAGTACATAAAAAATTCTTGCCCGTTACAAATCCTTACCCCTCCATTAAATGTTAATTTTATTGTTTTTTTCCTTTTAAGTTTTGGAAACTACCTTTATAGTCACAAGCCTCCGTCCCGGCTGCTCTGACAGTCCTTATGCCGAGGTACTAAACAGTAGATGAGCACTTAAATTTAAATTTCAGAGACTACAATAAGACATCAAACAATCCACTACAAAAATTCAATGCAAATATCATATAAAAGGTGTCATCGAAACTTTTAGATAACATTGTACAAATCAATTTTCAGATTTTGATATTTCAAAGGAGGCAATTTCCCCCATTGACAGCCACAGAAAATATGCTTCACTACTTTACACATTTATTTGTCATTTTCAGGCACTTTAAGGTAATAAAATATCACCGTCTTTAGTGTACTTGTGATAAGAAGTCCTAGCACTTACAGCTCTTACCTTTCGGTAGTGATGATTTGGTTTTACTCAGATCATCTTTTAATTCATCTGCCTATGAAAGGGGCCCGTGTGCCTGAGTGCAGTCAAGGTGACTTTTACTTTGGGGGTTTCTGAGAATTATCCTCCTGCCGGACCAAAGGATTATAACTGATTGATGGCTCTGCGTGTGCTATTTTCAGCTAGATAATTATTCCAGTTTAATTAAACATATGTTTTCAGCTAAAGCTATGTTTTCACATTAACATCATTAGTAAATTCATTAATATAAGCTTTATACTGCACTGCCATGTATTGGATCTATTTTGAGTTGTTGTTGAGCAGTGGGAAGTCGTATGTTGATTTTTTTTCTTTATGTGATGCACCTACAAATAAAACTAAAACTGCTTTCGCAAAATTAATAATCTCAGCAAATTTGCAGTTCTTTATTTATTATTGAATTGCCTTTTAGAACTCTTTACATTACTGTTCCTTGGCTCCTGAGATTGATGGCTAGGGATTCCAGTTATATTAACCCAAAATGAATTTCAATTTGGTGGCTTTTATTGTTTGTTTCAGGAGTCATTTAGGCTAATGTCACACTAGGTAGTTTCTCCACCTGTGTAGAAACAACCAATCTGAGCTGATCCACACCTAACAACCTGTGTGTTAAGTGCACCGATCAGCCTTGTTTTTGTGCTAAAAAAGCATACCTTTGTGTTTTTATTCTAAAATCTACATTGGTGTATGTACAGGGTCAGGAATAGGCCTTGTCAAACTTTATTTCAGTGTCCAGTTTGTATAGTATCTGATCAATTGGCCCGTGGACAGGCTGGGAAATGGTATTGACCTTACACCATCCTGCTGACTGCCTACCTGTCCGATTTCCTTGGGGACCACAGGGTGACACTGGCTAGTGGAAGAAAATAAAGTAGGTCCTCCTGCTTGTTAAGTTAAAGGGGTTGTTCACCTTCACCTATAAAAAAAAATCTCACAAACGCAACATTTGATAAATAACCCCCTTAATTAAGCTTTTAATCAGTGGGATCGGAACAGCAGCCCAGTGCATTAAAGGAGAAGTAAACCCTAAAATTAATATGGCTAAAAATGGCATATTTTATATACTGAACTTTTTGCACCAGCTTATCAATAGCAGCAATGATCCAGGACTTCAAACTTGTCACAGGGGGTCACTATCTTGGAAAGTGTCTTTGACACTCACATGCTCAGTGGGCTCTGAGCAGCTGTGAGAAGCTTTTGTTTAGGGGTCATCACAAATTATCAAGCAGAAAATGAGTTTAGCCTATAGCTGATGCTACTTGGCTGAATATTATTAAATTCTGAGTCCAAAGAAGAAGGCATATCATTTTAAAACTACAGAAAAGCAAAAAGGAAGACCAATTGAAAAGTTGCTTAGAATTAGCAAGTTAACGTAAAGCTGAACCACCACTATTAGTTTTACATTGACCTTAGCGAAATGATTATACAATAAGTGAACATTGTGCATTTTGAATTGCATTAATCTAATGTAGCCCACCAGCCTTTGGTGCAGGAATCCATACAGGATTTTGAGTTCTGCTTGACTACAATGGATGTGCACAAACCTTCCTTTTGGTTGAATTGTAACTAATAACTTAGAGGCTGACAATGGCTGTTTTAGAAGAGAAAGCCCTCCTGTCATATACCTGTAATAGTTTGAGGCCCGCGCAGAGCAGACAGAACTTGCAGCTTTAGATTGCTAGTGATCAGAAGAGCTTCCATGTGAGGCAAAGATGAAGCTCGAGCCTGAAACCAATCTATGCCTTTTCATAGATGCAATATTTTTAGCAGATAACTGCTTCATGCTGTTTACAATCAAAAGACAAAACTGTTACTGCTGTGTTGTGATTTCAGTGGGCATATCTAATGATCATTTTTCTTTTAACGCTGGGAGAAACATAGATTTAACGGTTTGTTTTAGGATAAGGCTTGTTTACCCGCTGCATACAAAATAGGGGCTGATGTATGCAAGTTCAGTTTTTTAGCTTTGTTGCTGTTTAAAAAAAACTACAGATCCCAGTATTGCTTTTTGAGCAATTAATGTGTAATTGAGTGGCCATAGATTAAACCGCTCTAATTTTAATGTTTTTCAGAAGCAGCTTTTTGCTGTGAAATAAGGATTGTAATGAAACTGTGGCACAATTCTCCTTAAACTCATGATGTAAGCATTTTTAGTACAGGTATGGGACCGTTTATCCAAAATGCTTGGGACCTGGGGTTTTCAAGATAGTGGATCTTTCGGGAATTTGGATTTTCATACCTTAAGTCCACCAGAAAATCATGTAAACATTAAAGGAGAACTAAAGCCTAACTAAAGAAGTAGGTATACCGTAACTGTTGTACATTATGTTTTGGGCTTCTGTACCAGCCCAAGGCAACCACAGCCCTATAGCAGTGAAGATCTGTGTCTCCAAAGATGCCCCAGTAGCTCCCCATCTTCTTTTCTGCTGATTCACTGCACATGCTCTGTGCTGCGCATTTCCTTTCCCTGTGACCAATTGGATTTGAAGTACCTACATTCATATATGAAGTGGAACTTTGGCTGTTTAGCCACATCACATAATTGAACATCCATCATACCTATATACATAGGAGCTCCTCAGAAATTGGTTATTTAGGGTTAAGGGATCCCTACACCCAGCGCAGCGCTAATTTTTTTTTTTTTTTTTTTTTTTTTTTTATGTTTTAAGTGGTTTTAATAAGCATGTGGCATGGTAGCTAATAATAAAAATTGCATTTTATCTTACAAATTACAACATGGTTATGTGATAATTTTGTATAATTTGGGCCTATGGGGTTAAGTCCCATTTTTGATATTTTGTGTAATTATAGTGGTGTATGTGGACACCCCCATATAGGCTGATAATCAAATAGTGAGAACACTTGCACAAATAGTTCAAGTAAACTGCTCTGTGCTGCTGTCACTTACTGAAGTACTCGTAGAATATAAATGTCACAATATATGACATGACCGCACAGAAACCAGTGCAACTAGTATCAGAATTTAATAATCAGCCTTGTAGCATCAGCTTTTATTATAGCCAAACCTAATTTTCTGCTTGATAATTTGCAACAACCCCTAAGTTTAGCTTCTCAACAGCTGCTCAGAGCCCACTGAGCATGTGACAAGCTGAAACTTTAGGCTGGTGCATCAAGTTTAGTATATAAAATATGGCATTTTTAGCCATATACATTTTTAGGGTTTAGTTCTCCTTTAAATAAACCCAATAAACTGTTTATGCTTCCAGTAATAATTAATTATATATCTTAGTTTGGTATAATACTAGGTTAGTAGTTTAGTACTTGGTATTGTTTTATTATAACAGAGAAAAAGGAAATACATTTTAAAAGTTTTAATTATAATGAATCTATTTGAGATTGCCTTTCCTTGATTCGAATCTTTCTGTATAACGGGTTTCCGGATAACGAATCCCATACCTGTATTATTTAGAAAGCCAATATATTCCTCAATTGTCAAAAAATGGGTGTATACATTAAACAGACAGGAAAACGCAAAAAGCCACCAATAACCAGTACAAGAGGTAAATAGGGACCTTCCCAAAAGAGCTTGCAATTTAAAAAAGTAGAAATCACTTGGGCTAAAGTGGTAACGTTTACACCAGATTTAGTACAATCGGATTGATGGGCTACGAGACATGGTCCAATTTTTGCAGCTTGTATTAAATTGGCCAAAGTTGCATAAAAACAACTTCAAATGGTCTTTGTCTTCTGTATTTGGTAGATTGTGGGTGGGTATGTTGGTTCCCACAAAGTACAAGCCTTTTCTGCTTAGAAGCCTCTCTTTTACATTTTTTTTTTGTTTAATAGAACTAGAAGCTTCATGCGAGTCAATTGAGCCCTTGTTTTCTATGAAGAAGTTTTAACTGCTGGCAGTGATCAAGTTCTAATTTTCATGCTTGTTATATTCTCTTGTCAGCGTGACTCCACTTGGGAAAATCATGCTGTATACTTTAATAATACATTGGTTTTGTTTTAAAGGGACCGTGTATATATAAGGGTATATATAAGGGTATGTTGTTACACATTCACCTTTATAAGGTGTTACTAATGCATAAATATTGTACAGGTATAGGACCTGTTATCCAGAATGCTGGGGACCTGGTTTTCCGGATGACAAATCCTTCCATAATTTTAAAGGATTAATTATATTTTAGTTTAGACCAAGTACAAGGTACTGTTTTATTATTACAGAGAAAAGGAAATCATTTTTAAAAATTTTAATTATTTGGATAAAATGGACTCTATGGGAGATGGCCTTTCCATAATTTGGAGCTTTCTGGATAATTTCTGGTAAACGGATCCCATGCCTCTATATGTAAGTACACCTACAACACACATAAGCGTGTCAGCATATAATAATTTAATCTAATAATATAACATGACTATGGAGGCTTGCTTAAAGGGGTGGTTCACCTTTAAGATAGCTTTTAGTATGTTTTAGAATGGCTCGGTCTAAGCAACTTTACAATTGGTCTTCCTTATTTATTTTCTCAAGTTAGTTTCTTTAGTCACTGACCCCTTATAGAATCAAATGTTCTATAAGGCTACAAATGTATTATTATTGCTACATTTTATTGCTTGTCTTTCTATTCAGGCCTTCTCCTATTCATATTCCAGTCTCTTATTCAAATGAATGCACGTTTACTAGGGTAGTTTGGACCCCGATTGCTGAAATTGTAAACTAGAGAGCTGCTGAATAAAAAGCTAAATAACTCAAAAATAAAAAGTGAAAAGAAATTGCAACTTGTCTCAGAATATCACTCTCCACGTCCTGATAAAAGTTAATTTAAAGGTGACCCCTTTAATGCCTGCCCAGAGCAGGGTGTAACTTTAAGTATATGAGTTGTGTACTCCCCCTCTTCCCATAGTAAATGAGCCCATTGTTCCGTAGATGTGAATACGCAGTAGGATCATCAGTGAGCCCCACAGTATGAAAATTCAGATTTAAAACAATATTGTCATTAAAATAAAAGCGTGCATGAGCTCAATATGTGTTAATGATTACATAAAGTACGTCCATGCATCGGTGCAATCCATGGGATAAACTCTGTTTGCGAAGGCGTCTGTTTGTAGTTCTCATGTTTTTTTTTTTAAAGCAGATTTGCCAGTGTCATGTCACAAATACATTTTTTTTTAGGAAAAAAATGAGAAGATTTAAGTGTATCATGCAACTGCCGTGCTATATAGCCTGCACACAACAAACAAATCTGCCTTTCACCTATTTCATCAGCAGCCGTGAATCACACTTAATATGTGACATGCGGAAGGCAAGGTCAGACTCTTAAAGAAGGAATTCACACAGAAAAACACATTTCCTAATCCTGTCCTCACAATAGCTTTGTGATCATTACTAGCCAGTTAGTCTTTTCAGACAATTTTTTGACAAGACAGACTTTTTGTCAGTTATAATTTCATCGTTGCCCTTCACTGCAGCCCTTTAGCCTCCTTACAAATGACACCATGACATTAGGTCCCATGCTAAACCTTGGCCTGCACGAGGGGAGAAAGCTTGAATGACTGCTTTTCATGAGGCATTTCATCATTAAAGTTTAATATGGCGTGTCAAGCAATAGTGTGCTGTTTTATGTATTTTATTATCTCATAATGTATATTGTATAATCCTTACATTTTTATACATTAATTAGCGCTGCATATTTATCAATTGTGTCAGGGGGTTATTAGAGTAGTTAATTTTAGACTTTTTCTCTACTAAGGATCATATTCGCAGTGTTTAAATCCGATTTCATGTGGGGGTTTAACCATAGTGATCATGCATACAAAATAAACTGTTCGCTATATACTTTCTGAAAATCCATTTCTTTCTATACATTGAAATAAGTTTTTCTTGTCTTTTACTTTGCTGCTAATCGGGTTCTCGCTTTTTTACACACATGCGCACGGACATACGAAGCTCAGAGCTGCAGAATGTGTCAGTGTTGGATAAATATGTGTTCATCATAATAATACAGGTATGGGATCCGTTATCTGCAAACCTGTTATCCAGAAAGCTCCGAATTGCGTGAAGGTCATCTCCCATAGACTCCATATTAATCAACTTTATAACCCAATTAATTTATAACCCAATTAAAAATGATTAGCATTAGCCTTACAGAACATTTGATTTTAGAAAGGGTCAGTGACTAAAGAAACTTACTAAAGAAAATAAATAAGGAAGATCAATTGAAAAGTTGCTTAGAACGAGCCATTCTAAAACATACTAAAAGCTATCTTATAGTATTATATTACATTATTATATGTTGACACGCTTATGTGTGTTGTATGTGCACTTACAGATAGCGGTATGGGATCCGTTTACCGGAAACCCATTATCCAGAAAGCTCCGAATTACGGAAAGGCCGTCTCCCATAGAGTCTATTTTATCCAAATAATCAAAATTTTTAAAATGATTTCCTTTTTCTCTGTAATAATAAAACAGTACCTTGTACTTGATCCAAACTGAGATATAATTAATCCTTACTGGAAGCAAAACCAGCCTATTGGATTTATTTTATGTTTACATGATTTTCTAGTAGACTTAAAGGGGTTGTTCACCTTTAAATTAACCTTTTGTATGATATAGGGAGTGATATTCTGAGCAAATGTGCAATTGGTTTTCATTTTTTTATCATTTGTAATTTTTGAGTTGTTTAGCTTTTTATTCAGCAGCTCTCCAGTTTGCAATTTCAGCAGTCTGGTTGCTAGGGCCCACATTATACTAGCAACCAACCATTAATTTGAATAAGCTACTGGAATGTGAGAGGGTCTGAAATGAAAGCTGAGAAATAAAAAGTAGCAATAACAATACATACAGCCTTACAGAGCATTTGTTTTTTTTTAAATGGGGTCAGTGACCCCCACTTGAAAGCTGGAGAGAGTAAGAAGAAAAAGGGAATAATTCAAAAACTATAAATAAAGGCCAATTGATATGTTGCTTGGAACTAGCCATTCAATAACATAAAAAAGTGAAAGCTGAACCACCTCTTTAAGGTATGAAGATCCAAATTACGGAAAGACCCCTTATCTGAAAAACCCAAGTTTCAAGCATTATGGATAACCAGTCCCATACTTGTAATGATAATAAGGAGAAATGGCATTTACAGTGCAGGTCGAAAAAATAGGAATGCCCTGAATCCAGGATTTGATGTTTAGTGAATATATATGTATTCAACAGAAAAATAAAAGGGTGCTGCAAAATATATTTAAGTGTTGATTTGGACTCGTTCAGGTCATTGGGGAAAAACCAGTAAAAAAAAAAAAGATATTCTGTTATAGCAGTGACCAAATACAATGCCCTTAAACTGAGTAGAATTACACCGAAACTAGCAATGTTCTCCCAGAATTCCTTTCTCCGTTGTTTGCACAGTTTTTGTAGACGGCAGTGACATTTACTGAGGCTGTTGTCTTACAGACTTCATCCATGGCAAACATTGACCATTTATCTATTGGAAATGAATCTTTTCACACTGCTGTTTTACTCCTTAGTAAACTCTTAATCTAAATGAGTTGTCAGCCTTTTCTCCTTGGTAATGATGGAATGTAGGCTGTGACCCTTGTATCTGTTATGTAATAAACAGTGTATTGTTAATCCAGATACATTCATGTTCCATTTACATGCTCACAGTCACAGGTATGGGATCCATTATCCGGAAACACGTTATCCAGAAAGTTCCGAATTATTGGAAGGCCGTCTCCTGTAGACTATATTTTAATGAAATCATTCAAGTTTTGAAAAATGATTTCCCTTTTTCTTTGTACAGGTATGGGATCCGTTATACGGAAACCCTCTCTACAGAAAGTTCAGAATTACTGAAAAGCTGTCTCCCATGGACTCCATTATAATCAAATAATCCAATTTTTTAAAAATGATTTCCTTTTTCGCTGTAATAATAAGACGGTCCCTTGTACTTGAACTCTACTAAGATATAATTAATCCTTACTGAAAGCAAAACCAGCCTATTGGTTTTATTTAATGTTTACATGATTTACTGAAACCCCTCCCTATATTTCATCTCTAATCTCCAAATACACTCCTTCACGAAACCTACGCTCTGCTTCTGATCTTCGCCTCACTTCTCCTCTGGTGACTTCTGCCCATTCTCGTCTACAAGACTTCTCTCGGGCTTCTGCTTTTCTCTGGAACTCTCTGCCACAAGCTGTCAGACTTTCCCCTTCCTTCCAAACTTTCAAGCGCTCCTTAAAGACCCATCTGTTTAAAGAGGCCTATTCGATGTACCTTAATTAATCATTGCTGTATCAAAAATGACAAATTGTTTATACAATCCTAATGTCTCAATTGTACCCTAACCTTTTAGTTTGTAAACCCTATTGTACTCTGTAATCCTTGTCTGCTATCCACCATTTATTCCCTGTTTGCTATAACTGCAGTAAAGCACTGCGTATCTTGACAGCGCTATATAAATAAATGATGATGATGATGATGATGATGATTTACTAGTAGTGTGAAGATCCAAATTACTGAAAGACCTATTATCCAGAAAGCCCCAGGTCCCGAGCATTCTGGATAATAGGTCCCATACCTGTAATATTAAAACAGTACCTTGAACTTGATCCCATCTAATATAGAATTAATTGTTACTGCAAAACAATCTTATTGTGTTTAATTAATGATTAAATTATTTTTTAAGCAGACTTATGGTATTGAGATCCAAGTTATGGAAAACCCCAGGTCCCGAAAATTCAGAATAACAGGTCTCATACCTGTAACTCTTGTTTGGCCTTTTAAATCCGTTGGTTTCCACCTACCTGCTCATTTTCTGCATAGTAGCTGCTGATCAACCTATTATATGGTATGGGCCATGCACCTAATGAAGTAGCCGATAAGTGTACACTGACCATGCATTTAAAACAGCCAAAAGGATTTCTTGACATGAATCTTGATAAGATAAAGCAATCATCAAACCACTTTCCATTTCTGTACATAACCTTAAGCGCCCCTTCTGGAATAAATCATGTAAGGTTATGTACCGGAGTGGAGAGCATCATTATGCTTGCTTTATCTTGCTAATATATTCTTCTCCCCTCTGCTAAGGCATGGAGCACAACAGTTAAGTCTGTACCATTTTTACACAAAGAAATTGTATCAAAAACAAGATATCTAAAAGAATCTAACCGAGGGCTGTCTCTTTTTTATACAGATCCTGGGTACAAGTAACTGCTAAGAAGTAACTGAAATCCATAACTATGCCATTCTTCATTTAGTGATCCCATTAAATTGTGTGTCTTGATGGGTAAAAACAATAAGTATGAGAAGCCCATTTTAAGTCTTATTACAGTGTGTTGCTAATGCACATCAAAATGAGGTGCAAAATTGCCCTGCTAAATAAGAATAAGGACACGCGCTCGTAACAATACATTTGCTTTCAGTAATTTTGTAATTTTGCTTTGGCCAGTTTGCATAAAAACTACTACCGCTGCATTAGCAAATAATTTCTACCTCAATTCCTGTGCCAATTAACACGCTAGCAAATCAGTGGGGAATGATTTGACCCTTTTACATCTCTGTGCATTTGCGATGCTTAGAAAAGAAGCATAGAATGTAGAAGCCATTGTGGTATTTGGGGCTGGGTGAGAGTGAGAAGATCTAAAGGTCACATTAAACTCAGGCTGATCCTTCTGCTCTTCGTTTTTTTTTTTTCTTATGAAATATTTTTGGTAGCAAAGTTGTTTCTATAGATTTATTCTTGACGTTGATTGATTAATACATCTCACTATTCTCCCAGTTCTAATAAATCTCTTTGACAAGAATGAAGACATTGTGACATTATACTATGACCTTCTCTAAGTGACCCCATATGTTCTGTTTATAGGTTTTTACCATAATTAAGCAATGATTGTATGCAGTCTATAGGCTCCTGCTTGGTGTTCCACAAATTGGATTGGCAAGGCTTACCTGTGTGGTTTTTCTAATGCCTGTGTTTAATGTACTTAAAGGGATACTATCGTGGGAAAACTTTTTTCCAAAACACATCAGTTAATATTGCTGTTTCATCAGACTTCTGCACTGAAATCTGTTTTTCAAAAGAGCAAACTGATTTTTTTCATTTAGTTTGAAATCTGTCATGGGGCAAGACATATTGTCCATTTCCCAGGTGCCCCCAGTCATTGTGCTCTGATAAACTTCAGTCACTCTTTGCACTGCAAGTTGGAGTGATATCACTGCCACCTAGCAGCCCATTAGCAGAACCAGATAACACCAGCTCCCTGGTAGATATAAGAACAGCACTCAATAGTAAAAATCCATGTCCCACTAGGACTCCTTCAGTTATATTGAGTAGGTGAAACAATAGCCTGCCAGAAAGCTGTTCCATAGTGCAGCACTGACTCATTCTGAAAGCACATGACCAGGCAAAATGACCTGAGATGGCGCCTACACACCAATATTACAACTAAAACATAAACTTGTTGGGTTAGGAATGGCATTTTACATGCAGAGGGAATTATTTAAAGTGTAAACAGTGTAATTTAGAAATAAAAACAACACCATAAACATGACCCTTTAAGGAACCTAGTCCATTTTCAAAGGAGGTGCGATTGTATTGCAAAATAAATAGCTACTAGCAGAAGGGAACTGCAGACATAACAAAATGCTGAAAATAGAGTCACACTTATCTTGTCTCTTAACTCGAGTTGAGTTGTCAGCATCTTAACTTCAGAGTCAATGTTTAAAATTGTGGAGTCATTGGTATATCACAAGGACAAATTACCAGTGGATTTCTACACGTCTCAGGAGAACTGTATAAGTCTTGCGATTAATGGAGCAGGGCTGTCATCAGGGGACTAATTGAAGGCACTAGAGTATAGGAACGGTCTCTTAGGAGAATTCATCCTCCTCTTTACCGCTGCCAGATCTTAGCTTCCTTATCCTTTATTATTAGAGAATTGATGGGCAACAGGCCTCCTTAGACTATTAATATACAATGAATATTTGCGATTTGCTCCTGCTGAGAAAGCATATTTTGTTGCACAGCAACACCCACTCAAGAATACCCCAGTCTGCTGAGAAGGAAAGAAACTGCTTTGTGTCTCAGGTTTAATACAATATCATTATTTATGCACTATTGTGCACCATTTACTGGCTATACCTTCATTTCTTCCCCCACAATGTAATTTTTGAGTTGGGTCCAGTTCTCTTTCCTATTATTACGTTAAGTGCATTGCATGAATATGAGTAGTGTTCAGGGACAGGTGGAGATGGTTGATGATTTGAGGGATTTCAATTTTGCCTTGAGTGGGAGGGTTGACTGAGCAAATGGAAAACCTTAATATCTTTACTTACTGGCATATACATTAAATATCTTTTTAAATACAGTCTGCTAACTCTAACCTGCAAAATCATATTTTTTACCAAGAGCCAGTAAATGCTTCCAAACTTATATCCAAATTGAGTCCATTAGTTCTCAAATAAACTTAAATCTGCCCCTTTCTTGTCACTACAATTTATATTGGATTTCCTCTCCATCATTAATTCTTCTTTCTATATTGGTGGTTTAGATCCACCTATGATCCCCATAGAGAACAAAATTCTGTGTATGCAGATTCTGACATACGCCCCTTGACTTGGATGGATTGTGTTCTCAAGCTAGTTTTGGTCACTAGTAACTTGACCTTGAGGCAGAGCCACCTGTTTGGCTCTTCTGTGCTGTGGAGCATAATCTCTATGCTCTCCCACCGGTAACTCCCTTTAACTCCTGTACTCATATCTTCTCATGTCAAAATCTGTGATTTTTGAGTTTTGACTCTTTGTGAGGTTATAATTTATGGAGCCCATGTCAAATAAACTTTGTTTTTCACCTCAAGTGATATCTGGTAACAGACTCTCTGACAATCCAAACATGTCACTCATTTGGTGATACTTGTATACTTGAGTAGGCAAAAGAGAGAGTTTAATGTAGTTCTCAGCTTCTATTTAACACAACCCTACCCTGTCCTAACCTTCATAGAAATATATACTGGTCAGAAACAAACGCCTTATTCATTGCTTTTAAGTTACTGCGCCCAGGCATACTTTACATCCAGGATATAAAGAAAAGTCAGTTCTGCTAAAGGGGAAGTGCTATCAGTGACAGAAAATGAAAGATGTGATATGGCTTCCAGAGAAGGTGTGAATTATATTTGTAACTGTAACAGATGATGGTAACAAGATGGTTTAACTGCAATCTTATCACTAAAACTTTTATGGGCTTATGTAATAAAAGGCATTAAATTTGCAGAGGTGCAGTAACCCATAGCAACAAATAAGCATTACATTTACTGGTCACCTGTTTAAAAGGATCCAAGTACAAGAATGTGTGTGCTACAACCAACTCTCAGTTCCAGGGGTCAAACATATAGTAGAGAAGAAATCACGGCAGCACCTCTGTTGCAAAAGTGAAAAAGTTGTGTTTATTTGTTCAGTAACCAACGGTTACTGACCAAATAAACACAACTTTTTCACTTTTGCAACATAGAGGTGCTGCAGTGATTTCTTCTCTACCTGTTTAAGAGGAAACATCTTATTGGTTGCTGTTCCTGGGCAAACTTAGGGGGAAATGTACTAACCTGCAAAAAATCGTCCGCAACGGTTTCGCACCCATCGCCAGATGAAAATTTGCTCAGACAACACTAATTTACTAAAATGCGTAGTTACGGCTAACTTTCGCTAGCGATACTTCGGCAATCAAAGCGAAGATGCGCTAGCGAAACTTTGTTAGAGGTCTTCCCTCAGGCTAATTTGCATATGGTGGAAAATTATAAAGTTGAATGGACGTATATGTTGCAGCAAATACATTACATTAAACAACCAGCGTTTTTTGGAACTTAGAAACTTATTCCACTAAAAATATGATGTAAGTAACAAGATTGAGGAAGATCTATGCACTTTGCCTGGTGTGAGCTGGCGAAGGCAAGTCTGGCGAAAGAGGTAACGTTCAGTAAAATCCGCATCTTAGTGAATTTGCGGAGTAACGTCCATTCGCCAGAGCAAAAATTCACCTGGCGATAGAGTGAGTGAGCGAATGAGTGCAGGTGTCTGTCTCTTCCGCTAGCAAAGTTACGTCTGCACCCGTTAGTAAATCGGCGAAGTGCCTGAAAGTGGTAACACTGGCGAATTGTGGCCAGCGTTAGTCACTTCGCCCTTTAGTAAATCTGCCCCTTAGTGCCTTTTATTACATATAGGTATAAAATGAAATATATAAGATTAATATTCACTATAATTTGCTTTCTTGTTTTGACAAACACTGCAGCAATTTCAATAATTATATTGGTACACCTTTGAAGGTTCTTTTTCTTTGAATCATACTTCTAGCTGCAGTAAAGGATACTAGAGAGTCCCAAATCCTCTGGCCTCTTGACATGATTTTCCACCTCATATATTCTCTCTTTGAGAGGTCTATACTTCTATACCTTATTTTAATGTGGTTTCGAAAATTGTAAGATAAAATTGTGCTTAAACACAAATACATTCTATACATAGCCATGAAATATACTTTATATTTCAGGTTTTATTTTATGACACCTTAAAGCTTTTATGATTTATATTTTGTAAAAAACCCAAATGACCACTTTTTATGGGGATGTTCCCCTTTCTGTTAATTTTGTTAAAGGGACACTGTGATGGGGAAAAAAAAATCAAAATGAATCTGTTAATAGTGTTAATCCAGCAGAATTCTGCACTGAAATCCATTTCTCAAAAGAGCAAACTGATTTTTTTTATATTCAGTTTTGAAATCTGACATGGGGCTAGACATATTGTCAATTTCCCAGCTGCCCCAAGTCATGTGACGTGTGCTCTGATAAACTTCAATCACTCTTTACTGCTGTACTGCAAGTTCCCCCCCCAGCAGCCAAACAAAAGAACAATGGGAAGGTAACCAGATAACCGCTCCCTAACACAAGGTAACAGCTGTCTGGCAGATCAACACTCAATAGAAAAAACCCCTGTCCCACTGAGACTCCTTCAGTTACATTGAGAGGGAAAAACAGCAGCCTGCCAGAAAGCTTTTCTCTCCTAAAGTGCAGGCACAAGTCACATGACATGGGGCAGCTGGGAAATTGACAAAATGTCTAGCCCCATGTCAGATTTCAAAATTGAATATAAAAAAATCTGTTTGCTCTTTTGAGAAATGGATTTCAGTGCAGAAGTCTGCTGGAGTAGCACTATTAACTGATGTGTTTTGAAAAAAAACATGTTTTCTGAGACCAGGTTCCCTTTAAAGACAGATGTCTTTTATCATTTATTTGCTTTCCTATTCTACCTATTAACAGAACAAATCAAGAAGACTAATTGTAAATTTAAAAAAAAGCATCAGTACATCATACTAAAATTATATTGTTTATTGCTACTGAAGAGGCTGCTCATTTGCTGAAAGTGACATGAGAATCTCCTCAACCATCTTGATTTTAATTACAAATCTCTGAAATGTGCAGAGGTGAAAGATGACAATTAGCACCTATTTAGCAATGCTGACTATATTAGACCATTTTTATGTTAAATGAATAAAACATTGTTAGACATTTAGGAATGTTAAATACCCCTGCAGTTCAAAGGGCAAAGACTGTTGCATTCACAATGGACTTATTTATTTTTATTCCTCTGCTGTAAGCTTCCATGCTTTTTAATATTTGCAGCTGATTGTGAGGTTATCCATGGGACAGAACACTTAGCTTTTCTGTGCACCAGAACGAGAAGCAGTTGGCTACATGTGTTGCTTTAGGCATTTTCAGCATTTCAAAAAAGTATTTTAAGATTGCAGAGCTCCATATGGATATGAATTGATTTACTATCTACATACTTATGTTATCAAAAAGGTGATTGTTATAGGCGATGTTCACCTTTAAATTAACTTTTAGTATGATGTAGAGAGAATGGCTGTCCCCATGGCTACACAGCAGCTTGTTTATATAAATTATAATAGTCTTTCAGAAGCAAACATGCTAGTTTTACCAGTACAGGGGAACACAACATTATATTTTCATTACTTTAAAACACATTACTTTTTTTTGTTATTTTAAGGACTTCAGCAGTGGAGCGACCTGTACCCTCTTGGATGAGAGGAGGAGAATCCTGGCAGCAGTATTTAATACAGACTATAGTGGGGGAGATGGAAGTTAGGGAGACCACTTAGTAAAAAGTTGCAGTAGTCCAGACAGGATAGGATAGGAGCATGTATGAGTGTCTTAGCTGTTACTTGTGAAAGAAAGGGACAGATTTTGACAATATTGCATAAGAAAAAATAATATGGTCAGAGAAGGAGAGAGAGGAGTCAAAGATGAACCCCAGGTAATCTGCCGAGTTGGTAATTGAGCATAGAGTTAGTAAAGGGGGAAACAGGACCAGGCTTAGGTGGAAAGATGCTTAGTTCAGTTTTTAAAATTAGATACTGTTACAATTTATTTCTATTAATCAAGGCAACATGTAACTCTGCTTTCCAATTAAGGAAAATCATTCTTCCAATTCAGACATTGATAGGGGATTGTTCCTCTCTCGGCAGTGGTTACCAACACTGTTCAATAGTAGATACGTGAGTAAATGTGAGAGTACGCTATCCCAGCACAGTTGCTTTCTACTCTCCCGTCTTACCTGGCCTTCAGACAATAACAGAGTTGTTTCTGCTGCAGCTGAACAAGTGCTAAGTGGCTGGGTTTCCCTGTTGTTTTCATAGGGGCCGGCATGTTGCTGAGTAGAGGATACTATAAATGAGATACAGTCTTCTTCTGGTTGAATGCAATAAATCAAGGGCTACTCTATGAATAACAGGAGGTTCAGAATTGTAGCCCTGAAAGACAACCTTTTGCTACCATGCTGTGCTTGCCAGTCAGTCCAAGAGGAATGCTAATTATTGTGCCATGGACAAGTATGCTCCAATCATGTTTTGAAGCTCTGTATAGATTTCTGGCTGCTGGTACAACGAACATGATCCACAGCTGTGTGAATTTTTCTGGAAAGAGCATAATAAATTAGTCCTGTAAAGGAGGGCTGAGCTAAGCTGGCCCTCAAACCCCACACCACCACACGTTTTTGAGATCTCCTCGTCTGTATTTCCTTTAACTGTGGGGCTAGGGATTTGGTGTCCAAGTGTTTCTCACTATAACTCCCTTTGTCTTCAGCTGGAAGGCAACAGCAAAGGAAGAGGTTCACCGCAATACATTATGTGAATTTTCAAAATGTTATTTTCTTTAGCACAGTGTTGCTTGTATTACAAGGAGACACCATTAACAAAAGACTTGCTATTTGTTAGTAGCAGGGCATGGCATGGAATCAGAACACTGTCGCTTAGAAAGCATTGTTGGGTACGGCAGGACTTGTATATCCAAATGTCAATTTTCTCTATGTTGCTGAAATGTTTGAACCGTGCCCGAGTTATTTATTTTCTTTCCGGATCAGACACTGCAGTAAGTGCCTCGGCTCTGAAATGCCTCCATCCTTGTTATGGCAAAGGAAACTCCGGGAGTGCATTTCACAGGCTTTGTATTCTGCCGTATTAACTCGGTGGTAAATCTGTCATTTTGTTTTCTGTCCATTTCTGTTGACCACTGATAAATCAGTCGCTGAATACGGGAAGACTCTGAAAGTACTTAGAGCACTAGACAAATATAGCAGCATACGTCTTGATCTCGGGCGGCTAAAAGCAAAATTGCATACACTTTCCTGATGCTCAGGAAGGAACTTTAAGATTTTTTTCTCTTAAACTTTTATATCAACGTTACTGCTCTTATCAACATTGTAGCAGTCATTCTTCTAATTTTTACCCTGACTTGATTTTTCTTTATTTCTTTCTTTCTCTCTCTCTCTCTCTGTTCATCTGAGGAACTCTGGGAAATGACTGTGGTTTAGCAAAGGCTCCGCTCCATGCAGCCTGCAAAGATACAAAAGTGGGCTGACTCTTCTCTACAAGTGTTTTTCTCTCACTTAAGTCTTTTAATCCCACCTGTTATTTTTTCTCAGTTATATCTACACAATATTTGTATGTGCCTGATTAATTCTTGCCTACACCCTTATGAGTTTTAGCCCCCTTTATTTTATTTTTTTTGTCTCATTGAGACTCAGGCGTAGGATTCAAGATTAATAATTTGCGGTTAGGATTCCACGACAGAAGTGTCGGCACAAATGAGGCATGATTGCAAAATACTTCATATAAATAAGTCATTGTTAGGAGCAGTTTGAAAGTTTGTCTTGGCTGTGTGTGCAGCATTCATTAAATTGTTTGTTAAATAATGTATTCAGATTAAGTAGTGTTTCCCAGCTTCTCCGTCAACCATTATGTGTTCTAGTAAATTAAAGAGAGAGAACCTTTGTCAGAGTTATAATACTCAAACTGACATCTAATTCCCCTAGACAATAATTCTTTCTCTAATTCTTTCCAGTCTTTCCATTTATTGATTCTTTTGTAGACCGTTTTCCATTGAATCTGCTATAACTATTACCAGTTAAAAGTGTGAAACTCACCACGTCTGACCCTGCATTATACTGTAAGTGAATGCTTTCTGCTATAAAATGTGGCATTTAAGCAGCGACTGTAAGTGAATGCATTATCTGGAATAAAATGGTTAATGGGGTTGAAAAGTAAAGCGCTTGTTTTTTGTTTCTTTTAAACCAAAGGTAAAGAACATAGGTCACAGAACACTGAGTA
This sequence comes from Xenopus petersii, assembly GCA_038501925.1. Lineage (NCBI taxonomy): Eukaryota > Metazoa > Chordata > Amphibia > Anura > Pipidae > Xenopus > Xenopus petersii. The sequence continues at coordinate 49,789,803 of CM076672.1, read as the reverse complement.
AAGATTTGATTCTGTCGCAGCAGTTTTAACTGTAGGTGTTGCTATGGGTAACTAAGTATGTATGCAGGATTCTTGTTTGCACAAATCTTAGCACCCAATATCTGTTTACAAAAGCCATCAATATCAATAAGACCTTGTATAACCACGTATGTCACTTATGCTAAATGATCATTTCAGAGGTTAGTTGGAAGACATTTCTTCTCACTTTCTAAATACTTATGCAGTGAGTAGGAGATGACATATAAAAGGCCTTCAAAAGCTATCCTATTTGTTTGGGCCCCTTTGTCAGGGTACAAAACCTCCTGCCCCGTAGAGAATGTCTGTCGTGCTACTTTGATTCTTACTAAGGATGCACCAAGGTTCAGGCTTTTTCAGCAGGATTCGGATTCTGCCAAATCCTTGTGCCTGGCTGAACCACATTCTAATTTGCATATGCAATTTAGGGTTGTGAAGGGAAATCACATGACTTTTTGTCACAAAAAAAGGAAGTCATTTTTTTTTCTGTTCCTGACCCTAATTTATATATGCCAATTAGGATTCAGTAAGGTATTTGGCTGAATCTTTCACTAAGGATTCGGCCGAATCCAAAATAGTAGATGTGGTGCATCCCTAGTTCTTACCGAGGATAGGGAAGAAGGAGAATATGTTCTAGTACAGGTAGCTCTGAGTTATGGGAAGGCCATTTCTCAAAGACTCTTATTTTTTTTTTTTTTTTTAAATGTTCCCTTTCTATCTGTAATAATGAAATAGTACCTGGTACGTGATCCAAAGTAGGATTTCATTAATCCTTATTGGAAGCAAAAACAGCCTATTGGAGTTATTTAAAGGAGAAGGAAAGGTTAAAATTAAGTAAGCCTTATCAGAAAGGTCCACCTAAATATACCAGTAAACCTTCAAAGTAATGCTGCTCTGAGTCCTCTGTCAAAAGAAACACAGCATTTCTTTCCTTCTATTGTGTACACATGGGCTTCTGTATCAGACTTCCTGCCTTCATCTTAAACCTCCATGCCCCGGGCATGAGCATGCTCAGTTTGCTCCACTTCCCCCTCCCCTTCTCTGCTGTAATTTGAGCCCAGAGCAATGAGTGAGCAGGGAGAGACTCAGGCAGGAAGTGATGTCACACCAAGCTAATACTGCAGTTACTATCCTAAACAAACTGAGGTGCTAGAGCTTTTTACTCAGGTATAGTAAAACATGCTACAGAATAAATATAGCATTCTAGCTTGCACTATTGCAGCTAATCTGTTGGCATTAAAATGCCTCCATAGCTTTCCTTCTCCGTTTAGTGTGTAAACTATTTTTTCTAGTAGTACATCCAAGGTATGAAGATCCAAATCACAGCAAGATCTGTTATCCAGAAAGCCCCAAGTTACGAGCATTCTGGATAACCGATCCCATGCAGTATGCCTGTCCATCTGCTTTTAGTCCAACCTGAATTAATCTCAGGGGACAACTGTTAATGAACAGTCTCTGAATGGGAGCAGTGTTTAGTAACTTGCTCTAAATGACCCCAAGTTGGTTCTGTTTTGTGGCACCGGAGAGAATGTGTTAAATAAGGCAAGCAATTGGGAAGGCCTTGTGTCTCTTTTAAATACCAATATGATGATAACAAATGCTCTGTAATAAACTTTACACCTGAGTGAAGGTAAACACTTCCTATAAATGGGGTTTATATTCCTGTGCATGCCAGTGTGTAATCAATAACATGTAATATGCTGACATTGTATTATAAGAGACCGCAAAGTAATATTTAGATTTTTTTTCTTATACCTGTAAATGTTTTCTAGTATCCACCCTCATGGCCTCCTTGCTCAGGGAGCACCTGTACAGCACAAGGTGGTTTAAGAAATGCTTTTATCTTCTCCTGTAGGCTATAATCCCTCTCGTGTATTTCTGGAGCACTGCAGAAGAGAGCTGGGGAAAGCTTTTAACCGAGCCACTAAGGCAGCCAGTACCTTAACAAAGCTAAACTAACTAAACCAGTTTGAGTGGCTTTAAGAGAAAGTATCATACACTCTGTGTATTCTTTTGTCCCTTCTTATAAATGAAAAGAGATGATGTGATTTTGATTAGGCTCACATAGAAAATACACTCTCGGCTACAAGCACTGGGAGTTCCGGCTGAATGACAGAATGTAGCTGGAAGCATGTTAAGTGGTGCAAGACCATCTGTACATGTTAGCAGTGCAGTAATTCCTAACACCGCCGTGACAGATGAGGTGCCAGTCGAAGCTGCGGGTCAAGGATGGATGAACTGAGGAAATTTTCCTGTGTGGGTTGTTGCATTGGTGTTCATCCTTATGGACATGTAAATGAGGTTTCAGATGTACTCACTCTGTGCCTGAGGCGGGCACTTGTCAATTTCCCCCACAAATTAGCATCTGCTAATTTTATACTTCTTGGTATGCTGCTGCGAGTGTGTGCAGATCAACTAACCTAAACTGGAGGGACGCCCATGCTTGGCCCTGTATCTGAGGTTGAACTATGGTTCCTAGAAGTCTCCAATGACCTTTGGCTGTATGCTGGGAGTTGCAGTTGTAGCCACATATTGGACTTCTTTTCTGTGAAAGAACTAGCGACAATGTAGCATTCAATCCAATTATATTTTATCAACAACGATTGTTTTTTCCTATTTGCAGATCTATCCGCCAGATTATATAATATATTCCTGGACTATTGATTAGTCTCACAAAATTGCCAGATTTCATAAATTAAAGTTGTTGTTGACCTGTCTTTTATGCTTTTAATCTGTATTTCGCCTGGGGGAATGTGGTATATTGTTGACAACAGCTGTCAGTTGAAGAGTTAGACAGTTCTTTTCCTTTTCAATCTTCTGTCTTTCAATTTGACAACATGCTTCCGACCCACCTTCTTTCTGCTTTTTCTTTGTCAATCACTTCACTCCTTGCCCTCAGAAATTTCACTTTTTTTCTCTTTATTTTTTACTTTCTTCCACACCATGGTAGAAAATGATCAAGTAATGGCAACTGGAATCCATCGTGGCTTGGTAGGCTCCATCGGGGATTAGGGGAGCACTAAAAAGCAGGCTTTCTACAATCATATCTTACCTCTTCTTTAAAATGTGTTTTTTTTCTTACCTTTTCGCACAACTTCTATTAATTATCCAGTTCAAGTATTTTGATAACAACAACAGGGACTCTGCAATGCTGGAAAAGCAGCAGCTATTTCGTTGGCTGAAATGATTTGTCTGATAAGGCATTGGGTCAACTGAGTGTATCTCAGCAGGAGCAGGAGGGAGGACCAGGCCCTGTTAATGTCAGATCTGCTGATATCTCACATCCAAAACAGTTGCATTCCATTTATATTACTGAAAATAAGCAATGTCAAACATTATGCAATGTGAACATTATGCAATGTGAACATTATGTGCGCGCACACATTTACCTTTTGTGCAATGGCATGAATAGATGTAAGTGGCAACTGCCGCATTATTATAAATTTAGGCATGGGATCAGTTATCCAGAAATCCATTATCCGGAAAGCTCTGACTTACAGAATGGACATCCATAGACTCCTTGTTATCCAAATAATCAAAATTGATTTCTTTTTTTCTCTGTAATAATAAAATAGTACTTTGTATTTGATCCAAACTGAGATATAATTAATCCTTATTGGAAGCAAAACCAGCCTATTGGGTTTATTTAATGTTTACATGATTTTCTAAATTACAGAAAGATCCATTATCCGTAAAACCCTAGGTCCCAAGCATTCTGGATAACAGGTCCGATACATATCATAGCAAGTGTAGACCATATACTGCAAGGATGTACAACATAAATTACATACAAACAATGACAAGTATATAAGGCCCTGCCATTAAGGCTTATGATCTTAAAAAAACCTAGAAAACTTTCCATAGAAAACCACAGAAAGACCAAGAGAGTGAGCTTTTCTATTCATGGGGTTGTATTCTACAGATCTTCTATGTTTTTATAGTGTTGGAATGATTCACCTTCTGCTTCTTACCAGCTATCAGCCTGTGGTCACTGACTCGACATCCAAAAACCTATTTGTTCTGTGAAGCTACATTTGTTTATGTCGTTCAATCTACTGCATGGTTGCTAGGGTAAATTGAACCCTATCAACCAGAAACTGCAGATCTGCTAAATATTTAAAAGAATGTAAAAATAAAGAACAGATGCAGAATGTCACTTACTACAGCAGCAAATGGGAGTTTAGATTTTAATAAATAAAAACTCAACCACGTACTATTCATTCCTATGGGATTTTCGGAAGTATATTTATCAAATGTTGAGTTCTAAATTTCACCCATCGATAGTAGGGCTTCTAAAAATCCCATGGGAATTAGAATTTGGATGAGTTTTTATTTATTAAAATCTAAACTCACGTTTTGATGAATCTGCCCTGAAGAGTTAATTCACTTTTACTAAGAATCTGTAGAGAAGGCCATTCTGTGCGCGGAAAAATTCATGCCATAATAAACGAATGACAAGCCCTACATAGTGGTGGTGGGTAAAATTGCCCTGCTCTTTTGCTCTTCTTTTTAAAAATATTTTGCAGTTGTTTTTTATTCAATTATAGGCTACTAAGATACTGAAGGGAATAGGGCAACACGCATTGATGATAATGATTATGTTGGCTATTGTATATATATTTATTTATTTATTGTTTTTTTTGTCTGTGCAGCACTTCCTGGAAACTGAGATTCATTGTCTGAAGAGCTTCTGGTAATGTATTTTATTTCTTTCTCGTATCTTGTCTTCTTGTTACTGCAAAAGTTCTTCTGTTTATTCTTGGATCTCTTTTGTGCCACATGAAATAATCTATAAAGGGAGTTGACCAAAGTAAGGGAAGGGTCAAGTTATGCACTGTTTTTGCTCATTGTGACCCTTCTAAGTAACACTTGTTCTGATGGTTACTCAGCTGCCATGTTGCTTTTCATGTGGCAGTTAATGCCAGGAGAAACATGACTCTCTGTGACCCGTGCCTAAGGGTAATGGCATACCGGGGATTTTATTGTATTTATCACAGAAAACACACAGAGAGACAACACCAGAAATTCTCTAAATCACATTAGAGATAAATGAAATAGCGGTGCTTATGCCACAGAGTAACTAACCAGTGACAGAAACATTGTGTCACGAGGCCAGTGATTCCCATTCCCCTTAATTAGAGGGCAGCCGTTTGTGATTTGTTTATTTGCAGCATATGCATTTGTATACAGGCATCATCAGTCACATAACGATGGAGCACACTTTGGATATCATTTAGTGAGCTTTATATAAAGGAATGTCTTTGTGCTTCTGCAGACACTACCCTATTAATGACACATGCCATGTTTTGTCACCCTTGTTATTCTCCTCCAGCGCAGACAACAGGACCTTTCCATTGGTCTCACTGTGAATTGCTACCAGTAAAATATATGAACCGCGTAACGGCCGGAAAATGCAGGCGAAGACAATATCCGGCTGTTGAAATGTTTGACTTCCAGCAATACAGGATGACACCAATGGAAAGATGTTTTGTAGATCACACAGGAGGAGATTAAGAGCAGGGGACAAAATGTACTGTGTACCATCAATCTAAAATTACGCTATGGTCAGAATTGCCCAAACTGCCTAATCAAATACTGTACGACTTGTATGGCCAACTTTAGGAAGGGTGCTTAAACATATATAACATATATAAATATAAACATTTATAGTGCTCAGTTCATTTAATAACTTTTATATGCTGAAGGCTGTTTGCTGATTGGACACAGTAGGGGTCATTTATTATTACCTCAGATGCGAGAACACTAAAGTTGTCCTTTTGTTCTACTCTTCTCTCCTAATGAAGAATCCAACACAAGGTGCTGAATACAGCTCTGACATCCACAAGGCAGGCATTAAGGACAGGAATCAATTGCATTTTGTGGTGCTCCCTAGCCTGAGCCTATGAATGACATTCATACAAGGGGTATTCAATCCTTTGTTATCCGTTCTAGTGCTACAGCTTAGCATACCTCCCAACTGTCTCGTTTTTCGCGGGACTGTCCCCATGTTGACAGCTCAAACCACAGTCCCGGATTGTTACTGAAATGTTCCAACTTTCTCTTTGATCTCCTGCACAGAACAGCCAGAAAAGATACACTGTTTCTAAAACTTAATTGGCTTTTGACAAAGAGCCCAGAATATGTGGCAGGTACACTGAGATACATTTGTTACAATTTAAGATAATTGTTACAATTTAAGATAAGCAGGTTTATTGGGGAAACTGTGACTTGCAGCTTAAAGGGCAATTCACCTTCATTAGCTGTCAACTGTGATAACACATAAAAACCACAGAAATGTGTTCCATCTTTCTTAACCTGGCACATTTTGTAAAATGAACATGGTAATTAGGGGGTTTGGCCACAAAATCGGCATGGTCAAAAAAGTTTTGCCACACTGTTTCCAAAATGTTTGGAGTATGCCTTAGGGCAGAAACATGCTCAGATTTGAGGAGATTAGTCACCCAGTGACAAATCTCCTGTTCTTCAGGGTGACTAATCTCCTGAACTGCCTCCCACTGGCTAGAATGTAAATCGCTGGCTGGACGGAGAGCTTTGTTTTCCGAAGTCACTTCCGATTGCCGTCCCTCATGAGGAAACTTTGGGACTTCGGAAAACGAAGAGCTCTGAGAGATTAGTCACCCCGAAGAAGGGGCGATTTATCAGCGGACGACTAACTCTCCCCGAATCTGAGCTTGTGTCTCTGCCCTTAGGGGACAAACTGCTTATCTCTTAAGCTATGTCAAAGTAATCTGAGTTCTGGGGGTTTTCTTTTCCCTTTTTTACACCTTAAAAGGATTCTCAGGTCATAATCTTGCGTATGCTATCATCCTAAAAAAAAGCTGATGAGATGTGATTTCAGTACATAGTCCGCTTGATTTATCTGAACCAGTGGCGTAACTAGATGTTGCTGGGCCCCACATCAAATTAATTTTAGGGCCCCCAACATATCCAGTGTTTGTCCTGTTTTACCAATATATGTTCAAATTGCTCATCAATGAGAGCCTCATGGGGCCCCCTGTACCTCCTGGGCCCCCCTGCAGGCGCAGGGTCTGCTTCCTCTGTAGTTACGCCCCTGATCTGAACATTTAATTAACTACAGCCGATGTTTATACAAAACAAGAACATATAAAATACATGAGAGGCGAAAGGGGGCACAAAGTCAGATTGTAGGGTTAATATAAACTGTTCATATACAGTATGTTTTTATACATTTAGGGGTAATATCTGTTTGTTTTGTGGTACAAGATGTAGTATTAAAATTGTAAAATACGCAGTATATGATCATAGTTTTAAGGCCTTCAAAAATGGATCCGTTAATTGCTTTGTACAATTAGAGACAACTTGCTATGATATTACTAATAGTAATATCACAGCAAGTTTTTCCTGCAGTTTTTACTTTTACCTAAGTAGCAGTGTCAGAGCAGTGAGGCTTGTGAATTGACACCAGCGAGACAAACCTGTTTGAGTTTCCAAGTGACAGCCATGGAGCCTGATCATATCCTCATTCTCATTCTGCAGAGCGTTGCTGTCTAACTGTTTTTATTCAGTAGATAAATTATTCACCATACTACATGGTCAAGCTTTAAGACCTCTCATTTCTGGTTTTAAGGCAGTTGTTTTCAATATGGTATGAGGCATGTGAATGCATATTTTTTTCAAAAGGATTCTTGTTGAATCTCAGGGGTGTGAAAGTGTGCTTTGGAGTTCCTGGCTGCTGCACCCTTTTAGTATGTGCTAAACAGGTATAGATAGAACAGGTAAAAGATCAATAAATTAGCGAGCGAAGGGTCCCTATAAAGACAATTCACTGAGGCTGTTTTATATTCATAAAGCATTTCTTGAATCACTATTCACCTGCCACAAATGTAAGCCTTTCCACCTTCTGTCATTTTTAGACGTCTAATTATTTAGAAACACGTATGATGCACATCTAATTCAAGTGCTAAAGTCTTATACAGAATATGTTTCTCATTAAAGTAGCTAAATACACTGCATGTACTGACTGGGCATTAATCTGAACGGAATACTCCTGCCTTTTTAGATAACGTTACATTCTCATTGATATGGTCTGGGAAGGGAATAGTTCACTGGAAGTTTTAACAGTGCAGCACGCATAAAAACATAGGTTTTCTTTGGCACATTTTATTGAGAAAACATCAAAATCTATTTTACATTTTGAAGTGTATCGGGTAAGCAATGCAATTAGGTTGCTCAGCGGTTTTAGAAGTCTGTTACCTATAAGAAAATATTTGTCAGGGGAAATATTTATTTCAGTTTAAAGCAAATATTCCACATTATTCTACCTAGACAAGATGGCACACCTCCCAATATTACCTATCCTAAATTGAGGGCCTAAAAAGAGGCATGGGCAAGGTCTGGCCAGATTTGGGCGCAAATTCACTAAGTGCCGAAGCGCCGAACACTAGCGTTAATTCGCTAGCGTTTGGCATTTTCGGTACTTCGCAAATTCACTAACGAACGCTGGCGTAAATTCGCTAGTGTTACTTCGCACCCTTACGCCAGGCGAATTTTCGCTAGCGATGTAACTACACAAATACACTAACTTGCGCAGTGTACTGAACGCTACCTTTTACGCTAGACTTCCTTCGCCACCTCAGACCTGGCGAAGTGCAATAGAGTAGATAGGCATTGTTTCCAAAAAAGTCAAATTTTTTTCTAAGTCCCAAAAAACGCTGGCGTGTTTTCTACATGATGGGTGATAGGCTGAAAAAGATCTAATTTTTTTTTGGGGCTCCCCTTCCTCCCCCCTACATTTCCTGACCCATGGCAACTTACCTAGACAGTGGGCACATGTGTAGGGCAAAATGAAATTTTTATTCGCTGATTTGAAGGTTTTCTAGGCATTTGTAGTGAAGATACGTGTTCCTCCATTGAAATTTGAATTTCGCGCCGTATGCAAATTAACCATCGCTAGCGAAACTTCGCTTCACCTGGCGAATTAACGCTAGCGCAACTTCACAAACTAACGCTACCCCTGTGCGCAACTTCGGATTTTAGTGAATTTGCGGAGCACTGGCGAAAATACGCCTGGCGAAGTGCGGCGAAGTTGCGCCTGGCGCAACTTCGTATCTTAGTGAATTTGTCCCTTGGACTTGAGTGTATCTAAGGGAAAGTCTTGATTTTTTAATCTGGAATATTAGTAGAAGCAGATGTTAGAATCTCTTGTTCTACCACCTAATTTTTAATGAGGCAAACAAAAAATGTTCACTTTATTACACAGGTATGGCATTTAATAATGCTTGGACATTTGTAGGCCATTACTTGTATCTACCAGACTTGTGTAATGTTATGTAATTTCATGAAAACTATTGTCAACAATGGATTAGTTCAACTTCAATTTTTGAAATCACATGGACATTTCTATGATACTTGCACTGTACCTATAGCAACAATTGTTTCCGTGTTCTACTTCAGTAAGTCTCATTCTTTACTACTAGGGGTGATGCAGACTAGGTGGAAAAGGTTGTACGTTATATATCAGAACTTACTACTGGGTCTCACTTGACATTCAACTGACAATTCTGTCAGTGAATTCCAATAGAACTCTACTTTTTCAGAGGGTCACACAGTGTAGAGAACGCACACCATAGTGAAATACTTTCTTAAATGTACAACCTTGTTTTCTTGCCATGTTAATGCTGTTTTCATTACCAAACACAGTCAATACCAAAGTGCAGTTTCTCAATTTCATAGACCTCTGATGTGGCTAAATGAAGTTGATGCAATTTGAGTCTCATTGATTTTTTTAAGTGTATTTAAAATTCATGTTTTCATTCCCTTGGTGCAAAGTGGGCTTCAAAAACAGGGCTACTGTACCAAGGAGACAGACTAAAATGCTTGCTGCTCCATTTAATAAACCGATCGGGGTTTGTTTTTAGAAAGCGTTGAGATCTTCCATCACCTTTGTCCTACAGAGCAGGAATCACTTTGTTCCGGTAGCAGTGCCTCCTGCTAGTCGAAGCCAATGTAAAGATGAGATTCCTTCATGGAATGGAGGGGTGGGGGTGGCATGTGAACGATAAATAGTTTGTTCATTTTCAAAAGGCACTTAACATTTTTTCCTTTAATCAGATGAGAGAGTGGCATTGCCAAGCCTATTAAATATAAAAAGCATATATGTTTACTTGTAGAAGAGGTAGTTGTAATACATAAAACATATGACTGATTTATCCTTTAAACATAAGCATATCACATCTTGTCGCTAGTAGTATTTATAATTGTCATAATAATTAGTAACAAGTATTATAAATAGGGACGCACTGAATCCACTATTTTGGATTTAGCCGAACCCCAGAATCCTGCGTGAAAGGTTAGGCTGAATACCGAATTGAATACGATCCTAATTTGCATATGCAAATGCAAATTGTAAATTAGGGGTGGGAAGGGGAAACCTTTTTTCACTAACTTGTTTTGTGAAAAAGTCACATGATTTCCCTCCCGCCCCTAATTTGCAAATGCAAATTAGGATTCTAATTCAGTTCAGCCAGGCAGAAGGAATGGCCCGAATCCAAATCCTGCTGGAAATTGCCAAATCCTGATTGAATTTCAAACCAAATCCTGGATTTGGTGCAGCCCTAATTACAAAGCAACCGCATATTCTGCAGTGCTGTAAGGGTTTATACATCAAACATACACATTTACATACAAATATTGACCGATACATTAGATAAAGAGGGATCTGCTCATAGGAGCTTACAATCTAGAGCAGGGTTACGCGAGAACAAGGTGATTGCAGTATATATTAATAGTATATTAACGAACCTCTATAGCCATTGTTCTAATGTCTGCTAAGGTTTTTTTTTTATCCTGCATTGCTCCTCCATTTTATTTTCACCCCCTGAAAGTAAAGTTAAAGCTTCCTCAAAATAGGTTCTCTAAACCAAGTGCTTAATGGCCTTGTTGATGGCTGCTAAGTTGCTCAGAGGCTATCCTATTAAGTACTTATGATCAGTATCCAGCAGCGTAAATTAAGAAAACTGTGAGCTTGCTATTATTTTGGGACTTTAATTCTCTGCCTCTTGAAATTACAAAAAAAAAAAAAAAATCCAAACCATATTATTTTACTGTTGTGGGGGACGTTTATTATCCTTAATGGTTCTATGAAGGCATAACTAGTTTACTGCTAGTTATTACTTGCCAGTACAGCTGTGATAGCTTGGCAAACAGAAACCTGGAGCGTTTTAGAAGTATTGTCACTTTACTACCCTGGGTTGCCAAATTCACACCCAATGCTCGTTGAATCTGCAAGAGCAGAGTGGACCCAAGGCAATGTAATCTGTCTGTTTCACTCTTTTGTTGTCACCTATGTGTCTACAAATCAACATGTCTTTATGCTTTGTCTTATTCTGTTTTGCTTCTGAATATTTAGCTGAAGCATTACCTTTAACACCACAACATAAAGTTGGCTACCTGCATATACAGTAGCTAGTCATGTAAGCAACCAATAAAAAAGTCAACAAAAACCAATTTAAAAAAAAAGTGTGTGTTCCAAAATACTTTACATTAGCTCTAGTTTGAATTGAAAGTAGAATCTATCTAGAAGATAATGTATCGGGTTAAGTGTTTGACCAGGTTTACTACCCTTTTGTTTCAGTATGTAGCACAATTAGTTCCAAATGCTCCCCTACTATGGTGTACAGAATTGTAGAAGATGTTGGTGCTGTATGAATAAATTCTTAATTAGGTAATTGTAATTATACTGAATAAAAGGTCAAGAACTGAAGTAGCTCTCTAATTATTTGTTTCAACTGTGCATTTGAATAATTACATATTACAAACTGTACATTTTATTTTCTTAATTAAAACAAAATCCGCATATAGAAACTGCTTGAATGTGTGAACTCAGAATCCTTGATCAGGGCTTCTGCCTGGTGGCATAGAGTTCAGTTATCATTTTATAGCAAAAGTTTCTTTAAGAACTGGAAACCTCTGTAGAGAAGTCTTAGACTTCAACATGTTCATAAGCGGCAGGACCATCTGTTCTAACAGTTCTGGCACTTATCTGGCACAGCTTAATCATATTTCCCCTTACAAAACACTCGCACAATACTGAAAAGGACACAGGTTGGATTAACAGAATCTGCGGAGGTAGTAAAACTGAAAACATTATCTGTTAGCCTAAAGGTGGCCATAGACGTTACAATTATGCTCTTTCGTTCATTTCAAAACACATGTGTAGCGCTAAATCATCAGATATACAAAGTGGAAACAATAGAATTCTACTTGTGCCTTCAAAGCTGCCCGACTGATGAGCCGACTGTTATCCAAGTCTTCTGCTGATATCATCCGGCTTGTCTCCCACCAAATATTTGTTTTGCGCAAAATAATTGGTGCATCTATTGCCACCTTTAGTTCTAGAAACTAGAAAGAATATCTATAAATGGATAATAATCCTGTCCTACCCCACATTTGATACATACAGGAGGGTGTCATGATGGAAGCCATCTCTACCAAAACCTGTATGCAAATGGAGTTCATAACCAACAGTACCCTTGTGCTTAAACTCAAAAGAAAAAGCAGCTTTTTCTGCAAAAATACATTCCTGCTGATGGATAAACCATGAGTTAAATATACAGCAGCAGAAGTTAAGTTCTACAAACTCCATAAATCTGTCTGTTTCCCTCCTTTATAGTGTAGTCTCCCATGCAGCTGCAATGCTGGAAACACAATGAGCAGAAGAGATTTGCCATTTGCAGGAGCCATTGCTAACCTGTTTGGCCAATGGCCAGCCTTTCACCAAGGCAGCAACAGAACAGTGCTTCCTGTTCACATGTATTCTTTAGAATCATTAAAGTTTTATGTAGGATAACTTTAGAATGAGGCATCTATCAGACCCCCCCTCGTGTTATTCAGCAGACCGGGCCAACTATATATGTTTTTTATTTTTTTTGTTCTTGAAAGATTGGGCATTTTGGAGATCAATCAAAATAGTTGTCAAAGTAAAATGAGTATTAATTAACTTTATATTGTATCTATTGCTAACAGTTGCATCCTAGGGACGTTAGGATGCTCTGTACAGTAAGACCAAGCTTCCATCTTTTCGGCTCGCTAGTTTGATCATTGATCTTTGGCTACCAGCTTGCATCATTAATGTTATACTCTGATAGGCTAAAGGGAAAGCATACTGTACCTTCATGCTCTGTGTGGATGCAGCAAGGACACACATAAGCCAGCATTTGGATTGCTTGCCTTTCCATTGATCATTCAGTCCAAACACATCCTGCCTTAAGCAAGAAATCAGGATTGACGGAGCCGTGGGATGAGTTCCAAATCAAATAATGTAGTAACCATTGTGCTGTTAAGTACAGGGTTTGGGCTAAATATATTATTTACCGTGTTTGTGGGGCTATGGCATAGCAAGATACGCATACATCGTAAATAAAACATTTAGCCCAAACACTCTTTATTATGTATATAGGTCTATGCCATAGGGAAAAAATGAAGTATTGCAGTGAAAACTTTTTGTATTGTCATATATGGAGGTATTTTGTGTTACATTAGAAGCAATTGGGCAGGATCTGTTCTCCTGTGTAGATTGCACATATCCCACTTTGTATCTACTTATTACACATATTATGTTCCGGTTACTTTAATGCATATTGGCTAAAAAAAAAGAAATAAGGCCAGTACCTAATTCTAGTTAGGTTTTTATTAAATATTTCTATTTTTGTCTATGATTTTAGCTGCCTGAGAATTCTAAAAGCCCAAAGTGTGCACATTTATATTCATTTTGCATGTGCAATAGCTTTCAAGGCCACCCTGAGAAACTTTCATTCCTTTCTCTTATTCGCTTATTTCTAAATTGCTCACTTTCTGCAAAGAAGGAGTCGTGGGGCAATTTTTCTTCTGAAACCTATGTTAATGGCTCTTTCCTAGTCACAAGACAACAGACGTTACATACTCTTTTCAGGAGGTCATCTGTCTTGTAATTGTAGTTATCAATCCTGCTAATCCTCCGATGAATAGAAGGGGTTTAAACTGCCAACCTTGAAATGCATAACTTTACCTTCTAAATGTGCAGCAGAATTTGAAACATGTAAATGTATGGTTGTTATCCTTGAAAAGGTACAACAAATACTGGTAAATTAAAGGGGACCTTTCACCCTAACACATATTTACAAATCCTATTTTAATAGGTTAGAGCAGCAAAATAAACTTCACTTACACTATATAAATTATTTCAAACGTGTTTCTTTTAGTCTTGGAATTCACAATCACATCAAGCAGGCAGCAGCCATTTTGCCATAAAGGCAAGCAGACTTTGAAACATGTAAATGTATGGTTGTTATCCTTGAAAAGGTACAGCAAATAATGGTAAATTAAAGGGGACCTGTCACCCTAACAAATATTTACAAATCCTATTTTAATTGGTTAGAGCAGCAAAATAAACTTCACTTACACGATATAACTTATTTCAAACTTGTTTCTTTTAGTCTTGGATTTCACAATCACATCAAGCAGGCAGCAGCCATTTTGTTATAAAGACAAGCTGTGGTAAGATCATGCCAAAATATTGTCTATGGGGCACCTGTTTCCCATGCACTGGCTACACAATTAGATGGTGAGGAGGGAGGGGGGATGTGAGGAGGGAAGTGGAAAGTGAGTGCAGAATGTGCAGAATGGAAAGTGAAAGTAATTGCCTGCCCCACCTCTATGCCTAAGGCATATAAGCAGGACAGCCAATATATAATTGACAGCTGAGAGTTTATAACTGGTATAGCTGTTTTAGTAAAAATATAATAATTTGGGTTTCTTGTTTAAATTTTAAAATAACTTTTATTATACAGCTTTTTATGCCTGGGTGACAGGTCCCCTCTAATAGACAGAACATGTCATGCAAACTGAATTAGGGAACGGGTGATTGCTGTGTGTCCATTTCTCACGAACCTAATATAGTACACCAAATTGAGTGCATCAGCATAAATTTCTATACTCCTTGAACTCTTGTAGGAAAAGTAAAGCACCTATTGATTTTCAGGCGAATACCTAAAATTGTCCTCAGGTATTTAGAAGCATTCATAAAATGGCTTTATGATGTGGTGTAAGTGTATCACTTTCACACAGACTTGTGTTGTATAGCACTTTGAGGAAATGTTGCATACAGGTATTGGACCTGTTATCCAGAATGCTTGGGACCTGGGTTTTCTGGATACGGGGTCTTTCTGTTATTTGATCTCCATACCTTGTCTGCTACAAAAATCATTTAAACATTAAATAAACCCAATAGGACTGTTTTGCCTCCAATAAGGATTAATTATATCATAGTTTGGATGAAGTACACGGCATACCTCCCAACTGTCCCGTTTTTAGAGGGACAGTCCCTCTTTTGACAGCTTAACCCGCAGTCTCTCGTTTGTACTGGAAAGTCCTGTTTTTATCTGCACTGAACAGCCAGAAAAAAAAACAAAGTTTCTAACTTAATTGGCTTTTGGCAGAGAGCCCAGAACAGCCACAACAACATATAAGATACTTTTGTAACAATTTTGAGATAAGCAAATAAGTAATTGTAACAATATTAGATAACAGGTCCCTTGGGAAAAGTTAAGACTTACACCTCAAAGGGCAATTCATCTTCATTAGCAAAACTGTAATAACTGAAAAAAAAACATAGAAATATGTTCAAACTTTCATAAACTGCTATATTTTGTAAAATTAACATGTTAATTAGGAGGTGTGGCCACAAAAATGGGCATGGTCAAAAAAAAAACGTTTTTTTGTCCCTCTTTGTATTTCCAAAATGTTGGGAGGTATGACAAGCTGCTGATTTATTATTCCAGAGATAAAGAAAATCATGTTTACAAATTAGAATTATTTGTTTAGAATGGAATCTATGGGAGATGGCCTTCCCAAAATCTGAAACTTTCTGGAAAATGGGTTTCCGGATAACGGATGCCATACCTGTATCTGTTCTGTGTAGAATCTGCAGGCAGGGAGTTGATAAACTGACTGCAACTGCTCCTAATCTTGAGATGCATTCATACATGGAAATGCTCTGTATACTGTCACTAAGATAAGTGTCTATAGTATAGTGTAGTGAAGATGACTTATTATGTGCACAAATATTGCTTTTCTGAATATTTTGTATATTTGCAATACAGCAGAGTGTGACCTGCTGTATTGCTTGCCGCTGTGATTTATCTATATGTAAATAGATCTCCTCAAGTGGCGACTCCATTATTCTTTCATTGCTCTGGTCCTTCTTCCCTTTAACACTGGCGACCTTGTCCTTTGACAATGGTATTATTATGTTTCTTTCTTTATCTAAGCAGTACTATGGCATACCAGATTCCTTTGCTGATAATCACATCCACTTGAATCAATAGAGAAGCGAAGGGACGGATGACAGTTAGCTATGTGTATTTTTTTTGTTTTTTTTTCCATCTACTGTGATGAGCATTGCATGTGTGTATAATCTATGCCAGGCGTACACCTGAATAACTTAGTGTAGCTTTGAAAGTGCTGCTGCTCATAATGTACTATGTTATTGTTCTGCCACATTGATTAATGTCTCGTTATGAAATCTTCTTTTTATAACAATACCTGTGGAAGCGTTCTCATCCAATTAGGCAGGTTTTTTTTTGTTGTGAGGAACATTTTAACATAGATCTGTAAGGCACTTTTTGTGTTTGTGATGCATTCCAGCATGTCAATGTCCATTCTTAACAATACAAGATAAACACCATAATTGGCCGCCTGTTCTAAATCACAACCACTTCCCTGCTCACGATACTTTCAGTGCTTTGTGCCAGATATATTTGGAGATTTGTGCTCGGCCTTATTTTAATATCAATTCATTGCTAAAATAAGCCCACTATCAGGGAGGGTTGAAGACATACTGACAACAGAAAGTATACATTTTTTTACATCTGTCTTAATATTGGCCTTCCATGCCATAAAGTATTTGCCCGATGCTTTTACATTACCTGTCTGATTTCCCGTGTTTGTCTATGAGGGGGCTGCCATATTTGTGCCGCAGGAGTCCGTTAGTATTAGAAACATGAGACAGGATGAGATGGGACAGTCAGGTTGGCAAATCAGTCAGGTTTAGGAACTTCAACTAACAATAACTTACATAAACAGACTTCTCAGCAAAAAAACCATCAACATGACCTTTAAGTAACATTTAATGTATATTCATATTTTAAAAAGTTGTTTTTTAGTGTCAATATCACTTTAATAGAAGTAAGAAGTCAAAACCTTTATAGGTTAAATACAATCTGAATTTTGTACATTTCGCATGTTTATAAATCAAAATGATTGGTATGATAGTACATTTTGTTTTTTTTAGGAAACTAATAAAGGACAGATTTTATTAAGGGTCGAATTGAAAATTCTAATTTTCAATATTTTTTTATGGTCTAAACTCTCAAATTTCGAATTGTGAATTATCCAGACTCGATAAATTCAAATTTGAGTTTTATTATACTCTGGCCCTTAAACAACTCGAATTTGACTATTCGCCACCTAAAACCTGCTGAATTCAATTGGAGACATCCAGGGACATTTTAGTAGCCTTCCTGACATTCAAGCTTTTTTCGGACTCAAGTTTGGTCAAATTCAATTCGAATTCAATTCCAGTTTTCGAGTCGCTAAAATGTGTCCGAGTTTTAGATATTACTTTTTTATAAATAGCCCCCCAGTCGAATTTCGAATATATTAGGATTTAAAGGAGTTAAAATAAACTCACTTCAAAATTTGACCCTTTATACAAGATATTAGGAGGCACATTTATTAAGTGTATAGATACTGGCTCCAATCTTTTTCAATTTGGCCTTTTTTCAGACTTTTTACATTTAAAATGTTTTAATTGTAATTAATGTAATATTATTTAAAAACGGTTATTACATTGCATTAATTGTGCACATTTCTAGACCTGATTAGAGGTTGTGTATTTTTGGTGCAAAGTTAACTACAACCTTTTCTGTTCCTGTGAATGTGATGCAAAATGACTGCCACTTGTATGTGCTTTTTTTGTTCTACTTTAGAAACAGTTTTGGACAATTTGCTGAGCAGTTTAGCATATATATATATATATATATATATATATATATATATATATATATATATATATATATATATATATATATATATATATATATATATATTTTTATATATATATATATATATATATATATATATATATATATATATATATCCAAACTAAGATATAACTAATCCCTATCGGAAGCAAAACCAGCTTATTGGGCTTATTTAACGTTTAAATGATTTTCTAGTAGACTTATGGTATGAAGAACCGAATTACGGAAAGATCTTGTATCTGGAAATCCCCAGGTCCCATACCTGTGTGTGTGTATACTGTATATACATGTGTGTGTGTGTGTATATATTTATATACAAATACATTATATTATAATATATTTTGGCTGTGAGTGCTTTCTATGGTTTCTATGGTGAATAAATATATATACGTCACTGAGGCTGATTGACGTCACAAGAGCTCCCTTCCCGCCACTGGTGTTTTTTAATGATTGTATTCATTCTGTTTGTTGACTTTGATAAAGGCTAGGGATCGAGCCGAAACGTTAGTTTAGTTTTTGTTTAATAAACCTTTTTTTTTCATTACAAGTCCTGTGTGTGCAAGCTTCTATCGAGCCTACATACAATTTGTTTACAGCTTTGCACCCAGGCAACTTGTGCCGGCATCCTACGTTTTACCAACACTATCCACCTGGAGCACTCCAAAAATATGTCAAACGCCTGGGAGCAGGTTATATAATATACATCCAAATAGCAAAGAAACCGCACTCCAGGTCTTTTAAGGTAAAAAAAATCAAATCATATTTATTTTAACGTTTCGGCTCCTAACTCAACACACATATACATATATATCATCTTCTTGGCTTGTGACATTACTGTAAAAAACTGTGTGATTAGTTCCTCCCTGTGCATGTCCTACAAAGCAAATGTCTTTATGTATCCTTTTGTCTTTAGTAGTAAAATTATAGTCCAACAAGCTATTAAAGCATTGACTTTCATTCAAAAAGATGAATGGAAAGGCACTTTTACAAGATATAATGCTTTAGACAATGAACTGAGCTACAGTTGCTTAATATACCATTTTAATGAGGAGACATAAAGATAGAAAAACACAAGATTTAATGCATAGTTAGAAGTGCAAATTTAACAGACACCCCTCTGTTAATAGCAGTATAGCTATTAGAAACAAGAATTCTTAAATATAAGTCATGTATTTAAGGTAAACTCCACCCATAAATGCATAATGAATCACAATGTGATATTAAGCATCTTTCCAGTACAAAATACAGATTATTTCTAAATGCAATTGCGGGTGAAAGCAGCATCTGTCTGGCTGTTTACATGCACTGCACTTCTGGTTCTGGTTCTAATTCCTGAAACAATGTAGCAAAAGCGAGCTAATTAGCTAGAGGAGAACGGACTTCTGTTGCCATTGTCTCTAGAAATCAAAGAACAAATAAGCAAACAATAGCAAATACATTTACAAATAACTTTAAAATCTTTGTAAATGGTTAATGAATGTATATTGGAAAGTACTTGTATTGCAAACAAGTCAACAATTCTTATTTTTGAGCAGCTAGGGAAAATGTGCATCATGCTACTCAGTACATCAAATTGCTGTCAGGTCTCCACCTCCATAGATACCATAGATGCTGAAATGCTTTATAATCACCCCCTGTATCTAAATCTCGTTGACTTTGCTACTGATAACAATCCCATGATCATAAATTTAATTACAGAATCTCTCCTAGTTTGTAACATTGCAAACCTAAAATAGAATTCATGATGGCTATTCCATGGAGCCACCAATAACTCCTTTAAGCACTACATCTTGAAAGAAGGACAGTGGGAATAAGTGGGAGTTGCTGACTACTGCGTATACAGTGTAAGAGTTGCATGATGCGTAGAAAAGAATGCACCTAACTGAGAAGGATCTGGGGATTTTTGGAGATAATTTAGGGCACTGCCATTCCATTGCTACTAAAGCAAATAAAGTTGTCTTGCATAAAAAAACATTTGAGGGATTAAAACATAATTTTGCCTCTTTATAGGTCCCTGGTAAGGCCTCACCTGGAGTATGCAGTGCAGTTTTGGGCTACAGACCTTAAGAGGGATATATGTAAAAGAGAGTGCAGAGACGTGCAACTAAACTGGTAAAAGGCTTGGAGAATTTAAATTAGGAGGATTGACTGTCAAGGTTGGGGACAGTCAATCCTCATAAAGGGACATGATTACACTTTAGGGTTGGGGCAGACGGGCAGATTCACCTGGCGACAATATCCCCGAACTTCCTTCCGTCTGCTTGAATGAAGAATCGCCTGCGCTAATGCACTTGCGGTGCTTCAATTTCCGAAGTCACCTCACAAGGAAACTTCGGGCGACTTCGGAAATCGATACCAGATTCTATTATTATTATATGCCTTTAAGAGGGGCTTGGATGATTTCTTTGGACAAGCATACTTTTTAAACCCAACTTAACTATGTATGTGACCATATGACAATTTCATATAGAAGCACATGTCACACATGTCAAGTTCCTTGATTAACATTGTGTTGCTCTGATCAGTTACAGGTTGGTTCAAACTCCGTCTACTATTGATTTATTGTATATTTATTGTAGCTATTTGCTATTGTGATCAATGTCCAAAGGGTTTTCACCTGTATTTACCTTGTTTTGTGCACAGGCGCAAGTGATAAGAAAAAGAAATACATCTCAGATGTTTTATCCATATGCTGCTGGGTGCTTGTTAATAAACCAGATATTTTGTGTATTTAAAGCAAATACATCATGAATCAAAATCTTTGTAAAGTTTTGCCTCACAGCCAGGGTTTTTTCATTTTGGTATGTTTTTGTGTTGGCTCAGAACGACTGTATCCTATGTAACCTACATGTTGTGTTGTCAATAGCACCACAAAAGCATTATTTCCTTTTCAGTCCAGTTCTGTGCAAGACAACATGAAAGAGGTTAACTAATTGTATTTGCTGCACTCTTGGTGGCAGCTCAGTTCACAGACTAGACTACAAGGGTACATACATGGTAATTGAATTTCATTGTGCTGAGGGAGGCCGTGACCCATTGATGGCTTCTTTCTTTTGGGAGACTTCATTATCCCAGCATAGAAGGAGAAACCTAGATTTGGAAGTAAACACATTAGAATTCTTTATTCAAAGGGAAACTTATATGAACAGCTTACCTTATGCAGCTATGATGCAGGTTTATTTACTCCTGCTAGTGTATAATATGTGTGATATCGGACAGATAAGAGATTTGGAGGTGAGGGACTGTTATGAACTGGGCTAATGAGCTGCAAATCTAGCAAAGCTGAATAACAATCTTTTGGTCTTGTCCAGTATCTGATAGCAAAGTAGTCGTTATTTTTTTTTTTTTGTAAATTCTTTATTTTTCATTTTTGCAAAAGGGAGGGGCTACAGAAAAAAAGAGAGAGGGAGGTTAGCAAAATTATTACAAAACAAAAGGATATGCATAATATTAGGCAAGAACAAGTTATTTCTATGCTATAAAAACTACTCTGCATTATGCATAGCAGTAAATATCAAACTAATATGAAGAGAAAGTTATATTTTCCATGACCATCAAAAGGATTCATATAGGGCCTAATTTACTGCTGTTGGTAGGGGGCAACAAGAGCAGGATTCACCAAGTTTTCCCACAATGCAGGGTTTCACCCACACAGTAGGGCTTATTTATTAACAGGGGCAGCTGATACATTGGTGCTGAATTCGGGGCAATTCATGATTTTTCAACCGTTTATTCACATTTGCATCCAGTAGCTATGCTAGTGATATGAACTGTTTTAAAAGCAATTCAGCTTTTCAACTGAAGCCATTATAAAAAAACAATGTAAGCTTGTCATTTAATTTCTAAAGGGAGAAGCGTGCCTGAGATGTTAATTATTAGAATCCCAGACTCAGGTAGACCTGGTTTAATCACCATGGCTAATAGCTTAAATAATTATTCCATAATTTACATTTTTTTTAATATGCCCTTTTTTATGCAATATCCAAAATGCAGCTTTTTTAAAATATAATTTTTTCATGCAAGTTATATTTTACGATCATGCTGATTTATTTTATCTACTGATATCAACACTTGAGTGCCTCTTTTGCATACATTAGAGATCTTGCTATATTCCAATAAATTTGGGCAATGTGATATTGTGATTATTAACAGGACACTGCGCATGATGTAATGGGATTTTCCAAGGTGGTGGACAGTCACATATTTTGGAGATTGCTTAGTAAAGCTATAAAAAATAAAATTTAGACTTTGTAGTGGAGTGTTGCAGCTGCTGTGTTTTATTCTAAGGGTAGTATAGTTCAAAGTCGAGTCTTCGTGGCCTTGAAGAAAAACAGAGAAGAAGATAAGAAGATGGTGTATTGATGTGATCCTGGTCCCCTGATATTCTGAAGTTCTCAAAATGCTGCTTGTTTCATGACATGCTAAACCAGCCTAGAGGTTCTTGCCCTCACAATCATGTTGACTGCTCCTGATAACACCAGGTTTATAGTAGTGACCATTTCAACAAAATACTCTACACTAATAGTGCTAGGCCCAACTTTTGGCCAGGGCCTGCTTTTAATGAGGTGACATTTTGGTCATTAGCTATAGTTACAGGAATATTTTGTAGCTAATGTACTCACCTTGAATATCAACCTAACTGGCCTACAGGCGTATTCTAAGAGAGCAAATAGTCATTCCAATATAATCTCTAAATGACCCACAGTCTGGGAATCACTGCTCTAAAAGATCTACAAACTCATCCACAAATTAAGAAAGAGTTATTTGTGCGAGATCTTCAGAAATAATACTGCTCACAGAAAAGCCAAGCATAGTGTTTGGTTGGTTTTGTTTTTGTTTCTCCATTGGGCTGAATTAACTCAGCACGTGTACCAAATGATCATACATTTGAATGTGCAGCTACCTTAATAGCAACACACTGCCTTCTTCTTCAATATAAAAAAAATGAGTAGAATGTATCAAATATCAAAGTCTACCCCTTTCCTACTCCTCCGCCCTAACATTACCATAATACTGTCCCTTTTAATCTCTTTGTATTTCAGGAGTTAAACTTGCGGGCTTTTTTAAAAGGTGTGAAAAGCAGTAAAATACCTCACTATTAACAGAATACAAAATGCTCTATGTACGTGTACTATTTTAATACACAAATGAGTTATTATAGTGTTAGGGGTGCAGAACAGATATATTTCACATTTAAGTTAAGGGATGCACATACAGTAGTCACTTAATAGGAATAAGTTACCGTATGGGGTATAAACTACATTCTGCGATTTTATAAAGAGACCAAATATACCAACGTCCGTGAATCTGCCAAGCTACTCTGTAAAGTTGAAATGAAGTGAATTTTATGGCTTGCTGTCAAAATATGACTTTTTCAATGTAAATGTATAAATGTCCCATTAGAGTGTAAGCTCTACTGGGCAATAATTCACTGTGTCTGAATATCTTTGAACAGTACTCTTTGTATAAGAGTAAGGAAAAATACTAATAGATTCAATCAAGTTAATTTTTTACAGCACTTTTGGAAGTTCTGGTGCCATATGGAAGACATTCTAAATATGAACCCATAGCTGAAACACAAATATTTCTTTTCCAGTGCCTTGCTGTGAATTCAGGGGTTGGTTTTAAGCTCCCAATTTCCTATTTCATTTCCAGGTATGTGTAGCTGAGAGCTGACCCTTGTTTAAACATTTACACATGTATTAATCACATTCCTTATGTAGTTTAGTATTGATCTGTGTGTCAGTCACTTACCTGCATGCCAGCACTTATTTCCCTTAGCCGGGGAATAGATTCCCTAATGCTTTTCTGCTCGCTGTAACTCAGTGCTTTTTTTTTTTTTCTTTGTTTTTTTAAGACCTTGATCCTTTTTCAGCTCATATATATTATATTATGATTTTTGAAATACATGAAGCAATTTTTATTTGATTTTTTTTTCTTGGTTAGTGAGGAATTCATCGAAATTTCTGGCTATGTGACACACACAGAATTAGCTGCTATTTCCATCAGTGTATTTGTGGTCCATGAGACAGCTACAAACAGAATAAACATCAATATATGATGTGGAATAATTGATTTATGGAAGCAATACAATTAAACACACTGAGAACACTGTTCTGAATTGATTAAAGGAAACATAAAGCCTAAACAAATATGACTAGAAATGCAGTGTTTTATACACTAAACTTGATGTACCAGCTGAGCGGTTCTGTAGCGATTTAAGAGGAATCACCTATGGCTATAGTTGCCACCTTTTAGCCTGGTGGAGACAGGGCTGTGACGTAGAGGGGTAGGCTGTGATGCATTGGGGGCAGGGCCCAGATGTGGAGGGGGTGGACTGTGATGTCAGGGGCGGGGCTGTGATGCGGCGATCGACGGTCGACCAATCGTTGTGTCAATCTTAGAGATTCCTGCCCAGTTTTTCTCATTTGGAAAACCGGGCAGGCAGTTTTGACCCGGCCAGCCCTTCAAATTACCGGGCTGTCCGTGTCAAAACGGGACAGGTGGCAATCCTAACCATAGCTTCAAAGTTGTACATGGAAGTTCTCCATCTTTCATTGGCACTGTAAGTACTCCGTGTGTTCTGAGCTGTTGTTAAGTTAAACCTACGGGTTGTGTTGAAATCATCAAAACATGAAAGTGACTTTACATTTATATTAAAGGTGATTCTACAGGAATGGTAAATAATCATTTCTGCTTCAAATTTCAATTGCTTCCTAATGGCAGGCAAATGAGATCAGTCCATGCATTGTGCTGTGAATGAACAGGTAGTAGGGGCAAATTCAGACGTAAATCATTAATGCTAAAGGGTTGGGTGGAATTGAGCTTATATAGAATCTCAATGCTATTCAAGTGCAGCATTTGTAGCTTAATTCTTTGTTGAGCTGAAGTTGAAGTTCTCCTTTCAAATGTAGGTGTTAACATGATCGATGCTTCAAGTTGGGAAGGCCAAATTTTAGTACAGTCCAGCACAGGTCAACCCAGCAATTTTTTCCTATTAGAAAATATCAAAAACTGTGGCACAGCACTGCTTTACATTTAAGGGATGCTGTCATGGGAAAAAAAAACTTTTCTCAAAATGAATAAGTTAATAGTGTTAATCCAGCAGAATTCTGCACTGAAATCCATTTCTCAAAAGATTTTGAAATCTGACTAGACATATTGTCAATTTCCAAGCTGCCCCGAGTCATGTGACTTGCTCTGATAAACTTCAGTCACTCTTTACTGCTGTACTGCAAGTTGGAGTGATATCACCCCCCTTCCCCCCCCCCCCCCAGCAGCCAAACAAAAGAACAATGGGAAGGTAACCAGATAGCAGCTCCCTAACACAAGATAACCGCTGTCTGGTAGATCTAAAAACAACACTCAATAGTAAAAACCCATGTCTCACTGAGACTCCTTCATTTACATTGAGAAGGAAAAACCGCAGTCAGCCAGAAAGCATCAAGTCAGATGAACAGGGGCAGCTGGGAAATTGACAAAATGTCTAGCCCCATGTCAGATTTCAAAATTGAATTAAAAAAAAAATCTGTTCTTTTGAGAAATGGATTTCAGTGCAGAAGTCTGCTGGAGTAGCACTATTAACTGGTGCGTTTTGAAAAAAAAACATGTTTTCAGATGACAGGATCCCTTAAATGTGTAATTAACTTGGCACCCTCATTAACAGAGATGGGTCTGATGTTGAACAGCAGGTTCTGCGTTGATGTGGAATGCAACAAGATTAAACCCAAAAATATGCCATTATCTTTGTAAGTTAAACACCAGTGCCAGACTCTCGCAAAAGTTTGATAACCCCTTGTGCACCTTTATCTGTTGTTTAACCGTCTTATCTGCAAATAACTTATTATTCATGTCTAGAATGAATTCATAGAGCTTTCACATCCTCTGCAAGAATTTCACTGTATATTTAAGCAAGCTCATGTACACCCAGGCTAAGCTTTTTACATTCTCCTCCTAGAAAAACACACAGATTTAGGTTTTGGTTTGGATAAAGATGTAAGCTCGATTCTTCATTTCCTTCTCCTTGCCTTCCTGTGCCTTGATCAAAATTCTAGGAGAGTAAATCTGCTGATTCTGCTTCCTGCTTTCTGTGGAGAGAAAACTGATTTG
This sequence comes from Xenopus petersii, assembly GCA_038501925.1. Taxonomy (NCBI): domain Eukaryota; kingdom Metazoa; phylum Chordata; class Amphibia; order Anura; family Pipidae; genus Xenopus; species Xenopus petersii. Next base: position 49,763,620 of record CM076672.1, on the reverse strand, counting down.
AAATAAATCTCATAATGACTTGGAGCATTGCCGCTGAACCACAACAGTATTGAGTCTCCGCTGAGGTTTATAAATGTAGAACAGTGGTTTGAAACTCCTGCATGTGATCTACTGCAAACTGACAATGCCATGTGATCTACTAAGCGTGCAGTTTTTTTTAAATTTACTTATGGATATTTGTGTGTGTGTGTGTCAAGTTTGTAATCATATGGTTCACAATTCTTTTTTGATAACATAAATAATAATACCTTATCTTTTGAGCACTGTAAGCTTGGGGAATTTCATTACATTTGGGAGGTCAAATCTGAGGGGTTTTTTTTATGCATGAGTCCTATAAGCCAAACAATCTCTTTTCTGGAAAGCTGTTTTGTAGTGTACCAAAAATAAGTTTACCAACTTGAAGAAGAACTTTTTAAAAATGCTTGTCATATATTTTGTGCAATGCTGTTTATAAGACAGAACACTCTTTTAAACCTAGGGCCTTGCTGGTTCTTACCCAACTCTGACTTGTCGCATTAGATCTCCCTGCAATTCCCAGTAGCACATGTGTTACATCTTATGTGGTCCTCACTGTAGGATCTCTCAATAACTTGGGTGCCAGTGGGTCTTGAAACAAATAGTTAATACTGTATTTGCTGGATTTCTTATTTACTTTATAGATGTTACAATATTCAGTCACATCACAGATTCTTGTTACAGGGCAACCCTTTTTGAAATAAAAAAATAGCAAAAGTGGTATAAAGGTGATACCTTTATTGGCTAACTAATATAATCATAGCAAGCTTTCAAAACATTTTAGTTCCTTTTTCAAGCGGATTACAATAAAGCTGTGGTGTTCTCTGGGATATATACACAACATTCAGCTCATAGGTCAAAAAACCAACAAAAAGAAATATGAATCTATGTGTAAGGTGTCAAAGTCATTTACGAGGGGATCTGCAAGAGATAAGCAGATAAGGTACAAGACAATGTGGGTCAAAGAGGCTGAATATAAATTAGGGCTGAATTATTGGAGTGTAGAATCAAAGGAATGCCATATGATCTCTTAGTCCATATCCAGACATGTTGGTACCAACAATCCCCTCGCAAATGACTTTGACATTACCTACAACTAAATTAAACTACTATATAAAAGTCTCTGCATTCCAGATTTCAGATTAAGGCAAAACCAAGGCACAATGGCTCCACCCTTCATCCAATCAAGATGTTAACACCCCAGTAGTGGTTATTCACTAACATCCAGATGTAAAGTCTTGGGGGTCAGACACCAGTCTTACACCAGTTTTTTCCCCACAAATTTTCTTTCTGCCCACAGGCTTCATTTTTTTTAATGAAGCCAGGTTGGTGGCCAGATGGCTAAGATAACCTTACATAATTGTGAGAATTCTAATTAAAAAAAACTGGTCATGGCAGAAAAGAATCATCATCAGGAACAAATAACCCTTTTAACTTTGCTTGTAGCCTTAATGTAGATATGCCAAAATGATATTTATATAACATTGCTACTTTCCTCTACTAACCACATTTCATTGAGAAAGTTGTGGGTTTTAGTATCCCTTCAGGCTGATCCAATTATGGATGTCAAAATGTAACCCTTTTGTACTTGGCTATTTTATTTCGGAGAAGAAATCATTTGGATTGTGTTTCTGAAAATGTTTTTGCCAGGACGCCAGATGCAGCCATCTTGATTATAGTTATTATAGTAAATTCAGACGGGCAGTTACTTACTGTAATAACTATAAAGAAATTTTTGTGCAGAATTGCAGTTATTTCGAGTATTCCCAGTATGTTATTTTTCTGCCAAGAAGCTAGTATAGGTTCATTATAAGATAGAATAAATTAATAAAGCTGACCATCTACAGTTGTAATTCTGATTTGCAAGACACATGCTGGACCAAAATTGGTGAAAATATATGATTTTTAAAGGACTGCGCTCACCTGCTTAGAAAACCAGATTACAAACAGTCTGATGAAATCCCTTTAATATCAAATCGGCTTTGGTCAACTCAGGCAATCACTTAGGAGTTACACATAGAGTAATGTTTGATTAGAAAGTACCAAGGTGACTGTGTGACCAGCTTAAAAGATGCAAATGTTGTTCTGTCACCCCACTGGCAGCAAATAGAATGAAGAGTCTATTAACAATGTGTAAAGTATATAGGGAATATAAATGTGTGTAATGCCACTGCACCCTTTTAGATTTTAGTACCGTTAAAAGGTTAAACAGTTTGGGAAACCTTCATTGTAATTCTGAGTAAATAACAGTTGTGAAATATCCCAGCAAGCTCTTCTAGCAGTATCCCCAGAGGATGGTATCATAGTGAATTTATTGATTAAACATTCTAATGATTACATTTCTGCTTGTGATACTTCTCATTAAATACAGCACACTAGTTCTTTCATATGAACAAATTAATTTAGTGACTGCAGGGAGAAGCCAGTGCCTATGGCACATTCATTTGGAACTATAGTCTGGTTTCTCTTCTGGCCAAATCATTCCCCATAACTCTTCTTGAAGCAAAAATGGTACAGATTCAAAAGAATCCAGGTTTCAAGTAGTACACAGAATTTATGGATCAAAGATGTTCTAATTACAGGTAAATACTTTATTATTTCAAAAATGTTCTCTTCAATTAATACAGTGGGGTCACTTATAAAGTTCGCGCAGTGCATATTTTTTCGCAAATAGTTGTATTGCCCATGTTTTTTCCTGAACGCTAATATATTGCACTGCTCTGCCTGTCTTTCCATTTTTTGCGAATTCGCATTGCGAATAAATTTAAGCAAATGGCTCGCGAATGAGACGGGAGCTTGCGCGGAGACGGAAATGATACGGAAGCTTGCGCGAGCGCACCCAATGTGTGAGGTTGTTGTGCGTGAAAATAGTGTTGACAGTAACTTAAGTTCTCACTTCTTGCAAAACTATTTTGCAAATATTTTCTCCGCCACATAAATATTCGCAATTTGCAATTTTTGACATATTTATAAAGCTCTTATAGACATTCACATTGTGAAAAAAAAATTTGCAATTCTGTTTGCACCACACTTATTCAGGTTTATAAATATAACCATGCACAGGGCAAATATATTCACTTTGTAAACCAATCTGCCTTGCGCAAAGTTTATAAATGACCCCCAGTATGTTCAGTGGATTGGAGGAAAAATTGCAGCCAGGGCAACAACTGGGAGGTGGGATTCACCAAAAGAATAGAAAATAATACCAACTTTTTTGTATAGGAAATCCTTCGTTTTTTATATTTATAACATTGACTCGAAGTGTCATTTTTAAACAGCCAGATGGCAACCTGAATATTGGAGACTACACCACTAGGGAAAGTTAAATGAAGACAAAATTAAGAAATTATAGCTGTTATGTAATAATGGTTGCTACAGGTCTAATCACCCATAGCAGCTAATGATCTGGTAGCAAATGGTCACCTGTTTGGGTTATTGCACCTGGGTAAACTTTGTGCCTTTATTACATATGGAAGTAAGGACAATTTCTTCACATAGTGTTAAGGTAGTTGAAAACTGAGGTAAGACTTGTGTGCTATGCTCCCATATGAACACAGAATTGCACCCATCAGCACAGAATTCATATATTACCAATTTACAGTGCAAGGAATCACTGTACTTAATACCTACCCTAAACAGATGCTAATTACAGGGTTTCTTATGTTTCGAATAAGAGGCATAGCAGGGGATGCCCGCTTCTTAATATGGGCCTCCTCTTTTGTGTGCAATGGTGGGAGGTACTTCTAACGCTGCATACACAGGTTGATGCATCTCTTTACTTTTTTATTCATGGAGTGCTAAAACTTACGTCTGTGAGCATCAGGCATGACTTAGACCAGTGATCCCCAACCAGTAGCAACATATTGCTCACCAACCCCTTGGATGTTATTCCCAGTAGCCTCAAAAGCAGGTGCTTATTTTTTCAATTCCTGGCTAGGATGAAAGTTTTGGTTATATAGAAACCAGCTGTATTGCCAAACAAAGCCTCCTGTAGGATGCCCGTCCACAAAGGGGCTATCGAATAGCAAACCACAGCCCTTATTTGGCACCCAAATAACTTTTTTCATTTGTATGTTGCTCCCCAACTCTCTTTACATTTGAACGTGGCTCACGGGTATAAAAGTTTGGGGACCTTACAACTTAGAGGATGCTTTGTGCCTGTGTTTTTTTTTTTTTTGTATTTTTTTACCCCATTGTAAATTTGGACTTTGGTTTTACCTTCTTGGTAATTCCATTTTACAGTAGTATTTAAATGATCTTATTCATTAAAAGGATAGTGACACAATATTATAATCCCTCATCATCCCCAAGACTCATTCCTGAGTGGGGCAATTAAATAAGGAACCTTACTGTAAAGGCTAATGGAAAGCCAATGAGATCTGCTCATTAATGTTATAACATAATGGGAAGTTGCTTATAATTACATTTGCATTCAGTTATGCAAAAAGCTATTTTGACGGAGTTTCCCTTGAATACCTACTTCCAGTATCCCACGTCTACAATAATGAGTTGTAATTTAACAGCAGCAAGAAATCATTTAGCATCGGTTCACGTGCCTTCAATGTTAAATGATACTTAGAACTTTCATTTAACAACAGCTGGAAGACCTCAAGTTGGACATTGCAGCAATCATCAGGTTTTCTCTTTGTTTGACATCTCCCTCAATGACTTCATCCCATCTCTTTGCTTGATGGTAAAGAAATCCCTGCTGCCTTTATGATACTTTTTATGATCAACGCTCTATAAAGGGCATTAGAGCAATATTTTATATCAAAGTCCTTCTGTTCATTTTGTGGGACTTGCAGAATGGGAAAGTCATTTTGTTATTATAGTAAGTAGCAGCACATGTTGTGAAGCTTTACCATCAGAAAACCACATATCAAAATGCAGACCTTTAAAATCAATTGCAAACAAATGTTAGATTCGTTGCCACCAATAGATTATCTTATTTCAGGAATTGTTTTAATCTGCTGAAAGACACAAAATGACCACTTGTAGGAAGGATCTTTTACTTAGAATCAGATGTTTTTTTGTAGCTACAGACAAATGGGTATTTACAAATTATCATATTTTCCCCCCATTATAGTAATGAATTCTGCCTTGTTCCATTAAACAAAATCTATTAAATATGTGCATTTCAATGAGCATGTTTTCTTGTTTCATTACCAGTTACTCATTGATCTGCTATTTGGCTAAAAGCCGGTATATGATGCAGCAAATGAACAATTTAGCTTTGAATCAGAGTTTGGTGTGAACACTGTGTATTTGATGAACAGCTACAAGCAGACAGCCTTGAAGCTCTTGAAGGTTGACCTGCTGAGGGCAGCTGAATCATTTGTTGACCACCCTCCTATTTAGAATGTCTAGCCTGGGATAGTCTTACTGAAACAAGGACTGTTTGCAGATACTGAATCCGCTTACACGCTATAGTACACATCGCTGGAAATAACTCCACGATGAACAGGATCTTCAGCCTTCAAGATCATAGACTACAGTTCTTAACTCACTGAGAGAACATGGCCTTTGTATTGATGTCATCTCCAAAAGCAGCCCTTCCTATTAGTAAAACATTTAAGCTCTGCTTCTGTTGAACACACACTTAACCCATTCTGTTTCCTTAGAGATATGTTTCTTTCTTGTAATGGTCAAAGTGTCATAGACAAGACTTGTAATGTGCATCATAATAGAGGGAGAACATAATCCTCTTATAGATCCCGTGACAAAACTGAACCGAAACCCCATTCACTAGGTTTAAGCTGCAGTTGTGCAACAGAAGCAATTACATATTCTAACTATCTGCCTGGGCACGATATATATATATATATATATATATATATATATATATATATATATATATATATATATATATATATATATATATACACATTCACACATATACATAGACGTGTTATACATTGTAGATTGATTGACAAAGGAGGAGCTCTAGAATAAACGGTTGGCATTTACCAGGAGGCTGAACACCCAGATTGATGTAATTCCTGCACACAGCCGATATGTTCATGTAATCTGATATAGAAATCCTATTTTCTTAAACAATATTCATTATATATATTTGTAAATTAGCCCCTTTGTGTGCCAGGTGGTAGCAGAAAATGAAACAAGTAGTGCAAATTAAGTTGATAATACAGGTATGGGACCTGTTTATACAGAATGCTCAGGACCTGGGGTTTTTCCAGATAATTGATCTTTCCATAATTTGGATCTTCATACCTTATGTCTACTAGAAAATCATGTAAATATTAAATAAACCCAATATGACTGTTTTGCTTCCAATAAGGATTATTTAAATCTTAGTTGGGATCAACTACAAGGTACTGTTTTATTACTACAGAGAAAGGGAAAATCATGTTTAAAAATGTGAATTATTTGATTAACATGGGAGATGGACTTCCTGTCATTCGAAACTTTCTGGATAATGGGTTTCTGGATTACGGTTGCCACCTTTTTTCTGTGGGGTAAACGGGTAGGGGCCGGGTCGGTGATGTTGGGGGTGAGACAGATGACATGGAGGGTGGAATTGATGACGTGGCGATCATCGATTGGCTGATCGCATTGTAATTCACTTAAATGTCCTGACTGGATTTCCTAATTGTGAAATCCAGACAGGCACTTTTCATCTGGGCAGCCCTTCCAAAAACCAGGCTGTCTGGGTGAAATCCGGACAGGTGGCAACCCTGCTCTGGATAATAAATCCCATACCTGTACTACTTTTTGGAAACAATATTTTCTGATTTTGTTTCTGATGTATTCGTAATTGTTTGTACATACATATTATGCAGTTCTTCATGACAATTTTTTCCAAGCAAAAACGCACAAAATTGTCTTCTGTTGTGAGCCAGTCTGTCTCACAGATGGCCATGATATGGACATGTAGTCTGTCAAGAAAAATATGTTGACAACTTTTGAAATTGATCATTTTTTAAAAAATGATGGAAAGCTTGTGGCAAGACAAACTTTTTTACATTTAAAAACATTTTCAAAACAATACAACATTTTGTTATACAAACTCAGTTGCTAAATTAACTGTTATTGTTATTTGTTAATCAACCCTGTAGTATCAAAATGATTTAGGTCCCTGTCTCAAACAGTCTGCCTTCTTAATGTGCAAAGTATGTGGACATTTACAACCGTGTGTGTGTATATATAATTTTTTTTCCAAGAAGGTGGCACACCGCTTCAATCTCCCACTCGGGTGTGCGGTAAAATTTCATACAGGATTTCAAAAGACCAGCAACAGCGGGATTTTAGTGCAAAAAAATCTTGTATTAATGTAAGATGATACAGCCAACGTGACATTTCGGTCCACTCTGGGAACTTTCTCAAGGCAACCACACCCCACAACTTATCAAGTATAAATAGCCAATGATAATCATGTGAGTAAAAGTGTGACATCACAATTCATTATAAAAGTGACTTGTGCAATATAAATTATGCTAAAACTTAATCTCATAGTCAATGGTGATAAGGGTA